>OY282484.1:10007500-12507500 GCA_958295575.1 Leucania comma
GTAGACTTATGATGACTGATCAACCTGATGCTAGAGTGATTCCGGAAATTGACGGTTAGAATATAGATGTTAGTATGGAATTAGCAGATGATGCACACTGGAATGCCACAAGGGTCTATAATTAGTCCCGTTTAATTAGATACTTATTTACGTCTGAATTTTCTGAAGGTAAAGATATTATTTATCAGATTTTTTAACGATACCTGTTATCCTGTCAACATAGAGGAAAATGAAAAAAAAATAAGAATTCTATGAAAATTAGTTGGGTAATGTCTTTATTTAGCTTCATACTTTTGTATTTTATGATTAAATTATATAGCAAGCAAGATTAATAGACAGAAAGTTATTAAATTAATTTTATTTGGTAGGTACTGCTGGAATACCTAAGCTGGTTTCCTATTCAGTGAAGCTTATCCACAGTAGATACCTACTTAAACATGACAAAAGCTAGATAGGCAGAGGTACATAGGTAAACTACATGGGTTTACGTACCTCTGCCTATCTAGCTTAACAGGCTGTGAAGCCGTGCTAGGGCCTGTACAGTAGGTAGGTTGTAAAAATATTCATGCTACTAACAAACTGGGTAGCCTTTTAACTAAATCGTTGTCAGACTGCACCTCTGGGGATAACTTTCACTTCAAAGAATCAGACAACGCGCCCAGATAGTAAACTGGGTTCACTAACCTATGCACGTTGCCGCCTACATAACAATATAATGCATAACAACAAATCTGGCGGCACGGTAAACTTTCCAACGACGAAATATTAGTAAGCAAGATGAGGAAACAAAATTAGGGTAATTTAGAGCAGTTTTCAATTGTTTTATAGGAATATAATGAAGGTTTGCATTGCAGTGGTTGGAAAGCAAGGCATTGCGGTTAGATATCTGTGTGGCTAGAGGCTCCGCGGGACCGCGTAGCTGGTAACGCAGCGGTGGCGGCGCGGCGGCGGTCCGCCGGCGGTGATGTCATCGGCTGGCGAATACTACGTGGACCAGGGGTTGGGAGAATAGGGTTCTACTCACAACATTTTTTAAATTGAAATCTGAAAACACTCCTGCGACTAAAGTGGTGATTTGACACAGGCTCTGCAAGCTGCCGCAGCATAGTATAGCATCAGCCTTATGTTTATTTATTTATTTAAACTTCATTTAAAGGAATGGTACATAGGCGGACTTAATACAACAAGGCATTCTCTACCAGTCAACCTTTGGGTTAAGAAAGACAACACTGTGGTAGGTGAGCACAATACATAAATAACACATAATTTTAAATAGAATGTGTATCAATAAATTACTTATAAATAATAAAATAATAAATATAATTGTAATTTTAAAAGCCACTCTGTTTATCTATGTAGTCATTAATTTATTGCTTGATTGTTATAATTCTTTTTGCCTAAATTAATCATAATTCAAATTATATTTTGACCTTAATTTTGAATACATTTTGTGCTGTCACCTAGTTATATGTGCATGCTGTGGTCTCCTGTAACTGAAGGAACACACGCTAAAGGACCCCTTGTACTATATGTGATTTTGGTATATTGTTACTGTGTATCCTTTGTTGGAGATCCCAATAAATAAATAAATACGTTCCTACTGGTGGGACTCGGGCCTCCTGTTTAGGAGAGGGAATGGGCCGTAACCCACCACGCGGGCCCAGTGCAGGTTGGTGAATGTCACATGTCTTCGAATTTTTGGTTCTAAGACATGCCGGTTTTCTCACGTCGTTTTCTTTCACCGTTTTGAGAGCAGTGGTGTTGAAATAAATTACTCAAAAGTAATTTAATGCGCTTGGCTGGGTTTGAACCCGTGATCTACAACTCGTAAGTCGGGGCCGTTACCACTCAGCCACCACTGCTCTCATGACTGCCGTAAAGTAGACCAATCACCATGTTAATGACGAGATCCAAGGTGATGAAGGAAGTGGGTGAAATGCGGGCTTTTCAATCTGCCACAGATTAACTATTAAAGAAATCAGTACAAAATCCAATTCAAGATTTTATCAAATTTAGCGAGAATATCCCATTCCTTAGAAAATGTATACTTTTAGATTTCTCCAGAAAACTATAGTTGGGTACTTATAAGTTGGTATAACAGACCTAAAATACTACTATGAAGAAGTACCTACCTACCTAATCTTTGATAAAAATATATCTGGTGTAAGTAGAGACTTATCATGAAAAATTGAGATTAATCACATAAATGGATTTGTCTTCTGATAAATATTTTCAATAAGCCAAATCAGTAATACTTATATTCGAATGTGTTTACACTTTACTGATACGAGATATCTTTTAATTTGTTTTGTAACATAATGATTAAAAGTCATCGATTCGTGAAAAAAAAAAACAAATTATCTCTGTTTTTCTTTTTTGCATTCTAAAAGCAGATCTCTAATAAAACTCCAGTGAACCGAGAAAAGGTTGGTAATCTCTGAACGGAGCGAGAGGCGAGAGGGCGACGAACAAAAACTGCTTCGACCGACCTCACCGTGTTTCATTCGAGTCGAGCGTATTTCGGAATTCGGTCTGTAGTGATTTGGGTGTGTCGTGTCGCTGACTAAAGTACGTACAATTTTACAACATTTACCTTGTTTTATGCTTTGAAAATGTGCTTGCAAGCTTCGTAGTAACAGTTTAGTGTGTATAGATTACTAATAGCTGCAGTATTACAAGTGTAGGTCGATATTTGCCGGCAGGCGGTGGCATGCCGATGTTTGTTAATCGCTAAAAGCCGGTCCGCGTTGATAGCAATTGAGTTTTATTTTTAGCGCATATACGTGAAAGCGACTGTTTGTAATATTATTTTCTATTCTTCAGGAATCTATCAACATGAGTGGACAACAGTACTACCCCTACAAGGTAAGCTATCCATCTACATAACTATACATGACTATAATTCTATAGATTTCTCACGGGATGATGTCATCCTTTCAGTGCGAGGTTGCCGATAGGCACAAGGTGCAAAAATACATTGTAATTGGCGATGATATCCATACAATTAACACTAATTTGAAGTGAATTATTTACAAGGTAAAAGAAGAAAAAGTTAGTAGGCACTTAGTAACAGTTGCTATAGGCACAACGTGACCTTCTCCTTCCCCTAAAATCGGGCGAACTAATAAATTAAGCATATATATAGATAGCTGTAAAGCACCAGGAACTTTTATCGCTAGGGGAGTGGGCCAAATCACTCCCTTTCCGCCCCATGACTAAACCAAACGTTGCCAAGGCCAGACAAGTTGACTGCGGGGAGGAAATCTCCATAAACATACAGATATGTACTTAATGACGTAATGCGCGTCCCCGTTTAGCGGTACAATGTTAATTTATACGCCGGTCGATAAATTAAACGCTTGCATTAAAATATTCTGTCTGCTTTGCCTTAAAATGGAGCAAAAAAGCAACATTAATATCCTATGCTTATAACGTCATCTTTAAAACGAAGCTAAGTTTCAAGTTTGCCTATTACTCATCAATGAATACTATGAATTTGAATTGGCGAGTCAAACACTAAGATGTTCTTGTATTGAATAGCAAGGCAATGGCTCATCTTGTCGTCCGCAAGATACGGTAATAATATCGTGACTTGTTTTGTTTTGGCTTCTGGTTAAACTATGATCTAAGTAATCTTTTAACCTGTACCTATTAGATATTATAGACAATAATAAGTTTATTTTACTGTGAACTTAGTTAATATTTACTATCCACAATTTATACATCAATGTTGCATGTCCTATCACTAAATAAGATGCGGCTAAGTTTACTGCACCTTCAAAACTTTCAATTATGAAGCATATCGACATTACTTTAGCACCACCTCTAAACTTATGTTCGCATTCATTTACTAAAGTTGTAGAAAACTTCTAGTCGAAAGTTGGAAGACCTTAGAAAATTGTCCCCCAAATCTGCTAAATCCAAAAGATATTACTTTGCTTATTCACTGTTTTCGAAAACCTTTAGCCTTTTTAGAAGACTTATTCCAATATTAGCTTTCTATTATGGACCAAATCTAATGTTCCTTTTTACCACACAGTGCACCCCCACGGTGTACCCAGCGGAACCCTTCGACCCCGCTGCGGATGCCGAGACCCTCCGCAAGGCGATGAAGGGAATCGGCACGGATGAGAAGGCCATCATCGATGTCCTCTGCAGACGCGGCATCGTCCAGCGCTTGGAGATCGCCGAAACCTTCAAGACCAACTACGGCAAGGTAAGCTGAAATTTCGTCAGTAATTTTGTAGGTTTTATTTTGAATATGTGTATATAGCGAGGCTGTCTGCCCGTTTGAAGTCCTGACTATTTGCTGGAAATGAAAATGAAAGTCTATATACCTGCTATAAAAACACTTTTCCCTGTTCTAAGTTTGAACTAGAACCCGTTATTAAGTTGTGTTTTCACCTGCTAGATCGACAACAAACAATAAGGTTGTCTTTTGTTCTTCGTCATTGTAGCCCTTCCTCTTGCGTTGGCCTCCAGTTGGTTTCTGTTGAGTTTAATGTCAGTGTTAAGATTAAAATCTGGCCTCCACAACTCACGATCCTAATGAGCCATGTAACATTAGATAAGCATTATTTAGGTTTAAGTGTTTTATTTAGGAGTTCGAAGTAAGTGGACTTTTGGACTATCATTCGATGTTTACAATAATTGTGCGAAAAAAAGACGTTTAAAGGCATGTTATAAAGTGTCGTTTTCCACCACCATCTTTGCAATCTATTGATTGCCTTAATTGGCCTAAATTGTGGTAGGTTGGAGTTTATCATCCTGTGATTGGTTACATTGTAAACATTATCGAACTCGATTACGAGGAAAGCTTTCAAAATTCAACCTTGACGTAAAAACACCTATTCTAATATAGGTAAACATACCTACTATGTACAAGTGGAGTGTTTACATGAAGTGTTGTATTCTTTCCTGAAGTATACAATTAGTAACTATAATCATCATATGGAATGACCTTTCTGCTCTGTCTAGTGATGTACTACCAAGATAACATTTGATGTGTCACCGGAATCTTTCACGGATTCTGGGTATCAATGTACGAGTACCAACATCAAAATTTATAGGGACCTACTGTAATATTATAAATAGAAAAGGAAAACTGTAAGTATTTCTACTTTTTCATAGTTTAACAACTGGATGGACTTCAAAGATATTTAGTATCGAGTCAAGTTACGGCATAGGATGTTTTTTCACTCTGGTACTACGCTCCCGTGCGATAGTATCCGCACTTCAAACGAGCAAATACACAGGCCAAAATTAATGAATATGTACATCTATTGAATTCTTTATTCTTTATTGTACATATAATTTTACACGTAAAAAATAGGACAGTCGATGTAAATAGGCGAGCTTAACCCATAAGTAATTTTGTTTTCTTACAGCAAACCACACATGAAAAAAAAATTAGAGATAAATTTTATATTTGAGGATAACTAAAACAACATGCACAACAAAACTTAATCACATAAATTATTATTAAGACTAACTTAAAAATAAACTAAATAGATATGTGTACAGCACACTATACATAAATATATAGATACATATAATAAATAAATAAAAACCTACACATAAGTACATATTTACGTGTCATATTGAAAGAAAATGTTCCTTAATTCTCACCCTGAAAACCTCCAACGAAGGGCTAGCTCTCAATGTGTGTGGAAGAGAATTCCAGAGGTGCACAGCATGAACGGTAAAAGATCCACTGATGAATCTTCACTTTCGTTACAAAAATAGACATTTCATATAATTAAAAATGATAAAACCTTCGCGAGACACGATAAAAAGAAGCCATTATATTACAATCGCTTGTTATTCAACATTATCTTGGCGCCATTGAAAATACTCAGATGCACCTAGAAACAAGTGGTAAAACTGGTAAACATAATCCCACGTAGGTACTCGTACCTAGAGTTACGTCATTGCTAATTATCTTAATTACGATTGTTATATTTTGAGTTTTAGGCCTCATACATAGAACCTTGTATCTTGTAAATGGTTCAACTGTACTTGGCCTTGCCAGCCAGTCAGTCTTCCGTTGTTAGTCATCGTTGATTCATGATCATGTTTCTTATTGCATTGACATTAGAGCAATGATTTTTTTTTTCTTGTATCACGGATGCTGTGAATCATTTAACAATGATACTGTAGTGTTAACGTTGTTTTTTGGAGCAAATTATATCATTTATTTGCATAATATAATATGTACCTTCTTAGATATATAAATGTGATAATGTAAAAGTGGGGCAAAATTAAACAAAAAAACTATAAATTGTAAGAATTTAAAAATGCTATTTCCTCCCATCCATACTACAACAGTTCTGGCAAAACTTGACGGATTTTGGAAGAGATCATTGATAATTTTATTCTTAGGCTAATTATATCTCTGAAACAGCATCTTTTCGAGGAGTTATTAGCCTGAATTTAGGTTTAAGCCACAACGTGGTCGGTTGGGGTACTTTGGGTACGCCCATGTTAAGGTACGTTTAGACTAAGGCACTTTATACGGTACACTCAGTGTATTATACATCGAGTGTCTCTGTATGAACACGACTGTTTCTAATTGCAAACTCGTGTTCATACAGAGACACTCGATGTATACACTGAGTGTACCGTATAAAGTGTCATAGCCTATTCGTACCTTTAAATTTTTGCAATAGGTACATCTATGTCTTACAGATGTGCTTTTCCAACAGATGAGATACAAATGTGTCTAAATGGCTTCAAAGATAAACGATTTACAACATGAATGATGTTAATATCTGCTATCTTCATTTTTGTTTGCGTTTGCAATCTAATCACATGTTTTGTATGGCCACATGTTACATTATATTACTTACGTTATCTGTATTTTTAGCTGGTTGTGTACCTACCTGGGTTAGTCTATTTTGCATTAACGCAGTTTTGTGTCATTTTTGCACATACTCGTAGAAAGAAACCTGGAAAAATAAAATAATGGCGAAATGTCGATTAATGTACATATCTTTAGATGGGAAATCATCAAAGCTTCCGCTCTGGGTGGAGCGAGAGGGTGTGTCACTTGCTGAAACCCACTGGTAACTTCGCCCTACCCTACCAGCAGCGCACAAATCTTTCGAACAATCCGAAAACTATGGCGATGCCATTGCGTGCCTAAATTTTCATTCAGGTCTTCTATGCTAAGCTGAAGGATTGTTCAAAAGAGTAACCTGGAACGCAAAGAGTAACTGAAACACACAGAGTGGGTTTTAACTTTTAGTAAAATTCTTACACTCCTCGCTCCACCTATAACGTGAGCTGAATTATAATATCCCACCTAAAAAATGCATATTCCCCCGGTTAGATCTAGATTTTCCCATACTTATTAACTTCATCACAGTGTTCTTGTTCTAGCTAATACATATTTCCATAGCTGAGTAGTTTTTCGAAGCGACTATATCCTTCTTCATTATTTACGCTTCTCTTATCGGAAAACCATCTAAATCAGTTCGGGAATTTAGTAGCTCAGTGAAAACGTAGCGACAGTACGAACGAACATTGTCGTATTTATGTCGTTAGTAGGATAGGTATATGAATATATGCCTTGAATATTCATGGAGTATATTCACAATTAAAACGCTGTATTTAATTAAAAAAGGTACATGAAACAGGAAAAAATAAAACAGGGAAAACATTACTACAGATTCTATTTATGTGTCATTTGTTAGCATACCACTGATTCAGCACATTTATAATTAATGACCATCACTAGTTACTACAATTCAAAGTTGTACTCACTAAATCTTCTAACTTAAAATAACTTGATCTACCTACATAAACTAAATGCTACCGGGTCCAACAGAATTTTATGAATCAGGTAAACCGGTATAGAAATCCTAGCTTTACCTATTCTAAACACGTAGGTGTACAATTATGCACGGCTGACATAAAGATTGCCTCGTTGTGTGCAGTGCCCCGTAATATCGTGCCCAGTGCGATTAGACATCGCCTGCGCAGCTCAAACTAGCGAACAATGAGTGAATTACTCATTGTTCAAATATTCAATTTTCCTCAGTTTTCTTGGCATTGGTGCGCTGCATATCAGTGTTCAACCATTGAGTCAACTCGATAAGAACCGCCAGAAATCTATACTTATAGTTGTCCTGAATGATTGACGGATCAACGCACAGCATAAACTGCTGATCGTAAAGACCTGAAACATGGGGGATATGTTCTTGTGTGTTTGTTCTTTGTATAGGCATCCGATAAGAAAAGATTTTTCGAAATTCTACTTCAAATGGAATAAAAAGGGGGTTAAGTTTTTATGGGACGTGATTCCCTGGTCCAATCTACTTTAAAGGCATGAACATTCTTTGACAAAGTTGATGGAAAACGAGTATTTTGTTGAAATTTATCCCCTGACGAGGTTAAAAAGGGGTAGAAAGTTATTTTGGTGATGATTTGCTTCGAAGTTGATATCAATACTCCTTAGTGCTTTTAATTAATAGATAGAAGAAAATAGAAGATCACAAAATTAATAACGTAAAAAAAAACAATTAAAAATTCTATAAGAACCATTACGACTTCTACGTGGACGAAGTCGTAAAAGCTAGTCACAAAATAATATAATTTTATATCTCAATTTGATTCGCTTTCAGCGGCGGTAGATTGGTACCCACATGGTTGCAAGTAAAATGAAGGCTAATCAAGCGCAAGCGCCGATTTACAAAGTTGTGACTTGTAGTTGTTTGAGACCGAGTTAGTAATGGTCGGTAGCTAGGTACCGCAGGTGAATGGCTCTAACTCATTGAATGATTACGGGGCCATTGTCAATTGTATTTCAAACAGAGACCACTCGTGGCAAGTTGTTGACTAAGATAAAGTAAATACTTTCATAGCGGTTTCATGTTGAATCTAGATATTTTAGTATTGATTTAATAAAAGCTAGATTATAACCCACTTACCTAGGTATATACGATTGCGAGAGATGTACACTATTTAATACATAATAGAAACAGCCAGCCCGGTTGTCCACTATTTTTCCAAACCACGAAGTTCAAAAAAGTTGAGTTTTCCTACAAGCAGGTGGGCTACTTGATTTGGCTTATAAACTAATCCTATTGTGGTATCAGCAACGTTAGCTCTGTAGGTTATTTATAGACAACAGTCCAGAGAATTTCCTATTTGCCTACTCCTGCATTAAAACTTCGTTTGTAACTTTTGTACTTAGGATAAAAGCTTGAATTATGTGGCCCGGAAGCCGTCCAAGCCATCACAAGAGAGTGGCACAGATCAGGCTGATAAAATAAATACCAAAATACGTTAAAACCAAATTTTCTCTTCAAGGACTTGGTCAGTGAACTGAAGAGCGAGCTCGGCGGCAACCTAGAGAATGTGATCGTGGCGCTGATGACCCCCCTCCCCCACTTCTACGCCAAGGAACTTCACGACGCCGTTGCGGGGCTCGGCACTGATGAGGAGGCCGTCATCGAGATCCTCTGCACTCTCTCCAACTACGGCATCCGTACCATCTCCGCTTTCTATGAACAACGTAAGTCATTTTTGTTTTTTTTTACCCTACAATTTTAATGTCGTCATAATTGCAGTGTCAAAGAGATATCGATCTATACAAGACAGGGCAACCTTTATTCCTGGACTCAGGACAGATAACAATGCTAAGTTGATTGTCCGTCAGTTGTGCCTGAGGTGAAACCAATTAACCGTAGCTTGGGCCTATGGTTAGCTCTTCTAAACAATATTAGCTGAAATTTACAATTTTAAGAGCCCATTTTCAATTTAAGTGCCTGTCGTTAACTATTATGCCGCAGCAACTGATCAATAAATTAGAAACGCTACTTCAAAGCTATGTGTTCGCAATAGAAATACAAGAAACATTTAAAACAATTGTGTAGGTAATCGAGGAAACCTGATTACGAAATGGCCTGAAGGCCAATCGTAATTATAATGGCATTTCAACAGTTTTCATAAACACATGACTCACGATTCACGAACTGAATGAAACATTTTGTAGCCGTTAAATATAAATAAATCATACGATAACACAGTAGATCTCATTTGCATTTCATTTCAATGATATTTTATAAGGACTTGGCCATGAGGAGTACGCCAGGCAAAGGATATTTGCTTACGTCAACATTCGTGACAGTAAGCACACTGGGTGCCAACAAAAGTGACGCAAATAAATTATGTTTCATGTAACCAACATTGCTTAATTAATTAGTAGGCTAGGCATAGTGATAAAACATTGTTATTAGATAAAATGTTTTTAATAACGTGAAAACTGTGAATTTGAATTATTTTAAGCGTTCTAATTAATATGGCAACAGAAGTCAAATAAATGGGTTATAATAATTGGGCGAAAGCCGTATTTTATTTTTCTTTTTAGTCATATAAACCTAGTGCTTGACTGCGATCTCACTTGATGGTAAGCAGTGATGCAGTCGTTGAAGGTGAAATGCACTAGTTTATCAATGTCTGTTCAGTCTAATTAAAATGTGTATTAGTTGCGGCTTCTACAGACAGTTCTTGTTTGAAATAGTTATCATAACAGACAGAATATTTTCTTTCACAATTATTTATTTAATCTCGACGTTGCTGTCGCTTAATAACATTCAGAATATGATGAGTGATGCAAATCAAAAGTAAATTAATTGTAAAAAAAATTCTTCTATACTTCTACGAAAATTTTCTAGTTTCCAACACAGACTTTTATGTGGGTCAAATCTTAATTTTTATTTTCCTCTACCACAGTATACAACAAGAGCCTAGAATCAGACCTGAAGGGCGACACATCCGGACACTTCAAGAGGCTGTGCGTCTCTCTCTGCATGGCTAACCGCGATGAGAACCAGGGCGTGGATGAGGGCGCAGCCAAGGCTGATGCCGAGGCGCTCGCATCCGCTGGTGACGGACAGTGGGGCACTGATGAGTCTGTGTTCAACTCCATCCTTATCACACGCTCTTACCAACAGCTTAGACAGGTAAGCTAACAAGACTGAAGAAATATATAATTATTTTTATATCGGCGACGTTGCTCAGCGATTGGTAGTCCCATGTCGTTAATTCGATTTCTATAAGATACCACTATTTATTTGTATAGTCTGATCATGGAATACATGTTGAATAAATATAGCGGGTTTAGCTATTTATGCCATGTGTGTCTGGGTGTAAATGCACCCACAGTGTGGGGCAAAATTTATAAATATTCATTTTTCTCCTAAAAACCGGTCTTACAATGTATACTAAAAAAGTTGATGCCTCAAAATATAGGTGTTTTTCTATTCTGTCTGTGCTGCAAATGTGTTTGTATTAAAATTTTAGTATGTGCGTACTTTGAAGATGCTTCTGTGATTCTTGTTTTATATCCCCAATACCTATATCGTATTAATTAATTATCTATGCTCCGATAACTTTTAAAAATAAAACTGCAGCTCCAATACCAGATTTTCCGCTTTTAAAATGCAAATGTCACAAAGAATTCTTTTGCAACACGATATTTCTAATAGAACTATGTTTTATTCAAGCATTTTAGAGTAGACGTCTAGTGGGAACAATACAATAAGGCTATAGTTACAGAAAAGATAATGAGAATTTTAATAACTTTTCCTGTATGATGCACATATTTGTATAGCTGTTTCATAAGTAGAGCCAAAATGGAGATGCAAGTGACATCACAGTCTACCACCTACAGTCTGTTATGTTTGTGAGCCAAAATTTTAAGTTTAGTATTCCGTAGATTTTTTTTAACATGACATTAAACACAGATCGTTCTGTTTTGAAAGCACAACAATATTTCATGTCTTTACGACTCATAAAAATCTAGATAGCTCGATACAATTGGGCCGCCAGACTGCAATCACATCAATTACTCAATGTTCATTTAATCTAAACGTCTGACGCATTCGTCTAATTGTCTGATGACTTCCAGATCTTCGCTGAATATGAGGCTTTGACCGGCAAGGACATCGAAGATTCTATCAAGAAAGAGTTCTCCGGAAGCATTGAGAAGGGCATGCTTGCTATTGGTGAGTAAAATGAGCTTCCAAGATAGGAGCAAATCTAAGCTGAAAAACGGATAAGTCTGTATTTATCCGCTAAAACATCTTACAGCAAAGGATTACTAATAGGAAAAACGAGGAATGTTTTTGCATATAAGTACTTAGACCCGTCTGAATACATAGGGCTGCGGGAACTTTTAAAAGGGTTACCGTGGTCATAGAACCCAAAGGGCAATGAAGGATCATCGATAGGTTTTACTCAGTAAAAGGCTGACACGCCTTCCCTGTCCATCCAGAGCGAGAAGTAATTTGTTGACTTCTAACTTGAAAAAAAAAATCTATTTCTTTGCAGTTATCAAATTTTCTGTTTAAACTTAACAATGCCGCATTGGATACCGGCAAAGAAAGTTATTAGGTTCTGTTTTTGAGAGAAAGAATCATTTGACGATTTCCCATTATAAAAAGGCGGTCACCAGTTTAAAATAAAATATTTTTAAGCTGTTGTCGACTATTAAAACTTATTATTCTTCTAACAACTACAAACAGTTCAGAAGACCGTCACTGTGTTCTGTGTTAAAAAGCATCCCCAAGCATTCAAATATTGATAAAATATGTAAGAATTCGCAAATTCCCGGTGCGTTTTTCCGCTTACATTTGTCCGCAAACTAAACAATAACTCATCACTCATAACAGCATTACAGCACTCGTTTTCGATGATAACAAACCTCTATGCTACCACAAAATGGCCAAAAAGATTCCATTAGTCACCTCTACACAACAGTCAAGGTCATTTAACAGGAAGTTTTGTTCTGTAGCCTTGTGCAGTCGTTCAACTTTTTGTACTAACTGGAAATCACCGGCGTAATGTTCCCAGCATTGTCATTTGACACTACTAGATCAGTATTAATCTGACCTTAAGCCCTTTTGTATATTTTAAGTCACTTGATATCTGCAAGGTAAAAATGTTGGTAACGTTTGTTTTTACAACATAACTGCTAACAAGGACTATTTATATGTGATTTCTATAGCATTATGTGTTATGTAGCATCAGCATTGTATAGATTGTGCTGGATTTTCAATTTAAGTTGTCTGATCAAAGAACAAGTGGAATTTTTGGTCTCTGACTCGTACTTCTCAAGTTCTCTTACACATTTTTTATTTTTTCATTCTTTGACATACTTTAACATTTACATAGCATTAGTTAGTCCTCTCTTTCAACTCTAAGAAACTCTTTCTATATTCAAAAGACCTTTATACGTCACTAGATAGGCACCAGACCTTGTACTTATATGATGTTTAACTCCTAAAATGGCGTAACTTCCTACTTACTTACATTGTTAATAACAGATTGGAAAATAGCAAAAAAAAAAGGGAATCAGAAAAATTATGGTCCTGTACTATTGAGTCCTCATTAAAAATTGGATCTAACATAAAACTTGTTCAAACTTTGCTACTAAACATTTAGTTTAGACAGTAAAATGTAATAGAACCCTCAATAATATGTCAATAAACACTAGCTTGAGATAGAAATAGATCAGTCTATTAAAATACAAATTACAACAGAATAAACCCAAACTTCACACCGAGTATTTAAATTTTCTAGTAAAATGCGTAAAGAGCAAAGTTGGCTTCTTCGCGGAGCGCCTGTACTACTCAATGAAGGGCTTGGGAACCAACGACAAGACCCTCATCAGAATCGTCGTCAGCCGTTCAGAAATCGACCTTGGAGACATCAAGCAGGCATTCCTCGACAAATACGGCAAGACCTTGGAGTCCTGGATCGCTGTAAGTCATTTATCTTTTATATTTGCATTAATTTTGGGAATTACTTAAATTCATTATGACATCATTTGGGATTTCATGGTTTATCACCGCATTCGTCAACTTCAATTGACTTTAATTAATGTCGTTTTGGAGAAAACATTTTAAGACATGACCTCTAAATCAGACATGGCAGTTAACTCTAAAGTTGATTGAAGATGCAATGAGATCTTTATAGTGATGTTGTTAAAAATTAGAGTCAATGTCATTTTATTGAATTTTTTTTGTTGTTTATGATTTAGTGGCTTTTATTTTGTTTTATGTACATACATGTATTACCCCATATTAATATTCAATGTTCTAACAAATGTATAAAGTCAATCAATATAATTAACCATTCATTCTACTCATTTCTATAACCATAAAACAATCGAACCTCCTCATAATCAAAACTATAACCTCCATTCACAAATATTTGTCTATAGTTTATTTACCACCAACTTATTTATCTTAATACTAACAGCATGAATTTTTGTGGTATTCTATACTTTAAGAAACTGACCCATACTTTATGATTTGTAAAGTTCGACACGTCTAAGCTTAAATAACTAAATACTTCTCAACGCGCATGTGGGGGTGCATAGCGTACGCGTGTCGTAGAGAGCCACTCGAAATCATCTGTCGAAACCATATTTTATGTAGATATTGAAGTCCATCTATTAACTGAACCATCTTAACCAGATTATACAGATCTATTTATGATATTTATTGAAAGGAGATAGTATACAACACTTTATTTCTTTAGTTTTTTTTCTGTGAGTTTTGTTGGATTTGTGTTTACGTGTATTTTGCTAACAATGTGTCCATGAAGAGTGATAAAACATTGAATGTGTCTGAATATGATAGCCGTTTAGAATAGTGGCCCATTTTGATTACAGGATGATACTTCCGGAGATTACAAGAAGGCTCTGTTGACCCTAGTCGAATAGATAGAGAACGGTGTCTCCAGACTGCAAAAGCGATAGCTCCACCTAGCTCGTTAATTTAAGTTTGTCTGTGTCAATTTGTTAGGAATCTAAGTGATCTGTTAGGGTACCGGCACACTGACGACTTTGCCGTCCGATGCTCAAAGCACTACTCCATGGAGGGCCGTATTAGTACATCCCAGCGGTCAGTCTAGTCTTCGGTGTGCCATTATCTTTAGGTTATCCGCCGGGTGTACATTTTATTTAAAAAGATCTGTATATTTTGCTTCTTATTAGCCTTACTCACGTTCATGTAATTCCTGCACTGTAGCTAACTGCTTCGTGTCGTGTGTGCATGAGGGTAGCGGTACACGTCGCTTGTTCGTGTATCTCTGAATAGATTGACAAGTAGCTATTACATTTTCAGGAGGACTTAGGAGGTCCGATCGGTGATCTTCTGTCGACCATGTGTTACTAGCCTCACACATGCTAACATATAACACTCAGTATTACGAGCGCCATAACGTGTGACAATGCTGGAGTGTGAAGTTTTATTCTAATCACAATACGCGTGTCCGCATAACAGACCGAGTACAATCACCTAAGTTGCATTTTAAAGACATTTATCTGATAATTGTAAGGTTTATCATCGTAAGATTTTTTTTTGTGATACAATTTCGAATACACGTGTGAATAAAATCATAAGTAATGGGCCAGTTTCTTTAATATTCCTCACGAACTGCGCAAGCGGTAGATTTTTATTTCGATATTCTTTCCAGGATGACCTAGGGGGTGACTTCGGATATACGCTAGTCACACTTTGTGCTTAATCCTGCAGAATGAATGAATTATACTTATTTTTTTATTTACTTGAAGTTATTATTTTTATACAAGTAATGTTTTGGCTTGGCATGCTGTTTTTAATAAAAAACTGAGCTAACGTTACAAAGTACAATGTAATAATTTGCAGGACGATACGAAAGGCGACTACAAACGCGTGTTACTCACGATAGTGTCGTAAAGTAAGAGCATAATACTACGCGATACGCGATGAGATCCTCTGGATAAGTTCCGTTTAACTTAATACTGCCTTTACATTGTATAACTGTTGAGTCTATGTTGTAGAAATCAAAGCTTGATATTTTTGTGAAAAATGAGATATTTATTGGTGCTGTAGTTTTGTTTACAATATACACATATTTACATTAATTATTAATTAAACTACTATGTATGTTGTTGCGTGTTTTATTCAACGTCCCTTATTCCCTCTGCTGTGATCTGAAAAATATAAATTTGTGCTTAGGAATTACCTTAACATGCCAGACCCTCGCAAAGGGCAATTAAATTAACTCAGGTGGGTTTTATTCAGTAAAAATTGGAGACATCCGGTCATCAATAAAATCAATAAATATATTTCTCTTCTCTAGGTGGTCAGAGCAAGAGAAGTAGGTAATTTGATAATTTCCCACGTCCTATAAAAAGGAATTAATTGAATCCGTATTAAAAACAAAAAAGATTGTAAGTTCATAAACTCTAAATATTGTCATTGATGGAATACTTTCGACATAGTTTTTATACGCTTGCGTATGAACTTGGCACAGCGTCAAGTTGTGAGTGAGCCATTACCAGGAAAGCCCTGTTTTCGTTGGCGCCGCTCCAAGATGTTCATCAATGATCTGCTTCCATCAAATATTGATTTAAACTTTCTCAGTAAACATCTGGGTCAACCGTAATGGCATTTTACCTACAGCATTTACGCTTTATAGCTAGCTGGGAAATTCGTTGCATCACTTCTTTCTAGTAGTGCAGTAACTAGGGCGGTGCCACACAGAATAGAAGAATACAGTTCAGCCCCCCCCCCCCCCCCCTAGCCAGGTTGCGACCGTTTTGTTTCGATTCTCTTGCGTCGAACGCCTCGAGTCGGCTACACCTCCGATTCCTTTGTTCAGACCACGTGACTGAGCATTGAAATGATGTCGAAAAAGGAATTGGAGGCATGGCTAACTCGAGGCGTTCGACGCAAGACAATCGAAACGAAACGGTCGTAACTTGGCTGGGGGGGCTGTTCTGTGGTGGCAACTGGGGCCAGGCACAAGACGCAGACCCTGATGCGACGCAGGAACGATCAAACCAAGATCAGTTTTGAATAATTAATTTCATCCGAAGTAGGTTACTGTTTCCCATTCCTTTTTGCTTTGTACCAAAGTCGGACGCTTAGGTCACCCCCACGAGAACACGGCAGGCCTCTACCCAAGCGGGGCAAGGTTCCACCATATCTTCACGAAGCGACGGCAGGCCTTCACCCAAGCGGGGCAAACTTCCGCCATATATCTGCTTCACTGTGTTCTCAGTGCGTGGTGTGCATGGCGACATCCGAGCGTTTCTGCCCGCCAGATACGAAACAGGTACCTTCCGAAACAATCATGTCCGGTAAGGATCTGCGGCAGTTTGATTCAATGTATCCAGCTCAAACTTTTTTAGGGGTGCACTGGGCACCGGGCGTATAGAAAACTAGTAGTAGTTAATCCTCCAGACCGAATTTCGATCACAGTGGCAAATCACAACAAAGATTAGCCTCATGGACGCAGGACGATAGGACTGCAATCCTAGACTATCGGAGAGAGATCAGAGAACTGCTTTATGTGTTTACCGAGGCACGGCAGTATCACATCAATAACTTAAAACTTTGGGCTTCTACAGAGTAATTCTTAAGCAAAAAAAAAAACAAATCCACCTATTTCCCTAACTAAGAATCAAACCCAGGACTCGGAATTTAGCTTTGAATTTCAAAGAGCATTGTTTTTTTTTTCAGTCATCATGAAATAACTCCTCCCATTGTTAGATGGAGCAAATCAGACTGTAACTGACCAAAACCCGCTTGTGTTCCCACCTCAAGTTCTATTAAAAAGTACAAGATTCCAATATGGCAATGGGTTATTTTCGTACCAAAAACAGATCAAAAGAGCACCTCTAAACTCGTGATTTAACTCAAGTGGAATGCACCTCTATCATTTTATTTTTAAACATGCTCTCATCGGTGATACGAAAATAACTTTAAAACTCTTAACGTGTCTAAAGCCATGACACAATATTTTAAATATTTATAATTGAGGTCAGTTTTACACCTCATAGATCTTTATTAAAGAAAGCAAGTACGATCAAGGCCGACATGTTGTTTTTGTGCATATATGAGCTACATCTGTGAATTGTCATCAAAACGAAGAAAAATAAAGCAATTAGATATTTTTTTTACCGCCTAACGGGGTGAAACGCTACGCAAGGGAGAAAAGGAAGTTGAACTTCAACCTTATCGCCAGTCAAGTTCTAATATACTTAGTTTTTAAATAAGTTTTTTGCTTTTCGTATGATTGGCGAGCGACTACGTATTTATTTATTTACGGATTTATAACCATTACAACCCTCTCAGTTCGTCTTACCATGTTAAATGGCTACTTCATAAAAAGGCACCACTTGACACAGACATCCAAAAACAACAGAAAATTAGAATTTTGCAGGCTACCTGCGAGCAACCCGTTTAACTAAGTGTCCTCACCTGAAACCTCGCCACAGAGGTCGCAGCAACATTACTCTTCATCAACAACGCTACCCTCTCCTTCTTATCCTGCGCAGGAGTCGGGGCACTCAGCAGAACGCGGACGTTACAGCGGTGCGCCCACGCGTCCCCGAGTGAGCCGACAACAGCGCCGCCTTGTAAACCGATGCGGGTGCTCATTTCGTTTGATAGGACAACCTGAAACACCAATATTTAATACTATGTGATAGTATTGCATGATAACGTTCATATGTAATGGCCGAATGGAACCGAGCCTTATTTTCTGACTTTTTTTAAGTGCCCATGTATGTCTGTTGCTACGAAATGGCACGAAAACCTGATCGACCGCCAAGTTAAGCGTCGCAGGAGGCACTGGCGTAGCAGTCGAAGGATTAGGCGGGGCAGTGCCGGGGGGCCCCCAAGCTCGGGGGCCTCCCAAAACCTCATTCGCCTCTTATTGAACTACTGAGAAATTTTTTCATCTTCGAAATTTAAATAAAACAGATTGCAACACAATTATCATGGCAACTCGTTAGTCAGTAAAAGACTGACACTACTTCTCGCTCCACCCAGAGCTGGAGTAGTTATTTGATGACTTCCCATGTAGAAAAGGGCTCCAGTATTTTTTCTTTTTTTGCTCCAGGGCCATTAGTCACCTAAAACACTGGTAGTAGGGTTTCCGATCACATACCTAAAAAGGCGTTGGTTGGGTTAAGGAAGCGTGGCGGTCCACGGAAAACATAGTGATGCACCGATGCACCGAGTTAGCTGAAGCGGACACTGAATTAACAAGCATCAAGCTGAAGTGTGGAGCCCAAGATCGGTGGCAATGGATGACTACTGTGGACGCCCTCTGCCCCAGCTTAGGGACATAGGATCTTAAATATGTAACAGAAGAATGAAATAATACGTTTTGATACAAGTGGAAAAAGATTATCATTGAGATCGAGGCGGAATTCGCCCGAGCCGTAGCCGTGGGTGTTATTGAGCCAAGTGCTGCAATGACATATTATATCCACGTGTACGTGTGTGCGTACTTTTTCAATACACTTAGGAAGATTCAAATAAATTGGGGTTGACGCGCGACTAGTGGGTGTCGCTTAGCACTTAGCACCCAGCCTGGTACGATAAATACAATAAATTCAAAGGGGCGAGTTCGCGCACTTTTAAGTCCTAGTGCGGAAAACTGTCAATCAAGTCAATATAACTATAGTGGTTAAGTATAGCGCTGCACTTATGCCACGCTTGGGCCATTAACATCCACCTTGAACATTATTACTTACAGCAATTTGGTGTTGCACAGCAATTTTCTGTAGTTCTGCCATTTGTCTGAACAGCAATCCTGTTCTCTGCTTGGTTGAGATGCCGTCTTTGAACGGGAATGCTATTGAGTCGATTGCTATTAGTTTCACCTAAAACAATTTAATTCTTTTAAGTATTGAATCAAAATCTGTTCAGAAAGTATAAACTTTCTTATCATATTGTAGATGTTTTAGATGCATAAGAGTAACGACATCTATGATTCAACCTACGAACTTAAAGTCTGCATCACAGTAATGTAAACAACGTATGCAAATAAATATTTGATTTGATTTGATTTGTAATGTAATGGCCGAATGGAACCGAGCCGAACCGAAATCGGGTAGTTGCTTGGACCCATCGACCTATATTCTTGCGATAGACAAGCACGTTCATATAAACTATTTGTCAAAATACTGAAAAGTTCAAACAATAAATCGCTGCAGCGCTAGATTGCCATTATTTCGTCTAACAAAACTTTTAAAACTTACAGCGCTAAGACAATTTATAGAGGATACTTTTTCGCGACCAAAAGGTCTAAAGCGCCATGCATTTCCTAGTACTTACGCGTTTCGTTCAACTTAGTGTGATGACATGTCATCTATATAGATTTTTATACCGCAGAAGTGACACAGTTTCTTGCCTATAATACTTCATTACAATAATATTCTATTTCAAAATGTAATTATAGTGTATGTAAAAACGAGATCTCAATAACAGTAAAACAAATAACTAAATCAGTAATCACTAATAAGACTACAAATTCAACTGAACCTAATTCAAATTTAATATTAACCTGCACGTAATATGGTACGTAAATTACCTAAGTGCTAACGAATGACAGCATGCTTAACAACAAAACTTACCGATGAAAACTGATACCTCATGATTTGCTGACATTTCGTCGTAATTTATTTAAAAAAAAAAACATTGTTATTAATTATACAAAAAAAGAAAAAGCGTTAAATAAAATATTTAAAAAATTTCAAATAGTATTAAAAGACCGTGCGAAGTCTGTATTTGGTAAACTAGCTGTAGGTAAAAACCTAATTCAGCTTTTTGTGGGAGGGAACATCTGCATGTTTTAGTCTATGATTGTAAAATGGGGAAGAGTTTAAATAAAATAATATCTTCTCTAACGTACTATTACGATAGTAGAAGCTATTACATTGCTGGAACAACCAATGGTTTTACTTACTTGACTACAAAATTATTATATATGTCCAAGTTCATTTAAATTTGTATTTATAAGCGTCGCTCTGACACTGCATGAACGTCAAAACTGCACTAATGCCATCAATGTAAAAGTGTTCGGCCTGCAGGTCAATTAAGTGAAGTAAAGTGACTGTACGGCACGCCTCATCTAGTGCGTAGTACATATATATCAATGCTTGGACCAAACACACCTGTCTGGTTGGAGGACCCTCTCTTTTCAAGGGAGCGTTGGAATTTTGCACCAAAGCTAAAAATATAGTTGGCAAATAAATAAGAGCAAAATACAACCAACGATTTCATTGTTACCAAGAAAGGGATTTATGATTAGAAGTGAACATAGATAACCAGACTAGAAGTATGACAACACCCAATTTTCTGTTAATTAGAAAATTTAAACTAATAATATCTTACATTAGGATGTTCCGTAATAAACTTTGATAGTCTGTACATGAATGCACAGAATTTTTCCAGCCCAAATGCATTGACATAATGCAGTTTGTTCAGTGCATCCTCTTCAGTTATTTGTATAGGTTCGTCCAGTATGCTTTGACATTTCAGTAAGCTTGCACTTAGGATCTCTAAAAACCAAAAGAAAGAGCAGTAAAAAAGTCTGATAACTTTTACTTTTACATATAATAGGTAATAACACTTTATTTCAGGCTACATTATTACACCATACTTAATAAACTAGTGCGCCTCACCATCAACAATTGCATCACTGCTTACCATCAGGGAAGAATGCGGGCAAGCACTAATTTATAAATTAAAAATAATAATAATACCAACAATTTAGGAGGTTCCTTTCTCTAAAGCCCTGCCTGCCGGTAGCTATAGGACCCTGTTCCCGATACCACATTATATTTTTTATTGTTTTGTTTTAGAAATGTATACACCCCTATTTTTTAATTAGTGCACAAAAAAATGGGGCTCAATCAGTACCCGTTACTGATCATATTTGTGTAGTCAAAAGTTAAAAAAACGAAATCCCAAAATTGACCACGAAAATTTGTCATTTGGTAAATTCATAATTGAATTCACAACAACTACTACTAGAAAATACTAAGTGCAGTGTTTTTCCATTTTTATTGACTTTCTTTCATTCATAAACAATAACCTGTACAATATTTCCATAAATTGAGTGAGATTTTGGCATATAAACAAACGCTCATAACTTTGCTGTTTATGAATTTTATTTATTGAGACTTTACTTAAATAATAACAAGACCTTTTCTAATAAGCCCTTTAAGTATTTGCACTAATTAAAAAATAGCGGTGTATAACCATAACTAGATCGAGGAGAAAATCAATCAGCGGGAGGTTCGGAAAGCTATGCAGATGGCCTGACCGGGAGTTGACGGAGCAACGAGGGAAATAATTGGTGATTCCAGTGTGAACTTAATTCATTATTTCCCAAGAGGATGCCGGCGTCCGCACACCTATTGTCTTTCTATTGTGTGTCTAATTACAGTATTCAACAGGTTAAAGTGTTGTGGTGAGTGCTTGTATCATCATGTCATCAATCAATTTAGAAACATTAATTTTAAATGGAATTGTACATTTAATAGTTTGTATTGCTGACATAGTACAATAATTTAATTTATTATTATTATTATTTTTAATTACATGTTTTTTTTTAACTTACCTATCTTTTTAAACTCAAATTAAATTACCTCTAAATCTGCATATAGTGAAGTTAGTATTAGTGTCAATGTAGAGTGCCTCTGCATTCAGACCACCTAGTTGTTTAGGTATTTGCACTGATGCACACAGCTGCAGACTGAAAATACAATGACACTGTGAAAGGGAAACCAACAATAACTTGAATAAGCTTAATATTCCTGACTGCTAGCTAGCTGCGTACCACAGTTGAGTTTTACCAGAGCCGGGCAAACCTAAAAGTTCAGTGATGCAGCCAAGCTGGAATCCTTCAGTTCCTAACATGTTATCCAAGCTTTGGCTGAACGATGCCACTGCGGGAAGGCTTGTTTCCCTCTGGAAATAAATATTCGAGCTTTTATAAAGTAGGTACAGAAATTAAAATAATTATAGTTCTGTATTTTATTGAACTATGTACCTGCCATAATTCGGTTGCGTTGGATATTTTGAAAGTTTTCATGACATATTATATTTTATAACGCCGTTGACTAGTAAAAAACAAACAATGTAGTTATTGTATTTTCTTTGCAAACAATAACACAGCAAAACAAACAACACAGGCAAAGATTTGAACAATTTTTTTTCCCTCCTAAACAATTATTTGGACATTGACAGTGACATTTATTTTTTCTCTAAGAAGGGAAGACTCTCGTCTTTTAATCATATTACCTAGTCTTACGTGGTTACGCCCACCAAATCTTACATGATATGTAAGATTTGGTGGTAATGTTTTTCGTATTCTAGTGATATCAGAAAATGGATTCTAATAGTTTTAATAGTATTTGGCAACAAATATAACGAGAAGATAGAAAGTTCAGTAGCTGTTTTAATTATTCGCAAATTGATTCCTAAAGATTGGTGTAGTTTTGTATTACTGCCATTACTGGACAAGTAAGTGGACAATATTATATGAGAAATCATTGAATTAGGCAAAATCTTGATAGAAGAGTAACTAGAATATTAATAACTCATACAAAGAAGTTACTTAAAAAACTCAGTATTAAAACCAAAAATATTACAGAATAAACATAATAAAACGTCGCTTTTGACGTATAAGTGACAACTGACATGTGACGTTTGTGAAGCCCAAAGAGCATCAGCAGCTGGCCCAGTTTAAAAACATAAATAAAATTAACTATAAATAGATAAATTAGCAGCTTAAAGATGAATCATAATCAAATGAACATGCATGTGCCTATGAATGCTGTTGGCTCGACACCAAATGTGGGGATGCAAATGCCAGTACCAGGCACTATAATGCAACAGCCATCTCCACAACAAATGCAACCTCAGCAACAAATGCCGCAGCAACCACAGCAGCAGGACAAAATGGACAATATATCTCGAGTTAAGACTCTTATGGGCTCCCTGCGGGAGTCTATACCAGTAAGTAAACAGACGTCAAAGTATAATAATTGATGTCCTATCTTGCGACTGATTCGAAAAAAATCTGTTGTTTTCAGATGACTCTGAAGTCTGCAGCACAAATCCTACATCAGAACCATAATATAGATTCAAACTCTCAGTAAGTTACTTTATTTTATTATACACCAAGATTATTTATTTTTCTGTAGGTAATTGCAATACCTACAAGATAAATTAATTTTACTAAACACTCCTTTTACTCTCATCTTGTCTACTCCAAGATTATAATTAGGGTATATACTTAAGGAAAGATTTGTCACATTATTTTTATTTGGCCAAGTTCTACAATCATTTCATTACTTACCCTCAGCTTCAACAAAGCAATAGCATATCTGATGTGAATATACAACAAATTAAACTGCATACTGCTTGGGCTTTTTGAGTATTACTTTTAGTTAGCAATTCTACAGGATCGCATAACAGGTGTCTCACCAAGCTAAAATACCAAAAAGGATGTAGGCTCGAAGACAGAGTAGCTTATTGTTGTGTTCATCAGATTGCTGTGATGCAGAAAAAGAAAAGAAAATAAACTTATAGTTATAACATAATTTAAATTCTAACTATGCCACAAACTTAAAGAATGATTAGGTTCCTCAGCCTCATGTTGTATTGTCCTCAATGCATGCTTGAAAGGCAAAACTATCTAAGCAATATTGAATAAATTTTACAGCAGAGTGATTTAAAATTAAAGTTTTTAGACAAATGTTGTTGAAAATGACGAAGTAGTCAGATTTATATATTATTAACATCATGGTAATGTTATCTAAATCCAATTTTTTTTTTTAATAATTTTTTTCTTTCTTAATATTTTAAATTTTAAGTCACTCTCCTGTAAAGTTTACTCAATGTTGCTTAGATATTTTTGTCTTTCAAACATCAATGTGATTTTCCCATGGACACCATTTCACCTTGTTGTCATAAGTAACAATTAAAATTTAAAAAATGGATTCTTGATGTGACAAATACCCCTGGTTACTTACCAGGGGTATTTTGTTTTCATATAACACCATCAACTACTAGGTTAATACTAAGTTCTTCTCAACATATTTTTACAGGAAAGGCATTGACAACCCAGTACCGAGGTTTGACAAGAATTTAGAGGAGTTCTTTTCAATTTGCGATCAAATGGAACTACATCTGGTAAGTTTTATTCACATTATAATAAGTACAACATCTAGAACTACTGTGGGTAGTTCTTCTTTTGGAAAAACCAAAAATTAAAAAAAATACCCCAGGGTCCTAGAACACAAAGCCAAGAAGAACATAGATGTGGTTTAGTGAGTAAAGGTCTGGCACACCCTCGCACTCCACCCTTTCCCACCTTAAAAAAAAGAACTTCTAGCACTAAGTTCACTAAACTACTAGTTTTAATTATTGACAAGTAAAGAATGTGTTGATGGAAATATGCCACAGTGTAGAGGCTGCATAATTTCCTTGGGTACATAGTGATAACATATTATTATCTAGTTCATATGATAAAAAAAAGGATCACTGTGGGTTTTAGTCAGTAAAAGTATGCTGTTACCTCTCTTTCCAACCTGATAGAATAGACTGGATCTTATCTCCCAAAAAAACAAACAAAATTATGATTAATCATCTATACTGTACATTTAAAACCTAGCCTTTTTACTTTGGTTACTACTCTACTCCTATTGGTTGTACTAGCATGATTTTATAAAGAATTGCTTGATAGATGGACAATTCAACATTAATATTTTCTTCAATTCAAAATCTAGATTTTCTTGAAGACTCTAGGAATAAGCAGGAGCATGTTACTTTGTATACCTACATGTTGAAGTAAATATTGTTTATCTAAGTGCAACAATTACCTTCTTGACCCGGCAACCGTTTCTAATCACTTATTAATTCCTTATCAGTGATGTCTTTGCGTGACTCCCTAGCCAACGTCAACACCATCATATGATATACAGGGCCATTCAGGCTTCTTCAAACATGCATGTTTTATGCCAGTATCCAGTAAACAACATGAAAGAAAAAAGAAATAAAAAAAGGGTTACCCATTTTAATGAGTAACCCTTTTTTAGCAGCAGATTAGGATTAATCTGTTGCTGTATAGTTACATCAAAAACCTAACAAAAAGAACATTTTTGAAGTAGTAGATAACAACAAGCAACTATAAAGATAATTAAATGTTTATAAAACCTCATGGAAGTCTTACACACTCAGAATTAAGACAGTTATCAACTCGATTTTTTATTTACACGTCGCAAATCATCAAAAGATAAAGTCTTTTCTTGAACCCACTCTGGATGGGGCATGAGGAAGTGTCCAACTCTTATGTTTGGTCACACGCACCGAGCAGACGGGCGAGACGGTGCTCACGACCGAATACTCGGTGCGTATAAATATAGCGCCGACTATTCGGCCGAGCGCTTATATCTACAACTCACTTACATCACTGTCTCGGCCGAGAAACATTTTACTGTCTCGCCCTTTTACTCCGTACGTGTGATCAAGGCATTACTGACTAAAACCCACAGTGTTCTTTCAGCTGCCCTTTGAATGGGAAACGGTAACTCTTTTGTACAATACGACATAATTCATAAAATTTTCAGGATTATTCGAGTGAATGTGAACCGAATGCCAACAGAGTTTTCAGCGCGTTATTTCGCTTTTTTCGCGTTGCTCATTTATCAAACATTGCGTTGGATGAAACAACAATTTTTTTAAACCATACTCACGTTGACGATATACGAGTGGAGAAGGACCCTCTTTAGTCAGTTTTTAGAAATTCATATCTTTGACTACCACAACCAATATTCGTATATTTTTTTTAAGGTGGGTTGTAGTTATCCGATAACTTGTCCTGTTCTAGGGTGGAGTGGGAGGGCGCGTCAAACTTTTACTGACTAAAATCACTCTTTTGTTCTTTCAGATACTCTTGCCTTCTAGGATCATGAGCAATGACTATACAACTAATGAGTATCCTTTTCAGAAGCTTTTCCATGGCCCTTGAACCTATATTCATAGTAGGAACCTAATCAGCAAAACTAAGCAGTGTTGTATTTTTAGACCACCTAAGGATTTCAGTGTGGAACGGATCATACGACCGCAATACATTGTAAAGTCAACAATATCCATATCACTGTGTCCATGTTTACGATATCAATGTAAACTAATCCACTCTTAAATCGATAGGTAGGTATTTACTGTACTTAGTTTCAGGGTGTTATTTTAACCTAGGTCAGTATGGTCAGTTAAAATGTAAAACATAGATCAGGAATTGAATTGCTTTTGACGTCAGTGTTACATAATATTGGTTTCCAGTCGACTACCTACGATAATTGTAGGAAAACACTATGATTTTTGAACTTTCTTTATTATATATTCTTTATTGTACACCGCATAAACAACAAATATAGGACACATTATTATAAATAAGGGTACAATGGGCGGTCTTATCGCACAGGGCAATTTCTTACAGACAACCTTTGGATGGACTGAGTGAAAGGAAATAGATTTAGGGTTGTCAGTGTACAAACATCAGATATACTAATAAGACATAATAATCCGAATACATACATACAATACCAAATAATATACTAATAAATATCAAAAACATATAATTGAGTTAGGAGAAGAAAAATCAAAGTGTAAGGTAATGTTCCTTCACCAATTTTTTAAACGTTGGAAGCGTTTGAGCACGCCTCACTTCAATAGGCAACGCTGTTCTTTTTTATGTGTTTAATTTTTTTTCTACACGATATTGAAAGGTAAACTAATGGATTATCATTATTTCACCCGATAGAAATCCACTACTCCCGGACAAAGGTCGTCGACAGTTAAGATTGACGTCAAGACAAAAAATATTTGTCTGTCTATATATTTTTTAACAATAATTTTATTCTTCAGTTTTATAATTAAATACTGTTTTTTGTGTTAGCCAATTCTATTGATTTTTATATTATAAGAAGACATGAGTTGCGCAAATACCTACTTATTTTGAACCTCATGGAATGCACCAATATAAAAAAGTATTTTTGTTTTTTATTAAAATTTACATATCGCTGGACAAAAAACAATATATGACATAAACTATAAAAAAAATCGCGCATCTAACCCTAACTTACGATATCAAACGTGTATATCTACGGGCTTTTTTTTTTGGTCAACGTATCAACATTAAATTGCCTTTCAAGGTGGCAATGCTGCCAGCATTCTGGGCACTTTACTCGTTAACATCGATGTTGGTAGATGAATTTTAGTATATTCGAAACCTGATACACCTGTCTAGTATTTTTATGTAAAGAATCTATATACAAAGATGTAAATTTCAAAACTGTATTATGAAAAATGACAAGTTATTAGCTTATGTTACCTCGTTGGCCGCACAAATATACGGTCACTACGCCATACGGGCGACTAAGGGGTTTTTTTCACACCGCACCCAGCTCTGCGCTGGCGTCTAATGCCCGCTATGATCTCTCGTGACCTGTGTTGTACTTAGAAAAAGTGAAAAAAGAAAATTAGACGACTATTTGACCTTAAAATGTCCTTAATGTTTTTATCCTAATACCATTTTTCCTTTGCTACAGCGTACGGCCATAACCTGCATTCAACAAGCGCAGTCGGCTGGCCACTACCTCCCACTGACCATCATGCCGTCGAGGCTCGACACTGGACCAGCCACCACTGTAAGAATAAAACAATACTATACTATCTATAGTAATTGAGTACTGTGTTTATTTTTTAACAATATTTTGTATTAACACTTAAAATAAGATTTTTTTCTGAAAACCGAATTAAAATTGGTTATAAATCGAAGCAGCAAATAACTTTTGAAATATTTGTATGAGAAAGAGTCCGCGTGATGGGAACATCTCGCTACCTCTTGTCAACGCGCGTAACCTAATGGCGGTGACGTCATATTTCAGTGTTTGCATCCTTTTTCTGTTAGGTAACAGTTTCCCTTTTCACCAGTTTTAAAACATTTTTAGTTAGCTTAATTACGAACGAAAAAAAATTTCAATTACTCACTTCTATTTACGATTTTGGACAAAGTTACTTTTTGATTCAAATAGTGAAAAAAAAAAAAAAATTGCGAATGTGAAAACTGGACTGACTTTAGATAATCGGCGAGAAAAGTTCTTAAATTCCTAATTTTGTTATGGTATCCTGGCACCATGACTAATGTAACTTACAGGCCTATAACTATAGAAGTGAACTAGAGTACTAAAATCGACTCGAACTGGCAGCTTTTGAATCCATCATAGCACTCTTGTTTCACTCCTAATTGTCTACATCTCAAGATGGATCATCATCGCAACCAGGGGCGCCGACTCCGTGGGTGCTCGGGGGCTCGTGCACCATGTGAAATAAACAATGGATGCCGAGCACCCCTGAGAATAGACATCAAGAAACAGATCAGTAATCGCCTTTTAGGGATGATTTTTTTATTACCCGACGACCAGTTTAGCGCAGTGGTTTTTACAATGGTTTTATTTTATGTTTTTATCAAACATAGTACGCAGTATGTGAGTAGGACATTAATTTATTTATTTGTAGTCGATCAGTGTGCATTTCTCTTCTTACACTTCGCCACTTTTTAAAAGTCTTCAAATGAGCATGAGCACCTATGAGGTTTCCTAAAAGCCGACGCCCCTGATCGCAACAGTTTTCATCCTATACTCTTTTTAGGTTTTCTCCTCCATCGGTGACATTCCATGTATTAAATTGTAGTAATTTGCGAAACATTAGGAGCGAACCTGCTTGCAACTTTCATTCTCTTTCGAATAATTGAGAATTTTATTATTCTATTTTAAAAAAGGACAAACATTGTTCATTTCATCCCAAGGTTGTCTGTTAGAGATTACCCTGTGCGATAAAACCGCTCATTGTAAACTTGTTTTTGCAAATGTTAGTCCTGTTTACATTATGAGGTGTACCTACAGTCTACGAGTATATATATAAAAGGAGAAACTGATCGACTGGCTCAGAAAGGATTTTCCAAACTTTACCTCCCTAAGGGGAAGAAACGGACACAAGACCGTTACTCTATTAAGTGTTGTTAGATTAGAACAGTGTTTTTCAATCTGTAGGTCGCGACCCCCAGGTGGGTCACAAAGCCTTGCTTATGGGGTCGCGGTCACGAGTCAGGTAAAACTGAAAAGTGAGTGTTACTGGCCCCGCTACAAAAAAGTATAACAGTTCAGTAATAAAGCTGTACCTGTTTATGCGTCGTTTTTCTGATCTTTATTCCATTTTTAACATGCAAATTATGTGCTATTTGAAACATATTATTCGTCTTTAATTAGAAAAGCGGTCTCAAGAGCGTAGTGGTCTGCTCACCGCAATGGTACGGTACTAGAGGGGTCGCCACTATTTGTCTATTTAAAAAAGGGGTCACGTATACAAAATGATTGAAAAACATTGGATTAGAATATGTACCTAGTCACTTATGGGTTAGCACACTTAGCACAGCAGTGTCAGCTAACTGCACTTAACTATAACGCTCGAAAAAGTTGCCGTGGTTCTAAAACGCAAAAGGCAACTAAGGGAACACAGGGGGGTATTAGTCGGTAAAAGTCTGACACGCCCTCTCGCTCCTCACACATTTCTCATCTTAAAAGCTAAAAGACTTATAAGCTATTAGAAGTTCACTGCCAGGCCAGGCTTCACAGCCTTGCAGATCTGCGAGCGTTGCTTACATGTCTTTTTACTACAGATGCTATCTGTCTGAATCGCCAAACTTAAGTGGCAATGGCCAGGGCACATTGCATGCAGAACAGATGTCCGTTGGGGCCGAAAGATTCGGGTGTGGCGATCGCGTACCGAAAGACGCAGCGTTGGAAGGTGTCCCACAAGGTGGACCGATGACCTGGTCGGGGTCGTTGGAATCCGGTGGTTGTGGCGACGCTTCGGGGGGGGGGGCTATGTCCACCAGTGGACGGCTATCGGTTGAAATGATGATGATGATGATGATATGATAATGACAATCTGTCTCTCCGGACTAATGCATTCTCTCTCTCATTCCAGGATCAAAATCTAAGCTACCCACAGTACCTCAACACAGTACGTCTCCAGATCACATATGCTAAGGATATTCACGACACGTTGGTGGCTGCAGCGCAAAACATATCGCCTACTGAGTGAAGTCATTAAAGCAATGTAGCACGTAAGAATAATAATTATATTTGTCTTAAAAATGGGGTTAATAAAGGCCCTTAAAAACTTCAACAATGGTTTTATTAGAACATTTCGTCGTTGCGACTTTAAGACCTCTTATGTGTAATTTTTGGCCAAACCACTTTAGAACCCTGCCTTTTAGACATTTTGAAGTTCTATGGAATGCAAACAAAAACTCTCATGTGTATAATTGTTTTGGGGGTAAAAAAGTCGCAACGCTTGGTGTCGCTAACAGTGACACGTAAGAGGTCTTAAAGTCGCAACGAAGATTTATAAAAAAAAAAAAAAAACAATGAGAACAGAACAATGTATAAAAAGCGTTGGCTAAAACAATTTAGTTATAAGTTAACAAGGTGTGGATATGCAATCTGCAATCGTCGACCTAGGGTACTCCTCAATAGCTCGCCAGCTCGTCTGGTAACGCCACCGCGGCCGCGCCACACGCTTCCAAAAGCTAGCAAGATTGATAGGGTCAGTTATGGCCGATACCTGTCAGGGTTGCGAATTGATCGAAAGGGTTATAATACGCGACATATAAGTTGAACCAAAATGGCGATCGGGTCTCAATCGAAGAGGCCTGCTCGTAACCATAGCAACGACGGCTATTTTGTTCAACTTATTTGCTGCGTACTATAACGTGGCCCTTGCTAAGGCAAACTGAAAGAAAACTGTGGGTTTTAGTAAACGTCTTCCTTTCGGTCCACTCAGACTGGATGAAGTCATTTGATCATACCCCGTGTAAAAAAGGTCTTCATAAAGTGAAAATATTATACCTATATATTTGCGTTGCGCGTTGTTAGAAAGTAGAAACTTTCCTATACATGTAATGAAATCTAATCGTGACCTGTCACCAACATCAGGTTAATTAAACTTTGGTTATCATATTACATAAGTTGCTAGTAAAGAACTTGCATCCTTATAAATATAGGTAGGTAGGTATTGTATGTATGCAAATTAAATTTACTTTTTATACTGAAACGACACTTAATTTTAAGACTTGCTAAAAGTATATCATATCATTGGGAGTGACGTTGAACCCCACCTATAGAATAGAATAGACTTTATTGTACACCAAAATAGTAACAAAAACTTTTAAACACTCTTGCTAACAGCTATATCTACCAGAAAACCTTGGGATGGACTATAAGAACTTAACCTTTTGAATACCGTAATTAGAGACTCAATAGAAAGACAATAGGTGGCGGACACCGGTGTCCTCTTGGGGCTTCACAGTTAGAATAAAAAGGGGTAAGTAGTCTGCGGTGTACTGTGAATTGAAGAAGGATTAAATTTTACATTAAAAACTATATAATAGACTATACATAGACAAAATTATATCATAAAACTATTATACATATATAAAAACAATACATAAACTCATGAATATTATTTATATATACCTACATAGATATTATATGTTACATAATTCCATAGACAGAAACAGAAAAGAAGGTACAAAAAATTGGGTTATTGATGAAAGAACTGAATTTGGATAGAAGCAGAATAGCAGTTACAGTGAAAGGAAATGATCTTTGAATAGATTTGTTAAACAATTATGTCTGAGCTTGCCTAATTGGCATCGGCAACGCGTTCCACAAACGTACCGCATGGACCGTGAACGATTTGTCACAGAACTTGGAAGAATGTGACGGCATTAAAAAATTCAGATTTTCCGATGATCTTAAGTGTCTAGAATGTGTGTCATGAAAAACTTAAAACGTTTATTAAGATAAGAGGGGGTTGTAGGAATAAACATAACACTGTAAAGCAACAATAAGATAGATGCGGCATGGCGGACAGAGCTCCGGCGGGATCTCATGGTGAAATGGCGAGAGCGACTGTCGCAACCTCGTGCTGGGCACGCCACGATCGAGGCGGTAAGGCCCCTCTTTGAGGCGTGGCTGGAAAGGCCCCACGGCGTCGTCACCTTCCGTTTGGGGCAGGTGCTGACCGAACACGGCAAGTTCGGTCCGTACCTGTACAAGATTCGTGCGGAGACGACGCCCGGGTGTCGCCACTGTGCGGACCGCCCGGTGGACACGGTGGAGCACAGTCGAGGTGTGCCCCGCTTGGGAAGAGAATCGCCGTGTCCTCGTGGGGGCGATCGGCGGCGATCTCTCGCGCCGGGGCTTGGTTCAAGCCATGCTCCGGAGCGAGGAGGAGTGGCAGGCGGTCGCCTCCTTTTGCGAAGCAGTGATGCTAGTAACGGAGGAGGCCGACCGCATTAGGCAAAGGCGCACACGCCGCCGCCGCCGCCGGGTTTCCGATCCCAATTTCCGGCCACCGTAGGCGCGGGCTCGCGGACGGTGGGCAATGGGTAGCTCGCTGTCCGTCCGTCCGGTAACAGACCGGTCCGAGCTCAGGTCGTCTACGGCGCGCACCGTTCCCGCGCGCCTCAAGGAGTTGTCAGCAAACTGTAGGGGTCCAGCAGGGCCGAAGCCTACTGGGGCCCAAAGGTTATGTGAGACTGTCACCACGGGCCCCAGGATAAAGGCAAGGAATGGAAAGGTAGGTTTTTAGTCAGTAAAAGTCTGACACTGTTTCCCGCCCCACCCAAGGGCGGGATTCGTCATTGGATGATTTTACCTACGTTAAAAAAAAAAAAAAAAAAAACAGTAAGATAGATATAAGATATGTGTATTCCGGCGAAGGCGGATCGGCAGCCACTTGAGTTTAATACGGAATTCAGAAACATGGTCATATTTTCGTAAACCAAATATGAACCTAATACAAAAGTTTTGGAGTCGGACAAGCTTAGCTGCACTTCTGTTAGATCTAAATAACTGACATCGGCATAGTCAAGGATTGGGAGAGCGCAGTTTTGGTAGCAGTTGGAAGAAAATGGCGCAGCCTTCGCAAAGATCCCGTAGACGCAAATAACTTATTTATTTATTTAAAAATCTTTATGCACTAGTGTACAAAAGCCGGACTTAATGCCGTAGGCATTATCTACCATACGACCTTAGGGTGGTGCAGAGACATAACGTAATATGCAACTTAATGGTAAACAAACAAAACAAATAGAAAACTAATACAATGCCTAATAAATATAAATACATACTTATATAAATACATACAAATAACCAAAATTAAAAACTTACGTCTTACTTCCTGCAACTGAGGACCCCACGAAACGTCTTTATCAATAAAAAATCCACGATCTTTCACTGAATCACTATAATATACTTAGTTTATTTTTATAGTCTTCATACTTTAATATAGCTAATGATGTCATCTAATTCAAAATTAAACTAAACCTATGTACACAAAAACTAAACTAAGAATGTAAACTAGACATAACTATGTACAAATATAATACAAAAACACCAAATACACTCAGGCGTCGAAGTACTCCTCCACATCGCTGTCATCCGGAAACGTACCCAGAAGACTGGCAGCATTGCCACGTTGAATGGCAATGCTGATTCTTTGGGCAAAAAATGAGCCAGCCCTCTGGTCACGCAAAGTGTCGATCAAGCGACGTGAAATTTCCTTGAAAAGGATACGCGCACTCGGACCCCATGAACCAAGCGTTTCGACCCCAAACGGCTCAAAACTGTAATTACCAATAAGGTTACAGTTTATTTTTGAAATGCTAACCCTTTCATTTGGTATTCAAAACTTAAAATAGGTTACTTAGTATTATTATTCTGGAAACTAAGGAGAAAGGTAACATTCTTGAGATAAGGGTTACCCTTTATAGGGCTAACCCTTTCACAATGTGTGAAAGTTTAAAAGATAAAAAGGTTCTAAGAGATAAGGTTCGCGGTGTAACTCTGTCATAAAGAGTTTTTAAAACCTTGTCGAAAACCTAATCTAAATTAAGCCGTAAGACGACACCCGTCAAAAGTAACTATCGAAATCCTATATACCTACGTCTAAAAGAAACAACATGAGATTTAAAGTCTATTTATTTTTTATTGTTTGTCTAATTTGTTGGAGAATTCCCTTGTAAAAGCGCAGTATTGGCAAATATAGCTGAAAATAAAGGTAAATAAAACAAAATAATTATTAATAAAATATATTAGACTGTAAAATATATGCATACATCAACAGGAAATATTTTAACATAGTTTTATTCAGATCTTTGTAGCTAAATAGATAATACGACTTTTTACGTGTCCTCTATTTACAATACACGAAGAGACAATACATAAAGCTTAAAATAATAATAATTTACAGTTGGATATATTTTCGAGATCATGATATAAAAACCATATTTTATTGCACTTGTTTCATTTTTGAAATGGTTGCGGCATTTTAGAGTAAGTAATTAATGTTAAGTTTAAATTCAAAACTTTCATTCGATCTCTTACGCAGCTAGTCCGGACATTCCACGCCTGACTTAGATACAAAACTTTAAACTAGAACTATCACAATAGGAAGAGAATAGAATACTATCAGTCTTTAAACTTGAAGACACCAGGAACATTAGATAACTCCAATTTCTTGTATGTACCTGAAACAAGCAATTTGGTTTAATAGATAAATTAACTAACTTATCTAATTGGTCGATATCCTTCACATTTGCAATGATAAACACAAGTATAAAGTATATTCGAGAAGAAAACTGCTATTGGATACATGCTTAGTAAAGACAATTCATGAGTTCAGGATATAATTAAATTACTTATTAGTCCTACATACAAGGTTAGATTGTAATAAAATTAGGGTTCATTCTTTGGATTTACTCTAAAATAAAAACAAATACAGCATGTAAACATACATAGGTACACAGTTACATAAAACGCCCAGCAAATAAGGAGACTACTAGTTCATTCATAATTCCAAAAATCAATCAATAGACTTATGAATTGAAAACAATTGAGGAACGACCCATGAAAACAATTGCAGCTACTATACGAACACAACAATACTCACACAGCATTAGATAATGAATCTAATAATAATAATAACTATTAGCAACACAACTCGATATCGGCCAGTACATTTCCTTGACAACAAGCCCTGGGGGGCTCCACGAACTATAATGAAAGGGACACATAAATCGATCCTTATCAACAATGAAGAGAAATACAGGCCTAGCCTCTTCCAGTGGATGTTTGTGCAACGTGACCCTAGATAAACTTATTATGATGACATTAATTATGTTCTGTCTCAACCACTGTATGTTATGGAATAATACAGGTTCGGTTGGTGCTGCTATATAATATTATACTGCTAAAACAGTAGGTGTGTCTTGTTTTTACACAAAGGGATACTATTGGAAAGTTTTATATGACATTTATTAAGCTTTACTATTGTTCAAAAGGATCAATCCATGCTATGTGTCATTTGTGTCAAACTAACTTTTAGAACTAAGGATATTTATTCAGTTAGCAAAATATAAATAGGTGGTTCATGTTGATTTACTTCAGGATGATGAGTCTTTAAAACTGGACAACAAAAGTCTTTAGGTAATTGTAATATCGTAATTAAATAATGAGTTTGTTTATAGTTAATACTATTCAAGAACTTTCTTAATTTTTCGACTCTAATAAGGAAACTAATCGTTTTCAAGTCGATATTGTGAACAACAGCCAGGATTTAAGCTAGTCAAATCATAATAATAATAAATTAGTATCTAACTAATTACATTTCAGTGTAAGTAGAGGTCAAACTATTTTCTATCTGTTAATTAGATGCAAGTTTAGAACTAACAAGCACGAAGATTTTATACGTAACCCGATGTTTCTAGATTATGATTTAATTTTAGATTTAAGAATGTGCCTTCCTACTGTTATTATAGTGTCAGTAGAACTATGACCTTAATTTTTGAAATATACAATCAAATTTATTTTAAAATATTGTGGTTGCTATGTCAGTTTACTAAGAGTTCCATCTTCGATTGTGGACGTTTAGTGATATCATAATCAAATTATCTGGGTGGGTTCATTAAACTATTTTTTTTAATGGTCACTACAATTTAATTAGTGTAAATCTTAGACTTGTCCAGGAATTCGCTATCGTAAAAGTAGAAATACTGTCAAATATAATCTAAGGATTACAAAAGTTATGCAAATAAATAAAATAAACGAATAGATATATTTGACTAATAGTTGTGATAGAGTTATCGTTGCTCTTAGCAACAGTTGATAACCGAACATTCACCCTAACAGGCACATAATGAACTTACATAAGTTCCCTCATATAAAAGTAACTCAATAAACACAGTGACAAGTAACAATAACAAGGTGACAATAACAAGTATTTTTTTACAATATGATAATAATTATCGCGTACAGCCTCCGTTGTACTCATATTGCTTTCACTGCCATAGTATCCATGGCCCGAATGATAACGATAATAGCCAGACGGAAAGAAAGATATTTTTAAACTACAGACCTACTTAATTATCGTATTGATTGTAAAAAAAAGTAATTGTGTGTTTAGTGATTCATGTGGCGTGATTGGCCGAATAAACGCAACGAACGGTGCAGTGTCGGACTACTTAGTGATAAAAAGATCGTGGCTACGATTGAAGCATTTTCTGTACTAGCCAACAATATTTGACTGATTTTGACAAAGACACTTGAATACTGCAAATCAATGAAATGAATACCTCATTAAATAATGCATTAAAACATTAATCAATAAAATTAAAGTGAGGCAACCTGACCGTTGTAAGAGGGTAACCCTTATCCTGGTTATACGTTATTGAACGTGTAACCCTTTACAACTACGTTAAAACAGTCACACACGATGAAGATATAGTATCTTCATCGTGTGTGACTATATTACAGTATCTTAGAACATATTTCGCAATATCGCTAGCCATACATTTAAATGAAACAAAACACAGGACGAAAATTATGCCTACAGCTTAGGATAGTGAGCAAACGAAGTTTTAAATCAAGATTGATATGAAATAAAAAGATTTTAAATATTATTCTTGTGTAATAGATTAAGTTAATATATTATTTTATCATTATCATCATTTTTTTATTGTGAGCAGTGGTGGCCCAGTGACAACGGTCCCGACTTACGAGTTGTAGGTCGCGAGTTCAAACCACGGAATAAAGCTGTTCTGTGGTTCAAACCAAGCTAGGCATAATACTTTGTGTCATTTATTTCATGGCCATTGCTCTCAAAATGGTGAAGCAAAACACCGTAACGAAATCGGCATGTCCGAGACAAAATCAAACAACAAACAACAACAAATCAAAACACCTACCTACCCGCAGTGGGCCCGCGTAGTGGATTACGGCCTATTGCCACTCCTAGAGAGGAGGGCTGAGTTCCAGCAATGGGAACATTATAAGGCTGATTATGCCTATGCTTTATGCTTATCAAATATTATAGTAGGTGACAGCCTTAATCCCAACTAACGCACGTGCGGCCAATACGAAACTAATTACTTTACAAACATTTTACATTCATGTTATGTTATAGCATGACGTCTGAATGTACTTATGCAGACTATCAAGGCGATCTAGCACTACAGCACAAAGTTTATCAACGATACTCAATAGTAGGTACTTCAAGTGCAAACACATTAACAGTTTCACTATAATTATCATGTTTTATCTACAAAATCGATAACTGTTTCTGAACAGCATACTTTTTTTTTATTGTTAGGCTCGCGTTTTACCACTATCTCACCTGATGGTAAGCGATGAGGTGATGGTGTGGTCTTGTTTCTTTCATACTTGATTCAATTCCAAAAAAAAATAACTCAAAATTACAAAATGAACTAACTTGTGTCTAAAATAAATCCGCCTTTAAAATCTTAGTCCAAATTATATAATAGATTTAAGTTTGTGCAGAAGTTTTTATAACTATTTGGGTGTATAAAAAAGTTTAGGTACTTAATCTTTTTAATTCTGTGCATGTCAACTTTTGTGCATAAATATTTGAGTAGGTAAACAAAAGTTTTTTCTGCCTCTGTTAATGACAGGCAAATCACAACTAGGTATTATGAAGATTAAATAATAAAAGTGCACCGACCTAATGTTGGGACATAACAGTTACATTTAATAGCAATATATAAATTTTATCATTACTTTATTACATACATACGTCTAATAAATCTGAACTTGTTTTTCTACAAGTTGAGTATTTACTTTGTTGCAATTTAACTACCTTCGTAAATCATCGTTGTTATTGATAATGTATTATCTGGAACAAATTATTCCACACCTTATCTGTTTGGTCCTGTTAAGGACTTGTATCCGAGGCTAACAGTGAACTAAAACTAGACAGTCGGACTACAGTAATAAAAATAGGTACGTGCCTAAGTATATATATGTATCTTTGTTTGCCTGCCCAAGAAGGAGTTCAAATATTGATAGTATAGTACCGATTGATGATAATACTGACCAAGCCGACTTTTTATGATACCTATTAGATAAAACTAAGCGTTTTGATATGTAATATTGATACCCACCTCCTCCTTGCGTCGTATTCCTCAATGCTGAGGGTCGTGACCTCCCTACTTCATCACTTTCATTCGCACGACGCGACGTTTCACCATTTGTTTCTGTCTCTGGCGGTGTGATACCCACAAACAATAGGTAACCACACTACTAATACCTACCTATTACGATAAAGATAAACATCCTAACTGTTCATAATTTTGCCTATAAATATTCTATATAGATACTATTTCTCGAAGCGTCCGGTCTGTTCAAAAACAAGGAATATCGGGGTCGCGATCCACGTCCACAATGTATTCCTTATCAACGCGAAATCCCTGTTATTGCGGTATTTATAGATTCCTCTATGTTTAATAAACGTAAGATGACATGACTATATTCATATCTTGATTACCCTTGACTGCGAACATTTAACTTAAATAACCGTTGAACCCTATTTTATTGATCTCGTCGAAGGGTTAAATAATATTATATTATTATGTTACGATTTTATTTTATTTTCAAGCTCGATTCAGTTTAGTTTTAGATATCAGCTTAATTGTTAAACATTGAGTTCAACAATTGAACTGATATCTAAAATTAAAAGGTGATAACGTCCTTATCTCTGTATTTTGTTGATTTTACAAATCGCGAATTCAAAACTTTGCGATTTGATCTTGGTTGTCGTGTTAACGTTTCTACAGAACTTTACGGAAACATAAAGCCAGATAGCGAGTTATATCTATGTAATAATAACATGTTATAAATGTACTTAATAGTTAAGTAGATACTTACTTAATCAAAATTATCTTAGGATTGCCCCAAATAATGAATGTAAAAACAGTAATTAATGCTTATATAAGATAAACTTTTTCTCTTTGACATCAGATTAAAAAAAAAAATATAATTTACTCTTATTCGGATCCATAGACTCATAATGATCAAGAGTCTAATGGATCGGATTAGGAGTAAAATTACAGTAAGTTAAGAGTAAACTGGATTAGTGTGCTTATACCTACTTGGACTAGACTCTAGTACAGGCATAAACATGCAGTTTTAGATTACATTTATGTGTTTATAGGCCAACTGTCCCAAAAATCGCGAACGCCCACCACCTGGGCCCTAGTTTTAGTGACAGAATTAGGGCTCAGCGGCAGAGCAGTGGCCAGTATAATATCAATATCACAGTGTAACTTACATGGTTCATCCGAACACCTGCTGCGCGGCGTATGTGATGTGTAGGTAGCCGTCATGTGCACGGAACTGCTCGTACGCCTGCGCCATCGTCATGCTGTGGCTCGCGAGGACTTTGTCGTTGACCAACAAGTATAGCGCCTAAGAATAAAGAAATATCGGTCAGTTTTAAAAATAATAATTAACTAACTGCAGAAATTTAATGTGTACCAACTGCCAAGTCATGATAGTGATCTTAGCGCACGCGTGAAAGATCAAAGTGCATCAGAATGGAGCTAGAATCACTTTCCTTTGATCAGTAAGATCGACACAGTGCTCGAATTCGCCCGTTCTAGGGCGACTGAGGGGACGAGTCAGATTTTTACTGACTAAAACCTTTTGCCCTTTTTTTTTTTTTTTTTTTTTTATGGTAGGTAAAATCATCCAATGACAAATCCCGCCCTTGGGCGGAGCGGGAAGTAGTGTCAGACTCTTACTGACTAAAAACCTACCCCGTTCCTTCGTAGCCTATCGTGCCGGGGTCGAGCATTCCTTTCGGAACTAACCCATGACCCCAGTAGGCTTCGACCCTGCCTGCCTGCAGTTAGCAGGCTGGGCCTCTTCGGTGTGCTGACAGCTCCTTGAGGCGCGCGGGAACAGAACGCGCCGTCGACGACTTGGGCTCGGTCCGGTCGGTTACCGGACGATCGGACAGCGTGCTACCCATTGCACGCTGTCCGCAAGCCCGCGCCTACTGTGGCCGGAAATCGGGATCGGAATCCCGGCGGCGGCTGGGGCGAGCGCCCCGTTGCCTCTGCCTGATGCGGTCGGCCTCCTCCTTTGCTAGCATTACTGCTTCGCAGAAGGAGGCGACCGCCTGCCATCCCTCCTCACTACGGACCATGGCCTGAACCAAGGCCCGGCGAGAGAGATCGCTGCCGCCGATCGCCCCCACGAGGACACGGCGATGCTCCGCCCAGGCGGGGCACACCTCTACAGTGTGCTCCACCGTGTCCTCCGGATGTTCCGCACAGTGGCGACACCCGGGCGAATCCTCCGCACGAATCCGGAACAGGTACTTAGCGAACTTACCTTTTGCCCTTTGCGTTCTAGGGCCACGGTTACTCTTTCGAACATTCCCGCAGCCCAAGACTTTTCTGCAGTCCTAGAAAAGGCAGTAGCTTATACTCTCTTTAAAGTTAAACTAAATGTGTGTTTAAGGTTGTAGACATTCAATTATCACCTGTGAATCTCTTAGTTTCATCTTCGTCCGTATGATGTAAAGGAACTGGGACATGGTGAGTTCTTGTGGCACTAGGAATTTGTTTCTGCCCAACGCGGGCACTTCTCGCTCTCTCGAATACCGCTCTACGTATAACTGAACAAAGAAAAACATAATTAGTAATGAAAATGGCCGAAATTATATGAAAATAGATCAATAATATGTATACTTACTGGTACTTTATTTGGAAATCTATGTCTAATTGCTTGAACCTCTTGGTTTGATTGTTTGATGTTCATATCTGGAACAAAATAGTAAGTTTCAGATGAATTGGACGACGGAGTACGACTGAACGATACAAGAACTTCTGTGCTCCGAACGAACACAGAGAAACGTGTAAACAAAGACGCCAAGGTTCATTATTGGACCTCTTGTATTTTTTATTTTAGCTTATGATGCAAGTTTGAGATAAGGAAATAAGAATGAGACTTTTGTTTACCTACTTTGTAAAACCAGGGCAGTTGGACAGGTTGGACTATAATAAAATCTTAGATTGGTCTCTAATAGAGATTGCCTAAATGCCTACCATCTGTAGCCTTATTGATAGTCCTAGGTAGCAGAAAAATCCAAAATACTTTAGTAAAAAGTCACACAAATCAATTTCATCCTACGAACACTGCCCACATTTTTTACGAAAAGACAGAATAGACAACACCTATTTTGCAAACAGCATAATCTTACAATAATACCTAGTCACTGTGTGACAATAAATTATTATTTTTCAAGAAGATTAATCTAAATAGCTTATTTTTGTTCATTTGGGCCTGCTGAACACGAATATATTCATAATTTTTTTTGTAACACTGATTTTGAAGTTCTAATAAATACAAAAACTAGTAGTACTATTATATCATCTGTGCAAGCAACCAAGAAACTCAGTGTTTCTAAAAAAAATTAAGTATAAGTGTATTATTATATAGTGCATTATTTCGTGTTACAACAAAATACCTACAACGTAGCGCGATATGCAAAAAGTTTTAGGGTCCATAGTTTACTTTGCATCATTGAATGATCAAAATAATGTACTTAAATACACTTCTTTCACCTTGTCAGTTGGAACTCTCTCTCTCCTAAGTATGCAATATACTTCGCACAAACGTAGCAAAATGTATCTGGGTGGTTTATACATTTACGACGGTCACTTTTATCCGCTACTAAATTTTCTGAGCGAAATTTCATTAGAAACACCAAACACCAAACACTTAAAATGTTATGAAAAACACCAAAACTTAAGATTCACAATTAAATAATTCTGTGTTAACTACTCTTTCTACCGTAATATTAATAAGGAAACATGATAATGATAAAAATGTCATAATTTTGAAATATGACGTGTTAAATACATATTTTAAGGCAATTAAGCAATGTATGTTATAATAAATTGTGTCACACAGTGAATTATATATAAGGTAAACTGACTGAATGACATACCAACGCACAGCTAAAACTACTGGGAATAGGACTAGGAGTGACTAGGAGCGTGAATTTTCTCACAAGGTTAGCTTTTATTAAGTAGGCGAGCACAAAGAGGATATCCAAAATTAACCCCCTAAGGAGATGAAACGTGCCCAAAGTTTGTATCAAGAATCCTTCTTTCATGCAGGCGAAACCGCGGGCAGAAACTAGTTTTAACATAATTGAGATCAAATAACTTGTCTACAAGATATGGGCCAGGTAATTTAACACAAAAATGCTCACCATCTTTATAACCGAAAACTTCTTGTGAAGCGTATGTGATATATAGGAATCCGTCTTCATCGCCATAACTGTCGTAAGCCTGGGCCATCGTGAGGCTCATGCTCAGCATTGATTTGTTGTTTATTATCAAATATAAGGCCTGGAAAAAAAGGAAAAACTTTATTGTGCTGTTGGTTAACGATTTACCTAAAAATTCTGCCTCAATTCAGTTTAGTTGGCTGCGGAAATTCTCAAAAGAGTCCTGCAACGCAAAGAGCAATGGAAGGAATAGAGGTGAGTTTTAGTCACTCAAAGTCTGAGACGCCCTCATGCTCCACCTAGAGCAGGAGCAGTTACTTTATTTGATGATTTCTCACCTCAAAAAAAATAATATAATTCCTTTTATGTGCTCGCCAAGCCATTTTAGAAATAAGCACGCTCAGTTTCAATGTTATTGATATTCAATTATCAAAAAATGCACTTTGCACATCTGTCTACGTCTGAAGACACCTTTAGAACATCCAGATACCCCGTGCTATGCTACCTAAGCAGATAGTTCGGGTCACTTCAAACAGCTCTTAGTACTATGTAGCATAATAATCAATTAATTAATTACTTATCTCGAGAGTTAATTGATTAATTGTGGGATTAAATAATTAATACTTTTAGTCAACGATAGTGAAGATTCAACCAGATTGAACTAGACGTTAGCTAGACTGGATCATAGCCTAGACTTAGATATCATTTTCATTAGTCAAGAACTCGACAAGTCTGAGACTTCAATAGAAGTAAACAGTTTACTAAATTAAGCCATTGGTATTATAGTTGTGTACATACTATTCTGTCCAGGGACCACTTTAGCATTTGTAAGGGAAACCCTTATCCCGCAAATGGCCTAAACTCCTTTAAATACTTCACCATGATTAGCCTTTCACGGTGTAAACTCCCTCGAAAACCGATTAAAGTTTTCGATCTAGTAAGAGAATTTTATAAAATACATTGGATTTGACATTGATTTAGTTTGAGGGGTGTAAGCCAGTTCACTCAAGTTTTTATTTTATTTATTAAGGAAAATTTTGTGATAACATTACGTCTGGTAGGTACTTACTTGATTTGGTTTTATTCTTATCCTATTCCTTATTATTACTAGAAACTGCGACATGGTGATATCTTCAGGAACTAAGAACTTCGATTTGTCCAACGTTGGAAGGTTTCTTTCTTTGTGATATCTTTCAACTATTAACTGCAAAAAAATAATAATTATTAATTTTGTTTTATGGGAACAACGTTAACCATTTACCGAAGTGTGGCTAACCCTTTCTTTACCAGTAATTCGAAAAATAGGGTAACCAGATTGAATAAAACAGTTATGCGGTGTTTTGACAAAGGACTTTTCATTTATAATTTGTTAATGGACATGTTTTTTTTTTCAAAACATGACTGTGTATTGATTAGGTATTATTAGGTAAAATTTTTTTACTCACGGGTATTTTGGTAGGGAATTTACTTTTTATCGCCATAACTTCTTCTTTTCTGCTAACTGCAATTAAAAGAATACAAACATTATCATCTCATTGGACACAACGTATTGGATATGGACGTTACGGCGACGGTCAATAGCATCTGCAATGTTATCAGTTCAACTGTCCATCTTACACCAATGAACTTTTGCCTTTGCGTTTAATAATAACTAAATTAATTAACACATGTATTGGTAAACAAAAAAATATCGATGTTTTTATTGTCACCTCGGCCACAGACTTCAATTGGCATGGTACAGTATTTGGATGAGACATACTTAGCAATTTTTTTGATGTTGGAAATCAGCAAATGACTTTTCCCGCTCTAGGATGGAGCGAGAGAGTATGTCAGACTTTTACTGACTACTGAACAACGAGCTACCCATTGCTCGGTAAGGCTAGTGGAGTGTTTACAACTTGGGCAGTTTTTAATTTGCTCTGCATATTTTTTAGCCTATGTCCTTCACTAATAGGAATTACTACTGTATCCAGTATCGGGTATGAACACAAGACATCTAGATCCGGAAACCGGATATTGCACCTGCGACAAGCAGCGCATCGCCCAAACGTCGGAAGTTATAAATCGTCGTTGCGACTTTAAGACCTCTTATGTGTATTTTTTGGCCAAACCACTTTAGAACCCTGCCTTTTAGACATTTTGAAGTTCTATGGAATGTAAAAGCTCTCATGTGTATAGGAAGAATTAATCGTCATCATCCTATACACATGAAAGTTTTTGCTTAAAAACTCTCATGTGTATAATTGTTTTGGGGGTAAAATAGTGGTGACGCCAATAGTGACACATAAGGCCCGTGCCCCACTGGGATGTCATGGCGGCGCAGCCAGTTCACGCAACCAAGAAAATGCATGCAGCTCTATAGTGTGTACCTCACCTGGCAACTGTTGGCAACGCAGCCAGTCCATACTTTTTATTGGCGTCTTGATTTGGCTATGCCGCCATGGCGTCCCAGTGAGGCATAGCCCTAAGAGGTCTTAAAGTCGCAACGACGAAATATAATCGGGCATATACTCGTAAGTGACAAATCAGAAGAACCATCGACTTAATTGGTAAGCGAATGCAGTGAAAATAGGTAGGGACAAACTGGAGATATCGTGTTTCGATACATTTTTCACTACGTAACATTTATCTCCTCCTTTCTTAAATCTATGGTCCGGGACGAGGAGGAATGGCAGGCGGTTGACGCCTTCTGCAAAGCTGTAGGTAATGCTAGCGAAAGGGGCCATTCAACTATTACGTAAGCACTACAGGGGGGTAGGGGTCTTCGCTTTGCTTATTTTTGATGACATGGGGTTGGGGGGTCTAGATGTTGATTACGTCAGCAGTGCATATTTTTTTTAGTTTTTTAAAAGAACTATGTCGATGTTTCAAAATCACAAGAAAGTGAGCCGACACACATCATTACGAAGCATGTACTCGTAAGTACATTTAATGTCTTTGAAGACTTTCGAGTCATGGATTCGTGTATCATGGACTGAGAACTGTTAATTTAAAATTAATAATGTCAAAATTTTAAATTAACTTTGTTTTTAGGGTTCCGTACCCAAAGGGTAAAAACGGTACCTTATTAAGACTTCGTTGTCTATCCGTCTGACACTAGGCTGTATCTCAAAAACCACGATACTACGATACTACAAGTACTAAAAACAAAATAATATAAATATTTAGGCTCTAACGCGAAAACGCTCGCGGAAACGCGATTTTTTACCTCGATAGCAATAATTGCAACAGGTAGGCACTTGAAATAATCAGTTATATTTTTACTTTGATAATTATATTAAAGTAAATATTTAAGGGGGCTCCCATACAAAAAATGCCATTTTAGCCTATTTTGTTGTTGTTCTGTTGTTTACCTAGTCAATGGTACAGAACCCTTCGAGCGCGAGTCCGACTCGCACTTGGCCGGTATTTTCCTTTATTATAATTCAAGTATTCCTTTTTTGTAGACTTACAAGTACTGCTCATAAATTAATTACCAAATTAACACGGGGAGTGAGAGCTTTGCTGACGAGGGAGAGGGGGACTTAATATTTGCAAAAAATCTGCTTATGTAATACTTGAACGGCCCCAAAGAGCCAAGAGGTGGCAGTACGCGTGAGGAAACGGACTTCCTCACTTCCCAGCCGCCGGGATCACGACCCTGATTTCCAGCCACAGTAGGCGTGGGCTTGCGGACGACAAGCAATGGGTAGCTCGCCGTCCAGCCGTCTAGTAACCGTCCGGACGCCAGACCGAGTCTGGTTTTAGTCAGTAAAAGTCTGAGATGCAATCTTGCTAAGCCCTAGGATTTCCAGTTCGTGTAGGCTAGGTACCCTTTTCAGCTGTACACTTCGTCGTTTGAAATAAGGCCGTATTTGATCAGCTGTAGCCGTTGTAGAGCACACATGCGAGCGGTCACGATTCCTTCACTACTAAATTAGAGTCAATTACAACAAACTGATAACTAGAGCATACACCAGGGATGGCGAACCTATGGCGCAAATAACAGTGGTCACACGCGGCAAAATAATTCGGGCACGCCTGCAACGTAAGATCTTTAGTATTTAGGTGATTTCAAGCAGCAGTAATCATAATAATTAAAAGGAGCTTTGTAATCATAACAATATCGACTATGTCGCTCCATCAAAGCCAAATTTTGAATTTTAAGTTATTTTATTTTTTTGTTTTTTAAAGAGGAAAGATTTGATTATTTGTTTTATTTTTGTATGTTACGATTTAATTCAATAACTACTTGACCGATTTTAAAAACTCTTTCACCATTAGAAAGCTACATCTTCAAGTCTTCACTGAGCAACATAGGCTACTAATTTTATTTTATACTTTCATGCTGGCGCTGACTGAGTACCTACTTAATAAACAAAGAATTGTAAACATTGTGATCTTAATTTCCATTTGAAAATTAAGAAATACTAGCATCTAGTTTTATTTAGTATCTTGGTAAATTAAATCACTAAGTCAATATTCCTTGCCGGCACGTCAAGAATTTCTATATAAATAATATAACTATTTTTTTAGTAGCACGTTCTCCACTAAAGGTTTGCTATCCCTGGCATATATAGTACGAAGTATAAAATCTGGGGGTTGAATGAACTGTATCTATGCATAATTTGCTAATAATATGGCACTAATAACAACTGTTTCGCGCTTGTTTAGGCTATTGCCATAAATCTAAATGTAAACATTCATCTCTAGTGGTAAACAATATTGAGATAATTGATTGTTTGTAAAGTTTAAGTGTTTATTACTTAAGTACTAGATATTATTGAATAGTTTAATTTAGTACAAAAATAAAGTATCCAAAACACATTTCTATTGACACAGGTCGTCTGCCAGTTCGGACAAAACAACCAACTCCTGCGCTTGAAAGTAGGTAACAGACTTAACAAAAACGTACCTATTTGAATAAAAGAAAAACCGGGTATTTTATAAACTGTATTCTGTCATTTTGTTGCAATTAATAGTAACAACGTGGTCTAAAAATGTTAGCTACAAGGATCCCAAGTTAATTCAAAGAAAAACTCATGGTACTTACTGAAGGGTTTTTTTGACTTGAAGCACTGTTTCACATTATGATTCACATCGTGTTTTATTAAGGTTGTTATAAAGTTTAACTCCATTTTGAAGTTACCGATCGCACAGTGTCGTGTTGGTCTCGCGGTGGCGTGCACTCTTCGCGCAGTTCGAACCCCGACTACGCCAATGTAAATATCATCAGTACTTTTATCAATTGACATGGAGCACACTCGTAAACAAGCCGATAATCAGTTCCCTTTTAATTTCTATTATTCAGAGTTGCATTTTACTTAATGTGATAGTGATTATTGAGTTACTGTCGGGCAGTCACGTACATGTTTTTTGTTATTGCTTATTTGTATAATACCCACCTTTGGAAATAGTACGTTTTGATACATGTGGAGAAAGTTTTTCATTGAGATTTGAAGCGGAATTCACTCGATCCACAGGCGAGGGTGTTATGGAGCCGAGTGCTGCAGTGACTCCACGTGTATCAAACGAGATTTTTTGGTCGTATCTTCTCTCGGTCTGGTTCTAAAGGCCGTAATACACATGCCTGTAGCTGGCATAAAAGTATGCAAGTAGCTTTCATGCCAGTGAGCTATAACTATTGAGTTCTGATTTGTGGATTTCACTATGGCATGCCAGTTACTTGCATACTTTTTACCAGCTACAGGAGGTACCTACCTATGTGTATTCTGTCGTTCACTAGCCGGCCCCAGCAATTTCATCCGCGTCTTTGATTACTTCTCCGCTTTTATGAGGTCCTAACCTCATGTAGGTGTCAGTAAGTGTAGTGTAGTATAGCCTATATACTATTCGACATAAACCTAGCTACCCCATACAGAAGTATTTTTTTCCTATTCGACTGGTAGGTAATTCAAGAGACAAAATAGCAATTAGCTAATTAGGTAAGGTAACTTTATATTTTATTGGTTACGTTTAAAACGAGATGGTGTGGTGGATATTGAGATTTAAAATTGGTGTAGTTTTGAATCTGAAATATTTGCGGAACTGGATAATATATGGAATCATTGAAACAGACGCGAATTCGATAAAATGGAGCTTAGAATTATTGTAGTACTCGTATGTTGACTACCACAGCGAAGCTTACCGAGAAAGCTGACCCTGACACATTTGCTGTACATCCGCGTCCTAATAGACCTCAAAGTAACTTAACGTGACTGAAAACTTAATATTATACTTTCTAAACTTGACATTTGCTAAATGCACAGGCCATGCGAAGCCAAAATAAAAAAAAAACAAGTTGACCGAAAACTTGGTGAAATATATGGGACAAGCTGAATATGTTGAATGCAACCTTTTTCGAAGACAGCACTGCTAGACTGGTTGACCAAGCTCAAAAAATATTTTAAATGCCATTTGTATTTTTCTTAGTTTAAAAATAATAAATGGCTGATAGATTTATCAGCCAGCATTATTATTTATTATAATAATAGATTTATTAATAGCCAGCATATTTATCATTCATGAAATATGATCTTAGTTTAAACTCTTTAGATTGTAAAAAAGTCAGATTGCCTTATTTTAGTGGTAATGGTAGTAGTTTATTTAGTATTTTTAGGATGACCTCAGAGGAAATATAACAACTGATGAATTAATTTACATTTGTTATAATCACCAATTGTTGAACCCTATGCAAGTACCTATCTACACCTTTGTTTAAAACGATGCTACTCCAGGAATTAGGTCTGTATCGTGGGTCTGTTCACAAACATGTGAACTCACAACAGACCCGGAACCACTATCTGGAAGCCATAGAAATATTTGTTCCATGCGGGAATCGAACCACACACGGCAGCTAATCCTAATCGCTTAACAAATGCGCTAACCATGAAGTCAAAGTAAAAGCAAACTTTTTGTGATGTGTGTACTTCGTTACAATGTAAAGCAAAGTTCTGGCGGTTTATCTTCCTGAGGTGAGGAAGGCCAACAGAAATGCATAGATTCTGTAAAGGAAGATAAAGTCTAAAGGTAGAACTACATTGGAGTCACGTGGGCCTCGTCGCCGATCTGGGCGCGTCGGTGTCCATATGTATATTTTATAAGGTAGAGCTACTTTAGATCCACGCCACGCGACGCTACGTACAAATCAGGCGTGGCCCACGTATGCGTCGGTCTATGCATTTATATTTCTATGGAAACAGCCAAAATGGTTGGTTAAACTTAAAGTTTTAAATTGCAATCAAAAGCAAGAGTTGGTAGTGAACTGGTAGTATAACTATCTACCAATAAATAGGTTCAGATGAGCCTCTTTATTAGTAGTTTTCGTTTGAGCTGAGATATCATCAAATGTCTTCTTCCGCTATTGGGTGGAGCAAGAGAGCGTGTCTGACTAAAACCTAGGTACATAATGTTCCTTTATTTACCCGTTGCGTCCTTGAGCCATGGTAACTCTTTTAAATGTTTCCACAGTCATGGCGGTCATTGGCCCTACTAGGCCCCTACGGTTTGATGACATCTTTTTGATGCACGCGTGGAACACTACGCATCGACCCTGGCACGGGCTCGGCCACCGTACGTACTGGACATCTGGGCGGCCACTCATTGCTCGCCGTCCGCCAACCTGCGCCTACGGTGCCCGAAGATCACTTCGCTACTCGTGACGAGGTGAAAGATTCGTGACTATAAATTTAGTCAAAACAAAATTTACAAAACAAAATTAGGTCATTTATCTTCTATATGTAATATAAAAATATATCCCTATTTCCCTTGGTCACGCCATCACGCGTGAACGGCTGGACCGATTTCGCTAATTCTTTTTTTGTTGCTTGTTATTGTCAGGAGAAGGTTCTTATGAAATAGATATTTAAGGTAGAGTAGGATATAGTAGGGTAGAGTAGAGTAGGGTAGAATACGGTAGGGTAGAGTAGAGTAGGGTAGCGTAGCGTAGAGTAGGGTAGAGTTGGGTAGAGTTGAATAGAGTAGGGTAGAGTAGAAACTTATATGCAAATACCTAAGTATAAATAAAGGAATGTTTTGATGTTTATGAAACCCGTAGTGACGACGGATGACGATAATGCGATAGTGGTCTTAAATGAGGGATGTCTAATTAGTTTCCAACCGAGAATAAATATATAGAGTACCTAGACACTATTGGTATAAAGTTCTACATGTGTTAATTATAATTTAATTCATTATTCCCCGAGAGGACGCCGGCGCGCCGTCCGCACACCTATTGTCTTTCTATTGTGTCTCTAATTACGGTATTCAACAGGTTAAGTATCTCTATTACCTACACTACAATCACTACAATTGCCATAGGATGGTGCGGGTGACAGCTAGCTACATGACCTATCCTTTTCCCTCATCTTTAAGATGCATTTTTTCGTCCTGCTGTTATCCTGCCCATACTATGTAAAAAAAGACCTGTCTTGCGGAATGCCGGATGGATTGAAAGTGTCAACCTAGAACGTAAAAGGCAACTAAAAGAACACAGGTGGGTTTTCGTCAGTAAAAGTCTGGCATTTCCTCTTGAAGGTAGTAGATTATTGTTTCGTTTATCATAAAATTTGAATGAAAAATTCGATGTCTAGGCATGATAACGCATCCCTGCTGCCATGTGGCAGACAGTTTCAGATAGATACCTATACATCATGAACTATAGGTACATATTTAAGTAACTAGCACTTCATTAGCGAGAATGTTTTCATATAAAACTAATACCCCCTAGACCGTATTTTGTGGGTAGTTTTGAGTAAATAATAATGCCCATCTTTATGTTTCATTTTGATTACAATTTGTGCCAAGTTTCAAGTTTATTATAGTAGGTACGCGGCAAATAAGTTGAACCATTTTCTATGGTTACGCGCGAGTTGAGACCCGAAATTCGGTTATAATCCTCGTCACACAAGTTGAACCAACATGATCATGCCTTTCACCCCATAAAGACAAGTTGAATTATCAAAAATTCCCTTCTTACTGTGCTACATTATATAAAGAAGCCTAAGTGCTCGATTACGGAGACATGGCGCGTTGCGCGGTGCGTTGGGCGGTCCGTCGTATATTGCTAGTTTGTGTTTGCGCGAGTGATGACGCGGGCCGCTGCTGCAATGTACATACGACGAACGCCCAACGCGCCGCGCAACGCGCCGCGTCTCCGTAAACACGGCCTAATGCAAAATTTTACGTTCCTAGACGCAGCAGTTTCGGCTGTGCGTCGGATATGTCAGTCAGTTACTGCTTTGATTTAGATAAAATAGATGTAGGTACAGAGCAAGAAAAGTTTATGATTATTAGCTTATTGGAGCAAAGATCACCTATGATAATATTACCTAATCTTGACAGTAGGTATTTACTTATGTTACTTCTTTGACACCACGGGCTGGGTGGTAAATATGGTGATAGAGACCGCAGGCAATCCAGACATCTCGTCTTGGAGGAATGGTTCTGAAATATAATACCAGAACCAGCGACTTCCAAAATTAAGTTATTTTGATCGTTTAAGTGTCGTAGTGAAATCGGTTATACGGTTTTTTTTAAATAGTACATTGACTTGTATCAAAGTGCAGAAAGTTTGTCATTGCGACCGAGGCGGAATTCTCATGAGCCGAAGGCGAGTGTGTTATGGAACCGAGGGCTGCAGTGACAAATATGCATGTGTATCAAACGACGTTTTTTCAATACTCTTATGGAGAAATACTTTCTCTGAAAATTACAACGCATTTTTTTTTATTAATGCAATATAGAACGCCGATAAATATTAATTTGTTGGTAATAACCAATTATTGTGTAAGTAATCATGTTTATTTATTATATTCTGTTCAAAAACACAATTTAAATTTTCATTAAATATTAACCCCTTACTCTTTGCTTTAAAAAAAAATCATCCTTGACCGTGACGAAATAGGAATGAAAAAGCCCTTGGCGTGATAAATTTAAAAAAAAAGCACGTGGTTGAGGGTTGACATACATCCCATGTCGAACCAAATTGTAGTGCGATAAGGGGCAGTTTTCGAGAGTGTATTGAAAAGTTTTTTCATTGTAGGCGCTAACCTGATAACTGGCTTAGATCCGTTTGTAAACCATGGCCCGTTTTGGACTAAAAATAAATGGTCGGTTTATGTCCTTGCTATGCCTATTAAATGTACCTACTGGGCCTAAGTAGGTAGGTAGGTACCACCGATATACTAATGAAATTAGAAATGGGCGCCTAATGAGCCTCAAGATCGTTCCATTTTGAAAGTAGATCTGCTAATAAGTACCAAAGTTCCACCACACACTAGGCAACTAGTACAGCCAACGAAAACTGTCACCACCAACAAAAATAAGGCTCAATTTAAAAAAAAATGAACCTAGTTCACCCTGGCTGTACGCTGCTTGAACGAGGTTGATACTTTTGTTTTCTGTATTATTTTGACGATTATACACAATCTTGACGATTCTAAAATGCTGCTATATGCAAAGAATAATAAATAATTCGTGGCCATCTTTCGATGGCCCGTGCCTACGTCTACTAGCCACCGCCACTAGCAAAGATTGAAAAGAGATTTATTTTGTGTAAACTAGTCATAGCGCGTTTGCGTTTGATTTGCAGTTGTCTCTTAAGCCACTGGCCAGTGTCCAAGTGCACAGAGAACCTTATAGCTGCGTATCAAGCCGTTGACTTTACTGATACACGCTGCCGTAGTTGGTGACTATTGGCTTTCCGAACTAAACACTAAAATTTAAAAAATGCCCCAATTTTAGCGTTTTGTAAACGAAACAATTGGTGAATTAAGTGTCATTGAATAATAAACTGCGATTAGGAATATTAAGGTAGCTTCTTTCAACAAACAGGAGGACTCCAGTTTGTAAATAAAAATCTATCTAATAGTAATATTGTTTGCAAATTCCTGTTTCTCAAGACATGTTATTTTATAGAAGTGATTAAAGAAAAAGTTATATTGTTTATCAAGCAGAAATAAAATCATTACTTATTAGGTGCTATTGTAACCCACAGCGTTACATCGTTCTCGAATTACTAACAAAACTTTGATTCGCTTGGAGGTAAGCCTACACTATGATAAAATCCAAAAAGCAATAGTTAATTAAGTAAACATTCATTGTTTACTTCATTACACTGAGCCACCAAAAGAAGCAATCAAGTAAAAAAGATAAAAGATTTTCTATACTGAAAATGGAGGAAAAACCAAAAATTATATTTTATTGAACACATTTTATTTCATGAACGCAGATATTTTGACAGCCGAAAAAGACGTTTCTTTACACGTAAACAGATATCTTGAGACAAATGTCTAATATTATACTTTGGACTTAAAAAATATAACAATTTGACTAAAAGTAATTAAAGAACGATTTCACATATAATAAAATAAATAATAAGTTTTAAAAATATTGGTGAGCTTCATTTTAATTAGCATAAATTTTGTACTTGACTCCTCCAGATAAGATTCAGGGAAACGTAACGTACTTGACTCCTAGCGACTGAAAATGAATTATCGAATTTCTGAAATAATTTATTAGGAATATAACAAAGTGTAGCCGTAAGTGTACTGCGTAGATGTAAAAACATTCAATGCTTTAGGTATTATTAGTTTACTGTATATTTTATACGGTTTTATTTACTAACACTTTTTGCTTCGTCGATGGACTTTAGAATCGATAACCCAATTTCTTTCAAGTTTTGAATGACTGCAATTGTCCGTTAGTGCGTCGCTGTAAAATGCTGCTGTGTTAGGGTTGTGTGAAGGTGTTGTGCTCGTTGTGACCATGCTTTTCACACCGATTTATATTGCTATGACCTTTATAAAGACCTGGCGCATTCGCTCGTTCAGAGCTCGTTTACTCGAGTTTTTGAGCGGTAATACGAGTGTCGCGTTCTGCAAAGTTCCTGAAAATGCAGCTGGTAAGTGTCCCAACATAATATCTAGACAGTTATGTCATACATTTATATTTCACATGTAAAGTATAAAATACAGTTTATTATCTCTTTATTAATTTTCTATTGCTTTTAATTTATCGACCGGCTTATTAACCTTATTTACATAGCAAAGTAATGTGTCGTTAATTAAATTTTCTACATCTACTTTAACCCATAATTAATTTATTTTATTTACAGAAACTCCTACACTCAGTTCTAAGCTGTGTACGAACCCAAAAAATGCATATCTATGTGACTTACTGGACTATACAAATGCCACTCGGATCTGTAGCATGAAGCCGACCCAGATGATTGAGATCAATGACTGGGTGTCCTGCAATAATGGGCTACCGTTGGGCTCCAGTGATCAGTCTCCTATTACTGACTTAGATGTAGATGTACTGTTTGAATGTGAGATGGAACCTCATGATTGCTCCGGACAAGATATCATTACTGTGAGTTTATTTTCTGCATTATATTTAAACTTGTTGACTATGTACCTACATATAGGTACATAACACATTACTTTAGGTGCAGTGGGTGAGTGATTGGATGCTGCACTGCATGTTGTGGGTTTAATTTCCACAAATAACTAATTTTTGTATGACCTACACATATTTGTTCTGGATTTTAATATTTTGTGTATGTGAGTTTAGGTCTGTGAACACACTCATGATACAAAAGTAATTCCTAGGCAATAATTTCTTGAAAAAAGAAAAACCAGAAATAAATATTGTTTTTTTTTTTAATTGCCATAAAGGCAACACAAACATATATTTCAGATTATGGGTTATCTTAATTGCCTACTCAAGTAACACTACCTAAATAGCTTAAAATAAATAGTTCCATAAAAAACTATTGCATTGGTTGAAGGACTAACTCTCAAAATAATTAAACTTATTTTGTAGCAAAGATCATATTATTTTTCTTTCTTATAAAGCATATTGAGGTATAGTTTCTATATTATTTCCAATTTGATTCCAGTTGGAGTCAATGGGTCAGCCTGTGGCGTGGAAGGCAGGCTCTCATCTAGCAATAATTGTGAAGACTAATATAGAGCATCTTAGTGTTATTGGTTTCAACTTTATAGGCGGAGAGTTTGTCATAGACCACAATCTTCCTGTGGTCCGGATACAGAGTAAGTTTTACACAGTTTTGAAAATATTTATTTGAATAAGTGCTGGCTGATTTTATCTTACAGATATATTCTATTAATCAGTTTTGGCTTATTAAATTAATGTTTATTTATGTTTTAGCTGTTCAACTATCAGGAGAACCCAACAAGGCTTCAGATCTTTCTATGAGGAGTCTCCGCAGTGATATCCAGTACAATCTCCAAAAGCCAGCAGCTGAATTCCAATGGCCAGTGCATGCAGCCTTGCTTAGAAAACTGTCCAAAGTAGTAGATATCAAATCTGACACTAAAAATACTATACAGATGAATGGTAGCAGCGGGGATATAGTCCTTGAAGTACCACCTCCCAGGAGAACTGTGACTTTAGCTGATGTCAGTTGCAACACTGGCAAGTCATTATCAGGGGAAGAGGCAGACCCACCAGAAAGCAATAAAGTAACAGAAACTGCAGCAAAGGCAGAGGAGCCTGAAGAAGAAAAAGAAGTGGTGGTAGAAAATGTAACAGTAGAAATACAACATAATATCACACCAAAGAAATCTAGTTTAAAACTCGACTTGAAGAAAGGCACAAGCCAGCTCTCAACTTCTTTACTAAACATATCTAGTCAAATAAAGTCTGTAACTACTCATAAAAGGATAGTTAGTACAACTGGGCCAAAAAGGCCGCAGTCCCAGATAGAATGCTACCCGGTTGTTAAGGAGGAAGCAGCCAGGAGTTCTACATCTCAACAGAGTACGCCGAAATCTGTGAAAAGTTCCCGTCCATTAGTGAATACAAAGTCACCAAATGTGTTGATATATTCTGATAGTGTAGTAGCTAGAGATAATTTGGAGGCGTCCCTTAGGAAAGTACTGGATTGCGATAGGTGAGTGTGAGTGTCTCATGTGTTCTAAGAATATGCTGAGCTTTCATAAAATTAACACAAGCTTGGCTCATGTTAATCAACTGCAATTCTTTCAACATATTATTTTTCTTTTGTGTTATCCTTCCATTATTGGCATTCAAAATTATTGCATTGCAGTTCTAAAACATTTCACATTTGCTATGAAAATTGCACTTCTAAGAATGTTGTCGAATGCGTTGCACTATAGCAAATAGTTTAAATCACAGAGCATGTAGTAAATGGACTGCCAAGCATTCCTACAGTCAAATTCAACAAGTTTGATTGTGCATGGGGCAACACAAAATCTTTTATTTAGTAGATCGATTCTTATGGTGTAGTGACGATTATATTTGTCGTTCACGCGCCCTTAGCGTGTTTGTAAAGTTGTAGGTCAATTAATTTGAAATTCTATTATATTGTGAGATCTACCACAGTCTGTGAAAACATTGTCCTGTTGGTTAAGGTCATATAAATTAAAGTAAAATTAATCTTTTGATCTAGATAACAAAACGTCGGGTCGTCGAGCACCACGCTAAAATTTAAAGTACCTATTCTACAATACGTGGCATATAAGTTAAACCAACGACAGCCATTTTAGTCCAACTTATTTACCGCAGTACTATACATATTATGAAATTAAGTCCCCCAGCGCGTCAGTCTGTCTGTATGAACGCGACAAATTTAAAAACTACTGAACCGCACTAATGCGGAAAATGCGCCAGCTCGCCCCCGCCTCAAATATTACATTTATCGTATCAGCGACCCCCACGAGGCGACGGACATACTCTGTTTTTATTTTTTCGTAAGAGTATTGAGAAATGTCGTTTGCAACAAGTAGAGAAGCTCAATGCGGCAATGTGAGTGCTAGTAATACAAAGTTTGTTCATATATTAAATTGTAGGTACTATAATTTCACATAGACAAACCTACTTGAAACGACAGAAGCTAATACACTGTTCACATTGGTCGTTTTATTTGAAGCAGAATCATCGCCAAGAAACTCCACAGTTACCTTTGTGTAGTGGTCAAAAGGTTAAATAATATCATTATACCGTCAGGTATACGTTATACGTGGTGTCCCGCGAGGCGCTGGAGAGCGGCGCCTGGCGGGGTCGCGCCGCGCTTGTGGCCGTGGCGGGGTGCGTCGGCCGCGCCGCGCCCTTGCTACTGGCGCACTTACTGGCGGGCGGCAGGCTGCTTGCCCTCTGTTCTGACCTGCTACATACTGTGCTGCCGTATTATAAGACTGCTGAGGTAAGTTTTGACGTCGTTTGTTATTCTATGGGTATCGTCAAGGCGTGAACGAATGGGCTCTTGATAAACTAGTGCCCCTCACCTACTATCAACGATTGCATCAGTGCTTACCATCAGGTGGGACCGCAATCGAGCACTAGTTTATTTATTATTATTATTTTTTTTTCTAGCCATTACTGTCCCACTGCTGGGCAAAGGCCTCCCCCAAATCCTTCCAGACATTCTTATACCGCGCAGTCTCGAACCAGTTCTTATGGTACGCGTCCAGGTCATCTCGCCACCTCTTTCTAGGTCGGCCTCGATGGCGCTTACCCTCTGCAGGAACCCACCGCGTGGCGACACTTGCCCAGCGGTCACCATTCATGCGGCCAACGTGGCCCGCCCAATCCCATTTGAGCCTGGCAGCCTTTCTCCCCACGTCTATTACGCCCGTTTTGGAGCGCAACATATCATTCCGTATTCGGTCTGTTCTTTTTACACCCAGAATGCTGCGCTCCATAGCTCTCTGACAAACCCCAAGGCGAAACTTTTGCAATTCGGTGAGTGACCAGGTCTGAGCACCGTAGGTTAGGACGGGCAGGATACACATGTCGATGAGTTTACGCTTCAGGGATATCGGCAGATCACCCTTCATTAGCGTCTTCATACTAGTTTATATAAATTTAAAAAAAAAATGCAAGGAAGGTCGTGGCAGGACGGGTGTTAGGAGAAAGATAGTTGGTAATAACCTACACTAGTGTTGGGTATGAACAATTTTTCTGTTATATAAAAACTTCAGTATGTCACTTGATTTTTCAGAAGCTTGCATTATAAAGCACAGCTCAATAAAATGTATAAGTATACTCAAATACTCTAATAAGTGCTTACAGCTAAATCTTTTCTTACTTATTATCTATGAATCAAAGTCCTCCACCGCGTCTGTCTGCCTGTCCGCGATAAACTTCAAAACTACTGAGCGGATTTTCATGCAGTTTGCATGAATATTATAGCTGAGAAACACTAAGAATTTCAAAGATTTTTAACAGCTGTTCATAGCTGGGCGAATCGCTAGTAAATTAATATGCAAGCAGGTCATCATTGACCCTTTTTAACCGCTTGCGTCGATAGGTCCGACGAGTGTTTTTGTGTCCTAGTCGCCAGTGTCGTGTGTTTGCGCCTGGATACTCCCATTTCGTTTAGCTCTTCAAGCCCTATAGGTGACAGAAGAGCTTACGAGATGGAGTACTTGGTTGTGGATGTGCGACCCTGGCGGTATAAACGCGAGAGTGTTTTGCGGATATATCCGACATAGGCAGTTAAAAGGTTAAAAGAAGTCTCTAAATAAGCCCCTAAATATGGTTCTACATAAGTCCCTAAATACAAATTAAACACGACATCGTTTGTTTTCGCCAGGTTCGTGAGAATGAAATAGTACAATTCACTTATGACAAATGGAAGTCAGTGAAAATGAAGCATCACATATTCTGCTATCAAGCCTCTCCTGCCAAGAAACAGTTCTCCACCGAAAGCGATAGACAGTAAGTGTTTTATTCATTATTCTTCTGTCAATCTGTGTGTGTGATATGTGTTTCTTTCGAACACAGCAGAGTGAGCAAATGGAGTACTAACATGTTAAATTCTTTATTAATGTCACATCTTATCACGTTAATCTGTATTTCTATTTGCTTCCTATTCTGTGTTCTCAAATAAATATTGTGCTTTTAAATAACATTTCTATCAATTTACAGAGCAAGTCAGGAAAATAATATGTATCGGTACGCAAAACATACTTATTGATTTAGAAGTCCTTTAGAATTCTCAGCCCTCATATTATTATGACACATTATTACGCCTTGAGATTTAGTGTTTGAGTTGAAAAACAGTTGCTATTTTCACGAATGATGAGTTTATACATACATCACGTAATACATACGTCAGAACATTAATTATTAAAAGTATTATTTATTTAAACTTTCTTGACAAGCTTCATTTTAGTTTTTTTACAAAAGACATGCATGTTTGTGTGGGTAGATGTGTTGTCTTTCTATACTATTTTTTTTATATTTATATATACTGTACTTTTATTATACAAATTTACATGACTGCATTATATAATTTAATTAGAGAGTGGCTGAACAAGGACTATGGCTAAAACATATTATTATTATATTGTAGATTAGAAATAACACTATGTAAGGAATGGCATTTAAGTTTGATTACTATAATAAATATCCACTGTATTTAACATAACATACGACGCGGCGACGCAGTGAAACGTATAATACACAGAAATCTTAATAATAAGGTAAGAGAAGTCACAAAGACGCGAGACCTTGTCGCCGCGCATGTGTTTCGTAGAACACAAGTCCGCGTGGAGCGTTTGTTACGGTTACTTGTGTTATTTGGGACGCGGAGAGGTAAACATGGTGTTTTGCAGCATATCTAACTGCTGAAACTCTTCGAAAATTTGTAACTTTACAAATAAAGTTATAAACATTTCATAAGTAAGAACGTAACTTTTTAAATGAGTCAAATCAATACCATTAATACTTAAGTTTGTTCATGTCTACTATTACAACTGTTAAAAGCAGCAATGAAATTATAGTCATGCGCAATAAACAATATCGCCGTTTACGTAAATTCCTGGTAGAAGCCGCAAGAGTTGGCCGCAAATCAGTGACGTGCCGCTACTATTTGGTATCGATAATTTATTACGTTTAGCTTAATACCTAGTTTTACCGAAATTGAAATGTATGTATTATGATTTACTTTTAAATAATTAAATATGAGATGAATTTTCACTATGTATAAATTATACTATTATAATATATTTCTTCCTATCTACCTACCTATTAATCCGTCCTTTTAAACTACTTTTTCATTCAGAAAAATAATAGGAGGTAGCCTTATTATTGTTATGTACATGGGTAAGTTAAAAATTAACGCACAACGGAAAATTATGATTTTCGATAATTATCGATATGAGCTCATAATCGTGCAGTGCATCGTGCACTGCACTATTCCTAAGTGAGAGAGAGCGCGCGATATCATTTTCTGCTTCTCGCACACGTTTATTATTGGTTGCAGGAGCCGCGCCTCCTGAGATAATTCATATTTAAATATTATTGCGTAATGTCATCGCAGAAAGTTTAATTTTGTTGCAGCAATTCCAAATGCATGTGTAGGCGATGTGTATCTATTGTTTGTTTATGTAGTGGTAGCTTTGACCCGGCGACACGAGTCCCAGTGTAAAGATAGTAGATAGCATTTCTATTGCCTATATTATTAAGATTTCTATGGTACCTACTATACAATAATGACGATTGACGACACACGACACTCTGCCCTAAAACACAAGAAAATATCAGCTGTGTAAATTTTCTTACTCCATTTGTCAATTACAGTATTTCAGCAGATCACTAAACACATAGTCGCCTAGTGAATAGACATAGATTAATACTCAGATTCGTCACTTCTATTATGCTTCGCCCTGGGATACGCCATTTCAGTTTACCCGAAATTTAACTGAGATTAAAAAAGTTATAAATTCGTAATTTTACGAAGCATTTTGTCAGTCCAAGCTGTATAACTGTCAAACTAACTACAATCTTAGGGCTGATCTTAGGGTGATTTTATCATTCAATATAAAAACTTATTTCAACTAAACTGAGCTCAGCGTAATCTAGTTTAAAGACCAGTGTCGTAAACATGGAATACAACAAAAGAATTGAAACTGAGTTTAGAGTAAACTAGGTTCAATTCATTGCGGTGAAACGCAAAATGAAGCTATAATCTCGATTAGTTGCTCAAACTGCGTTTTGTTTTAACGAATCGCGATTAGTTTATTGGTGAATTTGGCTCTAACATTTATTAATCTCGGGCTTGAGTATTGAGTAAGTATGGAACTTCAAGACTGTAATTGACGGTGATGGTTTCCGTATAGCGTTTAGTGTAGGAAGTGAAGTATTTGTACAATATTAACTCTGTGACTTAGACTTGCAATAATAACAAGTATAAATACACTAGCTGCTTCGCAAGTTCTAAAAATAGCGTTGTAAAATTGTGAACGAAAAAAAACCTTTTTCATCTTATCGATGATTTCACCAGAATTCATTCAATTAATGAAACCAAACTGGATCTTCACATATAAATCGTGTTCTAGAGTTATTTTGAAACTGGCAGCTCTTGAACGCGGTTTAGACCTGCGCGTAGTTTCATTCCCTAAGGCTTTTAACACTTCCTGGCACCAGAACAGTTTTACATAGCTCTGTTATTTGTAGACCGTCCAAATACACGGGGCATCCTGGCCATGAGCTGGACATCCAGGTGTTGGCTTCGGAGGAGACCTGGCGCACGCCCTCTCTGCTGCAAGCTACCGACCTCACGAATAGGGGTATTGCTATCTTCTCACAGGTTCGTTATTTGCGTTTATTATTTATAACAGTATTCGAAAACAAATTTATTTTTTCAACAACTACTTTGTTAACTGTTTCAAAATCCATTTGCAAGAATTGACCTGTTGAACATACCTACTGTTACGAACATGGGTAATTAAATGCCGGCCTACTAGCAGAGAACTTTATTACCACAAGCAATAACTTTGTCCAATGACCGATAGCCAAATCACAATGAATACTAGAGTTCTTTTCACTATGGCTTAGGTCACTAACACCCGTATTTATAAAGAAGTAATTACTTGTTACTAAGTAAAATCATTAAGTGTTTACTTGACGTTTGAAATATTCATTCAAAGTTAATTTTTTCTTAACTATAGAATACAAATTGTTACTTAAGTAGTTACTTTTACTTAAGATTTTAATTTTACTTGTTTATAAATACGGGCGTAAATGAAATCACATAAGCATCGCATTTGTGTCGCTGTCAAAATCAAACTGACTCACTTCCGGTCGGGGGCTCGTATTTATTCGCGAAGCCAGGAAAATTCTAGATACAGAAGTTTCAAAGTCACTATATATATCTATCTATCTAGAACAATGTCATCGAATCGCGGGGTAATAAATCATTATTATTACAAACAGGTAATAATAATAATTTCCTGAGACTTCTTGGGAATTTCGACTCAATTGTTTAATACGGAATGAACAAATTCCCTTACCATTCTTATCATAATAAGTGGTTGTCTTTTTCTAGAATTCGCTAGACCTTGGCACGTACTTCGATTTGGAACCTTCACTGAGCAAACGCAATGTTTGATGATTTGATGACACTCTAGATTTCGGCGGAAATATAACTTGATTTACGGCGTAACAACTAACAATACATACTTTGCGATATATACAAGTATAGCACTTATAATAAATAATGTTAATTTGTTCTAGATCCATTTAGAAGCAGACCCCAGCGATTATTTAGGGGATGAAGGCATAAAAAGCAACGAAGCTCGTCTGGGTATCGTCCACAAAATACTCGGCGATATTCTCGGGCTTCATGTCAAGGAGCCGAAGGAACTATCCCAGATCGACTACACGAGAGGATTCTTCTTAGGAAATCATGTGGTAAGAATCTTGCTCTAACGTTTCGCCCAATATCACTGTATATGTTTATTTCGCATCACCATCAATGTAGCAATTGCTGATTATTGATATTTATATTTTGATACATTATTGTGTTAGGAAACCAGTGAATGTTACTTAATTATTCTAAAGACACGCGGTTGATAACGCGTATACTTTTCTTCCGATGGGACAGCTCAAATATTAGGGTTTAGAATCACAGATTGGCTGCAACAAATTGTAGTGTGTTTTTCGTTACCGGCATTGTTTGGTAAACAAATATGACGTATCTACGATTAGACGAGACATCGATTTTGAGAAAAATTATTTGTTGTAATTACCAGTTGTTAATTCGAAGTTTTTGTGAAGGAATTAATATCGTATGTTTTTCTATGATAAATAACTAAGTAAATATAAGTTTCATGCTTAATTGTTCATCGAAAGACTACACGCAGCCTAAACTAAATTTATTCGTTTTTTGAAAGACTACACGCAGCTGCGCAGGTGAATGCATGTAAGGTAGACATGAAATAACGGATGTGAGCACTCAATAACCTTAACGTGACCATAGCGAAACTGTTTCACCGGATTCACCTGTATAGCCATTATGATGATAGACTAAGAAAGACTTCGAAAATTCATTCAAAACGAAAAAGGTTAAATCGGTAGTTAACCTTTGTATGGATATTCGTAATTTTTCCAATGGAGAATGGTGTTGGGTGCATGGCTTGTAACAACATAACATCCAGGAGTGTAACTGATGCGTAAACTACTAGTATTTGTACTTTTGTACCATATTTGTTAACCAAACAAAACGTATAAGGAAAAATACACTACAGTACCCCGCCCTCTTTACGTCAACGTTGCATATCAAAATATAAATGTCGCCCCTAAGCAACTAATAGGAAGTAAGAGTAGATAAACATAATTTGTGATGTGCATACTTGCATACACTAGAAGTAATTTGTATTGTTACTAGGTTTGGAAGTTTGAACTAACTATTAAATTTCGTCACGTGTCATTGAGCTTAGTAGAAACACCGTCATTTGGGGACGTTCTTATGGATGTGGTAGATCGTTCAATCATTATACTGCATTGTGTATTCTAGCCCAAATAAAACCAAGTCCAACAATCATTATGCTGAACAGCATTTCAAAACAGTATTAATAATAGAAATCAACTTCAATTAACACGTTATTGCACCTTTTATGGGAAGAAATATTCCTAATCGTTTTGAAAGATCACTCATCAGCTAGATAAATTGATAAAAGAACACGTTAAAAATAAATAATGAAATTATTAAAATTAATTGTTCGATAGCTTCTTAATAACTATAAAAAAAAATGTAGTGAATTTTATAGATTACAAAGAGAGATAAGGATACAGGCATTGAAAATTTAAACAAAATATATTAATTTGCATGCATCTATCTATACTTATAAAATGCTTTGTCCTGAATGACTGACTGACAGCTTAAACCGCTGATTGTAAAGACCTGAAACTTGGTGGGTATGTTCTATTGTATAACGTAGGCATCCGATAAGGAAGGATTTTTCGAAATTCACCCCCCAAGGGTATGAAAGGAGATCCAAATTTTGTATGGAGAAAACCACTTTCACGTGGGCGCAGCCACTGGCTGAAGCTAGTCTACAAACAAATCAATCGTGAATACACTCGGTGTCATAGAATACAGAATGCTTCCGTCATCCAGTCCATGGTGTCACCTGTGTATACGATAGTGACGTGTTCGTAGGCGGCGTGGCCCAAGCGTGCGGCCGGCCCCGGCCACGTGACCGTGTGATGCCCGGTGAGACGCACCGCTTTGACAGCACAAGTGCTAGTAAACATGCACGCACGGTTTTAAGAGTGAGCAACATTGGTTTATAAATAATAAAGTATTTATGGAAATGCTGAGGTCCTTTTAGGCACTAAATTAGCACTAATTATATATTGGCGCCGATTCTTTTTTCATTCACTAACTAAGGCTCCCTGTTCACGGACGCGTATTCGTCATTATACGCTTGGTGTGCACCTGCGTGAAGCTTACATGCAAAACTGTGAAAGTCTGTCGACGAAGCGGCAGTGGCATGCCTTCGTGTCGCGTCTATGAAGCTACGCGTACCCCTACGGACAGTAGGCCATAGTTTTGTATGTAAGTTTCACGCAGGAGTACATCAAGTAAAGTGACGAATACGTGTCTATGAAGCTACGCGACCGTGGGCAGTAGACCTAAAATTAGAGAATCTCTTACAGACAGCTCGAAGATGGCGGTGACGAAAATTACTAACTAAATCAAAATCAATTGTATCTTGAACCTTGCTATGCTTGTGATGACACTATTTAAAACAATGAAATACACTGATTTGAAACGGGTTCATTTCTATGGGGTCGGTTTATATTTTCAATTTTCTAAAACAGTTACAAAGCTCACTCTTAAAACTCATGTATATTTCAATTATTAAATTCCGCTTTTATTTGATAAATTAATGAGGTTACAATGTTTTTAGTATTATAACAAAGTGCACGCAAATGGCTTTAAACATTTTTCTTTCTATAACAATTTTTAATGTAAATATTTATTATTATTAATCACCTCTTATTTCACAGCTAAATCATATCACAACATACGATAGAAGTAAAAAAATCATAACATTAGAATCGATATGAATTTTATCTAAAATCATCGCTTCGGTCACCGAGATAGTCGTACATTCATTTCAACCGAGCTTAGTGAAGAAAATGAAGCTAAACGTCATTAATTTCCTATGTGAATATTTTTACCTTTGATTTTTTCTATCGATGTTGCATGTTGTGTTGTTCGGAATTTTCTGTCAAGAGAATTAAATGTGACTTAAATGAATGCCTCTACACACTTCAGAAAAAGTTAACAAAAGTGTTTCTAATAAAACCCCTCATATAATATAAAAAGTCTAACTACACACTGTTCGTACGTGTGCTTGCACACATTTTTTTTAAATGAATGCTCATAAAACTAATACAAATACTGCATCGGATAAAAAAACCATGCATACGATGATAGATTCTAAATGTAATATCGGTTTTTGACAGAAGATTCCGAGCTTGTCGTCAAACCTATGCCAGTGTCCTTCCACCATTTATATCTAAGCAACATACCTCTCGCAGCACAAACTGCGGCTAGTGGAGGCGTGCCCGCTGGTGGAGGGCGCGCGCGTGCAGACGCTGGGCGACGTGCGCGTGCAGTGGTGCCTGCGCGGCGAGGAGCCGCTGCACCCGCCCGGGCCCACCTTCCTGCCCGTGCACGTGTACGAGTGCCCCGAGCACTTCTCTACTGTGGACTACTTCGATGTGAGTTTTGACTAAGATAACTTTGCTGTTGACTATCTGCAATTATTTAGATTTATAATATATATTTTTGGCGCAATTGCGCAAAATGTCATTGTATCTGTATGTTTTACAAATAACACTTTTTTTTTTTTTTTTCTAGAATTTAACGTCGACAAGTCTCGGACGCCTAGTGGTGTACTCCGACGTGATGGCGTCCACCATGCACGTGACGAGCGCGCCGCTAGCGCACGGCGTGGGCTCCGTGGCGCGGCGCCAGGCGGCCGGCCGGGGGCGCGGCGGCAACGTGTGGATCACGCCGCCCGGCCAGGCCGCTATGTCGCTGCAGGTACACTCCCACCATGCACGTGACGAGCGCGCCGCTAGCGCACGGCGTGGGCTCCGTGGCGCGGCGCCAGGCGGCCGGCCGGGGGCGCGGCGGCAACGTGTGGATCACGCCGCCCGGCCAGGCCGCTATGTCGCTGCAGGTACACTCCCACCATGCACGTGACGAGCGCGCCGCTAGCGCACGGCGTGGGCTCCGTGGCGCGGCGCCAGGCGGCCGGCCGAGGGCGCGGCGGCAACGTGTGGATCACGCCGCCCGGCCAGGCCGCTATGTCGCTGCAGGTACACTCCCACCATGCACGTGACGAGCGCACGGCGGCCGGGGGCGCGGTGGCAACGTGTGGATCACGCTGCCCATATCACAAAAATTAAAAAAAATATATATCAAAACGCACCAAAACAAATTTGAACTAATTTGATGTTAGCATCATTTATCGAATTTTGGGATTTGTGTAACTTCACTACGCATATCATAGAGAGCTCATCATTTTCGTAAACTTACAAGAACCATTTCATTTCATTTATACTTTTCCAAAGCCAGGCATAATATTATTAGAACAAGTTCCCGGATGAGTATTTTCACATACTATGAAATTTTGCTCACACTATTAATATTTTTATAGAAAAAATAGAGATAGCAACGTCGATTGACAAAGCAACAGACTAGTGTTCATCTCTTTTTTTATAAGTGGTTAAAGCGAGATTGGAGAAATCGTGTATCTTTTTTTTTTACTTAAAACCGTGCAGGGTGGCAATATTGCTTAGTTGCTTAATTATCAGTGTGTCGAATTTTATGAATGAATCTTCAATTACATCGAGCGCGCGAAGTTTATAAGTTTGGGTTTTTATTTAATTTTATTCTTTTGCTATGTTCTATGAATTAGATGTTAGGTGTCATGTAATTTCACATCAAAGCCGGGTTTATTTTTCTTCTATTGTTCACATGTCTTTGACCTTTGGCTTGCATAATAATGTAGTACCGACATTTTATTCTAGGTGTGGCTTAAGATGTCACCGTATCTTCCGCTAGTGCAGCACGCCGCCGCATTAGCTGCTGTGCGGGCCATTCGATCACAACCCGCCTATGAACATTTGGATATTAGGTAAGCTATTCAATTTTACCTTTCACAGATCTACCGTTCAACCATGAAGCAAATAACCAGTGGAGAGCATCAGCACGTTTTTGTTCTAAATCAAAGTCACTAAACATCGCCGCGCCGGGGGGAGGGGGGGTCGTCAGTTTTGCCCGCTGTGATTAGTTGATGAATTGATTACCGAATGACAACAGTTTTTTTAGGGCAAAAATAAGTAGTTAAAAAAAATATCGATATCGATAATTATTTGACTTATTATACTCCATTCACGAGGAGAGAGAGGTTACAAGAGGTTATTAGAAGCAGGTGCGCACAATATTTATTTTTCGAGATAAATTCAAACAATTTTAATAAATAATGCTATCAATATAAAATTTTAACATTATTTATTGATTATTGTAAGATAAGAACTACACTTAAATAGGTAAATGAAATGGATTTTTAAAAATAAAAATTACTATATTTCAAACAATTTTAAATATATATTTTTAAATGGCGTATCAACAAGTTTCCTTCTTACAAAACATATGAATTGGACACAGTACAAGGCAAGAAGATAATTATTTAACATTCACACAAATAGAAATAACTAATATTATATAGTATAATGAAAAACGTTAGAGGTACTGACAACCCCTGCTGTTTTTAGATTTTTAACATTGACACTAGTAGTATAAGTATGAACTAAATAATTTATATAATTAAAAGCCTCATAAATTCAGAAGATGGATAGTTCAAATGAATTCATTTAAGTATAACAGTTGGTATATAAGTTGATTATAATAAATTCAGCATCAGTCTTAACTGTAATTAAGCACAATATACATATTTGGAGGTAGTGAAACAGAGAGTAAAGTCCCGCTAACCTCCTTTGAAAAGGGAGGATCCTCCGACCAGACAGCTGTTATATCTGGTGGGCTACTGCCCGATAGATGATTTCGGGTTTGTTCTATATGTTCAAATCGGATCGGAGAATCTTACTTGCGCGAAGCAGGATTAGTTCTTATGTGACGACATAGATGTCGCTGCACATATATTGTACTTTTATTACAAAGTGTAGAATAAAAACCACCTTTTTTAACTTCTGTCTAATGCTGTCATGAATGGAGTATAGTAGTACGAGTATAGGGCTTTGTTTGCGATACAGTAATTATGGGTTTAATTTTTCAATAAAACACGATTTTATTAAAAGGAGGCTTTATTAAAACCAAAAAAAAAAAAAACGTTTCAAAGCAATCAGGCGTGTGTTGGAAAAACATCCTCTCTATCTAACTTTGATCCAAATTTCTTCGTGTGGTTTTTTCTTCCTGTGGGAAATCTGCAATTTTTAATGCATAAAAATACATTTTACATTATAATGATATGAGACACTACTTTCCTAACGCGAATATACTATAGTCTAATAACGTTGTTTCTGGGGTCGACCAAGGTTAAAAATTATGGACCCCAAAACCCTTTCTAATGAATAAGTAAGGGTTTTGGGGTCCCTAATTTTACAGACTTAAAATAATTATGTTACAGAATAAAATGGCCTAACGACATTTACTTCGGCCGCGACGTGAAAATTGGAGGCACCATTACCACTGCCAACTGTATCGGCGATGAAGTGTATGTTAATATTGGTAAGCGTTCATCTATTTATTATTTTACTAGCGACCCGTCCCAGCTGTGCTAGGGTGCAATGGTGATATTAAATATATTATGCATGTATTAGACATATATAAACCTTCCTCTTGAATCACTCTATCTATTAAAAAAAACTGGATCAAAATCCGTTGCGTAGTTTTAAAAATAAGCATACATAGGGACAGACAGCGGGAAGCGACTTTGTTTTATACTATGTAGTGATGTACAAGGTTGCCAAATCGGATGTAATTAAGATATATTTTTTTATTTTACCAATGTTTACCACTCTACAATGACTGTGTTTGTTGTGTTTAAATATCAAATATTTGCATAGAATTTCAAGTACACCCACACATTAATAAAGTAACAAACATTATGTGTTTGGTGTTAGAGTTCGCGTTTGTTTCAAAGTCCCGCACTAAGGTCCTTTGATGTAGGTATTACAAATATATAAATGCGACTTTTCGAATTCACTAGTATTTGTAGCGGTTATTCGTAAAAACCGTTAAAAATGTTCGAATAATCGTTTTCATTTCGTTTTCATACGTCTGACTCGCGTTTAAGAAATTTATTGACATCAAAACCATCAAATGTTAACAAGATCCTTTTTTTATTTATTGAGCCTATACTTTCCCACTACTAGGCAAAGGCCTCCCCCAACTTCGTGCAGATCCTTTTACTAACAAATAATCACATTGTTATTAGAAAAGCGAAAGTTTGTGAATGTTTGTTACTTCTTCACGCTCGAACAGTCTAACAGATTTGGATTAAATTTGATATACGGGTAGACCATATCATGGAATAGCACATAGGATTTTGTCTTGAGAGTATGTTCCTTGTAATATTTTTACGAGGGCTTAGCCGCTTAAAATTCTTAATTCTACAGGTACGGGTGTAAACATATCGAACAACGTGCCGACGGTCTGCCTGAACGACATCATCACGGAACACAACAAGACGCACGGCACGTCGCTAGCGCTCATGTCGGTCGAGCGGTTCCTGGCGCGCTACTGCTCGCAACTCGAGCGGATACTGGAGTACATGAGCACGGACGGCGGGATCGATGCGTTCCTAGAACAGTATTATCAGTATTGGTTGCATTCGTGAGTATACTCTACGTAGATATTATTTAAGCTCTTCTCGGTAACGTTCATAATCATCAATCATATTGAGGCGAAAGGCGTCCACTTCTGGAGTCCAGATTAACTTAAAAACCCTTTAAAACTCCCTTGTAAAAACATGCAGTGATGTAAAACTAATATTTTCTTTTCAAAGAAGAACGTGCAATTTTGTGTCAAACCTCGGCTCGAAACGTTTTTATGTATGTAATCTACTTAACTTGGATATTAAGTCCTTTAAGCCATGCCTGCGTATGAATACAGTTATTTTGGTTATCATAAGAATTGACACATTCTAATGTAAAAAAACATTAGAATAATTGACAGCTAATGTATCGAGTTTAACTTTTTGGCAAGCTACGCTGAGGTAGTCAATACTACAATATAATTATAAACTATCTTTTACCGAGATCGCGTCTGTTGTAATGATTTTACATATTTTTCAGTTGCGCAGACACTTGAGATACAAAACCACGCCAGCACAATATCCACCATAAATAAAGCGAAAAATTAAAACAGCCACTGCGAAATTCACTCGAAAAAATACCGCCAAAAAACCCAAACAGTGCAATGTAGCACTTTCTGACCTAACTCAAATAAAAAAAAATCAAACATTTTTTTGCAGTATATCTCTAATAAATTGAATAAAAAGTTAAAGGCGTTACTTACTGGACCAAAAAAAAAAAATCATCACGTGGCCCATTCTCCATGTCGAATCTCGAAAAATGAATTTATGACCTCTAAACTGTTGTAGCTTTCGGATTAGTTAATACTGTTTACTGATTAGATGACTAGAATAGTATTAATACTAATCTAGATATTATCAACTGTTGGTACCCCTACTGTATGAGAAATAATACTGAAATACAAACTATTTCTTTCTATTTCCAGTGGCGAATCTATACGCGTTAAAAGCGAGAAAGATGTCACGCCAGTTGACGGTACAATAAAAGGATTGGACGAAGCTGGCTGGCTGGTTGTGAGCACAGCTAACGGCGACGTCACCGTGGCACCCGATGGCAACACGTTTGACATGATGAGCGGACTTGTCGCGCCCAAGGTATAGACAAGTAGACGAATGATGTTATGGAATTGGATGAGACAGCCTCTGAAACTGGCCGGTGGGAGTGAAGCCGGCGATTTAATATATTAAGGTAGCTTATAATTATTTATTAATAGTGGTATATTAAGTTGATATGAAACTAGACTTACTTATGTTTTTTATTTAATTTTGTCGATGGAACACTGATTTAGTTCGGTAAAGCAACTTTTTAGACCTATTCTAAATCTATACTAATACTAGCTGATCGATCAAGCCTTTTCAGAGGAGATATAGATATATATTGGATACATATATTTATTAGAAGATTATAAAGTGGAAGAGTTATTTGAACGCGCTAATCTTAGGAATGGCTGGTTGGATTGAATAGGCCAATTATTGAGGAAGGCAACATCAATCTACGATCTACACGAGTGGAGCAGTAAACAAAGGTGCGGGAACAGCTAGTTCTGTATACTGACATTGGTCAGAAGATTGGAAATGTCGTGGCTCTCACAATCCATTTATGCAATTCATCCGAAGCTAGCTTGAACTATGAATAGGTAAACACGTGGAAGCATCACATTTTTAAAGATTAAAATTTCTACTAATTCAGTTTTTAGACTATTACTTGTAACGTGAAGTGTTAATAAGTGAAGATGGTAGTCGTAAAATAAACCAAATAATTAAGTCTAGTTTCATTCAATAGTTAAGTTTACGGTGATATTATTGTTAGTGATTATTTACAGCTCTCTGTATGCGGGATATTTATGGGAATAGTTTCGTTAGAGGTAGATATATTTGTGATATTTTCTCAAATAATAAAATTATGTCCTTAAAATGTTTTCGTCGTGATTATAGTTGGTGATAATGAATTTGGGAAATGAATAAAAATATAAGAAAATGCATGTATTCGTGAATTTATCAATATGCACATTACAATGGTTGTTTGATGAAATAATTAATGCGTATTTTTTTTAATAATCACATCCTCAAATGGGCTCTGAGTGAGACTAATCAAATTATTTGTTAATTGTTATGTAAATAAATTTAGCGTAACTAACACATTGGTTAGTTACGCGACGTTATTATTTGCTGAAAATATTTACAATTACGTTAAGAGCATCGACGTCCTAAATTTTGCTCATAATTGTAATTAAGTTTCATTTGTCAAATATTTTATTGCATTGTGGTCTATCTACTTTAATAATAATGAAGAGGAATTTATGTGACGGAATATTATCAATATTAGAATTTAAACATTAGACACTATTATTACGTTTAATGTTAGCTAGCCAAATATAAAGTACTTATATTATCTGAATACCGGTGTAGGTATCTATATCCCAGCGATATTTGCGAAGTATAGGGGTCATACGTAGGCACAATACGAAAATCATCAATATCAATATAAAGTAGGTATATTTATTAAAGTTATCGCGTAAGATTTCGGGGTGTTCACTGGGTTGCTGAATTTTAAACTACATTAAATATTAAAAAAGAAATATGGGGCTCAGTATAGATAGAAATCGCACGATGCTTCAATTGGTTATCCCAGTCACATTAAAACCACCTTAAAAAGGGGTTTGATGACGCTGTCCGTACCTATAATGAAGCTGGGAGAGCCAACCAAGATGCATTAGTTTTGATTAGCCTTACCGAATGATCGACAAGACTTGAATAAAGACGCACACTTGTCTATACGGCATCTAGCGGCAGAATAGTCGATGGTAAGAAGGTATTGAGTCCATATATTCCGAGTAATGGTTCTCCCGAGACCAGTTTTAAAAACAAAATCAAAATAATAAAGGAAAGTAATTATCGTAACTCGTAGTATTTGGACAGCCACACCACTGCCAGTGCTCTTATATCGAATAGTTGATAGTTTACATAACGTGTGAGAATTTGCTGTAGATATCCGTTCATAGATAATATAGAGTTGTTCTACATCTTGAAAATAGGGTGATTGGTTTGGTGTCAATTACTCTATGGGATTTACGGGATATTGAAGTGGAATTGTTTATGTATCGTTAGCTCTTTTTAAGAAGAGTTATATAACTAATAGACGTAACTATATTTACATAACTATATGTACTGTAATGTATATTTTTAGTCAGAAAATAAGTTATAACAATCATATTCCACCAATGTAGTTTTGTAGATGCATATTATTATAATAAAGGATGTACCAAAAAGGGAATAGGTAACCAACAAGTTTATTTTTTTAATGAGAATGCAAACAAGTAGTTTTGTTCTTCTACATCTGTTATCTAGCTTCCTACTTATTAAAACTTTTGATACCTCTGTGATGAGGACTTTAAGCAATTTCAAGTTATATTCGCATAAATGTGTATAAATATATTAACAGAGTGATTTTTTCAAGGAGGCGAATAGCAAAGTCTGTAGCCATGAGGAATAGCGAAAAATACTAAAAGGACTACTAGTTATCCCTCATATTTATTTATTTAATTCTTTATGCACAGAAATACAGAGGCGGACTTAATGCCTTAGGCATTTTCAAACAATGCGTCTTTGGGTAATGCAGAGACAAATTGTGATAGGTGCAGCAATATTGAATTAAACACTATAATAAACTTTATTTACATACAAATATATATTTACTTATAAATTGTAAAGACAATGTAATTATATAATGTATACTGAAAAAAAAAACTAAATATGCAGTGAATATATTTATAGTTTTGGAAGACATTCACGCCAGTTGAAAAATTCACTCTGTAATCACTACCGTCCAAATGTTTGGAAGCAGACAAATTAAAACAAGAAAACATAGCCGTATTTTGGTATTGGTTAAATAAAATATAAACTAATTTAAACAAAGGAATGATTAAATATACAATATGAAAATTATTCACTTGAGCAGTGGTGGCCGAGTGGTAACGGCCCCGACTTACGAGTTGTAGGTCGCGGGTTCAAACCCAGCCAGGCGCATTACTTTGTGTAATTTATTTCATCACCACTGCTCTCAAAACCGTGAAAGAAAACATTGTGAGGAAACCGGCATGTCCTAGAACCAAAAAATCGAAGACATGTGACATTCAACAATCCGCACTGGCCCCGCGTGCTAGATTACGGCCCATTCCCTCTCCTAGTGAAGAGGCTTGAGTCTCAGTAGTGGGAACATTATAAAGCTGATGCTATGAAAATTATATTTTATTTTATACCCTTATAAAAATTAAAATTAATTCGTTGAACCTGGGAATATCCTTTTGTTTTTCTGTTTAAAATATTCCTATTGTTTACAACATATTGTCTACGATGTAGTCAGATGCCATGCCAGAAACTCTGACTATCACTCTATTCAAAGAGTATTATTGTGTTGCCCAGTAACTGGGTTGTTTAGGACTGACAGGCAGTCGCAAGTTTTGTTTAATGTGTTTTCAAACTTGTAGACGGTAGTATGCGCGTATGGGTTATACATAAGTTAATATGTATAATATTAGTCAGTTTAATAGAGCTTTTTATCGTTCGTTAATTACAATATTCTTTGTATAATATGAGAAAAAAATGTGCCTAAACAAAGTTATTGTAACACATGCAATTGATCTATTTGTTAGATGATAAGTAGCGTTGTACAAAATCGCATCTTTACATAATTTTGGTGGGAATCTCAAGATTTTTCGATGATATAAAAATTTTACTATTTAATGATAAATCGAATAAAAATTTTCGCTAACTTAACGTTTTGAAATTCGACTATTTTGAAAATGAATCTTGTTAAATGATAGAAGCAGTAATGTTCCCACATTGTTGGCCTGTGGTCGCTGGTCACAGATCCTAGTCACTCCTAGCTGTTGTCATGTGCCGTTATGTTGTTTAGGTGTTATTTATTGATAGAGTTTAAAATGTTATACATTCTCTTGTTACATTACTCTGGTTGTATTCATGTGCTCTAATAAATTATTTCATTAATAATTATTACTTTTGTTTAATTCTGCTGCTGATTAAGTAACTGTATGGAATTAAAAGGAAAGGCTTTAGCAAATACATTTTAAACCTACGTTTTATTAAACTAAACTTTTTATTTATAACATCATCATAAGGGCCAACGCTACGTTAAGCGGGCGCACGCGCGATTACCCGTCGCGTGACTATGCGCGTGCGGTGTGCGGCGGTCTCCGTAGCGTCAACCGGATTATTACCTGTGCAGTGTCGCTAGTTCAGCTTTAATGGTGTGCATATAGTCGTGTTGATTGATACCTTTAATGTATTATTACGTAGACGCGCGGGGCGCGGCTGCCCGCGACGGTACATTTTTGTATGGGACCGGGGACGTAACGCAGCGTTGGCCCTAAGAATATTTTAAAAGACATTATAGTAACAAATGTAATAATAATACAAAATTAATACGGTTCTAATAGGCATATTTTTTCGTCACCATCAAAATGAGGCACAATCTTGCACAATGAAACTCGAGCTACCTTGTTGAGTTGCCACAATCGCTCCATTAACTAAATTAACCATTTTTTACATAAAAGTTAATAATCATCCGCATTACTAAAAACAAATTTATTACTCGGAACTCCCTTTGTTCCCATATTATGTAACACAAAGATGGCCCCCGCGAGTGGTTGCTCCTTCAGTTGGTCAGCTTCCATGTTTCTTCGCGATGTGGTGACGATTAAATCGTCAAGCCCCGGTCCTCCCCACGTCATGGAGGTGGTGAGGGTTACAGGTAACTTGTAGCGTTCTACTATCTGGTGTGTGTCAGGGTTTATGCGGACTATCTGTGGAGAGAATGAGTATAGTCGTAGTATTCAAGCACATATATGTAGTTAGAGTCAGATATTTGGAGGATTAGTAGGTAGGGATTTTTGCAAATGCCATATCCTTGACTTAAAACCAGCGTAAAACTAATCTAGTAAAGACCTCCGAAAATGCGCAGTTTTGCGTGAACTTTGGCCCTTCATAATGCACTCATTAATTTAAAAAAATCTTATATATTTAATCAAATTTTGAATGTCGACAATTTTTCCAAAAACTTTTAAGGTTTAAAAAAATATCATGTATTTCCTAGAACAAGTTTTGTGAAATAATTGAGTGAGTGGCGGAATTATTGAATGCCATAACCGAGCGTTTAGCATTACCTCTTTATGAAAAATCGTAAACCATGCTCGCGTTGGCAATAGACGGACCAGAAAGAGCTAATTTTTTTTTCTAGGAAGTTACGTTACACTCTGTAGGCACATAACACTTACGCAGCCATGAAACATGAGAGCGATCCAGATAAATCCGGCTTCGTCAATCGTCATTCCGTCTGCTATAACATCTTCATCCCAGTACTCGTCTATGTCCAGGATTGTGCGACGTTTGCCTAGAAAAGGTAAGAGAAATTACCATGGACGTTGAAATAATCAATTTTTTAATCGTTGCCCAGCACTAGAAATAACTCCTGTAGAAGTCACATATATAAAAGACACAAATAAAAGAGCCATACTTGGAACAATTATCTGTAAGGCCGGGTTTCTGAATTGAGTATTTTGAGTTAAGAACGTCTCAAACCATACTTAAATGCCAAATTTTAACAGGTTTACAGGCTAAAGTAGAGTTTGAGTAATTCTCAACTTCAAATGCTTTAATCAGAAATCGGTGGTGAGCCACACAAATATTTATTCAGTGCGAGAATGGAATCTGCGATACGCAACGCAGTAGCCAAACGCTCAACTTCTGCGCCAAGCATTACGTCAAATTTTTACGTATAAAGTTTAAAAAAAAAATGGTAACAGGATACTCCTTTAGTAAGACTGGTCGTCAGGGCGCTAGGCTACTGACTCAAGTTACTGGTTAGCCATGAACTCTAAAGCATTTGTCTCTTGATTGGAATTTTGGAACGCACAACGCTGCCGTATGCGTTTTACGGTGCCCGCCACGTAATTAATCCTCCTCACCACTTCTTTTTGCGTGGGATATCTCCAAATAACTTATCCAGCTCTAGGTGGTACAAGATGGAGACTTTTACTGACTAACACCCATCCATGATCCTTCAGTTGCCTTTTGTGTCTCAGGGACGCGGGGAGACTTTGGAACAATTGAGCAGATCTTACTCACCACTGACGTATACTGCGACGGAATAACCAGGATAATAATAATCTAATGCGGATACAATTCTAAGTAGATGTTTTGCGATACGCCGTATGCACTGTGTCAAGAAAGCATAACTCAAAAAGGTTAGAAAGGTAGCCTTAAATCGTAATAAATAAAGAAATCATACTTATATGTGCCCTCTCCAAATCAAAGTCGAATGCTTCAATCTTCCTTGCGAGCGAGTCAATGTAGTACAGGATGGTGTTATTAAGAGACCACGCCAGACCGTTGGATATAGACACCGGCTTCAGCTGTACTCGCGGCACAAAGTGAGGCGGCTCTAGACTGTATAAGGTTCCCCTGTCCTGGATTACATCGTTGCCGTGCTGATGACCTTTTGTGCCTAAAGGAGATAGGTTTACGTACACTTTTAGTTTCGGTATGAAGATAAGATTTAAAAACTATTTAAAATCTGCGTCAAGACTACTTATTTGGAACGATAATTATAAAAGAACTAGCTTCTTCCAGCGGCTTTGCCCGCGTCAAAGTAGGTTTCTCCATACATACTTTGGACGTCCGTTTCTTCCTTTTACTGGATGAATTTGGGAAAATTATTCGCCTGCGCTACGAGACGACATATAAAAAAATCTTGTGCAAAATTTTACACTTCCAGACCCTGTAGTTTCATCAATCAGTCAGTTTCTCCTTTTGTAATATAAAATAGAAGAAAACATCCGGTTTTGAAAGTCACTATGTTGATTGAATCCTCAGAAACCAAGTATTGAACTAAGCTGTACGATAGGTAATTAGGTACCTCCCCAAAATCTGCCCAACGCGTCCGCCTTTCCTTCGTTTAGTATGTTATCGGGCAAGCCTTGGTCGAAGGCTGCCACGAACCGGAGCGCGCTGTCTCCGGGCTTCTCCCAGTCCATCAGAAACAGTTCATTCCTGACGCCCACTAACAGACGACTGCTGTTCTGTACCGGTATAACTATGTTCACTTCACCATAATCTGCAAGAAAGTTTTTTGTTAGTTTCGTAGTGATTCGTTCTTTATTAGAGATCGAGTTTTATAGGGCTATGCGCCTTTAATTTTCTGGGACAAGTTTCCTTTTGGTCTTTCTCTGTGAATGTCAATATCTACTTGATTCAGTAACGTAGCAATTTTAAGGCTAAAAACTCACGAAGTGGCTTACAACCGCGCCCGCCGCTGTAGAGGAAACCGCTGCTTTATTTATAAACTCACGAGACCGCAGTTTTGTGCCGTTAGGCCGTTACGCAGCCGTCGCGGTTGCGAATTTCGCCTGCAAACCTGGCGGGTGATTATTGCTGGACATCGGTTGCAAGTCGACCCGCCGGTGCTACGGAAGCCGCGAAAACCCGCGCACACCGCGAGCGTAAAACGCGTTGTCCAATGTGCTTTAATTTTTTACATATGTCTGCATTTTACAGATGCTGCAGGCCCGCAACCGCGGCAGCCGTGGGTGATAACCGCTCCTTGAGTTTTTAGCCTAAGTCGGTTGTTATTTTTTTTTTACGAAAAAAAAGTTCTGAACTCCGTCATTGACCCAAATTGGGAATTCTTTGTTCATTTGAAGGGATATACCTACTTCCAGATTGTTCCCATGTCATAATGTAAATGTTAATGAAACGAACGTTCTTTATAGAACGTTCGTTTCATTACGAGAAAAGACGACAAATTTATATTTGTCGTCTTTTCTCGTAATTGTGGTACCTAAGCAAGGCCAGTCGGCCGTAGCTTCTACTTCCTGATCGTCGGATACTTACTGATGTGTTTAACTTTGTGCTTCTTGCTAGCATAGTGCAGCGCGTGAACGTCTTGCTGCAGAGCATCCACCCAATACAGCGTGCCGCTCGTGTGGTCCCACACCGGGCTCTCGCCGTGGCTGAACGATAGATTCGTGTACTCGAATGTGTTGAAGTTGTCTGATATATATTTTACCTGCAAGGAAACATTTTGTTCTTTTTTTTTTTTGTTAAAATTAGTAATCATAAAGACAAACAGTCTCGGTTAGGATAACCATGTACTTCGAGAATGGTTAATTATGCCAATACTTGTTTCTCGTACCTTGCTGCGGGTAGTCTAAATAGTAACTTTGACAAACTCCAATGTTTTTCTCGTAAATAAAACTGTCTTCCATCCGGAAAATAAATCTTCATCTGCATAAGCTCAACAGCTTCCCACTTTTTTTTAAGATTGGTAATTATCTTATGACTTCGCCTGCTCTACGATGGTGATGCACGAGGACGTGGCAGACTTACTGACTAAAACTACTCCTATGTTCCTTAAATTTTCTTTTGCTTTCAAAGACCACCAGTATGCCTTTCATACAAAAGTATCAAAAAAAAGGAAAAGGAGGAAAACCTCATGGCCCTAACAGGCATTGGCCCTACTGGGCCCTTACGGTTTTCTGGTTTGCAGCGCACTTGGAACACTACGCGCCGTCGACGACTCGGGCTCGCAAGCGAACGGCAAGCTACTCATTGTTCGTCGTCCGCAAGCCCGCGCCTGCGGTGGCCGGAGATCGCTTTGCGATTCCCGACGCCCGAGGCGTCTTCTATCGCGGTGGCTGGGACGTGAGGATGTACATTCCTTCACTCTTGCGGCATCCTCCATCGCTAGCATTACTGCTTCGCAGAAGTATGCGTCCGTGACCCATTCCCTCTCACTCCGAAACAGCTTTCTACCTACTAACCTATAATTAATAACGAGACTTACATCGTACAAAGCAGCCGGTTTGATACAATATAAATTTAAAATGGCAGCAATAGACCACAGTGGCAAAAACATGGTGTATTCACGAAGTGCTTGCAGAATTATGTGTTATAATTTTACCTTTATGGTACGGTACGTTCCACTTTTAGTTAATTCACACATAATTAAAGCATGCAGGCGACAATTAGTATTAATTAGCTTAGGTATAAGTACATGTGTACAAATTTAGTACTGATTGCGTAATAGGTTACTACTACACAAATTACAACACTTAGTTCTACAGTGTTGTAATGATAGGTATGTATTCTGTGGCTGTATGCTACAGTTACAAAACCAAAAAATAGTAGGTACATTTTGATACAACTGCAGAAAGTTTGTTATTGCGACCGAGGCGAATTCGCACGAGCCGTAAGCGAGTGTCTTATAGAGCCGAGGGCTGCAGTGAGAAATTTGCACGTGTGTCTAACGACGTTTTTCAATAGACGCGCTACTCGTGGGAGTTAAATCGCGCCTTGTGGGGGTCGACGAGCGTCTGATACGATAAGCTATTTTATTATAATAAAATTGCGCGCGCTCTCCCGCACTAGTGCGGAAAACAGTCCATTGCGTGCCTAAACCGAGTGAGTGACTTGAAAAAAATATTGTATGCATATATGATGCTATTTCTTTTTCTGTTAGATTTATATTTAGGAAAAATTTTAGAAGAGAAATTATCAAATAAAGGTTTTGTGGAACTTTTAATAAAAAAATCAATGCTTCCATAAAAAACACACAGTCACAGTTCTAAAATTTGAGTCGAATCGAAAAATAGGAAAGTCAAATATTTGAAATAAAACACTGGGCAAGTGCGAGTCGGATTCGCGCGCTGACGGTACAGTACAAACTACCTATGAAAACAATTCAATTCCCGAATTGAGTTTCGAAGTTTTTTTTTGTGACGTAACTACAAATTTACAGTATTCAGATTTTTTCTTATACCTACTTGTGCTATGAGACCTTGCTTCACGCCAAATTTCAGGATCCTAGGTCAATAGGAAGTATGAATTTTGATTCTCTTGAGAGTGTCAAAATATACGTTTTTTTTTTACATAAACGGTCGTATCTGGTTTTTTTCGTTAACTCAGAAGTTTGATTTTTTCACAGCTTGAAGAGACCGTAGATTTGATTATATGGTTTTAATTTCAACTCGATACCTCCACGCGTTCCCGAGGTAAAAGGTCTTGACAGACAGACATACAGACAGAGGGACAAGAAAATGATCCCATCAGGGTTCCGTTTTTCCTTTTGATGTACGGAACCCTAAAAATTAAGAAAGGGATGCAACATTCGCATGAAAATTTAATTTCTGCGATATCAGTCAAGTAACAAGATTTAGGTAGGTACTTGATTGAGATGGACCACCGGTGCCACATAGGTAACTACAAAGATACCTACGGATTATGGCCCAATTATTCTCATTAGATACTATAGTGTCAATTAGGACATAATTCAAACTTTCCAAAGAATATCTAGGTTCCTACTCAAATATCAAGATACCTCTGTTATTATCGTGTCTTCTTGAAAGGAAGATGTAGGTATTACCAGAATGCTAGCCTGTTAAAAACTTGTTCATATTATCTAATCATTCGAATGTACTTATTGTTTTGTTGTGTGGTGATAAGTAATTAATTAGTGTAAGTACTAAGTAGTGATAATGTTTTTGTTCGAGCAATGACTGGAATGACTTGGTCACAGTTTTTTTTTTTTGTTAGATATTTTCATTCTAATTTTTTTTTTTGTATGGTAGCTAAATTCGTCCAATGACATCTCCATCTCCTCCATAGTGTCAGGCTCTTATTGACTAAAAAGCCACCCTGTTCCTTTGTTGCCTTTGATACCAGGGCCGAGCCTTCCTTTCAGAAGCAGACCCTTGGCCCCAGTATAGGCTTCGACCCTGCCTGCCTGCAGCTAGCAGGCTGGGTCTCTACGGTTTGCTGACAACTCCTTGAGGCGCGCAAGTTCATTCTCATATAAGTTTTCTTAAAAGCATAATGTAGCAAAACGTATGTTGGAACTTAATTACATAGTAACAAAACTTGTTAGTAAAAGTATCTGGTCGCACCAATGGGCCTAATCATGGCGGTAAAGCCCCAATTTGAGGAGTGGTTGGCGGCTTCACGGCGTCTTCACCTTGCACATGATGCAGGTCGTCACCGGACATGGTAAGTCCGAGAGGTCCCTGCAAGGGTGTCCGGATGTGGAACATACGGTGGTGTGCCCCGCTTGAGCAGCCGTGCTTCGTGGGGGCGAACGGCGGTGGTGGCTTCTAGCGTTGAGCCCTGGTTCAGATCATCATTCGGAGCGAGTGGGCGGCTTTCGCCTCCTTCTACGAAACCGTAATGCTAGCGAAGGAGACAGTCGCACTTTGTAAGATAGTCCTAAATTGGCGTCTTTTTCCGCCAAATAAAATGTTTTTCTTTCTTTTTTTCTTCTTCGATGCTCAGAAGTGGGCTAAGTTGGGCTGTGGATGAGGATAATATAAAAAACTATCGCGACTAATTTCATTAAATATTTTAGCAATCTTTTTGAACTTTTCTTCTGTATATAAATAATTAATTAATAAAAAAACGAACCTTAAAAATACTAGTTTATTATTCCTAATGGTGTGGTGTTCCTTACCAAAAACTAACTCTATGGAGTGAACTGTATGTATGCCCGTGTTATAAGATAAACACCAAAAAGGAATCCACTTACTCCTTACTCATCTCTGGATGGATCTCTATCTGGATACGCCGAAACGCATTTAAATGTTTAAAGGTGTTTTCCAATGCTCCTAGCTACGGATTGGTGGTGATATGCGGTAGAATTAAGTTTTATATTTAACTAGCGACCCGCCCCAGCTTCGCACGGGTGCAATTCACTATTATGCATGTATTATACATATAAACTTTCCTCTTGAATCACCCTATCTATTAAAAAAAAACGCATCAACATCCGTTGCGAAACTTTAAAGATATACATACACAGCGACAGAAGCGACTTTGTTTTATACTATGTAGTGATAATTTACATACTTGTTGAAATATTTCTGATAGAAACTCCTTTCCTCTGTCTGTTGCTATTACTTTCGGCACACCGTATCTGAGAATAAAGTTGTATGATCTCGAGTCACACCTTACGTCTCAAGTTCGCGTGGCGCGTGGTGAGGGTAGATCGCTATAGCAGGGTCGCCAATGTAAGGTGCGGTGTTGATGTTAAAAGAAACCAACGAATGCCAAAGTAATACTGGATTATATTTTAATAACATGGTGCATATAAATGGTTATAAAAGGTGCATAGATTATAATAATTTAGATCTTAAAGTAGGTACTTAATTAATACAACCCTCACAAAACCTAAATAACAATTTGATCAGTAAAAATCCGCATTATCGAATCTAAACATATGCGGCTCGAGGCCTCTGCTACCGGTGCCTCGTATCGTAAAGATGGCGCCGGCGAGAGGCTCGGTTTCGCTATCCAGCTTGTCGCGCGACGTCATCACGAACAGCTCGTCGAGGTTGGGCCCGCCCCAGCAGACTGACGTTACCCGGGATACTGGCAGCTTGTAACCGAACACTACCTCTCGCTTATCGGGGTCTATGTGCAGTACCTGTGGAAATAAAGAAAAAAGGGTATTAGCGTTTTGCCTCGTCGTCCTTTATACCGCGTTCATCGAAGGATTCCCGGTCCGGTCCGGTTTTCTCGTCCCGATTATAATTTAGGCGTCTTCAAGGCTAAAATGAATAGGCTCTTATAAACTAGTGCGCCCCACCATCAATGATTGCATCACTGCTTATCATCAACTGGAATTGAAGTCAAGCACTAGTTTAAATTAATTTAAAAAAAATGCACGTCCTGAAAGCCATAGCCCCAAGGGCCCTGGGACAAAGACAATGAATGGAACTGGGTAGGTTTTTAGTCAGTAAGTCTGACACTATTTCCCGCCCCCCCCAAGGGCAGGACCTGTCATTGGATGATTTTACCTACCATAAAAAAAAACTACAAATCTAACTTTTATTTCCAACAGGAATAAAATGTACCCAAATCGGAGACAGACAATAGCAACCTAAAAGTCTTGTATCAAGTTATTGTAAATATAACTAATTGAACCGGCTCTAAGATAATATCCTTAAATCCCTTCTATCTATTCCGTATTCAAATTCCCCGCCATTTAACTACGCATCGCACTGCCATCTGACGGCGGAAGAAAGAAGTAACACTTCGAACTAAAACGACGGGCCGGCAGCGTCAACCCGTGCGCGGTTGTTACAAAATTCTGAAAATATTGTGAAATACAGCAACTAGCAATACAGTGTGGTGATCATCCGTCTCCCAGCATACTGTAAGTACTCCAATTTCCACTATCCTTGGCTTGTTCTTAGTAGGAAACTTTTGAGAGCGTCCCTCGTTGGACGCGACAACTATACACTAATACCCCAAATTACGGAACGCAAAATTAATGTACCACATTGTCAAACGTCTAAATGAATCCTCAACAGCAGTTTGGTCACAATAATAATTTACTTCCTAGTAACTGTGCAAATATACTTATACTGAAAATACTTACAGTGCCTCCGAACATGAGCGCTACCCACAGGTTGCCGTGGCTATCTATGGTCATACCATCAGGAATCGCGTCTTCGTACCCCAACGCTTGTACGTCTATCACCGTCCTGCGACCAGCTAGTAACATTAACAAAACAGATTAATATAAAATGCATCATCAGCTACATCTTCATCAGTGTCATTTTCACTTATTGTACTATGCTTATTAAGCGGTAAGTATTACCTCGTACAATCGGTTATTAAGAATTCCAAATATCTGTGTTTGGCAACTACCAAAGTAAACTATCACTATTGTTCTACCAGTTAATAGGTACAAAATAATAATATTTGTGCAAAATGATGCTGATTCTTGTTATAGTTAGTTTATATCTAAAATAATATGAATACTTCTCTCTCATAAAATTGCATTGCCAAAAATTAAAATTAAGGTCGCAAAAAACCTGTCGATTCAGTTGTAGTGATGTCCGTGAAGACCTCTCTTCTTTACGCAGTAGAGGAGTGTGGGGCCACACCTATCATATCAATTTGCTACTACGCAGCTAATCGCAGAGCGTTCCGAATCGCCGTCAGGTTTAATTCTACATAATATACTAAAATTTAAAGGAGAAAATACATGTACGTACTCAAATCTCCTCTCTGTAAATCAAAGTCGAATGCTTCGACTTTCTGCGTGGCCGAGTCGATGTAGTACAGTACGGTGTTGTTGAGCGACCACGCGATGCCGTTAGAGATGGACACCGGTCGCAGCTGTATGCGCGGCTTCGTGAAACACTCTTGTTCTACGCTGTAGAACGTGGCCTTGTCGGGGACAACGTCGTCTCCAGTTTGGGGACCTTTTGTTCCTGTCGGTGGATTAAAGTTGGATTAATAGTGGGCTATGGCTTTTAGGACGAGCATTTTTTTTTTTTTAATTCATATTAACTAGAGTTTGCCTGCGATCACACCTGACGGTAAGACGCACTAGTTTGCAGTTGGCAGTAGTGTGCCGGGATAGTCCCCACAATTATTAGAGTCGCATCAACTAAGTAAATCAAGTTGCTAAACCTAAGTACGAGTCGTAATATTTCGGAAAAGTCTATTTATGTAAGTCAATATTAGTTTCATTCAACCATAGTGAGGTTTTATTGTGTGCCAGCTATGATTAGGTACGAGATCGACTGTACTTCAGATTCAGTGAAACTAATAACTAACAGAATACAAGCGTAACCAGAAATGGTGCCTTCAGAAGAAAGATACAACAGTTTAAATTTATCAATATAGTTATACCTGCCCAAAATCGTCCTCCCGCGTCAGGTTTCCCTTCGTTAATGACGTTATCCGGTAGGCCCATGTCCACGGTCGTCAGCAAACGCATAGCCGCGTCTCCTGCGATGGCCCAGTCGAGGAGGTACAGCGCAGAGCGCGCGGCTATCAGTAACCGGTGCGAGCCCGACACTAGGGATACTACGTTCACTTCACCGTAGTCTGTAAACATACGACATAACACTGAACATCAAATTCGCCAACCGCCTTTTTTGCTGTTGATAGGCTCACGCTTGACGACTATCTCACATCATGGAAAGCGACGATGTGGTCAACGATGGAGCACGCTTGCATAGAAGTAACCTATTCGCTCTTGACTTAAAGATCCCCAGGTTGTAGCTATCGGAAAACACAAACATCGGCGCATCGCTATACGTATCCTCGTCATTTCCGCCGCGTGCAATCGCACTCCCTGTTCTGTTAACTCAACTCTTTGCGTAATTGGCCAAAGAGGCTTAGGGATGATGCTGGCTTCCAATCGACCTCCCGCTCATTTATTTCATACTGTTTATTATACTTACGATCTTTTGAGTGAAGTAGGTATACTAGTTTCTGGCAGGAAAATAAGAATTCAGTATCCCGTAATCCGTAACTGAATGTAAAATGATAGAAGATGAGGGAACTGTTGATATGTCAAGAACACTTACTTATATGTTTAGTATAAATCTTCCCGGACACATAGTCGAGTCGATGTACGTTGTTTTTCTTCACGTCCACAAAATACAGGCTCTGCAGTTCGGGGTCCCACACAGGACTCTCTCCGTGGCTGAATAGCGCAGGAGTACCTGGAGTGTCATGCGACGATACCTAATGGTGATTTGCTTATTAATTTATGTACATGGTAACTGAATAGTTTTGTGGAAATGAAGGTTGTCATGATGACCTACGCCTGGATGGCACGATCGGTGCAGAGGTGGAGCGATTGCCTGCTGCGTTTCGTTTTACGGTTTCGAATATTGGTATGGCATAGGTACAGATCGTACTGTTTTTGTCTTGTGTCTCACATGATTGTGAACAAACCCATGATACAGTAGATACTAAATTCCTACCGTCAGGTGACGGTTTTTTTTTAAATAAAAAAAAAAGACGGATTTGAAAGACTTTTGTGCCACATTGTTGAGTGTTGTCGCATATCGTGATTAAAGCTGATATAAAACGATTGCTATAATTAATTGCATTCCACAATTTACTGCCAATTATGGGAAATTGTTCAACCGCGAGATAATAATCAAAGCATTGCGAGGCATGCATTTATCTGGCATCAATAATCACAATATTTTGATTATACTATCAAATCGTATTTTAATTTAAATGGTGACAAGGTTTGCGCAAAGGTGTGATTTTTTTTTAAATTTATTAACAGATTTAGGTATCTTTTCAACAAGGCAACGCATTTCTTTCAGTAGGTAACTTTTATGCAGAAAATGAAGTATAATTTGTGTGTGTTTATAATTTTATGGTAGGTAAAATCATCCAATGACAAATCCCGCCCTTGGGCCCTTGGGCGGAGCGGGAAATAGTATCAGACTCTTACTGACTAAAAACCTACCCCGTTCCTTCGTAGCCTATAGAAAATGAATGTTCATAATTTTGACTACAAAATTAGATGTCAGGGGTCGTGTTTCTACTGTACCGATAATAGCTTTACTCACTTTAAAATAATGTTAAGAGGACCCTTCCCAGTTCGTTGTCAACGTAAACTTTTCTTTTTAAATTTATTACATTATTACGAAGGGCAAAAATTTAAAATTAAAAGGAAAACAGTTTTCAACAGAAACCTATATAATAACCACAATATATCTGTGTTTCTAAAATATGTAAAGAAAGGTGTGTAATAGTATCATAATCACGTGAGAGCGGTTGTTAAGGATTACGCGCTCCTAATACGAGTATCTTAATATTCTTATAAGTTTTTTAATTTTCTTCTATTTTAAGGTCTTCTTCTTCAACTTTGCGTGTCGATGAAGTCAAATTATTATCTTTTTGAAAAAAAAGAAATATAATTATATTCTCAATTTTATTTTAATTTGCGTGATAGAGTGGATTGTATATGCCTTAGTCACACTGATAACTTCTCCATAGAAAAGAAGAACGTCCTATAGTATAGTTTAATTAATAATGAATAAACTTAAAAAAATAAAACGGTTTTTAACACTAAATTATGGTAAAAATATTATCATATGCATACTTACCATTGAAATTCTAAAAAATGCTCCATCTTGGGTTGCTTCCCGGACGTCCGTGGCAAGCGATAAATAAATTATACAAACCAACGAAATTACAAAAAACATTATTTATTTTTGAATCTTAAAATTTAAATTAAACTAAAATTATTAACGGGACTCCCGTGCAAGACTACACCGGGGATTGTTTTCTGTACAACTGTGCATCAAATGTTTCCAAAACATGTCAAAGCAAAAAAATGATACGATCGAAGGTTTTTGTGAAAATAAAAGAGAACGTAAACAGCGTTAGCGGTCGATAAAGCGGGGGAAAATGATAGCGGAGAATGAAACAATACGAATCGAGTCGACACCTTTTATTTGAAAAAAATGTCACGCTAAGCATAGTCGCGACCCCTACGTATACTTCGCATTAAATGATTAAGAATATTCATTCGAATCTCTTTTACCGCACTCGTCGAACATTCATTCACAAGAATTATATTTCATAGTAATAATAACATAAATCTCTAAACTTACTATATTATTTGCTTAAAACTAAGTTATATCTAAACGTCGATTTGTAGGGTTGCACTTTACTTGAATTCAGAATTATTGAAATAAATACATTTACAGTACTGTTACTCAATCAGGAATCTATTTCAGCATTGTAGTCTAATAATAATAAAAAAATCGCGTATGGGCGCGATGCGACAACTAGGTATAAACGCATTTTCGAGGAAGTTGTTTTAAAATTTGTTTACAGTTAAAAGAATTTCTGTGAAAACGCGTTGCTGCTGAACAGGCGCGTCGCGCTTTTAGATCGCCTAGTGTCAAGATTCATGGCCTTAACACTAGGCGACACGCAATGATTCAAATTTTGAAGTGGGCATTCGTATTGCACTTATCATTATGAATGCCTATATTTATAATAGTGTCCTCCAAAATATTCGGTGTTGTGGTGGAATTAGAAGTTAGGTATCCACGACACAGCGTTAGATGGCAGCTAGGCGATGGGCGGCGGCGTGGGCTCGGGCGGCGCGTCGTGCGCGGCGGGCGCGGCGGCGGGCGCGGCGGCGGGCGCGGCGGCGGCGGCGCCCGCTGCGCCGCTCTCAGCTTGCAACCTACACCACAAAATCAATCTATTAACACCATCTAAAAATGAAAAACAGGTAAACTTTTTCTTCGAAGCACTACACGGTTTTAGAATTATTATCGAACACGGCACTTGTCGTTTTTGAGTTCAAAGTTTTACTGATAAAGTTACACTGATAGATGCTTCGATAGTCACTGATAGTTAATGCTCGAAATACTAAAAAGATGTACGGCTTGTTACCTAACGTCTTTTATTGATTGATACTGATTGATAGGGATATTACATGATATATGTAAGTAAAACTATGTAATTCACTTCATACGTGTATTGAGTGCACGACCTTAACTAATTGATAAACGAGATGTTGCTATGACACGATTCGAGTGTGAACTGAAGCTAATGTAATATGGTATGTAAATTAATTACAATTCAATTACTATGAAAGTGCATTAACGCAATGTGCGGTTGCACCGTACACTGAAAGTTCAGTTACAAAAATTAAAAGCCAAGTCATCGTTAAAACAGAGAAATCTATGAATAAACATAAATAAAAATACGAATAACCTCCTCCTTTTAAAAGTCGGTTTAATATTAATATTCCATTGAATGTCCACAACACATGAACACTATGAAGTCCAATGAAAAAAAAGTGACCAATAACCTCGCAACACATTTATTTGTAAACACTGAGGCACACATAGTGAAAAATAAAAACTGTTTTATTCTACAGCGATGCGATAAAAGCGAACAGTGACTCAGGCCCAGTGACCGTATTTAAACATGTAACTTGCTTCGCTAGCGAACTTTCCCATGGTCATGTGGGTATTTGAATCGAATAGATCACTTCTAGGCAAGCGTGCTCCATTCTTGACCATATCCTTATCGGTTACAGTCAGGTGAGATATAGCGTCAAGCGCATCATCATATACTCCTTTTCTCTGAGGGTCTTAGGGCGGGAGCAAGGAAAAACCACCAGGAAAAACCCGATTAGAAAACACCTTTTCAAAAACCATATAATATAATATTTCACAACTATCACACATCGTCGTCTAGTCCCAAGCTAAGCAGAGCTTGTGTTATGAGTACTAGACAACTGATAAACATACTTATATATTTCTAAATACACACATATTTATAGATAAATTACACCCAGACACAGAACAAATGATTGTGCTCATCACACAAATTTTTGTCCAGGGTGGGAATCGAACCCACGACCTCTGGCATAGCAGTTAAGGTCACTAACCACTAGACCAACAGGCCTGTGATCTGTAATCATGTTTGAGATGCAGCTCACAAAGCAAGTTATCAATGATTTGCTTATCATATCTGACTAATTTGTCCAAAAAGTAATTAGTTCACAATCGTCGGTGTTTATTTTTTTGTACAATATTTTGTACTAAACAACAAATAACACTAATAATATAGGTTTTTTTTTTTGAAAATCGCATCAAAATCTATACTAATATTTTATAGAGACGTATAAGTCGACAGTAATCTCTGAAACCATTAGACTTTTTTTAAATTTTTTTTTCTCTAATAGAATTGCTACTTTATTTATCAATTCGATACAAATATTAAAAAGAAATGAGTCAAGTATACTTGACTTAACTCGGCTCTTTTAACTTAGGGTTGATTTCATCATTCAATATAAAAACTTAGTTCAACTAAACTGAGCTCAGCGTAATCTAGTTTAAAGACTCGTGTCGTAAACATGGGCGACAAGAAAAGAATTGAAACTTAGTTTAGCGTAAACTAGGTTCAATTCATCACGGTGAAACGCAAAATGAAGCTATAATCTCGATTAGGCGCTCAAACTGAGTTTTGTTTTATATAATCGCGATTAGTTTATTGGTGAATTTGGCCCTTAGTTTTGTAGTTCAAAACATGATTACCTGCTATATGTGAAAATAAAATAAAATATTGTATACAACTAAATCCAGCTTGTTGGCTTCCGGTGGGAAAATGTGAAGCAAACGATTAGAGAGGATCAAAAGAAGATTGCATTATAAATTCCAGCGTAATTCCACTGTTGATACTTATAATCTCACGTGCATGTAACTAGTGCACAAACCTTTGGTGCGCCTGATGCCTCGCGCGGAACTCTGCGGCCTTCAGCTGCTCGAGGTGGAATTGTTGTCGCTCCTGAATCAACTGCTGGCGCTGGTACTCCAGTCCTGGGAGACACAAGAAATATTATTACAATTTGTTAATTAAAAAACAATAATAAGGTAAAATTAAGAGATGCCGATTTCTCGTATATTCAAAGTGCAAAATCAACGCACATTCAACATTCAATTAAAACATGGTCAACCATCTGCCATAAAGCTTGTAAACTTATCATACCAATGCATATTTCAAAAACGGTAATTTAAAAAACTAAAAAACCCGACTGCTTTTCTGAGTATTCATGAAAAAGCCCTAAAACAAGAAAGTCGTTGTACCCGATTGCACTTAACTATATAATATTTTAAATACAAGATAAATTGTAGCAGTCGGGATCCATTTTAGAAATGGAGGCTTAGTGAATTGAGAGCACATACCTATTACATTGCAGATTACAACAATCTACTGACTAGACGGCTTACTTTCGGCACAAGGGACTTAATCTTTTTCACCTCCTGTACTAACCATCTATAAGTTACACTTACCTTCTCGTTCTCTCTCCATGGTGGCTTCCAACTCCTCGAAGTGCCGCAACTTGATCTCCAGCTTCTTCATCTGCGTCTCCACCAGCAGCGCAACCAACGATTTGATCTTCCTCTCCTCGACGCCTGCGAGATGCTTCGCCTTCACTGCAGCCGCGGCTAGCGCGGCAGCGGCTGCAGATTGCAGCTTCGCGTCTACCGTCGTTGGGGCTTCGGTTTTTTCTGTGAGTTTTCCAATATAAATTAATAACGATTATATTTTTATAACATAAATTGTAAATTTGTTGTAATATGTAAAATTAAATGGATTCGATGGTGCATTGTTTCATGTCCTTTGTTTGGCCGCAAAACTTTTATCAAAAACGTTTTATAACCGAGGTACAGCCGCGGAAAAAGCAATCGTATAGTTCAATAACGCTGGAGCGTATTAGGAAATACTGCTTGAAATACTTGGAGTAGAACTAAATCGTTTGACAAACTTATAAGATACCACAAACTATAGCCTATTCTCATTAGAGAAATAGTAAAGTCATCGTTGTTACTTAGCTAAGCCACGTCTCTTGACCATAGTAAATTACAAGTTCGAGTTCAGATTGACCAGTTCGAAGTAAAAATGAATATGGACTTAGAAAAGTTTAATTTTAAAATGATATTTGAGAATACTGTGAATAAAACAGTTTGCTTTAATTTTATAATGGTTTAATTTTTTTCCCCGTTCGACGAGCGACGGGTTCCCGCGAGGTGAGCCCAGACGGAGCATTCTTGTATGGGCACGCGGGTGCGCTCGTTTAACGCAGCGTTGGCCCTAATACGCCTTTAAGTAGAAGTGGTACTGGGGACTCACTATTTTCTTGGTGTGAAGATTATAGACACTGCACGATTATATACGTCGTTTTCTGGTTTTAACACCTTTCTGTGTTGAAACCTACATAAACCTAACATTGCTCCAGGTGCCACATTATTAAGTCACTAGCTGTTGAGCTAATGTGGCACCTGGACCTATGTTACTCTCCTGCTCAACCTCAACAGGTTGAGCAGGAGAGTAGATATCTCCATATAAACTTTGGACCCCATGTTGATCTCTTTAGGGACTACATTAAGGGAAATCCTCTATTATTGTTCACATATCTCGTAAAAGAAATTCTTGAGCAAAATTTTACGCTCATAGGCCCTAGGTCGTTTCGGCTGTACGTTGATGTCTCTCAGTTTCTCTTTTTTTATTACTTTGCAAACAAAAACAAAGCAAAATTGTTAATCTAAATCGGTTCAATAGTTAACCACAAAGGTGGAAAATACATACAACCAATGGCTTTGCCATAGTCAGATAAAAGGCAATCGTACTATCGTTCAACTGTCTTTTTACTGGGGGTTTCTGTATTCGTTAGCATAGTTACCGGGTTGAGCTGCAGTTTCCTCCTTAGGTTCCTTCTCAGCTTCAGGTGCGGCGGGGGCGTCTGTTGGCTCGTCCTTCACCTTGGCTTCGCCCTCCTCCACTTCCATCGGTTCCGCCTTGATATCCGATGTACCCTCTTTCTTGGGTTCAGCTGCAGATTAATCAAGGATTTTATGTTGTAAGTGTCATTATTAGCTGTCGTTTTTTATAACAGTTGTTGTTATAGTAGCTATGCCTACACTTTAACAGCTGCCTAATTGATTTTCTAAGTGATATTTTATTGTATACTAAGACAATAATAATTGAGAGATGCATTGACATGTGGAGTGGAACGGTAACAATAAAATAGGCCTTTAAAGTTTGGAGGTATGCAGAACAGGGTCTTAAGTACCGCAGACCTCCATTGAAAACGGAGGATTTTTCGACCTGACGAATCTGATCCAGCCAATAGTTGATTTCGGGCTGTCGCATATACTCTAATCGCGCGGAGAACTCTAATACTGCGTTGCAGGATTTCGAATTTTAGTTCCTGTGTAGGCGTCGCAGCGTCTTCAACAACTATATTTGTTGTTATTTCACTTTTTTAATTTCTAAATTGCCCTTTTCTTCTTTATTATTATTTATACAATTATGACGTTGTTTATTTTTACAATTTGACATTAACAATTACATAAATTTCTTTTTCTTTTTACAATCTGCAATATTAACTCTGTAAAATTACATTTTTGTATATTTCTCTAATTTTAATTAATGTCTGACTGTTATGAGTACTTTTTGCGGCCTAACAAAAGGTCCTTTCTTTGGTATTGTTCGTCAAGTCATTGAGCTCCTTAGTAATCCTAGTTGAGCTATACAATTACTGACAAATGCTTGCACTGACTGGACAGCTCCACTCAGAACTGTGTGGCTCTTTCTTCAAAAGACCATCTCAGACTCCAATCTGGATGGTTCTCATATGTTTTGACCTTTACATGTTTGCTGTATGGACTTTAAAAGAGAGTTTGATCCCTGAGTTTGTTTCGGTGTTTCTTCTCAGGGTAGTCAGCTAGTTAAATTGACGAAAAAGAAATTGATGTGTAAAAGTGTTTTTAAAAACCTATTTGCAAAATAAATATCATTTATCATTTTTTTCGCTAAGTTCGTTTAATTATTTTACATGTATACCTTGGTGTAGTATCTATCTTTAGGTCGTATTATAGCTGTTGTATAGTTACTCTCCATGCTCTGCAAGATTATGGAGCGTGTATTGAAGTCGTGCCTCATGGCATACCTGGAAGGTTACGGTCTTCCCAGTGACAGACAGTACGGGTTTCGCCGCAATCGGTCTACTGGGGACCTACTAACTAGTAGGTCCCCAGTAAACTTATGCCACCCACTTGTGGGGCGAGGCCATCGAGAAAAATGTGGAAGAAATTGCCGTTTCCTCTCGAAGGCCTTCGACAGGGTATGGCACGCTAGCCGTTTGAGTAAGCTTCCAGCGTACGGCATTTTCCTTGGTCTGATTAACTGGGTAAAAGACTTCCGGAGTGAACGGTCTCTCCGAGTTGTTGTCGATGGACGCTCCTCAGCAGTTTGTTCTCTCTGCAACTCCAAGTCTCTTCCTGCTGCATATCAACGATCTGCTGGTGCCGGGTATCTATGGGTATGCAGATGATACCACAGGTGTAGAGAAATATCTGCCAAGTGTTCGAGCTAGTAAGGAGCTAATCCAGTTCGAAAGAAAGGCTTTGGTAGAGCGTACGAATGTCTCACTTCAGACAGTCTCCAAGTGGGGTGAAGCCAATCTGGTGGGATTCAACGCCGCCAAAATACAAGCGTGTCTGTTCACCGCGAAAAAGAGCCCATTTAGTTTGGCTCCTGCTTTTCAGAATGTATGTGGAGTGCACCGACCGCCCTCAGTTCTTGGGAGTAGAAACTTCTTTAGTCCTTAACTTTGGGCTGTTCATTGAGTCCAAAGCCAAGGTAGCTGCTAGGAAACTCGGCGTCCTTGCAAATGTCCGTACCACACACCGGGACAGCTTTAATGGTTATACAAAGCACAGGTCCGATTGTGTGTGGAGTACTGTAGCCACATATGGACTGACGCTACAAAATGCCACTTAGCAGCTTTGGACTTGTAAGGCAAGCGAAGAGGCTATTGGTGATCCAGATTTGGTTAAATCCAAACTACAAAGCCTTGAGCATAGGCGTCGGGTAGCCAGCCTTTCAGTCTTTTACATGATGCATTTTGGAGAGTGTGCGCGCGAATCGTATGACTTGATTCCGCCATTTTATTTCTACCATCGGACAATCCAACGTACGGCGAGTATCCATCCTTACGTCGTTGTTGAAACCTCTAAGGGCCGGACTAAGCGTTTTGCTTCGTCGCTAATACCGCTTACATCGAGGGACGCGAACAATTTGCGGCCTGCTGCGGTCTTCTCGTCCGTTTATAATTTAGGTTTCTTTAATAAACTAGAATAGGCTCTTAATAAACTAGTGCGCCTCACTATCAACGATTGCATCATGGCTTATCATCAGGTGGGATCGCAGTGAAGCATTAGTTTATATCTATTTAAAAAAAGATAGTTACAGGAGGGAGAGAGTTCGGGCGCGGTGCCGGCGATGCCGGTGGCCGCCAGCGCCGCGGCCGGCCCGTGCGCGCCCGCCGCCTTCACGTGCGCCTCCATCATGGCTGCTGGAACCTCATCCTGCACGGAATACAAGTAACGCATTTAGTATTAAACAGACCACAAAGATAAAATGACGAGTCCAGTAAGACTTGATTAATTACTTTGTCCTAGATTAGACTTTGTACTGATATTTTCTTTTTGAAGGAAATCATCGGAAGTAATATCATCATATTAATTAATTATTTATTTATTTTGTTACTTCAAATTCGAATAAGAAAGTCGTTCGGCCATAAAGGCTCAGGACAAATGGTTGCTAATTTCATAATCTTTTTTTAACTAACTTTTTTTTTAAATAATAAATTGGCTAAAAGTGCAATAATTAATAATAAATTTAGACTAATATCTTTTGTTAAATTATATTCGTCTTCTCTCCTATAAAACAAACTTTGCTGTGCCCAACAGGGTCCATAATTGAATCTTTTATACAACATAGCAACTCTGTAACATTATGGAACGCAATAAAGTATTGAGTTTATGTTTTTAGATGCCACGTTGCCGGATTAATTCCTAATGTAGGGTGAATTAAAAAAATAATAACCTTGATAGCAGCAAACTCATCCATGGCTGCTCTCGTAGCCTTGGAAGCGATGCGTGGATCCACCACGGACGCTAGGAAAGCGACCGTAGACATCACGGGGTTGCCAGTTTTGCTGAACGGAATTGGTTGATAGGCTAGTGGGCCTAGCACGCCACCTGTTACACAATAAATCAAGGTATAGGTACAAACCTTAGAAAAGAAAGGAAATACTAAATGGTAAGATACAAGCCCCTACTAAAAGTTGCTAAGTAGCAACTTGTGGCAAAAAATGTGTGCTACAACTGTGTCCAGCCTGTTCTTAAACCTTCAACTTTGCGTCGGATTGATTCGATAAGTGTGTTCGTGTCTTATTCGCCAGAGTGTTTGCGATTGGGTACTTCATGTCGTATAATTTTTCAATCCCCATCCCAAGAGAAGAGCTGACGAGATGGAGTATTTGGTTTTGGTGCGCCGCCACGCGGTTCCAGTCGTCGCGGTGCAGCTCCAGCGGCTCCAGCAGCAGCAGGAGGATTATACTGTACCGGCTTGCGCGTCGTGCAGATAGGGCTCCTCGATGGGCAGGCGCAGGAAGTGCAGGATGCACTCGTCCTGCGTGCGCGTGCCCACGTGCGCCGCCACGCGGTTCCAGTCGTCGCGGTGCAGCTCCAGCGGCTCCAGCAGCAGCAGGAGGATTATACTGTACCGGCTTGCGCGTCGTGCAGATAGGGCTCCTCGATGGGCAGGCGCAGGAAGTGCAGGATGCACTCGTCCTGCGTGCGCGTGCCCACGTGCGCCGCCACGCGGTTCCAGTCGTCGCGGTGCAGCTCCAGCGGCTCCAGCAGCAGCAGGAGGATTATACTGTACCGGCTTGCGCGTCGTGCAGATAGGGCTCCTCGATGGGCAGGCGCAGGAAGTGCAGGATGCACTCGTCCTGCGTGCGCGTGCCCACGTGCGCCGCCACGCGGTTCCAGTCGTCGCGGTGCAGCTCCAGCGGCTCCAGCAGCAGCAGGAGGATTATACTGTACCGGCTTGCGCGTCGTGCAGATAGGGCTCCTCGATGGGCAGGCGCAGGAAGTGCAGGATGCACTCGTCCTGCGTGCGCGTGCCCACGTGCGCCGCCACGCGGTTCCAGTCGTCGCGGTGCAGCTCCAGCGGCTCCAGCAGCAGCAGGAGGATTATACTGTACCGGCTTGCGCGTCGTGCAGATAGGGCTCCTCGATGGGCAGGCGCAGGAAGTGCAGGATGCACTCGTCCTGCGTGCGCGTGCCCACGTGCGCCGCCACGCGGTTCCAGTCGTCGCGGTGCAGCTCCAGCGCCTCCAGCAGCAGCAGGGTCTCCTGTTCTGTCCAGCCGCGTCCCCGGACGCCGCCGCGGTACTACGAAAAACAACAATACTTGTGTGGAAAGAGCAATCAAATGATGGTTCTGACTCACAATGTGAGGAATAAAAGCCAAATCAGACTGATTCCTAAGAAGTATTTTATGTTACAAATAAAGGAGACGTCTTACAAACCATTACCAAGATGTTGGTACAGTTCATGATACCGATGGTAAATGATTGTTGCTATCACGCAAAAGAACTTTACTGTTTGCACTACTTTATGTCTTGGACTATCATGACTAGGATTATTTAGTTTGCATGGTCGCAAAGATCCAGTGAGTATGTCCGTTACCTGGTCGAGCTTGAGGCCGGACGTGGCGGCCAGGTCCAGCGAGGGCTCGGCCTTGACGGGCGCGGCGGGCGGCGCGGCGGCCGCGCCCGCCTCGGCGCCGTTCGGTAAGCCCGGCTCCACCTTTGGCACGTTCTCCGCTGCATAAAATAAATGATAATGCCAAATACATTCGCTACTTTTTTTCTATCTTTTGAGTGTTCCGAAGCATTTTAACTGTAAAATCATGGCTGCATTTCCATTAATAGATTTTTTTCGATCCCTTCTCTTTTGCTGGCAGTATGACTCGGGTTCCTAATTTTCTGCCCCTATTACTCGTACATTGGACACACAAAAAGCAAAAACCACATTAGTAGTAGATAAAACTAATCATCATATGGAACAATGATTCTCAAAAGAGTTTTAGTAACAGTAGATCTTTGCTGGGAGCTTATGTCAAAATTGAAAGGTTGTGAAGTTGAGCAACTTACCGGGTCTTGGCTGCGTAGGACGGGTGACAAGTGGTTGCAGACCTGACGGCGTGTCGGATAGTACGTGGAAGTGAGACGTGGGCGGTGGACCCATCGCTGTGGGACGAGATTCAGCTTCCAGCTAGGAAATACAATAGTTTTGATGAGTCACAGAGAAACAGCATTGCTTTGGATTGATTACATTCTATTAGTAATGATGAAATAAATGGCAACATTCATCAGGTTATATTTTATCTCTCAAAGATGAGAATAGAACTAATGCTCGACTCATACATATTGATACGCCGTGAAACTGTAACAAGTCATATGTCCGCCGAAATCAACTGTAGCGTCAAACAATTTAAAAGCATTGCTGAGCGAAACTTCCAGAATAGAAGTGCGTACCTTAGCCTGACGAATTCTAGAAAAACTCCCCATAAAGTATCTACCTCTATCATTATTAGATAAGGTTAGTAGCTAGTTGATAAAAGAATTTGTTCCTTCCGCCTTAAACAATAGAGTCGAAATTCACAAGAAATCGCGAGGGTCCATTAATATTACAAGTTTGTAATAATAGTGATTTATTACCCCGCAATACAACTATATTGTTCCAGACTGGCCTTGAAACGTCTTTATCTAGAATTTTCCTGGCTCTACGTATAAATACTAGCCCTCGACCAGTACCTCTATCATGAGTTTTAAGCAATAGTATTCGTCGCTACTCGATATCGACGCCGTAAATATTTTGTATGGCGCCTCTAGCGGTCACTTGCAGAACCAAAATTTGCCATACAAAATATTTACGGATCCAATATCGAGTAGCGACGAATACTATTGCTTAAAACTCATGGTAGAGGTACAGAAGTGAGTCAGTTTCGATTTCGAGAGCGACAAGTGCGAACTACCTACGTTAAGTGCCAAGCGATTTCATTTGACGACCTAAGCAACAGTGAAAAGGGACTCTAGTGTGCATTGAGATTTGGCTATCGGTGATTGGACAAATTTGTTATTGTTTGTGGTAATAAAGTTTTCTGCTATTAACCCAGCATTTAATTAGTCACGTTCGCAACAATATGTATTTATAAAAAACTTAGCGTTGTTTAGCGACTGATTAGAAGATATTTAAATAAAAGCTTCTTCCAAATTTGATAACCCGTGAAATAGTTCCATATGGATAGACACAGTTACTTTTGGATTCATAGTATTAGTATGGATTCTCACCTGATAGTTGATGAGGCCCCACTGCTCGAGGAAGCCGTGGACGCGCATAATAGCGCAGACATCTCCTGCAAGGTTGCGTCGACAGGCTGTGCTAGTCAGATACTCGGTGGGGTTCAGGCGACACGTGTCGATCATGAAGTTTCTGGACAAAACAAACGTATTTTCTTCTAAAAACTGGGCGAATCTGAAGCTGTATGCAGAAATCCGCAAGTCGTCAAGGGGTCAACCCTTGTCAGTAGGCAAGCCTTTTCAGGTCGGCTCTCCGTCTAATCGGATGCAGTACTACCCTAGTAATTTTAAATCAAGTAGACTGAATTATCGGACCTCCAAAACCAGACAGACTTTCGAATGTAACATATGTAACTGGCAGCCGGGTGCAAAAATATCAAAACGTAGAACGTCAACCGCCTTATTCCAAAATACGATCTAAAATAGTTTCGGGACTATTACTAGTTCTAATTGGCATTCAACCTAATAATAGTCCCGGAAATAAATTTAGATCGCTTTTAATTGGTATTAAATTTAGTAATAATCCCGAAAACTACATTTAGATAGCGTTTAATCGGGACTAAACCCTGTAAAGTAATAGTCCCGGAACTATTTTAGATCGCGTTTTAGAATAAGGCGGAAAAAGTTTTAAAACTACGTCTAAATAAATCTGCTAGCCATAAAATTGTTTTAGTTATGTCAATAAAAATGTAAAAATAGAGTAAAAACAATCTTCGCGCAATTTTTTCCTTTTTATTATGAAGGACCTGTGCCCACCCTGTTTTTTAAACGCGCCGTTGACGCGCATTTGTAGCGACACAGACGCGATACGCACGATATATAGGAAAAAAGCGCGCCTTCGACGCACGTTTGTTTATCAGTACCAAATTCCATATACCAACATAAAGTAGTGTGGCGAGTAGGCAAGTAAACTCGCACACTAGAACGCAGCATGAAAATCACTCTGTTTTAATTATACTCATCCACGTGCCGATAAATATCCATCTACGTATCACCCTTGAGAATATTTACCTGTAAGCGAGATAAATCTCCGGCGTCTTGGACTTGTTCTTCCCGTTGAAGAACTCCGGCAGCGCACGTTTCTCTATGGTGTGGATGGAGTTGTAGTCGAACCACGCCGAGTACGATGGAACTACGATATGATGCGTCTGGTCGGTCACGTTGTCTTCTAACTCTTCTTTAGTTAACATCTCCTGCGAAAACACATTAAAAGTTATCAAAAGAATCTGTTGATACTCAGGATGCAAAACATGAAGTGCTAGACTTGCTTGTTATGTAATTTCATTTGTAGTGACACCTATGGAGCCACATATGAACTAAGCTACGAAATCCTGCATCGCGTAGTAGAATTCGCTGCGCGATTTGAACATATACAACAGCCCTAAATCATCTATTGGGCAGTTGCCCACACCAGACAAAACGTCTGTCTGGTTGGTGGCTCCTCCTTTATTAAGGAGGTATGTGCGATTTTACATTCTGTTCCACTTTCTTCCAAACAGTAAATACGAAGCTCAGAACAAAAATGATAAATATTAGGCCTCTTTTGGTGGGAAAATAATCCATCTCCGCTTCGTTGGGCGGGGCGGGAGATAGTGTCAGACTTTTACAGACTAAAAACCCACTCCTGTACCTTTCATAACGGGGCCGAATCTTCCTTTCAGAAGCCGACCCTGTCCCCCGCGGGTTCACCCGTGCTTATGGTTACTGCTCTGCTCCTATTGGTCATATCCTGATGTTATATAGCTAACCTTCCTTGATAAATGGGCTATCTATCTTTTTTTTTTTCAGTCCAAACCAGTTAAGTAGTTCCTGAGATTAGCGCGTTCAACCGAACAAATTCTTGAGCTTTATAATATTAGTATAGACAGGCCTAACACAGGTGGATTTTAGTCAGTAAAAGTCTGCTACTCTCGCACTAGCAAACGTGGAGATTTGATAATTTTTCACCATAAAAAAGTGACGTGATGACATAATTATGTATCAGTAACCGTTAAAATCACCCAACCCTCATTGAAACCGCATAGCAGATTACGGCCTTTTCCCGCCTGAGTCCTAGCAGTGGGAAGGCTGATTATAATTAAGTTTATAACCGACAAAATGATGAGCAGTAGGTTTAGCATTGTATAGTGGTTATAGTAGTTACCTGCGTGTTGGAGTCGCTGTGCTTGCCCTGTGAGTCGTCGTGCGCGTCGAGCGGCGGCGCGGGCGTGGCCGGCGCCTCGCTCACGGCGGGAGCTTCGCTTGGCGCCGCTGAAGCGCTCGCAGCCGCTACATTAATTAACCATCATTATTGTTATCCAAGTTTTCAAACGCAATATTAATCTTTCAAGGACGTACGAGCAATACAAGTAAATAAGCCCGGCTTTTATGGGAAAATACATGACACCTAACATCTAAATCATAGAACATAACAAACAAATGAAAGAAAATAAAAATATAAATGTTAAACTTCGCGAGCCTACGCTAAGTTGTCATTCCGTGTTCAATGAGAATTAAAATTCATTCATTAGATATAATACCTACGATATACATTATGTAATTTTGCCACTCTGAGCGCTATCTCTCCGATCTCACTCTAACACTTAACAAAAAAAGAGTTGAACACTTCTCAAACGACAATTTGGATGATGAAGATGAATGAAAATAAGTAAACATTGTTTGTTTTTGGGATTTATTGTTGCTATGGTAAAGTGTATATATAATTATATTATTTTATTTATTTGTAAATAATATCGACGCTTGAAAGGCATATTAACTATTTGTTTAGCGCTTAGCACCCATTACAAAAGAGGCCTCATTTCTAAGCTCATTGTCCCTCGTAAATATATCGTAGATAGAGTCCCTCAGAGATAAATTTAAAGAAATCGATATACTGACTCTGCCCTCTCTTTATATCTTAGAAAGTATTTTGTATGTTCGTAAAAACTTAGGACTATTTAAAATTAGAAGCGATATTCATAACAAAAATACACGTAGTAAAAACGAAATTGTGTTACCCAAATGGAGATTAGCTAAGACTAAGACCAGCAAATCATTCTTAGTAAACAGCATACGCTTTTACAACAAGCTTCCAATGGCGGTTACTGAACTTAGCGAGGGAAAGTTTAAAACTCATATTAAGCGTGTCTTAACCAAAAAAGCATATTATAAGGTTAAAGACTATGTCGAGGACACGCTTGTTTGGCAATGACTGCTTCTGTACATGTGGCCCCCTGGTAACTGATTAATACGGTTTAAGCGTGTCTATTAACTGCTCCATCTTTGTTTTAATTATACAGGTTTTTTTTTCTTTATTTTTTGACACATTGCTTTTGCAATATTTTTTTTATATTATTTTGACCTCAACCACTTTACATTCGTTAATAATTTATTTTATTAACATCTTATAGGTAAAATTGTTGTAGTGATAGTTGTAATTATATATTTTTTGTTGCTTTTTTATATAGCCTCTTTTTTATAATGTGAATTTAGACTTCGCGAATTCTTAGAGTACTTTCTTTACCCACTTTTTTATTATGTTTATTTTTATTGTGATATTGGGTACAATATTGACCGGTCTACACTGTCCTTACATAATTATGAATACTGTAATATGGAAATATTGTAAGACGGACCATTTTTTTTAAAAGAGTAACCATGGAGTTTCTTGCCGGTTCTTCTCCATAAGAAACGACCAATTTCGAACCGTGTATTAGCTTCTGACGTTGTATAAGTACCCATGTAGGCCTATATGAAATAAAAATATTTTGAATTTGAATTGAATTTGATTTTCTTTTTTACTGAATTTTTGAATTTGAATTGATCTATACGACACAAAATTGACAAATTTGAGGAATTTGAGGACTGAAAAATTCTAAAAATCTAAATAGCTTAAGTCATCAGACTTAAGCTATTTAGATTTTTAGAATTTTTAAAACATGTCAATTAAGACATTTTACTTTTTTGCTATGGTTAAGGTTTTATCGTTAGGCCTATTTCACATTAAATCAAAACAATAAGCTATGTTTTTTTAGCCCATTTTGCATTCGACTACATTAAAGAACTGTGTCGCTTGAACCATTTTGCATTGAATCAACATCTTAAAAGATTGCTCTACAAGAATGATTTTTTTTAATTGTACAAGATATTGTCTAAAATTTGTTAAAGTTTTATACTCCAAAATATTTTATGGATATTGCTGAATTATAATGACCTAAGCATCAATATCTACTGTAATCTAGTAAGGGATCATTATGTTAGCTTTTATTTATTTGTTTTGTTGTTACTGAAATGTTATTATTGTTTTATTAAATGTATTTTTAGTTTGTAAGTTTCCTTGTGCAGCACTTTGGATATGCTATGTTATGTGTACAAGTTGCAAATAAATAAATAAAATATTGTTCGCTTTTATACCTGGCTTTATCTTCTATCTTTACTTTTTGTATAAAAAAATACAAGTGTGATTTTTTTTAATCTGTGTGATTAAAATTTGACACTTGTCCTAATATTATGACTGGCTTTGGAAAAGTATCACTGAAATGAAATGGTCCGTGTGCGTATGTGTGTAAGTTAACGAAAACAAGTGTGTGATAAATAACAAACAAGTGTTTAGCGATAGCTGTGTACAATATAATAAAATATTAAGTCAATAAGAAAAAAAATCTATCAAAAACCAGACTATGACGATGAGTAAGCGCGTGGTGGGAACATCTCGCTATCTCTTTTCTACACGCGTAACCTAATGGCGGTGACGTCACATTCAGTTTGTGCATCTTTTTTCTGTTACTGACAGTTTTCACTCCTATCTGGTTTGAAAAGTTTCTAACTTACATAATTTTGAATGAATTTATAAAATTATTTCTTACTAATAATAAAAAAGTAAAAAAAAAACTAAAACCCGACAATGAAAAAATAAAAACGATGCTGAAAAAGTATGAAAAAGATTTTCAGGATGCTGCAGTAAACAGGTTACTGGAGAAACGCAAGCACAAAACAAAAAAGCCGTATCCATGCGTGCCAAATAAAATATTTTTCTTTCTTTCTTTAACACGACTTTTTGTCCGCTAGAGGGCGTCACAAGTAAGAGAAAGTACAAGTAAGAAACAAATGGCGTATTTATATCATTTTTATTTTTTTAACATATTACTTTTTGTCCGTTAGAGGGCGCCACATCGAGTTTTGTGACCCGTCACATAGCCTATTTTCAGCGGACAATAAAGACGATTCTAACGATATATGTAGAGTTCCAATAAGTAAATTAGGAGGTATGAGGGAACAGATGAACATACTCACATATGTACATACATAGCCTGTCAAAATCAAACCCTCCTTTGGCTTCGCCTTAGTCGGGTAAAAACAAAGGAGCCAAGGTCCCAATTCCAAAGGTGACTGCAATAGACTGAAGACGCTGGGTACAGCTTTTACCCAACAGTGGGTCGAAGTCACACATAGCTGAACTTTTGTCTCAATTACTAAGTACTGTATAGTATGCGGAAAATAAGTTGAATCAAAATAACCGTCGCTACTATGGTTACACGAAGCCCCCAACTTCGATTGAGACTTGAAAATTGTTACTGCGCATTCAAGGTCGATTGTCATTTTGGTTCAACTTATATGCCGCGTATTGTATATAGTAATTTGATTAAAAGTCTCTATAGAAAATTCAAAAACTATACTCACGCTCAGCAGCGCGCTCGCTCTCCGGCGTGGGCGCGGCGTCAGTGTTGTCTCTGGACGCGTTGTCTTCTTCCTCGTCCACGTCATTCTCACGACGCTTCGTTATACGACTGAACAAACAAAATTTTTATGTAAGTACCCGAATTTCTAAAGAATGTCTTTGAAAATAAAAGAGCCTAAAAGAAACAAGATTGGTGCCCTGATACAGCGACGAGGGGCCGCGGCACATCACGAGCTGGGGGACGACCTGGATGTTTTCTTTGGATATTGGAAAAAGGAAGCGAGGAATCGTGATCGTTTGAAGGAATGGAGGGAGGCCTTTGACCAGCAGTAGGAAAACAGTCATAATAATCTATTCTAATAATAAATAGTCAAGAATTGACTATTATTATTAAAAGTAATCATAGACTCGATTATTACATCAATTCTATGTTTATATTTTTCGATTTATATGTCGTTCTCTTTTTATTTTATCTCATTTTAATAGGGTTCCCTATTTGTCTGCGAAGCTTGTGAAGGGTGGTGACTGGTGGTGAATGTGGATACATGGTATGAAAAATATGGTTGAATGGTACAATGAGAATACAAGCAAGTTGTTTTATTACATTACTCATACCTTTTTCTCTTGCCATGTTTCTGTGGTGGCGGCGACGGCGAGCGCTTCCTCTTGCTGCCCTTCTTAGATTTGCTGGATGGTTCCGCGCCCGGGATCAAATCGTCCACCGAGAGGCGTAGTTTGTGCACCTAGAAAATACATGTATTGTATCAAAATCAACTTTTTTGCCCTTGCAATGGACAGATTTACCGCAACATTACAAGATGTCGCAGCAATGTGCATGCAGTGATATTTCATTAATAGAAAAACTTTAAGTAAGTAATAATTAATTCATGATCAAAATATCTGGAAAAAGATTTTGTTAATGGTCGAATTTGCAATCTAAAATGACAATAGGCTGACTATATCCGTTCCAAGTGTCCACATTCCACGCGTAGAGTTAAACAAGAAGATGTTACCTTCTTCTTGCCGTTGGCGTCGAGCTCGTAGTCCTCCTCGTTCATCCACTCGTTGTACTGCGGCAGGTCCAGCGCCCACGACGCCGACACTCGCCAGGGCTCCGCGCGGTTGCAGTCCCAGCTCACTGTCTCGGGCACGTCCACCTACAATCACCAAATATTTTATCGATTATTCCTTCTTTATTTGAGGAGAATTATTTTAATTATTATGAAACATTGTTACTGTAGGGTTTTAACCGGCTATATTTATAACATTGCGTTGCGTAAAAGGGATGGTACTATCTGATATATATAGCTCCGTCTCTGTCTCTAAAATCATGATCGCCTTAAAATGTCGAAATAGGTGACGCCACGGTCAGTATCATATCATCATCTCAGCCGAAAAACTTCCACTGTTAGACATAGACTTCTCCTTAGTATCACCACAACGAACGGATGGTTCTATGCGTCAAGCATCCATCGCATTCCCACGACCCTAATCAGGTCATCGGTCCACCTTATGGGAGACCTCCCAAGGCTACGTCTTCCGGTACACGGTCATGACTCCTGAACTTTTCAACCCTATCAATTAACGTTTTGCGATCAATGTACACCTTCAACAAGATTCTTTGAGCTTTGTCGGTATTTTTAGTACTCCTGCGATCGGTATAATATCGCAAAATTAAAATTATTCGTTTGATAGAGATATCATAACATGATTAAATGTTAATCGACTTGGTACCAATTTGAATGGTTATCGCACACGTACCGGCAGATCGGCCTGCGCCCAGGTGTCATGGCTGTCAGGCAGGTAGTACCAGTGTACCAGCACGTGGTTGCCTCGCCGGAACACCGGTCGCGCGTACTCTTCCTCCAGGGGGTCCACTGTGGGGTACACTATGTGGGTCGCTTCCTCTTCATCCTCTAAAATACGGGAGAGAAATTTATTACATTTTGCCAAACAAATTTACTCAGTAGTCATGTAGATACAGGGTCAGATACGAATTTATCTAAAGTTATAGGGTTTTCAAGATGATACTTCGGTGGAAAGATCGAAATCCTTTTAAATATAGTTTATCAATTTAATCGACGATTATAATAAAGATATTTATGTTTATAGGATTTTCCTACAAAACTACATATATTTAAAAGGATTCTCGAAAGATCTCCAATCACATATTGATACACGAAATGCACAAGTGCTAGTTTCTAATGATGTTTTATCTTGAATTATAAAAGTAATATATTTACCGCAAATCTCTCCCTGATGATTGACAACGATATCCTTCACTTTATTAGCGGTTGCTTTATCAACTTCCGGTCGTATGAAGACGCATGGCGAGCGGATGATGTCAGCGCCGAGCAGTGACGACTCGATCTCCATCATCATCTGCACGTTCAGGTCTTTGCGGGAAGGGTTCTGAAAATGTGGGAGTGGGGGAAGGGACAGAGACAATTTTAGCGTTAGATGATGAATTTAGAAGAGCAAAGTTAAAGCATTTGTACAAGGGGTGTAAGAAAACCGCACGCAAAACCGAGATTGAACATTTACCATTTTTTTTTTTTTTACCTAAGGTGATGTTTGAATTTTTTTTTTGTCTAATGTTGCTTTATTAGCATGGGTATGTAGATACGGCTTTGCATTAGATGTTTTACACCGTTTATAGCTAGCTACTTACAATTTTTTGTAATTTATAAGTTATACTATTTTTTTTCCGACTGAATTAATTATCATTTTCTTTTGCAATTATTACTCTTCGAGAAATGAACTAAAAACGATGAAAAATATTTTCATTTTCCACATTAAGTTACTTAAAACTATGCCAACTAATACTAAAAAAAATATTCATAAAAGTATACCCAAGATTTGTAGAATGAAAATACAATAAACACATGCAATACAGACAGTAAAGGTGATTCAACAATCAACATCCCACATTGTATTAGTGACATAACATAGAGTTAAAGGTTATTAATCACACAAACACACACAAAAAGGTGTTATTGGAAGTGCCCATTATTTACACACAGTTTTAACCAGTTCAATAATCCCAAACAAGTATTCTGCACAAAATGACCCTTGCATGAAATGGTACAAAGAATGAGATAAATTGGGAACTGCTACCTTCAAGCAAGAGAATCCATCAAGTGTTACTCTAAAGACCCTGTGTGTGTGATCTAGGAAAAATGTGATCAATAACAACACATCACTACTGGATTTTTTTTTATAAAATTGTGCATTTAAAGTTGCTCTCACATAACAGAAGTTCTATTACTGAAGTAAGGGAGCTTATTCATATGATTAACGTAAAAGAGAAATATAGATGAAAATTAAAAGACAATTACTTCGTATTTTTTGTTTCTAAAATTTCTAAATTATACCTTCATGTTAATATAATACCCTCATTTCATTTCGTGCATTTGAACTAGTGACAACACGCGTCTGACATGTGATGAAAACGGCAGAAAATATGAATTTATCAATAGTCAATTTATTTTTACACCTGTTAATTTTATCTTTATAGTCAAGTCACGATTTTGTTCGCATTTGGAACCTGACAATAGATCTTTATATTTTAAGACAAATGTGGCACACAATGTTTTGCACGCTGGTTCAGTTAATTACCTCTTTTTTTAAGGTAGGCCATGATAACTTGCTGCCTGTTTACAATAACACTAAAAAGTGTCTAAATGAATGCCTAAATACTGCCTTGTTGAATTTTAAACTCTCGGCCAGAAGTAGTAATTTATACCAGTGTTGCTAATTTTAGTTGGAACGAGTAAATATCCCGCATTTATTTGTCACCAAAGCTGTTTATTACACCTATACTCATATTTTGCCAGCTCAAATAGCTTATTTGTCATATAATAAGGCATCAACCGCTAATAAATTTTTTTTTTACTTAAATGAGAACTCTGTGTACTTGCCGACTACTCTGAGAAGTCGAGAGGCCAAAGTCTTTTATGAAGACCTTAAATTTAATGGTCAGATCTTAAAGGAATCGTTAAGGTTTAGGTGGTCTTTTGAAGAATCCACCAAACCGATTTGAATGGACCTGTCCAGTGCAATCATTTGTCAGTCATCCCTATTTCAGTCATGTAGGGCAAACGTATTGTCATGAGAACAGGGTTATATAATCAGACGCATGTCGTCACATGCCAAGTGATGCATTGTTATAGAGCCGCGGTGTGCGGGGCAAGGTCTGCGGGGCAGCGGGTCTGCGGGCGGCGGTGAGCGAGGCGGCGTGCGGGGCAGTGCATACCTTACCGACCTGGAAGTCGAACTTGCGCCACCGCTGCTCCGACTTGAAGCGGAACATGGTGGCGAGCACCGTGCACAGGGACCCGCCCGGTTTCATATCCATGAACGCTTTCATCTGAAATGATAAACGAATTCACTTAATTATAAATTATATTACGTGTCTGCGTGAAAACCAAAATGAGTGGGCCTGTCCCCACATAGTAAGCATTATTTTACATCGTGTATCTAACCTTAGAGTTTTAAGGAGCTGAACGATTTAATTTTACAACAAAATTCGACATTCTAGATATTACATAGAATATTTAATGGCTAAGTAGGCTGCAGCCCAGGGACCCGCAAATATAAATGGCCCCAGGCCTCGCTGAAAACAATGGACAATATTATAATTTTATCGATTCGACAAAGCTCTTCAGAACAAATGGAGTAGGTACTGTTGAAGTATAGGAAGCAATCTTTGACATAGCTGCTAACATGGCGGCACACAATGGTTTACAAGCACACAACGTCGGTGACCAAAGTACATATATTTAAACACTTTCAAGTGAGCCATAGTAACTCATGACCAGTTAAGGGCTCTCAAGTATGAGACTACATCTCTCCATTGATCGAGCATTGTCGAAAAGCTATTCATAACGGAAAATGCATTGGAAATTGTTTTTTTTTTTTTAAATAATAGTTTGATTAATGAGGTTGGCCCCAAGAAAGTTTCACACGATCCACAGCCTAACAAGCGGTCCACCCCTAATTATTCATTCATTCCCTTTTAATTCAAGAACCGAATTTTCAAGGGTACCCATGAAAATTCGATTCCGACAGAAGGGAGACGGATAGTTGGGTCTTTCTCCTACCGTCTCGTCTAAATCCCCAGTGCCCACCGCTAACATAAGCCGAGAGCCTGGGATACAAGTCAAACGACTGAGGCGCGTTTCGTTTGCCATTATAATAACTATACTTCATAATAACAATATCCATTTATTTTATGACTTAATAGATCGCAACGCGTGGGTATTACCAATTTAACTCTCACATCAAGTTCATGGTCTGTTACACCATTACGTTGCTTAAAATACTTCATTGTAGACCATATTAGGGAACAAGTGGCGATTGTTAGACAATGGGCCATTTAGCATTGCAAAAATTATACTACAGTTAAATATGGATACTCGATATCACAAAATAAATCATTTAAGATATATTAGTAAATCACTTCAATGGTTTATGCATTTCCGTTACTCTTTGCTATTAATCTTTTCCTTATCAATGTAAAATAATTTTAATTAAGTATTAAAATAATTCGTGATTAAAATACCTTACATTTGCATGGTTTAGTTTATTATTTTTAAGATTATATAGTATATTTAACTAGTTTTAGGCCAGGCCTTAGCTGCCTGAAAATAAATTATTATTATTACTTATTATTATTATTTACAGCTTATAAATAACAATAAAACTCGCTAACCATATGTCATCGATGCGCCTGCCAAATCCCACGGGTGGAATTTGGCCTAATTTGGTTCTTTTTGTGATATGCAAACCAATTCCATACTTATTAAATAAATAAGTAATAACAATCGTTTTAGGAGTCATAAGCCAAAACACATTTATTTTATTCTAGTTGTCTTTCATATTAAACCTAAAGTCTTGATAAATTATTACATTATTAACTTGTCGATTTAAATAAAACATGTTCTAACCTAAAAGGATATTGGGCACTTTTGTGTGGACTCCGTGTTGTTGTTGAATGTCCCATTAGAAAGGCGATAAATAAAAGTTATATTTAATTGTACGACACCAAATAAGATGCGAGAGATGTGTGTGCATGAGAAGTAGCTGCAAATGTACCTAAATTCTTCGCCTGGCTATATGACTTTCAACCTACATCCACGCAAGCAATCGTCACGAAGACAGACACTAGTATATTAAGATTTAAATATTTTCGATATGTTTATGTACTATACTTTTACAACCCAGCGCTGACAGACACACGCATACATTTATGTAGTTCGATTTATAAAAAAAAACATAAAGCAGTTTTTGATTATTTTTGGGGCTGGGACTCTTTTTTGCTAAAAATAATCAATGTTTTATAGAATATTTTGCTGTTTTCTAATATTTGTAGCAAGCTTGTGTTCCTAATAGACAAATAAATAATATTGCTTAAAACTTTGCACTTTCGACTCGACTGGCCTGTTAGTCTAGTAGTTAGTGGCCCTGACTGCTATGCCGGAGGTCGTGGGTTCGATTCCCACCCAGGACAAATGTTTGTGTGATAAGCACGATCATTTGTTCTGTGTCTCGATGTAATTTATCTATAATATGTATGTATTTAGAAATATATAAATATGTTTATCAGTTGTCTAGTACCCATAACACAAGCTCTGCTTAGCTTGGGACTAGGCGGCGTTGTGTTATATTTATATATATATATTATTATTATTACTTTGGTAAATTAAATTTCTTTAAAAACTAAATTATGGTAATTTTATTTTAGAAACAGAATCGTAAATCATTAGCTAAAAATTGTAAAAAAAAAATTAAATAAAGAAATCTTCTTACACTGTCGCGCAAACCATGAAAGGTCTACTTTGTGCAACACCATAATTACTGTTGGCAATATTCATTTTGTAACAATCGAAAGTGAACGTTAGAGGGAAATTAAGTGACGCAGTAAGGGCAAGATAATTACCCATTGCATTGAAAGAAGGAAGTGTTGATTAGGCGAGACAGTTTACAAGGCAGAATGTGTTCCATGTCGGATGTATTATTGATATCAGTTCTCGGCAATGAACAGGCTACACGAACTTATTAAGTAGGTAATGTTCAAGATTGCAAATTGTTTGCTAGAAAATTATGGGGAGGATCCTATTACTGTCACTCCGCGATCCGACATTTTTACCCTTTGGGTATAAAAAATCATCATCTGCATTTGTCCCTAATGCGTTATCCCATTTATGTTGGGATCGCCTTACAGTCTAACTTAATGCACCTGAATTTGGTAAACAACAGCAACTATTTAACTAAAGTAAAAATAACGTTATAAAAGATTACTTTTCGTTTGTTTGTAACTATGTAAGAAAAACGACCTACATAATTGGTACAGTATTTTTACAGTATCAAACAATTTAGAAATAAAGAAAAAAAAGGTGCTAAAGAAATTTCCTAAGATGACACATAATGGTTAAAGGCCTTGCCTGAGGTCACACTTCCGCGGAATCGTGTGTTTTGAGCCGTGACAGAACATCGGAGTCGCGGCCTTCCTCTACTAATTAACTGCAATACGAATTGAAGGGAACATCACAATGAAAAGGATGTTATTGACCGATCACGTGGACATTCTTATGATTTATCATGTTACCAAAATTCTTTGTGCAATTTAGCTTCACTTTTTTTTGATTAACAGAGATTTTGACAATTCAAAAATGCTTGTAAATGGATATTTACAATTAGTGCCTGTAATGGATATTTAAAGTCTATTTGAAATAAACGTTTCTGAATTCTTTCATTTTTTTTTAAATTTTTATATAGAAAATATCTGGCTTTGTACTTCTGTACAACCACTATCTCCCTCAATTTGTGGATTATGTGCATGCCTATAGGTGATGATTTGTTGACACGAGATCATCTTCTGAACATTTAATGTAGAATTATTTGGTAAACAAATTGTTGGTGTGAATCACTACATAGTATAAAACAAAGTCGCTCCCGCTGTCTGTCCCTATGTATGCTTAGATCTTTAAAACTACGCAACGGATTTTGATGCGGTTTTTTTTAATAGATAGAGTGATTTAAGATGAAGGTTTATATGTATAATACATGCATAATATATTTAATGTCACCATTGCACTCGTTCTAAACTGGGGCGGGTCGCTAGTTATTGATAAAATTTAAAAATTCCTCAACTAAAAAAGAAACTAATATACCTACTATTATATAATGTTGGTTAACTTTCCAACCGACTGTTGGAAAGTTATAAGATATCTTCCAGTAAATCCTTTAAAGAAGCATACATTTCTAACAAATAGCTGGTTTTCTAGTACAAAAAAACTGTTAACATTCGATACCTACATATAACGACCTAATTAATGACAATTAAGATAAAAATATTTATAATGATGACGATTTATGCGCACGTTCAGTTTTGTGTACAGGTTGTGTAGTATAGGTATTATATTGATACGTTCACTTGCTAGAGCTCAAGATCACCAGTGACCGGTTACAGGCACTTTGCTTGCGGTGTGTGATAGTCGCTCGAGACGCCGCGAGTGTCAAACGTACTACTGTCAGTATACACCACGGAAAAATGATGTTATTAAGAGAATTAATTTTAACAGTTTTAGTAGTGAAATGTTTTGCATACAGAGCGCCTACTCCGCTTATTAAAAATGTAAGTAGTTTTCTTAATTTATTATGTGTGGGATTTTAGTTTTTATTTCTGCTACCAGTTTTGGGAAGTTTTTAATCATCAAAATATAAAAACTTGTTAGGTACGATTACGTACTACTTATTTGTGAGTTTAATTTATCATCAATGCATAGCAGTAGTTTAATGCTTCTTTTTATTTTTAATATTAGATATTAATTTTAATTTATGTTTTTCGACATTTTTAACTATTTCAATATATTAAAACCCCTACTAATGTGGCTTTTTAGTACTACATCTTATATTATGGATGATGATAGGTAAATTATATCATTATTTTTATGCAATATCTTCAATTTTGCTAGTGATTAAATACATTATGACCGATAACCTAGTCGCACGAATGTGATGGATGCGAGACGCACAGGACCGTTCGTTGTGGCGACATTTGGGGGAGGCATTTGATGAAGAAATACATTATTATTTCATACATAAATCGCGATTATTAACTAAATGATTTTATAATATAACTAGGTCCAGAAGGGCGGTACTCACTTCGAGGGTCCCCATTGGTCAACAACGGAGAATGCACTTTATTGGGTCGACATACATGCGCAGCAGGTGTACAGATTTGATGCCGAAACTAGCAATATCACCTCTAAATCAATCGGTATGTACGATAGTACTTCATATAAACATCCTGTAGTAATAATCAGTTTTATTAGCAACATTTTTCAATATTTATCACCATTTTTTACAATTAAATTTAAAAATTAGTTTGTTTCTTCGATATTGTAATTCTAAGATGATTAGGTTTTTTTTTTAACGCTGTCCCACACTAGAAATAACTCCTGTATTATGGATGCACACCGAGACTCCGAACACCTATCTGTAGGTCATACAAAAATATTTGTTTCGTGCGGGAATCGAACCCACGACGTAATGTGACTGGAAGGCGACTAACAAAAAAGAATTTATAATATAAATGTTAGTAGATCGCCACCGGTACATGGTCAGTGGATATCCCACCCATACGCATAAAATATTTTGGGAACACATTCATCGTGCGTACAGCTGCTAAGGAATGGAATTTCCTGCCGGAGTCTGTCTGTGTTTCCTGATAACTATAACCTCTCCTAGGTAAAGTCTTTAAGTCGAGAATGAATAGGTTCTAGGCAAGCGTGCTCCATCGTCGACCACATCATCGCTTACCATCAAGTGAGATAAGAGCATAGGCTCACGTTAGAGCTTCTTATCTAATCGCGTTATCCACAGGATATTATAGATGGACGATCTTCAAAAGTTTATGTGTCACCAGTGTAGTGTAATGTTTTTATAATGTATTTGTATTTCGGGCTATAAACGTATAGAATAAAATAAATTTTGTAACACAACTTATATACACTTAGCTAAATCTATGGGTACAATGGCGATCTTATTGTTGACAGCGGTATCTACCAAACAACCTTAGGATGGATCGTAAGAACGTACGATCGATCGATTGTGGTGCGATCGAGTTATTTAAGTACGTAGACTAAGCATAAGAGACTCCTATGTACAGTCCGGGGTCGAAAGTGCAGTTACACTCTAACAATGCTAAACTGTCTAAAATTTCTTTGTAGTAGAATTCCAGTGTTCTGCAACTAGTTTATTCAATATTTTAGATTCTATGCTACAAACTAAATCCATTGACCCTCTTTTACAAAGAAATTTTACATACTTTAGTGTCTGTACCTCTACCATGAGTTTTAAGCAATAGTATTTGTCGCTACTCGATATCGACGCCGTAAATATTTTGTATGGCAAATTTTGGTTCTGCAAGTGACCGCTAGAGGCGCTGCAAAATTTGCCATACAAAATATTTACGGCGTCGATATCGAGTAGCGACGAATACTATTGCTTAAAACTCATGGTAGAGGTGTTGTAGAGTGCAACTGCACTTTTGAGCCCTGACTGTTCATAGGTACGGCCGTTTCAGCCCCATGAGAAAAAGCATGCATGACTTGATTCCGCCGTCTCCTTTCTACTATCGGACAATACCGACGTACGGCGAGTATCCCGTACGTTGTTGAAACCTCTACGGTCCGGACTAACCGGTGTTCTTCGTCGTTTATACCGCGTACATCGAAGGACTGAAACGATTTGCCTGCTGCGGTCTTCCTTGCCGATTATAATTTAGGTGTCTTCAAGGCTTTAGCAAATAGTCTCATAATAAACTAATGCGCCTGACCATCAAAGATTGCAAAACTGCTTACCATCAAGTGGGATCGCAGTTAAGCACTAGTTTATATCAATTTAAAAAAAAAACCCTGTTTAGGCTCATTTTCCTCATTATCTTTTACTATTATCTATATTATTTTCCAATTTTGTATTCTAGGTTACGGCCCTGTCTCATTAGTGGTTACGGTAAAGGACTATCCCAAGCTGATCCTGATATCAGTTCGGTCGGAGCTGTACTTCCTGCCGTGGGACGCACCTGACGGCGACAGTTCTCTGAGACTGCTGAGTGTGGTGGACTTGGGCCTGCCAGACAACAGGTGTAACGATGGCAAGGTCGATGCTAAGGGGAGACTTTGGTTTGGTATGTTGTTTTAAGATTATTTGACGAAATGATTGACCGTTTCTTTTTTACGAAAACCACAAATGACTCCTCTCGCTCTAGAGAGGAGCGAGAGGGCGAATTAGACTTCTACTGACTAACCCCCACCCGAGCTTAATTTTTTTATAAATAATTATGTTTAGCTAATTTACGATATCCATTTATACAACACTTTTTTGTTTTACACGAATAAATGATTTATTATTATGACGCGTGGGTATCGAACCCACGACACGCAGCGCCGCAGCTAACTACTGGGTTGCGGTATGTTCGAAAGAGTTACCGTAGCTCTAGAACGCATTTGAATGAAGGAACATAAGTGGGTTTTAGTCAGTAAAAATCAATAAAACTCTGACATATGTCCCTATGTGTGTACACTAGAGCGGGGGAAATAATTTGATGATTTCTCACTTCAAAGAAAAAATGTATTTTGAGTATTAAAAGGTACGGGAATTTTGAGTATTAAAAGGTAAGAGACATTTAAAACGGACAGACTATTTTATTATTCTTGACATATAATAATTTGACACTGATGTTTTTACGAACATGTGACGTCATATTGTGCGTTACATAGTAGACACATATGAAAAAAACTAAAAAGAAAAGCCTACATTACTATTAAAACTTTGTTTAAATTATTAACCCAGGTACGATGGGCATAGAAGTCGACGATAACGTCGAAAAAGATCAAGCAACACTGTACATGATGGATGAGCACAATTACCTAAACCCCATGGAGAAGGTTCGTCCCGTCACCATCTCCAACGGGATCGCGTGGACTGCCGACAATAAGTTCATGTTCTACATCGACACCCCGACGAGGAATATTGACGTATTCGACTTTGATCTCGAAGAAGGGAGTATTCGTAAGTAATCCATACTATTCCATACTGATATAAATGCGGAAAAAGCTCTAATCTGCCCGTTATTTTTGCATGTCTTAACGGATTTGAATGGAACTTGGCACACGAGTAGACAATGCCTTAGATTAACACACATAGAATACTTTTTTAGGGTTCCGTACCCGTTCCGTAAGGGTAAAAACGAGACCCTATTGCTATCACTCCGCTGTCCGTCTGTCTGTCACTAGGCTGTATCTCATGAACCGTGATAGCTAGACAGTTGAAAATTTCACAGATGATGTATATCTGTGGCCGCTATAACAGCAAATAAATACTAAACACGTTTATCAAAACGGCGCGTACGCGATCCCGACTCGCGCTTGGCCGTTTTTTTACAAGGATTATATTTACGTGGGATAATTTCATGCACTTTTGATTTGTTAAGAAATCAGTCCGTCGGAATTGCACATTCCAAAGTGAACCTGGATCTCTATGGAGAAGAATGTGCTAAAAATTCCATGGACACTTTTTGTAAATCATGTTACACAAATATATCAGTTCACCTCCTGGGCTCCCCAATTTTCGATGAATCCTTTCCAAAATTCATTGAGCAGAAAATACAAAATTTTAATGACGTCTCGGAATGACTTTTCTAAATTAACATGCATTCGGCTTTTACACTCATTCGGTACTGTTGTTTTGAGCCAAAATTTACATATGGCCTTCGCTCCTCCCATCTGTGGAAACACCCACAACTTTTGGAAAAAATCGATCAATTTACTAGAAACACATTATCCTCAATCTTAAATGTGGCCTTGGACGACCGAGCGTGGCAGCAAGCCACGCTTCCCATCCGGCTGGGTGGCCTCGGCGTCCGCAAAATTTCTAGTATAAGTTTACCAGCTTTCCTCTCCTCGGTGCACAGTACTGATACATTAACCAGGAATATTTTATCTTCCTCACTGGTTGATGTTGAGGTACCGCATTTGTCCGATGCGTTGAATGCTTGGAAAATGGCTTGTCCCAACACGGATTTGCCCAACAACCTGTCCTCGCAAAGACGGTGGGACGTGCCGCTCTGCAGTACCATACGTAATAATCTAATTAACACTTCTTCAAGTACTGCTGAGTGTGCGCATCTGCTGGCTGTGGGAGAATGGGAGTCGGGTTTATGGCTTCCGGCACTCCCATCATCCACCATAGGCACTATGATGGATGACGCTTCGTTTCGGCTAGCAACTTGCTTACGCTTAGTGCTCGATTACAGAGACGCGGCGCGTCGCGCGGCGCGTCGGGCGGTCCGTCGTACATTGCCTTAGGTCTGTGTTTGCGCGAGCGATGAAGCGGCCCGCTGCTGAAATGTACGACGAATCGCCCAACGCGCCGCGCAACGCACTGCGTCTCCGTAAACACGGCCTTAGGCGCACCCTGTGTTGTTCCACATCGGTGCTACTGCGGCGAAGCCGCCGACAGTCTCGGACACCATGGCCTGTCCTGGTGCAGGAGGGCAGGCCGCATAGCACGGCATGCTAGCATCAACGATATTATCCGTCGAGCTCTTGTCACCGCTGGTGTACCTGCCGTATTAGAACCTAATTATGACGTGTAACGTGACGTTGGAAAGAGACCAGATGGTATGACGTTGGTGCCGTGGAAGGTGGGTAGGCCTTTGGTGTGGGACGCAACCTGTGTCGACACCCTTGCGCCATCACATATTCCAAGTTCGGCAGGTTGTGCCGGCGCTGCCGCTGCGGCTGCTGAGACCCTTGAACGGCGCAAATACTGTAACTTTATTGGTAATTACATTTTTTAGCCGTTTGGGGTTGAAACGCTTGGGTCATGGGGTCCGAGTGCGCGTCTCCTTTTTAAGGAAATTTCACGCCGTCTGATCGACACTTTGCGTGACCAGAGGGCTAGCTCGTTCTTCGCCCAAAGAATTAGCATTGCCATTCAAAGTGGTAATGCTGCCAGTCTTCTGGGTACATTTCCGGATGACAGCGATGTGGAGGAGTACTTCGACGCCTGAGTGTACTGTGTTTTTGTATTATATGTACATAGGTAGGTTTTAGTATAAATAGTTTAGTTAATATTTAAGGTTTTGTACATGTGTAGATATAAATTAAATAGTTATTTATGTATTTTAATCACTAATAAACAAAGTTTCAGTTACATACGAGTATATTTTCTTTTTTTCATATGCTTATTGTTATTTTCATGCTTAATATACGAAGTAACCAACTGTACTTTTCATATTTCAGGTAACAGAAGGACGTTGTTCAGTTTCCAAGCCAACAATGTGACCGGGTTTCCAGACGGAATGACAATTGACTCGGACGGAAATCTATGGGTTGCCTGCTTCAATGGTTGGAAGGTAATGATCATATGAATAATACAGTGAAACCGGAATGAGGATTTTCGTATCACATACCTGCATTTTATTGTAAATAAAAAGCAGGTATGCGAGTTGATCTGTCGTATTACGATCTTGGGATTGATTTTACACTGCCGCACAATTTGTCGATGATCCACAGAAGTAGTAGCCCTAGGATGCCACGACCGTGGCTATCTGCAAAACTAGGACATTCTAAACCCTTCTTTATTATTTTCCGCACACCTCCTGGACTGACTTTAAATAATTTTCCCACAGCACTAAAGTTTTTCAATTTTTCGTATTTGCACACAATCTTTCTTCTACAACTCATTTTCGCCTCGGAGCCATCACTAATTCAAAAACAGTCAAATCAACTCACAATATCTTGTTAAATTTAAACTACCCACACTACTGCCCTAACAATATTAATAAATGAGTTTAAAACCGCGAGAGAATCGGAAATTGTTAAAAGTTTTTCTTCTTCAACTGACTTTTGTCCAATCCACATAAACAAGGATTATTGAAAGAAAACAAGATTAATTACTGGTAATTCATTACTCTGCGTATTAGAACATAAATAGTAAACAGTTCATATAAAGAAACTGCGTATTTTAGAAATTATGTGACATCATTTTTAAGATGAATTAATTTCAACTAACTTTTGGCGGGCACTGTACATACATACAAACATACATGAACCCTGAAAACATAACACTCCTTTTTTTGGGTAGTCATGTAAAAATAAATCTTTTTCTGAAAACCGTATTACAAAGTTTACTCATAGAAAATGCTTAAATCCGCCTCTGTACCTTTGTTTGCATAAATGATTAAATAAACAAAATTATATAATATAAAATACAACAGTACTTAGTATTTCAAATAATTTTGTGTGAGAACATCTCGCATCTCTTTTCTACGCGCGTAACCGTGGTGGTGACGTCACATTGTAGTTTGCACATCCTTTTTTACTAGAAAGTTTTCCCTTCCTCCAGATTTGAAAGATTTAACTTATTTAATTGAAAAAATCTTTTTATTTGAAATTTTGGATAGTTATTTGTTGATAACTTAACCAGGTTTCACTGCATTCAGAATAATTATGAGAGTCTGTTATTTCAATATTGTCAATCAACCACCACTACTCAATGGTTTGAACGAACCGATTCGGACGAAAATAACGCATTATTGTAAAACATTTATTTACTTAATCATCATGTTGCATGATGATTAAATAAATAAATAAATTCCACCTTTGGTTGTTTTGTTGATATTTATTTGGTATTAATTTGTCCTATTAGTATTATTTCTAATGTTTGCACACTGACAGCCTGAAATCTATCTTCTTTCGTTCAGTCCATCCAAAGGCTGTTGGTTGTAGAAGGTTGTTTTGGGTAGGACAACGTTTGTCGGGACCCGAGACCGCTAGTATGTAAATAAATATTAAGTTATGTTTCACAGGCTTAGTTCGGATAGCATCCAGTTTATGAATGTAAATAACCTAGTGCATGTCACATTCTAATTTAAATAATTTAAATCAATTTTAAATAATTTAAATCAATTTTAAATGCAAAAAAAATTACCCAAAATTAAATACAATTTTGTTCTAGGTAATCAAGATTGATTCAAGAGCTGGAAAACTATTGGAACAACACAGGTTACCAGCTGCAAAAGTAACCTCAGTAATGTGGGGTGGGCATGATCTGTCCACCCTGTTTGTAACCACCAGCAAAGTTGGCCTGTCGCAGGCAGAACTTAATACACAACCCGAAGCTGGCTCGTTATTTGCCATAGAAGGAACCGGGGCGAAAGGATTGCCTGAAAACCAATTCGTTTTTGCTAATGCAGCCAATTATTGAATTTGTTATGTTATAGAAAATAAAATAGAATTGAAATAAATTCTAAATAAATTACTGTCTGTTCAATCGCTGCGCGACAGCGCGCGCGCTGTTGCAACGCTGCCGCCGCGCTGCTGTGTTATTCCTTATAAATAAAAACCAGCGACTATCGCGCTACAACCGCGCTGCGGTCGCGCGTCCTTTATTTATATGAAACAACGCTCTTAGACAGATTTTTTTGTGAAATTAATCACAGTAGGTTTGTCTTATTGTATAGAATAGTACTGGGCGCGAGTCGCGAGTCATTCCAGACACTTAGGACGTATAGAATTTTGGCACATTTCTTAATATGCATACCAATATTACAATATGAATGATCTTCTGTGAACTATCTAGTAAATCTAATAGTAAAAACTCAACGGGTCCATAATATAACATTAAAAATAAGAACACCTGTATAACACTTTATCAGCTAGAAGTTGATCTGAGCACCAATACCCAAGTGACAGCACATGTGTCAACATTGACCTGGAAAAAGCACAAGCCAATGCCGAACACTTCTGTACCCTTACCATGAGTTACTATCGAAAAACGACACCATCTTACCGCAGTCGATATCGAATATACGCGCATCGAATAGTTTACTATTAAACTCGTACTATGAGTCGGACGGACTCGCTAGCGACAACTCGATTGTTCATATGGTAAAACCGCACCGTAGCTAACTTCACACTTAAGTTTGCTCTCTTTCTAGCTGCAATAAAAGACAGAGTAAGGTAGATAGAGCCTACCTATATTCTTAGGTGAAATTATTTTCACTAATATGAGTAAGTATTCACTAATATAGCCAAGACCTTTCGTATAGTAGTTTGGAAATTTCCTTTGACGAGTCATTCGTCTTTATACAAAGCCGTGCCTAACATATCCCACGCTATATAAGTTTTATCGGACATATTTATGCACAAATAAATACGCGACACTTTTCTTAACACTTTCACCCTTCAATATACAAGTGAGTTACTTTACTACTGTAGTAACGGTTTGTTTCGATAACACCTGTCAAATTTGTAACTCAAGGTACCGATTTTCTATAAGAAACTGTTAAAAACTTTAGTCGCTAGCGAGTTCCTATTCGATAAGTCTTGTACTTGATGACTCATACTACCGATTTTGGTTCTGCAAGTGACCGCTAAAGGCGCTCTAAAATTTGCCATACAAAATATTTACGGCGTCGATATCGAGTAACTACAATTACTATTGCTTAAAATTCATGGTAGAGGTACAGTAAAGTATTTACTACCAAAGATGCTCAACGACCACAAGAATTAATATTTACATCAAACCTTATTTTAATGACCTTGGAAAAAGCTTCGAAAAATGAAGTAAGGACTGCTGACAATAAACTTAAGGTAAAACTATCAGATTGTGATTATCAGATGGAAAATTTTCTAATGAATTTTGATTTAGGATGTTACCAAATTTTGTAACAAAAAAGTAAAAAAACTAAAACCAGACTACGACAAAAAAAAACGACGCTTAAAAAGTATGAAACAAGATTTTCAGGATGAACTCGAAAACTGGAGAAACAAGAACAAAACAAAAAAAAGCCATAACTTTTTTGTCGTAGTTGGGTTTTAGCTTTTTTTACTTTTTATTATTTAAACTATTTTGGTGTTCACCGTGATTTTTTTGACTACTTGAAGCATAAGTGAAGCCCTTTCGAAGGATTTCAAATACAATGTATTTATATGAATGTTTTCTTGAACATGGCTTTTTGTCTGCTAGGAGGTCTCTTACTTTAAATTTGAACAATTTTTTGGCAATGTCTTGTACATTGAAGCCCTATCAAATGATACCAAACACGACGTATTTATCTTAATTTTTGAAACAATACTTTTTGACCGTTAGAGGGTGCCACATTGAATTTTGATGATATTTTTTCTATGTAAAAGTGAAGCCCTTTCAAATGATATCAAACATAGTATGTTAACATTTTTTTAACGCATTACTTTTTGTCCGCTAGAGGGCGCCACATCGAATTTTGTGACAGACCATGCGGCCATGTATCCTATATTCAGCGGACAATTTAGACGGTTCTAACGAAACCTCATATGTCGAGTTCCGATAAGTAGATTAGGAGCTATCACACACACACACAACACACATGAAACAGATGAACATACTCACATGCATACATACATACATACATAAATAGCCTGTCAAAATCATAACCCTCCTTTGGCTTTGCCGTAGTCGGGTAAAAATTGATGCAAATTGCGATTCTAAAAGAAATTGCCCAAAGAACATGGGTCAAAACGTAACGTCAAATTGACATTGGTACCATTAGAAATGTCTTTAAAAATGTATTTATTTATTTTATGGGGCCAACTTTGTAGCTAGCGTGGGAAAGAAGATATTCAAGTTTTTCTCTTTTTTATATTAAAGTTTTTCACGCATATTCGAATATACTTGAAAAACATCGATTTTATCAGTTAGGTACTTCGAACTACTATGCGCTAACGTCGATGTGTCGTAATTGGCATTCAATATAAATGTTCACTCCGTATAGCCACATTGGGTGAGTAAGTAGTACAATAGAACCAACGTTCACATAAGTGCGAGTGAAACAGCGTGTAGTCGGCATGAGAGTTACTAGTAGTTGGTCACGTAGCTGTCGAATCGTCGATATGTACCTGGGACTCGTCCTCGATGGAATTTCGAGGAGCTTTTCGGACGTCTGGCTCCCAAACTGGATCGGACTGGGGCTGCCCTCAAACGGCTCCGGCCCTACTTAGGGAGTCCAGACGCCTGAGGCTCTACACAGGTATCGTTCGGTCCATGGCCCTTTATGGAGCGCCGGTATGGTCGCCGTCGCTGCGAAAGCGACCGCCGCCGGCCAATCAGAACGTATACCTGAAGGTTATGGCCATCCGGATGGCGCGAGGATACCGTACGGTTTACCGCGAAGCGGCGATCCTTCTTGTTGGCCTGCCACCATGGGATCTGGACGCAACAGTCCTTCCATGCATGCACGATTTGCGCGTGGTGATGCAACGCTGGAGCGAAACTCCGCTGCAGCGACAAGTCGCGGAATGGTGGAAAGAGTTCTAACGGGATCTCATGTTGGAATAACAACAGCAACTGTCGCAACCCTGTGTTGAGCACGCCATAAGTATGGTGGTACGTTCCCTCTTTGAGGACTAGCTGGAAAAACCTCACGGCGTCCTCACCTTCCACATGACGTAGGTATGTACACCGGACATGGTAAGTACGGGTACTTCTTAAACCGGTTTCGTGCGGAAGAAAGGCCCGCATGTGCCCCGCTTAGATCACCGCCGTGCCCTCGTGGGAGCGATCTTCGGCAGGGATCTCTCGCACCGAGCTTAGTGTAGGCCATAGTCCGGAGCAAGGAGGAGTGACATGCGGTCGCCTCTTTCTGTGAAGCAGTAATGCTAGCAAAAGCAGCGGCCACACGCGTGAGGAAACGGCTCTCACGCTCCAGCTGCCGAGATTCCTATGCCGATTTAAACGGAGAGCAATGGGTAGCTCGCCGTCCGACCGTCCGGTAACCATCCGGACCGAGTACAAGTCGTCGACGACGCTTAGTGTTCCACGCGCGCCTCAAGGAGAAGTTAGCAAACTGTAGGGGCCCACCAGGGTTGAAGCCTACTGGGGCCATGACTTGTGGAAAAGAGAACCCCGGGCCCTGGAACTAATGCTGTCGTACCTAACTGGTTTGAGACGGTATAAGCCTGGGATTGATACAATTATTGAGAACACAATTTTGAAATTATGAATTTTTGCTGTGTTTTGTAATAAAACTGTGCCTTTTATAAGATTGATGGGTTTTTTTCCTTCCCAAAAACGAATTATAGGAAGCTAAGTCGGTCTGTCATTCCGAAAATATGATTTGGTCTACAAAACCGAAATAGTGGTACACTTGGCAAATAAAAACATAATAAAGAAGTTATCATAACTTCGGTCCTTCATTCAATCATTCATTTGTTCATTTATTTTCGAGTGAGTCAAATAGGCCTCTTCTAAATGACACCTAATCTAAAATGCTACAAAGTAGGTATGGGTTTCATACAAAATTGCCCATTGTTCTTTGTATGTGGATCCGTACCACCTTGTGTCAAACCAAATTTACTCTCAAGATTATACTCGTAGTTATTAATTAACTTTTCAATAACCTACAATTATTTTGTTAATATTTAACCACTATATTTCATAGCAATTTTTTATCGTTGTGATTATTATAATTTCTTTACTACAGATATAAGTAAGCATTTTAGGGCAAATTACAGAATAGTGTATTGCATTATTACTTATAGGTACCTTTACATATAGTATATATGTAGTAGCTCGTCGTTCACATTACGAAAACTAAATGACTACTGTAATAGAAACAAGGATTTCGAAAATTACAGTTTTTAAGTAGGAATTGTTTTAAGTAGGAATTGTTAATCATTTAATATCATTTACATGATATTTTTTAATATAGTTAAAAATCTAAATTATACAAATAAATAAAACATTATTTTTGGTAGTATAATTTTTTTTTTTTTTTTTTTTTGGGTAGGTAAAATCATCCAATGACAAATCCCGCCCTTGGGTGGGGCGGGAAATAGTGTTGGTTCTTACTGACTAAAAACCTACCCTTCCATTCCTTGCCTTTGTCCCGGGACCCGTGGTGACATTCTCACATAACCTTTGGCCCCAGTAGGCTTCGGCCCTGCTGGACCCCTATAGTTTGCTGACAACTCCTTGAGGCGCGCAGGAATAGTGCGCGCCGTAGACGACCTGATCTCGGACCGGTCTGTTACCGGACGGACGGACAGCGAGCTACCCATTGCCTACCGTCCGCAAGCCCGCGCCTACGGTGGCCGGAAATAGGGATCGGAATCCCGGCGGCGGCGGCGGCGTGTGCGCCTTTGCCTAATGCGGTCGGCCTTCTCCTTTGCTAGCATTACTGCTTCGCAAAAGGAGGCGAACGCCTGCCACTCCTCCTCGCTCCGGCGCATGGCTTGAACCAAGCCCCGGCGCGAGAGATCGCCGCCGATCGCCCCCACGAGGACACGGCGATGCTCTTCCCAAGTGGGGCACACCTCGACTGTGTGCTCCACCGTGTCCACCGTTGGTAGTATACTTGTGACACAATATGGTATGGAGTATGGGCTTTATCTTCTATAGACTGAATTTGAAAAACTGTTTATGTTGGTGAAATGTTCGGTCCTTAAGAGAGGTAAAATAAAATCATTAAAGTAAACCAAATGGAAACAGTATAGTCAAAGAATGGAACTCCCCATCGGAGCCAGTGTTTCCTGATAGCTATAATGTAGTAGTCTTTAAGAGTGATCAGGTTACTTCTAGGCCAGCATGTTCTATCATCGGCCACAACATCGCTTTGTATTGGTATTTCAGGCTGGTATCCGTAACACAACATCGCTTACCATCAGGACAGATAGTGGTCAAATGCAACCCTACCCATAATAAAAAAAAATAATAATATGAAAAGTATGCATTATGCAAAAATATTAACAAATCTTACCGGAAGCCTCAAAAATGGAGGGTCTGAAGCATTTTTTCCTAATTTATTCTCCTGGTACTGAATGAGCTGGATTACTAGTTGAGCTAAGTTTTCCTTAGTAGGTGGATCTGTTTGCACATGCTGAAATAACAAAAATGCAGATTTTTAGAATTAGAACCTTCATATTTATATTACCAATAGAATATTGAATAATGAAGGAATATGATCCTACACATTAAAAGCCTGAATAAAAATATTAATTTCAAGTAAGAATGTAAAACACAGTCCAAACAAATGTAAAACAAATAACTACATCATTTACCTGACATGATATGTAGAGAGATGTGATTGATAGTTGATACGAATCTTCCTAATAGTCGTTCATAACAAACTATACTTTAAATCTATTGTTAAAAATGTTACATTTTATTCGTTTTCTTAAAAATGTTACTTACCTTCTTGCAATTCTTTTGTAACCAAACGCGAATTTGGTCAAATTGTGCTAGTGACTCCGGTGACTGAAAAAAGTCGATGTTAGGCGCCCCATCCTTCTTCGGGCCTATGGTTGCCATTATAATTCAATTATATTGTTATAAGTTACAGATATATTTGGATCACAATCCAATATTGAATTATATTTCTTTAACTCTCCAACTGTAAAAAACAACAAGCCTAAAACACGGCGTCGCTGTTCTCGATTTTGACATTGATTTTGTGTGTTGCCAGCCCCCATGTAGTTTCATGGCACAGATTCAAAATTCTAGACTCAATGTTGTCGCTGTCAAGGTTGAGGATATAAATATTTTTAGTTTTTATATTGCTCACCCTCAGATCAATGACCTTGACACAATAAAAAATTTGCTGAGTAATGTACAAGGACCGTTGTTTGTTATGGGAGATTTCAACGGCCACCACTATAGGTGGGGGTCAGATACCTGTGACAGCTTTGGTTCGGGTTTGGTGGATATATTGGATGAGCTTGATTTGTGTGTGATTAACAATGGCAGCGTCACACGTCGGGGCTTGCCAGGACAGAACAACAGTTGTGTTGATCTAACATTCTGCTCATCCAATATAGCCAGCCTTTTCAATTGGAAGCGCTTGGATATGACTTATGGGAGTGATCACTATCCCATCATGGTTGAAATCCCATCTAAATCCATTACAAACAACATCTCCCCTCCCCTTTTAAAGTATCAACTAAACTCAGTAGATTGGGATCTGTACTCCAAAATTTTGGATTTACGGGTTACCTCTCTTCCTCCTATTAATGACACAAATGCTCAAGAGTGCTTTTCGTCATTCTCGAGTGCCATATCTACCACAGCGGACGATGTTTTCCCCTCCAAAAAACCCCCAACCGGCAAAATCCCATCTCCGCCATGGTGGGATAGGGAATGCACTGCTGCGATCAGAGCCAGGAATGAGGCCGAAAGAAAGGTCAACGCGGATATGAACCTGGAGAATCTCATTAATTTTCAACATGTATTGGCTAAATCCAGGAAGCTACTCAAGAAAAAGAAAAGAGAAGGTTGGCGGAAGTATTGCGACTCGCTGAGTCCCTCTACTCCAGCTTCAGTAGTGTGGCGTAAGCTAAAATCTTTCAGGAGCGGCATGCGACCACCCTCTAGAAGCATAACATCTAAAGAATTAGGCCACCAGTTCTTCTCTAAATTAGCCCCAGCTTATGCTCCAGATAGGGACGAATGCGTTTCTCTGGATCCCCAGATGGCATCAGACGATCCTCTGGATAAACCATTTACCCTGACAGAGCTGAAATCGGTCCTCACCCATGTGAAGGATTCTGCTCCTGGAGAGGATGGATTCCCATACTCCTTCTTATCTATTATTTTATTATTTTTATTTTTTACTACCTGGGTTTGGCCAATTATTGTTTTTCCTCCGGATATATTCCTCCTGATTGGAAGGTTCAAGTTATTATCCCCATATTGAAACCTGGGAAAGATCCCAGTGATCACTCTTCCTACAGACCTATTGCTCTATCGTCCATACTTATGAAGCTATTGGAAAACCTTGTTAAAAACCGTCTGGAATGGTTTGTGGAGAACAGGAAACTACTGCCAACGACTCAATTTGGCTTTAGAAAAGGATTGGGTACATCTGATAGTGTGGGAACCCTCACATCAGAAATCCGACTGACCCTTAGCAAAAATGAGTCTGTGGTAGCCGTTTTCTTGGATATTTCTGCTGCCTATGACTCTGTCCTCCTCCCAGTTCTCAGGCAGAAGATGCATCAGCTGAGAATCCCGGCCAGGATACGTCAGATCATATCCAGTATCTTCGCAGACCGTAGTATTAAACTAAGGATTCCCGGGGAGGACTCTGAACCAAGGTTAGCTTGGAGGGGTCTACCCCAGGGATCCGTTCTTAGCCCCCCTCTATATAATATTTATACCTCAGATCTTCCCTCTTGTCTAAATTTCAATTGTAAAATTTTCCAGTATGCTGATGATATTGCTCTATTGGTCTGTGGCAAATCCATCGAGGATTCAGCTCAATCGATGAACGTATCTTTGTCCTCATTAAACCAATGGCTACTAGATCATGGGTTATCTCTAAGCGCTCCAAAGAGTACAGCAGTTGTTTTTACTCGCAGACGTCTTGTACCTCAAGTGGACATCAATATTGATGGCCAAGCTATCCCAGTTAAGGAGAGTGCTAGATTTCTGGGTGTCACACTGGATTCCAAATTGACGGGAGCAGATCACATTAACAATACAGTGAAAAAATGTGAACGCTCGATTTCCGTCCTTAGAGCTTTGGCAGGTGTATGGTGGGGTGCTCACCCATACACCTTAAAGCTGGTTTATAATGCGATAGTAAGAAGCGTGTTGGATTACTGCAGCTATCTAATCGAGCCATGCAACAAAGAAGCTCTGCGTAGACTAGATTCTGTCCAGTCCAAATGCCTAAGAATCGTAATTGGTGCCATGAAATCCTCCCCCATAAATGCTCTCCAAATTGAATGCGCAGACCCTCCTCTTGCCCTTCGTAGACAATACTTAGCAGATCGTTTTTTATCAAAAGTCTTCTCCCTCTCCTCCCATCCTTTGATTCCCATTTTGGAGCAAATCTTTCTATCTCTCAATGCCTCTTCCTATTGGAACAATAAAAATATTCCATTGATGAACCGGTACAGAGAGCTTAAACACCTCCCTTCACCTGTTTGTCAATCTCCTACTCTCCCTGTCTTTGCCTCCTCGTATGAGGTGGTCCATTTTAGGCCAAAAATCGTTCTGGAACTTGGTATATCCAAAAACTCGCAGGACGTAAAAGGTGACTTCGATCGGGCGGTCAAGAAATTTTGGCTGGGTTGGAACTTGTTCTACACGGACGCATCAAAATTATCAACAACTGGCTGTACAGGTGTCTCAACATATTTCCAGAACTCCAGAATAGCCCTTTTATTCCAATGCCCTCCAGAGACCTCTGTATTTACAGGGGAATGCATTGGCATACTAGAAGCTATCAAATTTATTTTGTCACATAACATTCAAAATTCTGTCATTTTCTCAGACTCTCGTAGCAGTTTTCAGGCTCTAGGTCAAAACCAGTTAAAATCAAAAATTCACAGTAAAATCGTCATGGATATACTTAACTTACTTTTAATTTGTCATTTAAATAGTTTAAACATTGAACTAGTTTGGATTCCCAGTCACTCGGGTTTATGTGGCAATGAATGCGCCGACGCATTGGCAAAGTATGCCACGTCCAACCCTGTGGACCGGAGGCATTACATGCTGCATAGTTACGACTTACGCTCCGACTCCAAACTTAAGCTGTATAAGTCGTGGTCAGCGGCATGGCAGGTAAGTTCAAAGCTCAAGGGAGCATACTACGCCAGCATCCAGCCTGACATCCAGCGGAAACCTTGGTTTTTTAAATGTCCTAAATTATCTAAGAGAACCGTCTCATCCTTGTGCAGGCTGAGACTCGGCCACTGCTGCAGTCCAGTATTCCTTCACAAAATCCACGTCCGTGATAGCTCTTTGTGCGAGTGTGGTCTCGATGATGGCACATTGGACCATATCTTCTTTTCCTGTCCTTCTAACTCCCACTCCTTCGACTTGTACCAAATTCTTCCAAAATTTAAAATTCCCCTTCCTACTAAATTCCATTCCCTATTGTCCAATTTCTCTCCTAAAGTTGTCCAAATTCTATCCAAATTCCTCAATGACAATGACATTAATCTGTAGCCTGGTGTGTAGTGATTTCAAAGATTTTAATCTGTAATTATAAATGTATTTTGTGCTGTCATATTATTTATTTTAGATCTGTGTTTACTAACAAAAAATTGTATTGTCCTTACAGCCACTAACACGTTAGATCTACCACAAAGTGCAAAGTCGACAGTATACCTCACGGCGCTGCTGTCACCACATGACACTGGCAGAATAGTCGACACCGCCTCAGTTGCCAAAAAGGAAAAAAAAAAAAAAAAAAAAAAAAATCTAGACATTTCTAGCTTGTAGGCTCCCATTACACGGTCATACAAGCATCAATCATTGACAGCAATGATGACGTATTGAGGTATAATGAATGTTTGAATGATAATACTCACCGTCATTCAAAAATCGTTCTCCGTCATTCATTGATAAATGGGCGCCTCATTCCCGTTAAGCTTCAAGACACAGGGTCGAAAAACGTGATACTGTACGCGGTAAATGAATTGAAAAACGTCGTCGTTGCTATGGTTACGCGCAGGGCGCTGTGCCGCAATTTGATTGAGACCTAAAATACTGTTAGAAACTACTAGAATACGCATTGAAGGTCGATCTCCATTTTAGTTCAACATATATGCCGCGCACTATAGAATTTGTGCAGAGAGAGAACAGTTATGAGATTTGAGGGCGCTGTTGTTTGTGAATATCGTTTTTGTCATGTTGACAACACTGTTACCTCATTATAGTGCGATTGACTGCTACTGTAAAATCTGAATATTTTGAAAGAATGCTAAACTACTTTTTGCAATTTCTAAAAAAAATTGCAAATGCTTTTGCTAAATACTGTTGCTGTACTTATATAAATGTCTTGCCTCTTCAGTACCAAATCCAATGGTTCTATTCACCGATATTGACATTCAATTCAATACATCTAGAATTAACATTGATGTATCAATCTTAATTCTAAAAATATCATTAAATTATTAAAAATTATGACCATGCCATCAACAGTATTTTGGTTAAACGATCCCTTTAGATAAAATAATATTTCATTTTTTGCTAAAAATATGTCATGATGTCGGACTTTTCCTTTAGTTTTTAACTACCCCCGAAAGTTAAAGTGGAGATCAAAGACGAAATACGATCTTAAATATATCAAACCTAGGGTTGTAACGGAACTTAGCCTCCACTTCCGTTACTGCGGAAGTTACGCAAGAAATCGTATCTTCGCATCCGCCTCCGCCTCCACTAAACTATTGCGGAGTTATAATTTTTTTTTCCTTCCATTTGCAATCAGTCGTCAGACCATAAGCGAATTACATAGTTTTTAGAGATAAGTGGCGTTGTGGTGGAGCTGCCTGTGCTGCTCCACCCACTTATAGAAGGTGGTTTCTCTTCAGCCTTTTCACCATCACAGTCGAGTCTAACAGTTCAGCAACCAGTGGATTCGGATGCAAGGTTTGACGTTCCTTGTGTTGCGTTTTGTATCGCTCAATTTCAGAGGTCACTGATGGCATATTTAAATAGTCCTGAATTTCGTCGTTCCTAGCAAACCAAGGCGCATTTACTATTGCTCTTAAGATGCTATTTTGAACTCTTTGCAAGCAGAGTATGTTGGATTTACTTGCTACACCCCACAGCTGGATCCCGTATGTCCATATTGGCTTCAGAACTGAGTTGTAGATAAGTAGTTTATTGTCCACAGAGAGTACAGAGTTTCTTCCCATTAGCCAATATAGGTTACGAAACTTGTGGTTTATCTCATCTCTTTTATTTTTAATGTGCTGCTTCCATGTTAGCCGCCTATCTAAATGGAAGCCAAGATATTTCACACAATCTGTGTGTGGAAGGGTTTCTGATCCCAGTCTCACAGGAGGGATGTTTCCTTGTCTAAGCGTAAACGTGATGTGTTTAGACTTTGTGGCACTGGCGCGTATCCGCCACTTACATAGCCATTTGTGCGTCTCATCAAGCTGTATCTGTAGTCTTTTACTAGCTACTTCAGGGTTGTGGTCAACAGATAAGTATGCTACTATATCGTCAGCGTAAGTTGCTACAGTTATACCATCGATTGTGGGCAGATCCGATGTAAATATATTATACAACACTGGGCGGAGTTATAATGGAGACGGAATTTTACTAACGTCATAATTATAAAACAATATCACGAAAGCAGCAACGCTTGATGACGACTCAGCCATCCCCTTTATTCCCTTTGTCTCTGTATGCCATATCCCCGTCACGGAGACAGCGGGATGTAATTAAAATTATTTCCCGTAGTCCCCATAACGTAGATTCGGCTAAGAGGGAAAACGAGAAGTAAACTTTTCCCGAGTCCTTGTCCTCTTAAATCTGCATTCTGTTGTAGGCAAAACTGAGGGCATTATCATTCACAATAATCCAATATTTCGATCTAATTCATTATATAAAAAACATCCTACTTGAAAACAAGGTCTCAAACCTTTCTATCGGGTACCAAGACTGATCTACCAATATTCTGAGCGCGCCATGATTATGGTGGTAAGTGTCTCGTATTGGACATAAATGAAAGCCCTCGGATTGTTTAAGCTTGTATTTCAATAATAATTCAATTTTTTACGATGAATTTGTACGGAGCAATATTGAACGTTTAGTCGAGAATTTTAAAAAGTGATGTAAGGTAGGTGTACCCACATATTAAAAATAATAAAACTCCTTTATAAATCGACACCGCGCGTTTGTACGTGACTGCTTGCTATTTGTATGGTTGTAGGCGCCAACAGTAAGTCCCCTCTTTGAGGAGTTGCTGGAAAGACCTCACAGTGTCCTCACCTACCGCATGACGCAGGTTCTCACCGAACATGGCAACTTCAGTAAGTGCCTGTAACCGATTCGTGTGGACGAGATGCCCGGGTGTCGCCACTGTGTGGACCGCCCGGAGGATACGGTGGAGCAAACTGTAAAGGTGTGCTCCGCCTGGGCAGAGCATCGACGTGTCCTCGTGGGGGCGATCGGCGGCGGCGATCTCTCGCGCGGGGCTTGGCACAGGCCATGGTCCGAAGCGAGGAGGGATAATAACAATGCTAGCAAAGGAGGAGGCCCACTGCATGAGGCAGCCGGGATTCCGATCCCGATTTCCGGCCACTTTCTGAAAAGAAGGCTCGGCCCGTTATGATAGGCAACGAAGGAAGGGGGTAGGTTTTTAGTCAGTAAGAGTCTAACACTATCTTCCGCCCCACCCAAAGGCGGGATGTGTCATTGGATGATTTTACCTATCATAAAAAAAACCTTACAATATTCCATACACTTTGTTTGTTGGACGAGAACCCGCAATGCTCAAAGAAGTTTTGGAAGATGTTGATAAAATCAAAGTTACTCTGTAATACTTGATGAATCCACCGCTGTGACAACAGATTATTATTTATTATATTTATTGCGTGATATATTTGGCTTTTGGGCTACTTTACGCTACAGAAGCTGAAATTCGGCTACTTTAGGCTACTCATGCTGTGAAAAATGGCGACAGGTTCTACTTTGTTGGCAACACTGATCAAAACATTAGTTATCTCTGGGCGACTCGTATCTCTCTGTAATCTGTGGGCCGACTCTAGCCTTGCACTGCCACTGGCAGGCAGTCAGGCAGTGACGCACAGTGACGCGTTGAGTTGAGTCGTTTCGAACCGCCGACTAAATAAATAAATGTTGTACTATTATACACACAGATTTTAATAATTTTAGTACTTAAAATCAATCAGATATCGAAGAAAGCGTTAATTTCACTTACTCTTTGCTGAAAGAAAATAAAGCGTGAAAGCAACTTACCACAGCACTGCATAGTTTGTATCAAAGCAAAGCAACCATCGCAATTTTGACCGGATTTTACACAAGTAAGTGTTGTTTGTTATTATAAAGTTATTATTTTGCTTAAGTATATTGATTCTATTTAGGGTATTAGTTGTGAGAATTATATACATCGATATAATTAATATGTAATTAAATTACTCAAGCCCCAAGCAGACACCGGTGTCTGCACTAGGGTTGCCAAGCCAACATTTCTTCCGCGAAATATAGTATTTTTCAAAGTAAGCGACAAAAAATATAGTACCTACTTTTTGGAAAAAATAAAATATAGATAAAGATACTTATTTATTAATATAAAAACTATATTTTTCTGCATTTTTTACCTAAAATAAAACTCTTATGCTTTATCAAATTCAATTTTTAAAATAATATAAATCAAAAGCTCTTTTTGTTTAAGTATTTAATTTTTTTAAAGTTTCTTTTTTTGTTTTAGCCGTGATAGCGATACACTTTTGTTATCGTTACTAGGTTACTAGTTTCTATAACTAATTTATTTAGGACTTTAACTTCTTAAAGAAAAGAGCAATACATTAAAATTAAAACCCAATTATGGGTTAAGCTCGCTTATGTACATCAACTGTCCTATTTTCTAATGAGTAAAATTGTATGTCCAATAAAGAATAAAGAGGGTAAAGAGAGAAAAATCAAATAACGGAAACGGCAGACTAGAAAGAAAGAAACACGTTTATTCTTATGATCGAACATTCGTTTGACATTAAAAAGTAAGACCAAACGCAGTAAGGCTAAGAACTCACGAAGCGGTTTTCACCCGCGCCCGCCGCGGTAGAGGAAACCGCCATTTTATTTCAAAACTCACGAGACCATAGATTTACGCGGTTACGCAGCCGCCGCGGTTGTGATTTTCGCCCGTAAACCTGGCGGGCGATTATCGCAAGACTTGCGGTTGCAAGACGAGCTGTGAAATGATCGGTGCCCGGTCGCCTGCCCACCGACCGCAGAACGTGCGAGTGCAAACCGCCGAGGCTGCGGCTCGTGAGGTTCTACTAGATGCTCGTCGGTACAGCGGGAGCCGCGAAAAACCGCGCAAACGCAGACGTAAAACGAATCGTGAAATTTGCTTTAATTTTTAACATATTTATCTGCATTCTACAGAAGCTGCGGGCCCGCAACCGGTGCAACCGTGATAGCGTGTACCCGAAAAAATCTATATTAGGTTAAGAAGAATTCAAGCGCCTATTACACCACTCGATGTTCAAACCGGTCTTAGTCGACGTCGCGTAGTGTAATAAGGGTCAGACTCTCTTACTCGGAAGTAAACTTTAAGACAGTCTGTGTATCGTATGCGGAATATCGAGTGGTGTAAAAGACGCTTGAATTCTTAGCCTAAGATAGAAACGTTCGGGTACACGCTACCGTATCAGCCAAATGTTGAAAATATAGTATATTTGCGTAAAAAAAAATCTCCAACAGTATACAGACTAAAAATATAGTACATACTATACCTATGTATATTATAGTACGGTTGGCAACCCTAGTCCGCACACCTATTGTCTTTCTATTGTGTGTCTCTAATTACGCTATTCAAAGGGTTTACTCAAGCCCCAAGCGGGCACCTATTGTCTTTCTATTGTGTCTCTGATTACGGTGTTCAAATGAATGACTCGAGCCCCAAGCGGACGCCAGTGTCTGCACACCTATTGTCTTTCTATTGTGTCTCTAATTACGGTATTCAAAGAAGCCGTTACCTACGTAGTTATGCTATAGCATGTTTTCCGATTTCCGTGCAAATTATGATGGTGTTTATCAGTAAGTATTAAAATTATTATAAAAAGTAATTAGAACTCGTTACAACGATAATATGTGACCGTCCATAAGAAAAGGGATGGCAGTTTTTAGTTTCGGAGCAATACCTCCGTTTGTAAAATCCTTCAAAATTATCATTTTTTTGTTTTATGCAAAATAGTAAAATATACATATAGAGGTATATTTCTACCTTGGTGTAAGTTGTGTACGTTAATTTTTTCTTTATTAAAATTGAGTTCAAAGTTTAGTAGAAAAGGGCCCTTATGGGAAATCGCATACAAAAATGACAAAGCTCAACGGATAAAATTGTTTACAAGTATTTATTTGCAATTTTTGCTTAGTAATTTGTATACTATGTTGGCGGTAGCAAACAAGGACACGGCCGTCCTGATGGTAAGCAGTCACTGCAGCCTATAAATGCGTGCAGATCCATGGGACTCATATTTGATATTATAAGCAAGTTTAAGTTATATACATAGGTGTAATCACAAAAAGTGCCTTAGGTACCTGAGTACCTACGGTCATTATAAATTTTACTTTACGTGTAGGTAGGTACTATATTTTTCGGCTGACGTCAAAACATCTCTCGGCGGCGTGTAACGTAACCATTCTCTTCCTTTGCGTTATACCGCCACTATTACCGTCTCTCATTAAGGGGTCTGACAGTGATTTTTGATCCCCCCCCTTATACACCCCTACCCGGGCCGGCGAGGGGGATCAAAAATCACCTAAAATGTCCTTAGTGATTTATGAATGGTTCCTTAGTGGTAACGGACTGTTAACAGTACAGATATTGTGTTCTCTTTCGGGATCACTAGGTAGGTACTATGTGAATTATTTAACGTTAACTTCAAATGAGAATTACTCATTACTGGTCAATATTTTAAGAGCCATTTCACAAAATTTGATCGCTCGAGTTTAGGTAAAAGACGGCAGCTTTGTTCATGTGTGCGTAGCTATCCACACATACACAACGCGACCAGTGTAGCACTAGTGATGAGACGGACTAAACAATCTTGAGCCGTTATAATCGTAATGCACTTTGGTTAGATTTATAAATAAGTGATTTTATTTATTCAGTCTATTAATTATTTACATATTTATTTCATGTTGTTTTTTGTTAGTACAAACAATTGTACAGTTAATGTTACAACTTGAGATCTGTATCCTACAGAGTAGGCAAAAAGAACAGTTTAATTATTTATTATAAACATGCTGCATAAACTAAATATGAACACTATTAATACTAATAGATTATGATATTAATGCTGTCTGAACTAATAAAAAAAAAATGTTATGTAAGTATTTCTAAAATATATAATAGAAATGGACAGGGAAACAACCCAGAGATTCAAAGTGTTTTATTTTAAATAAACCATTTACAGGCACTTTTAAAATTGCAAGAAGTATGTCAGTCAGAAAAAATGATGACACTTTTTGCAATCATGTTATGTATTACAAATATCTCGGTTACATGTTTCTTGTCGCTGCTATGATGTGAGAACAATGTAAATAAAATAAAAATAAAAACAATTTTAAAATAATTTATAGATATTAAAATAAGCCACTGACAGGTAAGAAATGACCAGTCTTAACTGACAGCGTACGTTCACGGATACAAATAATCCAACACGCGCCACTGTCAGTGAGACATTTGATTGAGGATGACAAACTCTTTACCGCCATGCTCATTTATATAAAACAAGTCCAGTAGTAACCTAAAACCATAAATTGCTCCATGGCACTCACATTTAACTTTAAAAAAATGCTTCTACATTATACAATTTATATTATACAATAGTTTTCGAATTAACAAATATATTTCCAAAAGTAATCAATTTGTACGCCGTAGTGGTAGTGAAGGTTGATCAGCATGGAGCCAAGCATTTTATCTTGAATATAATCCTCCAACTTTTAAACACAAGTTTAAAATATTGTTAAATTTAATTATTAATTCAATTTGGTTTCATTGAGTTTCATGATGTTTTCATAGATATATTGACCAGGCACCGTCACAGGATTAGGACAACAAATCAAAGGCTTAAACAGTTCCATTAGAGAATTGCACCTGCGGAGCAATGGCTCTGATGGCTCTTATCTGTAGTATAAAAATTTAGTAGATATCTACAGCCCATAGTAAGATACCGTATGACATGATACTATGAAAATAACTAAAATAGACAAGTCTAGTATGTAGTATCAACATACGGCTGTTGAGCGTGGGGTCCAGTCTGGTTTACCAGAACATAAATATTATTGAACTTAATAGACAAGTCTAGTATGTAGTATCAACATCCGTAAATTGGCGGTTTTTTTTAATATCATATAAAACTGCTGAGCTAAACCGTCCTTCAAGAAATTTTTAACTAGATTATTAGCAGTGACCAAATTATTCTCTAGTTATAATAACTATCATATGTTAAATTACTGGGGCCAAAAGTTATGTGAGAATGTCACCACGGGCCCCGGGATACTGGGGCCAAAGATTATGTGAGAATGTCACCACGGGTCCCGGGACAAAGGCAATGAATGGAAGGGTAGGTTTTTAGTCAGTAAGAGTCTGACACTATTTCCCGCCCCACTCAAGGGCGGGATTTGTCATTGAATGATTTTACCTACCAGAAAAAAAACATATTTTAAATAAATACTTGTCGCAAAGGCATTGATCTTGCTTTTCTAGGGTCTATAATTTCTGGTAATATGCAGTATACAAAACATACTTACCATTGAGTCTGAAAGTTCCATTGGTTCATCAAGTCCAGGCCCTAATACAACAGATTCTTTATTCTATAAAATTAAAGAAATATTATATACTACGTACTACTGAATGCGACGACCTCCCTGGCGGTGTCAGCGTGGTATATTACACAGACAAGTAGGCGTGGGTTTGTGGACAACGAGCAATGAGTAGCTCGCCGTTCGGCCATACGGTAAGATCCGGACCGAGCCCAAGTCGTCGAAGATGTCAGCAAAACCGTAGGGGCCTAGCAGGGTCGAAGTCTACTGGGGTCATAAGTTGAGTGAAAGAGAACCTCGAGGCCCTGGAATGAAGGCAAAAAGGAACATAGGAATAGGTTTTAGTCAGTAAAAGTCTGACACGCCCTCCCGCTCCGCCCAAGAGAGAAGTGAAGTCATTGGGTGATTTCTCACCTAAAAATAAAAAAAAATATCCTACTACTAAATAAACTTCTATTTTCAACATATAATTGTAACTAAAACATACAATTACTGTTATAAAATCTGGCTTTTTACTTGTACCCGGCAGTACTTCTCGGCTAAATGCACTATCCTCCTCTACCCGATTCGTACGATTTCTCATTCTAGAACAAATACAAAAAAAACAAATTTCCATACTTTCCATATCTACAAAGAAATCATATTTTTACTCAATAAAATGATTATTTTAGTGTTTTATTATGTGGGTACAAATTCTTAAAATTGTAATTACAGTATTAAAATCCATGTCAATGTGTAGTTAGGTGATCAATAACTGCGTATACGAATTACAAATCAAAAGAATGTCTACCTCGCTTCTGTTGCTTTCTTTAAGGCTGCAATATTTCTATTTTTTCTTTTTTTGACACAATGGTAAACAGAACCCTTCCGCCCTATTGCAAAAACTAATAAAACAAAAACATGATTATTCAACAAATTCTACAAACTACTATAATAATACTTTGTTTAATAAATTAACGAAAATCATTCCTTATGAAAAAAAAAATACGAATAGAATCAAAATGTTGTAGTCGTAGTATAATAATGCGTTCACGATACGCGTGCTCGATAATCGGGACGCTGGAAAAAACGGCACAGGTCCTGCGTCGGCGGGCGTTCGAGCCGTACTAATCGCTGCCCGCTTAGGCTTCGTATTATATTCTAATTTAGAGTGATTTTAAAAACGATATTATGTCTAAATATATGAACGGATTTTACTGAAATGTTGGAATTAGTTTAATCTATGAACATTGTTTATATTTACATAGTTTTTTTAAATGTAATTACGTTTTATTCAAACCAAAAATCGCGATAAAACAGCGACATAGAACGTAAAAATTGACTTAATATTTTATTTTTTTTACTAATTAATGTTATTAATCATCGAAATTTTGGTACATGGTTGGTTGACAAAATTATATGTCTGATGCTTTATGTATTTTTTTCGGTCAAATTTATAAATATTAATAGTAGATATAGAGTCTGAAATTGTCTCTGCGTTGATTTTTTAGAAGAGTACTTGTGGGAGATTAATTACCACAAAGTCAACAAATTAGTTTTTGGAAATGTGTTACATGAAGTGTCAACATTAAAGACTGGTCTATTTTTTACATATATTCAACAGTGCCGGAGTATTACGTAATATGGTAAATTAGGCGACTAAAATCTTAGATTTACGCGCGAAAACGTGAAATGGCTCTTAAGAAAATTTATAATAACATTTTTTCTTCGGATTGCTGTTTTGATACAAGAGAATTTTTACGTATCTTTAATCGTGTATAAATAAAAAAGTGTGATTTCTAGAATAATAATAAGACTTGTGATACTCCTGTAGGCTGATTATATATAATTTAGAACTTACTTTACCAAATTTGTTATTGTTCTAGGGAAGATGTAACTGATAATAATTATCACATTTTAATTAAAATAAAGATATTTCGTTAACTATGTGATTTTATTTCTATCTTAAAATGTAAGTTCAATTAATGTTCTACTATATCGCTCCTGCTCCACTGGATTAAAACGACCAAAATTTAACGGTGTGTATTATAAGCAGAAGAACTGTTGCGATAATGTTTCTCGTTTTGTTTTACAGCATGTCAAATTGGCGTGATAACGAGCAGCAGCCCCCTACTGACTTCTTCGCTCTTGTATATGACGAGGAAGACGTGATAGTCGAAGAGGAGAGTGGCGATGAAGAAGATGTCTTCATTGACGATGACTATGAGGTTGCAATACACTTTAGTTTGTCTTATAATATTTGTTATAATATTACAATATATATATGCGATTTTGGCGACTCTTGGGGAAGGCCTATGTCCAACAGTGGATGTCTTTCGACTGAGATGATGATGATGATGATGTATAACTAACTGACCCGGTGAACTTCGTATCGCCTAACAGTCTATGAATGAAGTGATACCTTTTAGGTAAACTTAATTTTAATCGGAATCCTCGGAATGAGAACTTCCTCAATTTGGACTTTTTCTCGGAGTATCGTCACGTGAGTCACATTGGATCTTGAAATGACTGGCAGTGTTTGGCGAATATCGTCAGTAAAATTATTGGTGCCTCCAAAACATCTCGAGTTAGCGCAGATCTTTCAATGTTATTTCAAGTGCTTTCAATGCACTGTGCGCCATTTTGCTTTCGTCCCTGATGATTATTTTAGACGCTACTAAAACTTTGTCCATTGCGAAGCGATTCGCAATTTTAAATTACATGTACGTTATTCAATAGTTTGAAGGTTTTAAGGCAACTTTCACTATGAATTGAAACCGTATGGCATCCTTCTAACAAAGTGGCCGCTATTCCAGAAGAAGGAACTGCTAGCGCAATGTCGCGCAAACAGTTGCCAACATCAAATGAATGGGAAATTCCTTCCCAGTTCAGCCAGGACCATCCAGAAAAACCACCAATGAAAAACCAATGGCCTTCATTAATGTATTGTAGACTTCCCTATATAGGGGGTTCAAAAAAATGTACCCCAAATTTGTTTGAACTGATAGGTCTAATAAACGTCTATCATATTAAAAATCATAGTCCAATTCTCGATTAAATGCGTCATTCATTTCATGATCGAGTTCTGGTATTCCTAATCTGTCTGTCTTTTATGGATACAATAGTTAACCATCATTGTTGCCAGTGATTGTTTGGTTGAATAACGTTTGGAACACTTCGTCGATCATGCTCGGTGATTGAGGGATCACGGTACCACATGGTCCTGAATCATCCGTAATTAAAACTCAAAGTTCTGGATCGGTTTTAGGATCAAGAATCTCCGCACATGATATTTACTTACTCTGGTCGAATTCATTCGATTGAATAGCGTGCTTCATCGTCGGCCACATCGTCGCTTACCATCGGGTGAGATAGTGGTCAAACGCTAGCCAATCAATAATAATAATAAAAAAATACATCCAGTATTGAGTATCGTCAAAGACGCGCTGCAATTTTTTTGATTGAAGACACGTACGGTAATGTCACGCAAATAAACAGAAGTGGGTTTTAGTCAGTAAAAGTCTGACACGCCCTCCCGCTTGCTAAAGCGTAAATGACTCCTTTCAAGAACGGGAGAAGTCATTGGGTGATTTGCCACTTAAAAAAAAACACTACTTGCTTCGTTTTATTTCATTGCTTTTCTCTTTATTTTCATGTATTTTTACTGCAAGTAATAGAATAGGATAAGGGCCAACGCTGCGTCGCGTGACGTCACGCATGTGTCGTTAGCATCGGTTCCCATAGCAGAAACCTGATCTGAGTTAAGAAATTCTTTTTTTTATGATAGGTAAAATCATCCAATGACAAATCCAGTCTTTGGGCGGAGCGGGTAATAGTGTCAGACTCTTACTGACTAAAAACCTACCCCGTTCCTTCGTTGCCTATCATACCGGGGCTGAGCCTTCTTTTCAGAAAGCGGCCCTTGATCCCAATAGGCTTCGACCCTGCCTGCCTGCAACTAGCAGGCTGGGCCTCACGCCGTCAACGACTGGGGCTCGGTCCGGTCGGTTACCTGACGATCGGACCCATGGCTCGCTGTCCGCAAGCCCGCCCTTACGGTGACCGGAAATCGGGATCGGAATATCGGCGGCGGCTGGGGCGTGGGCCCCGTTGCCTTTACCTGATACGGTCGGCCTTCTCCTTTGCTAGCATTACTGCTTCGCAGAAGGAGGCGACCGCCTGCCGTCCCGCCACACTCCGGACCATGGCCTGAACCAAGGCCCGGCGAGAGAGATCGCTGCCGCCGATCGCCCCCACGAGGACATGGCGATACCCTGCCCAGGCGGGGCACACCTCTACAGTGTGCTCCACCGTATTCTCCGGGTGTTCCGCACAGTGGCGACACCCGGGCGACTCCTCCGCACGAATCCGGAACAGAAACTTAACGAACTTTCCGTTTTCGGTAACGACCTGCGTCGTGCGGTAGTTGAGAACGTCGTGAGGTCTCTCCAGCCACACCTCAAAGATGGGACTTATCTCAATCGTGGCGCGCCCAGAATGGGGTTGCGATAGTCGCTGACGCCATTTCACCATGAGATCCCGCTGGAGCTCTGTCCGCCATGCCTCGATTTGTCGCAGCAGCAGAATTTCGCCCCGGCGTTGCATCTCCATGCGCTTATTGTGCATGTGTGCAAGGACTATTACCTCCAGATCCCATGGTGTTAGGCCAGCACGGAGGGTCGCCGCCTCGCGGGAAATCATACGGTACCCTCGCAGCACCTTGCGTATTGCCATGACCCTCTGGCACGCGTTTAGCTGGGCCCTCAATTGCTGTTGCAGCGACGGTGCCCACACTGGAGCCCCGTTTAGGGCCATGGACCGAATGATTTCCGCGTAGAGCCTCCGGCAGGAGGCAGAAATTCTGAGTTCAACTTAAACGGTGTGCAAACGTTAGTCGTTTTGATGGACACTAATGTATGCGCGACGGAGCACTTTTGTATGGGATAGCGAGGGCGCCCGCTTAACACAACGTCGGCCCTTAGGCATTTTCTGCCAGTCGACCTTAGGGTGGCGCAGAAACACAACATGGCAGGTGCTAATATAATTCAATAATAACAGGTTTCATTTACTTTTAAAAAACTTTCAAGTTTTGCTTTCAGTTTTATAGCATAATCAGCATTTTTTTAATGTAGGGAACATTAAAAAAAAGGCTGATTACTGCGACTTTTTTTTTTGTTGAAGGGTAAAATCATCCAATGACATCTCCCGCCCTTGGTCGGAGCAGGAGATAGTGTCAGACTCTTACTGACTAAAAACCCACCCCGATCCTTCGTTGCCTTAGATACCAGGGCCGAGCCTTTCTTTCAGAAGCAGACCCTTGGCCCCAGTAGGCTTCGACCCTGCCTGCCTGCAGCTAGCAGGCTGGGTTTCTACGGTTTGCTGACAACTCCTTGCGGGGCGCGGGAACAGTGCGCGCCGTCGACGACCTGGACTTGGTCCGGATGGTTACCGAACGGTCGGACAGCGAGCTACCCATAGCTCGCCGTCCGCAAGCCCACGCCTATGTTGGCTGGAAATTAGGATCGGAATCGGAAACCCCGCGGCGGTTAGGGCGTGAGGGCCGTTGCCTCTAGCGTGCGACCTCCACCATTGCTAGCATTACGTTCGCAGAAGTTCGCGTTCGCGACCGCCTGCCATCCCCCCTCGCTTCGGACCATGGCCCGTACCAGGGCCTGGCGCGAAAGATCGCCGCTGCCGATCGCCCTCACGAGAACACGACGATGCTCTGCCCAAGCACACTTCGACCGTGTGCTTCACCGTGTCCTCCGGGCAGTCCACACAGTGGTGACACCCGGGCGTCGGTTCCGCACGAATCCGGAACAGGAACCTCCCGAACTTGCCGTGTCCGGTGAGAACCTGGGTCATGTGGAAGGTTAGGAAGCCGTGAGATCTTTCAAGCTACGCCTCAAAGAGGGCCTTACCGCCATAATTAATGCGTGCACAGCACTGGGTTGCGACAGTCGCTGTCGCCATTTCACCATTATGAACTCTTTCCGCCATACCTCGACTTGTCATGGCAGCTTACTTTCGCCCCGGCGGCGTTGCATCTCCACGCGCTCATCGTGCATGTGTGCAAGGACTTTCCCACTACTGAGACTCAGGCCTCCTCTCTAGAAGAGGGAATGGGCCGTAATCCACGCAGGTCCCGTGCGGGTTGGATATTTTAATAATTAGTAGATTTTAGTAATATATAAATAGTGTAACTAACGAGACTGTTTTCTATATACATACTTACATACTTATATAGATTTGTAAACTGTTTTTTTTTTTTATATATAGATATTTCTTTGTACATTTTAGAATGAATTCTTGCATCGCTCATTTTCGTATAATTCATCGCCGAAACGCTTGGGTGGCAGTGCATTTGTATGTAATTTTTTTTTGTATGTTTAGGGTGAAGCATGGGAATTTTCACCGCCATACTCTTCTCTCTCGTCATCAGAGCGCCCTAGACAGAGGTTGCCACAAACGGTAATACTTTTTTTTATTCTGGTCGATCTGCAATATTTCTCTTTAAAACCTCGTACATACAATTCTATGTGGCCAAAACTAAGCCAGAGAATATCAACGTTAAGGTTCACTCATGCAACTATCTGAGCGGTCCTTCACCCATCTGCTCTTGCCTTGAAATAGCCAAATCGCATAATATTAAATACCTCGGGGTTACCTTGGACGATAGACTGAATTGGCACTCTCATATTACAGTCACAACAGCGCGCACTAGGAAACTAATTTGGGTCTTTAAGAAGCTGAGACATGTCGCAGATTTGGAGCTTCTGCGGAAAATTTATCACGCACTGGGTCGATCGGTACTTGGATATTGTATTAGAGCTTGGGGTGGCACTTGCAAAACATTTTTAATAGACTTGGAAAGAGCACAGAGATCTATTTTAAAAGTTATGACTTTTAGTCCATACAGATTTCCCACAGCCAAGTTGTATGAAAAGTGTCAGGTCCTTACAGTTAGGCAGCTCTATATCTATCAATTAATTATCCAACAGCATAAAATCACTCCTTACAACGCAGAAGAATACAACAAGCAGCGTGTCATAAAAAATGTTTGCCCTACCGTTGTATGTCGAACAGCCTCTGCCAGACGACAACACGGCTTTAAAGCAGTTCATTTATACAATAGAATAAATAAAATAAAAAATATACACCCTTTATCTAACCGTGAAGTTAAAATTATTATTAAAAGTTGGCTACAAGGACTAGATTATGAGCAAACGGAACTAATATTATAACAATATTTTGTGAAATATTTATTAATCCCACACTATCACTCAGCTCTCACATACACGCACACACCCTTACACATTACCGTATACACAAAACATACTGTAATTCACACATAACTCTAACCTCCCACTCACCATTTGATAATAACAGATGAATGATTTTGAAAAAACACTTAAAATATTAGGATATAACAGATTAGGCAGAAAATCTGCACACTGCATTTATTTTTTTATTTACATAATTGCTTGTCACCAAAATATGAGAAAGGCCGCTGATTTCTGTAATTCAGGTCTTTGAACCTAGCTCAGGAATCAGAGACTTTAAAACTATTTGTAACACTTTTTATGTGAATAAAGATTATTATTATTTCCTTTTATTCCTTGTATATACATATAAATTACATTTTTAAATATTTTTTTATAGAAGGTAATACAAAAAAAAAAAAAAAACTTATTATTATTATTATTATATTATTATTATTCTCTATTTATTACAGTTGGATTTCAGTGGTTTTAACGTTTATATACATATTTTAGAATGAACCGTCGGCTCAGCCTTCAACGTCCCGCGACAGGTCACGATCCCCAATACGCATAAATTTTTCGCCGGAATCGTAAGTTCATATTTATTTATTTATTCAAACTTTAAGCACCAGTAAGTAACAATGCATAAAGGCAGACTTAATGCCCAAGGGCCGACGCTGCGTTAAGCGATTAACGGGCACCCGTCACGTCGCGTGACAAAGCGCGTATGTTGTGTGTGACGGTCCCCCTCACTGTAACTGTATTATTACCTGCGCAGTGTCGCTAGTTCTACTTATCGGTGTGCATGTGGTCGTATTGTTGGAGAACTTTAAAAAACGTTGATGACTTGTCGATGGAGAAGTTTAATGTATAATTACGTAGTAAAACGGGTGTAAGGCGTGGCACCCCGCGACGGGATTGGGACGGGACGGATTAAAAAATCGGCCCGCAATAAGTACAAGTAATAGTAGTCATATCTACTGATATGCATGCTGTGTCTATCGTTTTATATTGTACACTTGGTTTATATAAAAGCTGTATTATTCTGAAGGTATAGTGTAACAATTGTTGATAGGCCAATAAATAAAATAAAATAAAAAAATATTAGGTATTTATGAATAAATAGTCATCTTCCGTTTCGTATCTTACCGATATGGAATAAATTTAGTTAAAGTATTTATTTTTACAGCGTACTGGAACCTGATGTAGTGCTACGGATTTTTGGGGAAGATGGCCAACAGCTGGACGCTGAAATCGACGATGGCGCATTTTTATCCCCGGATGCCCACGCTTTGTATGTGTCCCCTGAGGAGCGTGAAAGGAATGATAGTGAAAGATATGAAAGGGAAGGTAATGAAAGGAGAAAGAGTAGACGAAGAGGTGGACAAAGCGGTGTGCGAGGACAGAGTGTAGGTGTGCGTGGGTATCCGAACCGGGGCCGCAGGGGGAACAATCAGTGGGAGGTGGGACACCCACTGAAAGAAATTTGGACAAATGATGAAGACGTTCCTCCTGAATTGGTAAGTTTGGCGACGGATGTAATGAGGAGACGACAGATGAAAATGCAAAGTGCTGCCAGAACCGAGAGAAACAATGAACGAGAGATTGATAGAGAGAGCGAAAATTATGATGAATTCCTCGACGCTAGGGTTGGAGAAGATAGTCACTTAACACTGGAAGGCCAGAACTTCCACTTTGAATGGTCTACTATGGAGTCCTTTCAAGACCAGGAGGAACGTTTTAGACCAGAGCGTACTGGTTCTGTTCATGTTTACAATTCGGCATATGATGCTTTTCGCTCCTATTGGGGCGATGAGGTCTTAGGCCTAATTGTGGCTGAAACGAACTTGCATGCCACTAAAATTAAGTCTGTTGCTTTCCAGTCTGAATGGTACCCTACTAATATTCATGAAATTTTGTGCCTTTTTACGTTCTGGATGATGTTGGGGATCGTCAGAATGCCAACTGTTGTTAGTTGTTTTTCTGTTGATCCTCTTCTGAAAACAGAAGTTTTCAGACGAATCTTTACACGGAGAAGGTATGAAATGTTAACTAGAGCATTACAGTTTGTAGATTCCGACCCCGCAGTTAATAATTATCCAAATCCCTCCAACATTAGCGCCGCTAGCAGCTCTGATCCACTATACCGTCTGAGACCAATAATTACTCACTTAAATTCTAGTTTTCAGGCAAATTATATTTTGCAGAAAGATATTTGTATAGATGAGAGTTTGACCCTATGGAAAGGAAGATTGAACTTCGGACAGTATATTCGGAACAAAGCTGCTAAGTTTGGTATCAAGACTTTTGAGCTTTGCGAAAGTACCACTGGTTATTTGTGGTCTTTCATTGTTTACGTCGGTAAACAATGTGCAACAGACTTGGAGCAGCCGCCCGGTGTACTTAAAAGTACAGCTGTTGTGAAGAAGCTCATTAGTCCCCTGCTAAACAAAGGATATAGACTATTTATGAATAATTGGTACAATTCACCCCTGTTAGCTAGATTTCTGAAGCTCAATGGTACCGACTGCGTTGGTACCTTGAGACCTTCTTGTATAGACGTTCCCGTTGTAATAAATAAGGCTCCGCTTAAAAGGGGAGAGTACATAGCGAGACATTCCGGCGATGTCTCGGTTTTATCATGGCAAGACACGAATCGAGTAACCATGATTTCTACTTGTCATGGTTCATCTACTGCCTTGCCTACAGTCTCGTCGCGTCCATCATTACGTCCAGCACCATTTAAACCGCAAGTGGTGCTGGATTACAATAAATTCATGGGGGGGGTAGACATGAAAGACCAAATGCTCGAGCCTTATTTGATAGAAAGGAAACGTTGTGCCAAATGGTACATGACACTTTTTAAACGCCTACTTAACGTTTCTATCCTCAACTCTCGCATTCTTCTAGAGTCATCTACACAAAGACGTCATGATCATTTAGCTTTTCGTCTTAGTCTTGTAGATTCCATCCTCAGAAATCATCTTTCACATTGTCCTCAGAGTCGTAAGTTTAATACTTCCAGCAGTAGATCTTCGCACCAACAGCCGCAAAGAATAATTCATTCTACACATTGGCCCGTTCTGCTGGGACGATCAGATTACACAGCAGCATGCAACCGGAAATTCCGGAAGCGTTGTATTGTTTGCCTTAGGAATAAGAAGACCCAAATGACGCCATACTGCTGTGAAGCCTGCCAAGTGCCACTGTGTATAACGAATTGTTTTAAATCATACCATACATCATAGTAGTAATGCTTTGCTTTTTTCTTCCTTTCAATTCTTCCCAATTATTCACAAATAACTACTGTGATAGGTATTTTATGAAAAACAGTGCCAGGTTTGTGTGTAGAGAATGCTTGTGTGTTATGATAGGTATTTTATGAATACGGAGTGGAAGGTCTGTGTGTGGAGAACATTTGTGGATTAAATAGCAGATTGTTACACTTTTAAAATTACTGACTGATTACATATCTCGGTTACTAACAATACTCGATTGAAAAAAAATCTTGCTATCAAGATAGTTAAGTGATTTGACAATTTCAGTTACTAACAGAATACTATAAAAATAAAATTCAACTTCGATTTTATTCACAGTTAATTAATCAGCATTCTGACTATATAATTTGCGTATTTTGTGTACATATGAAATTTTGGTTGTTGAACTATTTAGATTTTAAAAGAAGTATTCAATATAAATTTATAAATATGATTTTAAATATTGTACTGACATAGCTTTAAAATTGGTTCCATGAGTGGTAGCATGATGTTTGTTGTATTATGAGCCTATTTTTTTATTGTTTTAAATATTATATTGTTTTAGCTTTAAAACGAACTATATTTGTGTGGATTGATAATGTTTGTTGTATTATTTTGTGTATATATGAAAAAAAAAACTTAAAATGTTTGTATGGATCCTAAGGATTGGTTCAACTTCGCTTATTGTTATTGGTCTAAAAAAAATTACTAAAGTTAAAATTTTGATTGTTTTTAATCCTATTAATATTATAAAAGCGGAAGTTTATATGTATGGATGTTTGTTACTCTTTCACGCAAAAACTAGGAAAAGCTCGTAGGATACTTTTTACTCCGGGTCTGTATTCACGAAGGCACCTTGGAAAATTTTCTATTTTTTATTATTTTCACGCGAGCGGAGCTCCTGGCAGCAGCTAGGTGTAAATAAAACAAAATGTTTCATGAGTTTGCATTTTTATTCACTTGTACCAAAATCCCCTACAAAAAAACAACTATCGATAAAGTTACAAAAAGTAGGACACGGTGGAGCATACTGTTGAGGTGTGCCCCGCCTGGGCGGAGCATCGCCGTGTCCTCGTGGGGGCGATCGGAGGCAGCGATCTCTCTCGCCGGGCCTTGGTTCAGGCCATGGTCCGTAGTGAGGAGGGATGGCAGGCGGTCGCCTCCTTCTGCGAAGCAGTAATGCTAGCAAAGGAGGAGGCCGACCGCATCAGGCAGAGGCAACGGGCCGCTCGCCCCAGCCGCCGCCGGGATTCCGATCCCGATTTCCGGCCACCGTAGGCGCGGGCTTGCGGACGGCGTGCAATCGGTAGCACGCTGTCCGATCGTCCGGTAGCAGACCGGACCGAGCCCAAGTCGTCGACGGCGCGTGTGTAAGTGTAAGTCAAAAACAGTGATTCTATACACAAGAAAGCAATGTGAGGAATGTGCGTCAAATTTGAAGCAATGTGCTTGTATAAATCTATTAATTAAAAACTTTGTGAGTCGCCAGCCTGATATCAGAATGACGGGTGTATATTTCTATCTGAGCATTTTTTTTAGTTTTTCTCAAAATCGAAGTATTAATAATATAAGTATACTCTAGCGTAGCAATGTTCTGGCAATGTGTCCGAACGTACCAAAGGCAGAATCAGACGCGGCAAAAGGTTTAAAAGTAACATTGAAAATAAAAATTCAAATTTAAACGCCTGCTTATTTTATACTGGAAATCACGACTAAACGTACAGAGAAACATTTACACCACAAACGTTTCCACACACCATCCATTGGACTTTGTTTGACATAAATGAGCATGGCAGTTGAGTTTCTCGTAGGTACTCACTTAAATGTCTCACTAATGGAGGCGTGTTTGTGATCAGTCGGTCCCCTCCAATATTAGTACGAGATCCAATAGAAGAAGCACCTTCCCTCATCGGTTATTTGATTAGGATAAATATTATATGCTAGATGATGCTTTTATTGATACATTGCGAGTAGGTTGCCTATCTAAATCTGGTGCCAAAGATGTGAAACAATTAAATTAGTTAATAATTTTTTTTCATCAACTACCCTGATTGGTTATTTAAGAAAGACGAGCATCAGCTGAAAGAATGCGCTCTGAGGAACTCAAAAAGTATAAGTTGCCTAATTTTCCTTGGGGCAAACATAGGAGTTGCCTCGTTTGAAGAGGTAGATAAATGGTGGTAATATACTCTCATCTGTTATTTAATCGAATTATATATCAAATGAAAGGTAATTTTATTCCTAATCCAACCGTATTAGGTTGCCTTTCCAAAAATGGTGTGAATGAAAAGTTGCCTACATTTAAGATTTAAAATTTTCTGGGCTAGTTTTAGTATTAAAAATATATTTCCTCATCTGTAATTAAATGATAATAAGATTATACGCCAGATAAAGCATATATCGATATATCGCGAGTAGATTGCTTAGCTAAATCACATACCAATGATGTTAAACAATAAAATTTGTTATTAATTATTTTTTATCTACTTCCCTGACTTGTCGTTTAAGAAAGTCGTGTATCAGCTGAAAGTATGTGCTCTAAAGAACTGGAAAAATATAAGTTGCCTACTTTTCCTCGGTGCAACTATGGGGGTTGCCTCGTATAAACAGGTAAATAAAGGTTCACATAATACTGCCATCTGTTATTTCATTGAATCGAGTATCAAATGAAAGGCTATTTTATTCCTAACCCAGCCCTATTAAGTTGCCTCACCAAAAATGGTGTAAACTTATAGTTACATAGAATTAATATATAAAATTTTCTGGGCTACTTCTGGTCATAGAAATATATTCCCTCATCTGTAGTTAAATGACAGTAAAGATTATATGCTAGATAATATATATATATAGATCGCGAGTAGATTACTTAGCTAAATAAAATGCCAATGATGTTAAACAGTAAAATCTGTTATTATTATTTTTTTATCAATTTGCCTGAGTTGGTATTTAAAAAAGTAGAGCATCAGCTGAAAGAATGTGCCCTAAAGAACTGGAAAAATATAAGTTGCCTACTTTTCCTCGGGCAACTATGGGGGTTGCCTCGTATAAAAAGGTAAACAAAGGTTCACATGATACTCTCATCTGTTATTTCATTGAATCGTGTATCAAATGATAGGCTATTTTATTCCTAATCCAGCCCTATTAAGTTGCCTCACAAAAAATGGTGTAAACTCATGGTTACTTAGATTTAATATGTAAAATTTTCTGCGCATGCATTAACTGTGACAAGTGTGATGCATCTTTCATTTGATAGACAAAGATGCATCTAGTTTATTTTTAATGTGTAAATTATATTAATGATTACATTTTTTTTACCCAAAAATTAATGATGAATTAATTGACGTACCAAACTGGAGGCAAGGATATCATGAAGCCGAGTGCTGCAGTGACAAATTTCTACGTGTATTAAACGAAATAAATTAAAAGAACGAGAAGTATTTTTATCATTAAAATATTAAATTATTGAAAAATTATTTATATGTATATTAATTTGTTGGTAAAGTCAATTTATTGTATTAATAATTATGTTAATTTTGAATAATCTGTTCACAAATAGAATTTAAGTTTTTATTAAATTTTACGACCTTTAAAACATGGACCTCTTTGCTGTAAAAAAGAAATAATCACCTCCATAGTGGTATTTGATTAATTTAGCTGGCCAAAATTCTAATTTCTAAAACTCAAAAAATCATTACTTTTAAACTAGGGTTCTAGTTTAAAAGTAATGATTTACTATTAAAGGTAGATTATGTTTATAATTATCTGTATTCCAACAGTGAATGAATATTTTTGGACCAGGGCCCTCTCAGGTGTCCTCAGAACATCTTGCCCAGATCAATGCTTTAGAAGCGCATAGAGGACAAACATACAAACATTGTTTTTTATTTATAGAGATTCATAATGATATTTTATTAAAAAAAACTATAATGTTGCTTTTTTTTCTATTACCAGTATTTAATAAACGTTTGCACGATCAACAAAAAAATCCTTTTAATAAACGTACATTTTGAACGAAAAAAACATTTCATAATTATGTAGAGTGGCTGACAAATTAATTCTAGGGTAAAAATCGATATTATTACATACACATTTAAAATGAACTCGATGCAGGTTTGTCTATCAAATGAAAGATGCATCACTCCTCTGTCACAGTCAATGCACGCGCAGAAAATTTTACATTGAAAATCTAGGCAATCATGAATTCGCACCGGTTTTGGTAAGGCAACCTAATACGGTTTAATTAAGAATAAAATAACCTTTGACTTTATATAAAATTTGATTAAATGACAGATAAGGGTACACTTTGAACATTTACTGGATTCATACCATTTTTGGTGAGGCAACTTAATAGGGCTGGATTAAGAATAAAATAGCCTTTCATTTGAGACACGATTCAATGAAATAACAGATGAGAGTATCATGTGAACCTTTATTTACCTGTTTATACAAGGCAACCCCCATAGTTGCACCGAGGAAAAGAAGGCAACTTATATTTTTCCAGTTCTTTAGGGCACATTCTTTCAGCTGATGCTCTACTTTTTTAAATACCAACTCAGGGAAATTGATAAAAAAAAAATAATAACAGATTTTACTGTTTAACATCATTGGCATTTTATTTAGCTAAGTAATCTACTCGTGATCTGTATATATATTATCTAGCATATAATTTTACTGTCATTTAATTACAGATGAGGAAATGTATTTCTATGACCAGAACTAGCCCAGAAAATTTTATTTATTAAATCTATGTAACCATAAGTTTACACCATTTTTGGTGAGGCAACTTAATGGGGCTGGGTGAGGAATAAAATAGCCTTTCATTTAATACTCGATTCAATGAAATAACAGATGAGAGTATCATGTTAACCTTTATTTACCTGTTTATACGAGACAACCCTCATAGTTGCACCGAGGAAAAGTAGGCAACTTATATTTTTCCAGTTCTTTAGAGCACATACTTTCAGCTGATACACGACTTTCTTAAACGACAAGTCAGGGAAGTAGATAAAAAATAATTAATAACAAATTTTATTGTTTAACATCATTGGTATGTGATTTAGCTAAGCAATCTACTCGCGATATATCGATATATGCTTTATCTGGCGTATAATCTTATTATCATTTAATTACAGATGAGGAAATATATTTTTAATACTAAAACTAGCCCAGAAAATTTTAAATCTTAAATGTAGGCAACTTTTCATTCACACCATTTTTGGGAAGGCAACCTAATACGGTTGGATTAGGAATAAAATTACCTTTCATTTGATATATAATTCGATTAAATAACAGATGAGAGTATATTACCACCATTTATCTACCTCTTCAAACGAGGCAACTCCTATGTTTGCCCCAAGGAAAATTAGACAACTTATACTTTTTGAGTTCCTCAGAGCGCATTCTTTCAGCTGATGCTCGTCTTTCTTAAATAACCAATCAGGGTAGTTGATGAAAAAAAATTATTAACTAATTTAATTGTTTCACATCTTTGGCACCAGATTTAGATAGGCAACCTACTCGCAATGTATCAATAAAAGCATCATCTAGCATATAATATTTATCCTAATCAAATAACCGATGAGGGAAGGTACTTCTTCTATCGGATCTTAGATCATATGGTTGGCGTTGAGCTGAGTGAGTCATGTACGTGAAAGGTCACTGTCAGTTGAGAGTTGAGACTGGTCTGCAGGGCTATTGGCTAACTTTTTCAAAACAGTTGACAACTGGCATTTGATATACACTAAACTTTGTTGTCAACTAACAATTTCATAATGTACCTGTGTAAAATTTAATTAGTTGTAAGGTTCTATAATGTAACTGTTTGTTGCTCCTCTTTTTATAAAATAAAATAACTTTGGTATTACGTATGACATAAAGTGGTTAACAAACTGCAGTGGATAAGTGGTGGCAAAAAAACTTAACGGTGCATATTATCCCGGCTCTAGTTTTTATCGACTATTATACAACTAAGTTAAATATCGCATCTTCAGCTTATTTGTTATTATAGAGTTATTATTTTGCTTATATTGATTCTATTTAGAGTATAATTTGCATGAAATACATTGTTATAACTTATAAATAAAGCCGTTATAGTTTGTGATTATGTTTTCCGATTTCCGTGTAAATTATGATGATGTTTATCAGTAAATGTAATGAAACTATTATAAAAAGTAATTAGGATCGTTTATCCAACGATATAATAACGTTTCTATTCAATTGTAGTAAAAAATAATTTTGATAAGAAAGCACGCGTAACGGCCATTTTGGGATTCAAAATCCAACAAGCCATCTTGGTCCTTATTTGTATCACGCTAAGGACAAAGTTTATTTGGAGTTTGTTTTTATCAAGTTTTTACTAGGGAAACTGCAGTGTCGATACACGTGTCGATAAAATTTTGTAGTCATCGATAGTGATAGCGGTATTTTATAAATATTGTTTATTTATTTTTATATGATAAATTGGTTATTTCTAAAGCTCTAACATGACTTTATAATTTTTTTTTCTTCTTATTACCAAAGAAAATCAACTGAAGAGACCATAGGTTATATACTAAGGCGATATTTTTTCTCTTTTTGTTTTAAAGCATGTCGAATTGGCGTGTAAATGAGCAGCCTCCTGCGGACTTCCTGGATCTGCTTTACGACGAGGAAGATGTGGACGTTGAAGAGGAGAGCGGCGATGAACACGAAGTGTTTTCCAGCGATGAGGTTGTTATGTTTGCCTTATAATTTGTTATAATAATAATAATTTGTGAACTGTTTTTTATTGCATTTGGATGGGATTTTTTTGCATGGACATCTTCTTTGTACATTTTAGGATGAAGTTGTGCATGCTCGCTGTTCATCGCCGGTACGCATGGGGAGCCTTCCACGAGTGGTATTGCGTTTATTGTGGTTTGCGCTGATTTATTGGCTATGGGTGGCGGAGTATTTGCATGTTTTTTTTTATGTTTAGGATGAAGCATGGGAGCGTTCACCCTCACTGGAGGCTCCACCCTACTCTCCTCTCACGTCACCAGAGCGCCCTACAAGGAGGCTGCCGCAAGCGGTAATACAAGAAGTATTACCGTATTATTCTGTTTGATTTGCTATATTTCGTATTTATTACAGTTGGATTTCAGTGGTTTAACGTTTCAATATTTTAGGGTGATTGGTCGCCACGTCCCTCAGCGTCCCGCGACAGGTCAAGATCCCCGATATTCCTTAATCTGCCGTCGCAGTCGTAAGTTTATATGTACTGATATTATTTATGAATAGTCATCCCCCGTATCTTACCGATATGGACGTATGTGAAGTAAATTTAGTAAAAGTATTTATTTTTACAGTGAACAGCCGCAGATTATACGGATTTTCGGGGAGGATGGCCAACCGCTGGACGCTGAGATCCAGGATACAGTCGAGGTCGAGGTGGACGTTGGCGTCTTTCTGTCCCCGGATGCCCACGCTTTGTATGTGTCCCCTGAGGAGCGTGAAGGGAATGATAGTGAAAGAAATGAAAGGGAAGCTAGTGAAAGGAGAATTAATAGGCGAAGAGGTGGACGAAGGGGTGTGCGAGGACAGAATGTGGGTGGGCGTGGGCATCCGAACCGGGGCCGCAGGGGGAACAATCAGTGGGAGGTGGGACACCCACTGAATGAAATTTGGATGAATGATGAAGACGTTCCCCCTGAATTGGTAAGTTTGGCGACGGATGTATTACGAAGACGACAGATGGGAATGCAAGTTGCTGCCAGAGCCGAGAGAGATTATGAACGAGAGGTTGATAGCGGGAGCGAAAATGGTGATGAATTCTTCGACGCTAATGATGGAGCGGATAATCTCTCAAGACTGGAAGGCCAGAACCTCCACTTTGAATGGTCGACTATGGAGTCCTTTCAAGGCCAGGAGGAAATTTTTAGACCAGAGCGTACGGGTTCTGTTCATGATTACAATTCGCCATATGATGCTTTTCGCTCCTATTGGGGCGATGACATCTTAGGCCGAATTGTGGATGAAACGAACCTGTATGCCACTAAAATATCTGCTGCTTTCCAGTCTGAATGGTACGCGACTAATATTCACGAAATTTTATGCCTTTTTTCGTTTTGGATGATGTTGGGGATCATCAAAATGCCAACTGTTGTCAGTTGCTTTTCTGTTGATCCTCTTCTGAAAACGGAAGTTTTCAGGCGCATCTTCACACGGAGAAGGTATGAAATGTTATCCAGAGCATTCCATTTTGTAGATTCCGACCCCGCAGTTAATAATTATCCAAATCCCTCCAACATTAGCGCCGCTAGCAGCTCTGATCCACTATACCGTCTGAGGCCAATAATTACTCATTTAAATTCTAGTTTTCAGGCAAATTATATTTTGCATAAAGATATTTGTATTGATGAGAGTTTAACCCTATGGAAAGGAAGATTGAAATTTAGACAGTATATTCAGAACAAAGCTGCTAAGTTTGGTATTAAGACTTTTGAACTTTGCGAAAGTACCACAGGTTATTTGTGGTCTTTCATTGTTTATGTCGGTAAACAGTGTGCAACAGACTTGGACCAGTCGCCTGGTGTACTTAAAAGTACAGCTGTTGTGAAGAAGCTCATTAGTCCCCTGCTAAACAAAGGATATAGACTATTTATGGATAATTGGTACAATTCGCCTCTGTTAGCTAGATTTCTGAAGGTCAATGGTACCGACTGCGTTGGTACCTTGAGACCTTCTCGTAGAGACGTTCCTGTTGTAGTAAATAAGGCTCCGCTTAAAAGGGGAGAGTACATAGCGAGACATTCCGGCGATGTCTCCATATTATCGTGGCAAGACAAAAAACGAGTAACCATGATCTCTACTTGTCATGGTTCAGCTACTGCCTTGCCTACAGTCCCGTCGCGTCCGTCTTATCGTCCAGCACCATTTAAACCGCAGGTGGTGCTGGATTATAATAAATTCATGGGGGGGGTGGATATGAAGGACCAAATGCTCGAGCCTTATTTAATAGAACGGAAACGTTGTGCCAAATGGTACATGAAGCTTTTTAAACGCTTGCTAAATGTTTCTATCCTTAACGCTCGCATTCTTATAGAGTCATCATCACAAAAACGTCATGATCATTTAGCTTTTCGTCTTCGTCTTGTAGATTCCATTCTCACAAATCATCTATCACATTGTCCACAGAGTCGTAAGTTTACTGTTTCCAGCAGTAGATCTACGCACCAACAGCCGCAGAGAATAATTCGTTCTACACATTGGCCCGTTCTGCTGGAACAGTCAGATTACACAGCAGCACGCAACCGGAATTTCCGGAAGCGTTGTTTTGTTTGTCTTCGAAATAAGAAGACACAAAAGACGCCGTACTGCTGTGAAACCTGCCAAGTGCCACTGTGTATAACGGATTGTTTTAAATCATATCATACATCACAGTAGTAATGCTTCCTGCTTTTTCTTCAATTCTTCCCAAATATTCACAAATAGCTATTGTGATAGGTATTTTATGCAAAACAGTGCAAGGTTTGTGTGTAGAGAATGCCTGTATGTTATGATAGGTATTTTATGAATACGGAATGCAAGGTTTTGTATGTGGAGAATATTTGTGGATTTTATAGATTTATTTAACAAAATATAGATAGTTTACTTTAAAATTGCTGGCTGATTACGTATCTCGGTTGCTAACAATACTCGATTGAAAATATTAAAATTCTTACTTTCAAGATAGTTTTGCGATTACGCATGAAGGATTTCATAGCTTCAGTTACTAACAGAGTACTATAAAAGTAAAATCCAACTGAGAGTAATCTTCTTCAGTTCATCTACATGATTTTATTCACAGTTACATGATCAGCCTTCTGACTATATAATTTGCGTGTTTTGTGTACATATGAAAATCGAGTTGTGGAACTATTTCGATTTTATAAGAAGTATTCTATTTATCTAAATTTATAAATGTGATTTTAAATATTAGGCTGGAATATATTTAAAATTGGTTTTATGAGTGGTAGCATGATGTTTGTTGTATTATTTTTCGTGTTTTGTGTATGAAAAACTTATTTTACATTGTTTTAAATATTAAACTGTCTCAGCTTAAAAACTCTATATATTTGTGTGGATTCATAGTGTTTGCTGTATTATTTTGTGTACATATGAAAAAAACTTTTGAAACTGTTTGTATGTATCGTAATGATTGGTTCAACTTCTCTTATTGTTATTGGTCTAAAAAAATCTAAAGTTAAAATTTTGATTGTTTTTAATCCTTTTAATATTATAAAAGCGAATGTAGTGTGTGGATGTTTGTTACTCTTTCACGCAAATTTAGGAATAGCACATAGGATACTTTTTTATCCCAGGTCTGTATTCACTTAGGTTAATTTTCTATTTTTCATAATTTTGACGCGGGCGAAGCTACTGGAAGCCGCTAGTTGAAAATAAAAGAAAATGTTTCATGAGTTTGTATTTTTATTCACTTATACCAACATCCCCTGCAAAAAAAATCAACTATCGATAGTTACAAAAAAGTGAAGGAGCACCGTCCCTAGTTGTTTTTATGGTGAGTCGGGTCGAATTTCAAGTGGTGTTATTGTAAACATCTCAAGCCCTTTCATCAAATTGTTTTCATAATTAGATAACACAGGCCCTTGTTTCTCGGTTTTTGTTTATCAATTCTTATATTTCATCGAATTTGCTCAACAGCCTGGTTTCTAAATTTTGAACTTGTACAGCAAGTATTCTGTATCGATGATCACTTGATTTTGATACCTGGTAGATAAAAAATATATCAATTAGTACAATTTCGTTTACAGAATAATAAAAGATAGTTTTATAAAACAGTTTTTAATTTTTTTCTAAAAGTATTATTTACACCGCCATTTTGTTTATGGCGCGTAGTGCCAACACGACTTTTTGACATTTCATAACAGGTCATTGACAGGTTAAAGCTCACAATCACAATTTTAAAAGTATAGATACAATAACATCTGTCAAAACGTGTTACGGTGGATATCAGAGACACCGGTGGATAATGACGTCATATCAGTTGGTCACTAAAGATAGGCAATACGAAATTAGCTGTTTGACAGTTATAAGATTTTCTCAGATTCTAGCAAGTGGTCTTCACTTGAGCTATCAACAGAGTTACGCAATAGCCCCGCTGAATTCTTGGTAAAATCACATGTATTCTAGGTTCAGCAATTTCTATCTCCTCTATTATATTATCATCTATATTGTCTACAACATCAAAAACCACTTCAATGCTATCCAAAGTTTCCATTTATATCCAAAATAATCTCAAAGTAACGCTTAAGTAAAGGAAATGGTGACTATTACTTGGTTGAGTGTTCTAACTTTTGACAATTCTAACTTCACGCAATTTCTTTACTATAAAATAAAAATCGTTATTTAAGTAGGTAGTCCCTTTTACTCAAGTGATCACTTTTACTTGTTTATAAATACGGGTGTAAGTGGTGGGCGTTTCAGTAACGAACAGCTTCCAAAGACCGTGTTAAGGTTCTGCAACGGAACGACCGTTTTCAATCCTGCAACCAAACAGTCTTCGTTGCACAAACTAGTCTTCAAATTACGCGAATTGTTATCTTACTTTTAAGAAAATAAGTTCGAGAATCCATTGATACAACTATCACACTCGTCGCGTCGTCGTTACCTATTGTTTCAAAAACATTCTGCGACGCGACGGTGAAGACGTCATTCCGTCCTGCATCCAAACAGTCTTCGAGTTACTATATGCGAATTGTTATCTTACCACAAAAAAAATAAGGTTGATTAATTCAACTGCGACGTCGTCGTTTCAAAACCAGTTATTGCAATCAAAAAGGAACTTTATGGCTATGATATATAGCACAAATTTTATTTCCACGCCTAAACCGTCCTCAAACTACTTGCAAGAACGACGACGACGTTTTCTGCAACTGCTTACTCAACGATAGTTTCGTCTTCAAACCAGTCGCGACGAGGACCGTTTTTAATATCCGTTTCGGTCGTCGCAAGACTGGTTACGTTTCGTCGGTCAAAAATTCGACAACGACCCACTCCTAGTACCTAAGTGATAAAAAGTGTAAGCCAAAGAGAATATAGTGTAAGCAGGCATAAATTACATTGACAGTTCGCGTTCAAAAATGCGAGTGTAGACCACAGAGTACAGACGCCAGCACGTCAATCTACCCCAATCTGTCAAATTTTACCAATCGAACATTAACCTTCCCTATTGTGATAAGGTTTAAAATCTATTAAAGAAATTTGACAGATACAGATAAAGGTATGGTGAGTGATTCGATAAACGGTCGATTGTGTTTTCGTTGTGTCAATCCTCTATCCAACATCTCCGCCCCGCCAAGGTGAGAAACGCCGAATGCTTACGCTCTTCAGCTTGAATGCAATCAGCGTTGAACCATGGGTGAACTGAGCCACCGATGGGTACGCCGCTTTAAGGGATGAAATACTCCATAGGTTGACGTATCACATCGTATACGGCATCTGCACAGCTGGACAGATTTTCAGAAGAGAAGCAAACTTGCTACCAAGGATAAAAAGCAAAGAAGTGCCGCATCTCATCCCAATCTGCTGACTTGTAACGCCACATCCGCCGTTCACCGCGAGACTCGCAGTCAGATGGGGAGAAAGACGATACAGACTTCACCAGACAGTGATCTGAAGTTTCAAGTGGTGAAGCAACTGTTATGATACATCTGTCCGGATCGGTGGTCAGCACAAGGTCCAGACAATTAGCAGTATGACCAACTACATCAGGCACCCTGGTCGCTTGCTTCACCAGCTGGGAAAGGCCCTGCAACAATACCGCAAAGTATCGCGCTTCTCTCCCAGCGTGGTCGGTCCTCAGGTAAGGGAAAAGCCAGTCTTGATGGCAGGCGTTAGTCCCCCAGAGCGACAAGCTGCGCATCAGGGTGCCGATGCAGAGCCTTATCGGCGGCTTCACTGAGCTGGTCAAACATTCGAGTTGTCTCCTGATCCCCGCTGTGCGATCGGTAGACACAGGCATAGACGATTTTGTACATACCAGTGTCCACCAATAGCCATAGCTTGGAAAGATTTGGGGCTTCAAGGTGACAGAGACGCTGACAGCAGATGTCATTACGGACGTACACACAGACCCCGGCACGCTGCAGAAAATGATGCTCCAATGAGTATCCCAGGTAGTTGAGATACGCCACATCTGACGGACATCTAATCCGAGTCTCCGTCAAGAAAACCAAGTGTGGCTTGTCAGTCTCCAGATGGTGGTGGACCGCATCGAGATTGGAGTGCAGTCCTCGAATATTTGAGAGGTACACTTTGATTGAATAAGAGGACGTGCATCCGCCGGAGTGCATAGGGTTGATGGAAGATGGCAGTTGAGCGAGGTGATGCGATGTTAAACCCAACAATACAACCAGAGTTGCCTCGCCAATGGAAGGTTAATCTGGAGACTGCGGGGACGCCCGAACCCCCCCAGGGATCGCCATCGGGTCCTCTCGTCCGGTCGTCAACCGGCACGATCGGGCCACCCTGGGATTTTTCGCAATTGGCGGGGCAGCCTTTCCAGCCTGTGTGGCTGGCACACTACTTGGGCCCCCAACTACCTGCGGTCGGATAGCGGAGCACCGTGCTTCGGATCCCACTGCCCTCCACGATCAAATGTCCGACGCAACAGCTGATGCACCATACCCGTTATACATCGCAACACAACTGCTCAGGCCCAACTTCCACCGTACGCAGTGGCGGATTAAGCCAGTGCGGGGCCTGTAGCAATTCGATAAGGGGGTTCCCTAGGTAGACCTTTGTTATTAAGATAGATTAAATAAAATATTTTATGTGTAATCAGCTGTATTTAGATTTAATGTAATGTAGATACTTTAACTAATTTTTGGTACGACCAGGTGGCGCGAGGCCCAGAAGGCGCGGCGCCCCGAAGGCGCGGGGCCCGTAGCGTGACCGTACGGCTTCACCAAACATCATGCCGGAACACGACGGAACGCTTGGCTTTGCTTTGTCTGGCGGCATGGCTTTGTCTGGTGGGTGGTAACTTTGAAGCCGGCAGCCGTACTATGGCCTATCACCGCATTAAAATTAAATAGTAATTTCTGTTATATCGTATCCATCGGATTCCCGCAACTCTAGCCAGGTCATCGGTTTCCTTGAAGGAGGCCTTCCAACACTGCGTCTTCCAGTACGCGGATATGTCTCTTACTTCGATGCTTTTCTGGTGATTCTGGCTTTCAAGAGTTCAAATAATGACCAGCCCGACTATAGCTATGACTGGTGGTGTTTCAACTATAGGCTAACATGAGTATAGGCTGCGAGAATAATTTACCGTGGCACTGGAACGCAAAGTGAAACTGAAGGAATATAGGTGGGTTTCAGTCAGCTAGGGCCATCGTTGCGTTAAGCGGGCTCCCGTCGTGTGACTATGCGCGTTTCTCGTGCTCAGGTCTTCGTAGTGAAAACCGGATTATTACCTGCGCAGTGTCGTTAGTTCAACTTTAACGGTGTGCATCTAGTCGTATGGATGGAGAACTTTAATGTATTATTACGTAGCAAAACAGGTGCGGCGAATCGCGACGATGCACTTTTGTATGGGACCGCGTAACGCAGTTTCAGCCCTAAAAGTCTAAGAGGGTCGAAGCTGCGTAAAACGAGCGCACGCGCGGGCACCCGTCGCGACACTATGTGCGTGTGTCGTGTCGATGTGGATAGAAGTTCAATGTATCGTATGTTACGATCTTCAATATAATGGGACCGCGCGTGGGCCTCTTAACGCAGCGTTGGCCGCCACGGATATATCAAGGCATATGCCTTGGGGGTGTAGCACGTGGTGCCACGATATTGTCAAACTGGTTATATAATCGAACGACGGCTGAACGCTTTATTTAATCGCTTTGCAATGGCGTAGTGTACTACTGATGCGTAAAAAAGCAAAATGCCGAGTTGTGCAGTAATTATATGCAAAAATAGGTCCAATACCATCAACCTGAAGACAAATGGCGAGTCCTACCACCATTAAGTAAACAAACAAGTCACTGTTTTATATTTTAATAACTTCGTCCGGAACGACACGATCCTTCCCGAACGCAATGACAGTTCAAGATTTAGAGAGGTGTAATCTAGTGCGGTGCGGCTGATTTTATCGATATGCGTATTATTACAGTTCAATATATTTTTTTTTACATTCCAATGGATATTGTCGTATTACATGAGAAAAATAAATAAACGCACTGAGGGTTCCGTACAATAAACGCAGTCGGGAACCTCAAGCCATGCCCCGCGCGAAATATATTTATTATTTACTTAGGCACATATTACAGATTTATTATTAGAAAATAATGGTTCACTGTTTATGAAGGTTTGTTTTTTATTTTATCTTTATATTTGAGTTGATTGAATGAAAGGTAAATTGCGGTTTACGATTTATGACGTATTAAAAAAATGATATTAGAAACCTCAATATCATTTTTGAAGACCTATCCATAGATGTTTTGAGGGAGCCATGCTTAGAATTTCAGTTCTAAGCATGGCTCCCTCAAAGCTTATTGTATTTTTCTATTTTTGTGTGAAAATTTTAATGCGGTTCACAGAATACATCTACATAAGTTTCAACAGTATAGTACTTATAGTTTCGGAAAAAAGTGGCTGTGAAAGACATGACGAATCCTAAAAAGAAAAGAGTTACATTAGTTATTAATTTAATGTTATTTGAACCAAATTATGATAATGTTATTTCAATACTCGTAAAGTGTAAAAACTTAAATTGACATTATATAATATAATAATATATTATACCTATAGATTGAGATGATTAAAGTTTTTTAATTTTTAGGGTTCCGTACCCAAAGGGTAAAAACGGGACTATTGGAGCCCCCATAAATAAACATTTTGATGGGGAGATAAGCGGTTGCACTAGAACTTTTTATTCCGCAATGAAGGCATATCTTTGGATGTTGGCCGCCCTGACATCCATTTCGAATTTGTTGAGCTGAATTCAAATTAAAAAAAAAAAAAAATTGAGGAAGCTGACCCGAGTTTGATATATCTAGTAAATTGGGCCTGGTTACCGCATTGCTTCGCACAAGTACGACATGCATTTCATAGCGAGCCCTTTGGAAAAAACAAGTTTTTTATTATTATCAACCTTATTTCACCTACGTCAAGGTTGATATTCCTTTTGCCAGAAAAAAAAATCTGTCTTACAGGAATCTAAAAAGGATAAAATGAATCAAAGCATTAAATTACGACTTTTTACTGTGTCAACTTTAAATAGGATAACATAACTAACAATACATTTGTAATTATTTTTGTTTGGCTATTTCATTTCTAAAAATTAACACATTATTATGACTATAGGTAATTTGATCCAAAACTCATAAGTATTATTTTTCTGACTTGTAATTAATATTGACAATAATGACCCATTAAATATTCGTAATATTAGAATTGACAATACATCAACAAGTGATAACACTCAGCACATACTACTACACATACATTATTGTCTTGAAACACCGACCTAGGGTCACCAGTCTAATTAAATAAGCTTTAGCAGTTACCGTTATAAACAATAATGACATTAATGACAATCTGGAAGACTTATCTCAGAAGAAACAGTCATTTACGTTAATGATGTTAAAGCTTAATGAACTAGACCACAGCAAAGCCAACAGCATGAAACTGTGCATTTGATCATTTTATAACATTATACTAGTAATATTTAAGATGTAATAATGCTTAAAACAACAATGTTTTGTCTTTATTTGCAAACAATTAATTTACATACACCTATCTAAGCAAATACTAGGATAAATACCTGTTACATTACTATTACAGATGGACATATTGTGTATATTAAATGGGCGCTATTCATAACTAAACAGTTATCATAATATCGTTAAATATAATAATAGGTATTTTGATCTGACATTTAGTTCAAAAAGAAACCATTAACTACGTTCTCCCGACTTCATTTGATTTTTCATAATAACACAGATTTCAACAAAACATTGCACTTACATAATTTGTTGTTACATCATGTTTGTATCATTGTTTATCCCACATTGCTGTAACCATTCTAAACGAGATATGGTTATGTAATATTGCAATTTATCTGTCTGTAAATCACCAGTTCCTACAACTGTTTATTTAATCCTTTCTCTTTGTTTCTTGTAGCGACCCTCATTATCTGGTAATTATTCTCATCAGTGAACAAATATTAGTATGTATCAGTAACTACCGTATCTATTTTAATGCCCTAGTATTTATCATAAGAGTTATAGGACTGTAATTGATTGTATTATTGTCTCTTAATATTTTGTTCTTCTTTAGAAGTTATATTTGACCTTTTGCTGGATTTTTTCCCAATCCATAAATGTAATAATTACTCGTATCATGTATGTATAACGTAAAAGCATAATGTTTTTTTTTTAAAACATCATTAACGAAATCATAAATTGTGTTATATGATTCAAACACAGTTGACATGTTAAATACAATAGAAAAAACATTCCGAATAAAGCGTCTTTAGTTAGGTAAACCTGGACCGTCTAGTAATTACATTGGTTTGGTAACAATATTATAAATAGCTGCAACATCAATAAAGGTAGAATATAGAAATAGTACGTAATAACATGATGCATGTTAAATGACAATAAAAAAATACTAATCTGCACAGATACCATTTAACTCCAACAACATTAAACATAAGAATCCTAACATTACCATACTAAATGCATAGTTCAGTTACAGTCGATATTTTCTCTACAGCTTGATTCGATTGTTGTTGTTGTACACACAAAATTGAAGAATTGTTAATTGGATAGAGGATGTTAAAATGGTAGAAGAAAAATGTCAGTACCCCATTAAGAAAGTGATTCAAATCAAATTAGAAAACATAAGTAAAAGAATTTTGATGTCATTCGTCAAGACGGCACTTGCTAGAGAGTAATTTGTCATGGATGCACCACATGATGCCATTTATGTATAAACCTACGTAAATATTAACAGCGCAATGTGTGAGAAAATATGGCTATTTATTTTGTACAGACATCGCAACAAAATGACAAGGAAGGAGAATAGTTTACCGTTAGTTATTCAGCCTTCCTGAATTATCTATATTCTATATCAAATACTGACATACTATTCGATTATAATTGACTTTCAATGAATGACTCGCATTTACTAACTGGCCAAATTTTTTCATAATATAGATCTATAATTTAGTTAACCACAAGTGCCGTTTTTATGCTACAGTAATTAGTCAGTGGTCACTCAATAATTCAAGTCCTTTCAAATGGGTTATTTAACATAATAAATTGTTAAATAAAGACAAACGCAACAAAAATAACAATAATATCACCAACTTAATAATTCACTTTAAGTGAAATAAAAATAAATAAAATAATTGTTGAGTCAAATTTTGCTTTAAAAGCTTATGATTGTATATTTCGGCAATGGTTATTTAAAGCTAATAAATGTAATAATTGCATTATCTAATATTATAATATTCTGTGGCACGTCGTAAATTAAATGTAAATAACTGGTTTTAGTACTGCAATCAACCATTTAAATTAGATTATTTTAGACCATCGCTCGCTCCTCCCGCACAAAGCAAAAACTCATTCGTTAAACAGGGCGAGCAGTTATTAAGCTAGAAATGAAATAGATGTTATTTGTATTAAGATCGCTAATATCTTGGATTAAGTATATTAATTACAAACCTCTATTGTTTATGTTTGGAAAGGAGTACTAGTTTGATCAAATGAGATTTACATTATGCCACGGACGCAAAACGCGCAAGTAACGTTTTGTTCCTCTTGAACCACTAACACATCAATAAATGTCATGATTACATGAAAGTGTTACATTTAAGATTAGTATTAGTCTACTGATAATTAAAGTAAAACAATAACTAGTCGTGTATAACAAAAAGAGAAGTAAATCAGATTTTCTAAAAATAATTTGTATCATAATTACCTAATAAAAATCGTAGAACATACTCATATTGTTGATAACAGACAGACAATGTGTGTTAAATAAATTTATTAATAGAATCAAATACATATAATAAGAATAAATAATGATTCTGAATAAACCTAGGAACCTGAATGTGTTAAAAGATGTGTTACCTTTATCATAAAATGTGTTTTCAAATAATAGTAAATAATAAATTTATTAAATAACGCATTAACCTCTGAAAAAAAAAAAGTTTATTAAAAAAAACGCATTGAAACTCAGTTTGAGCAAATGCAGTAAACAAAACGGTTCACAAACAGATACAAATAAACAGTTCAATAAATACGAATACAATTTAGCTAGAAGCTTGAAGACTTCGTTTGTTGACAATTTAGACGATCGTGGTGCGCTTGTAACCCAATAAGTATTCTGCGATTCCGATGTAGTACACGGTCTGAGCGATGCCGAACAGCGGCGCGATCACGATCATTCGGCACGCGCCGCCTTTAAAGAACGCTGTGATACCCTCGTTCTTCAATATTTTTCTGCGTAGCAAAAAATAATATAAAATAAAGTCATTTTCCATGTATTTCGGTCGCTTGTCTTTAGGTCGCTTGATGTGGATGCAATAGATGTTTATGCCGGGAGGTTTAATTTTAAACTAAGCCCGCTAACTCTGGAATCCTTCATCATAGTCGAGATTTAATATCACATCCGAGACATAGAACACTGTTTTATCCCCTCGATGCATGCTCAAGGAAAATAGTATATATTTTATCTATTATCTCCTGAAGGCTACTTCTCGTGGTTTGCTCTCATTATTATCAATGCGAGTTGTACTGAACTGCCACCACTCTAGTTTTCAAACGAATGACTAGACGCGGCTTTGACCAGCAGATTATAAGAAAATTCAGCACTATATTGCTCGGCTACAGCTAGTCACGGTAACAACAGCGACCCAATGCCGGGTAATAATGACTTCGTTTAAGTTTCGAGCAGGTGGTATGAAAAGTAAAATATCCAATGTCATAATTCAGACCATGGTCAACCCCTGCTAAAACTTTCATCCAAATCCGTTTATAACATTACCGACTATTGGTTTTGCCGGCGTGAGAGAGAGTTACGTTCACATTTATAATATTAGAATAGAAGTAGGACTTACACGATACAATCCGGCACGGATTTGTACTGCCGGTCGCCGCTGGTGACAACGAGCGTCTGCATGCGCGTCTTCACCACGTCTAGCGGGTTCACCGCCAGCGCCGCAATGGAACCGGCTGCGCAGCCTGACAGGAACGACCACCTGCGGACCGCCATATATTTCTACACTTCCAAGTGTCAAACGATTATTATTACTGTTTCATTCTAATTGAAAAAAATGTTGTATAATTATCACGTTACTCGCGACATACATTACACACTCTTTCATTTGCAGCATGTACAAGCATCAAGTGAAAACTAGTTCTTACCAGAAAGGTGGTGTGAGTTCTTCTGGTTTCTTTCCTAGTTTGCTAAGGATGGCAAACATCGGAAAGTAAACTACACTGAAGGAAATGTCACGACATCCAGTAGCTCCCACGCCCTTGTACAGCCCGAAAATACCATTTTCTGCGACTAGTTTCTTCGTCAGTTGCCAGGCAGACACTTTCGGGATATCTTTTGCACCCCCTAAAAAAATAGATTAAAAATATAATTTAAGATCACGCCTGTATTCTCCGAATAAAACAATATTATTATGAATAAAATCTAAATACGCAAAAGCAAGTTTCGTGACTGCAAACCTGATTAGGATCAGCTTTGCATGTAAGAAAATGTATACGGAATATGTGCGAGACGGCCATATTTATTCAGGTAAACGTTATCCACCGACTGAAAAATCAGCCCTTAGTCTAATTTTTTTTTTCATATTATACAGTCGCTGACACGTGTGTTGGCAAAGATTTGGCGTAATGGGCGTAAGTTCACGCATGTTACACTTAGTGTTCGTTTACGGCACAGCGCATCGGGCGTTTTTACTGTTTACGGAGAAGCAGCGCGAGCAGCGGCCCGCGGCATCGGCCGCGCAAACACAAATATAAGTATAGATGTGTACAGTTCGTTCGATGGTTCTTGGTGCGCCTGAAGTTAGGCTCTGCGAACTTTAGCGCTTGTGAACTCGTAAAAAAATAAATGTTTGAAAAAATAAATAGCAATAGCAGTTGTTATTGCTGTTAACAACTGTTATTGGCATTTATTTTTATAAATCATTTATTTAACGCGCTTATTTTGAGCGCTAAAGTTAGCAGAGCCTAACTTCAGGCGCTCCAAGAACCGTCGAACGTACTGTACGATGTTGTTTACGGAAACGCGGGGCGTGTAGAGTAGCGGTGCCCGCCGCGGCGCCCGCGGCGGGTATCGCTGCGGAAATTCAAGCGTGTAGCATTGCTAAAAGTTTAAAAAAAGGAAAACAATTCGTAAAGTATATTAGGCGTTATAAATAAAAAATGTACGAATAAAAGTTAAGAAATTTATTATAAAACTATAAACATATTATACGTATGTTTACATGCCATCTTCGTCACTATCGCTGTTTAAAAGTGTTACCCCTGGCCAGAAATTAATGTTAGTAGTGGTATTCGAACTAGTGAAAGGAGTTCCTTTTTTTGTTTTTTTCGAGAGTTTGGGCATCTTTGCCGCTCATCAGATAGCCACAAGATAGCATCAAGCCGTGGTGGTGGTAACATGACGAAGCAACGCTTGTAAATTAGTTTTAAAACTTTGTAGCTATAAAATTTGAAGGATGAACATAATAATATAATAGGATAATAGCATTTTCCAAGATGATCTTTCTATTTTAAATTATTCTATGACATTCCAAATCATTAATCTACCAATCGGATCGCGACAGACTAAATGGGCCCGTAATGAAACTTCTTAGTGAACCCTGCACTAACACAAGTAGACAAAACAAAACAAGTAACACTAATTACTTGAGTAAAAGTTATTACTTAAGAAACTACTTAGCAACAAGTTATTACTTCTTTATAAACTTAGTATCGTTACTAACCAGCTTTAGCCTCAGCCGCTATACGTCCAGCATCCTGCATCGCGATTTTCAAGAGCTCCATAGGAGTAGTGACGATGATTTGACACGCCCCAGCCATGCCACCAGCAAGCATCTGCCGTGGGATGGGTAGGGTCCTGCAATATATATTCATTAATGGTAAATTTCGACTGGCCTGTTGGACTAGTGGTTAATGGCCCTGACTGCTATGCCGTCAGGTCGTGGGTTCGATCCCCACCCAGGACAATAATAATAATAATAAATCCCCATCGCTGTATCTCAACGTTGACGTCGTGGTGGGGCTTACGCGCTCCAATAAACCCTAGGTCGTAACATGCCTAGGGTGAGGGGCCAGACTAAAAGAGATACAATCCGCAGGGTAGTTTTGTGGCGAACTGTTGGGCATTAGCGACCCCACGGACCTGATCTCCCGGGAGAATTCTCGTTTTTCAACTCCGGCTTGCCTTTATTGGCTTACTTTACGGTACTTCCGGGATTGTCCTGATAGCCGTGGTATATCTCTCCACTCCTCAAGCACTTCAGGGTATGTTGCCCTCTTGTTGCTACGTCACTTCGTGCTAGCGGCCGTTTTTGGGGGCCCATTTATTGAGTGTGCAAGTCACCCCCTGCCTGTTTACCGATGGACATTAATGATATTGTTTAGGCAGGGGCCATAGTATTCACATAGTTCGTAATAACCAGTCCACTTAAGACTCCAAAAACCATAGCCCTATTGTCTTTATTTTCCATATGACACAATAGTTTTCATCAACCGGGGGTTGTAATTGGATACACTAGCATTGCGTGTACAGGGACAATCGTCGGTTGGCATCACGTTCCATTAAAAGTATCTATGTGTCTCTGTGAGTTGGTTTCGGCTCCTCGTACGCCTTCCAAAGGACCAAGACTTTAGGGTCCTGTGATATATTGAAACAAAAAATAATAATAATATCAAACACACACTATCACAAATGTTTGTGTGATGAGCACGATCATTTGTTCTGTGTCTGGATATAATTATCTATAACATGTATGTATTTAGAAATATATAAGTATGTTTATCAGTGGTCTAGTACCTACTCATAAAACAAGCTCTGCTTAGCTTGGGACTAGACAGCGTTGTGTAAAGCGATGCGCGCACTGGTGACTTTTGTCACCGTGACTTTTTTGTCACCCTTATCAAGTCCATGGATATGTATAGAGGTGCGCGCACGTTACGACGTGACAACTGTGTGACTTTTTTGTACGCTGACCATGGAGCGGACAAGCCCGTGACATTTTTGTCACCGCGCCGCAATCAGTAGCGTAGCAGGGGTGGGGGCGGTGGGGGCCATGACCCCAGGAGCCATACGAAAGGGGGCGGCAGGAAGCGCCAATTTAATAATTTGGAAAATGTAAAAATATTATTATGAGTAATTATTTATTTATTTATATATACTTTACTGTACACCAAGATAAAAAGATTATAAAATTTTGAGACTTAAATAAAAACATACAATGGGCGGCCTTATCGCTATCTGCGAACTCTTCCAGGCTACCTGGGATGGAAAGAGATTGCATGGACATAAAGTGGGGTTGCACTTGGAGCGTAACAAAACAAGTTAAACAAATAGGCGAAAAAACAAAGTACATACTTAAAACTTAAGAGTGGCCCCATGCTGCGAAAACGCACGCTACGCCACTGCGACAAATGACGCTTCGATTTCAAAAAAGTCTCGTGCAAAGATATTAGAAAGGAGTTTTTTACATTTCTGTGGTTTTGTCACTGTCGCTGTCGCTCGTCGTGCGCGCACTCCACCTTGGATACGTGACGTGACAGTGACAAACACTTAAAAGTCACCGTGACAAAAGTCACCGGTGCGCGCAGGGCCTAAATAGTTGTGGAATAAAAAATGAAAATCTGGACACTCTATTCTGGTGAAATTAAATTGTATCAATTTTTATTTGTTTTTATACTGTGCTTTTATGCTGACAGCTGGACAAGGCAGGCGCCGATGTCAGTTACACAGTTAATACTAGCACAGACATCATTGTTTACTTTATCTTTTTAAAGAAAACATATCTTATTTAATACATTGTATTTTGATTAGGATAGATAAGATAAGATGTATAATCTTCTGCACACAAGTTGTACAATCATGGCGGTTGATCTTAAATGTGCAATAACCGATTTCCGTCTCAATAAAAGTGAGGGGCCGCGCGTAACCTTAGCAACGGGTTCAACTTATACCTACCTTTCTTAATAAAATGACATGGCCGAATCCTGTCCTCAGGATCAATTCAGAACTGAATATCTTACATAAATCATTATTATATGAAAATAATTTCTAAAATAAATCAAAACAATTACATTTCTCTAGAACAGGCGACAAAAAATCCCAAAAAATAAGTGCGTTAATTGTGTTTGTGTCGTTGGTTTTATCGCAATCATAGAGTATAAATCAATATAAATTGCATCTACGTTTGAAAACACGCATAAGACAAACACTATACCTATCTGTAGTACGCCTGAAGGTCTGACTAAAATATAAAACACCCGTGAATGCCAGAATTGTATTGCTCAGATACATTAAAAAAGGTAACGGTACCATGATTATCGCAGATAGGTACCACTTTTGGAGCTACCGCGCATCTTGATGACACTCACGTTACAGATTATGAACCGACAATATTTTCAAGAGTAGAGTGTATCCAAACGCACTAAAGTAAAGGGGCTATTACACCTTTCCTAATTCAGGTTCCGATATTCAGGGGCCGATTTAGGAAAAGAAAGTCAGTCGCCGGAGCTCTTGATTACACATTCACTGATTCAGGTTACTGAATCAGTCGCCACAGAGTGCTTTGTAATAATATGTCAGTCGCCAAGGGCGAGCGGCTCGTGACGGACGTGTCGAGTGAAAAGAACTATGACAAAATGGCCCCAATATTAACTACCGTAAAACAAAAAAAAAAAAATCATAACCTTAGCGGTTGGCCCAAGAGAAATTACGAGATATTTTTATTGAATAAGAAAAAGAGATATCCTTTTTGAGATGGGATTGTTGATCTAGTGGTTAGTGGCCCCCTAACTGCTATACCGGAGGTCGTGTGTTCGATTCCCACCCAGGACAAATGTTTTTGTGATGAGCACGATAAGGGCTTATTAGAAAAGGTCTTGTTATTATTTAAGTAAAGTCTCAATAAATAATATTCATAAATAGCAAAGTTATGAGCGTTTGTTTATATCCCAAAATCTCACTCAATTTATGGAAACATTGTACAGGTTTATGAATGAAAGAAGGTCAATAAAAATGTAAAAACACTGCGCTTAGTATTTTCTAGTAGTACCTAGTTGTTATGAATGATGATTCAATTATGAATTTAGCAGTAATGAAAAATTTTCGTGGTCAATTTTGAGATTTCGATTTTTGTACTTTTGACTACACAAATATGATCAGTAACGGGTACTGATTTAGCCCCATTTTTTTGTGCACTAATTAAAAAATAGGGGTGTATAAGTAAGTATGTTTAGACGGGTCTAGACGGGGCGTTGTGAGATTGTTGTGGAATATTATTTGGTATTCCGTTTATTTATTATCATAGAATTATTAAATAGGTTAACATATTATCCCCCGATTTCTGATTTAAGCATTTGAAGTTGAGAATTACTCAAACTCTACTTTACCCTCTAAACCTGTCAAAATTTGGCATATAAGTATGGTTTGAGACGTTCTTAACTCAAAATACTCAATTCAGAAACCCGCTCTATGTTTACTATATAAATAGGTAGGTAGGTAGGTATAGGTTGTTTTTTTGTTTATTAGATAAATAGGTAAATATATTATGTTTACCTATTAATCTAATAATTCTTTGTTTCACCTTGATATGTAACAGTTTTTTGTCACTAATAAATAAAATAAATAGTTTGAATCACTTTTGTTTCAAAGATAAGACATGTTCTTTTATAATAAGTACCAACATATTTTATTTTTGTCATTTTGTTTTGTGTGCATCCACACCATCGAAGAAAACACGTGCGCTCGCGTCAGTAGGCGAGCGGTGACTGAGCGTCCAAAATGCGATTACATCTTTCCTAGATAGGATTCAGGACGCCGGAATCCACTTTTTTCCTAAATCGGAGCCTAAGTAGCATTCTTCCTACCTAAATGCAATTATACTTCCCTGAATTTAGGCGTGCCTAAATATCGGAACCTGAATTAGGAAAGGTGTAATAGCCCCTTTAAGGCTGGACCACACTAAATGGTTATCTACACAAAAGATATGTACCCACATATATATTTTACCAACTTTACCTACTATCATTTGAATACCGTAATTAGAGACACAATAGAAAGACAATAGGAGTGCGGACGCCGGCGTTCGCTTGGGACTTGATACTTAACTACACAGTTGAATTCCATAATTCGAAAGAGTTTTGAAGTGAAGACTGCGCCCTAATAATTACCAGCTATTACGAATACTTTCCACATTTATTAGACTGGCCTTGGGACTTCTAACAATTACTTATAAAAGGTAAAAGTGAAGATTTTTTATAAAAAATGATAAATATTGTTACAGGATCGGAAGACATCTGCAAGCATGTCGTCCTTGATAACATTTTGTTGATCTCTGAAGATGAATAGTTAGGCTTATGAGTGGATGAAATTATTGAATGTATCTTGTCTGAGTAATTAAAGTGATGTTGTGTTTCTTAAAATGTCTGTAAAATATTAAGAAGTATAAATATTTAAGCAAATGTATGTGGTTACTTATTTAAATACCTAAATGAAAATTCAAGTGCTATTTTAGTGTTTTATTGCATATCCAATTGTACTTTTTCCAAAATCGCTAAATATCCAGAAATATCAATTTTACTGCCGAGCAATTCGTATTTTTCGAGTTTAACTTCATTGAAAATAGGTGACTCTTTGGATTAGATTAGAAAGTATCTTGCCATTCCGACGTAAACAATACAGGAATTGGATGAAATTTGAGAATCCTTATTTTTTTTTGTTTTGTTATTTAATTACCTACTTGTTTTTAATTTTTTTCTTTAATTTATTGGACTACTGTTAATTTTAGTAAATAATGAATTGATGTGGTTATGATTTTTATTATTGCTTTTTTTATAATATTCTAATCAACTATTTATTCTTGTATTTTCATTTTTTAATTGTAATTAATTAATTAATAGATGATATTTAAATAATAATGCTCATTAATTTACATATTCAAACTAAAGTAAAGCTGCGGGCTACTGCCCGCAAGTTTGTTACTACTGACTTTTACAAAATATCAATTCAGTTGTGTTAAACGCCGATTTCATTTATACAGGAAAAGTTTTTAACCAGTGCGCAAATTTTGACATAATAAACTTGAATATATTTTAATAAACACGTATTTTTTATTTTGATATGTTTCAATAGTAAAAAATGAAGTTAACGCTTACGAGACTTGTTTACTCAGAAATTTATTTTATGGACGTCGCTTGCCAGTCCGTCGACTGGTCGCCCGATTCACGCCGCGTGTCGACCGCTCGCCTGACGCGCCAGCTGGTATCAGAAGTACTCACGCGCGCTCGCTCTATGCGACGGTACCTACTTACGCGGTGCGATTATTGACCCCAGTTTAGCGCTACAATTTTTAAGTTTAGACTGTGTAAAGTTATTTGTAAACGTAATTCCAATTTATCCTTCATACTTTCATGGGCTTAGGACCATCAAAATGCAGAAAATAAATCATAATAAGTAAGAAAGTAGGTAGGTAATACGTTTTAATCCATTCAAAATAAAACATTTAGGTATGATAGGTATTTAGACATGGTACAATTTAGATTGAAACAATTGCATTTTGGCGTATTTAAAAAATTGTGGTGTGATTTAAAAGGCTCGACGTGGTGCTGGGTCTGGGTCATGGAGTTGTTGTACCGGCTGAAAGTGGTATGGATGGAGTCCGGCTGTATTTAGCAGCTTCCATACTGCGCTTTGGCTAACACCAAAACGTCGTTCTGCGTCGTAGGTACTGGCTCTTGGATTGCGTTCAAAAAAATCGGCATCGACTGCCAGTCGAGGTCTGCCAGACCCTTGTGCGTGGCTCGGTGTTCTGAACTGGCCGTGATCAAGCAGCCTTTGGTTAGCTGCTAAAATTGTCCTCTCATTACCGTAGGATTGAGGATCCCTTGGGCTCGCATACAAGGTACGCTCTCCCTTTCGTATCTTCTTCGTGCTGCTCGTAAATTTTCATTGCTTAACAAATACACTCGCACCATTTCATAATACTCGCGGTGAGTAAAATGAGACATTGTCACTACGCTAGTCTAGTACGCGGCACACGCGCAGGGACGGCGAAGGGCGCGAACGTCCGACCTCCGCTTCAGCAAGTGACGTACTGCATGTGCATGCGTTTTGTTTATAAAACGCCGGCGCCGCATGCCCCCGCACCCCCGTCTCTTGCGCTGGGCGTGGTCCAGCGGCCGGCGGACTTCGCGTTTTCATTCATGCTCATTCATAGTATTACTATTAAATTATATCCATGTCTTGCTTATTTCAAATTGGGACAAAGTGGAAAAATGAGAAAAAAAAAAGTCATAAACTAAAAATGGAAATGTGTTCTATTGCTTACACTGAGCCACCAAAAAAAATTTACGCAGTGGTTAAAAAATTTTCCTGTAGAGCGAAATCAGTCGTATTATAGTTTATTATAGGTAACTAAGCAATGCTGATTTCTTTGTGTCCCATATTCTTTCTTATACAATTATTGGAATATTTTTCACATTGTTGCGTTTTAATAAGCAAGCCAACAGGAGATAACAAACAGGTCTCTCATAATGGACTTCGGACGTCGAACGGAACACATAGGCCGTGTTTACGGAGACGCAGCGCGTTGGGCGTTTCGTCGTTCATTGCAGCAGCGGGTCGCGTCATCGCTCGCGCAATCACAATCATATGGCAATGTACGACAGACCGCCCGAAGCGCCACAAAACGCGCCGCGTCTCCATAATCAAACAATTAATATAAAAATTATACCTTGAAATAAAATTTGTATTATGTTTCCTAAGACGTCCGAACTCCAAATAATTTCTTCCTGGTGTAAACCAATCATCATCATTACTATTATGAGCCGAACAATGATAAAGGAATGCTGGCTTGCTCTGTGCTGTTAGTTAGCTCCAGATGCGGCCACGGGTGGCGCTGAGATCGATTTACGTATTGGAAATGGCGAAATCTAGCGAGTAAACGTGGAAAGAAGATGATGTACTCTCTCATAATGGACTTCGGACGTCTTAGGAAACATAATACAGATTTTATTTCAAGGTAAAATTTTTATATTAAATTTACATGTCAATTTTTTCATTTATAAATAAATTCATATTTTAAAAGGAAATTATCCCAACTGCTGTTTTCATTAATAAAAAAAAATATCGGCACACTAGGGAGGGAGGGAAAGTGTCACAATAATTGTTACCAGCCCTACAGTAAAAAAAAAAAAAATATACCAGCTCTATTGTACACTGTTTTCTATTTTGTAATTTTTGTCAAGCAAACAGTGATGATCAGCAGCTTAACTTGAATAAATGACTTTTGTTCGCTTCTGTGCAGGGGCAGTACTATTGAATGCGGTCACATCATAAAGCAATAAGGTCTAATTTTGCGTACAAAACTGAAGTGACAGTAAGATACATATATATGTCATCAGCTTAATCTGAGTTTATCTATTACAAGACAATACTCTTTTCGAAGATTTGTACATTTGCACTGTTTAGATAATATATTTAATAGCTTTTATCTTCATTTGGTGTACAAGTATAAGCATAGTAAAACCTGAATGGACCATAAACCACAAGGCGGGCACAGTGTTAGTGAACTTCACATGCCTTATTGAGTTTTCTAGAACATGCTGGTTTCCACACAATGTTTCCTTTCATCGTTTTGAGATTAAATAAATTACAAAAAGTAAAGAACCTGCATAGGTCTGAACCCATGGCGTACATAAGTCGGGGCCGTATTCACTGGACCACCGTTTGGTGTAATTTAATCTTTGTTCAGGAGTTTCATGGCCAATTTGAGAAAGAAGCTAAGTTGAAAATAAGACTTACCCGTCAGGCAGAGATAGATTCATGCGGAAGATATCATTACAAGTTAATTTAATGGCCTTCTCTGGTGTGATGAGCAGGATGTTTACACCTGACCCGCGGTACATGCCGAAGTAGCCCTCTGCTCTGTATGTCTTTCTAAAGCAATCGACCCTGAAAGACAAAGTGTTACTTTTAAATACAGCAATCGTATATTTATTATTATTATCATTTCGACTAGTAGACCATCTAAAGATAAAAGCAGCCTGAGCTTTCTGGGACATCGTCGCTAATCAAGATAAGATCTCGCGATTTATTAAAAAAGCGAGAAGTTACGATCGTTTCGTTAAACGTGAACACTTGGAGTTGGCCACGCCCCCAATTCCTTTGTTCTGACGTCATCTCAACGCTCAGTCACGTGGTCTGAGGCGACTGAGCTGACAACTGAGCGTGTACAACAAATAACAGTCCACACTACATACCGTTCCAGAGACTTGCTATCTCACTCAGACATGATGGAAACAATCCCACATCTTTACTGCGCCGCGCGCCTTGCGGCGTAAAGCCGATCCAAACCGGTATTTATGGCATTATTTTTTACAAATGCCATTTTATCTTATATTATTTATCGATAGATCCCGTCATTCAAAGTGTAAAAACAAAGTGTCTTAAACGTTTTCTATAAAATTGATCGTCAGCCTTGAATTATTTTATTTTGTATGGTTGAAGACTAAAACTGCTCAATTACTAGAGTCTATTCTTTTATTTCCAAAAAAATGCAGATATACCTTTTTTTATCTGCATTTTTTATTGCGGTACTCTAGATTTTTAGCAGATACCGATAAAAAAAAATACTTTGTATATATACACGACGATGCAAGGACGAGTTAGTGGCGCTGTAAAAATGTGCGACTGTTTTCACCGTCTACCTCGCAGGATCTTTCAGTTTCCCTACATGCGCACACTGTCGGAAACTATGCCTTGGCATGCATGTAGGGTTGGATCTTTTTCCTTTCTGATATCGATAATGGGCGCCGGGTCTTATAGATACATGTACCTAGATAGGTAGAATGAATTGATAACTATGATACTCACATGCTGGTATATTGCTTTTCGCCATTTGGACCAATAGTTTGATTCTGCAGTCGTGTTTTCACTAAATCGAGTGGAAACACGATGGAGACTCCCACAATACCGGCAATACCGCCATTGATAATCTTTGGTATTAAACTGAAATGTAACAAAAATTAATTTATATTAGCTACACGAAGATATTGCGTATTTTTTTGGGCTTTGCAAGAGCCGCAACCTAGTATCTGCTAGTAATCTTTGATATTTTTATGCGGTAACGTCTTTGCAGCATTGCAGCCGTTGCGGGCATGTTCGAAGAGTTACCGTGGCCCTAGATAGCAAAGGGAAACTGAAGAAACACAGTTCAGTTTTAGACAATAAAAGTTTAAGTTTCTCGCTCCACTCCAGAGCGGGCTTATTATATACGATATTAATATACGATATTTGATGATTCCCCACCACAAAAAAGTGCACCCACTAGTGACGTCAATCTAGAGAAATTCAATGAGCTTGACCGTTTAATGTCGTCCTGCCATAAATATTGTTTTCCATTTGGTTTGGTTAATTTGCCGAACGACTGACAGATTAAGAAAAATCATGTAAATATTGATATTTTTAGAATCTTCAGATCTTAAAAGATAAATAGAAGTACCGACACTTTATCTAGAGATCACTTTAAAAAATCAGGTTATTTATCTGATATGACTTCATCATCAACCTTCTGTGTTAGCCCGCATTATCTGATATCGGTTCTTCTAAAATAATACGAATTTTGGTTCATAAACTGTATGTAATTTACATTTTCTGTAGCATCAACTTTAAAACAGCTTTTTTTAAATTGACATAAATTAGTGCTTGACTGCGATCCCACCTGATGGTAAGAAGTGCCAAAATCGTTGATGGTGATGCACACTAATTTATTAAGAGCCCATTCACTCTAGCCTAACCTACATTATAATCGAATGGGAAGACCGCAGCAGGCAAATTGTTCCAGTCCTTCGACGTACGCGTTATAAACTACGAAGCAAAATTCTTAGTCCGGACCGTAGAGGTTTTAACAACGTAAGGGTGGATACACGCCGTACGTAATGTTGTCCGATGGTAATAAGGATATGGCGGAATCAAATCATGCAATTCCCGCGAAGCTGCTACATTATAGAGTACATAACTCATTTTTTTATTACATTCTAGCTAACACGGCAAACTTCATATCGCGTACTAAGGATAACGCCATCTACGGGCATTACCAGAACTAGCATAATTGCATTTTAAAATAAAATTTTAATTAGAGATGGCACTGTACTGGATTTTTTTTGTGAATTTTTCTATATTTTCTCACCGTTTAAACCCCTTCCCTGGAGTATCAAGAATATTTCAAGGCCAAAATTGGCCAAATCGGTTCAGCCGTTCTTGAGTTTTACCGAGACTAACGAACAACTATTCATTTTTATTTAAAAGAAGAAGAAGAAAAAAAGGACTAAGTCCAAAATTGCAAATAGAATAATTTTCAATTTCGTTCATAAGTTAGAAACCTTTAAAATGTGATGGCAAGGAAAACTGTCAAGTAATAGTAAAAAAGCACAAACTACAATGTGACGTCACCGCCATTAGGCAACGTGCGTAAAGACTAAAGATAGTGACGTATTCCCATCACGCGTTCACTCTATCGCAAAAGATTTATTTTTAGTGCTATTTGTTGTTTAGTACAAAATATTCTACAAAAATAAAAAAATGTTTTAAATGTTTTTGTTTAAATGATCTTTAAATTCGTAATTGCTTACTTACACAATTACAGATCTAAAGACCGTTTAACAAAATTATTTAATTACTGTGTGATACTAAAATGGTCTACTTATATACAATTGTTATGAGAAGAATCGGGTTTTGAATATCAGATAGACAGTTACTTCATGTTAGAAACTCATATATTTTATTTCACGAGGGCGGGTTTAAAACACTGTTTTCTGTGCTAATTTCTATGATACCAAGCGCTCCTTCTTACACTGGCACACAGCAAAAAAAATGTACACGAACCTACACAGACATTCAAGACCAAGCCACCTAGATGATAGATAGATAAAAAAAATATTTGATGCAACACAGAAAATGAACAGACGGTACACTAAAGCACAATAAGGGCCATTCAAGTATTACGTAAGCACTACATTGGGGTGGGGGCTTTTGTTTTGCTTATTTTTGATGACATGGGGTATGGGGGGTTTGGATGGTGATTACGTCAGCAGTAAAGACAAAGTGGATTGTTGTCATGGATTGTTGTGTCATGGATTGTTGTACTGATGACTGTTAATTTGAACCAATATGCCAAAATAAAAGTTGTTTGTTTAGTTCCTCTATTTCAAGCCTATTCCTTATTTTTAACCGACTTCCAAAAAAAAGAGGTTTCTCAATTCGACTGTATATATGCTTTTTCATGTTTGTTCGCGGATAACTCCATCGTTTATGGACCGATTTGCAAAATTTTTTAGAGTTGTAAATAAGTTCTAACTCTCAGTATATTAACTAATAACGAAACTAGAGTATGTACATTGAAAATGCATGTAGGTAGCAATGTTTACGTAAGCATGGGGGGCGGGGAGCTTTTCTTACTTTTGCTGCCAAACTTCAATATGGTAAGGGATAAGCTTGAGAGTTGTAATAAAGTGAGAAAAATTGGTAATGATAAGTCATTATTAATAATTCTCACCTAGATTATGACATGTTCGTCTTCGACGATGGCTTTCTAATGTGGAATGAATTTGGCCTGACCCATATACCCCCCTAACTCCTGTCTCTAGATCTTTTCCCATCAGCAACAGCTTTTCCAGATTATCGCCTCTCTTTCATTTTTCGTTATCAAATACTGGATGTTGCATGTATTACTCTGTGTGTATTGAACTGTTTCATTATGACGTGTGTAACAACCGAAATTCTTGTTCTTCATAATTATGTGCGTATGTAGGTCATACATCTAATTTGAGAACATTTTCTAGGATCTATCTTATTTAAATAAATAAAAATATCATAAGACTATTCAGACCAGTTTAGTAGAAGTGATTGTATTGAAGGTTACTGCATTAGAAGCTGGTTGAAAACTGATAGGTCACAGCAAAATCAACACTATATCTCTCCTAGATAGTGTTGATTTTGCTGTGACCTAAAGGTCTTTTTCAAAAAAGTAATTACAATCTACAGAAAATCAATTTGCATATGTTAATGTAATCATTATGGCTGCTCTTAACAGTAATAGACTACTTTGTTATATTGTAGTTAGTACAGGTGTGTTATAGACCGTTCATAATTTAAGTACACACTGCATAAGGTATTTTTTTTATTATTAGGCAAATTGTTGACAGATGTCGTTTTTTTTTAAGGTAGGAAATAATCTAATGATTTCTCCCGCTCTAGGGCGGAGCGAGAGGGTATGTTAAACTTTTACTTGCTAAAACCATACTTTGGTTGCTTCTTTGCCTTGCATTCCTGGACCACGGGTTTCTCTTTCGGAAGTCAACCCAAGGCCTTTGTAGGCTGATATCTCTGAGGAGCGCGTTAAACACTAGGCGCCGTCGACGATACGGACTCGGTTCAGACGGTTAACGGACAGCCGGACAGCAGGATGCCAATTGCTCGTCGTTCGTAAACCCACGCCTATGGTGGCTGTAAGTTGGGGTCGGGGTCGGAGTCCCGGCGGCTGGGACGTGAGGAAGACCTGTCCCTCACCCAAGGCGACCACCGCCCATTCCAGACCATGGCTGTGCTCCGCCCAAGCGGGGTACAACTTTACCATATGCTCTATCGTATCCGACGGGCGTTTCTTCCGCACTTACCATGTCCAGCAAGGACCTGCGTCATGCAGAAGGTGAGGACATTGTGACGTCTGTCCAGCCACTCCTCGAAGAGGAGACTTACCGCCTTTATTATGGCACGTTCAAGGAACTACTGGTCTAAGTTGAAAAAAACCTTTTAGTATTAGATATCCCATTTATTAGGGAAACTATAGGGCTAAACATACATATAAAAACACCCCACCGACATGCAAGTGAAACTGCGAGAGATGGCTAGTGTCTTAATATTGAAGGGCATAACATGGCGCTCTGTTAATCAAATATAAAATCTTCATTTATATACCTGTGTTAACAAATAAAAGTAATTTGATTTGAAGTTACAGCAAATCAACTCGGCCTATAGCAATATACTATTGGATATGTGCTTCTTATGAGTTGCACACTTTTACAGACTAAAACGACATCTGTGACCATCAGTTGCCTTTTGCATTTAAGGACCACAGTTTCCCTTTCAGTAATTCCATAGGGAAAGATATATTTATTTATTTTATTTATTTACACTTTATTGTACAACAAGATTACAATTATTAAGATACCCAGTGTCAAGGGATAAAGCGTAAGTTGGAACGGAACAGGATGGATCCTGTTCCAACTTACGCTTTATTCCAATATAGCAGGAGATAAATAGATGAAAGTTGACTCAAACCATGAAGGTTGGTTCAAATTGGAGGGGGCTTTTACCCAAGGACTACCCACCAGCAAAAAATAAATTTGTGTAGATAAATAAAGCTTATTATTTATGGCTATTAATAGAGTTACAATGACAAGTGAAATTTACTTACACTTGTGGTGTTATTGGAGCAACCGGTGGTTTTGGTTTTGCATCTTTCCCTGCCATTCTGATTTACTTAGAGCTGTAAAAGGAATGATATTTAAAATATTGTTTATGTTATTGGCAGAGTACATCTAGTTGTTCCATATTATGCTGAGCTTTCTAGGTATTATATAAAATGTTTAAGCTATCACTAGTGACCAACCCCATGCTTGCATGAATGTATATTATAAACATATACTGTCCTTATTTATTGCACTTTCTTTTGTTGAAAACCACTTCAAAATCCATTGCATGTTTTTACAGATTGGATATGGAAAGCAACATTTGTTTTATACAATACAAATATTTAGGTCTCATTAATATCTTAACTATACCCTGTATAGCTAATCTATTATAAGCCCAAGGAGTTGTATAGAAAATATACAATAAATAATATTTCAAATGAATAGGATGCACAGAATTAATTTAAAGGACTGGTAAAAATTACACTAGATTTTTTAAATGATGAAGTTGCTTGAACATTTTTATTTTTAATAAAATTTAGTACACACTAAATAAAAGTGAAGTAACAGGTGACATTTGACAGCAGTTTATTTATAAAACCTGAGACCAGTTTTCAAGTATATCCTTGTAAGTTATTTAATAATTACCTTAATAATAACATAAGGAAATTTTATAACTTTGACGCTTAGGTAGCATTAGACGTAGGTATTATGAATAATTGGGCCGGCCTCGTCTCTAATTGTATTTTTCATCTCAACGAGCCTTAACCGTAAGTGCTCGCCAGTGAAAAAATCAATAACTTCGTATACCGTACACACACAACAGTATTAAATTATATTATACTAAAAGTGATGGGTTGTTAACTAGATGACTCCTTTTTAATCTTAAGAAAACTTATTAGAATGCACTGTTAGAATTGTTTTAAAATCTATCTTTACAAAAATTGGATTCTTCCCATCGGAATTTTACGTAATCGCAACAAGCAAAAGGTTACTTACCTAATACTATTAGGTGTAGGTTATAGTATATAGCCCTTGAACTATCTATAAATTCAAATGTTAAACATATTAGCAGAACACTGTTTTTTCTGAAATAATAAAAAATGTCCCAATCGCCTGAAAGTCACAATGCATTTGACATCTGCGAATAGAAGTTGTGGTTTGAATTTGAAGTTTGATTGATTGATCGCAAGACTAAATGTTGCAAGTACTTAAAAGGTTATTTATCCTTATTTTTCATTGATTGAAATGGAAACTGCGTTAGGAGGTTTTAATTTTTAGGCCATTTCCCGGGAATTCTCTGAAAATAAGTTGAGTACCGTTACTTATTCTGATTTGTTTTAATATTGACATTCAAAAAGCATTTTGTTTTTAGAAAAAATAGATAGCAAGCCCGATCACATCGAAAGTTAAATAGTATCTCTGACTTCAGCTAACAATTAATATGTGTTTTTTTAAAAACCTTTAAATATATTTTACCGTTAATGCGGTATTTTCTCACTAGCTGGTAACACTGATATAAGAGTCAATGATGTTTTTCAGATGTTGATTTTGACATTTTTATTAAATTGCCAACAGTAATAAAACGAGGAAAACGATCAGTCTTACAGAAAATAGCTGGCAGACCAGAATTTTCTTTTCCAAAGATTATTCCCAAGGTTATGTTTTTTCAAGAGGCCTTTATGCCTTATTTATAACCTTTAGTAAAAGATACTGTATGATGGCCCAGTGGTTAAGGCACCCGCTGCCTCAAAAGCACTAAATTGCGGATTCGAAACCGGGCAAGAACCAATGATTTTTTCAATTGTTATGTACTTTTCTAGAACAAAATTGACACCTGGTGCTTCAAAAGCCTTTGGTCCCGGTTGCCATTCATAGATCTTTGACAGTCGCAGTAAACGTAGTGCTTATATTCTCTTTGGTCGCAGTCGGTCTGGTCGTTACAGATAAACGTAGTGCTTATATTCTCTTTGGTTACAGACAGCAGAGACCATCAATTATTTATCTAAGGAGTACCGTGTTGCCCTGTAACTGGGTTGTGGAGGTCTGATAAGCAGCCACTTCATGAAAAATACGTCAGACTGAATATCGAGGTCAAGCCAAATCTAGTTAGGAAAACGCTAGGGAGATGATGCGTAAAAAACTGTAATTTAAAAAACTAAAAAACCCGACTGCTATTCGGAGTAATCATGAAAAAGGCCTAAAACAAGAAAGGCGTTGTACCCGATTGCACTTAACTAAATATTATTATAAATACAAGATAAATTGTAGCAGCCGGGAAGCATTCTAGAAATGGAGGCATAGTGAATTGAGAGCACATAGCTATTATATTGCAGATTAATCCAATTTACTGACTAGACGGCTGACTTTCTAGAATGGGTCCCGACTGCTACAATTTATCTTGTATTTATAATAATATTTAGTTAAGTGCAATCGGGTACAACGAATTTCTTGTTTTAGGCCTTTTTCATAATTACTCCGAATAGCAGTCTGGTTTTTTAGTTTTTTAAATTACTGTTTTTTTTTTTTTGTTTTTTTTTTTTTATTACGATATTACCTTCACAGTAATTACGAATCTAACGACACCTCGCAAACTAAAATCCATCGAGCCGTTCAGGCCGCTGAGCGTGCCAAACATTTGAATTTGGCGCCAATAATCCGCCTTTTTTTTAAATTTGATATACCCAGTGTCACTCTCACAGTAAATACGAATCTAATGACACCTCTCAAGCTAAAATCCATCGAGCCGTTCAGGCTGCAGAGCGTTTTGGCACGCTCTGCAGCCTGAACGGCCACGACAATTATACATAGGTACATATGTACATACATACTCTCGAAAAACATAACCCTCCTTCTGGCGCAGTCGGGTAAAAATACTGTGTGAGTATGTACTGAGTTTTTTACGTTTTAGTAAAAAGTAACGTTAGTAAACAATTATGATGGCTATAGTCACGGTAGGTTTTAAAACCCATACTTGGCTTAATGGTCTTAAAAGTTGAGCAGATCTTTGGTGTGGGATGCAACATGCAAAGTCGACCGACACCCTTGTGCCCCTCCCATCTTCTTATAACGCGGCCAAAGCTGTAGCGGGTGTTGCATGTACCTTCATACGGCTCACATAGAATAAACTTGACTCATTTATTATATCAGAGAAAATGATTGACCAATTCAATTAGATAATAACATCACGCTTGTAGAGCTTTCCCGAAGAGTTAGGCACGGGTGTACGTATAAATACCTAAAACTTTTTTTTTTTGTGAAATCATCCAATTACTTCTCCTCAGACCCTACCACAAGCTCTCAACGCGATCCATTTGACGACCTAAACTGAATTGTTAAAGGCCTGGAGCTCTAAAGGGTGTATAGTGGCCTAAATTCAGAGTGGCCATTTTGACTATACTATACCTAATTACTCGAGAGTAAATTAGATCAATCCCATCTAAGAATGTAGTACCTACTATTGTAACTAAGGAAAGTGAAAGAATATCGATTTATTGATATAATAGGTTCTGGTCGCATTTAGACGGGTGGGCAGGTACTTCGTCCATTATCCCTTTCTATGCGATCCGGTACAGTCTTTTCCGGATTCGACAATATAAAATGTTCTATGACCATCAGTTGCGTATCACAGTACCTCGTGAAGACGTCAAGTGAACAACAGTAAATAACAAAATGGGTTTCATTCGTTTCATTTCTTTGGTAAGTAATAACAACAAAGTTAAAAAAAAAATGATTAAATAAATATTGATTGAAAAATAAAATGGACCTCACTTTCAGCTATTGTCTTCGGCAATATTCTCAGAAGAGTCCCTGGTATACATCCAGGGTCTTAGGGCATGTTCACAACTACGCCATTGTCTGCAGGTGCTGGGTATCTATCTGTCGGCTGTTACGGTCAGCAGCCAGGACAAGCGGAGCGTCATCAGCGTGGAACCGGTAGCGTGGCCAGGAATGGCAGCCTGGCTTCAGGGAGGGCATGGTAAACCAAATCAATTTATTATTTGTCTTTTGACTGGCCTGTTGATCTATTGGTTTGTGGTCCTGACTGCTATACCGGAGATCGTGGGCTCGATTCTCACCCAGGACAAATGTTAGTGTGATGAGCACGATCATTTGTTCTGTGTCTGGGTGTAATTTATCTAATATATCTATGTATTTAGAAGTATATATAAGTATGTTTATCAGTTGTCTAATACTCATAACATAAGCTTGAAACTATATAGGCGGCGTTGTGTGAAAGTTGTGGAATATATTATTATCATAGGGTTTGCATCTTTCAGTCTAACGATTTCTGATGTGGATCAATATTTTACCTGGGGCAGATACATGTATCTATTGTAGCCTTCTAACCTTAGTAATTGGGTTACGATAGATTTCAGCGAGAACTAACGGCTAATTATTTCAGAGGCATGGATAGGTCTCACTTGGATCTAACATTATTGGAAAATACCCACAATCATGGTGTACCGAAACACCTTTATCAGGGGCACCGACTTTTAAAAAACTTAATGGGTGCTCATACTCATTTGATGCTGAAAAAGTGGCGAAGTGTGAGAAGAGAAATGCACACTGATCGACCGACAAATAAATAAATGTCCTACTTACATGATGTGTAATTAATTACTTAATATGTTTGATAAAAAAAAATAAGTATAATTAGATTTATGTTGGTGCGGGAATCGAAACCTTGCTTCTCAACCGGCGCTATAATTAAACCACTGCGCTAAACGGGTCGTCGGGTAATGCAAAAAGCCTATCTCTAAAAGGCGATTACTGATCTGTTTCTTAACATTTATTCTCAGGGGTGCTTGACACCATCTGTTTATTCCTTATGGGTGCTCGAGCCCCCAGCACCCACGGAGTCGGCGCCCTAACCTTTATAATAATATAAAGTCATCTTCCATAATACAAGTCACCTGTTTAAATGCATTTGTCAGGAGCCTGGTCGTCAGACACTAGTTCGGACGTCGCTGGCGCTGTGGCTGCTGCTAAGGCAGCTGCAACGGCAGTGATGGCGGCCCAGCACGAGGTGGCTGCTGCCAAACACGCCGCCCTAGAACAACAGAGTGTTGCCAGCGCAAAGGAAGCCGCAGCCGCTCGCGCAGCTCACAAGAGGTGAGCTTTGAAAGAGGGTTTATTTTTCGTCATCCCAAAACCTAGTCAGTCAGCAGCCAGCAGTCATAGTGGCATTGAGTCATCCTGAAAAGGTAATGAATTCACATATTATTACTATAAAAAATGGTATGATTTGTATTTCACTCAGTGCAGTACGTGGCAGCTTGAGGAGGTAGGAACATGGAGTTTCTTGCACGTTCTTCTCCATAGAGATCTACGCTTTGGAACGTGCAATTTAGTCTCACTTTTTTTGGACTGACCGACATTTTGACAATTCAAAAGTGCCTGTAATTGGTCTATTTGAAATAAACTATTCTGATTCTGATTCTGGTAAGCGTAAGTCTGCAGAACAATCGCACGGGCCTTGCTCTGAGTTTCAATTGTAAGCTTTTTAGATTACTGGCCTCATGCAATAATCTAAAAAGCTTACAATTGAAACTCTTTGTTTAATCTTCAACAAATAGTAGAGTAACAACTTCAGTAAGTAAGATATCCAATCTGAAGAGTTCGATGCTTTGATTAAATAAAAGGTTCGATGTTACAACATCGAAATTCATGCTGTTACAACAAGACCAGTTTACAAGCAGGCCTCATAAAGATCTGCCGCCCGCCGGGGTCTCGCATGTTCGCAACAGTTTTTAAGGCCACGTTGAGTCAGTGTTCTAACATTATAGAACTCCTCTTATAGGAGTCAGATAAAGCTACGCACTGACAGCCGCTCAACATTCTCTACCCAATAGTCCTGTGGTAAGACCTGTCAGTAGCTTCATAAACCACCATAACTGATTCACTTCACAGTGAGGAAGCAGCAAGGAACGCTCGTGCACACGCACTGGAAGCTGCACAGGCAGCAGTGCAGTCACAGGCGCAGCTGGCAGGTGCGAAAGCTCGCGCCGCCGCCGCTCAAAAGATCGCCGCGGCCCGGGAGGCAGCCGCTGCCAAGGCCATCCAACGCGCCGCGAGTAACCAGGCTGCAAGGCTGCAAAACGCTGGTATCTATCCAAATCAATTAAACCAGCTAAAAACTTGTCTACTGCTACCACTGCTGGATTACCTTTGACACTGTATATATGTATTGTGATTAATTATAGGGAAAGTGATTAATTAATACCTCATACCAAACACTTGTCTATTACAGATTTAGAAGCTCTAAAGCTATCCGTGATCCAAAGCTCTGGTGCGGCAGGAGCTGCTGGGGCTGCTCAGCACGCTGCCACGGCCGCCGCAGCCGCCTTGCGTCCCCAAACCCCTGAGTGGCCAGCCAAGCCTTGGGCCCCATCTGCTTGGGTACCAGCAGCTTGGGGCTGGGCTTAAATACAAAGGCGACTGTGAAGGAAAATCTGTACCAAGGAACCTGTTTTTTTAGTGTAAGACTTAAGAAATAAACATACGTTTATACTTTTAAGATGTCGTTGCTTTTGTTTCTAGATATACGAGTAAGTTGGGTACAAAAATAAATGTTTTTGATTTTTTATAAATAACCAATTTTTTTTGCTTCTCTTCCTATTTCTTGGTTAGGGCATTTTTGGTTGAACATCTCGTTGTATTCGTTTCCTAAGAAAATATCCGGTACCTATAGACCGGCAAAAAATAATCACGCCATAATTTAAGAGAATGTTAGGGATCTATTTGAGGAGTAAACTCTTCGATACCTACGCACCGTGATACGTAATGTACTGATAGAGATGGGTGTTAAACAGTAAAAGTATGACACGTCCTCTCGTTGTGTAGCATGTAGGTCAGATAGGATGCGGACGGTGAGCAATGGGTAGCTCGCCGTCTGACCATCCGATAACCATCCGGACCAAGCCCCAATTCGACGACAGTGCGTATTGTTCCGCGCGCGCCTCAAGAAGTTGTCAGCAAACCGTAGGGACCCAGGATGGTCGAAGACTACTAGGGCGAAACAGACCCTGTTTCTGAAAGGAAGATTCGGCCCCGGTATGAAAGGCAATGAAGGAATTTGGAGTGGGTTTTTAGGTCAGAAAAAGTCTGACACTATCTTCCAGTTTTACGAATTTCCTTACCTTTTAACATGGGGTTAGTGTAAACTGTCAGACAAGTGAATATAAACACTTTATCTGGAAGGCGAGGTATCGGTAGTAGGCGCTTAGGCTCAATAAACGAAATCATTTTAATGAAGTGTTTAATGCAACTTTTGACTATTGCATATACAAGAAGTATTCTACAATTTTCAATCATGTATTGATTCGGTATATTATACGCCTGCGCCGTACAATTCAGGGCGACCGAGATGAAGCTCCGCAGATCTTGCTTTTACAGCATCTCACATCTGCTGTAGAATAAAATTGTTTTGTAAACTGGTGAATTATAGTCTTTTTATACCGAAAATGGGCAGAAATTAGGCCTAAAGGAGAGGACAATAAGGTAAGATAATAACCAGTATGTTAGCGTCCTTAGAATGTGTTAATTTGAATTGGGTACGAAAAGGGGTGTGTCTCAAATATTCATACTCAATCTAAAGTTGAGCTGTTATGCAATTATCTTCTATGGTAGCTTATTTAGACGTAGAAGCGGTTAACTTTGTTTATAAATCGTGGTTAGATTATTTGAAGTAAGTAGGTAGTTTTACTTACCTATATAATACCTACGACTATAATAGATTAGAGATTAGGTGTGAATAGAGAATAGGTATACATATAATGCGATAAAACATAAAAATTAATTCCGCCAAAATTAGTTCATGTCGAAACGTAAGTACCTACTTTATTAAAAACATTAAAGTTTGTCTTAAAAAAAATCTTTAAAGAATATTTGTGATTATTTTCTTCAAGAGAGCGGACACCGCACGTAGCGATTTCGGAGAGTTCGAACTTTCAACATGAGCTTTTTACCGATTTTTTTTTTCATTTTAAAACTGCTCCGCATAATGCCCATTCGGGCCCCCAGCCAGCAACGGCATCATTCGAGGAATGACGTAGACGTATGTTGCTAGCACGTCATCTCATCATCCGGTTCGCTGAGCCAAGCTGCGCTGCGTCCGCACCTCGCGCATGCGCGCCGCTACCACTGCAAGTTTTGCTAAGCATTGTCACAAGCCACAACATTGCTCGGTTGTGGTTCGATCTCTCTCAGTCCACTCCAATATATGCCTTTTGATTCTGGGATGGATGCGCTTTTGATGATGCGCTTATGCCCGGCCCAATGCGCTCCACCAACGCAATTATACAGGGTGTTAAGGACAGGTCACCGCAAAATTTAAGCTCAGTAGCCGAAACGTGAACATCTTTCCACATGATTATTTATTTATTTCTTTATTGCACACCTTGACTTATTATAGTACAAACATTCATAAAAAATAAGTGTACAATAGGCGGTCTTTTTCAGGAAACCAAAAGAAAAAAAAGATCGGTCTTTCCTTTATAAACTGTCCAATCAAGTTTATAATTTATACAAAGCAAGGTGAACACTAAACTGGAGACAATGTCGATGTTTTTTTTTTCTGCTTCCACGGACTTTCGTTTTCGCCATGTCTCAATTTATGGTCACAATTATAAGTGACATTTTAATAAATTACCGCACTTATTTATTATTCTGCCAGTACAACAAACCGCACGTCAGAGGTAACGCATCATGAACTACCTAAGTACACACTAAAGTATGTAAAATTTCTTTGTAAAAGAGGGTCAATGAATCATTACCCATTTACTTTGTAGCATAGAATCTAAAATATTGAATAAACTAGTTGCAAAACTCTGGCTACAAAGAATTTTTAGACAGTTTAGCATTGTTAGAGTGCAACTGCACTTTTGACCCCGGACTGTACATACAAGACCCGCTACTGCTTCGAGATTATAGTTACCAAATTTAGTTGAAAAAGAATTTGTACTGTAATAGAATTCCATTTAAACTGGAATTTTGCAGGCTCTATCGTGTGTTTCTGTTTATTTGCCCTCACAATTTGATTGACTATGTTTCCTTCTTCGGTTAGACCAAGATGTGGTCTTACCACATCCTCGTCGCGGTACTATGCTGCGCAGGACATCTGGTGGCCGCCGACATAGACCGGCGACGATTCTCCAACCCCACGTACTACAATGTGGGTGGGGTTCTCTCCAGCAACGAGTCTATTGCATTCTACAAGGACACTATATCGGTAAGTTGACAGCTATGGTCTCCGACACAGACCGGCGACGTTTCTTCAAATCTACCTAATACAATGTGGGTGGGGTTTTCTCCAGCAACGCGTCTATTGCGTTCCACAAGGACACTATATCGGTAGGTTATAACCGCTGTGGCCTCCGACACAGACCGGCGGCGGTTCTCCAACCCCACCTGCTACAATCTTTGGTAGGGTTCTCTCCAGCAATGAGTCTATCGTGTTCTACAAGGACACTTCACAAGGACACTATATCGGTAAGTTGACAGCTGTGGCTTCCGAAATAGACCAGTCATGGTTCTCTCCAGCAACGAGTCTATTGCGATATATGGACAATAAATCGGTAAGTTGATCAAGAAATAAAGTTCCAGAAAGAAGCAATTTATTGTTGGTGGCCTCTATGAGTCTTCTTCGGAAGAACTGAAGACGCATAACTACCCTCGAAAATGCAAATCCGTATTCTGTTACCATTCAGCATGTCCCGTTAAATGATTCAAGCTGTCTGTCACTAAAGAATACCATATTGTATACTACAGATACGATGCGTTAATAAACCAACTTGTGCCCATTAGCGTTTCAATTCAACTCAGTTAATGGCAATTTTCATTTCCTTTGATATGCATACGAAACAATTTATTCAACTTGAGCCAGTTTTTATCAGTAAATAACACGATACCATTAAAAAACATATTTTATTTTGCAGAATCTGAACTTCAAAGATCAATATGTGCCTCGAGGAGTCACTTATCACGATTATTCGATGCTTATGGATCCGAATCCTATAAAAACGGCGCTGAATGTTTGTAAAGATCTAATTGCTCACCGAGTAAGTGGATAACGATTTATAAAACTACATCTAAATTAATAATTCGAGATAATTTGATTTTTAAACAAACATTTTGATATAAGAAAGCCGTAAAACAAGTACCTATTGGTTGCAACGGAATTTGAATTTCGTTGTGTATGATGTTGAGTTTATTATTCAAAATTGTGACAATTATTTCGAATTTTAAATTCAAATATAGAGCATCTAATGACACAAAAACCAATACTAATGGTACAAAACTTTATAGGTGTACGCGATCGTGGTATCTCACCCACTGACCGGAGACCTTTCCCCAGCCGCTGTCTCATATACCAGTGGTTTCTACCACATTCCAGTCATCGGCATATCTTCAAGGGACTCTGCTTTCTCTGACAAAAATATTCACGTTTCGTTCCTTCGGACAGTTCCGCCGTACTCGCACCAAGCCGACGTATGGGTGGATGTGTTGAAACACTTCAATTATATGAAGGTCATATTCATTCATAGTTCTGATACTGATGGTAGGGCTATTTTGGGACGGTAAGTTGACAAGCAATAAAATAATTTATTTCACAAATACATAATTATATACATTATATAAAACACAAATTAAAACTTAATATACACTTCTATAAATAACTTTAAAGCAGTAAAATTATTTCGATCTCTTTTAAAATTTTTAAATTACATAGTCCAAGTTTGACCACCGATTTTAAAATTAAGAAATCAAATTTAGCTCTATTTTTGACGATAAAGCAGGGTTTAGCTCGTTTTTATAGAATTCCAAATAGGTCAACCTAATCAATTCAGAAACTGGACTTGACTTAGTTGAACTACTTTTTGCAAGTGATTGGCGAATGTGCAAATAATAAATTAATATAATGTTCATGTTTTAAGGTTCCAAACGACCTCTCAAAGCGTGGATGAGGATGTAGATCGTAAAGTGGTTGTAGAGCAGGTGATAGAATTCGAACCGGGCCTTGATTCCTTCAGCGATCGACTCATGGATGTCAAAGGCGCTCAGGCGAGAGTGTTCCTTATGTATGCCAGGTATGCTGTTGATTATTTTTAAACATTCACATCGTGATACAACTCGCATTACTCATACTCATACTCACACATACACATTTTCATTCTATCCCCACGAGCTACATTCTCACTACCTTAATGAATCAATCATTTTTATTTAATTTTTAATTATTTTTAGGGCTTTTCTTTTAAACAAAGAATTTAAGGTTGCGTTAAGATGTTACGAATTTTTACACACGTTGGGGCCAAATCCCACTCTGGGTTAGGAGGGTGCTAAATGCGATGGCCCATATAGCACCTTCCTTACCCCAACACATTCTCTTGGTTCAGGCCATGGTCCGTAGTGAGGAGGGATGGCAGGCGGTCGCCTCCTTCTGCGAAGCAGTAATGCTAGCAAAGGAGGAGGCCGACCGCATCAGGCAGAGGCAACGGGGCGCTCGCCCCAGCCGCCGCCGGGATTCCGATTCCGATTTCCGGCCACCGTAGGCGCGGGCTTGCGGACGGCGTGCAATGGGTAGCACGCTGTCCGATCGTCCGGTAACCGACCGGACCGAGCCCAAGTCGTCGACGGCGCGTTCTGTTCCCGCGCGCCTCAAGGAGCTGTCAGCACACCGAAGAGGCCCAGCCTGCTAACTGCAGGCAGGCAGGGTCGAAGCCTACTGGGGTCATGGGTTAGTTCCGAAAGGAATGCTCGACCCCGGCACGATAGGCTACGAAGGAACGGGGTAGGTTTTTAGTCAGTAAGAGTCTGACACTACTTCCCGCTCCGCCCAAGGGCGGGATTTGTCATTGGATGATTTTACCTACCAAAAAAAAAAAAAAAAAACCCCAACACATTCTGACTCTGTACCTTTACAAAAAAACGTAATCCGTTATATGCGTGACAGTTTTATATCCTAGTTGAAGTTGTTGTAATAAGTGATGTTAACTACAGTAAAACAGACGCCGAAATAATATTCCGCGACGCGACGTTCCTGAACATGACGACCGTGGGGTACGTGTGGATGGTGACGGAGCAGGCCCTCGACGCTGCCAACGCGCCCGAGGGCTTACTGGGACTACGACTTGTTAATGCTACAAATGAACACGCGCATATTCAGGACTCTATGTAAGTGACCGACACTTTATTTCAAACTAGCTTCTATTAGCGGCTTCGCCTGTTTGAATGTAGAAAACAATTAGATATACTTAGCCTATGTCACTCAGTGATAAAATAAATGGTTCAGAAATTGTTAATTAAAATAGGTACAAATGAAGAAGGTTTGATCACCAAATGTTTTGGCAAGCAAAATAAACTAAAAATAAAATGAAGGGCCATAAACTTAATTTAAAAAAAATACTTTGTTATTTTTTTTTTAATTTGGTATTTTTTTTGGCATCCGATTAATATTTTTTTTAAGAAAAGTGGCCAGTCGATGGTTAATATTTGTAATCAACTCGAAGGAGGTTTTGAAAAGAAAAAAAATTAATAGAACTCCGCTTTTATCGTAGTCTTTCATTGAAGGCCAATATAATTAGAAAACATAGAATTGTATGTACGTACCACTTATAAACCTGCTTATGCCCATTATATTTTCAGTTACGTCTTAGCATCAGCCATCCGTGACATGAATACATCAGAAGAGATCCACGCCCCTCCTTCAGACTGCGATAACTCAGGGTCTATCTGGACCACAGGCCGTCTTCTGTTCGACTACGTTAGGAAGCAACGATTGGAGAACGGAGCCACTGGGCATGTGGCCTTCGATGACCATGGAGATCGAGTGCATGCGGAATACGATATGGTAAACGTGAGGGCACAGGGGGAACATGTCGCTGTCGGCAAATACTTTTACTCTAAGGTAAGCCTCCCACAAAGTGGACTGACCTGATAAAGGTCGCGCGAATCTGCCGGATGCGAAAAGCAGAGATTTGAGAGATTTGTCAATGTGGAAATTTAAATCTTAAAACAGGTGTATGTGTATCTACAGCAAGAGATGTCGAAATGATGATAAAGACAAAAGGTAGCAGCTCCATTCGGCTCTTCTTGAATATAAAACAAGATTCTTAAGTACATTATATCAAAATTGCTTTAAGATATACACTGATTGCAATAAGGAAGAGACTTAGTGTTACTTTAAAACTTTTTAGGAAACCCAGAAGATGAGATTGGAACTAAAAGAGCAAGAAATAATATGGATGGGTCGCAGTACTTCGAAACCGGAAGGATTCATGATACCGACGCATCTCAAGGTGATATTTACGAGTACATCAACAGTAACTACGTTATAACAGAGACAGCACAACTGGTAAAGTGGTAACCTAACTGTAATTTATGTAAATTATATGTTTATACCTTCAGGTATTGACGATTGAGGAGAAGCCTTTCGTATACACTCGTCGTATTGACGATGGCAGTGACTGCACTCCTGACGAGATTCCTTGTCCTCATTATAATGCGACTGAGGATACAGGTACAAAGCTATCATACTTGTTTATATGGCTAGAGCTTCATCATGATTCCATGGATAAATTCAGAGAAATTCAAATGTACAAAGTTATAAATCTAAACAGGTTTATCTTTATGGCTGAAACTCATTTACAGAAGTTGAGAGGTCTCAACGCCTGGTTAGATATACTGAAAATAGTACATCTGCTGACCTACCGTCGTATTGCAACAGTAAGCCCGCCGCTTATAAGAATAGATTGACCTCACTAGACCCCTTTAAACATCATCGCGAAGACCGAGAAGACCGGGGCGCAATTCGAGTTTCGCCTCGTTCTTCACGATGATGGTTCCAGTTGTGTCCTTTGACAGGCCACACTTGTTAATAGAAGACAGAAAATTATGGAAAAGGAAGAGGCAGGCCTTTGCCGTATAGTGGAGCAATATTCGTCATTTTCATCATCATCATAGGCCTCCCTAAAGTGTCACCACAACGATCGATCTTGTGCGTCTCGTATCCATCGGATTCCCATGACCTACATCAGGGGCTTAAGTCTGCTATTTTTGTAAATTCGAGATCCCAACACAATCCCATTGTCATTTTGGTAAAAGTTCTTAGTCTGCTAAATCATATTGGTCGGTTATTGGTCTCGTAAACGAATGGTGGTAGAATGACTTTGTCGTATTCAGACAAATCTAATGGTAATTGTCACTAATCAAAGGAACTGACAAAATTTTAGCAGATTACCCCATAAGTCAACTTCAACTTCAATATCTTTAGTAGTCAGAAATTCATTTGTCATTATAATACGAGATTACCACTTTTTTAAATGGTGTGTCAGTGATTGACTGTTGGAAAGTCATAGTGACGCCATTATATTAGTAGATTACCAAACTTGTCAAAATTAACCATGATGAAATCAATGATAGACGATTCTGACACTATTGTAATAGCAGACTTGAAGCCCTGGTCATCGGTCCACCTTGTGGGAAGCCTACCAACGTACCAACGCTGCGTCTTTGTCCATCGACCATCTGTTCCGCAAAATGTGCCCTGGCCATTGCCACTTTTAAGTTTGGCAAATCTTTAGGCTATATATAGTCATATGTCGGCAACTTTGGTTCTCCTGCTGACTTCATTCCTGATTCGATCATGTGAGGAATCTCATAAGGAGCGTAGCCGTACAATATTGGCTAGTAAATTTATTCAGATAAAGTGTTAAAACAAGAAAAATAAAACCAACTAATTAATAATTCTACAAAATACACACACTAAAGGCAATTATTCCTAGCTTAATATGGCGTCATAGAACTCCTCCGCATCGCTGTCAACTGGAAGTGTGCCCAAAAGGCTGGCGGCATTGCCACGTTTTATGGCAATCTCTAACCGAGGTAGGAGCCAGCCCTTGTCACGCGAAGAGTCAACTAAGCGTTTGGATAATTCTTTAAAAAGCGTATATGGTTAGTTTGGTTTGTCAGATTTACGAGTAATTGCAGTTAGAAATTACCCGAGTTTCGGGATTCGGGAAACAACTATGACGATTTAAGCGTTAAATTTTTAGGAAAATCCAAGAACGTAAATCTGTAAATATTGAAAATAAGGTCGACAATGAAGTAGGAGAGACCTGGCAAGAGCGGACGTCGGAGTTCGCTATGGAACAAGAGAAGTTATTTCTTGATGATCACGTTTCAGACCAACTTTATTGCTGTAAAGGCTTCTGCATGGATCTCCTGAAACATCTGTCAAAGGCGATCAACTTTACTTATTCCCTGGCTCTGTCTCCTGATGGTCAATTTGGAAACTATATTATACGAAACTTCTCCCAACCGGGAGCCAAGAAGGAATGGACAGGGCTCATAGGTAAGTAAAGATAGGACAGCCAATTTTTTTCAACGTTTTTCCCCTATGATTTTCGACTTTTCTAAGTGTATTGCCTACCCCGGGTTATTTCCCATTATATGTACCATATCACTATCTGGTAATGGTTTTCAATACCTACATACAATTTTGTTTGTGAATTTTCAGGAGAATTGGTGTATGAACGTGCAGACATGATAGTTGCTCCTTTGACAATAAATCCTGAACGAGCAGAGTTTATTGAATTTAGTAAACCTTTCAAATATCAAGGTATTACGATTTTAGAGAAAAAGGTACGTGTAGAATAAGTCTACAGATTTTCATTTTATTCAACAGCTTCTCTCGCTCTTTTTTTGAAGTCAAAGTCATAACACTATGTGTCTCTATAGGCACACTGATTTTATTATTTTGGGAGAGAGTTATTAACTTGATTGTTTAAATCAATCGCTAACTTTGATTAATATTATTTTAGTAAAATGAATTGAGAGCAGTGGTGGCCGAGTGGTAACGGCCCCGACTTACGAGTTGTAGGTCGCGGGTTCAAACCAAGCCAGGCGCATTACTTTGTGTAATTTATTTCATCACCATCACTGCTCTCAAAATCGTGAGGCAATGCAATGCAAAATATGAATTTACAGACAAATTATGAAACAGGTTGCGATTGAATAACAGATAAACAGATAAACATATTTATTGGTAAAACATACATTTACAAGTCACAATTGTTTTATAATTAAATGAAGTCTGAGTTGCGTATACAATTTCTACAATAGAAATTAATTCATTAAATAAATAAAAAACTTTATCAATAATATAAAATTACAAGAATTGAGTTTTCGAAATTAATTATTTCATTAACATTAATTAAATAATAGAGGTAGAATATTATAGGTATTATAGGTACGCGACATAAACATTAGGTTATAATCATCACATGGGGATGCTCTAATTATCCACGAGATTTGTAGAAAGCGCCTCTGGGGAACGTTATAATTATAAGCCGATTATGGTAAACCAACCTTTCTGAAATGTACAATTATGCCTATAACCATAAACTAACATTTTTTATTTATTTTTCAGCCATCCCGTTCCTCAACGCTGGTATCGTTCTTGCAACCGTTTTCCAACACTCTTTGGATCCTGGTGATGGTGTCAGTCCACGTGGTAGCTCTTGTTCTATATCTGCTGGACAGGTTCTCTCCCTTTGGGCGGTTCAAACTGGCTAATATTGATGGGACTGAAGAAGACGCTTTGAACCTTTCAAGCGCTATCTGGTTTGCCTGGGGCGTGCTTCTCAACAGTGGTATTGGTGAAGGTGAGGGCAAGTTTCTGCTTTTGCAGTAAACCAAATAAATGCTAAGCTAGTTTAAGCTTAGCTTCTATGGCTGAGGTATCAATAATATCGCACTTGTGCACAGACCCCATGTTGACAAAGTTACCTACTTACCTCGGCTAAGTATGCGAATTAGGTAAGCTTAACTAACTTAGCATTAGCATATGATTTGCAATCGGTATTTCTATAAAACAAGTCTAATTTCTGTTCAGTTAATGAAATTCAAATATATTAACTGTAGTGTGTGTGGTTGCGCCAATTTGCTATGTTCCGCGATTTTGTTTTTTGTAATTTATTTTTTTGGCCTAGCAATCCTATCCCTTCCGTTTATTTCCCCGCACGACCTCAAGAAAGGATTTGACATTGACGTTTGTGCATCGATTGTGAATGTGACCGCACCGCTAACCGCGCCCGCTCGAAATTACAAGAAAATTGACTATTTTCGTGATCCAATCATTCAGAGACTCCACAATAGTGCTGTGTTAGTGCAATACAGGACCTGGCAGTGATTTAAATGTGCGAAGACGAGGATCGGCCGGTGTCACGTGCAATCTTCGAAGTGCCACGTGCAACCAACGAAGTCTAAAGGTCAGTGCTCCTTCCCAATACATTTATTCCATGCCAGGCGCAGTATCTGCATATTGTTAACAAACCTAAGATCGCTTTTCAAACCTACAGTCCATTAAAACATCAAGCAAATTCGCGCAACCATTACTTTTTGGTCCATACGAGCAGGATCGTGAATCATTTTCTTGTAATTTCGCAATATAGTATTTGTTCCATAGGGAATAAACGCAACGCGCCTGTTTACCTAGATATAATAGTAGAAAACCCGCATCTAGGCATTCAGGCAACTATACGTTATTTCGCTCGTATAGTTAAAGAGCCATTGATAGTTACGGTACCTACGCCGTCAACCGCACCGCATAATTATAGTTAGCTACGTAAATATCAGCGTAGATATAAATCGATCGCATTCTTTTTCTTGACAAAATTCATTCGACCATCCTACAAATTGCATGTAGGTAGACGCATTTCAAAAATACCCGTTCATTGTTGAGTGAATATTTGTAGGAAACGGATAAACCATAGATTATATAGACAGGTTATTCCGTTCGTTCGCCGTTCGCTTTGTTGTTTACAATATTACCATATTGTTATCTGATAATTATCGCTTACTTAATAATTCGTTAAGTGTTTGTTTGAGTGTATAGTGTGAATATATCAAGACAAGATGTCTCTTAAGGGAACCAAGGTTAGTACTGATTTAAAGGTTCAGTTAAAGCTTTTATACGCTGAAAGGGACTCACAGTTTTCACGTGTTCAATCAATTTGTGATAAATCTTTGCAAACCTCGGATCTGGCGATTAGAGATGCTTTCTTGTGTTCGTTGGAAACTTTAGATAGTTTGCGCGAGGATTTTAAATCTACAATTAAGAATATAAACATTTTAGAGTTGGAGTTAAATCCTGATTACTGTGTGAGTTATCAGGCATTGTCGTCCTTTGATGACTTGTATTGTCGTATCAAACGTATTGCTAGGAGTTTAGAGACTCCCCCCCCCGCGAGTGGTTTATCCAACCCTCCTCGCGAACGCCCACGATTGCCGCCAATTCAAATACCTGAATTTGATGGTGACATTCGAAATTGGAATTTATTTATAGATAGTTTCGAAAATATAATACATAGGAACACATCGCTGACAGATCACGAGAGATTGCATTATCTCGTAGAAAAATTGACCGGTAAGGCAAAGGCTGTCTGTGCTGGAATTACGTTTAGCGCTGAAAATTACAATTTAGTTTTGAACACTTTAAAATCAAAATACGAAGATAAGCGATTAGTAGCCACCGCATATTTAGATCAATTATTCGATTTGAAAAGTTTTTCCGTTTGTAACGATCATAATTTAGAGAAGTTCCTTTTTAAATATTTTCGCATCATCTGTTCGTGCAGTAAAGAACCTAAAGGTCAATGACCTCTGTGACTTTTTGTTTTTGTATATCGGTTTAAAGAAATTAGATCCTGAAACTGTTCGTCTGTTTGAAACGACTCAGCGCGGTAAAGAAATACCTAAGTTCGAAGATTTAGAATCTTTTATTCGCGACCATATTAAGGTGTTGCAGCGCACGTCGGCACGTCATGAAGCCACGAATAGGACAGGTTCCGATCGCCGTATAGACGCGTCATCGAAGTCAGTCAAGACTGCACATACGCTAGTTAATACCGCCTCAACACCTGACTGTTCTCTGTGTAAGGGTAGCCATACACAGCTGTACAAGTGTTCGGAATTTCAGAGATTATCGCCTAGTGATCGTTACAAGTTTGTCCGCACTAATAATTTGTGTTTTAATTGTCTAAGTGACAAACATCTGGTTACGTCATGTAAAAGTGGTGTTAGCTGTCGTAAATGTCTAGCTAGACATCATACCTTCTTACATTTTGAGAGTAGTAAGCTGCCATCGCGGCAGCAGCCTGCGCAGACGCGCGACGCTTGTGACGCGCGGCCTGCTGCAAGTGCAAACGACGTAACATTGTGTTCGCTTTCCGCCGCTGGTACTCAAATCACTACCGTTTTACTTGCGACCGCGCAAGTTGTCATTGTAGATGCCTTTGGCAAACCGCACACCGTTCGAGCGCTACTAGATGGCGCTTCCCAGAGTAATTTTATTACTCGGGATTGTTGTCAACGCCTTGGTTTTAGTTTTAATAATTGGTCATCCCGCTCAGAAGTGAAAGGTTTTGGAGGTTTAAAGGCAACCATTCACGGTTCTATTAAAATAATATTTAGTTCACGTTTTAATCGTAATATTTCGTTTGAAATGGATTCGCTAGTCGCAGATAAGATTACGGAACGGTTGCCCACGGTACCGGTTGACACGTCCATGCTGACGGAGTTTAAGAACTTGCAGTTAGCCGACGGAAATTACGCTTTCCCTGGAGATATCGATCTATTGATCGGTGCTTCGATTCTCCCGCATCTCCAGTTATCACGTAAAATTCAAGGTCTTCCGATGTACCCCGCTCCGCACGCACTGGAAACAGTTCTCGGGTTTGTTATAGTTGGTTCCGCACCCGCTTATTTAAATAGTTACTCGACTGTGTCGCACTGTTGCACCGTCGAGCCGCCGCTTGAGTCTACCATCCGCAAGTTCTGGGAGATTGAAGAGGTCAATGTCCCGCCTATTCTCAGCCCTGAGGATCAGGTCGCTGAGGAGATTTATACCCGCACGACTACTCGTGATAAAGATGGTCGTTATGTTGTCGCGCTCCCTTTCAAGGGTGATATTTTTTCGCTCGGTGGCTCCCGTGCCTCCGCAGAAAAACGCTTTCTATGCTTGGAACGTAAGATTCAAGCTGAATTGTCTCCGGAAAATGTATTCCATGTCGCTGGAACAGAAAACCCAGCTGATTGTCTCTCACGTGGTTTGCTTCCTGCGCAAATTTTAAATCATCCGCTTTGGTTTTGTGGCCCTCCCTGGCTTCATACCACTCCTAACGAGTGGCCAAGTGTTCCGTTTAGCCCCGCTACTGTTTCGGAGCCACCCGAGGAGAAGAAACATACGCTTGTAGTATCAGTTCCGCGTGAAGAGTCAGTTGTTTTGTTGTTGTCTAATCGAGTCTCGTCTTGGTCGAGACTATTACGCTGTGTAGTTTACGTCCTAAGATTTTTGAGATTATTACCATCGCGTGGTTCTATAATCGCAGCTGATTTGGATAGAGCTGAATCAGTTGTACTTCGAGAGTTGCAGAAATTTTATTTTTCAATAGAATTTCGTAGTTTAGAATCACATAAACCTTGTAGTCCCGCACTTCAACATTTGAAACCATTTTTGCAAGACGGACTCATTCGTGTCGGTGGCCGTCTGCGAAATGCTAAGTTAGAGTTTGAACAAATGCATCCAGTAGTTCTACCACGCAGGGATCACGTTTTGGATTTGTTGGTGGACTATCACCATAAGGTGAATTGTCACGCTGGTCCCGATTTATTAATGTCCATTCTTCGACAGAAGTACTGGATACTTTCCGCTCGCAATTTGATACGCGCTAGAGTGCACAGATGTGTGCCCTGCTTTAAGCTCCGCCCGCGTTTCAACGCGCCGGAAATGGCCGACCATCGTTCTTGTCGTGTTGTACAGACGGTGAAACCTTTCATACATACTGGGACGGACTATGCTGGACCGTTTAAAGTCACTATTGCCCGTGGTCGTGGTATACGTTCCACAAAGGCATACATTTGCCTATTCGTTTGTATGACAACTCGTGCGGTTCACATAGAGTTAACCAGTGATTTGAGTACGCAGGGTTTTATGTCTGCATTTAAACGATTTTTATCTCGCCGTGGTCCCGTTAAGCGCTTATACTCTGACAACGGCACAAATTATGTTGGAGCGCGACGCAATATTTCGGAGTTACATACATTCTTACGCTCCAAGTACTACCAAAGTGAATTCGCCCATGTCTTAGCTGAGAATCGCATTGATTGGTGTTTTAATACGCCAGCGGCTAGTCATTTTGGTGGCAATTGGGAGGCGAATATTAAAAGCCTTAAGTCGCACCTGTTTCGGGTCATAGGCGAACAGATTCTCTCGTACGAGGAGTTGAGCACTGTACTCGCTCAGGTAGAGGCGTTGATGAATACGCGTCCGTTGTGTCGGGCTTTGTCTAGTGATCCATCGGAGCCACTAGCGTTGACGCCGGCTCACTTCTTGACGACGACTCCTCTTAAATATTTGCCCGCTTTAGATGTCGAGACTGACAAACTGCAGCTCCACCCGCGTCACGCTCTGCTAGATAGCTTAGTTCAGTCCTTTTGGAAGCGATGGAGGACAGATTATCTGCATACGCTGCAGTCGCGTCAAAAGTGGAACACTCCTTCAGATCCAGTCACAGTCGGTACTGTGGTGATACTGAAGACTGAGAGTGCGCCTCCTCTGCACTGGCCTCTTGGTGTAGTGGAAGAAGTTTTTCCGGGTTCGAACGGAATAACGCGAGTCGTAAAAGTTAAAACCGCAACTGGATCGTACCTGCGTCCGGTTATTCGCCTCTGCCCTCTGCCTAATCAGTAGTAGTGGCATAGTTAGTTATAAGTTGTTTCGCTACCTAGTATTGATAGTTTAGATTAGTAATAGGGTTTAGTTTCGCTTTTGTTTTTTTTTTCTTTTCTTTGAAGGTAACCCTTCAAACCCGGGGGGAATGGTTGCGCCAATTTGCTATGTTCCGCGATTTTGTTTTTTGTAATTTATTTTTTTGGCCTAGCAATCCTATCCCTTCCGTTTATTTCCCCGCACGACCTCAAGAAAGGATTTGACATTGACGTTTGTGCATCGATTGTGAATGTGACCGCACCGCTAACCGCGCCCGCTCGAAATTACAAGAAAATTGACTATTTTCGTGATCCAATCATTCAGAGACTCCACAATAGTGCTGTGTTAGTGCAATACAGGACCTGGCAGTGATTTAAATGTGCGAAGACGAGGATCGGCCGGTGTCACGTGCAATCTTCGAAGTGCCACGTGCAACCAACGAAGTCTAAAGGTCAGTGCTCCTTCCCAATACATTTATTCCATGCCAGGCGCAGTATCTGCATATTGTTAACAAACCTAAGATCGCTTTTCAAACCTACAGTCCATTAAAACATCAAGCAAATTCGCGCAACCAGTGTGTGTAATCGTTGCATAACTGTTGTAACTGGCTTTTGGGAATAACAACAATCATTAATTAAATGCTGGACTTGACTATTAGAACTAGAACAGACTCTCATAAACTAGGGGTACCAGGTAATTCAGGGCTATAGCGATAAGAGATATCGCAAATTCTAAATTCTTGGTATGATTGTTTCAGGCACTCCTCGTAGTTTCTCAGCACGAGTTCTAGGCATGGTGTGGGCAGGATTCGCAATGATCATCGTTGCTTCCTACACTGCCAACTTGGCAGCCTTCTTAGTGCTCGAACGGCCCAAGACCAAGCTCACCGGAATCAACGACGCAAGGGTACGTAATGGTTTTTCATTTAGTTAACGCCTTATCAATATCAACTATTAGTTTAGTTAGACGCAGTGAGGTTGCGAAAATTTTGGACGTCGACAAAGGCGATCGATAAAATCATTACGGGGACTAAGTTCAGACTATTAATCACTTATTTAACAAGTACCTATCCATCAATCAGACCACATACCAAGATTAATTGATTATAGCAATATTTCCCTAGGACTGTTCGATGGTGCAGTTTGAAGGGGAGGTACAACTTCACTGATTAATATTTTCGGGCTAACGTAGCAGCATAGACTAGTTTAGACAGTAGCTAATGCTTTATTTTTTATTATCTTTAGCTTCGCAATACCATGGAGAATCTGACGTGTGCCACGGTTAAGGGATCAGCTGTTGATATGTATTTTAGACGACAAGTTGAATTGTCGAACATGTACCGAACGATGGAAGCAAATAATTATGATAATGCTGAGCAAGCTATCGAGGATGTTAAGCACGGGTAGGTTCATCTTATACCTTTGTTTCTGTAGTTGCAAAATTACGTAGACATAGACATTATAGATGTCCATGAAACTTTTTTTTGTAGTTCAATTTAGACCACGGAAAGAAAAATTCAAAAATTGAACAAAGTAGTTTTAGGAGATTGAAGTAGGTTTTTTTACATTATTTTTATTTGCCTGTTTTCTTATTCTGGTCCATGGTTGCAGTAAACTAATGGCATTCATTTGGGACTCATCTCGCTTGGAATTCGAGGCCGCTCAGGATTGTGAGCTTGTTACCGCTGGAGAACTCTTTGGTCGTTCGGGCTATGGCGTTGGATTACAAAAAGGTTCTCCTTGGGCGGATCTTGTTACACTGGCTATATTGGACTTTCACGAAAGTATGTACCTATCTCTTTGATAGTCTATTGGCGAACTGTTAACTGCAATATGAAAATATACTCATTGTAACTTTCAGGCGGAATAATGGAATCTTTGGACAACCTCTGGATACTCCGCAACAACATGCTAAACTGCGAAGAGAACGAGAAAACACCGAACACATTAGGCTTGAAGAATATGGCGGGGGTGTTCATACTTGTGTTAGCGGGTATAATAGGGGGAATAGTACTGATAGTGATCGAGGTGGTGTACAAACGTCACCAGATCAAGAAGCAGAAGAGGATGGAGATCGCACGCCACGCCGCCGACCGGTGGCGCGGAGCTGTCGAGGTAAACAGAGTAAAGGCAGAAGCCATGGATGTGGACCACTTCGATAACGCAAAAGTCAAAAAGCAGTTAGAGAGTAAAATATAGACCCGCGGCCCGAGGTCACACTGACGACTGATATGCACTGTATGTAGCTCAGGGATTGCGAACCATTGCTACTCAAATATTTTTAGCCAATCCCAATTGCAACAAGTATCTATTATAGCATAGCAACATATCTTTTTTATGAATATTCGTAGATAATGTTATTATATTAATAAATGATTAAAAAAGTCAGTTTATTAATAAAGTTAGCCTGCTTATTGAGGTTCGCCATCCCCGATGTAGACATCAAAATATTGTTAACGACCAATATTTAACTTACCTATATTCAAAATAAACACTTTTCATGTTCATGTACATTGTTAATTTTGATCACTATGAGTCCCCGCCGCTTTGTGGAGCTTGTACACCAACTCGCTGGACACGGTAATAGTCTATTGCTGTTGTAAGTAGATGTCATTGTGTTATTCATGTTTTATTCGTGACTGTACAGCACAGATTAGTGGACGAATGGAGAGATAACTCGCATAGATTATGACCACAAAAGAACTTTGCCTCGCTTCCATAGACGAATTACATAGATTGATTCTGCATGGCCAGTAATATAATATGAGCTAGCGCGTTCATATGTTTCGCATTATCACTCCACTTGTTTACTCCTCCGTGGTGTACAAGGACAGTTGGGTGAACTTTGACCTTTTTCAGAAACGGAAGTCTCTTCGAGCCGCCATCATGCCGTCGCAGCGCAGGGCTAAGTCGAACGGAGTGAAGGAGGCTGGCACTATCAGCCTGGCTGTGGACCGGGGAGCACGTCGCCGGGATGAGCCGCGTGTGCCACGATATCTGCCAGCTTATACGCCTGATGTCTCACATCTTGTCGTGTAATGCGTGTAAGAATTATTTTTTCAACCTTTTTGAACGCCGCTGTCAGCTTTACTTGACAAATAAAAAGTGAACTGTAGGTAACTAAACACGGTTCATAAAACATCTGGCACGCCGTGGCATTCAAAGAGGTGGTGGTGTCTGTTTACAAAGTGCGAGCAAATAACCATCCGGGTAAGGCATGAAGCTGGTGTTGCCACTTTTAGGAATTCTGTAAACTTATAAAAATAAGTTTTCAATAAAAAGAGAAATCTACAACTTAGTACCTATCTGGATTAAGTACAGCAGGTACTTATCTGCATTACGAACTCGCACTGTATAAACGAGACCTATGTTGGTGTTGTTCGTCCTCAAGTAGTTAGAATTTGAATCGTTGCTGTGACTTAGCTTATGATATTGAAAAGAATTTACTAAGCTCAACTTAGGTATTCTAACTTAGGTCTTATTGGATTAATCTACTGTCTGTGGTAGCACCTTCAATGAGGAGCACTTTATACTATGCAATCAAGTAAAGCACAATAGATATCCGGACTACAGAACTTAGTGCACTGACTACTAACTTTGCTATGAGACATAAAAGCATGGCCACATAACCATACTGCGGTGTCTGACTATGGCACGGTGCCCCGTCGTACCACGACACCGTGTAGTTCAGGCACTGCGCCCAAAAAAATCGCGATCTGCCTTCAGCCAAAAAGGTTTTGCGACGCGCTGGTCTTGACATGCATTTACACGACTCGTCGTTTGCGGCGGTCCCCGTTCCGGAAACCGGATTATTAACTGTGCAGTGCCGCTAATTTAACTTTAACGGTGTGCATGTAGTCGTGTCAATGGAGAACTTTATGTATTATTACGTAGCAAAACGGGCGCGGAGAGCCCTGACGGAGCACTTTAGTATGGGACCGCGCGGCCGTCCGCTTAACGCAGCCTTGGTCCTTACTGTATCCATATACCACGCCGTGGTGGCGTCAGCGCACACCAAGAGCAGAGCAGAGCAGAACAATTTCTGAGACCACGGAAAAATGAATCTTATGGTTATACTATACATTGAAAAATGAAATACACAACAAGCATCTTGCAAGCTCGAGCAGTCAAGCATCAAGTTTAGATGTGTATTTCATTTTGCAATGTACGGTATGGTTATAAGGTTAATTTTCCCATAGTCTCAGAAAATGCTTTGCTCTTGGCTTGCACTGACGGTTAATGTGGTCTGGCCCTAAGACCTGCCAGAGCACTATTATCGATTGCATAGTCCTTAAATTCTTCAAAGTGCTGTTAACTACAGGGTATGGCCTCTAAACTAACTTTTAAACTCCATTATAGTTGTGATTAATTGTAAGGTTCGCTGAAAAATTGATTCTTTTCTTGTGATTTTGTTCTTATTTTATTTAAGGTTTACATTGTACTATCAACCAAATGTGGTAGGTACTAACTATTATTGAGCGTCTAAAAATATCCGTTAAATATAGGACTAGACTAGCTAGTTAAAATTACCATTAAGTGACTAAAAAAAAAAAACGGCACTGTATGGCAAAAGATATTCCGTAAGATTACATTTTTTATGCCGCTATTATTGTCCTATTACCTTCTATTACTTGTTTACTATTGAATAATGACATTGTTGTGTAGTTTATTGATCATCTACATGTGACATGAAATAAATACTGATACTCCATGTGGTTTATTCTTTAATTTAATTAGATTCAGGTGTGTATTAACTAGAAATGAAAGACCATTTTCAACACATCTATATATTTACATAAGGATTTTAACAGTGCTGTATGGGAATAATATATATTAAGAAACAAGAGCTATGGTGCTCTGTGTAGCCACTGTCAAAAGCAAGCCAGAATATTAGATTGCCAGGATAAACACACGTAGGAATGCATTGTTGTGCTGCAAGGTTCAAGTGTCACACCACACTGCGCTCAGTCAAATCTTCACGTCGATTTGAGTGGACATAGCATGGGATGCTGCCGTCACACGACAACCTTACAGCCCGCAACGACTCCTCACCGATAACATGAATGGTACAGACGAACAATATTTATCCAAAACATTCAGTAACAACGATCATAATACATAGAAGGAAGATTATTAAAATACAATTATATGTTTCACATAGAAATAACGCGGATCTACCATTGCGTGTTCTTGTGCTAAGTAATACTGCAGGACAAGTTGCTGCGAAGTCCAATTTCAACAGTATCAACTTTAGATAAATGGTTATTTGCGTGACCTAATAAATGGTAACATCTTAATTAAACCGTCTCCAAATCCTATAAACTACATCCTCTAAAATACATATAACATTATGCTATATGAATGAATTGTTATAATAAAATATTTTATGCTCAGTAAGTAGATGTTGACGTTATTTAAGCAGGCGAAACTAATGCACAGTATAGATTACAAGCTATCCGACGGTACGATTGCCAGAATCCAGAAACTCACATGATCACACATTGTCAGTTGTACATTTTCTGGCGACTTAACGGGACCACTCATCAGATTACATTCTAAACAGCGATAAAATTGTACGCATTATTACGATATTATTAATTAGGCAAAGGAAAACACTTATTATAATATTATTTTAGTTCTACAAATTATGAACTTTAAATAAATTGTTAGTAGTAACAAGTGTGATAATATAAGTCACCGTTAAATGTTTAGTCGGTGAATCTACGGTTAGGGTTGCGTCCGAAGAGGGCGGTACGGATCTCCGGCAACAGCTGTTGGGCTATTAGTTCCAGGCGAGACTCCAGGGTGTTGCAGATCTGCAGAAACACACGCAATATGTTACTTTGACACTGCCTTATCATGAGAAACGTGCACAAACGATACAAATACATTATTCTCTCACACTTCCGAGGTGTAACTAAACAATATACCTTCTTATCAAGCGTGACCGTTCCACTATAATACTACTGAATTATAAATTTTACTGCATCAGTGCGAGACTCTCTCACTTATAAACCTGAACACGAAATTTAAAAAATACACAATATTACTAAATTTCTTATCGTGATGGTGAGGCGGGGTTCCATACGGTATGAGCGAAACAGGAATCAAGACAGGGTAAGTTTATGTTAAGTTTTAGACGGCCGTACATATTTTTCTTTTAGTTTCACCAACAGCTGTTTTATCGAAGACATAGGTATTATTGAATTATTACTATACTTAATAGAATAATATGCGGCAAATAACTTTAACCACTTACGCGCAGCTCCCCACTTCGACTGAAATCTGCAAATCGATGATTCAACTTGTGTAACGAGGTTTATAACCGATTATCAGGTCTCAATCGAAGTGGGGGGGCTGCGCTTAATCATAGCAAATGGTTCCACTTATTTGCCGCGTATTATAAAAATGTGGACGTACCTTGATGCGACCCCTGAGGGCGACCAGTTCGATCCCGCCGCAGGTATCGGGTGACAGCCAGTTGTCAGGGTCGATCTTTAGAATAGTGTCCTTCTTGATCTTGGATTTGTAATCGTTTTGGGCTCTGCCGAGGACAGACTCAACCAGCTGCTTGTCTGCCTGACGCACGCGAATCGTGACTGCGTTCTCCATCAACTGAAATGTGTAGTTTATATTTTGGTTACAAATATTTGTTTGAAGTTGAAATATGTATAAATACATAATTATATTATAAGTTACTGAAAAATAATTTTTAGGTATTTTTGAATAAGCAAAAAGAATTTTGGAGGTTTGAAAAAATAATTTCTCCAATAACGTATATCGACCATTTTTAGGAAGAACATCGTATGCGAAATCGTTTCCGTTTTTTACCCGACTCCCAAGAAGGGTTATGTTTTTCGCGTGTATCTTGTATTATGTATGTAATAGATAAGCGCCGAATATTCGTTTTATATTCGGTTATCGGCGTATTCGGCAGAATTTTTAGGTATTCGTATTCCTCAAATACCTACGGTTGAAATGCCGAATGTATTCGGTTTAAATCATTGTAAATCAGCCATTATGACAAAATAAATTAAAGGAATCCCATAATCTAAAAATCATATTGTAACAAGAAAAGTAGTAAACTTTTAGAAAAGAAAAATAGTAAGTATGCACAATGAATGAACTATGTTGTTTTCTCAATTATTAATTTTGAAGCTTTCAGCTCTATATGGCAAAAGCCTATTTCTACTAAAATACACGGAAAACAAACGTTTGTTTGGCAAAATTAAGACCCAGGCAACTGAAGGGGAACCGAATTATTCGGTTCGTTAAAAAGTTAACCGAATATTATTCGGTATTTGTTTTTAATATTATTCGGTTATTCGGTGAAACCAGTATTCGGCGAATCTCTGGTATGTAATATTCTTAATTACCTCATATCTTCTAAACTGCTGAACGGATATTTTATATAATATACTTAAACTAGTGCTTGACTGCAATCTCACCTGATGGTAAACAGTAATGCGATCGTCGCACTAGTTTATTAAGAAATCATTAGATTCATCTTGATACCCTAAGTATTTTTAGATAAGACAAAGAAAAAAAAAATTACGACTGTGAGACGCTGTCAAACTTCAAAGTAACTACTTAATAAAAAATAAAAAAATATTTTCAGTGCTCGATTTTTTGGTTTTGTTCTGTGTTTTGTTTAGTGTTTTTATAAAAATACAGAACAAAACGCGCCAAAAGGCGAATTCCAATATCCGTAAATTGATACGTCCATAAAATCCGTCAATCTATGGATTTTTGAGGAGGCAATTAGTATTATATATATTTAGTAAAATAAAATTTTCTGCCTACCCAGCGTAAAAATCTGAGCACGCCGCTACACAGTGTGTTATTTTACCTAAGTTGCGGCCATGCCCATTTTATATGCTTTTCGGAAAAATACATTTCAGAGAAAGCTCTTATTAAAACTCTTGTGACTCCATCTATCATAGTTTACGAGATATTGAGAAAATCGAGAAAAGTCCATAGAAACCAAAAAACTTTGTATCGCCTTTCCTGGTGTTTCTTTTCATTACATGTTTTATAGTATGATAGGAATTCACCAAAAGAACCTATAAATCTACAAATACTAGTTTGATCAAGCTTTTACAGACCACAAAAAATGTGTTCAGTGATTTCGTTATTATTTTTTTTCTGGCAAATTACTGCATTGTAGCATAAGTTTTTAAGTATATTATGTTTATTATACTAATAAGTATCTTCATTAAAAAATCCAGATGCGTCAGACGCCTAATACTGGTGATATTGTTTTTTTTTTTTAATTTCAGCTTAGGGTTGTCAACTATGAGGTTTTTAAGTTTAATTCAAAAATTTTGCTTTTCGAAAATATACATTTTAAAGAAAAGTCTTATTAAAACTATTGTGCCTTCGTTTATGTTATTTTTCTAGATATATAGAAAATCAAAGATAGTTCATAGAAACCAAAAAATGTATCTTCTCTTCCTGCTTCTTTTTTTAAATTAAATGTTTTGTAGTATGATAGGAATTCACCAGAAGAACCTATAAATCCAAAAAATATTGTTTTATCAAGATTTTACAGACCTCAAAAAAACATACCTCCCATGTCTTTATTGTTCATTTGTAATACACGTGGTATCGCTAGCTTCAGTTCTTCACAAACAGCATTTTTCCAATTATCGGACTTTAGATTTCGCAACTTCGAACTTCGGAATATTCTGAGAAGCTGAAGAATACGATGGGGTACGTTTCCGCCAGATTGGGCTAAAATCTGGAGTGAATTGGCGGGTAGCATCTAGTCGACTTTTTGTTGACCCCAGCGGTTTATCATCACTGTCGTCGTACGTAGGTACTATCTTTGCTACCACTGTCCCATCGATTCATAAATACCTCAATAGTACTAGGTACACCTTGTAGTATGAAACACACTGCCATATTATCCTCATCGGCACCTTCCTCGTCATCAGTCAATGCACTTGGATCCAGATCCAAGTGCATTGACTGATACCACCAGTGGTATGATAGCAAAATGACATTCAACATCATCGCTATCCTATAAAACGCCTCCAATAGCTTCTTCTAGTCCCTTATAGCTCATTTGCTGAGTCATCATTGCAAGGAAACAGATAAATAAAAACGGGTATTTTGCTTACGTATGTTGTTACTATACTCAACCGAGTACAGTAACATTTATGTAACTCTAGTTTTATTTTTAGTCATAAATAATCGCCTATATTGTTCCTTATAACTTACTCTGCAATGTATTTTAAGGCAACGAAATGAAAAAAAAAAAACAACTTTTAAACAATAATATTTTAGAAAATCAAAAATTTATTCGCTCACCTCCTCAGTGTTTTGGTAACACAAATTCAAGTGACACTTTTTTTAAAAAGAGTTACACTACCGGCGTAATATTTATCGTTATACTTGAACAGTGTTGTGATGATGTATAAAAAACAAGAAAACTCACACAAACTTCACAAAATCTGTAATTTATACTTAGGGATATGGCTGTACTCAATCGAATACAGTGACCTCTAATGGGTTAAAAAAATAATGTAAAGATGTTTTCTGATATTTACTTTGTTAGTGTAGTTTTAGTCTTTAAAATTTTTCAACCATAGACGCAAGTGAGACCGCGGGGGATAGCTAGTTTAAAAAAATGCATATTACTACTAATAAATCAATCATCTAAATTTTAGAAAATCCAAATGATAAAAACAACGATCTGATGTCACGAAACGTATTTCACATTTTTTTTTAAACATATTTCATATAAAATATATCAAGATTATTCACTTTCTTTTTTCAAATAACTCAATAACTAAACAAATTGAATTATAGGTCTATTGACTTTACTCTCGTAAACGACTAGAACTTTTTTGTTACGTCTAGTTGACAACCCTATTTCCATAGAAAAGTCATAAATACTTAGAAACGCTGTATCTCCTATATAAGGCCATTGTTGTGTATGATACTTTAAGACATACTCAACAATATTATTGCGCATATTATTTATTAAAAATAACATACTACAACAGCATAACTTAAATCGGAAAAAAAGCTCATATTTCTTAAAATATGAAAGCAACAAAGCTACTTTTTTTCTATTAGTATAAAAAAAGTAGCTATAATGAGCTGTTACTTTATTTTTGTAATAAATAAAATTATTAAGTTTATTAGTTTTGGAAACATAATTAAATATAATTTTTCTAAAGGTCATTCAACTCTCACAAAAAAAATAATAACTTAATAAATATAGATAATTAACTTATCAAACCTAGACCTATCGTATAGACAAATAAACCAGACATGTCCGCAGCTTAGGTAAAATAACACACTGCGCTGGCACAAAAGAGAGATATACAGAAGGCAATCTATATACTAGGAGCGCTCGAGCATCGCGCACATAGACACCGCTCACGGACACGATATCTTGTACGTACTAAACCGTGCTAAACCAGTGCTAGATCACAGAGTACTTTTTCTAGCGACCGCCGAGCGTAGGTATAAAAAGTGAAGTACATACATGAGAATGACTTCTGTACCTATCTATTTTGTGCCGTTGAAACCTACCTAGAAATGTAGGTCCATGCGAGTCACCACAATACATTCATTTTCGAACAGTTCTTTTGCTATCACATAAGGAACAATATAAAGCTGTCTGTGGATTATAATAATAATGTCTGGTACAAACCTGGAAGAGGGCCTGCACAATAAGAGATGTCAAGAGTTCACTATACATCTTCTGGTTCCGAGGTACCTCAGCCAGGCGCTTGCGGGCCTCGTCCAGGAGGTTGCGTACATGGTCTTCACGTACTTTGAGCACCTTCAGACGAGCCTGGTTCAGCATGTTCGAAGATTGGCTGTCAAACAAGAGTCGGAATGTATTCGGTTTATCAATAGCTTGGTACTAAACTAAGGTTTATCAGAACTTGTTAGCATAAGTAATCTATTTTTCATTATCTTGCCTTGGCACTTAAATTTTTCTTCTCCTTTTTCAATTTTATATTTGATGTTTATTATCATATTGGTATTGTATTTATGTATGCACACACTGACTACCCTAAAACTATTTCCTTTAGTTCAGTCCATCCAAAGGTTGTCTGAAGAAATTGCCCTGTGCAAAAATAGGTAGACTTATTGACTGCCTATTTTACACTCATTTTATTTTTATAAATGTTTGTCCCGTGTTAATTTATGGTGTATAATAAATAAAGTATGTAATAATAATAATAATAAAGATGCATTGATATATGCTTATGAAGAAGTTCGAATATTTGTCAAATCTTTGGCAATAGTGTGTGTCTTATTTTTAATGTTATTTCTCAGTTTGAGAAGAAACCCTCAAACACATAAATGTCATCAACCATACCACTGCTTACCATCAGATGAGATAGTAGTCAAATGTGAGCCTATTGTTAATAAAAAAACTATATTCATTAGTATAATATGTGACAAAATAATGCAAAAAACAGATTTGACTTGTAACTTACTTTTGCTTCAAAGCCATATATATACATTTGCCTGGTATACAAGTTATTTCACATACAAACTCTCACTTTCTTTATTACTATTACTCAGTCCCAGATCTGTACACCATTATTACAGCATGACCTATTTTCTAGTGTGTAAAGTATTTGCTATCTGGGTCATTGAACTTTACTCTTACATAAGGAATTGCCCTTACATAGATGAAGAAAAGGCAGCTGAAAGGGATTTTTAATAGGATGGATGAATCTAATAAACAGCAGTTATGGCTGCAAAGCGAAAGACCAAGGAAAATATAGAGAATTGTGTAAAATTCTTAAATATTGACTAACAGAGTTATAAGGAAAAAAACATCCTGAAACCTTAATTTAAAAATAATGGTAATAGAATGATTTAACCTATTTCTAAACTCGTAAATAATATAATAAACAATAGAATATTGCCAAAATGAGGCAATATTCTATTAACCCCCTAATTTCTAAGCGGACGCCGGCGTCCTCGCGGGTTTTAAGTGGCTTTTTAAATTTATTGTGAGAACAGTATTAACAAAGACTTTTGAAATGTTTGTGTCTGTTTTGAGAGGAGATTGGGTGAATACGCAAGAAAAAGTTGCGTCACGAAAATATCAAGGCACTGCGAGGCTATCAGCGATGGCTGAGACTAGACTTGCAAAATGTTAATTGTGTAGACTAAGTGATGGGTTAAAACATAATAACAGGTTGAGCCTCTACTGTTTTTGGTAATATGGATGCATCCTAAGTTTAGTTAAAATACACACATTACTAATTGCCAAATTCTCCATTAAAACTAATCGCGATTATTTAAAACAAAACACAGTTTGAGCCTCTAATTGAGATTGTAGCTTCATTTTGCGTTTCACCTCAATGAATTGAATCTAATTTACAGTAAATTCAGTTTCAATTCTTTTGTTTTCTCCCATATTTTCAACACAGGTCTTTAAACTAGATTATGTTGAGCTAAGTTGAACAAATTTTTATTTTGAATGATGAAATCAGCCCTTAACAGGAGATTTAAAGCCCAGTTAAATATAACTGTAGTTAAAAATAAACTACAAAATTCAGCAGTGAAAAATAACCTATTCGCTAATAAGTCTTATCAACTGAGATAACTTCCATGTAATCATTGTTATCAATTTATTCTGTTCTACATGTAAGATTTCATAAAATAAAATGTGAGTGTAAAATGTTAATTTTGACATAACATTCATGAATTTAGGTAGGACTTTTGTCAGCTACAGGATTGTTCGAAAGAGTTACCACAACCCTGAAATGCTAAGTCCGACTGAAGGAATACAGGTGGGTTAAAGTCCGTAAAGTCTGACACTATACCTTACTCCCCCCAGAGCACGAGAAGTTATTTTATGAAATCCCATGACTCAAAAAAGTCTTTATGACCATAATGAAAACTGAAAATTATTCATTAATAAACATTCCAAAATATAGATTTTCATATTTATGATGTCTGTAGTAGTATTTGTAAAAAGATGAATATCAATTTCAAACAATATTAGGAATCATTCAGAATTTAAGAACCGTACATTATTACCACTATTGTTTATGGTACGGTCATGTGACAATCTTATTTCACTATAAAATTGAATTGAATGAAAGAAGTACAACATGAAAAGAGTTAATTTACTACAAAATATTGTAATTTGATTTGTATAATAGAAGAATTACCACTTCATTGAAACATAACAGTCACATGACAATCACCAGAAATTTTGAAATCTATAAAATAGGAATTGTGTGACATGTGTCTTCACCATAATTATACATAGAACATAAGAATTAAAGAGAAAAATGGGTTTTGTTATTTCTATCTCAATAAACGACTCAATAGACGATTTTAAATTATAGTAATGTATGGTACTGCTACACTATGAAGTAAAAGAAATTCTTGATTTATGTAATACTTCTGGATAATCTACTACTAAAAGGAACTACCATTCAAGGCCATGTTCAAATCCTGAGAACCAAACAAGTCACTAATATTCATAAATACAGGCAGCATGAAGGGTTTACTCAATGGAATACTAAGGATTAAAAGAACTCTACCTTTATACGAACGGTAATGAGCATGTTCATAAATTACTCCCAGTATAAGATGAATTTAACCAGAACAATATAATCTGACTGACATCTAAAGAATTTGGAAAGAATATAATACTATTGAAAAGGGGAACCTACATCTTCTTTTGGAGTTCAACTTGCTTCTCCTTCTTTTCATAGTACTCCATGATCTTCAGCCGCTGCTGCTGTACCAGGCGGCCCTTTTCGATGTTGAACTCCTCCTCGGCCTTAGCATCGATTTCCTCAGCCTTTTCATTGGCCTCTTGTTCGATGAAGGCCATCATGTGCTTGATCTAGTAACAAATAATGCCATTTTTCATTCAAAGAAACCATTATTTAAGAATAAGACTGTTCTCGAGTCCGTTCCAACTTCAGAAACAATTTGGAACAGAGTCAGCAAGTGCCTCATTTTGGATCAATTATTCTGACAAATCCATGTCGACAGATTTCGGGTGCTGCTAAATTGCATTTACATACCTGCTTTTGGACATCTGCATCGCTGAGCGCCATGGCTGTAGGTTAATATTTAGCACCACTAACACGAAAAAACAACCGATAAAGAGCCAGAAAACTAAAAACTGGCTCAAAGAAGCAAGTCGACGCCTATCAGACGTGCTTCTTCATTGAACAATCATATGATCCCGGTGTTACCAAGTAATGAAAAATTTTCACTCCATACCATAGACAGTTACAGCAAGTACCAAATATTATTTAATCGTACCTATTCGTATTTTGATTCAGTTGAGTCGCGTCAGTCGCGTATTTCCACGACACGACTTTACAAAATAATAAGTTCAATAGTCCAATTGACTTTGTTTACTGAATTTGGAATATGGATTAAATGAAAATCATTGATTTTTTTCCATGACTGATATTATGATATTAATATTGCGATTAATCAACAATTTAATCTTTTATAATAATTTGTCCCAAGTTTAGGATTTCACAACTGTGAAGTCTTTACTGAACTGATTGAATTCAAACTAAAACGTAAATAGTGTGCCTTTAGTTAATAACCTGAACTAGAACATTTGCTTAAAATTATTCTTAAAATAAATTCAGTTAAATAAAACTGTTAACGCGACTTAATACTCGTATAAACAATTCAAAACAGTCAGTATATTTGTATCTTTTGGGCCGTTTTGCAAATGTTTTAATTAAATGATACATACGATACATATCATCTAACATTTCATTGTGACTATGACGCGACCTAACAGAGCATGATTAACGGCTCGTTCACGACTCAGGTCTTGGCGGCGAGCATGGCGGCATCGGTAGGCGGGCGCGCGCCGCTATGAGCGGCTTCTCGTGGCGTGCTTTAAACATTTTCATACTTTTGATTTTACCGCTCACCGCCCCGCGCTTAGCTGCTGCTCATAGCGGCAAGGTCGTGAACGGGCCGTCATCTGAGTCAATGTTCCGTTTGTATCTTTTGGACCAAATTATACATATCACTCTTTCGGAACATTTCAGTGGTTCAGATGCAAACGTTTCAATCGCAAAGATGACACACTTTGCCCACGCCACAAATTGGGTCGCAGGTTATAGTATCCAATTTCCCACTTTCTATATTAATTTTAATTCTCAAAATTACTATAAATTATTTTTGTATTTGCTTTAGTACCTACTAAGCTGCTGCTGTTGTATGCACAGAGCATGTAAACAGCTATATGCAATAAGTATAATTTTATAACAGTTATATGCGATAAGGATGGATTGCTTAATAACTTTATATTTTGTAGTCTGCAAACTGTAGCACTTCATAAATCTATAGCTTTTCATGACATGGGTACGGCACTATTGCGGTGTAATGTGGTCTTTGAGAAGTTGCAACAGAGCAGGGATGGACCCTGAATTTATTAGGCACTGGGCTATCACTTCTTGGGGCCCACCTCATTAATCAAACTAATTGCCATTTTTTCAAAAAACTATTTACCGTTTTTCACAAAGTGTGTCTCTTTAACAATGGTCGGTCAAAGGCACAGGTCAAAGGAGAGATGTAGTCCCATTACCTGAAAACTCTCATAAACTCATGAGTTACTATGTATGACTAACTTGAAAGTGTATAAATATACTTTGAAGATAGACGTTGAGTGCTTGTAAACCATTGTAGCATCCCGCCATATTAGCAGCGATGTTGAGTACTGCTTAAACAGTACCTACTTAATTTTTGTTTGAAGAGTTTGGTCGAATTGAACAAACCATATTATAGTTTTCAGTAAAGCCTGGGGCCGATGGCTCCAGCCTATTTAACCATTAAGTAGATCCACCTTTGCTGAAGAGGTGCCAAGGCGGTCCTTACTTTTCGCCTGATGTAGGTCCTCACTGAAAACGGATGTTTTGAAATAAACAGAATTAAACGTAGTGCTTACATTCACAGATTACTGATATGTAGCAAGCTACACTTACATTCTCTTTGAGCAGAATGACATGGATCTTATGAATTTTGAGATTGGACCTAATTAAGAATTTGTCATAAAAATTAAAAAGAAAATCAGCTAGTGTTTTTTTCATTTGACATATCAAAAGGTTATTGGCGAATTATATATTTATGACGTTTTTTCTGAAGTATGAATTACGTATTCTCGTAAATAATTAATTGTATAATCATTTTGAGCGCGATTTGAAATTGTGCCATTTTTTCTATTTCTTATTGGAAATCATAGACTAAACTAATTTTATTTTTTTCGCGCAAGATAATTTAGTTTTTTTATTTACGTGTGGTAATCAAATTGAGTGTTGGCTACAAAAGTCAAACTAAAAACTATTTATTCACATTGTTTTTGATTTTTTTAAATTACAGTGTTGTCGAAGTTTATAAATAATATTAAAATTAAAAACAAAAATTGACGAGTAGTCTCGATTTCCCTTTTTCACATAATAAATAAGTTACTAGAGCGAAAATTGATACAGTTTTCCGTCCGCTTTCAACAATATGGCCGCCAGTTGTTTAGGGTAATGTGGCGTTCGACAAAACTGAGTGAAATTGTTAAAATATTTATAAGTGACGTAAAGATGCATAAAGTTTTCAGCGTTTTATAGCAGTGTTTCATGCATAGACGGTCTTGAGCATCTTTTTAGTTCGTCTTAAAAATTTTGAATGCATAAAAATCGTCGTCTAAATTGGACAGTCAACAAACTTTTGTTTATTTAATTTGAGTGGATTTATTTGTTCCTGCAGAGAATACTCGATTATGAACCAATTATACTGGTATTGAAATAGTGGAACAAGGACTGACGTCGACACATTAGGTAAAAATTTGTATTTTTTTAAGAATCGAGTGTACCAAAAACAGGGGTCGCCATTGTTTGACAGGGGACGAATAACCAAACCACAGTAAAATACTGATAAAATGTATGATACCTAATTCATTTGTTGTTATTAGCCAACGTTATCTCGTATCCTATCTTCATTGAACACCAATGCGTATGTATGAAATTAATTTGGTCTGTAAACACCTCATAAGTTTGGGCTGATAGTTGTTCAATTCAACACAAAGTTTTACCGTAAGGTATCGTATATTTTACTGAAAATACCTAATGTCTTCAGATTTACATGCGTGGTACATGTATCAACTATAAAAGGTTCTGTTTATGTGGCTTTTTCTTGGATTATTGTCTGTAACAGTACATCTTGGGGTGTTTCGACCTACCATAATTAAATTCCTTGTTCTGTAAAATAAATTGAATAAATGGCTTAAAGTATTATATTTTCCATTTAGGGTTTACTTAGCTCAAGTAAATGCCTAACATAGCTGAATGCAATACACTAATGTCCAGACAAGATATTGGAAAGTGGGTATTCGAAATATATCAAGTTGGAAGATTTTTGAAACAGACTTTCTTTAGTTCTTTGTATGAAATGTTAGTATTTATCAATATATTTATAATTTGTGACATCTTATATTATTTAGACCTATTAATAATGGGAAAATTACCAGATAATCTCTCAAACTTTGTCTTTTCAATAAGTGTAATAATGTAGAGATATTGATATTACATGCAAAATTATAATTTTTATATTTGAATCAAAATTACAGCCTAGAGACAACCTTGTCTCAAGGAAAACTGTTGCTTTTAGAATGTAATTGGTACGTGCAGCATTTTGTAAACAATAGTTAGTTTTTCATAAGATTATTATTCTATTTTTGGATAATGCTTTGTTTGAAAGTAAGGAGAATAAATTGTCTTATAGTAATTACTACCCTCGGGCTAATGTATATTTCCTGCACAAACACATAATTGCTCTTGACAGTCCAATATACATAATCATCGTTGGATTGCAAAATGCTGTCATAGTTACTGGCTAGAATATGTAAGTGGCCTAGATAGAGATTATTTAGTAAAGTGTAAACTGTATTGTTAAAATATACATAGTGTGAGAAATGTGGTGCTAAGATTTCACATGTGAAATTGAAGGTAATTAATTTTTGCAGGTTATGGCAAACTTGAATTTCCAACAAGCACCTAGAAGCCTAGCGAGCGGCGGTGTAGGAGGTCGCGTGAGCTCGGGACTGGTGGGCGGCGTGTCGGGCCATGTGACGCCCACGTTTGGAGGCGCACTGTCGCCCGGCCGGAACTCCACCGCCATGCCCGGGGGTGCTCCGCCTTCTATGGCATCACGATCAACATTATTTGGCCAGCGAGCATTTGCTGACCGCAGAGTACCTATACCAAACGCGTTATCGCAGCCTAACTCAAATTCTATGGTGAGAATCATATTTGAAATTTTTTATAATCTATAAATTGGGTAGAAGAGAAAATAATTATTGCAGCTTACCTACAGCAAATAGTTGAAAGGAATAAAATAATTTGTGACTTAGCTTATTATTAGTTTGGCAATCTAAATGGAATAATTTGTGAGTTGTTTTAATGTTAGTTGTTATTATTAGATTGTGCAAAATTCTTTGCATAGCATTGTCTTAGAAATTCTCTATGTAGTTGATAAGAAAAATACCTGAAAAATGTTATTCAAACATGAGTACTACCTACTTTGGTTTTCAAATAAACCCAGCAAGATTTGTGTCAATATTTGTATTCAAATGGCCTTTGGGTTTCAACTCTTTATTTCGTAATTTTATTGTTTCATGAGAACTAACAAGCAAAAAATCATTGGGAGTTTTCTGATTCAATGTAAAGTATGTAAAGTGTCTTTAAAGCTTCACATAGTATAAAACAAATTTGCTTTTCATGTTCATCTGTTAAACCACTCAACTGATTTTGATGCAGTTTTGATAAAGAGCAATAAATAAGGAAGATTCATGTTTATTATTTGCTTTTGAAGCCAGGGCAAATCACTAGATTTGTATAAAGTGTTCAGTTAAGATGTTTTTACTGAACACATTTAAAAATGCTAAGTTTTGGTTTTGTATTTTGTGTGTGTTTTGTTGGTTATATATTTTTTCTGTATGCTTTTTCTCCTTATAAAAGTCCATCCAAAAGTTGCTTGTATAAGATTAATTTTAACCAGTAGCAATCTATTGTTAACAAGTACCCCCCTTTAGTTAGAATATGCAATTTAGCCTCACTTCTCTTTTGACTGACAGGCATTTTGACAATTTAAAAATGCCTGTGAATGGTCTATTTAAAATAAATATTTCTGATTTCAGTTTAAAATTATAGTTTGTTGTGTACAGTAAAAAGTAATCTGTTATATGCATTTATTGTTGTCTTCAGTCAAGTATGGGCAATCTGTCTCGGTTCAACACCAGCAGCAACTACCACTCGGTGTTTGGCGAAGGCGGCGACACGTCGACGCCTCCGCTGCTCGACCTTAGCGAGTTCCCATCGCTCACGGCGCGGGGAGCCGGCGACCAGGCGCCCGCTGCCGCGCCGCCGCCGCCCGGCTCTAAACCTTACGGTAAGGAAATTAGTTAGCTAATCCAAACAACTAAGTATAAATTAGTTACAACTATCAATATGCTGATGGATGTTACTACTCAATCGATTGTTGGTCGATCAATGAGATTGATTGCCATCATTGCAATTAACTGTTTTAATCTTTAGATATTCATTTAGTTTTAGTGAAGTTACATTACATTATTCTTGTAGTGGCCACTGCATCTGCATAAAATATTTGAATTTTGAACATTGTATCAGGTACTGTTGTAACTGTTTGACAGTGGGTATGGTGAAGCAGCCAACATCGGAGCAGTCAGAGTTCACGATGTCGTCGGAGGACTTCCCGGCGCTGCCCGGCACGTCGAGTGCGGGCGGCGCAGCGCCGCAGCCGCCGCCCGGCCCGCTGCCTCCACCGCCCGACTTCAGCAACCACACCAACGATAAGCCCCGAAAAGGCATACAGACCTCACCCGATGGTAACTATCACAACTTTACCCACTTTAACAAACCTTATTAACTTCTTTTCCGTGATTTATCCACTAAAATTTAGCTATACTTTTGATAGAAACCTCAAAAGTATAGCTAAATTTTAGTGGAAATATAATATAAAAAAGCAAAATAAATGTTGGTTGAAATAACACAGAAATGTGTCATCTCCTGCAAATGAACAAAATATTGAGCTGCATTTCTAATTAATAACACAAACTGTATTTACCTATTTTGTGTTTATCATAATTATTGCATGCCATATTTTAACTTTATATGCCTGGAATTTTGATTTAGATAGTATATTAATCTGAATTTGCACCTGACATGTAATTTTTTTGTCCCTAAAGTTATCAGTCAAGGAGCACATACGGAATTCTACGGTGTGTATACTAAATAAGTGCTGGAAATATATTAAAATGCATGCATTTGTTGTTATAGCAGTGTAGCAGTTTTAATATATAGTCCAGATAATATTCCATTATAAGTAGTATCTTTGTTCTGACAGTATGTTAATATTAATTTGTAATTTTTTAGGTAAAGTAACGAATATACCAGAGACGATGATACCGAACCAGTTTGGTATTGTGGGACTGTTGACGTTTATTCGCGCGGCGGAGTCGGATCCCAGTTTAGTGTCGCTGGCGTTAGGTCAGGATCTCACCGCGCTCGGACTGAACCTAAATTCACCAGACAACCTTTATCTCACCTTTGCTGGCCCTTGGGCGGACACGCCGTGCAGGTAAATTATGTTGAATAACTCTACTTCTGCCAGCTAAGAAAAGTGTATTTTACTTCTGGGATAAATATTATCCCGTCCAATAACAGGACATAGTCCTGAATTTTTATCCAAATCCATAACTTTTGAGAACTCACATTTATTTGCATTATTTGTTAGGATAACGGTTACATTATCAATTCAGCTTCTTTCTTAGACAGTTGGTGCTTGTCTTCTAAATCAGTTTTTTAGATCAGTCTAACAAAACTATATTTCTCTTATTGTATCAAAACCAGCATAGACTTTGAGTACAAGTATCTGATTGATTTACAATTTGTTTCAGACCACAGGATATGGACTATCATGTGCCTCCAGAATATCTAATTAATGGTTCAATTAGAGAAAAGTTGGCGCCTCTACGACTCAGTCGATATAAGGAAGACCTCTTGTTTTATTTGTTCTACTGTTTCGTGGGTGACGTGCTGCAAATCGCAGCTGCAGCCGAACTGTGAGTCAATCTTATTGTTTTCACATAGTATAACCACAAAGTTAGTCATAGCAACTGGTTTATTATCATGGAATTAGATTCTTCCATGTACTAACATGAGTTAAATCAAAACATAAAAATATTATACGGGGGTAAATTGTCCTGCGAGAATTTTTGTCAGAGTTACTGTGGCCCTGGAATGCAAAGAGCAACTGAAGGAACACAGCTGGGTGTGGTGTGGGTATAGTCAGCAAAAGTCCGACACGCCCTCTCGTTCCATCCTAGAGCGGGAGAATAATGGAGATTTCGCACTGCAAAAAAGCGAGTTTGATAGAATCTATCTGCACATTACAAGTGTTTATGACAGTTTGACAAAAATGGGCCCCTAAAAGCATCAGAAAACTATCTTATTTATCAAGTTGAATAACTAATTAATAAAAATAAAGTGCTTAAAAGACACCTGTCAACGTTTCGACATGTTCAACAATGCTCTGACGATCGACAGGTGGAGGGACGCCCATCCGTCTGGCTGCCCTATGCTCCTTACCGGTGACGGGTAGCGGCGTCGCCGGCGCAAGAGAAGTAGATCGCCACTCGACTAGCTTGAAAAACACGTGTTTTTTATCGGTTTCGTGTTTACTACACTGACCTGCGACTAATCCTTCTAAATAAGCTAATTATTTTAAACTATATGCTAGCTAGGTTTAAGCCATCTTTGGGTATAATATAAGGTAACAATGCAAAGCAATATATGCATTCATAAAAGCTGCATTGTTACTGGATACTGTAATGCTTCAAAGACATACAAAATGAAGTGATAATTTATGACAAGCAACTGGTTACTATTTTATAAAAGTGCTATTGTCACTGAATTAACCCAGCAAGGATCTTAGGTAATTCATCTTTACACATGGTGAATAATTTTATAATTTTTGTTCCAGCTATAACCGAGAATGGCGGTATCACATGGAGGAAAAGGTGTGGATCTCTCAAGCGCCCGGTATGCCTATGGTGGAGAAAACCTCAACATACGAGCGTGGCACCTATTACTTCTTTGATGCGCACAACTGGCGTAAGGTACTATTGGCGTTTATTTAGATTTACACTATATGCATGTAGCATGACAACAATGTATGTATAGAAGGCATGAATATAATTATAGTTCAAAGCGCTGCGTGGGAAGCTTATTGGAAAGGCAATAGTGTCCAACCAACAACTTACCTTTTTGTTTAAATTGATGTAAACTAGTGCTTAACTGCGATCCCATCTGATGGTAAGCAGTGGTGCAATCGTTGTTGGGAGCCTATTCACTCCAGCCTTGAAGACACCCAAATTATAATTGAATTACCACATCAGGCAAATTGCACCAGTCCTTTGTTGTACTCGGTATAAATAACGAGGCAAACCGCTTGGTCCGGATCGTAGAGGTTTCAACAACGTAAGGGTGGATACTCCTCGTACGTCGGGATGTCCGATGGTAGAAACTTACCGTGCCAGCCAACCAAAAAACCATTGGAAGATCAGGTTTTTTGGTTGGTTACTCTTACTGATAAAATAAATAATAAGTATCTTAAAGTTCGATCTTTTATACTAGTTATGTATAGCAATTGCGAATTTTGTTACGCGTCCTGTTGCCTAGCTACTACTGATATGCTCATCTTTTTATCTGTATTTATAAAAGAAGAAACTGACTGATTGTCTTATCAACTACAAGGTCTAGGAGCGTGAAAGTTTGCTAAAGGTTTCCTTTTATGACATAGGCTAACATTGAGAGGAATTTCCAAAATTCACCCTCTGAGCTGATGACAAGGGGATCCAAAGCTTGTACGGAGAAAACGACTTTCACTGAAGATAGTCCTATGTAAAAGGCATTTTTGCCGCTCTTTTGTAAGCTGCAAAAGTGATGCAAATTGCCAACCGTTGTTTGTTTTCTTATTGTTAATTTTGGTATGGTGTAATCATGCTTTAATTTGTTATCAGGTGGCGAAGGAATTCCACTTGGACTACAGCAAGTTGGAGGGGCGGCCGCAACTACCACCGCATGTGCTCACGTAGCGTTCCCGCCGCGTCCTCTCTCATACACCTATTGTAGTTTTGTTATATAAAAAGTACAAGTTTAAAAAAAGTTACACTCTTTTATTTAACGTAATACCCCTTTGTTCTTAGTGCGCTTGGCTATTGAGTTTACGTAAACTGATATGAACATATTTTAGTCCTTGGTGTATCAGAATGAAACCTGTGTCTTAGTAATTGAGAGAGTGCCACCCGCACTCTCAATTCCTTCGTGGTAAAGTATACCGTTGCCAGATTGTTCGACTATTGTATTAAAGCGAAAAACAAAGTAGTTTCTATTTACCCAGGTAGATTTCTGTCAGATTTCATTAGACCTCGCAGCTGTCATAAGTCACGTAAGGATCGTGCTGATTATCACGTACCCATTGTCGTGCGTGGTAATCACAGTAACATTTGCTGTTATGTTATGCAAGTGATGTTGTTCAAGAAACATAACGCCTTAACAGCAGTCTGATTCTTATCAGCAGCTTGGTTGTGCTTTATAGGTGATAGCTTTAGTAGGCGCCAGATAACAAAAAAAAAGTCATTGACCTTTTCGTAATATTTCTGCGTAGGTACCCTAAAACCAAAACGAATTATTTTTCATTAGTAGGAAATGTAAAGGATCACGATAGATGTTGATTGGAAATAACTTTGTCTTTATGAAAAGTAACCATGGAGTTTCTTGCTGGTTCTTCTCCATAGGAAACGACCAATTAGAACCGTGCGCTAGCTTCTGACGTTTTATAAGTGCCCATGTAGGCGTATGTAAAAAAAAAAAATCGAGTTTGTCTTTATTTCCATTTTTGAATAGTATCAACAAATGTATCGAGTGTCAATGACCGTAATTTTTTTGTTATCTGGCGCCTACTCCAGGAACAGTTAACTACTAAAAGGTTACGTAATGCACTGAAAGGAGGGTCGCGTAGTGCTGCGTGCATCTCTTCGTATTTACCTAGTGTGTAACGAAATTTTTGTAACCGGCCGCACTGAGCTCTTGGCGCTTTCACGAATCTTATCATAGAAAGTCACTATAGCAGTCTGGCAGTATATTACAAAGTACTCTGTGATTGGATTACACTGACTTCAAATATCACCCCAGAATTATTTGTTGTGATATTTGTCGGGCCGTTTCCGAAACAGTGATCTGTAATCTAGTACATGTTTGATCGAAGCTCTTTACTATATATAAAGGACAAAGGAAGAAAATAAATAAAAACATTTCTAGAGATATATATCATAATATATTGTAAAATCTCGTATGGATACTTTTTTTAGCTGTTAGTAAAATATTGTACAATGCATGAAAAGAATATTAATATAACAGCACTTAGGAGATTTTTAATAAAATTGTTGCAGTGACGGTGTATTTATTCATGGCAGCAGTTAACAAAACCTTTCATTCCTAATGATATCCAACACAACTAGCATGATGTACTCAGAGCTCACTTATAATTTGAAGATACAAAATTAATACTATATAACATAAACTTAATCTAAATGTCCATATGTCATAATGGAAAATGCCAACATTCTGGATCTAGCATTTCATTTATCTTCTGCAGACTTAAGCCTAAATACTAGCAGGCTTTGATTGAGTCTCAGTCAACATCATCAGTACTTGCTGAGGAAGTGGGGGCTGGTGCATCACCGGCAGACTGGGATGAGCTTGCAGTATTATCCTTCATGGTAGGTTCATCATCACTATTCTTGCCAGGAACCCACAGTCCTGCATCTACACACCTCTTCATGTAGTATATGGCTTCTTGCTCTGGCATTTTAGCAATTGTTGCTTGTAGCAATGGCACGTCTTGGGCATCAAAGCATTTCTTCAATTCCTGTAATCATGATATTATTCACTTGATTAAAGGTAATATATATTTGTTTAGTAGATAACTTGCATATTTGTTTAGATTATGATATTCTGACTTAAAAAACAAAAATAAGTTTCTCCACACTTGTAGTTAAATAAATCCAAGCTACTTACATCAGGGAGCTCCTCATAAACTTCAACCGGATCCAGTCCGCCGGGCCCCAGCCTGGCTTTGCGTTCCTCTTCTTCCTGCTCCCTAATAGCCTCTGCAATTTTCTCAGCAGCTCGCTTCTTGATCCTTGCTTTGAACTGCTCCAATTCATCATCAAATGAGTCTTTGTATGTTTTCTCTGCAATTTGGATCCTGTAAAATGAAAAAATGTTTTACAAATTGTTCTCAATAACATTTATAATCACAAAATATAAAATTTTAAGTTCTTTACTTTGAGAAGAAAGAGCTGATACAAGCCCTGGGGTCCACATCTAGTTGTTTCGATAACTCCAGTATGTACTGCATGCAGATAGTTTGGTGAGCTACATGAGCCATCAGGTCATGTTTCTGAAAATAAACAAAAAGACAAAATAAATAAAGAAGCTTGAAATGTAGAAACAAAAACAAAATAACACAGATTACAAGCATATAGATAAGAAAACAACATTATAGTGCACAAATGCAGAATATTACATACCTCTTCCATTTCCAAGTTGATGCACCAGATGACAAGATAGTTAGCTGTTTCCTCGCACACAAGCTGGCTGTGTTCCTGAAGGAATGCTCGTGAGTCATCATACTTGCGTAGCATACCAAACTGCTTCAAAAGCTTTTCATTTTCTTTGATGAACTTCTTCATCTTAGCTTCTTTCTCCTCCTCAGTCAAGTTCTCATCCTTGGGCCTCGGAGGTTTGGTGTTGATGACGGTCTTGGTGAAGCCAGGCTCACTGATCGTGTCCACGTTCCACGGAGTCTGCCGCTCCTTCTTTTTGAGATCTTCTTCTTTTTGTTTTATTTGCTTCTCTTCTTTTTCTAGCTCAGCTAACGCTTTTTTTAGAGAATCAAGGTCGGGACTATCAGGGCCCGCTTCACTAATTTTTTTCTTAGTTACGTTTATCATCCGGATGTTTTCGTTCTTCTTTTGGAGGAATTCTTCTCGCTCTTTACGCCGCTCCTCCATGCGCTCGACTCGCGCTTGGTGCCGCCAGCGAAATAGCGAAGGTGTGTCGATGTTAGGGTGGGTCTCATCCTCATCATCGGATATCTAAAATGGGTTGTCAATCCAGGTTAACGTAGGATTATAAACAACGTTGGAGCTAATTTCTAATGGTATGGAGTAAGTACTTACTTCTATGTCTTTCCACTTGCTGTAGTCAACCATTTTGAGTTAATTTCAAGGATTTCACTTGCGATTTAATGTTTTAACTTTCTTTTGTCTTAGTATGAAAATGAATAACTTCGAGAAACAGTAAAAACTCCGGAAAATTCTCTCAATACATAACGCTCGTACAGATAATAAACCGAAACGTCACGTCGTAGACGTCATAGACAAATTGTTTGATTAGTTTTCATAGAGAGAAGAGTTTTATTAAAATGGTAGGATTTGATAAAGCGGCCTACTGCTAACTTACTTTTTAAATTTTTTGGTAATTTTATTTTTAACGGTTTAGTACCTATCATACTTTTATTACAAAAAAAAGCAATATGAAAAGTTTAAATAATATTTTGATGAATTTGGACGTAAAAATCAATCAGCTTATTCTTTTCCCAATTATATTAGGGTCAGCCTGCAGTTTAATCGGATGTAGCTGAATAACAGCACTATTATAAAGAGCGATTTTATTGGGAAAAGTCTGTCATACCACAACGCTCCACTGCAACATGCCAGAATCACACTATTTTTTTAACCTCAATGAGTTTCGAAGAAACGTTTAAACTGTTTTGGATTGCGCATTGAAATTAATCCTAAAAGTACAGCGGAGGAATCCAGTTGCCATGGATTGAAATAAAATAAATAATATTAATGAGCCCTACATGGAGAACTGTCACTTTTTATTACGTACTGTACGTAGGCAAAAACACTTTAACGCACAGACATTCTAGTAGGTATCTATAAGTTTCGAGTGCCTAGCAAACTCCAAATACATTATTATCTGTCATTATATTACGTATACTGAACGCAATATAAAAGCCATACAACTTTCAAAAGATATGATAGCTCCTAAAATAAGTAGGTAATACTTGTATTAGGAGCTATTAATTATTTCAGATTTCGTACTATCTATCAAGAAAGTCGGCGATTTTTCATCTTAAAAAAGGGTTCGTCTTGTGCTTACTAAACACTACTATACCTATGTTTCTAAATAATGTAAACAAAGCTTTCATGTATGAACTTTTATTATTATTATAAAAACTTGATGGGCTGATGTACTCTAAATTTATTTATTATTTAGGTATTTATTTACTATTTCCCTTACAACTACGAGTATCTTTACAGGTAAATAACTTACTTATGATTGTGTCTATTACACTACTCGATATTCCGCACAAGTTACACAGACTTTCTTAAAGTTTACTACCTAGTAAGTCAGTCTGACCCTTATTACACTATGCGACGTCGACAAAACCAGTCTGAATGTCGAGTGCTGTAATAGATCCTATACTTACAATTTAAAACTTAAAAAGAATTGAAATTATTTGTGGGTAGGTACGTATTTGAATTTTTTAATCGAGATTATTATTAAATTTTGGCAAAACACGATGTCAAACCAGTCAAAATTAGAATTCTGTTTCAATCAACTTGAGACTTTTTAAAAGCTAAAGTTGTCAAAAAATAAAACGCCCGTTTCGACATTTGTCATTGCAAAAATAATACTTGAACCAAAAAAAATTATGCATTTTTTAAAACTCATTAATTATTATTTTATTGTTTCTTTACAGTTTCGTTCCAAGCAGGGGCGCCGGCTTTTAGAAAACCTCAGGGGTGCTCATGCTCATTTGATGTCTCGAAAAAGTGGCGAAGTGTGAGAAGAGAAAGGCACACTGATCGACCAACAAATAAATAAATGTCCTACTTGCATACTGCATTCTTAATTACTAATTTTGTCTGATAAAAATATATTTAGATTTGTTGTGCTGGTGCTGGAATCGAACCCGCGACCCTTGCGTCTCAACCGGCGCTATAAACCACTGCGCTAAACTGGTCATCCGGTAATGAAAAAACGCCTATACCTAAAAGCCGACTACTGATCTTTTTCTTGATGTCTATTCTCAGGGGTGCTCGGCACCCACTGTTTATTTCTCATAGTGCTCGAGCCCCCGAACACCCACAGAGTCGGCGCCCCTGGTTCCAAGTTCCATTCTAGGGTCTTTCTTAACCTGTTGAATACCGTAATTAGAGACACAATAGAAAGACAATAGGTGTGCGGACGCCGGCGTCCTCTCGGGGAATAATGAATTGAATGTCAAAACGGCACTTTTATTTTTTAACAAGTTTACGAGTTTAATAACCTACATAATGGTATTTTTTTAATGGATAAAAAATATCTTCCGTCTTCTAATTTCTTGTCCTTGTCCTATTTCTCAAAAATAAGAAATAGGTTACAAAGATGCTTCTACTGATTCAGAGCAATAGGTAGATTGTCTAACTAATGAAGCAAATCAAACTTTTCTTATATCTAGATTAAATTCTAATAAGCCAAAATGAACTCGTATTTCATAAAATTACCTAAGTAAAAGTAAAAAAAAAAAAATAAGCTATATTTAAATCTAATGTTTTCGCTTCTTTTTGGCAAGAGTGGTCAGAATTGTTGTCATGACCGTAGTAGTAGTTGTCATTGCTTCGGTGGTAGCACTAGTGATGTTCAAAGGCGCTTCGTATTCTCCGTCTTGGTTCTGGGACTCATCGGGAATACTGATTTGGAATTGCAGCAGCACTACTAGGTATGTCACCATTGTTGCTAGCAGCTGTAACGGAAAGAATAGTACGATCAATTTAGACATCCTAGGGTACGAAAATTCGCACCCAGCAGAAAATTGGTAGGATTGTTTAAAATATCATTATAATGAAATCTAAAAAGTCATCGATCCCTTAATTAGAAAAAAAAAACAATACTCGGGGTCAAATTTCACAAAAACGAATTTTCGCGATTTCTCAAAACGTTAAGTTTTGCCATAAAATTAGCTCAGATAAAAAAATATAGATCAGATATTTATCTTGAAAAAATGTCCTAAACTCCAAACTACTCTTTCCTAAGAACTACCGTTTTTTGAGGTACATAACGAATCCAAAAATTGAAAGAGTAGGTAGTAATTGTCATACAATGGATGCGAATTTTTGTTACTTCACTCCTATTTTTTGGTCTTATTTGATCGGACTAGAAAGCCTTCTGGAAAGGTCTATGCGGTAAGTTGTAAGCATGCAGGCTAGTTGAAAAGTAGTACTGGCTGTTTGTGACCACTCGTGCATTTATTGAATGAAGAATGAATTAAGAAACGGTTTACAGGCAGCCGTTTTGATAACAGAATCAATCGGACTTTGGAGTTTTTTGTTTTAGTTATTTGCAAATTGTTTCCCAGTGGATTATTGTACCTAATGTAAAATTGATGTAGTTTTGTGTGTCAAGTGTCTGTCACAACTGTTTAATATGTGGAATCAGTGAAACGGCGTGCCGTTTTAATGATTTCACATCGCCGCGGCGCGATCTCGGTAAAAATAGAGCTGAGAAATTTATTAAGTATTGACTACCTCAGCTGGCCAGGAAGGCTGACATTTGCTAGCAAATAGGCACTTCAAAAACAATGGAATGTGTTAAATCCGCCTTTTAATGGGATTGTTTCTACCCTTATCAAAAAATAAATATTTAGCCAAGCACAATCCAAGAGAGGCCAAAAAATTGATATCCGTGAATTGAGAAAGAGCGTTATTCACTAAGAAATATTTAAAACATTAGAATAAATTGCAACATACATAAAGACGGAGCATCTATCGAAAATTAAATTAAACTACCTACAGGGCGGCGAAGGCAAAATATTTATTCTCTAGGAATAAATTCTATTTTAACCCTAATATTCTCCATGTTTGCGGCGATCCCAATAGAAACCACCTATGAAGAAAAAACTACACGTAACATAGTTGATACAATTATTGTGATAACTTATTGGATTGTTCGACTTCAAGATTGAGGACAATCGAACCGTGTAAAAGTGCAACCTACAAGGCTTCTAGAGCGTTGACTTATGCCCTTGGAGATCTTGAACGACGTCAATGAGAGCGTCAACGTGAACCTTTGTCTCAATGAATAAATAATGAAATAAAGTTCAGCTGAGGTTGTGGTGTTAGACGTATCAGAATGAAAGGGTCACGGCTGAATCAAAATGATTCCTGCACTTTACCGAGTACCTACACATTTAACATTTTGGGGGCAGATATATATGACTTTTGATGGTTTTAAATCTAACATCACGTCTAAACGGTTAGTCCGTATATTCTGAAAAAAAATGAAATGTTAAACTAGACTATTTGCCTAATAAATTTGACATACCTACAAATATTTACATTTTTTTAAAGAGAAATTCGTGTAATATCTTTTTAAAGGTATGTCTAACACAGACAAAAAGCGAAGATCAGGCAAAAACTATTAGGTGTATTTTTAAGAGACTTTCACAAACTAAAAGATAATTTAATTACCAATTTTTTGAAATACGGCTTTTTTTTATGGTATGTAAAATCATCCAATGACAAATCCCGCCCTTGGGCGGAGCGGGAAGTAGTGTCAGACTCTTACTGACTAAAAACCTACCCCGTTCCTTCGTAGCCTATCGTGCCGGGGCCGGGCATTCCTTTCGGAAGTTAACCCAGATATACGGCTGTTATTCATATAGTGTTTAATAAATGAAGAACATATTATTATTCTAAAAATCTTGATGCGCGGGGAGCGACGCTAGCTCATCTATTGTTTGCTCAAGGTTGCTGGCCTTTAGTGACACCTTAAGTGCTCAGTTATCGACAGCTGCAGTGGCGGTCGAGTAACAGTTTTGACTTACGAGTGGTAGGTCGTGGTTTCAAACCCAGGTGCCAGGCATTTTACTTTGTGTAATTGATATCATCACTACTACTCTCAAAACTATGAAGGGAAACCATTGTAAGAAAACCGGCAGTTCAAGACTCAAAAATTTGACAGGTAATGTCCACTGACCCGCATTGGGCCTGAGTGGGGTGGCTTATGACCCATTTCTTTTAAAAGGGGACCTGAATACCAGTTGTGGGAATATTATAAGTCTGATTATGTTATGTAACTGAATGACGTATGACAGGCGGCATGTTCAATTAAATATGAATACTTACTATAGCGTACAAAATTAATATTGTATACAGTGTTACGTACTGATTTAAAAAGAGTCCTGTTGACATTGAAGAAACCTCCGAGGCTAATTTGTGAAGGGTTCATCTCGGTAGCTCGTAGGAACATATTCACTTCGGTTTGGGCATCGGTGTTCATCCAGGATAACTCCACCATCAACAGCTTCTTTTGGAAGTTCGTTCGCACCTTTGAGGGCATAAATAAAAAAGAAATAAGAGATATTTGCAAGTTTATCGATTACACAACCTCCTTTTTTTGATGTCGGTTAAAAATAGGCACTCTTTTCCTATCTGATCTGGTGAAAGCGTTTGTCGGGATGAAGTATACGTTGCGTAAACGTGTTCACGTCGTGGCAACGTGGCGCCAAACCAATGGTCAGATATCTATCTAGGCGAAATCTATTTTCTTTATCAAAATGATGTTAAATCTAAAGTGATAAATATTACCTTATACTTAAGATCTTTAACGTTGATTGCATTTTAATGCCTTGTCAAAGAAACTCCACTTCGGGGTTACTTTGACACATGAAAAATAAAAATGTAGGGCCTGTAGGGCTTGATATTCGTATGAGATTGATAGTTAAAGGACACATTGTTCTGTTGGAACAAAAATATCATTAATTTTGGTTGTTAAAAAAAAGTAATTCTCAAAAATCTATCGAAATATGTGCAAAGTAGCCCCGTTTTACGGTAATCTCATGATTTTTCACTACTAGTAGGTACTAGTACCTACTTACCTGGCGTTTGCGCAATTTTATACATTTTTTAATTTTTACAAGATTACTTACATTATGAGAAGCATAATGAGCTTCGTCGCAAATGAAGAAAAGTAGAAAGATACTGCACAATGCCGTCAATGCAAGGCCAATGTCCTTGATACCAAAACCTTCGGAGATCTGACTCAGCAGCCCGTAGATGGAGAGCGTTATAATAAGGAACAGGTACAAATTGACGAAGGTGAACGTGTAGCAGTTGGCAATGCCTGTGTCGCGAGACAGCTTGCTGAGGCGTAGCCATAGGGCGCGGTACTCCGCGACTTTGCCTGCTGGCCCAATGTGGCGAAGAGCCTGAAAGAAATTGAACTTTAGGATCGTAGTCATAGGAGTCAGTTTAGGGAGAAGGTGATGAAAAAATTAGTAAATGATTTAGTGGCAACTCGTTGTGGTGGTTGGCTATGGCTGGCTGTGGCTGGTTGTGGTGGCTGTGTGAACAAAATTAACGAGGCATGGGAAAATTTCACCACCGATGTCAACAACATTGTTGGTGCCTAGGATTGGTCCTAGGGGGCACCGACATTGTTGCAGATTTGTTCGAAAGAGTTACCACGGCCGTGGAACCCAACATGCAACTGTGGGAACTCGGTGGGTTTTTTAGTAATTAAAAGTCAGACACTGGGTGGAGTCAAAGGGATTCCTCCACCCAGAGCGGGAGAAGTTATTGGATGACATTCCACCTCAAAAAAAAGTATAATTGAAACTTGCCAAGTGCCTAGGCTTGGAGATTGTTACGAGAGTCAACGCATAGAGTAACAGAAGGGACAGAGGGTTTTTAAAAAAATCGCCCCACGCAAAGCGAGAGTGGCCATTCGATGATTAAATAAATAAAGGTACCATAATAAAAAGAAAATGGGCCAGTGCGAGTCGGACTCGCACATAAAGGGTTCAGTATAAACTAACTTATTTATGTTAAGACTTTATTTCTTTTCGGTTATAATATACAAATACACAATTATAATACACCAAATACTTACCAATTAAAAATAAATATACACTAAAGACTACTCTTAACTAAAAAATGGAAATAGCTTAATTTTAGAAGAGTATTTTTTTTTGTGACGTTTCTACAAATTTACAATTTTCAGATTTATTTCCTATATTTGTGTTATAAGACTTTGAAGGTATGCGGAACAGAGAGTAAAGTCCCACATACTCGTACCTCCCTTGGAAAGGGAGGATCCTCCGACCAGACAGATTACGGACGATCAAATCGTTCGGAGAATGTTACTTGCGCGATGCAGGATCAGTTCATTTGTGACGACATAGATGTCGCTACAAGACCTTGCTTCATGCCAAATTTCAGAGTTCTAGGTCAAGGGGAAGTACCCTATGAATTTTGATTCCTGACATTTCGTCCGTATTTTTTTTTTGTTAGCATAGAAGTTTTTACAGCTTCAAGGGAACCTGAAACCTGAGTATAATAATATGGTTTAAATTTCAACTCGATATCTACACACGATCCTGAGATAAAGGGTATTGACAGACAGATAGACAGACAAAAAAGTGAAAGGTTCCGTTTCATCCTTTTGAGGTACGGAACCCTAAAAAGGATTCATCTCAGGGAGTCATGTCATGAAATAATTATGTGTTAACTGTGAACAAAAAGTAAAATCAACAAGCCACAGAAAAATTACACATGAGAAAATGAAATCACAAACTATGCATATTAAAAATACAACAGATAAAAGTAGGTAACCAAGTTTCAGAAGATGACTATTAAATACTTACGCTTTGAAAATCCTCAGCCAAAATATTAGCACAGATGCTCAGCGTCTCGCAAAGCAGGTACCAGTATCCACCGAGCATATACGTCAGTATCTCTAGGAACACGTAGGGGACCAGCTGTAGGGGCTTGAAGTGGACCATAGTGACGTGTGTCACGATGACCGTCGTGGTGGACAGGACCGGTATGATGACAGCTATGGCTAGCGCTTTCTTGTACAACTTCACTGGGAGTGTGCGGCCTGATAGCTGGTTGTAGACTACCTGTAATAAAGTTTAAAATATCACGGCATTATAGATTGTTGTCTACTATACTAATTGTTCCCCGTGGTTTCACCACCGTCTTTGGTTACTGCTCTGATTGGTCGAAAGGTGATGTAATATCTTCTATACATATAAAATGCTTTGTCTTGAATGACTGACGGATCAGCGCACAGTCTAAACCGCTAATCGTGAAGACCTGAAACTTGGAGGGTATGTTCCTTGTATGACGGAAGTGTCCGAAATGAAAGGATTTTTCGAAATTCTACCCCTAAGGGGGTAAAAAAGGGGGGAAAAGTTTGTATGGAGAAACCTAATTTCACGCGGGCGAAACCTCTGGCAGAAGCTAGTAGCTTATAGTTTTCCTCGATAAATGGGCGAATTGAAAAAAAAATGTGTTGGATACATTGACATAAGAAAACAATATATATATGAGATCAATGGTTGGATAACACAATTTTTTTCAATTCGAACCCAATTCAATTAGTTCCTGAGATTAGCATGTTCAACCAAAAAAACCTAGCAGCTTCATAATGTTATAAGTATAGATTATATCTTGCTTATTGATACTGACCCAATGCTGAGCAAAAAGCTTCTCTTCAATTCTTGCATTCGCATTCAATCATTACATCCTTTCATTCCTTGAATTCGGCTTTGGGCCGCTTCTTGTTAATTAAATAATGAAGTCTTACTTTAACTTGCGATGCGCACTGACTTCGCAAGAGTGCGATTTATATACTTAGATACAATCCTTTTTGTTTATCGCTCTTTCTGTTACAGTACATTCAGCAACAACATCTGTAGCGAGGTTGCAAATAAATGGAAAGACAGATGCGTAGAACGACTTTGTTTTATAATATTATGATGTGATGTGTTATGGATGGTCGCACAAGACCGTTGTTTGTGGCGATATTTGGGGGAGGCCTATGTACAACAGTCCTTCGGCTGAAATGATGATGATGATTATGAATATCATATCATTTCGATCCATAAGCGGATGATAGACCGAAAAACTTACCTCGAAATCCACCCATCCGTTGAGAACGTCCGCGATTTTCCTAGTTTCGTACCACAAAATCGGTATAACAATAATTGGGAACAAATACACCGTGAAAAGATATTCAATGACAGCCTCCTCGAACTTGCCTTCCGCTGTTTTTAAGATCTGGACCTTGTACAAGGATAGGTAAAGCACGTAGCTGACCAGAGAACAGAAGACAAGGATAGAGTACAGCATCGAAGACGACGCTATCTGGAATTGGGTGACACAGGACGTCGGTCTGGTAATCGGCAAAACCCCCATCACCCTTAGCAAAGTAAACACTGGTTTGATATTCTCATATATGATATCATTAGATATTACTGGCTCTACAAAATTATTTCTCTGTGGTGCTACCGCATTTGACGAAATCTGTTTTACTGGCGTTCGAACAGGCGTAACATCCAAGAAAATGATCTTATTTTTCGGCCTCTCATTCATCTGGACAGGAAACCCATTCGGTATGGGTACAGTCGTAGGAAACAAACTGTTACTGGTGTAGTACGACATATTTGACGCGTATCTTTCAGTTTATGACCGCCGTCTGGTTGAAGCTCTACACTGACTGAGTAGATTTTCTACTTGAGGAGGAAGTTTAACGAGGCAAGGGCGGCGTCACATCATCATTTTTCAAAGGCTGACAAGTTGATTGTGGCTACATAAGCACTGAGTCGACCTTAACATTAAATTTTCATTGTCTGCGTCACCTTGAGCGAGACCTTCATTGGGTTACAATCCGTTTGACAATATGTCATCTGTTACCTTTTAAATTCATGCAGGTATGTGGTGCATGGCGGTACGTGGCGAGACGTCATGACAACTTTAGTTTCCTACGAGACGGAGAATTCAAACAATTGAACTTGACCTTGTATGAGTTAAAGGTAAACCTATAGGTTTCGTAAATTTTTAATATCAGAGTAAACATCCGCATTGAAATTCTGCAATGAGATCGATATTGTATGTCTCATAATTCAAATTAAATGGTCTCTAAATTATAAATTTAATGTAATTGAAATTCTAGGCAATATTTTTGTGTGAAGATTTATAATTTTTTATTTTCGTTTTCAGTGTTATAAATATTTGTACGCCAACACTAAGGGTGAGGCCAAACGAGCGTAATTTTGTGAGTCGTGAGTTACAGAATTTCAGTCGCAGAAATTCTGCTGCATTCGGTGTCATAAAAAAGTCCTATTTGATCCATACGGCGACGCAAAATGAGTTGTCTGCCGACTCACACGCAATTTGGACCGAATTGAGTTTGCGGGGAGCGAGAGCGTCAGTCAGGTACAGATTGCATGAGAGTCGACACGTGTTTTTACTCACAAAATGCTAGACACAGATTTTTTTTTTTATTGAAATTGAACAATGGGCATGTCTATAATATGAATGGCCATGTAATAATATATAACTTATCGGAGAAGGCGTTGGATAGTAACGCCTGGCAGAATTTCTGCGACCGAAATTCTGCGACTCACGACTAACAAAATTACGGTCATTTGGTCTCACCCTTACGGCTAAACATGACTCATGAGACATTAATTTCAATCTTGCACAAATAAAGAATATCTGATCTTATCTTATCTCATGTTTGCTATGTTTTCCATTTAACAGAAGGTGATCATCATTGGACAGACTTCTGAAAAATACTGAAAGTAGAACGCACAATAATTGAAGTTATAAGAAAGTTGCAATAATGAATTGGCAGCAATAAAATACGCATAGATTTACGATGTCGTTATCCTAAAGATGTTAATTGCATTATTTATCAACCTTGGAAAGTGAAGGGAGATTTTCCCATCAGTGTATCCGGGCCAATTTACCTAATCCTCGATTAACCCGGCCGCGATGCAGCTAAATTTGATTGTGAGAGGCTTAAGAAAGCCCTGCGGCCAACCTTTCTTCATGATTGCCCTCTGAGGAACGGACCTATATCTCGTGGATGCTCGACGAACAGACCTCTGCGTTTATTGGTAGGTTTATCTTGGATTAGGTACATGAAATAAGGCAGGACTCGGAAATTACGACTATCACACTGGAAGGGATGTTATCCGAAATGTTGATCATTCATGCTATTCTGTTTTTACTACTGTGTTTTGTTTGATTACGGTAGTAAAGAGTCATGTCTTCATATAGTTAAACAATACGGGAAAAACACGTCTTTCATTACCTTACCTTTAATATTTTTCGTCAGATAAATCCCTCAATATAATGTACCTTCAGGCACTCGAAGGTGTAATATTATAAGATTTTTTTCACCTATACCAGGAGATTTTTGCACTGCGTAAGGAAAAGTTCGGTAAATTTACTTGGTCGTAATATGGAGCAATGCGACGGAGGCTGGATATTGAAATCTCAGCAAGTCTCGAGGTTCGAGTGGTGCCCGTCACTCACACACCCTCTCAGGTTTGATCCCTCCGTTCATTGATAATATTCCCTCCGTATGATTTATATCCTCAAATATTTGCTGGCGTTTATATGAAAACAATGGCTGGCCTGCTTTTGTTACAAAATGGAAAACTTTTGTTTGGGTTACAATTTTTTTTCTCTTAAAAAGTTTAGGGTTGTGTGATCCGTTGAGTTTATGTTTTTGTGTAGTTTTTTAAGTTATTTTACTCTTTGGTTTATTCTCTTTTGTTATGTCGTTTAGTTCAGTTTAGTTGTCTTTTTTGTATGTTTACGTTTGAAGTTTTCGTTTCCTATAAAAACTTTGACGCTCTGTAAAATTAAGTTTGTTTTTAAATTAATCTCTGTATAGTGAGATGAAGTTTCATAAGGTTGAAGGAAGATGTGAGAGCGTGTCAGATTTTTATTGACTAAAGTCTATCTGTATCCTACAGTTACCCTTTGCGTTTTATGGCCACGGTCTTTCAAACAGTCCCACAGCCCTATTAGACATCGGCCTTACTTTTGCCCCTTTAGTTTCGTTGACATCTTTTGTGTAGGTATGTGCCGGCGACTCGGGCTTGGTCCTTACGGGAGGGCGAGCTGCCCATTGCTCGTCGTCAACAAGCCTGCGTGTACGGCGATCAAATTCCGGCCTGAACTCATTTGTGATTGGGTAGGATTTTGTAATCCTCACAGGAGTAATTGCCATAGTTTTTATACAAAAAAGAAAGAATTAATAACGCTATAGCTCGCGCTGAAGATACCATCTAAAATAATGATGTTTATGAAGGATCTCGAGGAAGCACTTTAAACTTATGCGGTCTAATCTAACCACGTAGTAACAAAATGAATGAGTAACTGGATTATTCCGTCACTATGTCATTTAAAAGTTTGTTAGCGACGTCAGCTCCAAGTGTTTGTTACGGAAAGTTGTGGGTAAAGATCGCAAACTTTATGCGTCATGAACGACGCAAGATATTGTGCTATACTCCATGTACAAGCACATGGAGTATAGCCTTATCTATTGAGAAAATATGCTGTTCAAATAAAAAATGGGGCAGCGAGAATTTTCACGTAGACAGGCTAACTCCGTAAATGTGATAGGTATTGTTGGATAGTTCAATCTAATAATATAAAAGTGATAGATTGTATGTATGTGTGTGTGTTAGCTGCTGCAAACAGCTGAATGCATTTGGACGACATTTGGTATAAGGATAGTTTATGTAGGATAGTAAATAACGAGAGGTCAACGTAGGCAAAAGAAGCTTCTGTCAAAAGCTAGAGATTAGTAAAAATAAAAGACTGAGGGATAATAGAAATACATCTTATAGTAATGAAATATGTTGATATCATCCAGCAATTAAATATATTGTATATTGATTCCATCAGAAATGAAACATATTGAATCTACTTAATATAGTTTGAAAATCAACAGCATGGATTTAATTTTTCATGGAAATCAACAGTTTTTATTAAATTATTGTTAAAGTCAACCGTGAAAGTCCGTTCCTTCGTTGCCTTTGTACCAAGGCCCTGGTGTTCACTTTCACATTTACCCATTGCTCCAGAGTAGGCTTCGACCCTGCTGGGCCCCTACAGTTTGCTGACAACTCCTTGAGGCGCGCAGGAACGCGTGCGAATAGTGCGTAAGATTCGTTCTTAGCGGAAACTGCAAAATTTTAAGTTTGTAGGTGTTACAGTTTCTGAGATTTCGTATTTAATCAGTGAGTGGTATTTCGCTTTTGATTTTTATCACCCTTTATTTACATATATATAATTTGTAAATAAAGGGTGATAAAGTAAAAATGTAGAAAAACAAAGAGAAAAGAATTTAGCAAAATGGAAATTTTCATCTGTTGAAAAATTGAAAACACTACGAGAAAATCGCGGGAAAATCAGCGAAGTTTTTTACAACAGTTTTTTGCTTTTGTTCATTCAGCCAGCAGTCGGATTGATGAATGTGCTTTTTTAATCCGTCATTTGTCATTGTGGTATTTTATAAAGCTTCAAGTAAATTGTGCCAGTTGTCACTGGTATTCGCTTATTTGTAGGTGTAATGGAAATGTTTGTGTCATAAAATGTATGTTTTTGATTTTTGCTATTGATATTAAAACAAACTGTATGTCACTGGTTTGCTTTAGTGCGACAGTCTGCTCCACCAACCTACTCTACATATAATAATAATTTCAATTCAACATATATGTGACTTCAGTAGACGCCAGATACAATTTTCGAATAAAGTATATTGACCTTTTCCTAATACCTGTACGCCAAATTTTGCTACTGCCGTTTGGTGCAAGAAAGGAGCATGTCCCCAGTTTTGCGACAGACAATATTATTGAGACATTTGTGTATTGATTGTTTAACTATTCACGTACTACTTAATAGTCTTTAAAATGAAAAGATACTTATATTTATGCATTTCATTCAGTATTCTACAAAATATGTAGGTACCTATATAGTCACGTATTTCTGTAATTTTGGTGCAAAACGGAGGCAGATCTAAACTTTGAAAAATCATAGTTATTCTAAAACTTATGCGTTCAGCTTAAAATCTTTAGTACAATATGTAAATATACATTTATTATAATATTATATATAGTTCGACTGGTAATTAATGAACGATACTTAAACACTTAATTGTAGTCATGATAACAAACAACATACTATGAGACCGAAACTGAAATCGCAAAAAAAATAAAATAATAACTGAAAAAACAACTGAACTGATGTACTGAACTTGCAGATTTTTTTCTCGATTTCAGGTTTGGTCCCATAGTAAAAGTTGTTTATTATCATGACTACAATCACGTGTTTAAGTATTGTTCACTAATTACCAGTCACTGTATATAACTGTAAAACATTAGTGTTACCATTAATTTTTAAAATCGTTTTTTTTTAATTAACCGAAAATTTTGAAACTCGGACTTACCTCCTTTTTGATGCAAGGTCCTCAATTCCATATTTATCTATCGCCTACCTTATTAAAAAAGTAACTAACACTTCTTATAAAACCGTCTTCCTTCTTAAATCCTGCCAGACTTCGACGATTAATATAGAACGAGTTTCATACTATGCGATTAGAGAAGATTAGGTTGGCACAATTGGAGGTGTTAAGTTGGTACTCGTTGGATTCTCGAAGTCAAGTGTGACAAGACATAAGGTACCGACACCACGTACAGTTAATTCCGACTATAAGTGGAGAAAGGTCCCTAGTGTGGGAATGTAATGACGTGTTATATAGAGCTAGTCAAGCCAGGAGTGGATTATACGAGTATTTGAAGGTTTAGTTGTTGGGAACGGAACGAGTAAATCGTTTTGAATTTACCGTACTCGTACAGATTTGATTCAGAAAACAAATCACACTAATGGCAGAATGGCGGAAGTTTGCGAGTGTATATATATGTTACTTCTTCTCACTCGAACGGCTGAATGGATTTTCATGGAGTTTGGAACACGTGCCACGGAATATTAGCACATAGAATACTTTTTATTCTTGGAGTATATTATCTTGGGATAATTTTCTATTATTACGGAGGCGAACCCACTGGCAGTAGCTAGACCTCCCTTACACCCGTATTTATAAAGAAGTAATTACTTGTTGCTAAGCAATTTCTTATTAAGTCATTACTTGAGGTTAGAAATTTTCGTGAAAATTTTCAATTTTTCTTACTATAGAATTGTTACTTAAGTCGTTGCTTTTACTCAAGTAATTAAATTTACTTGTTTATAAATGCGGGTCATATAGGGCAAAAAATGCAGACTCAGGTACGAGTATCTATTTTAGATGACTGGTTGCGCAAATAAGCTGTGGACTGTAGATTTAAAAAGCGATCTAAGGTTTGTTAACAATATGCAGGTACTGTGCCTGGCGTTTATTAATGGGATAAATGTATTAGGAAGGAACACTGACCTTTTGACCTCGAAGGTTCCACGTGGCGCCGGCCGGCGAACCTCGACTTCGCACATTTAACCACTGCCAGGTCCTGTATTGCACTACACTGCACTATTGTTGAGTCTTTGAATGGTTGGATCACGAAATAGTCAATTTTCTTGTAATTTCGAGCGGGCGATGTTAGCGGAGCGGACACATTCACAATCGATGCACAAAACGTCAATGTCATTCCATTTCTTGAGGTCGTGCGGGGGAAGGGAAACGGAAGGGATAGGATTGCTAGGCCAAAAAAATAAATTACAAAAACAAAATCGCGGATCATAGCAAATTGGCGCAACCATTCCCCCCGGGTTTGAAGGGTTACCTTCAAAGAAAAGAAAAAAAAAACAAAAGCGAAACTAAACCCTATTACTAATCTAAACTATCAATACTAGGTAGCGAAACAACTTATAACTAACTATGCCACTACTACTGATTAGGCAGAGGGCAGAGGCGAATAACCGGACGCAGGTACGATCCAGTTGCGGTTTTAACCTTTACGACTCGCGTTATTCCGTTCGAACCCGGAAAAACTTCTTCCACTACACCAAGAGACCAGTGCAGAGGAGGCGCACTCTCAGTCTTCAGTATCACCACAGTACCGACTGTGACTGGATCTGAAGGAGTGTTCCACTTTTGACGCGACTGCAGCGTATGCAGATAATCTGTCCTCCATCGCTTCCAAAAGGACTGAACTAAGCTATCCAGCAGAGCGTGACAATTCACCTTATGGTGATAATCCACCAACAAATCCGAAACGTGATCCTTGCGTGGTAGGACCACTGGATGCATTTGTTCAAACTCTAACTTAGCATTTCGCAGACGGCCACCGACACGAATGAGTCCGTCTTGCAAAAATGGTTTCAAATGTTGAAGTGCGCGACTACAAGGTTTATGTGATTCTAAACTACGAAATTCTATTGAAAAATAAAATTTCTGCAACTATCGAAGTACAACTGATTCAGCTCTATCCAAATCAGCTGCGATTATAGAACCACGCGATGGTAATAATCTCAAAAATCTTAGGACGTAAACTACACAGCGTAATAGTCTCGACCAAGACGAGACTCGATTAGACAACAACAAAACAACTGACTCTTCACGCGGAACTGATACTACAAGCGTATGTTTCTTCTCCTCGGGTGGCTCTGAAACAGTAGCGGGGTTAAACGGAGCACTTGGCCACTCGTTAGGAGTGGTATGAAGCCAGGGAGGGCCACAAAACCAAAGCGGATGATTTAAAATTTGCGCAGGAAGCAAACCACGTGAGAGACAATCAGCTGGGTTTTCTGTTCCAGCGACATGGAATATATTTTCCGGTGACAATTCAGCTTGAATCTTAGCCACCCTATTTGCGACAAACGTGCCCCATCGATGGGGTGAAGAGTGGGCCCAACATAGAGCAACGGTTGAGTCTGAAAACGCTACAATTCTCTCTATATTAATGCGAGGACGACAAGTTTTGACTATAGATGTAATCAATTGAACCAACATAAGAATAGCGCAGAGTTCGAGACGAGCAAGAGAGACAACCTTACGAGGAGATACCTTTGATTTTGCGCTAATGAGGAAAACTGAAATGTTATCGCCATTTTGGACCTGAAAGTAAACCACTCCCCCGTAAGCTCTCTCACTGGCGTCTGCGAAACCTACCACATTAACAACAGTGTCTGGTACTATACCAACATGGCGAGGAATCTGTATCTGATCGAGCATTGGAAGCTTTTTCCTATAGCGAGCCCACAACTTAGCAACACTGTCAGGAGCGGTGTCGTCCCAATCACAGTTGGAAAGCCAAAGCTCTTTTATAAGCAGCTTTGCATACAAAACGACAGGAGCTACAAAACCCATTATATCCCATATCCGAGCTACACATGCTAGGATAACGCGTTTGGTACAAGTTGGCGGAGTCGAGCTAATTTTAAGACTGAACATATCAGTTGCGGGTGACCAACTTAAACCAAGGATCTTATGCGAATCACTATCATCGAATTCCTTTACCGAAGTCAACCGGTGTGACGGTGGAATCGACTCTAATGTAGCTTGCGAGTTGCTTGTCCATTTCACCAGATCAAATTGACCGGACTTCATGAGGCTGATTACTTGAGCAGCGGTCTCTATAGCCTCTGCTTCACTAGGTACACTGTACACAAAATCGTCCTTGTACAATCCGGTTTCAATAGTGGCCCTTGCTTTCGGGTATGTATGACCCTCGTCAGCGGCCAACTGCTTGATAGTGCGAAGAGCGTGAAAGGGACTAGACTTAAGCCCAAAACAAACACGATTGAATTCGTAAACCTTCAAAGGTTCCTGCGGAGAAAATCTATACAAGAAGCGTTGGAATCTACGGTCACATTCTCTGATTCCAATACTAAGAAACATTTGCCGAATATCAGCAGAGAGCGCAATAGCAAACAAGCGAAAATTTACTATTATTTCAAATAAGTTACCCTGGAGGTTCTGACCACAACACAAGATATCGTTAAGCGATATGCCAGTACTAGTTTTAGCGCTACCATCCATAACCACACGCAGTCTAGTTGTAAGCTTGTCTTCTCTAACAACTCCATGGTGCGGGATGATGTAAAACGGGTAATCACGTGTCTCCTCAGTCTCGGCAGGCGCTGATGAGATATAACCTTTATCTAAATATTCGATCAGCACATCATCATAGGCTTGCTTCAACTTAGGAGACGCCTGCATCTTTCGTTCCAAGCATAGAAAGCGTTTTTCTGCGGAGGCACGGGAGCCACCGAGCGAAAAAATATCACCCTTGAAAGGGAGCGCGACAACATAACGACCATCTTTATCACGAGTAGTCGTGCGGGTATAAATCTCCTCAGTGACCTGATCCTCAGGGCTGAGAATAGGCGGGACATTGACCTCTTCAATCTCCCAGAACTTGCGGATGGTAGACTCAAGCGGCGGCTCGACGGTGCAACAGTGCGACACAGTCGAGTAACTATCTAAACAAGCGGGTGCGGAACCAACTATAACAAACCCGAGAACTGTTTCCAGTGCGTGCGGAGCGGGGTACATCGGAAGACCTTGAATTTTACGTGATAACTGGAGATGCGGGAGAATCGAAGCACCGATCAATAGATCGATATCTCCAGGGAAAGCGTAATTTCCGTCAGCTAACTGCAAGTTCTTAAACTCCGTCAGCATGGACGTGTCAACCGGTACCGTGGGCAACCGTTCCGTAATCCTATCTGCGACTAGCGAATCCATTTCAAACGAAATATTACGATTAAAACGTGAACTAAATATTATTTTAATGGAACCGTGAATGGTTGCCTTTAAACCTCCAAAACCTTTCACTTCTGAGCGGGATGACCAATTATTAAAACTAAAACCAAGGCGTTGACAACAATCCCGAGTAATAAAATTACTCTGGGAAGCGCCATCTAGTAGCGCTCGAACGGTGTGCGGTTTGCCAAAGGCATCTACAATGACAACTTGCGCGGTCGCAAGTAAAACGGTAGTGATTTGAGTACCAGCGGCGGAAAGCGAACACAATGTTACGTCGTTTGCACTTGCAGCAGGCCGCGCGTCACAAGCGTCGCGCGTCTGCGCAGGCTGCTGCTGCGATGGCAGCTTACTACTCTCAAAATGTAAGAAGGTATGATGTCTAGCTAGACATTTACGACAGCTAACACCACTGTTACATGACGTAACCAGATGTTTGTCACTTAGACAATTAAAACACAAATTATTAGTGCGGACAAACTTGTAACGATCCCTAGGCGATAATCTCTGAAATTCCGAACACTTGTACAGCTGTGTATGGCTACCCTTTTACAGAGAACAGTCAGGTGTTGAGGCGGTATTAACTAGCGTATGTGCAGTCTTGACTGACTTCGATGACGCGTCTATACGGCGATCGGAACCTGTCCTATTCGTGACTTCATGATGTGCCGACGTGCGCTGCAATACCTTAATATGGTCGCGAATAAAAGATTCTAAATCTTCGAACTTAGGTATTTCGTTACCGCGCCGAGTCGTTTCAAACAGACGAACAGTTTCAGGATCTAATTTCTGTAAACCGATATACAAAAACAAAAAGTCACAGAGGTCATTGACCTTTAGGTTCTTTACTGCACGAACAGATGATGCGAAAATATTTAAAAACTTCTCTAAATTATGATCGTTACAAACGGAAAAACTTTTCAAATCGAATAATTGATCTAAATATGCGGTGGCTACTAATCGCTTATCTTCGTATTTTGTTTTTAAAGTGTTCAAAACTAAAGTGTAATTTTCAGCGCTAAACGTAATTCCAGCACAGACAGCCTTTGCCTTACCGGTCAATTTTTCTACGAGATAATGCAATCTCTCGTGATCTGTCAGCGATGTGTTCCTATGTATTATATTTTCCAAACTATCTATAAATAAATTCCAATTTCGAATGTCACCATTAAATTCAGGTATTTGAATTGGCGGCAATCGTGGGCGTTCGCGAGGAGGGTTGGATAAACCACTCGCGGGGGGGGGAGTCTCTAAACTCCTAGCAATACGTTTGATACGACAATACAAGTCATCAAAGGACGACAATGCCTGATAACTCACACAGTAATCAGGATTTAACTCCAACTCTAAAATGTTTATATTATTAATTGTAGATTCAAAATCCGCGCGCAAACTATCTAAAGTTTCCAACGAACACAAGAAAGCATCTCTAATCGTCAGATCCGAGATTTGCAAAGATTTATCACAAATTGATTGAACACGTGAAAACTGTGAGTCCCTTTTAGCGTATAAAAGCTTTAACTGAACCTTTAAATCAGTACTAACCTTAGTGCCCTTAAGAGACATCTTGTTTTGATATATTCACACTATACACTCAAACAAACACTTAACGAATTATTAAGTAAGCGATAATTATCAGATAACAATATGGTAATATTGTAAACAACAAAGCGAACGGCGAACGAACGGAATAACCTGAATCAATGAGTGAATATTACCCAATTTCTCGATTAAATCATTCACGTCGTTCATATGCGTATATAATCTATGGTTTATCCGTTTCCTACAAATATTCACTCAACAATGAACGGGTATTTTTGAAATGCGTCTACCTACATGCAATTTGTAGGACTTCCGAATGAATTTTGTCAAGAAAAAGAATGCGATCGATTTATATCTACGCTGATATTTACGTAGCTAACTATAATTATGCGGTGCGGTTGACGGCGTAGGTACCGTAATTATCAATGGCTCTTTAACTATGCGAGCGAAATAACGTTTAGTTGCCTAAATGCCTAGATGCGGGTTTTCTACTATTATATCTAGGTAAACAGGCGCGTTGCGTTTATTCCCTATGGAACAAATACTATATTGCGAAATTACAAGAAAATGATTCACGATCCGGCTCGAAGGACCAAAAGTAATGGTTGCGCAAATAAGCTGTGGACTGTAGATTTAAAAAGCGATCTAAGGTTTGTTAACAATATGCAGGTACTGTGCCTGGCGTTTATTAATGGGATAAATGTATTAGGAAGGAACACTGACCTTTTGACCTCGAAGGTTCCACGTGGCGCCGGCCGGCGAACCTCGACTTCGCACATTTAACCACTGCCAGGTCCTGTATTGCACTACACTGCACTATTGTTGAGTCTTTGAATGGTTGGATCACGAAATAGTCAATTTTCTTGTAATTTCGAGCGGGCGATGTTAGCGGAGCGGACACATTCACAATCGATGCACAAAACGTCAATGTCATTCCATTTCTTGAGGTCGTGCGGGGGAAGGGAAACGGAAGGGATAGGATTGCTAGGCCAAAAAAATAAATTACAAAAACAAAATCGCGGATCATAGCAAATTGGCGCAACCAATGACTGACTAAAAACCTACCCTGTTCCATTCATTGCCTTCAATCCAGGGCCTCGGGGTTCATTTTCACCTAACCCTTGGCCCCAGTAGGCTTCGGCCCTGCTGGGCCCCTACAGTTTGCTGACAACTCCTTGAGGCGCGCGGGAACAGTGCGCGCCGTAGACGACTTTTTTTATTTTTTTTTATTTTTTTACGGTAGGTAAAATCATCCAATGACAAATCCCGCCCTTGGGCGGAGCGGGAAATAGTGTCAGACTCTTACTGACTAAAAACCTACCCTGTTCCTTCCCTGCCTTGGTTCCAGGGCCCTGGTATGCATTTTCATACCTTCCCAGAGCCCCAGACTAGGCCTCGACCCTACTGGGCCCCTACGGTTTGCTTTTTTTTTTTTTTTTTTTTTTTTGTGGTAGGTAAAATCATCCAATGACGAATCCCGCCCTTGGGTGGGGCGGGAAACAGTGTCAGACTTTTACTGACTAAAAACCTACCTTTCCATTCCTTGCCTTTATCCTGGGGCCTTTGGTGACAGTCTCACATAACCTTTGGCCCCAGTAGGCTTCGGCCCTGCTGGACCCCTACAGTTTGCTGACAACTCCTTGAGGCGCGCGGGAACGGTGCGCGCCGTAGACGACCTGAGCTCGGACCGGTCTGTTACCGGACGGACGGACAGCGAGCTACCCATTGCCCACCGTCCGCGAGCCCGCGCCTACGGTGGCCGGAAATTGGGATCGGAAACCCGGCGGCGGCGGCGGCGTGTCCGCCTTTGCCTAAGGCGGTCGGCCTCCTCCTTTACTAGCATTACTGCTTCGCAGAAGGAGGCGACCGCCTGCCACTCCTCCTCGCTCCGGAGCATGGCTTGAACCAAGCCCCGGCGCGAGAGATCGCCGCCGATCGCCCCCACGAGTCCCTACGGTTTGCTGACAACTCCTTGAGGCGCACGGGAACAGTGCGCGCCGTAAACGACTTGGGCTCGGTCCGGTCTGTTACCGGACAAACGGACAGCGAGCTACCCATTGCCCGCCGTCCGCAAGCCCGCGTCTACGGTGGCCGGAAATTTGGATCGGAGTTACGGCGGCGGCTGCGGCGTGAGCGCCGTTGCCTGATACGGTCAGCCTCCTCCTTTGCTAGCATTACTGCTTCGCAGAAGGAGGCGACCGCCTGCCACTCCTCCTCGCTCTGGAGCATGGCTTGAACCAAGCCCCGGCGCGAGAGATCGCCTCCGATTGCCCCCACGAGGACACGGCGATGCTCTTCCCAAGCGGGGCACACCTCTACCGTGTGCTCCACCGTGTCCACCGGGCGTTCCGCACAGTGACGACACCCGGGCGTCACCTCCGCACGGATCTTGTACAGGTACGGCCCGAACTTGCCATGTTCGGTTAGTACCTGCGCCATGCGGAAGGTTATGACGCCGTGAGGCCTTTCCAGCCACGCCGTAGACGACTTGGAAATCCAATAAGGTGGATTGCTGTAGATGGCGGACTAGTTATTTTGTATGCACCCCCGTGATATGGATATCAATTAAAAGGGTTTGTTGTGAAGAACACGACCAAAAAAAAAACTACATCACAATTAATACATCCAATATGGCCGACAATATTTTTTAAAAGCTTGTTTGTAAACATGTCTTTTTGACATTATCTTGCAATTATTTTTTTTTGTAATAATTTTGGTCTGGATACTACGTCCTTTAAGCCATAACAATCTTAAAAAAAGCGTACCTACCTATTGTGTACTAGTGAAGTACCAATAAGCAAAGTAGTCGTATAACAAAGGTTTGGTCTTAGCTAAAAGCCAGTCAAGGTTTATTAACGATAAGGAGGACCTTTTTACCTTCCGGCAGGACAGAACCGTGACCCAACGAAGATGTTATTTTTCCCAATAGCCCCGTCAGCACCAATCGACACTTTAGCGTAAATTTATTTCAAGATCTTTTGGGACATAAAAGGTTCAATAGTTAGATTGAAAGGTTGTTAAGCGGTGACCGATGGTTCTGTAACCGAGGATGGCCTTCCACAAGGTGGTCTGATGACTTGGTGAAGCCACGGAATTCATCTGAATGAAAGATGCACACAATAGCGTGCCTATACTCTATCTATTTAGGTACTTAACTAACAGTAAACAATCTTGATTATGTTTATTCATTTTTTAAAAATCGTTTAGGAGACATAGGAAGTTTATTTAAATTTAGTTAATTACCTAACATCGGTTTAGGTAAATAACTAATTGTCAACATTTTTAGATATTTTTTTTAGTTAAATTTTAGATACAAGGCATGTGATGATTGTTTACATATTATAGTTGACTACCTGTACCTACCTAAACAAATGGAGTGTAACGCGAGTTTTTTTTACGTTAACGAGGTCAAAGCTTTCTGATTGGTTAAGAGCTTGGAGAGGGCCAATCGGAGCGCCAAACGTGTCGATCGCGTTCACATAAATAAACTCGTACTAGGTTTACTTAATTCATTACTTGTAATTTATTTGATTATTTATTAATTACCTGAATAGGTGAAACGGTGATGACGATATTTCCTTCTTCGTGTCGATTTCAAATCTGGCCCAGTTTTTCCCCACCACGGTTTCTTCACGTTGGTGTTTTTTTAGGGCAAAGAGAAAATTTGTGTTTAGGTACGTGTACGAAATCTGCTATGTACATAGTAGGACCACATCGGGAAACTTTAGGTGTTCTTCAATTACACGGAGGTACCTATAAAAAATGGATAGTTGACTCAATTTTTATTAAATATTATTGGTATCAAAAACAGTAAGTTTTTCCGATAGGTTTCGCAAATAGGAAGATTTCTTCAAATCTGTTCAATAATTAGCAGCTTAAAAACCTTTAAAATATACGGTATGTAAGGGAAACTGTAAAGTATAAAATGGAATGTCACTGTTACTAGGTTATTTTTGTACAAGAGATAGCAAGATGTTTCCACGCCCGTAGGTAGTAAGTAAAGGGTTGACCAGACGTCCCAACCAAGGTGGCTTTGCTAGTTTCAATTTGTGTAGACAGCTATTGTCAACCATGACCTTCAGAGCCTTTAGTTGGGAGGCGCGTTTTCCCAACCGTTGTAAACCATGACCTTCAACGCCTTTGGTTGGGAGGCGCGTATTCGCAACCACAGTGACTGATTTGCGAACATGTTGGCGCGTGGTTTATTAACACCCATGCAGCCACAACACAAACCAAGCACCAATCAAGGTGACCTTGGTTGAAACGATGTTAGACCGCTGGATTACAACCGTGTGGTCCACCTTTAAGTAAGTAAGTTCCGTATACCGATATTTTATATGCTAATTGCTGAATTTTGATGCTGTTTTTCAAAAAAGATTATTTTTCAGTGTTGTTCGATGTAAAAGTATTGTAGTGTGTATAAAATATTGTATAATATAAAAAAATACCTCGGGTCGCTCGTTGAAGGAGATGGTGAGGTAGACCGAGACGTAACACATCGGATCAACGCCGGATGGATGAAATGGCGACAGGTCACGGGAACAACTTGTGACCCACGGATGCCACTCAAGTTGAAGGGTAAAATTTGCAAGTCCGTGATAAGTCATACTTTATGGATCAGAATGTTGGGCTGTGAAAAAGATGGATGAAAAAAGACTGCATGTAACGGAGATGAGAATGTTGAGATGGATATGTGGTGTGCCGAAAATGGATAAAGTGAGAAATGAGTATATTAGAGGAAGTTTGAAAGTGGCGCCGGTGACTGAAAAGTTGAAAGGAAATCGTTTGTTTGGTATGGTCATATGAAGAGGAGGGATAAAATACATGTTACTAAAACAGTTCTGAGTTTACAAGATGGATGGAGAGGAAGAGGGAGGCCGAAGAAGAGATGGATGGATTGTGTGAGGAGTGATATGAAAGAAAAGGAAGTTAGTGATAGTGTGACGGGTGACAGGATAGAGTGGAAGAAAACAACTTGTTGCGCCGACCCCAAGTAATATGGGATAAGAGCAGAAAGAAGAAGAAGAAGAATATAAAAAAATACCAAAATGCGTTACTTCTGTCCACTTTTCGGGTTTGCAGTCTCTTCGGAACATATTATGGAGCTTCAGAGACATCTCAGTTTTTTATTTTGTTTTGAGAATGAAACATTACGTTAGAAGAAATGTTCTATGGCTGCGTACAAATGGGATCGCCACATTATTAGAAAGATTTATAACAGCAGTAGATAGCTTTGTATAATTTTATGTCTTTGCGAAGACTTGAATTACTGATGTATATAAAGGCTGTTAATAAATTACGCAGCCGGCAATAAAATGCCATATAGATCAATATCAAAGAAGGGTTTCCATGAGACTAGAATAGATATAAAATAAGAACGCTTTTACTTGTCATCACTAGTGAAACAAGTTTTTAATGAAAATCATTTTTTCATAGCAAGCTTTTATAGCGCGGTTTATACAATTAATACTCAAGACCATTCTAAAAAGCTCAAACACGATAGGGTTATCTTATTGCGCTCATTACCGAGTTCCTATGGCCATCTTCCAGCTCCATCATCAGTACCTCTACCATGAGTTTTAAGCAATAGTATTCGTCGCTACTCGATATCGACGCCGTAAAAATTTTGTATGGCAAATTTTGCAGCGCCTCTAGCGGTCACTTGCAGAACCAAAATTTGCCATACAAAATATTTACGGCGTCGATATCGAGTAGCGACGAATACTATTGCTTAAAACTCATGGTAGAGGTACAGACCCTGGTTACCGTCTAGCACCAAAGTACTCGTCAAAACGGATCTAATGAATCCAAACTCAATGGTGTCGTTTAACTTCCGAGTTCCTATGAGCACCTTCCGATTCCATCATCAGATCAGCTCCACGTCATAATAATTTTGTATTGTCATCTGATTTACACATGCTTTCAGCTCAATCGGTAACCGGGAAATTTAATTTGCAAGATTTGAAAAGAAGAGATATAGAGACAATTTACATAGTTTGTAATGTCAGAGTAACAACATTTTATTAAAAGAACGTAAAAAGTGTTTTTTTTGCCTGTCTGTTTTGTCTAATCTTCGAAAAATCTATACACATTTTAACGGGACTTTTATTGGTAGAGCGCTGATGTTATCCGCAAAAGTAGCCTGACCTTTTATTTTAGAAAAATAAACCATTTGTGCGGATTTACGAGTTTAACTGAATAAGTAAGATGAAATAATGTCTACAAATGTGTACATAGCCAGAAAAATACATTGACATAGAAAAACCTAGAAGAGTTAGTCAAAACAAAAAATAATAATAATTTTCTTTACTTTTAACTCAATTGTGATTTATCACGTCTTGATTTATTAATTTGCTTTTTCTTGCAACTTCTCTGCCATCGCCATTCCGCAGAATTCTACATTCTTCTGAAATTATCTGCCACTGATAGATAGTGTGACTTCACATCTATGAAAGAACCAAATTGCCCCTAGGAAACATGCTTCCGGGATCATAACTATTCTATATGCCATTTCAGGACTACCCGTGTGCCGAATTTCATCTGAATACGTTTATCCATTCGAGCGTGCGAACGTTTGGTTTTATAATACATGTTAGTGAAATTAAAAAAAAAAACAAATTATATAATTTTTCCTAAATCGGATCACTACTTTAAACACTACCCCCATACAAACCAACAACTTATAGTACGTACAGTAAATAAGTTGAACCATTTGCCTCGGGTTATACGCAGCCCCCACTTCGATTGAGACCCAAAAATTGGTTATAACCCTCGTCACATAAGTTGAACCATCATGACGGTCGACCTTGAATGCGCAGTAACCGATTTTCAGGTCTAAATCGAAGTGGGGCTGCGCGTAACCCATAGCAAATGGTTCAACTTATTTGCCGCGTACTGTACCCTCTAATTGTGATATTATGGGCCTAAAAGTGACCATGTCATCGCTAGATGGCGCTAATTTTAATATTTTTAGTTTATTACGTTTTTATTGTAAGGCAGCATTATTAAGTCAAGGAAATGTTATTTGCTAAAATCTAACATTCCGGCTTATTGAAATTAGTCAAATTATTGCCTGAAAATTCACCTGATTCTCCGAAAATACCTCAAATAATTTCGGAATCAAACAAACTATATTAGTTGAGTGTAGTCCGTAGCTTTAATCTTAGTAATATTAGTTTAAATAATCTCATATAAATCTGTTAACCCTTAGAGATAGTCTACCGAATAAACACAGTCTCGTTTCAGAGATCAGTTAATTGCTCAAACCGTATTTATCGTATCTGTCCCATGGGATAAATTTCCCATTTGTAGGGAAGGCGCGCAAGGTTTTTGCTTCACAGTAACACGGTGAGGGACGACTGTAGTATTATCTCGGGTCCGTTGAGGGTTATCGCAGAACTGCGGTATCACCGATATGAGTAAACTGGTATTGATATAGATGGGAGAGACAAGATGTAGTGCTGCAGAGGTAAATACGGCGCAAAACATTATTTAGACATGTTTGAGTGTTTTCGAGTAGTTTAAAAATGGCTTTTCATTTGGAGTTGCTGTTTTTAAAATCATTATTATTTCTTAACATACATTATTACTAATAGTAGTGTATATAAGTCTAGACTGTAATAAAATTAGGGTCCATCAATGGGATTTACTCTGAGATCAGGTAAAAAAAAATCATTATTACAAATAAAAAGTCGCGATGGGGTCGCGACTTTTTGTCAGTTTACAACACGGATATCTATGGTTTACAATAATCTCAAAAATATTGAACGGATTTTCATACGGTTTGCTCCAGTAGAAAACTAACTTTGTCAGGGGAACTCGGTAATAAAATATAATATATTCCACAACTATCACACAACGCCATCTAGTCCCAAGCTAAGCAGAGCTTGTGTTATGAGTACTAGACAACTGATAAACATATTTATATATTTCTAAATACATACATATTATAGATAAATAACACCCAGACACAGAACAAATGATCGTGCTCATCACACAAACATTTGTCCTGGGTGGGAATCGAACCCATGACCTTCGGCATAGCAGTCAGGGCCACTGACCACTATACCAACAGGCCAGTTTAAAAAAGAATGTTGTAATATTAGTAAACACATTAGTGCGACTATGTCAAGGTACAGTCAAGGTTTTCGTTAGGTTTAGAATGATACGGTCAAGGTTACACGAGTTATTGAAACGATATGAATGTCAACAGCAGTTTGCTATGGAGAATAATGTATGATTGACTAGTTCGGTCCGCGGTTTCTCTCAAATATTTTTCTGTGTGTATGTCAGAAAATCCAACTTTACAGGAAACGCAAAACACATCGTATGACACTTATAACACTATCAAATGAAATACAAATGTGACGTTTTTATAGGTATAGGTTTAGTAATAAATATGAGACGCACAGGACCGGTCATTAACGACACTTGGGGGAGGGATATGTCCAACAGTGGACCTCTTTCAGCTGAAATGATGATGATGATGATAATAAATTTCTGGTAAAACAACTGCAGATGTGTTAGAGGCATTTAGCATATGTGTTTTGTGTATGTACGTTCACAAATATGTAATACACAAAACACTAAAAGTACCTACTATTTGAACCTCGGCTGCAGGCAATACATGCGGCGGTAGTTCGTGCAGCCGCAGCCGCGCTCGTAATGTTTTCACAGAAATACATATTTACTACATAGAAAACCAGTCGTGCTGTTGAGCCTCGACTGCGAGTGCAGACAGACAGACAAAAGGACAACAAAATGATCCTTTAAGGGCTCCGTTTTTCTTTTTGAGTTCTAGTTCATCATCAGCCTCTTAATGTTCCCACTGTTGGGACACAGGCCTCCTCTCTAAGAGAGGGAATGGGCCGTAATCCACCACGCGGGCCCAGTGCGGCTGCTTGGTGAATGTCACATGTCTTCGAATTTTTGGTTCTAGGATATGCCGGTTTCCTCACGATGTTTTCCTTCACCGTTTTTGAGAGCAGTGGTGATGAAATAAATTACAAAGTAATTCGCCTGGCTGGGTTTACAACTCGTAAGTCGGGGCCGTTACCACTCGGCCACCACAGCAATGCATTCTAGTTATGTTAGACAAATTAACCCACAGTTAGTTAAGCGAGATGTTTACCCTACTCCTCTCCTACAAAATATATCAGAGATGTCTCCGGGCGTGTCAGATGCGGAACTAACAATATCCGTTGCTAGTCCGCTCTCGTGATTAATAAACATCAAATATACACATACGTAGCCACTATGTTTGTGTCTCTAATTTTCAATCTACATCACAGTATCATAGCTATTTATGTTACGATACATGTTCAAGTTCTAACACCATATTTACGTTCATTTATATAAGTAAAATTTGTTCATACTTTTGCTCATAGATGGTGTGTATAAAAATTGTTCTTAATTTGATTAGCAGATGGCGTTGTGTAATTAACGCAGGGCTTTAATGAGCCTCCGTGGTATTTTTATGATTAGCGAGTGTTCAAGTTCAGCATTATATCTATTTTGAATACTTAGGTTTTTTAATTAATACGTGCAGTTTTGTTCAAATCGGTTAAACCGTTTATGAGGGGTTAGAAGAAAAACACAAGAACAGAAGTATTGGATAAGATATTGCGATAACCAACATCTTACAACTTGAAACAAACTTCAACACTACATCTTAGAACAAATTGAATCAGGTTTGTAAGAAATAAGGTACACTTATCTTTACGTTCATCGTATGAACAAACATGTAGCTCAGATCCTAACCTGTAGGTTAGGCCTGTAGGCTGGACTGCACCTAGAGCCGAAAGGGTTATTTCACAATTTCCCTCGTCAAAAACAGGCTTTATTAATTGCACGAGAAACATACTGTCAACAACAAAATTTATTAATCAGTGTTTATTTACTATGAAATAATTATGTTTCATTCACATTCATCCATCAGTTTCCAAGAAAACTTCAACCATATCTGACGACCCTGTTTACTTATCTCTTTTGTTTATTGTACCTACCATATAGCTTACAGACTGCCTAGATAAATATAGTTTTAAGGGTTGTGTAAATAATTTGGATTTGATAGGAAAATAATTGTTGTTTTTAATCAGTCCAGAGAGATGATGTAGGTACATTTCGGAGTTTCGGATTTCGCTATCGTTAATGAAAATGTGACTTTGTATAGGCCACCTGGAATTTCGTAATTAAAAGAATTGTAATTTATCTTATTAAATGGGGTTGGCATATCTGGTAATATAAAAAACTCAAAATCGATAAAGAAAAAAAATCTCTTTAAATATAAGATTTTGCTAACCTCCACACGTCTAAACTTAAGGTTTACCAACGTGCAATGGGAAGCAGTGTGTTTAACTAAAGGATCGCATCCGAAACCACAGATTGTTGACCTCAGTACCTCTCTTTTGACTCGAACTTAAAAAGGTGGAAAAATGGGACTGGGCTGGACATGTTTTCCACATGATGATGGTGGTGGGGCTTTAAAACACAAACTTGGTGCCTTGAAATCGCACGACGGGGTCACGGCAGATCAAGGATATGGCAGGATGAATTGGAAGTCTCTCTTAGGAACTGACAAGAAGTGGTTCAGTGCTGAGAACAATGGAAAGAATGGAGGGAGGCCTTTATCCGACTGTGGGAAAGTATAAGTATATTTCAAAATCTTGAGCATCAACGCACTGTTTTCTACCAGTTGCATTTCGGGTAGTTTGCGTCGAAATTGCATAGGTTAATTCCGCTTAGCTCGTTCTATCATCGGACTTCCAGGCGTACCGCGGTTTGCCACCGGTACATATGCTACCACAGCATCTTTTCGCATAAAACCTTCGGGAATACATTCATTGTGCGTATAGCTAAGGAGTGGAAGGCACTGCCGGTTTCTGTGTTTCCTGATTGCTGCATCCGGGGATCTTTAAATCAAGAGTGAATAGGTTACTTCTAGGTAAGCCGCATTGTCGCTTTCCGTCAGGTGAGATAGTAGTCAAGCACGAGCCTATCAACAATAAATAAAAAAAAAGCTCTCACGTTAGGTAACTGGGTATATCTTAGTTTTGTCAATGCTTTGTTGCTTAAATTTTTCAATTTAAATAATGTACTATTTTGCGTGGGAATATCAAGGCTCGCATCTCGTGCGCCGCGAGAACCAAGCACGAACTTATGAAGTCGACAGTACAGACTGCACAATAACGTCACCGCAAAAGTTTCAACTTTCCTCGGCTAGTATATAACAGGCTTAATTTAGTTCAGTGTATTTTCAAGACTAGCTGCCTCCCACATCTGCTTGCTCAACTTCTGTGAATCGCAATCATTGATGGTGAAACATACTAGTATAGAGTCTCAGACCGCAGCCGGCAAATTGTTCCAGTTATTCGATGTTCGCGGTATAAACGACGTGGAAAAATATATAAAAGCAGCTCCATCGGTTAAAGTTAACTGGTTTAAATTTATTCGCAACATTTGACCTAAACAAACATAAATAAACGTCTTCCGTTTTATTATATTATAGTATACACCGTTAGATTTTGATCGTTTTGATCCCGTAGAGGGTCTATTCGGTATATGAAACATTATCGATTTGTAAAAATAAAATTAAAAAACAAAGCACTTTTGTTTTAAACTTGAATTAATTTACGCATGTACGAAATTAATTTCTTTAAAAGCAAACCCTCATTCGTTTAGTGAGCTTTGATAAATTACTTCGCACTATAGGACCTGCATTATTATATGAAAAATACGAACTTGAGATTGTCAGTGCCAACTAGAGAAAGACTCGCTGTAACTTTGAGTACCTAACCTAAATAAATAAAACTAAATAATAATTTCAAACGATATTTATTTCAATCAAAATACAATGTTATTTTAAATTTAAATGTAAAATTTGATTTTTGCGAACGACCGACGATGAGAGTGGCAATTTTGCCACCAGTGCGCGCAGCGTATAAAAGTCTTTTTTTCCACAGAGATGTCATTTACACTAGCTTAAAATAGAAGAAAAATGACTAAATCCGATTTATTTTTAAATTCAAAGTATGTTCTCTTTTTGAATAAGTACCTACTCAAGTTTGAGTTGCTAGAAATCAGCTTGTTAGGTCTGGCAGTGTGCCGGCTAGCGGGAGCAGCTCTAATTGCTCCGCCTTGTCTAGAGAGGCCCCTCTATCGTACTATTGTTGTAGGATTGACGTATTTGTTTCGCGCTGGTCTCGGAACAGATTTCACAAACAATTCGGTATTTGTCCGGCAGGATGTTACAGTGTTTGGTTTTCTTTGTTTAAAGTCTATAGTTCTATTTTTGTTCTGAGAGCTTTGTCATATTCAATCCTACTATTGTGGTTTCTCAAACTAAAAGTTCTAGAATTTCTTTCGACGCGCTGCTTTTTGTACTCGTATGTCACCGGAAAATTGCAGACTCCGTATGATTGTAATTAATCATAGATACTTATTAGAAACTACTACTACACCTCCACCTACTACCCCCCCCTACCCCTATCTATTACTACTTGTTAGAACTTATTTGTTTTCTGTACACTGTGTCTACATCTCTCATCCAACTCTCCTGTCGCAGGTCTGCTGGAAGAAATTTCACTTGAAATAAGCAGTACCTTTGTGCTCTTCTATCTGTGTTTGTTATTTCCTTTTTTTAAGTGTTTGTGTGCACATAAATCAATAAATAAATAAATAAAAAAAAAACGATAAATCACATCAAAATTCATTAGTTTCCAACATAACCGTGTCTTATTTAGAAAATATTGTTTACAATTTCTCTTGATATTTTACAATCTTACTGCATTTGCAAATTTTCGATGACACACATATGTCATACTATATAAAAAACAAATGTGACACTAAGTAATATTCAATTAATTAAACACTAAAACTATTCAAATGTCATTTCGTTCAAATAACAGTAGGAATACGAATAATTGCCTTAATTAAAATTACGCAGTGAATTTGAGCCGTTTTATACAATTTGATTTTGTGAAGGAGCGCCGGCGAGGCTATTAATAACTTTTTAGTAGTTAAAGTTTGGCGTCTAATTGGCGGGACTTGTCTGCGAATGTTCTGGTCCAAGTGGTATAGATTATATAAAAAGGTATATCCGTAAAACCTTTTTAAGTATTCACCTCAGGGTTCATAAGTGTCCTCGCACACGGACCTCAAAAAAGCGCCATCACAAAAAGGCCGCGTCAAAAAGAAGCTAGAAGCGGCTTTTTTGTGGTAGGAGCGGTGACAACGTCGTAGCACTTTCGTAGAAGTGCGTAGCCGCGTAGAGGTGCTACGAGCTATGAAAGATTTCAACGATTAAAACTATAAAAGAGATTGAGCAAAACTGTATTTTACCAAATTAGCACCAGACCCGGTGCTAATTTGGTCTGAAACTGACGACAACTATAAGCTTTTCGAATAAATATTAAAAATTTAGTATTTCTTACTGAGTTTATAAAAAAAAAAACTGGCCATAAAAAAGTAACAGCTGTACATTTGAGTTACTATTGCTTTATTATGATTTCCCTAGCCTTTTTATAACTAGCTTGGAGTTAGCTTCCAGTCTAACCAGATGCTGTTGAATATCCGTATTTTACATGAAGCGGTTGCCTATCAGACCTCCACAACCCAGTTACTGGGCAACTCGATACTCTTTGGATAGACTGGTGGTTAGATTTTCTGGTATCTGACTACCATAATTACTTAGATTATTTAATTATTATTTTGCCATCCCACGTGGAAATGCTGCCAGCGTTCTGGGCACTTTTCCCATTGACTTCGATGTGGATGAATTTTTTGATGCCTAATAGGTTCCCTTTTTTACCATTTGTAAATATTATAATTTTTAGTCTGTATACCTTTTTCCTTTAATCTTTTAAGTTATACGTATTTAAGTAAAATAACAAAAAAACATAACATCAGCCTTATAATGTTCCCACTGCTGGGACACAGGCCTCCTCTCTAGAAGAGGGAAAGGGCCGTAATCCACCACGCGGGCCCAGTGCGGAGTGGATGTCATATGTTCGAATTTTTGGTTCTATGACATGCCGGTTTCCTCACGATGTTTACCTTCACCGTTTTGAGAGCAGTGGTGATGAAATAAATTGCACAAGGTAATGCGCCTGGCTAGCTAGGTTCGAACCCGCGACCTATAAACTCGTAAGTCGGGGCCGTCACCACTTGCCCACCACTGCTCTCAGTATTTAAGTATTTTGAATATATTTTATGTCTTGAAAAAAAAAATAAGGGTAAGGATCAATACTGTCGATACTTTTCACCAGCGTTTATCGACATTTATTATTAAAACTTTTTAATGACATTACAACCGAGAATTAGAAACAAGCTACGAGTAACTTTGTTGACTTACGACTTTGTCAAAGCATTGATTGAACTTGCAGAGTTGTTGTATTTATTATTCTGTTGATTGTTGTTCTTCTGTTTTTGTTGTTTTGTCGTCGTATAACGTAGACGTGTGTCTGTACTAACTGATAAAGTTCGTTCGTTCGGAAAATTGAGTTCATTGTCACGTGAGTGGCTCTCAGTGCTCAAAGTCATCATTATCAATTTAGTTTAGTCTAATAATACCTTTGCTTATCCATAATTCGTGTTGAGCCTTGTCTATCTCGATGACGTACAGCCATCGATATTTAGAAAGGTCAGGTGTGTAGTACTTAGCGGGCGGGCATGCATGAAAATATGCATTATAGAGTGGGGCACGAGTGGAGTGAGGGTATGTATATTCAGCCGGGAACATAATGTGCAAGGGAAGTGTGGACGACGGGTAGTCGATCGTCAATTGTTTGCTTATGTTATTAAATATTGACATACAAATAGGAGTACAATATAATACTGTCGTATTTTATGCTTGTATCGGCACAGCGGAAGGTTCATTGATGGCGCGGACGTGTCTAACGAGGGATCATTTCATACGACCAACGACGGATCATTTGTATTATACAAGCCGTTGTTCTGTTTAGAATACAATAGAATATACTTTATTGTACACCAATATAGTAACAATTTTACAGAAATTTAAACTATGGGTACAATGGCGGCCCTATTGCTGACAGCGATATCTACCAGACAATCTTAGGAAAGGGTAAGGAGTCTGCGATATACTGCTAGCAAATATTGATCCAACAAAATTAAAAAAAAAAATGCGGTACACAGATAAAATAAAAACAAGATTATAATAAAACTAACTTAACACGGTAACACGTGAAATCAAATACACAGGTCGCAACAAAAAACACAAGAAAACGGTGATAATCAGGTAATACGTACTCGTAAAACACGTAAACCTCGTGAATTAAACTGCAAAGCTTTTAATGTAGCCTCGGAAAGTTCCAGCCAGTAACAAGGACGTATGGCGGGGTTTAAAAACGGGTGTATTGTAATAAAAACAAATAGGCGAGTACTTCGTAGTGAGCCACTTAGGGCAACTGACTGGCTGGACGTGGGCCCAATAGACCGGCTCAGCGGGCGCGTGGTGCGAATCGGTTTACTTTTCAATCTGTTCGACTCGAGCCCGGGAAGCAATTTACACTGTAGGCGCGAATTTTACGTTTAGGATAACGTGTTGAACACAAATACGGATATTATTTTTGTACACAAGGGTTTGTATGAAATGGACATCATCATATATATGAAGATGTTATGATTTCGTTTTATTAAATGTATTTTTGGTTTGTAAGTTTCTATTGTACAACGCTTTGGACCTCCCCTGCCCCCCTAGCCAAGTTACAATCGTTTCGTTTTGCGTTAACGCTTGAAGTTGGCCACGCCCCCAAATTCGTCTTGGCTGGGGGGGGGGGGGGGCAGGGATAGGTCCCACCTCTCAGGCAGTACCTTCAGGAGAATACAATAATTTCTTTAAATAAATTCTTGAATTTATGAAACAAATTATTGGAGAGATATTTGATTGGGACTAGTAGCTAATACATACGAGTATTAATAAGTTCGATTAAACATAATATACAACAAAATACAATATTAAGTAGGCTTTTGTTTTCAGTAAACAATAACGTGTTTTCGTGGGTGGTTTACAATATTCAATTGATAATATTTTCAGCGAAGCTAGTAGTTACTCAAGTTGAGAGAGAGCCCTCATTGTCTGGGTACATCCGTACTTTCTCCGACGATCTTGATATTCTATTATAAGAGAAAAATACTCTGAAAATTTCATTTGTGGAGTCGAGAACATATAAATATTCATGAGTGAGGCAACGCGACGGTTTCACTCTAGTGCAGGCTGCATTAGTCCGCTTACCGCCTCACTATGCGCAAAATGTTCACTCAACCTGATTTATTTGCACTTTTGACTACATGTTTTGATATAAACTCTTCCCGCGCGAGTTTCGTACCTTCAGGTATTTTAACCTGGCTGTCACCGCGATTTCACCAGGTACTGCTCAGCTCTCAGTGGTCGTAGCGAAATGTTATTATAGCACTCAGGGTACTGCAGCTACATACGAGTATTAGTGAAAGAATTTTGGGAATTGATTAAGTACTATCAGAGACTCCCTACATACAAACTTATAAATATTACCTTTTTATAATATTAAAGCTGACTCAGTAAACGATGTTCTGTCGTATAAACTATCAACGAAAAAATGGGGGGTAGTAGGGCAAGAAATAGCCTACGACCTATTCTCAGACTACGAAATATGCACCAAAACGTAAAATCGTGCAAGTCGTTTCGGAAGAGTTCAATAACAATAACCGACACGAGGTTTTTATGTAGTCGTATATTTTCATGAGATTTAGTTGTATAATTTGCGTAAGGAGGTAGTCTAAAAAAATGTTAACATCGAAGAGTCTCTGAGTAATTTAAACTGCTTTAATCTCAAGCTAAATTTAATAAAAAAGTTTAAAGCGATTAAAATTTTTGCATAAAGGCATCTACGTCAGAACGCGTGGAAAATGATAGTAGGTAATTTAAATGTAATAAAGAAAGCGCTTAATACTTAGAATATATGTATAAAAGTTCTCCAGTTTTAATATCACTGGCCTAGAGAGGAATATTTTCCTCCGATGTATTTATTAAGAGATGGTTTTCATTCATTTCCGTTGCTCGGTCTTACGTATTGTTCGGAATGTAGGCTATTGTGGAAATCCATGCTAAAACTACAGGGAAATCCCTAAGGCTTGGATTGCACTGTGTACTTACTTGAATCACACTTTTTTTTAAATAATATAAACTAGTGCTTGACTGCGATCCCACCTTATGGTAAGTAGTGGTGCGATAGTTGATGGTTAGGCGTACTAGTTTATGTAAAGCCTGTTCACTCTAGCCTTGAAGATACCAAAAAATTATAATCGGACGGGAAGACTGTAGCAGACGAATTGTTCCAGTCCTTGGATGTACAGAAGGCAGCAAATAACTTGACTCGTGATTTTGTGGTCTCGACATTTTGACATGCTCGAGTTACTCCCACCGTGACAATCTCTAGTCAAGTTATTTCCCGCCTCCTTTACGCGGTATAAACGACGAGGCGAAACGCTTTATTCGGACCGTACAGGTCTCAACAACGTAAGGGATGGTTACTCGCCATACGTCAGGTTGTCCGATGGTAGAAAGGTGATGGTGGAATTAAGTCATGCAATTCCCAACACACTCTCCAAAATCATCATCATCATCAGCCTTTTAATGTTCCCACTGCTGGGACTCAGGCCTCCTCTCCAGGAGAGGGAATGGGCCATAATCCATCAGGCGGGCCCAGTGCGAATTGGTGGATGTCACATGTTTTCGAATTTTTGGTTCTAAGACATACCGGTTTCCTCACGATGTTTTCCTTCACCGTTTTGAGAGCAGTGGTGATGATATAAACTACACAAAGTAAAGCGGCTGGCTGGGTTTGAACCCACGACCTACAATTCGTGATTCAGGGCCGTTACCACTCAGCTAGCACTGCTCTCAAAATCCTCCAAAATACATCTTGTAAAATACCACTTTTACTATGTATAATTCCAAGTTCTCATTTCCTTCTTGCCTTGTAATGAAACTGTAGTTGTTCAAGGATTTTTTGGCGAGCTCAAATCGGAATTAACTCCTCCATTTTGTTTCCTCAAAACCGTTTCACTCAGGGTCAGTTGAGACTGGTCATCTCTTTGCTGCCAGTGGCTTGTTTCAATTGCTATTTTTTTAATTACTTTTTTTTATTGTTTATTTACATTGTGCTCATATAATAGAAGCGATAAAAAAATATATAACCAAATTAATGTAATTCATAATATGATTTAAAAGACTGTCTATGGAATGAGTGAAATGGTTATGTGTGAAAGGTCGAATGATTTAATATAATTATATTTGTCTGTTCTGGCGTTACGCGATCATTTTCCGTCAGATATGTACCGATCCTAAGCTTCCCTTTTTTTTTTGATAACCGACTTTTTGATAATTCAAAAGAGACTGTAAATGGTCTATTTGAAATAAAATTTTCTGATTTCTGCTCAGAAACATATAAAGCTGCTGAAGGATTTTTTAGCGCGTGGTTGACATCGGAACTAATCAACCATCTTGTTTTTCATTGCCTTTTTGACAATCTTATTTAAACGCCGAGAAACTTCTAGCAATGTACGAGTATTGTACGCGGCATGTAAGTTGGACTAAAATGGCAATAGACCTTCAATGCGCAGTAACAGATTTTGTAATCTAAATCGCAGTGCGCCACAGCGGGGGATTACGAGTAACTATTGCAACGCTGACCATTCTAATTTAACTTATTGGCCGCGTACAATAGTGTTTATTTCAAAATCTGGTTGACATAAGGGCGTCATGTTCTTTGTAAAGTAGTTGGAAAAGTATCTACTTGGGTATAAAGGCAGTTGATTTATGATTACATGTCAAATTCAAAGTTGCAAAAGGGTCGGTGCCGAAGTAATTTGGGCATAATTTGGATCCCAAATGGCTCGATGAAACGTAACTTACATGTTATTAACCAATACTAATTTAATTAGTGTAGTGGGGTTACTAGTTTAGAGGTATACAGAACTGACTGTAAATTCCCGCATACCTTCGCAGAAAAAGAGTATCTTGCGCAACTGTCCAATAGTTGATTTCGGACGGTACTAATCGCTTGGAGAACTGTGTAATGACATCTATGTGGTCACAAAGGAACTACGAAAATCCTGCATCGCGCAACTAAAGTTCTCCGCGCGATTTGAACAGAAATAATATCGGTATATAACAGCCCGAAATCATCTATCGGGCAGAAGCCCACCAGACATAACACCCGTTCGGTGGGAGGATTCTCCCTTTTCAGCGGAGGTCAGAGGGAGTTTACGTTCAAAACTGTGATACAATTAGGTAGGAATTTGAATTTAGTTCCTATGTGGCATCATAGATGTCGCTACAGTTAGCGAATTACTTATTTCACTTTGCTGTAATACTTACAATTCACAAGGTATTTTTTGGTTGGAAAATTATCTTATGACTTCTGTCACTCCGAGTGGAACGAAACTGCGTTTTAGACTTTTACTGACTAAAGCCCTCTTTGTTCCACCAGTTGCTCTTAGTTTTCAGGACCGCACTAACTTTTCCGAACAATTTCGCAGCGCAGCGCTAACAGGCATCGATGCTACTGGGCCTCGCCCGTTTTGCTGACATCTCATTGAAACGCACGAAGAACACAATGCACCATCAACTTACGACAGGCGGCCGTATGGCGAGGTACCCATTGCTCGCCGTCCACAAACCCTTGTGGTGGCTGGGAATCGCTTTGCGACACCCGACACCCAGGGCGTGAGGATATTCTTGTAACGATAGTGTTGCATTTAATGTCAGACCTACTTAAATATCTCGTCATGATTATTATCATTTCAGCCGAAAGACGCGTCCACGTCCACATTGGTCTCCCCAGTTGTCGCCATAACGACCGGTCCTGTGCGTTTCACATCCATCGGATTCGTGCGACCCCCCCCAGGTCATCAGTCTACCTTGTGGAAGGCGTATAACGCTGCGTCTTCCGGTACGTGATCGTCACTTCAGTACCTTTCGTCCCAAAAATCTGATTGATTAAAAATATGACCGTGACCTTTATTCTTCCAGTTTAATCTTCAAATTCACCATGACCGTCAGTGTGTCCGAACCTAACCCAAGGGGCTCGTTAATATTCACGGCGCGGTCCCGCTCGATCTCTCGGCCTTCATCGTCACCCTCCGGACGATGACGTGGGACTATTGCCGTCCCATGGGCCATGTGTAGAGGAAGTGGTATTTGACCCTTCTGTAGATGACTTTCGAGGCTGTAAAATAAATAGCGGTTTTAGTTTAGATGACTCGTCGCTACAAAATATCAAGAACTAACTTTTTCCCCCGTCACTCCCGTCAGCCGAGGCTTATCTCGCAAGGATCGAGGTTTTTTTTTCTGGTATAAAATTGATGTTCGGCGATAGTGAAAGAAAGAAAAAGAGTTTATTTTCCACTAACATGGCGCATACCTACTACAACGACTCTATATAGGGTGCTGGTAATTAGTGGACGATACTTAAACACGTGATTGTAGTCATGATAGCAAACAACTTTTACTATGGGACCAAAACCTGAAACCGCGAAAAAAAATCGGGTCAGTACATTTATGTTCGTCTAACTGGTCCAAATGTACTGAACTAAGCTGATTTTTTAGCGATTTAATAGAACAAAGATATACCTACAAACACAGTTTTTTGCGATAATATTTAGATTTTGGCATGAAGACTTTTCAATACACTTACTCGAAAACTCGCTCTTATCCTTACCGCTTTTAGGCTCGTAATTTGCTGTTTTCCGCGTTAGTGCGGAAAACTCCACAATTTATTACACCACAATTTATTGTATTACGCTGGGCGTGACCACCATGACAAGTGGGTTTGTCATTGCGGCCGAGGTGGAATTTACCCGAGATGCAGGCGAGGGTTTTATGAAGCCGAGTGTTGCAGTGACAAATGATGAATACAATAAATTGAGGCGGGGGCGAGCCCCAACACTTTTCCACACTAATGTGGAAAACAGTAAATTGCGTGCCTAAAAGCGGTAGGATAGGAGCGGGTTTTCGAGTGTGTTGATAATGTGTAAATTAACATACCTAATTATTTGTAAGAACAGTGTTAAAATGCATCATTTAATTGTGTAAAAAGATTTACTTTACAAGACATTTCTTACTTTTCTAAACATATCGTGGTTGCTTGAGAATACAGAGATAAAAACGTTTCAAGAGGCGAAGCTTTAATAGTGATTAAATGCTCGGGAACATCAGTGTAACTGTGAGTTCTTTTGTAAATCTGTGTCAGAAGTGCAGCACTGGTTGGATTCAGAAAAAACACAACGCACAAAAACACAACGGTCAATGCTCTACGTATAAAGCCATTAAGATTAAGTTAATGGCTTGACTGGAGCGGTCGCGGGTTTATACTTACTGGAATTCAGAAAAGATGGATTAACTTCTTTCCTCTTGTGAGCAAGAAGATACAGCCAGTAGGTACCATCTATTCCACTGTTCCCGCGCGCCTCAAGGAGTTGTCAGCAAACTGTAGGGGCCCAGCAGGGCCGAAGCCTACTGGGGCCAAAGGTTATGTGAAACTGGGGGCCCCGGGGCCCTGGGATTAAGGCAATGAATGGAATAGGGTAGGTTTTTAGTCAGTAAGAGTCTGACACTATTTCTCGCCCCACCCAAGGGCGGGATTTGTCATTGGATGATTTTAACCTGCCATAAAAAAAACCCTCTATTGCAGTATGGGGCAATATGAAATCTAAATATTGGTTAAGAAATACGACTACATATTCAAACACACAAAACACTGTACAAAGGCGGACTTAATGCCTTAGGCATTTTCTATCAGTCGACCTTAGGGTGGTGCAGAAACATAACATAGTAGGTGCAACTTAATGATAAACAAACAAATAGAAAATTAACACAGTAATAAATACAAACATAGATACATACTTATATAAATACATATACATATACTTAAACAAAATTATTTTGAGAAACGAATCCAACAAATCAACGCTGTGATGATTCTACCAACTTCTTGCGAATATGTTCACGTGCCATTACCTTAAAGGAGAACCGACTGGAAGCCATCCTGTTGTTCAACAGGACCGCATTCCAAAGAGAAATCGCCTGGACCAAGAAGGAGGAATGGACAAACCCAGAGCGATGTGAGGGACACCGTAGTAACTGATTATTCGTAGAACGGAGATTTTTAAAAAAATGTGCTTAATCTGTGTGGTGTGTGTGTGTATTAAATGTGTAGTTAGTAATTATAACTACAAATGACGTGAAATATTCGTAAAATGTAGTTAAATATTTTGATTAATTAACTACAAATTGTAATTGCGATCACGATTACGAGGATACTTTTTACTACACGTTTTCAATTCAGATTTTTTTTATAACTTGCCAATCAATGCAATAATAATATGTAATTGTCTTGTGTCCAATTTTTATACAGTCCGATTCCGTTTTCTTTTTAAAAATTTTAGAGTCAAATTCCGTTTACAATTTTAACCCATTACGTGTTTATTTAATTGCAAAATATAATTTCTTAGTACTCAAATACTAGATTACAGCAATCAAATTAACAACTGCTTTATGTGTGTTTGTGTGTGTATGTATGTTGTGTGGTTTAATTACTGTAGTTAAGTTACATGTAATCATAACTACTTGTAGAATTTTGACGAAAGTGTTATTTTGGTATTACAAACAGATACTTCAATTGTATTTATATGTACATATATATAAGTAGCTGAATAGATAACGTCAAAACAAGCAACTACGCGGACGAAGTAGCGAGCCCGCAGAAACTAGTGGTTATAATTTGATCATGGTTCTAGCTGTGCAAGTTTCAGGTTTGTCCGTCTATAGGCGGACTCATCATGCGCGTTGAGTCCGCGTGTTCAAACTAAGTTAAAAGTGAACCAGACGGTTGCAATTTAGCATTTGGTGGCGTGGTATGTGTAGCGGCCACATGAATGTAAATCACGCGCAAACACGTTCGGTGGTTGGGGAAACGCACCTCCGAACCAAGGGTGTTCAAGGTCATGGATTACAACTTCTGTCTACACAGATTAAAAACTAGCAAGGACATTTTGTTTTTTTTTTTATATAAGTATAATCATCGACTGACATCTCCCGCATCGCTGGTTTGCAACCGTCTGGTCACCCCTTTACACTCGCGATGTCGCCGCGTGATCTCCAAACAATCACAGAACTTCACAACTCACACAAGTCCTTGAAAACTTTAGAGTAAACAGTTAATACAGTTAGCGGGTAACGAAGCTTATATAATTATAACTCGATTAATATTCAACTCTATGACTTCCTATTATCCGACTTAAAATGTCATAAATAGGAGAGTTTTTTGTTTATAAACTAGCCATTACGGCTTAACTTAATGGATTTGGATGAATTTTGCCACAAAGTTAAGAATTTAAGGGTAGAAAATCATTTAAATAACTTCTCCCACTCAGGATGGAGCAAGAGGGAGTGTTAGATTTTTACTGATTGGTAAAGGGAAGCAGTCACCTCCACCTGTGAAGACGCCCCAACCAATAGGTGTAGTAGAGCGATTTCCGGCTACTACGAGTATAGGTGAGGGCTTGCGGATGTTGAGCGATGGGTACTTCGCTGCCCGATAAGGACCACACCCGAGTCGCCTCAAAGACCAAAACAAGCAAAACCGAAGGGCCCAGTAGGACGTTGAGACGTTTGAAAGAAGTGACTGTGGCTCTAGAAAACAAAGGGGACCTAAAGAACATAGGTTGGTTTTAAACAGAAAATATCTGACACGCCCTCTCGCTCCACCTTCGAGCAGGAGAAGTCATACAAAAAAAAAGTCAAAATAGCTCGTTTCAGGGTCGCAGTAACTCATTCAATGAAGCCCGGAGCAGTTGATATCGTGTTCGTCCTGTTTACACAGTACATTCCTCTCGGATTTTTTCTGATATTCGTGGGCTGCACTGCTGGTATAATGAATTACAAAGTGGTTTTTAGTAAAGAAAATAAATTACACAAGATCTCAGTTCCTCAGAATCTATTAATAACTTCAAATGTTTTGGATGGTCATAATTTATTCTCTCTGTTTTGCTCTAATTCCCTGTTCCAAAATGTATAGTGAGGGAAAATAAATAGAAAGACACCCTCCGAGGCGCGAGCGGCGGAGATTTCTCTCCCAGACGTTTTCGCATCACTCTTAAGCGGAATGTTTAACATTTCTTAAATATTTACTTTGTCATAATGGAAGCTTAATGGTAAGCGGGAATACTTATTCCATCTTTCACCTGAGATTCAGAGGTTTGGTATTATAGGGCTTTTCATTAAGAGCACTCGTACTTACAAATTAAATTTTAAAAAAAGTTGTATAGTATGCGGCAAAATGGCCGTCGTAAATTTTTGATCGTTTTAATCACAAGGAGGGTCGATTCGGTACATGAAACACTATCGATTTGTAAAGATAAAATTAAAAAATCAATATTTTTTTTTAAACTCGAATTAATTTAGAAAGAAAGAAAGAAAAATATTTTATTTGACACAATATAGACACAGACAATGCAGAAACAACATGTCACTTAAGATAAAAAAAGGATAAAACTAACATTGTGTGTCTCACGGTTGCGCCAAATAGGTCCAGTTCAGCAAAAATGTAAGACAGCTACGTGGTAGTGGCCTGACGCTGGTTTTCAACTGAACCTTATTTAGTGTCCGGTGAAAAAAAAAACTTTATTTATTTACGCATAAACGCAATCAGTTTCTTTAAGTAAACGTCAGCTAGGCGAGTTCAATGACCTGTAGGTAGTTAGTACGCAACGAACAACAACTATCCACAAGGTCAATGACTCTTTTACTTAAAGAACTTAATTTCGTATATGATTATATTAATTCAAGTTAAAAAAAAACTACTTTATTTTTTTATTTTATCTTTACAAATCGATAGTGTTTCATGTACCAGTACCTCTACCATGAGTTTTAAGCAATAGTATTCGTCGCTACTCGATATCGACGCTGTAAATATTTTGTATGGCAAATTTTGGTTCTACAAGTGACCGCTAGAGGCGCTGCAAAATTTGCCATACAAAATATTTACGGCGTCGATATCGAGTAGCGACGAATACTATTGCTTAAAACTCATGGTAGAGGTACGGATCGACCCTCCACGGAATTAAAACGATCAAAATACACACGGCTATTGGAAGGTGGGCCCAAAAATGGCATCGTCCTTTGGCACACGATTAGATCATGTGTTATGGGACAATTTTCTAATTTCATGCAGTGAAGCCGCTGGTAGCATGGTAAATAAAAATCTTAGCAAACAAAGTGTGAATGTGAATTTCAATTAATTTTATTTCGTTAAAATATTTCTGTAAAACAAGTTTCGAAATGTATGCAGGCAACGCCGCTGGCACAAACTAGTTGTACAATATTTTTTTTCGTTTTTTACTTGATTGCTTGGTCTCAACATGTTGGATGTAGACGCGAATCTTTTGATTTATAAAGGTGCGTACTACTTAAGGTTAATTAGTGAGATTACGGGGCTGGGGTTAATTATGAGACCTTTTGGCGGCTAAATAGAGATTAAGTTATAAACTCGTGGAAACAAACAAATTTCTTTTTCCTCATAATAAAGTTAATGCAATTTGAATTTGAATAGAAATTTGGTTTTTGAAAATACTTGTCCAAATTACTTTTCTTATAATGTAACCTACCCTTTTTTTCATCTTAAAGCGCTATCCAAACATTTCCGGGTACCTGGCCCTGCCGTGTTGCGTCAGGGATGGGGAAAAAATCTGTTACGTACAACTTGTTCGAACTCGATCACACAGCTCCGTGTCAGGGGCATCCGGATCGTTAGTGTTCCGGAGCACGCTCGGACGCTCAGATGCTCTGACCGTGCTATCCGATTTTTATCTAGGTAGTTGACGACAATATGAACACAGGAAGGTTGATAGACCTTGTAGGACAGAATAATATACTTTACGATCTTTCTAATCCACATTATTTGAATTTTAAGAAGAAAAATATGTTATAATTTAGGAAAATAATTAAAGTGTGATGTAAGTTTAAACATTTTTACACTGATACCGATTTCCCTGATATTGTGTGAACACGGGTAACGGATGGCACGTCCCTGACGGGAACATTGAATCGAACAACTCGGAACACGGATAGCTCTGACCCGGAAATGTGTGGATAGCGCTTAAAGATGCATATTTTAGGCCTGCTGACATCTACCCACGCTATGTAAACAATTCCTTAATAAGCCCTATAATGTTTCTACTACTGGGACCACAGAAATCTCTGTGACTAGGACTAAGGTCTCCTTTCGAGGAATGAGCCGTAAGAACGCACCACGCAGGTCCAATGTATGTTAGTGAATGTCACATCTTTAGATTTATTTTCTCAAGGTCATGCCGGTTTCCTTACGATATTTTCCAGGTGATAAAATTTGTTATAAAATGCAAAGAGTTATCTGGGTTTGAATCCAAGACGTAGATACAGCACTTAAGACGAGACAAAACTGCTCAGAAAATCTATACTTATAATAAATCTGTAGAAGTAAAAATTCTGTACATTGAAAATATCAAAAAAATAAATGGCAGGTGTTATTAGACCGACACCGAACCCAAAAAAAAGATTAAAAAAATTTTTGTCTCTCTGTCTGGCTGTCTGTCTGTCTGTCTGTTTGTTCAGGCATCACGCAAAAACTACCGGTTCGATTACGATGAAACTTGGTATAATTATTCTTTAGTATCCTGGGCACCACACTGGGTACTTTTTATCCCGGAAAAGTATATACAATAAAAAACAAACTTAATTTTGCGGTTCGATCCCTAGACCCGATTACTGTACCAACCGCAAATAATAAGTTTGTCGTAGGCTACGTCACCCGTTTCTATTGTAATTAGGAACAAAGGGCCCGCGCCGGGGCAGAAGTATTAATACTGGTAAGCTCGATAGATAACGTTCTACACAAATAGCACTTTACACAAAAACTCATTGATAAGTTTCGTCGTCCACGCGAACGAAGTCGCGGGCACAGCTAGTAATAAATAAAATATCTCACAAATGTTTCCAATACCTACACGTTGCTCTAGTTTTATTCAGCATTATAAATGCATTACAGGAGCATACACAGCTCGTTCGAAGCAATTGCACCCAAAGCACGGAACAACGAAGAGATTTTCTTGGGTCATGCTCTGCCGTTTGTGTAGTTAGGTTACGTCCTCATTTCTAGGTAACAAGGTAAGTATGTGGCTTCTTTGCTCTTGTATAACTGCAATATCTATTGCATTTTCTCTTATACTTTGCCTGATTTTGCAAAATTCGCCGAACGACAAACATGCTCTCGCATAAAAATGTGGAGTAAAAGTTTAAGTGTGTTCTGGAACCTTCTGAAACGTATACTAAAGTAGGTAGGTGATGGTTACAATCAGGATAAAGTTTTAATCAGTTTGTGGTTTCATGTAGTAATATTACAAATGTGAATGTTTGTATGTATGTATGTGTGTGTATGTGTGTGTGTATATGTTTATTACTCCTTCGCACTCAAATTACTGAACGAATTTAGTTAAATTTGACACAGGGGTGTAACAATACGTTCTGGAATAGGTCATTTTATACTTTTATTTCGGGAGTATGTTTTCTCGAGATAATTAGGAGGGCGAAGCCGCTGGGAGAAGTTAGTTACGTGTTATGATACAGGAGCCAGTCGGGGGAAAAAGCTAGCCCTTGGGCGGAGCGGGGGATAGTGTCAGACTTTTACTGACTAAAAACTCACTCCTGTTTCTTCTTTGTCTTCGTTCCAGGGCTCCGGGTTTCACTTTCAAATTATGCATGGCCCCAGTAGGCTTGTTGGTAGGTTTGTTGACAGATGTCAAGGAGACAAGGAGATTCTTGAGGCGCGCGTGGAACAATACGCGCCGAATAGCGACTTGACACTGTAAATAAAAAAATCCGTATTTCAGAACTAAATAAAATATTCTATCACAAATGATAATTACTGGGGAAGAAAAAAAATGTGACTTACTTGTTTGTTCTGTACAAATAATAAAATAAAATAAATTATAATCTAATCAGAAACATAAAGTAACTTTAGTAAAAACATTATCAAACTCGCACAAAGTGACGCCAAAAAGGCTCCTATATCAACATATACAGCGATATTATATAAAAAAGAACAAACCCATAGATGACAGACTAACACGTTAATATAATTACATTACTTAATTATCTATGTGTCGCAAGACGTCACTAGCGTCAGTTATAAGAATTCACGCAATGTAAGACGCGAAATCTAATTAGTAGATACCTACATCGCTTAATTTGTAACAGGCGCCTACTAAGAATCATTTCATAAATGAATTTCTCACGTTTGTACTTGAGGATCTTGAATGTCAATATCATCATGAAGAGTGTGTAGATAATTTATAACTTTAATAATAATAAGTTACTTTTGCCAGTTGCTTTCTTTCAAAAACCGGCGGGAAAGGGAAATCGATCGCCGTATCGAAAATGCATTTAAAAGATATTGGCGCATGGATATGCTAATGAAAGATCGATGGATCTTTCCCTGAAGGAAAAACTCATCGAAATGTGTATCCTACCTGTCTTTACCCTACGATACTTCGACCCAGGATGTTCACCAAATCGCGAAAGTTTCGCCTTGTGGTTTGCTAAAGAGATGGAAAGAATGGAGTGCAATGTCAAAAGAGCCGACAGAATAAGAAACGAAAAACACGGGGATCAAAGACGTAGAGAAAAAGGCTATAATGGGAATTGACGGACCACGTCGGCTGCATGCACATGGTCCACTAGGCAAGCGTTCTCACAGAGTGTGAAAGTGTGTGTCTAAGGTTGGACGATGCCGCCGAGGCCGACATTGCTTTTAATCAGGCGACATAGCAGTCAAACGTGAGCCTATCAATAGTAAAAAAAATCTTGAAGCCCTATAGCCTAAACCATACCCTTTCAAATAAAATGTAATGCTCACAATCGGTCAAAGTCAAAGTCAAAACGTTTATTGCAAATCAAGTGTACAATGATTAAATTATATTATTTTAGTGCTCATGACTTAGCAGCCTTTTCCGAGCATTGCAATTATCATTATATTATATATCATCCGCCTTCATCTAAAATAAGGTTTTGAAGTCGGGTAAAAACTAAATAATTTATAAACTAGACACTGGCAAAATGTTTCGTGTAAAGCCAAAAGAAAAGAAAAAAAAAATAAGTTAACAGACCGAAAAAAAGGGCTCTAATAAAAGTCCAAATTTCCTTTGAAGGCCGGAATTCTAAAAATAATAAAACCTCATCATTCTCATAGTCGGGACTTAAACAGAAAGTAGGAAGGCACGGAAAAAGTTTCTGATTGCAATCGTTAAATGTTATTGCTGTTTTTTCTGAAACTTTGGCGAAATTTGAATTTTCGCGTGACCGGTCGACTGACTATCAAAACTTCGGCCCACTGAAACATTGCTTTCCAACTTTTATTAGTGACCTACCTAATTCGCGAGCATTTCAACTTTAATTGTGCCATGGTTCGAAAGGCCTGCCAACACTCTGGCTACAAGATTGATTAGAACTTTGGTGAAAAGTAATAAATCCTAGTTTGAAGTTTTTGTCTATCACGTTAATATTGTAAAGGCGAAAGTTTGTGAATATGTGTGTGTATGTTCGTTACTTCTTCACGCTCCAAAGGCTGAACGAATTTTATTATACATACAAAAATAGAAATGTTTCTCTATATTAAATTTCTTTATAATAATTGATACAAGTAAATAACTCGTACCTTTTGGCCTGACAGCTTTCCTAAGTCTAATCTGACGATGTTGTGGTTCTGTTGTTTGTTATATTTAAACTCGATTTAGTGTTTATTTTATAATATTCTCTGATGTCTAAATAATGTGATTAAATCCTGATAAAAGAGTCTTATCAGCTATGTATTTGTTTTGTTATTCTTAAGTGTATAAAATATGGTATTCTTATCATTGTAACACGTATCTCTAACAAAGATATCTTACCTATAGGAGGAAAAAGATTCACATGATGGCGAGGTCTCCAGAGTGAGCTTCACTCATGACAAACTAACGAACATCTGCAAAATTACTACGCGTCAATCAACACTGTCATGTTTGAACCCCACTGCGGTAAAACCTCGAGAAAAGTCACAGTATAACGCCTCTACTCTAACATAAGATGTAATAATTAACATTTACCCGGAAGGGGATTTACAAACTAACTAAAATATTACAATTATGTTTATAATCTGATAGGGCTCTTGTAGTAATATTATAGAGGACTGTGCTCGTTTGAATTACCACTTTTTTTTTTAAAGGCAGATAGGTCGGGAGTGGTAGACTGTTATTGCCTAAAACCACACCTTAAAACTTTCAAAGAATCATGAAGTGTCAATCTCAATATCTGCTATCAGTTCGTCTTGACTGAATGGTATTTAAACATTAACTGAAAAAAAAAAATACCATTTGAGAAAAACCGATACTCCTCACAGTTCCCAAAATAATTTTAATTGTTTCAGCTAGAAACTATACCACCCTGAAGAGTCTTCCTATGCTAAAAACCAAACTCATTTCAACAAAGTTTAAACGAACATTTCATGTCCTGCTGATCTCCCAATAATAATGTGGTGACATAATAAAAACAACGACCAAAACAGTTATAACATTCTTAGAAAGTGAAACGTTTCTTAAATTTGGAAATTGAATATATATTTTTAACATTATTACAAAAACAATGTCCATTTAAGCCACTACTAAAGCAGTAGTGGCCGAGTGGTAACGGCCCTGACTTACGAGTTGTAGGTCGCAGGTACCCCAGGCCCAGCCAGCCGTATTACTTTGTGTAAATTATTTCATCACCACTGCTCTCAAAACAGTGAAGGAAAACATCGGCAACGTGAGGAAACCGGCACGTATTTTAAAACCAAAAATTCGAAGACATGTGACATTCACCAACCTGCACTAGGCCCGTCTTGAGGATTATGACCGACTCCCTTTCTTAGAGAGGAGGAATGAGTCCCAGCAGTGGGAACATTAAAAGGCTGATTATGTTAAGCCACTGCTGCCAGTGGCTTCAACCGCTAGACACACAGGATACTTTTTAATCCTATGTGTTTGGTTGCGCGAATTTGCTGATGTGGACTGTAGGTTTAAAAAGCGATCTAAGGTTTGCTAACAATATGCAGATACTGCGTCTAGCGTTTATTAATGGGATAAATGTATTAGGAAAGGAACACTGACCTTTTAACCTCGAAGGTTTCACGTGGCGCCGGCCGGCGATCCTCGACTTCGCACATTTAAATCACTGCCAGGTCCTGTTTTGCACTACACCGCACTATTGTTGAGTTTTGAATGGTTGGATCACGAAATAGTCAATTTTCTTGTAATTTCGGGCGAGCGATGTTAGCGGTGCGGTCACATTCACAATCGATGCACACACGTCAATGTCAAATCATTTCTTGCGGTCGTGCGGGTGAAGGAAAACGGAAGGGATAGGATTGCTAGGCCAAAAAAATAAATTACAAAAAACAAAGTCGCGGATCATAGCAAATTGGCGCAACCATTCCCCCCGGGTTTGAAGGGTTACCTTCAAAGAAAAGAAAAAAAAAAACAAAAGCGAAACTAAACCCTATTACTAATCTAAACTATCAATACTAGGTAGCGAAACAACTTATAACTAACTATGCCACTACTACTGATTAGGCAGAGGGCAGAGGCGAATAACCGGACGCAGGTACGATCCAGTTGCGGTTTTAACCTTTACGACTCGCGTTATTCCGTTCGAACCCGGAAAAACTTCTTCCACTACACCAAGAGGCCAGTGCAGAGGAGGCGCACTCTCAGTCTTCAGTATCACCACAGTACCGACTGTGACTGGATCTGAAGGAGTGTTCCACTTTTGACGCGACTGCAGCGTATGCAGATAATCTGTCCTCCATCGCTTCCAAAAGGACTGAACTAAGCTATCTAGCAGAGCGTGACGCGGGTGAAGCTGCAGTTTGTCAGTCTCGACATCTAAAGCGGGCAAATATTTAAGAGGAGTCGTCGTCAAGAAGTGAGCCGGCGTCAACGCTAGCGGCTCCGATGGATCACTAGACAAAGTCCGACACAACGGACGCGTATTCATCAACGCCTCTACCTGAGCGAGTACGGTGCTCAACTCCTCGTACGAGAGAATCTGTTCGCCTATGACCCGAAACAGGTGCGACTTAAGGCTTTTAATATTCGCCTCCCAATTGCCACCAAAATGACTAGCCGCTGGCGTATTAAAACACCAATCAATGCGATTCTCAGCTAAGACATGGGCGAATTCACTTTGGTAGTACTTGGAGCGTAAGAATGTATGTAATTCCGAAATATTGCGTCGCGCTCCAACATAATTTGTGCCGTTGTCAGAGTATAAGCGCTTAACGGGACCACGGCGAGATAAAAATCGTTTAAATGCAGACATAAAACCCTGCGTACTCAAATCACTGGTTAACTCTATGTGAACCGCACGAGTTGTCATACAAACGAATAGGCAAATGTATGCCTTTGTGGAACGTATACCACGACCACGGGCAATAGTGACTTTAAACGGTCCAGCATAGTCCGTCCCAGTATGTATGAAAGGTTTCACCGTCTGTACAACACGACAAGAACGATGATCGGCCATTTCCGGCGCGTTGAAACGCGGGCGGAGCTTAAAGCAGGGCACACATCTGTGCACTCTAGCGCGTATCAAATTGCGAGCGGAAAGTATCCAGTACTTCTGTCGAAGAATGGACATTAATAAATCGGGACCAGCGTGACAATTCACCTTATGGTGATAGTCCACCAACAAATCCAAAACGTGATCCCTGCGTGGTAGAACTACTGGATGCATTTGTTCAAACTCTAACTTAGCATTTCGCAGACGGCCACCGACACGAATGAGTCCGTCTTGCAAAAATGGTTTCAAATGTTGAAGTGCGGGACTACAAGGTTTATGTGATTCTAAACTACGAAATTCTATTGAAAAATAAAATTTCTGCAACTCTCGAAGTACAACTGATTCAGTCTATCCAAATCAGCTGCGATTATAGAACCACGCGATGGTAATAATCTCAAAAATCTTAGGACGTAAACTACACAGCGTAATAGTCCCGACCAAGACGAGACTCGATTAGACAACAACAAAACAACTGACTCTTCACGCGGAACTGATACTACAAGCGTATGTTTCTTCTCCTCGGGTGGCTCTGAAACAGTAGCGGGGTTAAACGGAGCATTTGGCCACTCGTTAGGAGTGGTATGAAGCCAGGGAGGGCCACAAAACCAAAGCGGATGATTTAAAATTTGCGCAGGAAGCAAACCACGTGAGAGACAATCAGCTGGGTTTTCTGTTCCAGCGACATGGAATATATTTTCCGGTGACAATTCAGCTTGAATCTTAGCCACCCTATTTGCGACAAACGTGCCCCATCGATGGGGTGACGATTGAATTCGACGATTGAATTCGTAAACCTTCAAAGGTTCCTGCGGAGAAAATCTATACAAGAAGCGTTTTTCTGCGGAGGCACGGGAGCCACCGAGCGAAAAAATATCACCCTTGAAAGGGAGCGCGACAACATAACGACCATCTTTATCACGAGTAGTCGTGCGGGTATAAATCTCCTCAGTGACCTGATCCTCAGGGCTGAGAATAGGCGGGACATTGACCTCTTCAATCTCCCAGAACTTGCGGATGGTAGACTCAAGCGGCGGCTCGACGGTGCAACAGTGCGACACAGTCGAGTAACTAACTAAACAAGCGGGTGCGGAACCAACTATAACAAACCCGAGAACTGTTTCCAGTGCGTGCGGAGCGGGGTACATCGGAAGACCTTGAATTTTACGTGATAACTGGAGATGCGGGAGAATCGAAGCACCGATCAATAGATCGATATCTCCAGGGAAAGCGTAATTTCCGTCGGCTAACTGCAAGTTCTTAAACTCCGTCAGCATGGACGTGTCAACCGGTACCGTGGGCAACCGTTCCGTAATCTTATCTGCGACTAGCGAATCCATTTCAAACGAAATATTACGATTAAAACGTGAACTAAATATTATTTTAATGGAACCGTGAATGGTTGCCTTTAAACCTCCAAAACCTTTCACTTCTGAGCGGGATGACCAATTATTAAAACTAAAACCAAGGCGTTGACAACAATCCCGAGTAATAAAATTACTCTGGGAAGCGCCATCTAGTAGCGCTCGAACGGTGTGCGGTTTGCCAAAGGCATCTACAATGACAACTTGCGCGGTCGCAAGTAAAACGGTAGTGATTTGAGTACCAGCGGCGGAAAGCGAACACAATGTTACGTCGTTTGCACTTGCAGCAGGCCGCGCGTCACAAGCGTCGCGCGTCCGCGCAGGCCGCGGCCGCGATGGCAGCTTACTACTCTCAAAATGTAAGAAGGTATGATGTCTAGCTAGACATTTACGACAGCTAACACCACTGTTACATGACGTAACCAGATGTTTGTCACTTAGACAATTAAAACACAAATTATTAGTGCGGACAAACTTGTAACGATCCCTAGGCGATAATCTCTGAAATTCCGAACACTTGTACAGCTGTGTATGGCTACCCTTACACAGAGAACAGTCAGGTGTTGAGGCGGTATTAACTAGCGTATGTGCAGTCTTGACTGACTTCGATGACGCGTCTATACGGCGATCGGAACCTGTCCTATTCGTGACTTCATGACGTGCCGACGTGCGCTGCAATACCTTAATATGGTCGCGAATAAAAGATTCTAAATCTTTGAACTTAGGTATTTCGTTACCGCGCTGAGTCGTTTCAAACAGACGAACAGTTTCAGGATCTAATTTCTGTAAACCGATATACAAAAACAAAAAGTCACAGAGGTCATTGACCTTTAGGTTCTTTACTGCACGAACAGATGATGCGAAAATATTTAAAAACTTCTCTAAATTATGATCGTTACAAACGGAAAAACTTTTCAAATCGAATAATTGATCTAAATATGCGGTGGCTACTAATCGCTTATCTTCGTATTTTGTTTTTAAAGTGTCCAAAACTAAAGTGTAATTTTCAGCGCTAAACGTAATTCCAGCACAGACAGCCTTTGCCTTACCGGTCAATTTTTCTACGAGATAATGCAATCTCTCGTGATCTGTCAGCGATGTGTTCCTATGTATTATATTTTCGAAACTATCTATAAATAAATTCCAATTTCGAATGTCACCATTAAATTCAGGTATTTGAATTGGCGGCAATCGTGGGCGTTCGCGAGGAGGGTTGGATAAACCACTCGCGGGGGGGGGAGTCTCTAAACTCCTAGCAATACGTTTGATACGACAATACAAGTCATCAAAGGACGACAATGCCTGATAACTCACACAGTAATCAGGATTTAACTCCAACTCTAAAATGTTTATATTATTAATTGTAGATTCAAAATCCGCGCGCAAACTATCTAAAGTTTCCAACGAACACAAGAAAGCATCTCTAATCGCCAGATCCGAGGTTTGCAAAGATTTATCACAAATTGATTGAACACGTGAAAACTGTGAGTCCCTTTTAGCGTATAAAAGCTTTAACTGAACCTTTAAATCAGTACTAACCTTGGTTCCCTTAAGAGACATCTTGTTTTGATATATTCACACTATACACTCAAACAAACACTTAACGAATTATTAAGTAAGCGATAATTATCAGATAACAATATGGTAATATTGTAAACAACAAAGTGAACGGCGAACGAACGGAACAACCTGAATCAATGAGTGAATATTACCCAATTTCTCGATTAAATATATGCGTATATAATCTATGGTTTATCCGTTTCCTACAAATATTCACTCAACAATGAACGGGTATTTTTGAAATGCGTCTACCTACATGTAATTTGTAGGACTTCCGAATGAATTTTGTCAAGAAAAAGAATGCGATCGATTTATATCTACGCTGATATTTACGTAGCTAACTATAATTATGCGGTGCGGTTGACGGCGTAGGTACCGTAATTATCAATGACTCTTTAACTATACGAGCGAAATAACGTATAGTTGCCTAAATGCCTAGATGCGGGTTTTCTACTATTATATCTAGGTAAACAGGCGCGTTGCGTTTATTCCCTATGGAACAAATACTATATTGCGAAATTACAAGAAAATGATTCACGATCCTGCTCGTAGGACCAAAAGTAATGGTTGCGCAAATTTTCAGTGGACTGTAGGTTTAAAAAAGCGATCTAAGGTTTGTTAACAATATGCAGGTACTGCGTCTAGCGTTTATTAATGGGATAAATGTATTAGGAAAGGAACACTGACCTTTTAACCTCGAAGGTTTCACATGGCGCCGGCCGGCGATCCTCGACTTCGCACATTTAAATCACTGTCAGGTCCTGTTTTGCACTACACTGCACTATTGTTGAGTTTTGAATGGTTGGATCACGAAATAGCCAATTTTCTTGTAATTTCGGGCGGGCGCGGTTAGCGGTGCGGTCACATTCACAATCGATGCACACACGTCAATGTCAAATCATTTCTTGCGGTCGTGCGGGTGAAGGAAAACGGAAGGGATAGGATTGCTAGGCCAAAAAAACAAATTACAAAAAACAAAGTCGCGGATCATAGCAAATTGGCGCAACCAGTGTTATTCTAGGGTATGGTCTACTCGTGTACCAAGTTTCATCGAAACCCGTTTATCAAAGAAGTAACAAAAAAACAATTTTTCAGCTTTATGATATTAGTGTAATAAAGAGACTATTTCATAAAATTGTTAAAAGAATTTCTATAATCTAATGAATGTAATTGTATTTTATTTAAGTGAATGTGACTGAAGGACTTTCGTTTTGCTTTTGTTTTGACGCAAGATTTTCTTCTTATCGGGTTCTGTGATAGAATTCCTTATAAAAAATTGGAAAATACATGATACTAGCAGAAGTGGTACATCATCAAATCCATCCTGTAAACATACACCCCTGTTTTTGTTTACAGGATGGATTTGAGCAATATCCTTTGTATTCAACACGATTTAGATCTCTTAAAGTTCAATCTAAAAAAGTTTAACCTACCTTTCAGTTTATTCTGAAACTGTTCTCCAGTTTTCTTTTGTTATTTTCCGATGTTATTAGTTTCGAACTTTTTATATCTTCTTTTTTTTTTCAAAATTATGATCAATATTAGTTACTGCCAGTAGTTTTGCTCAGAAGAAAATAAAAAAATATCCCGAGGGAAAATACTCCCGAAATATATCCTATGTGCTATTTCATGATATTAGTGGTCTATGGTATCAAGTTTCTTCAAAATTCATTTAGCTATTCGAGCGTCAAGAAGTAAGAAATATACACGCACATTTACGATATTTTTGTAGCTTGATAGCAACTAAAATTTGAAATTCTGCATATTAGAGTCTTTCGCGCGAATAGAACATAATATCAATAAAGGTGTAACTCCACGAAATATCGAAATAAGACTTTTAATGCCGTCTCATGGAGTATTTTCTTAAATCTAATTAAATCTAAAATCTAAGGAAATCTAAAAAGATATTTTAAAATTAAATTCCTTTATCGTTTTTACTACTAGATTCATTATTGCATTCAAATAATTACTTGCTCCTTAGTTTTTACTTGCTCCTGTAAAGTTCATCCAGATGGAGTGATAATTATTATTAGGCCTAATATATAAAAGAGTTCGAAATAAACTATCGAGCAGTTACCCGGTCCAGACAACGCATACCTACGTCTGATCAGAGGATCCTCCCTTTTTAACGGAGGCAAAGTGGGACCTTACACCTTTTTCCACATACTTTTAAAAATCAAATCCTATTCATTTGCACAACCCTACCAAAGTATAATATTCGATCGACCAGCCTGCATTTAGCATGCAAGGTACGTTTTTCATGCAATCTCTTTAGATATCACAATACCTATTCTTACCTATAAGATAGATATTAAGATGGTACAGAATCTAGTAGACAGGAGAGTCAGTTCGATAACGATGCGAAAACCCTTTTATCCGTTCAATTATTTTTAATAATAATTTAATTGCTTGTTAAAAAAAAAACTCGCACCTTTTTTAACTGGCAACTTTCGTGTTCTTTTTTCAAAATGTCTCTCTATTGCAATAGGTACTTTATTCTGGTATTTTCGTATAATAGTTCGCTTGCGGGAGCGCTCTAACGAGCTAGTTCGTTCGCGAACTACCTACACAAGACAAAATCATAGGTACTTAGAATTAGAATATGCCAATCAGTCGCGATGTTTTATTCACGTTTTCAGCTACATACTGGAAACCGAATATTCCCAACTGAAATTCGAGATTATTCAAATCAATACAGTGGGCTGGGACGAGGCTCATTGGGAGGGACTCAACTCTCAATACAAATGAGCTCTACAAAAAACCCTAAAGGTTCTCCAAGTGATATACCTACTCGTACGAATTGGACAAATCACTTCAATTCTTTCTTTTATAAACTCACAGTTCTGAACGACTTCATTTGATTCTGATTTATTATTTAAGTTAAGGTTCTTCGTTTTTTTAAACCGTACAGTCTAACAGATTGGATCACGAAAATAATCTTTTATTTAAGTTAGATAATAAGCCGAGTGTGGATTAGGGAGATAGAGGTCTTTTCTCAACAGTGGGACATTTAATAACGGGCTATACCTACTCCATCTGTTTAAGTACCGTAAACAATCTTGGTATGTCCTTTTATTTAAAAAAAATCGTCTAAAATACATACAAAGATTATTTAAATTTAGTTAATTACCTAACATCGATTTAGGTAAATAACTAATTTTAAACATTTTTAGGTACAATATTTAGATAAAAGACACGTCAAGACTGTTTACATTTAGTTAAGTACCTCAAAAAATGAAGTAGTTAGATAAATAGATGTAGGAAACTAGATACCTATTGTTTAAAGTTGCCAGAACTGTGGGATTATCGTCAGGGCTTTTTTTAAAGTCATCAATTTAAATGACACTGAAGGTACACAGGTGGGTAAAAGTAAAAATCTGACCCTCTCTCGCGCTCCACCCAGAGCGGGAGAAGTTATTTAATGATTTCCAGACCAAAAAGTACGGTTACCAATTACGAAGTCATCATCATCATTTCAGCCGAAAGACGTCCGTCCACTGTTGGACATAGGCCTCCTCCAAACGTCGCCACAACTACTGGTCCTGTGCGTTTAGCATCCATCGGATTCCAGCGACCTTGACCAGGTCATCGGTCCACCTTGTGGGAGGCAATTACAAAGTGTTCTAATGCAAATAAGGAAATCGCATTATGATACCAAAGTGTTCATTTTAAATGAACACCCAACATTACACAATACACTGTGTCTAAACCTATCATTGTTTTGTAATTAAAATAATTGCTAATAACATCTACAATATGTTCATTTCATACATGTATCTTAATGCGATTGTCAGTTGCATTCTGTCATAACTTAGAGGCCATAAATCTATATTGAACTAGTTGACACAGTTCGAACATGGTTGTTCTAGGATAATTTGATTTGGTAATTAGATGGGACATGGTAGATTTGTCTTTGTCTCTTTGACATGTCTAATCTAAAGAGCTAGGTATATTCAGCCAGCAGTTTTGCTCCCGTGAATGTAGGAATAGAAAATTGTTTGAAGCAAACCAACTCCTGTGAAAATCTTAAAGATTAACTAAACTAGGTATTTATATTAATGGAAATATATACTCGTATAATTTGGTATTCTACAATGTATTGAATACGGTTTAAAGTATAGCTTTTATTTTCAGGTGGTGATAAAAAAATAAACCTAACCGAACCTGTCCGTGTTGGGGTGCCTTGAAATTAGCTAACCTAACATCACCGGCTGCGCATTCGGAATATATAGAATACCTGAATTATGTAGATTGCCGGTAACATTTATATTATAAAACTTATCTATGTACAATAATACAAAAACACAGTACACTCAGGCGTCGAAGTACTCCTCCACAAAATACACCCGTGATAAAAATTTCTATGTAATAAATAAGGACATGGTCTATCCGTTTGAGCGTGAAGTAAGGCGCCCCATACGCCTTCAATAATATTGCACAATAAAATTGAAGCTCGATCAAACTTTTGTTAAATGGTTGCGCAATATTTCAATACTATCCTTCATCGTCATCATTTCAGCCGAAAGACGTTCTCTGTTGGACATAGGCCTCCCCCAAGCGTCGCCACAACGAGTCAATGACCTTGTAGGTAGTTGTCGATCGATGCGTACTAACTACCTACAGATCATTAAACTCGCCCAGCTGACGTTTACTTAAAGAAATAAATTTCGTACATGCGTAAATTAATTCGAGTTAAAAAAAGTAAGCACTTTTTGTTTTAAATTTTTCCTTTAAAAATCGATAGTGTTTCATGTACCGAATCGACCCTCCACGGGATTAAAAAGATCAAAATTTAACGGTGTGTTGTGCGATATTATTGTATGGTGTATAGGGCGCCTAACAAACATAGAGTACCTACACACATACGTATATAAGCTTCCGCCAGATAAGTGTGATTTCGGGATACCAAAACCATCATCAGGCAAAGGCAACGCGCGACGACCGGACCGAGCCCAAGTCGTCGACGGCGCGTACTGTTCCCGCGCGCCTCAAGGAGCTGCCAGCAAATCGTAGAGATCTAGCCTGCAAGCTGCAGGCAGGCAGTCGAAGCCTACTCGGGTCAAGGGTCGCTTTCTGAAAAGAAGGCTCAACCCCGGTATGATAGGCAACGAAGGAACGGGGTAGGTTTTTAGTCAGTAAGAGTCTAACACTATTTCCCGCTCTGCCCAAGGTCGGGATTTATTATTGGATGATTTTACCTACCATAAAAAACTATTGTTTTCAAACGGAGAAACTAGTTAGTTTTAGAAGTAAAAATTTGAAAATGTAATCACCAAACTGCTCCTGGACGTGGCGGAATACGGCGAGAAGACCTGCATCCCAGCAGTGGCTAGTGTGAACATACATACATGCTTTTTGCTAGGTAAGTGAAGCGAAACTACACTACATAATTGCTGTAGGATGGCGCGGGTGACAGCTGTTGGATTCATACAATATATCCTTTTCTCTCATTTTACACCGTTAAATTTTCGTCGATTCGGTACATGAAATAGGTACTATCGATTTGTAAAGAGAAAATTAAAAAATAAATTACTTTTTTTTTAAACTCGAATTAATTTACCTAAGCGAGGCCAATTAACTGTAAGTAGTTAGTACGCAACGACCGACAACTACCGACAAGATCATTGACTCGTTCAAATTTTTGAAAAAAAGTACTTCATTTTTTAATTTTTTCTTTACAAATCGATAGTATTTCATGTACCGAATCGACCCTTCGCGGGATTAAAACGACTAAAATTTAACGGTGTATAGATGCATATTTTCGTCCTGCTGTTATGCTATCCAAATGCTATGTAAAAAAGACCTTGAGTAAGTTACTCGTAGTAGTCGTAGCTATTGAACAGCTGCTTAGGTATGCACACAGAAACAATGACATACACACATACAAACAAAAACCAACCCGCCTTTGTGAAGCTGAATACATACCATACGTAGTTACTTATTATGTGTCTATAGGTATACCTAGTCGACCACGGTCCATTGTTTTTATTGCACGGCTCAAGAGACATCCTCGGGCATAACGCAATACCCTTTTCTATTTTTAAATATTAATATTTTTCATTGTTTATTTAGGACGTTGGTATTAACATTATTTTTATTGATGCCAGCTCAGGAACAAAAAAGAAATAGGTAGGTAGGTACAGAAATACTTAGTAGAGTTTTTTGGAGCTGAGTATGGCAGTGGCATTTCGAAGTGTATTAAACAACGATTCTCAATACACATAAGAAGAAATAAATAAGTGGGCCCAGCAACTCGTGAGGGCTGCTTAGCGACCAGCCTGATACGATGAATACAATAAATTGTGGCGGGTGGTAAGCTTGGGCACTTTTCCGCACTAGTGCGAAAAACAGTCAATTGGGGGGTTTTCGAGTAAGTGTATTGAAAAACTTTTTAAAGGCCATTAAATATATTCTGTTGTACAATTTTCTAACTGTTGCATGCCCAATGCAAAGTGACTTTAGAACTGTGGCTGGAACTCGCAAAGTTTTATAAAACAGTTAACTACTTGTGGCTTCTCAATGGCTGGGTAGTGGGCGGCTATGCCGGCGCCACTAAGGAACAGTTACAAAAAAATAAACGAAGTATTTTATAGTAGGTAACCTTTTTCAAAGTCTTGAAAAAAAAGAAGGATTTTCTTCTTCTTTGCTCTATGGTGCATACTCTGTGTCTACATACCTATTGTAAGGGTGCTAGACTTCTTTACATATTTATATTTACATAATCCTCTACCATGCCTGTCCATCTGATCATGATAAGCTCAAAAACAATTTTTCATGAATTTTTCACCCATAGGCAGATAGAAAGGGAAAGAATCTTAAAGAATTCTAACACCCCTGCGAAAATGGGGTGGGTATATTATTCACCTCTTGTGAGTGCTGAATCCGCTGAGCATCTTCATTAGCACTCCTGGCGCATCTATATCCTTATTACGTCTAAATACTTTTAAACGAAACGGTGTCCTGTTTTTATGGTTATTAAATATAGTCACCCTAATGAATTGATTTGCTTTGTCTGGCGGAAGTTTCAAAGAATATTTTATTAGTAGAAAAATTGTTATATGACACAAGTTAATTAGGTATAATAAGGGTGTAGGCTACTCATCACCAAGCTTTACAAAACTTGACCCTGATTTTATTATTTATGCGCCTCTCTAGAATCTGCGCCCTATGCCTAGGTACAGTTAGCACCGTTCTAGTAACGGCACTGCCAGCAGTATAAAACTGTATAATTTGTACGATATCACATTATTAGCGAGATTATCCGAGCGTAAGATGGCTCTTAGATCTCATTATTATGTGACTCCATTACGGAGCAGTTTTCCCATGCGTGTAGTTGTGCTTGCCATAAAACTGCTGTCTCATGTGTTTCTGCAAAGCTTAACTTAATCTAGATATTGCCAGCTGTTAGAACGATAAAGTTAGCGTTATAATTATCTGAAATTTATTTAAAAAGATAGATTAATACCTACTATTCGAAGCAGTTTTTATCACTGTTTCTATATATCATAGTGTTATTATCTATCTACGAGATTGTAAGTTGAAAGTACGGGACGGGCTCTTTACTCTTGATTATGATGGTGTAGGGAAAATAATTCATAATTCATACTAATCCAAAATTCAAATAAAAATATATTTCTGGACATACACATACTTATACACTTACACATACATAAACACGCACACATACAAGACCACTACATACACAGCACGATTTAGGTAGGTAGTTAGGTAGTTAATTTTAGTATTTGTTATTTAGTGTTAGTTTTAAATGTACATAATTTTGAATAAATTTTGTTGTTAAGCACTGGAATTAAATTGAGCTATAATAAAACTGGGAGAGCGCTGACTCCTGACATACAGGCCTGCCTAGTTCGGGAGTCAGAGGCTACTTAAACTGTATCAACCTTATAATTATGTCAATAAAAAAACATTATTATTATCTCCTTTATTTCTTGTATTACATATTTTTTAACATTTTTAAATATTTTTAACATACTTTTAATAAAAAAAAACATTTAAAAATATAAAAAATATTTATCATTATTATTATCTAAATATTATTTTATTTATAATTTTTAATTATTATTTGAAAGAAAGGTAAAAAAAGGTATAATAACAAAGTAAGAAAGGTAAATTGAAACGATAAAGCAGGCAGAACCCAGTCAAATGAAGGCTCTTATTCATCCTAGCTTTGCATTCATTTAAATCTTTTCGCGGCTAACCCTTCAGACTAACCTAACCCAACGTTTAATTAATATATCAACGGCTTAGCATATTTTGATAGGGATAGCAATTTGTCAGTTAATCTATTAGGTTTTTTAACACCTCTAAAGTTTTAGTTTTAGGCAGTTTAGGTGATTACTTTGTACTCAAGTAGGTTTTATGGGTTTTTATTTACCTTCTTTTGGTTACCTGGATGCCTATTTAGTTACAACTAAGTCTTAGAATAACAAAATTATGCTCAAACTGAATCACTTGTCAATTGCATAGCAACATTAAAAAAAAAAAATATTGACAATAAATAATAATAACCTGTTCCCGGCACCGGCGGACTACTGTTTTTTTTTATATTTTTAAATGCTTATTTTTTGATTTTTAAAAAATATTTAAAAAAATGTAAATAATGTGTGAGATTAAGGTAAATAAAGAGATAACAATTCAATATTGCACTTATTTATTTTATTTTATACAATTTATTTCCGTACATAAAACATCTCACACTCACTACTCACCAATAAGGACTTATATTTCATAAACACTTTCCCACACACATTCACCCGTTTAGTATTATAGAAATTAATTTCGCACATGCGTGAAATAATTCGAGTTTGCAAAAAAAGTACTTTATTTTTCATTTTTTATCTTTACAAATCGTGTTTTATGTACCGAAGCGACCCTCCGCGTGTATAGATGCTTAATTGTTATTTCTGTAGAAACAGTTTTTCTTCACTTTTCTCAAAATATAATAATAATTATGCTGTAGGTATACAACCTTATTTTTAGTATACCTACATATATGCGAAACCCGAAACACACACCTACAAAATTTCATAACCGTATCATGAGAAATTACAAAGTTATAACCTTGATAAGTTACCTGGTTGTCCACACAAACACGTGATCACCGGGCCGTTCGGCGGGCCACTGACGAGGCTAATGCCCGCTATAACCTGCTTGTCCTGGTGTCTAACTTGTGACTTTTTTTTTTTTAATATTTTTGTGAAAAAATATATTACACCATGTTGTAAAAATGATTGGCATCGATTCAATTACTGATACTGAACAATGTTAAGGGCTCTTCTGTATATAAAAAAAAAAAACTTTTTTTTAAATTACACAAAAAAATAACCGACTTCATTAAAAAAAAAAAAAACACTAAAAGGATTAAAATAACTTTAATTTCGGAAGTCGGTGTTTCTCGGTATTGTTTGTTTCTTATTTAACATCGACTTCTGAAATTAAAGTTATTTTAATCCTTTAGTGTTTTTTTTTTTGATGAGGTCGGTTATTTTTTTGTGTAATAAGTTTTTTATTTCACGCTTTTTAGTTGCGGTGCACTTATAATCCATGTTATAATCAGAGTGCCTATTTATCATGATAATTCCAATAAACCCAAACACTGCCAGGATACATTATTTTATAAGGATTTCTCGTGTTTACCTTCCACCTTCCATCTCCATCATCAGATCAGTTTAATAGTACCTTATAGCCAAAGTGCATCTCATGACAATTCTAACAAGCCCAAACACGGCCATGATACATGGATTTATTACGGAGTTCCGGTGCCTATCTTCCGGCTCCATCATCATCATCAAGTCACTTTGTTGAAACCATTTTCAACATAACTATTCAGAACCATTTATTTATTTGTCTTGTCACAGTCGCATAACTATCTTCATTGTGATATCTATGCTAGTATGAAGTTCCGTTGGCCATTTCTGGTCTTCTTCATTTCCAGTTCCACTTCATCAAATGTTACTTTTTGACTGTAAATGCTTAAGTCGTCGATAAAAATACCAAAATTACTATATGATTGCCTATAATATTTGAGGAGTTCCCTCGATACCTCATGGATCCTATCATCAGAACTGGATTTTGAAAAAAAATGGGACCAATGGAAGCATACCTTTTACGAGGAAAAAAAAATTTGCAAACCGGTCCATAAACGACGAAGATATGCGCGAACAAACATAAAAAAAAGAAAAAAAAAACAGCGTTTATACGGTCGAATTGAGAAAACTCCTTTTTTTGAAGTCTGTTAAAAACAGGCACCATTGTTAGGACCTCCGTATTGGTTAGTAGTCAGTTTCGCTAAGTCTCAAAAAAGACGTTTAAAAATACTATGCTTGAAGAAAAACTAATACTATGTTGATTAAATTTATAATTACACTAATTAATTTGATTTTAGTATGTTTCTTTAAAATTAGTTTTATAATATTAAGACATAGTTTATAAGACTTAGTATCCAAGCCAAAACATTAAAGAAAAGAACAGTTCATTTGACATTTGACAGTGACACTGACTGCTGACAGCAGGGATTGTTTACCTCAAAGAGTTTAATAATAGTTTTTGATAGCTGTCAGCCTTGCTGGATAGTTCAATTTTTTTCAAATCTACTTATTTTAAAAAGTAACGGTTAGAATTGTTACGTTTTCTTCGCAGATTTTAGTGTTTTTTTTTATTTATTTATTCAGATATGGACCATCCGCCTCCCCCTCCAGCTCCTCCTGACCCTCCTGACGCTGTATCGTCCTCTACATTTGGTAAGCGACGACATAAGATTGACGCAGAAACAATTGAGGTTGTTTCAAAAAAAACCATAATCGACAAAGACATGGCTGTTGCGGCCATTCAGACAATATTTATTCACCCTTCTCTGATGGAGGGCATCAAGTCTTACAGTCCTTTAGAAAAGGGCCCGTTCATAGTCCACGTTTCTCGATCCGAACCGGATCCGTCTGCTGGGACATCCATTCGCCCAGTTAAGTTTGGTCAATTATTAATTCAAAATAAAATAAACAACATCTGCAGGGACGGTATTAAAAAAGTGGGCAGAAACAAAATCTCCGTCGAATTCACCTCTGGTGAGGCGGCTAATTTGTTTCTATGTAACGCAGTCTTAGGAACCAAATATTTAGCAACGATTCCATCATATAATATCACCAAAATGGGCATCGTCCGTCAAGTGCCGGTCGACATGTCTATGGACGAATTCGTTGATTCAGTGATTCTTCCCGACGGGTGTGGAATGATCTTAAAAGCTCGGAGACTAAACCGAAAAAACAAACAGGACGGCAAGATCTCGTGGATCCCAACGCAGACAATTGTCATCACATTTAAGGGGCAAACTCTTCCTCAAAGGGTTTTTTTGTACCACACATCTCTTCCTGTGGAGGTATATCAATACCCCACAATTCAATGCTTAAATTGTTGCCGCTTTGGGCACGTTAAGGCACAGTGTCGGTCCAAGGCAAGGTGCTTTAGGTGCTCACAACCTCACTCTGGTGACAGCTGTGATGTGGTAGAGGCCAAAGCCTCTTGTATCCATTGCTTGGGCCGTCACTTTGCCATTTATGGTAACTGTCCCGAGCAAGGGAGACAAAAATCTATAAAAATATTAATGTCTCAGGAAAATCTCTCCTACGATGAGGCTTCTCGTTCACTTCCTAGTGTTAAAAAACTATATTCCGAAGTCACTCAAAATTTACCGTCTCAATCTTCTAACTCATCTTCCCAATCTTCTAGCCTTACTCAGGCTTCTTCATATAAAAAAACTGTATTTTTATCTCCTAAGCCTAGAGCTCCTCTTGGCAAGTCTTATGACAAAGCTGCCCATAGATCCATCATTGCTGAGGATTCTTCATCTTTTCCCAATGGCTTCTCTCTTCTTTCTCAAAATTCATCTCCTAAGTCCCCTCAAGAGGATAACCTCTTAGAACTACTTTTATCTCTAATCATTAGTCTAGTTTCTCGTAATAATTCCTCTTTACCGCCCCACGTTGCCCATAAACTTTCCTTTATTCTCTCTAATATTAATAATGGACCCAGTCTCGACACTTCAATGGAACACTCAAAGCATTAGGCCGAAGAAGCCTGAATTATTATTTCTTATAAACAAATTTCACCCCTCAGTCATTGCCATTTCGGAGACTTGGTTGGTGCCTGGTTCTCACTTTAGGGTCTCAGGTTACTCCTGTCTTCGGAATGATAGGGCTGATGGGTATGCAGGTAGTGCCCTTTTTGTTAGGCGCTCCCTTCCTTTCTCTCTTATACCTCTTCCCCCTACTTCTCCTGACATTAATATCGTTGCTGTTAGGGCTTTTAATATAACTTTCATTTCTGCATACATTCCCCATCCTCATTCTAGGTTAATTCCAGACCTTTTATGTATATTTTCCTCAGTTCCCTCTCCAATAATTTTTTTGGGAGATTTAAATGCTCACCATCGCTCATGGGGTTCGAGCCATGATGATTACTTTGGTCGTGCCCTCCTTGAAATTTTTGATGAAGCTGATCTGTGTGTTATTAACAACGGTTCCCCTACGAGGAGAGTTCACCCTACTCAAAACCCTAGTTCAGCTGTGGATATTACAGCTTGCTCTGCCTCTCTTGCTTCCATTCTTTTCTGGAATATTTTGTCTCATTCTTATGGTAGTGATCACTTTCCTATTATTATCTCTATCTCTGATAGAGTAGTACCAATGCGCAATTTTAATCCCTCCCTTAAATATAGATTAAATGATGCAAGATGGTCTTCTTATTCTGATTCTCTTGAAAATAAGTTGGTCTCTCTTGCCGTTCCTGACAGTAACAATCTGGTTGATTGCTATTCTAAATTTGTAGACACCATTATTTGTAGTGCTGATGATAATTTTCCTCTTAAAAAACCCTACAGGTTCAAAGTTTCAACTCCTTGGTGGGATAAAGAATGCACTTCAGCTGTCAAGGAAAGAAAAATAGCTGAGAATAATTATTCTAATTCAATGACTCTTCAAAATTTTTTAGTCTACCAAAGAAAAGCAGCCCTTGCTAAGAGACTTCTTTCTAAAAAGAAAAAAGATGGTTGGCTACGCTACTGTCAGAGCTTATCTCCCTGTTCGCCTTCTTCACTAGTGTGGAAGCAAATCAAAAGATATAGAGGATCCTGTAATTCTGTTACTATTTCAGCTAACGATCCTTCTTCTTGGATTGAATCTTTCTCTGATAAACTGGCTCCTCCCTCAGTTCCAACTTTGGACTGTTTTCCCTCTTCTCCGACTTTTCTTCCTTCCGAAAATAATTTTGATGCCCCATTCTCTTTTTCTGAACTTCGATTGGCACTTGATGGTCTCGTTGATTCCTCTCCTGGTGCAGATGGGATCCCTTACTCATTTTTAAAAAACGCCTCAAGAAGTACTAAGCAATATTACCTAGTTCTTGTTAATAACTTTTTTGAGTGCGGTTTGGTTCCTCAACCGTGGAAACATCAAAAAATAATTCCGGTTATTAAGCCTGGCAAAAACCCATCAGACCCAAATAGCTACAGGCCTATTGCTTTGTCATCTGTTTTGTGCAAGGTTGCAGAGCATATGATGAAGCATCGACTTGAGTGGTTTGTGGAAAATAGGAACTTGTTGCCCGCTTCCCAGTTTGGTTTCCGTAAAGGTATGAGCACAATGGATAGTCTTAGTATATTAATTTCCGATATTCGTATTTCTTTGTTAAGTAAGCAGTTTTTAGTAGGAGCTTTTTTGGATATTGCCTCAGCTTACGATAATGTTTTACTGCCGGTGCTCAGGGATAAACTTGTGCATCAGTTGAATGTTCCCAAAAAATTAGTCCGTTTCATTTGTAATCTATTAATGGAGAGAACCATCTCCATTAAAACTCAAGACTCCTCTGTTCCCCCTAAGACTATCTGGAAAGGCTTACCACAAGGTTCAGTTTTAAGTCCGCTCCTATTTAGCCTTTATACTTATGATTTACATTTTTCTACAGATTCATTTTGTCAAATATTACAGTATGCTGATGATTTAGCTTTATACTGTTCTGGAAAATTTCTAGATGAGGCTAGTAATCGTCTTAATTCCGCCCTTGGATATCTGTCTGATTGGCTTCTACAACACGGTTTATCCTTATCAGCCTCTAAGAGTTCTGTAGTTGTGTTTACAAAAAAAAAGATTGTTCCTCCTGTTGATATAAAAGTTAACGGTGAAAATATCTCTCCGGTGAACAATGTTAAATTTTTAGGAGTTTGGTTAGATACAAAATTATCAGGTATTGCTCACACAGACTTTATTTCTCAAAAATGCGAAAGAAACGTTAATGTTCTTCGATCTCTTTCTGGTGTTTGGTGGGGTGCTCACCCATATACTCAAAAACTGATCTACAATGCTATAGTTCGTAGTCATTTTGATTATGGTATGTTCCTGTTAGATCCTTGTAACAAATCTGGCCTGCAAAAACTTGATAAAATACAATCAAAATGTTTACGAATTATTCTCGGGGCGATGAAGTCGTCCCCAATTAATGCCATGCAAGTTGAGTGTGTTGAGCCTCCCCTTTCGATTCGAAGACAATTTCTGGCAAATAGATTTATTTTTAAACTTGTGCAAAATTCTGAGCATCCCCTTCTTGGTAAGCTGGATCAATTATCATCAATCTTTGACTCTTGTAGTCGTCGTTCTAATATTGAACTTCCTTGTCTTCTTCGTGCCTACCTTCAATTCACTCGTCTTTCTAGCCCACTTTTTCAAAACCCCATTTTATATTTGTACTCGGTGCCTTATAATGCTCTGGTATTTCAACCGGAGATCCTTTTGGACTTTGGAATTCACAAAAATACCTTAGAACCAAATAAGATGTTTGTCCAAAAAGTTTCCTCTAATTATAATAATTGGACTACTATATTCACTGATGCTTCCAAAGTCTCGGATGATAGCCCTGTAGGAGTTGCTGTTTGGATCCCTCATACAAAAATTATTTTAAATTATAAGTGCCCTTCTGTTACATCTGTTTTTACAGGTGAATCAATTGCCATATTTGAAGCCATTTCATTTGTTATGTCTCATAAATTAAATAACTCCATAATTTTCTCTGACTCAAAAAGTTGCCTTCAAGCCATTTTATCTAATCCTTTCAGATCTAAGTCAAGATTCCCTATAATTTTAAAAATTAGAGATTTACTATTTCAATGTCATGAACTTGGTATTAATGTTGTCATAGCTTGGATTCCTGGTCATGTCGGTATTCTTGGTAATGAGTCAGCTGATTCATGCGCCAAAAATGCTGTTCTCACTGGTTCTCTTGCCCACTCTACAATTTATTCCCATGATATTTGTACTACCCTTCCTCTAAATTTATTTAAATCTTGGTCCAAGGTATGGCAAATCTCTAAATCCGTAAAGGGTAAATTTTATGGAGATATTCAACCCGAGATTCCCCACAAACCGTGGTTTTTCAAATATCAATTGCAAAAAAAAATCACCACCTCAATTATCTGTCGTTTACGTTTAAATCATTGTTGCTCTCCTCATTTCTTGGCCAAACTTAGGATTAAGGATAACTCTCTTTGTGAATGCGGTTTGGATGAAGGAAACGTGGACCATTTATTTTTCTCCTGTCCTAAATTGCGTTTCTCTTTTCATGATATCATTCCTTCACATATCCCTCGTCCCACCTCGATCAAATGTCTTCTTCCTTTTGTGTTTACACGTTTTATATTTAAACTATGTAAATTCATTGAAGTTAACAAAATTAAATTGTAACTATTGTAAATACTTTTTTTTCCAGTCTTTAGAGTTTTTGTCTTGTTTATAATTTACTTACTCATAATCTGTGGTCATAAGAGTGACTGACTGACGGACGGTTTCTGTCTGCGAAGAAATTCTTTTATTTTGTTCTTTAATTTAAAAATATATTTATATTCATTTTACTGTTAATTCTCGCTAAATACTATCCAGCGTTTGACGGTATATTAATAGTTCGTACGTGTTATTGGCAAAATTGTGGTGTCTCTTCCACAAAGGCCATTAATGAAGAGTTGAAATAGTTGAGTTTAATAATACCTTTTGGAGGTCAAAAGTTTGTTACTCCTTTATTAAATCTAATACAAATTAAACGCTTTGATTAAATTATTGGCTTTATTGAGAGTTTTTTAAACAAAGCGTTTAAGAGTGTTCATTAACATGCCCAGAATTACTGAAGAATATTTAGGTACAGTAATGCGTAAAATAGCGGCTGTGAATCACATAGAAGATTGGAATTACAACAAAGTGAAGTTTCAAAGTATTGCGCAGAACTACTTTGGAATATTAATTCCGGTTGTTTTGTCGGGTAAAAGCAAAGGGAAGGAAGTAAAATTAAGTCTTGTTTTAAAATTGGCACCAACCAATGAGCAGTATCGTGTAAGTGGCGCAGTAACAGTTATGTTCGTTAGAGAAGTATTTATGTATTCTGTTGTACTAAAAAAATACAGAGAAATTCAGGAAAAGATACCGTTAAAGTCGCAGTTCATCATACCTCAGTGTTATTTCGTACAGGAGGAATATTGCAAGGAAGCCATAGCTTTGCAAGACATGTGTGACTTCGGCTACAAGCCTTATACTCATGATATGTTCCTTGACCTGGATCATACACTAGTTTCGTTAAAATCTCTTGCTAAACTACATGCTTTATCATTTATTCTTCAAAATCAAAACCCCAAGCTATATGAAGAAATTGCACAGACTTGTATACCCTTGACCGAACATACAAACTTAAGGTACATGGAAATAATGAGAGATAGATTGGATCAAGCAATAAAAAAATTGGAAGGCACTAAATATGTACCACTCTTACGCAATTTGAGGCAGCACTGTGCAAAATTTTTCTATGCAGCAGCTCATTCAGTACAAAATCTCTGTGTTTGTCATGGAGACATATGGAAAGAAAACATTCTCTTCAAATATGAGGTATGTTTAGAATCACTTTTTTATGGTTAATACACAAAGGGAATGGGAAATGAGTTGTTCAAAATAAGAACATGTTTTTTATTTCACAACTAGTTTTTGCCTATAGCTTCGCTCCTACTCTACCCTACTTTACCCTACTCTGCCTTAATCTACCCTACTCTACCGCACCCTACCCTACCTAAAAACCTTTGCCTGACAATAACAAACACAACAACTTTATTTTGTTGTGTTTGTTATTGTCAGGCAAAGGTTTGTTAATTAGCAAAATCGGTCGAGCCATTCTCAAGATTTGCGCTTAGCAACACATTCATTTTCATATTATAGATTGTTTGTATAATTATATTTATTTTTCTTTTATTTATTTTTTTCAGGATAACAAGCCAGTATCAGCCTGCATGATAGACTACCAAACAGCCAGAATATGCAGTCCAGCTTATGACACAATGTACTTGATCATAAGCAGCACCAACACAAAATTGAGAAACCGATATTTGCACCAACTGTTAGACATATACTATAGAACATTTGAAACAACATTGAAATACATTGGCTTGGAGTCTGAAGAGATATATTCTAGACAAATGTTTGACAGTGACTTGACGGTAGTTTCTCCGGCTTGTTTAATAGCTGCTAACACTGCATTTTGGTTGAGTAATGGTTTGCAAGAAGTTGGTCATGTGAAAAGCAAGCATGTTTGGAATACCAAAGAGGAAAAGACATTGGCCGTGGACAGCTACAAGGGAATTGTTAAAGCAATGATTGATGATCTTTCAAGTTTCGGCTATTTGTCTCTGACTAAGTGATTATGTATGGATTTAAATTATAAAAATAAATAATTTAGTCACAAACACATTAGTTGTATGGGTTAAGGGGCCATCCATAAATTACGTCATTCAAACTTCATGAGTTTACCCTCCTGCCTTGTAACAGCTGGTCATATTTTTGAGATCATCCCTACCTGTATTGTGACATCACCCTGGGGAGGGCGAGGGGGATTTTGTAAGTTTTATATCTAGGAATTATTAAATGAAAGCAGCAGTTTTGAAAATACTTTTCAAATTGCCATCACAACAATTTAAACCTTATAAGCACACAGATTAGTTGAAAGTTTTTTGTTAGCAGTTAAATTTTGTCTGTTAGTACTAGATATAGACATTGAAATGGGCCATCGTGAAATTTATGATCCTCGTTGACCCCCTCTTTACCTTAAGTGTGACGTAATTTATTGATAACCCCTGAACAACCCAATTCTCATATCTAATCTCGAATATTTTTTGTACAAAATAATAATTACAAAAAGTATCAGTTTTGTTTAACATGATTATAAGGTAATGATAAAATAAAATATTGTATTAGTAGTGTAGTATTGAGATTTAACTATTAACATTATTTTGCATGGAGAAGGAGTAAGGTGATTCTAACTAAAAAACAATGCTATAATAGAGAGAGTAATTTAAAAAAAAAAAAATTGTAAATGGACTAGCTGCTGTCAGTGGCGTCGCCCGCGTGAATATGGAAAATTGTCCCCAGGGAACATTCCCGCTATAAAAATGTACTAGTAGTACCTACCTATCTATCTTATGTGCTATACCAGAACATTGTCTACTAGTGTGCCAAAATTGATCGAAATCCGTTAAGAAATTTGTGTGTGACGTAAAAAGCAGACAAACTTTCAGTTTTATAATATTAGGGTGATAAATTGATAATAGAGAGTTAAAAACTACTATGCGTTCCAAATAGTATATGATAGGTGGCCATGTTGTGACGTCACGTCATACTGTCAAATTGAAGAAATGTTATGGTGAGCAAAACAACAAATTTTTAAAATTTATTTACGAATCGGAACGAAAAAAGTTTAATTAGAATCCAGTTCTTCAATTTTGCTCATCTCAGAGTTCTTAAATTTTACCCAGTTTCCTCGATTTGACAGTATGACGTGACGTCACAATATGGCAATCGATCCTATCCTTATTTGGAACGCATTGTAATTCAATATATTTTACGTCAAGCCATATGTTGTATTATATTTTTACATTATACTATAGTAGAATTCTGTTTCTGTTTATTCTGTACTCGATTGTTGAATATTTTTACATTAAATTATATTAATATTTTGTTATTTATTGTTTTCCATGTTCCTTGGTTGTTAAAGTGGATTTCCTGCCGGAATCTGTATAGAGTCGGTCCCGGGTGGCTCTAATGGGCTGTGACCTTTAGAGTGAATAGGTTACTTCTAGGCAAGCGTGTTCCATCGTCGACCACATCCTCGCTTTCGTCATAGTGTCAGACTTTTACTGACTGAGAACCCACTCCTGTTCCTTCTTTGCCTTCCTTGCAGGGCCCCAGAGTACACTCACATTACCCATGGCCCCAGTAGACTTTGATCCTGTTGGGCCCCTACGGTTTGCTGAAATCTCCTTGAGCCGCGCGTGGAACGATATGCGTTTTCGACGACTTGTGCCCGGTCCGGACGGTCGGAGGTCGAGCTACCTATTGCTCGCCGTCCACAAGCTCGAGCCTACGGTAGCCGAAAATCGGGATCCGAATCTCTGCGGCGGCTGGTGCGTGAGGTCCGTTGCCCCACCCGTGTGGCCTCCTCCTTTGCTAGCATTACTGCTTCGCAGAAGGAGATGATCACTTATCGCTCCTCCTCGCTTCGGACCATGGCCTGTACCAAGGCCCGACGCGAGACATCGTTGCCGCCGATCGCCATAACGAGGACACGGTGCCGGTGCTCTTTCCAAGCGGGACACACCTCTACCAAATGCTGCACTATGTCCTCCGGGCGGTCCACGCAGTGGTGACACCCGGGCGTTACTTCCGCACGAATATGAAGCGAAGCTCAAAACTGAAAGGGATGGTGGCGAACTGTGGACGCCCATTGTCCCATCTATGGGACACAGGAAGTTAAGTCAATGTAAACCAAGTAGTGGAAGATATGCTCCTAGTTCTCATTGATCTGGTTGGTAGCTTAAGTGAGTTTATATATACGTACTTAAGTAAATTACCTACTGGAGCTCACGGGCTGGTGCAAAGTTAGTTAAAGTAGTTCCCAGACATTACACTTCGCACAATGGCGTCGGTATTCTGTACCTACTTAGTTGCCAGAGAGCAAACTTCCTTGATCGGTTGTTTTAATTGTCGGATCTTAGGAAGTCTCGGGATGCCGACGCTTTTACTGGCTACTGCCGATAAAGGCTCTAAAGCTAATAAGCAAGCTTTTATTTCAAGCAGTAAACATCTTTTTTTTTTGTGACCATTAGGTTTTTTTTTAATTTTTATAAACTAGTACTTGACTGCACTCCTACCTGATGGTAAGCAGTGATCCAATCGTTGATGATTTTTTTTTTATGGTAGTTAAAATCATCCAATGACAAATCCCGCCCTGGGTGGAGCGGGAAGTAGTGTCAGACTCTTACTGACTAAAAACCTACCCCGTTCCTTCGTTGCCTATCGTGCCGGGGCCGAGCACTCCTTTCGGAAATAAACCCATGACCCCAGTAGGCTTCGACCCTGCCTGCCTGCAGTTAGCAGGCTGGGCCTCTTCGGTGTGCTGACAGCTCCTTGAGGCGCGCGGGAACAGAACGCGCCGTCGACAACTTTGGGCTCGGTCCGGTCGGTTACCGGACGATCGGACAGCGTGCTACCCATTTTACGCCGTCCGCAAGCCCGCGCCTACGGTGGCAGGAAATCGGGATCGGAGTCCCGGCGGCGGCTGGGGCGAGCGCCCCGTTGCCTCTGCCTGGTGCGGTCGGCCTCCTCCTTTACTAGCATTACTGCTTCGCAGAAGGAGGCGACCGCCTGCCATCCCTCCTCACTACGGACCATGGCCTGGGTAGATAATATACCTCTGAAGCGCACTAGTTTATTAAGAGCCTATTCACTCTAGCCTTGAAGACACCTAAATTATAATCGAACGGGAAGACCGCAGCAGGCAAATTGTTCCAGTCCCTCGATGTACGCGGTATAAACGACGAGGCAAAACGCTTTGTCCGGACCGTGGAAGTTTCATCAACGTAAGGCTGGAAATTCGCCGTACGCCGGGTTGTTCGATGGTAGAAATGAGATGGCGGTATTAAGTCATGCAATTAATGGGTTCTGATGAGCATCCGTCGACAACAACTCGGAGAGACCGTTCACTCAGGAAGTCTTTTACCCAACTAATCAGGCCAGGGGAAATGCCGTACGCTGGAAGCTTACTCAAAAGGCTAGCTTACTAAATTTACACCCGCTTCAAGGTGCATACACAGCATACAACAGCCACAAGGTGGAACAATGACCTATTGAGGGTCGCGGGATTGCGAGACGCACAGGATGGTTCGTTGTGACGACATTTGGGAGAGGCCCAAATGGCCAAACTCTGGCCAATATGGTTGTTTTGAGGTTAGGATTTTGTGGGATCCAGCAGTGCACGTCATTCGGTTGAAATGATGATGATTTTTTTTTTTTTTTTTTACGGTAGGTAAAATCATCCAATGACAAATCCCGCCCTTGGGCGGAGCGGGAAATAGTGTCAGACTCTTACTGACTAAAAACCTACCCTGTTCCTTCCCTGCCTTGGTTCCAGGGCCCTGGTATGCATTTTCATACCTTCCCAGAGCCCCAGACTAGGCCTCGACCCTACTGGGCCCCTACGGTTTGCTGACAACTCCTTGAGGCGCACGGGAACAGTGCGCGCCGTAAACGACTTGGGCTCGGTCCGGTCTGTTACCGGACAAACGGACAGCGAGCTACCCATTGCCCGCCGTCCGCAAGCCCGCGTCTACGGTGGCCGGAAATTTGGATCGGAGTTACGGCGGCGGCTGCGGCGTGAGCGCCGTTGCCTGATACGGTCAGCCTCCTCCTTTGCTAGCATTACTGCTTCGCAGAAGGAGGCGACCGCCTGCCACTCCTCCTCGCTCCGGAGCATGGCTTGAACCAAGCCCCGGCGCGAGAGATCGCCTCCGATTGCCCCCACGAGGACACGGCGATGCTCTTCCCAAGCGGGGCACACCTCTACCGTGTGCTCCACCGTGTCCACCGGGCGTTCCGCACAGTGACGACACCCGGGCGTCACCTCCGCACGGATCTTGTACAGGTACGGCCCGAACTTGCCATGTTCGGTTAGTACCTGCGCCATGCGGAAGGTTACGACGCCGTGAGGCCTTTCCAGCCACGCCTCAAAGAGGGGCCTTACCGCCTCGATCGTGGCGTGCCCAAAATGATGATGATGGCGATGAGAAGTTACAGCATACCTACTTATGCGTCATGTAGAGATGTCAGCAAACCGACGGGGCGCACAGGTCACAGGCCACCGATACGCTGCTTTTGGGTTTTAGTCGGTTAAAGTCTGTCCAATAAATTCATTCACACAAAAACGCATTCTTATTTCACGCATTAATGCCTTAAAAGAGCGGTTTACATAAATCAGTCGATGACGTTGTCCGAACCACGGTTATCCGTACGTACGATACCAATGTTGCAATGCGTCTCCAACGACAGTTTAAAAAATTAAAGTTTTCATCCAAAACTATGCCGAGGTCTATAATATGAAGTAGCTACGTGTAATTTCAGTTATTACTGAAGTTTTAGTTCTTGACCAAACACAGGTCTGTTTGAAGCAGCCCAGTGGCCAACTAAGACGGCGCATATTTAGACAAAGAGTTCCAAGCCCCTTTAGTGAAATAAATTCACTTCTTCCCTGAGTGACTGCAGGGGAGCGGAGACGTCGAGGAGACTATTTAGTTTTATTAAGTAGCCTTGCCGCAGCTCGCGACAGATGGAAGAAACGTTATTAGTTTCTTGGACTTCAACAGCGTAAATATTATAGTAATAAACTTTTATTGGACTTTATTTGGTTTCTTCGTTTTGCTGTGAAAAAAAAAACTGAACAACCCGGTCATTTGTCAGTCAGATTCGTGTACCGAGAGTTTCGTACCTCCAAACTAACATGCTCGATTCTTGAAGATTTATCGGAATTGCAGAATATAAATTGTGATGTTACTCATTCAGTGGCATAGCTACTAAGGGGCTAGGCGGGGCAGTGCCCCGGGGCCCACAAGCTCGGGGGGCCCCCGAAGCCTGATTACCAAACCGCATATTGAACGAGTGAAAAATTATATTGAAAGTTTTAGTGAATCAGATAATATTGTGACCACTGCAGTTGGTTGAAAAGCCTACTCAAGAAGATTTGGTAATTAAGCAGTGAAAGATACTGTCGCCTATAATATTAACGACGACGATGTCTGTCGTTGATTGTTGTGTGGCATGTGAATGATCAATGTTCTTATAACTTAGATTTTTTTAAAGATAAAGTTGCTTTGCCTTTTTAACATATGTATAATATAATTATAGTATATTAATAAAGCCTAAACTTTAGGGGCCCCAAGTTGGTTTTTGCCCCAGGGCCCTTGGTCACCTAGCTACGCCACTGTACTCATTCAACTAATTTCACTACTAATTTACGGTTTACTTGTACTACGAGACCTTGAATCTTGCCAAATTACAGGATTTTTGGTTAACGGGAAGTAATTTTGATTCCCTTGAGAGTGTCTACTACGTGTGGTACTACGTTTTTGCGACATAAACGGCCTTATCTTTATTTTTCAATAACTTAGAAGTTTGATTTTTCACAGCTTCTAGGGACCGCAGATCTGAGTATATGGTTTTAATTTCAATCGACCTCGACCTCGACGCGTTACCAAGATAAAGGGTCGTGACAGACAGACAACAAAATGATTCTATATGGGTTCCGATTTTTTTCCTTTTGAGGTACAAAACCCTAAAAAAATATAATTGTATTTTTAGTTTCTTTAGTTTTAATGAAGTTTTCCAATGATCTGCAGGCCTAGCCGAGTTATGACCGTTTCGTGTCGAATCTCTTTCTACAATCGGTAACGTACTTAAGCGATTTTAGAAAACGATAAGTTAGTAGCCGACTAGACGCGACTGAGTCGATCACTCGTACTACAAAAATTGTAACTTGGCTACCATTTATACCATAAAAATACAGAATGTAGCGATGAACATTGTTGGTATAGGAAAAAATGTTTTTTTTTTTTCTTATTATTAAGAACTAATTTCTTAATAATTAATTACAATCTAGCCTAAAAGACTAATAAGTAATTTAACTCTAACTTATTATTATACAACACAGGTTTTGTTAAAACTAAGAATCGCGTCCTTTAGCACTTTTATAGAAGTCCATAACACTTTCTTAGAGTCTGATATTGATAAAAAACACTTTGTTCATGTGTTATATGCATAGCACAGCATTGATCACTATTATACACTAACTTTAAACACTACACTAACTCGAAGGGTTTAGTTCTTTTTAGTCTACGCACTAGGTCCGTGTTGTCTAACAGCTGGATTGCCTCAACATTCACATGTCGGTGAAGTCTCTTTTCGTGGGCTTCAGCAAATTTTTGAATGATGGTGGTGACGAGTTCCATTTTAAGGTCACGATGGAGGTCGTCATTTCTGATGTACCAAGGTGCTTTTACAGCATCCCTGAGTACTTTATTTTGGTACTAGGAAAAAATGTAAAAAACTAAATTTATAGTTACGTCATAAAAAAAGTTTTTTGCCATTCGGTAAAATCTTTGTAACTCAATTCGTTAATTGAACAAAGGTAAGTTTGTACGGAATCTTCAGTGCACATGTCCGATTCGCACTTGCCCTTTTTTTTTTAAACCTTTTATGACGCTCCCAATCCTAACTAGATACTTACACTGCTTAAAATTCTTCACATCCTAGTTTTTATCGAAGCCAATGAAAGTTACTCTCAATAAATTATGTGTTAATTTACAAAGGTAAAGTTATCTTACTTCCGTTATTCCATAACTGCTTAACTAAACTCATTAAAATAATAAGAGCTCCTAACTCAAGCAAAACGGTAGCCTTCCGTTGCAGACTTAATGTCATTTTAAAGTTAATTAATTTTCATGAGGCCGTTGATTCGTATCTCCTTCCTAATTCAGAAGATACAGTTTGTGTAACTTATATGTATTTATAATTTAATTATAGTCTGTTGGGTTCGGCCTTAACAGTAATGGGACATAGTTAGATATTACCCGGTATTTTAAATGGAGCAACGGTTCGACTAACCTTTGCAGCCTAAATAACGAGTTATGTATGTGATATCCTAAGAACTTAGGACAGGTTCTTAGAATAACCTTTTATTAATATTCTTCATCGAATCGTGAGCTCTTGCTAATTGAGCCAGGGACTGCATACCGAAAAAATATCGGTTATAAGGGTTAACGGTATGACGTCATACCTTTTTATTTCAATATAACGGTAACGTTATTTTTCACAACCGAAAAATAACGGTACCGTTATTTTTTACGGTACCTAAACCTCTAACATTAAGGTATCCTTTGAAATCCGCAAGTCGTGTGCTAATCGCAATACACTTGTCGCGATAGCTGGCAACGTCGCATTTATCGAAGGTTTCAAAAGATAAAATAAATTAGAAAGCAATTTGTAAAAGTAACGTAATATAGGATTGGTCGTAAAAATACTTCTTACAGCGGTGGAATTTCATGGCATTAGTTTATTACATAAGAAACTGGCAAATGCAGAGATAAAATTCAACGTCACTGCACATTAGATGCAGAACAGTAGGCACCATTTAAATGTTAAAAAAGTCACGAAAAAGCGTGGTAAATCTTAAAAAAATTTGGCTTCCACGAGACACATTTTTTAAAATACTTCTTAAGCTTTTGTAGTGTCATAAATTGTCGCGGGATCTGCGTACAAATGACGACAAAGCGTTGGTTGGCGCGTCGCCAGAGACCTGAAGTTACTCGCGCGTGAAGGCTGCACATACGATCTCAATGTGGGCCAGGTACAATGTGGGGGTCAGGTACACTGGTTACACCAATTTTAAGACACGGAAGTTTTCTTCAGTAGGTGTTTGAACCATAGATTGGACTCTTTATATTTCTTGCGGATGAATCGCAGATTATTATATTTATTATGCGTACAGCTAAGGAGTGGAATTACCTGTTATTTTTAAGTCAACAGTGAATAGGTTACTTCTAGACAAGCGTGCTCCGTCGATTATATCGATTACCATCAACTCAAAATTCAAAAAATTGGTTTTATTACATCAAAACTAGATCATGATTTAGGCTACCTATCCGAATCATGACACGTAGGTACCTATAAGTATATATAAAAATAAATATTTGTCAACTCAAGATTTGTGTTGAAGATTTGATATCGAATGTGACGGAGCTAAGACGACCCTTTTCATTTGGCGGGCATTCGTGGTTGAGTACGATAGAATTTGAATTCAGATATGAATGAGACGAGAGCGAACCGAAGTAAGTGCGAGTAAGTGTTGCTAAAATATTTCGTATCCTATTCTACTATTAAACCTTTTGCCCTGATTTTCACTTTTTGTACCCTAAAAATCTTTTAACGGATCTTTAGGTGCTTAAAGTACAAACGTGCTGCGAATAAGTGTGTCGGATTTTCCTTTTTTATATTCTGCAACTATAGAATGTTTAGATTGTAATTTTAGCATATAATACAGTATGTTTCTGGCACCAGCGTAAAGGGTGGACCAGACGGTTGCAAACCAACCAACGTCTCAACTGAGGTGACCTTGCTAGTTTCAATTCATGTAGACAGCAGTTGTAATCATCTATGACCTTCAACGCCCTTGGTTTTTTATGGTAGACAAAATCATGCAATGACATATCCCGCCTCTGTGCGGTGAGGGAGATAGTATCAGACTCTTACTGACTAAAAACCTACCCTGCACCTTCATTACCTTCATTCCAGGGCCCCGGGGTTCACTTTCGCACAACCCCTGGCCCCAGTAGGCTTTGACACTATTGGGCCCCTACAGTTTGCTGACAACTCCTTGAGGCGCGTGGGAACAGTGTGCGCCGTCGGCGACTTGAGCTCGGTCCGGACTGTTACTGGACGGATGGACAGCGAGCTACCCATTCCCGCCGTCCACAAGCTCGCGCCTACGGTGGCTGGAAATCGAATGCCCTTGGTTGGCGAACGCGTTTTCCCAACCGCAGTGATTGATTTGCAAATGTGTTGGCGCGTGGTTTACATCCATTCAAACCCACTAAACCCATTCAAACCCACCAATCCATTCAAACCAAGCTCCAAGCAAGGTGACCTTGGTTGGAATGCTACTTTGCAACCGTCTGGTCCACGCTTAAGGCGAATTAGTGTTGCCACACACAAAACGCTTAAACAAATGTGTCATTTAAGTTAAGTACAGAACGCGCGTGCCGTGCAAAAGCTATTTAATTATAACTCCTATCTGTGAGCATTAAGTTGGACGTTTAGTCTAATCGAGTTGCTTCAGTGCTGGCTAGTTTTATCTGGAAACGGAGAACACTTTGTCCAGTGTGCGGATGTGCCACAAGTTTCAGATTAAAAAACTTTCTTAGAATAAGTTTGGCTACCTATACAGACTACACATACCGGCTGAACGTTTAGCGCTTCCTTCATCCAAGGAACTATTATTTTATGTAACATCTCCGATGTGAGTATAAAACTTAGACGTTCACTTCTTCTTTTCTTGTATCGGCGTGATATAATATAAAAATTCTCAGGTTATGTTGTAGATTTAGTCGCTCGGATCACCGGTAGCGATCGATATTAATAGTAGTGTTTATAAAACTAAACAGGGCTCAGGTACGATCATCTCAAGTTCCACAGTTGGTGTTGTTCAGCAGTAGACAGCTGGACAACACGCTTCCTCCAAGTGTTGGGGTTCGGATGATACTACCTAGACATAGGCCTCTCTCAAGTGTCACCACAATGACCGGTCTTGTGAATCTCGCATCTATTAGATTCCTGCAACCCTCAGCAGATTGTCAGTTCACCTTACAAACTTATAAAATCAACTAGGGCTCAGGTATGAACATCCGAAGCCCCTCATTTGTCCAACTTTGTTGTCGTTTCACTGATTGTAAGAGGTTGAATCATTGTAGTCAGAACAAATAATATCCACAGCCAACTAACTGAGGGTTAACAATTGGTCAGACCATTCAGGATCTCCCTTAGAACCTCAACCTGAACAGACCGGTCACTCGCCAACCCATCCAAAACATAATCGCATCAAGCCAAACTCAGCTGCAGATCGATCGACCTCGTCAGCCATTACCCTCGAGCCACGAGTCCTCTCCGAACTACAATAATAGTAGGTAATTACGAGGCGAGTCGTCGTATGCGGTTAGTATTGAGTTCCGCAGATTGTATCTGCATTTTAGATTGGCTGCCGTGCTCCGTCCGTTGCGGGGAAGCTTAACACTCTAGCACTGTTTTATTTTCATTATTTTTCTAATAATTACTCTTTGTCTGCAGTGCTAATTCAGCGTCTCTTTAACGTGAAATTGGACGTGTTTTAATAACAGAGGAAGGAATCAAAAGGACTTTTACTGGGTAAAAAGTACGTTAGCCTTCGTTCTGTGAATAATTGAATGTTTTTTTAGGGCTGATTCACACCGGAATGGCAGCGACCTGCGTCGGCAGTGACGCGAACAGGCTAGCGGAGTAAACCTCTCGTAATCGCGTACGGCCACGGGCGCCCGTTGACAAGACGCGCGAGGCCCATTTCATCAAGGCATCGCAGGCGGCCGCGCGGCCTTTTTGAACCTTTCAAGCGACACTGATCTCTTAAGGATGTAGATAAAGTTTAAAATTAGGCCCATGCCATTTCGGTATGAAACGGCCCTTAATAGAATTTTAGCCACGTGTTTTGCTCTGAATTGGCAAAATTTCTACAGGAAAAAAGGCGGTGAATTTTCTCTAATCTTATGCAACAAAGCCCATTAGGTACAAGAACGCTTACAATATTTTACTTACATAAATAGACCCACAAAAAAAGAGTACAACAAAACGAAAAACCTAATTACACGAGACAGTATGAGAAATCCTGCGAATTATAAAACAAAGCTGCGGCGTGAGATAGCACGGGCGAGGCGGGGTCCCAGACTGATACTTATTACTAAAATCTTTTAAGCTCCCGCCTGGCCACCCCACCAGGATATACAGCGATATATTTCGCTCCAGCACACGATCTACGAACAAACTGAGAATTTCAATTTGAGGAAATATTACACATACATTTTACGTAGAGTTGCTACCGGTAGTTGATCTCCTGCACGTTTCAGATAGTTTGTCTTCGTTGGTTAAATCTTGGCGGATATTAGCGGTGTTCTATGCAAACGATATCTTACACTATGTAGGGATTTAATACGTATTTTACCGCTTGGAAAGAAGGTATTGTAAAGATTGCTTGTTGAAGTGAACTAGACTGGCAGAAAATGATATAATACTCGTAGGTAGGTCATTGACCCGTCTATTTTTACTGACATTCTTAATTTAAAAAAGCGGAACTATAGACGACCATCGTCGACCACATCGTCGCTTTCTATCAGGTGCGATAGCGGTCAAGCGACAGAGATATTACCTTAGATCATAGTCTGTTATAGCATCGAAAAAATTAAATTATTATTATACAGATGATCGTTGGATTTTTTCGAGTGAAGCTCAGTGGATGTTTTGATTACTTTCAAATTGATTCATAATGGATAATATAATATAAAATTGGTGTAGTTTTGTACCTCAAGTACCTATCTACACAATATGTAGAATCATTGAAACAGGCGCGGTTATGGTATAATAGAGCTGAGATGTTTCTTGTCCTCCTCACCTCAGCGAAGTTTGCCGAAAAGGCTGATTCTTTACATTTGCTACCAAGCACTGCAAGAACATTAGAATGTGTTACATCCGCATTCAGCCGCGAAGACTGCTGCTGCGCGTCAGCAGCGCAACCGCTATGTTCGAGCATCATAGTGACTTTTTTTTCTCGATTAGAACGAAACTATTAAAACTAAAAAATATTTTCGAAAAAGAAAAGAAGAAACCTAAGAAAAGATTGCCGTTATTTGGTGTATGCAAATTTCATAAAGTAGGTAAAAGGCTGCTGTGGCCAAAATTTTTGAATTATATGTATTCACTCAATGACTTCCAATCTCATGACATCATCCGCCGAGCTCTCGTCATCGCCGGGGTGCCAGCTGTTTTAGAACCTATCGGCTTGGCATGTGACGATGGAAAGAGGCCAGACGGGATGACCATAATGCCCATAATGCCCTGGAAGTTGGGTAGGCCTTTGGTGTGGGATGCAACTTGTGACGACACCCTTGCGCCATCCCATCTTCTTAGTACGGCAGGCTGTGCTGGGGCGGCTGCTGCAGGTTTAGAAAACCTCAAACGGCGTAAATATAATAACCTTATCGGTAGTAGCCGTTTGGGGTTGAAACACTAGGGCCATGGGGTCCGAGCGCTCATCGAGTTGTTCGTGACATCAGCAAACAGCTGGTCAACTCTTCGCGTGGCCAGAGGGCTGGGCTTTTCTTCGGTCAACGAATCAGCACTGCCATCCAACATGGCAATGCTGCCAACGTTCTGGGCACTTTTCCCATTGATATCGATGTGGATGAATTTTTTGATGCCCAATAATAAGTTCTTTTTCTACCCATTTGTACATATTATTAATTCTTAATTTGTATATATATCTTTTAAGTTTTATTAGAACTAGATTTAGTTATCTCATCAATAATTCGTTCATATTTAGATTAGGACAAAAACTAAGTGCGTGTCATCACTAGTCGACCAATGAACTGGTGCTTGAAGATGCCCTATACGTTTTGTGTGCAATAACAAAAGTAACGTAAAAACCACGTCAATATACTCGTATTGTATTAATACAATTTCAAAGAACATAGATAGATGCTTAAAATAAGTTTGCAATAATGTTTCTGTTTTGTTGGAATATTAGAAAACTTTCGCGGGCAATATTTTATCTCTTGCGGACCACAAGTTGGGAGCCACTGCCTAGAATGGATTTCTTAATAGGAATAAGTGCCGATCCTGGTTTTCATAGATGTATGTGTACTTGTGTAGGTATTCCCAGAGAGGCACATCTCACAGTAGATTTTTAAAAGACAATGTAAGATGTCGGTGAAACGAAGCGTCAGTGGAATGAAAAGCATGTTGTGTTTTACAAAATGGGATGTGTTTTCGAAACCTGTTGACGGATAGTATTTGTTTGAATGAACGATTATACTATGAAGATAGTGATTGAGTGAATGTGTTCCCGTTACGGGTCGCTGGGTCCAATTTCGTCCGGAACAAATTGTTACATTTGTTTGTAAGGTTTCTGAGGATCTGAGGTTAGCCCAAGTAGCAAAATTTGGTACTATAAAAGCTCAGAGAACGATTTAGGACGTGCTAATTAGTATTCATGATTAGTACTATAACGATGTTGTAAACTTTTACAAAACCCCAAAAAGGCCCTAGTTTTATCACTGATTTATTCTATAAACTTTATATAAAAGCTCTCACGGTGATTCATCAGCTCTGTAGTTGAAATGTAAAAGTGTTGAGAACCGCTTTTTAGTACTAAAATACTGCTGTCTGCAACATTTATGTTACAAATTTGCACTATAAAAGTAACCAAAACCTGTTTATAGTGTTATTTTGCACCATAAACGATTCCAGTGATCTTTCATATCACACTTGTTCGTGTCGTAATCGTATCATCTTGAGTGTTCCTCAAGAATACAAAATATATTGATTGGAAGTTATGCTTTATGTCATTTGCCATTGTTGCAAAAGGACATACTAAAAAACATTCATAAATCGTAACTTTATCATAGCTTGCACTTGCGAAAATAATTTTATCGATAAAATCATTATGCTGATTTCAAATTTGACAATGCACCCTCATAATTTTCGTGTTTTAATTAAATTTTAATTAATAAAATAAGGTCTTGTTCCGAAAATAGCTGCTATAGTACACATTGATTCCAGCCGTGCTGCTAACGTGCTATCATGGCAGAAAACAGCCGCCATATTTGCATAGAAAACGAATATGTCACACTTTAAGTCTCGTAGCAGAAGCACAAACTCATTTATAGAGCTATTTAAAATTTAAGTCACTTAAAAACTGCGCTAGGTGTCGCTATGGTACTATTTAGTACTATAGAAGAGTTTTCATGACTTTTACAGAACTAGCCCCATAGCGATATTGAGGGAGCGTATAAGAAGCTAAAAGGTTACGTAATGGTGGTGCAAGGTACTTTTATAGCACAAATTGATGCTGTAATAGTGTTTACGATACTCCTACCATACTAGTACTGTAAAAGTTATTTTGACACATTATTAGTGCAAAATAAATACACAAAAGTGTCAGTAACGTCGTCTATAGTACTAAATAGTACCATAATCGCTTTTTTCATATCTGTTACAGTGCAATACTTTAAAGATTCTTTTGTATGGTCCTATAAACATTTTAAGAGCTACATTTTAGAACTTAAATGCTCTTTAATCTTAAAGAACCAAAACACTCTCTTGAAAACCTTTATAGTACAAGCAGTCACAATGGTTACCATTATAGGCCTACTGTATCACTGTCTGGTGATAAAACGCCTGGGTTATAGAAGCTTTTGTTACTTGGGAGAGTATGTAAACGCTGCAGATATCTTCATTCCTGATGCGATCACTCCGAGCATAGGCATACTGGCACTCAGGTCTCCTCTCTAGGAGTGACTGAGGGAATAGGCCGTAATCCTCCATGCGGGCTCAGTGCAGATTGGTGGATTAAATGACTTCGAAATTTGGATTTTTTGATTCCAGGGATATATTTATAAGGAAAGATACGTTACGCGCTAACATCGCAATCAGAAAACCTGGACTTGAAACTTACACATCTACACTATATGTAGTCACTATATGTATGTATTTAAAAATATATAAGTATGTTTATCAGCTGTCTGGTACCCATAACACAAGCTCTGCTTAGCTTGGGACTAGACGGTGTTGTGTGATAGTTGTGGAAATATTATATATTATATTATTATATATTATACCGATAGACAAGGACAGAGATAAGAGCCGGCGCTATCGTACGAGTAAAATAGCGTTAGCTGTCGAATGTGTGTGATCGTCGCGACCGATGTGAAATCGTGACAATTGTCATAATTTCAGCGGTCCACGCGCAAGAGGCGGGTCATCTTTCGCTGTTTTAATTTAATCTAAGATTCTAGGACTAGCTTTTCTTTCCTCACGATGTTTTCCCTAGCCTTTTTTTTAAAACGTTGCCCCGCACTAGGAATGACTATAGTATCGTGGGTGTGTTCACAAACGTGTAAACTCATATAGTACACAAGACATCAAGACCCAGAACATCTATCTGTGGGCCTCTGTAGGCTATACAAATATTTGTTCCGTGCGGGGATCGAACCCACAACTCGCAACGCAGCAGCCTATCACTTAACCATTGAGCAACTGTGTTGTCAGTTTTGAGAGTATGTAGTTAATGCAACTTAAAAAGTTAATATTGTAGCGACATCTATGACATCTCATAAAAACTAATCCTGCATCGCGCAAGTAAAGTTCTCCGCGCGATTTGAACATATTGAACAGCCAGAAATCTTCTAACGGGCAGTAGCCCACCATACGTAACAACCGACTGGTCGGAGGATCCTCCCTTTTATAGGACTTTACTCTCTATTCCGCATACCTCCAAAATATCTACACAGCTAATAATCTATACTTATAATAAATCTGTAGAAGTAAAAATTCTGTACATTGAAAATATCAAAAAAATAAATGGTTGGGGGTGTTACTAGACCGACACCGAACCCAAAAATGTGATTAAAAATTTTTTTGTCTGTCTGTCTGTCTGTCTGTCAGTCTGTTTGTTCAGGCATCACGCAAAAACTACCGGTTCGATTACGATGAAACTTGGTATAATTATTATTTAATATCCTGGCCACCACACTGGGTACTTTTTATCCCGGAAAAGTATATACAATAAAAACAAACTTAATTTTGCGGTTCGATCCCTAAGCCCGATTACTGTACCAACCGCAAATAATAAGTTTGTCGCAGGTTACGTCACCCGTTTCTATTGTAATTAGTCACAAAAGGCCCGCGCCGAGACAGAAGTTTTAATATTGGTAAGTATGCTCGATAGATAACGTTCTACACAAACAGCACTTTTACACAAAAAACTTCATTGATAAGTTTAGTCGTTCACGCGAACGAAGTTGTGGGCACAGCTAGTTGACAATAAAGTATTTCTGCGTATTTTATTAAGGAATTTCATCGACACTTCAAACAATTACTATTGAAATTAGAGCGTTAATTTAAACAAGACCAGTTTTGAAAAGTTAATGAACGCTTACAGTGTTGACTTAAGCGGACTGCGAGCGTCCATTAATATTATCCCAACTAATGGCAAAATGCGAGAGTGCCGGATTAAAATCGAGAGAATTACTTAAAATAGCAAGACTCAATTAATTTAATCAGGCCTTCATTGAACTTATAAACTCTTGCCTCTTGTTTCTTCTGACCTTTGGTTTCCTATTTTACTTTAACTATTGTGTTGTCAAGAGGGTTTGCAACAACAAGAAAATACTTATTATGAAGTATAACATAATTATTATGAGAAGCTACTGCGAATTGTGGAGCGTGGGTATAACTGTAGCATTCGTTATTCGCCCACAATCATTCTTAACAGTTCATTGTAGCTTTTGTTCTGTAGTGGGCGTTCAAAGTACGATCGTCATGTTTAGCGTCTACCACCCACAGTTAGGCTGGCCTCATACATCTGAATAACTCTCTTGTTAGATAGATAAATACTCTTTATGTTACGTTACGCGCTAATATCGCAATCAGAAAACCTGGACTCGAAACTCACACATCTATGATCAGTGTCATCACAGTCGCAAACCTATAGTAACTGATAGACAAGGACAGAGTCGGCACTGTCGTGCGAGCGAAATAGCACTAGCCGCCAAACGTGTGTGATTGTCGCGACCGATGTGCATATAGGCACGATTTCAGCGGTCCACGCGCCGGAGGCGAGTCCCCTATCTCCCGCTGTTTTGATTTTATCTAAGTAGCCGACCCATCTTTTCCTTAATCCCAGCTGCTATTTGTTCTAAGTTTCTTCTTTCTCGGTTCGGCTATAATCCCGTCTAGAATTTATTTATCTTAGTAAATACTATTTTATAGCCGTCAGCAACGGTAGCGAAAATTGTCTCGACAGTTAAATAAGCAGGCAGGTAAAGCTAAGACGTTCCATTTGATTCGTGATACCCTGATTCAGGTCGTAGTAAACCGTTTTACGCTGCTGAGCCTTGGTAATCTGTGGATTCCTTCAGAGAGCACGCACAATATTGAACAGATTGAATATAACCAGCTTACGGGAATCACACTTCAATTGGACGACGAACGTAAAGGAATTGGATTGTTTTCAGTTAATACAATTGAATTTAAACTGGTTTTTACTGAGTGTGGGAAGATTGGATTATTCTGTTCAGGGACCATGTAGATTGATCGTTTTGCATAGCCACATTTGCCAGTTTTATTTTGCAAATACGCACGAATTATAACGCCCTCTATACAAATCGTAATCTTGTCTTATCTGCGTCGTTTATGGCACATTAAGGCATATAAGGTACTACACACAATGCTATTATATGAAAAAGACAAGATCTCTATTTGAAGACGTGAAATCTACTAACGCCAATTGATATGAATCCCAGCAGCGGGAAAGTACTTAATATACCGATTATGTTATCTTTTATGAATAAGACCTAAGTTTTAAGACATCTTTACCCTCCAGAATAGGGTTTCCGGCCGAGCGAACCATCACTGTGTTACGTATTTTTTTTATAAACGTGCCCCACTCTAGGAATTACTCCTGTATCGTGGGTATGTTCACAAACATGTAAACTCAAATACAATAGACACCCAAACCCGGAACACCTATCTTTAGGCCGAGAATTGAATCGCAATCGCTCGACCACTGCGCTGACAGTGTCGTCAATATTTATGTAAGTAGACATTCCATTTCAAGCAGTCCATAATATCGAAACTCAATACATCATCTCTACACAGTATAATGCAAAGTCGCTTCCCGCTGTCTAGATAGAGTGATTCAAGAGGAAAATTTATATGTATAATACATGCGTACTATTTAATATCACCATTGCACCCGTGCGAAGCTGGGGCGGATCGCTTGTAACGTACAAGCAGTTAAAATAACATTTTCTTCTTTACATATTACAAAGTATATAACATGTAGGACAGACTAATTCCAGGGTGACTTGGTAACTCATTTATCAACGTCTCTCCTAAACAGCTGAACCCACTAAAATGAAATTTTGCAAGGGATGTATCTTTAACGGACGAGAGAAAGTTTTACAACGTTTTTCTCGGAGGAAAATTACCTTACTCCCAGTGCCGTAAATAGCCTTTTCTGCGCCCTGTGCGAGCTTCTATAACTGCGCCCTATTTATGTGGACCCTTCGCCTATTATACCACTCACTAAAACTCAAACGCAAGTTCACTAGTGCAAATGCGTTGCCCACCCTGATGCTTAAGATTTAATTTTGACTTGACTTGATTCCGTTAAACACTAAACACAAATACGCTTGTGCGCTGCCAAAAAAATGAGCGCGTTGTTTTGTATAATTGAACAGACGTTTGATGATACTGGCATGTAGGTATGTATGTGTTGGAATCGAGCACTAGGGGTGCACCGGGAACTTATCAGGAGCAATCAGGAGCAAAAGGAAAAATAATAGTCCTGCCTAGTCTGGCCATTCTTGCGCCCCCCAGAGTCTACGCCCTGTGCCACACCAGTGGACCAGTGGGTGGCACCGCCCTTTTTACGGCACTGCTTACTCCGCTCTGTAACTCCACAACTTTGAGTAGAAATTGAATATAGATTATCTGTATACGTGCCTTTGAACATTGCATAAAGAACATCGAAGTCGGGTAGGATACCACAAGATCGAGATTTAGTTTTTGTTTCCAAATCGAAACGTAAGTCTATTCTAAATATTGAGCTCTCAAGTATTGTGTTAGTTATTTGGAATGGATTGTGACTATTCTTTCAGTCATATAAAAGGAGAATCTGAATGACTGACATATTAACGCACAACCGAAACCCCTGGGACTAGATGTGCACAAGGTTTTCTTTTATGACGTAGGCGAGAACTAAGGAGTTTTTGGAAATTCAAGCTACAAGGGAGAGAACTCACGCAGCGGTTTTTTTCCGCGGCCGCCACGGCAGAGGAAACGGCTATTTTATACATGAGGGCGCAAACCAATCGGCCGAGGCGACACCGAAAGGTGAGCCGGTGAGCGGCAGCCGTGAACAACCGCGCACACCGCGACCATAAACCGCGTCGTGAAAACTGATTTAATTTTTTACATATATATTGGCATTTTACAGAAGCTGCGGGCCCGCTACTATGGCGGCAGCGGGAGAAAACCGCTTCGTGAGTTCTCTCCCTAAGAGGGTGAAAACGGGGACTTTCGTTTGTATGCAAATTCACATTCCATGTGTTGATATACTTGAAAGTAAGCACAAATAATAAACTAAGTAAATAATAAAAGTTGTCATTATTCGTTTTGAGAACTACCTCGAATCATTGATATAATATTATAATGGAAGATATGTTACGCGCTAACATCGCAATCAGAAAACCTGGACTCGAAACTCACACATCTATGATCTGTGTCATCACAGTCGCAAACCTACAGTCACGGATAGACAAGGACAGAGATAAGAGCCAGCGCTGTCATGCGAGCAAAATTTCGTTATCAAAATTAGGCGATGAGCCTGATTTCAGCGGTCCATGCGCTAGAGGCGACTTACCTATCTTCCGCTGTTTTGATTTAATCTAAGCCTCCAATAAAAAAAATTGTGTTCAGAGCATTATTCTTATTTCTTGGGTTAATTACTTTGAAAATTAGCAAAAATTTTAATTAAAATGAATAATGAATTCTGTCATTATTAGTTTTATAGGTGTTAAAGTTTTTATGAAAGTCGCTGGCAAAGTACTTGTATGCTCATATTACCATATTACTCAATTCAAAAAACTATTTTTCCCAGAATAAAAACGAGCAACAAGCTCCAAAGACCTTAAAATATTTTCACCTAACGCTACTGTATAATCTAGCATATTTAGCTACCCAAAAACTTTCTAGCACCTAATTTAAATGACTGCCTCTAACCAACTACCTATTGCTGATACGAGTCGTAACTACAAGGAGTCGTATTTAGTATTCAAGCGGCTGTCATCTTATCACTTCAGGTGTCGTGATACCACCGCGTTTACTGCGCGCCTCGCGACACGCATGCTGATGACTTGCTATAAGGTAACGGCGGTGGTAACAGCCTTGGAGTGTTACCAAGATAAGGCTGCGTTGTGTTCTGTGGGGATGTGTCGGTAGGCTGTTTGCACACCTGGTTACTGGACGACTTTATAGCTACTTATTTGATGGGTAAACGTCAGTTTCACAGATATAGATATACCTAGATAACGCAAGAGCAACTACTTCGCGTGCCTAGCTTACGTACAAAAATCGTAAGTGGTCACTTTCGCGCTCAGTCTGCATCGGAGTACAGCGCTAGTCGGGTGCAGTTAAAAATATAAAAATGGTTATTTGTGCTGGTGGTGTGAGGGTGGAGCGAGGGGGACGCCGTACGCGGCGGCGTCTTCACTAAATAGTGCTTGTGACGTCATAATAGGTAGTCAAAAAATGGCACGCTTGGTTTTCATACAGATCGTGATGCTTGCGTTATCTATGTCTATCTATATCTGTGGTCAGTTTGCTACCAAGGTGGTCATTGTAAATTCAAAATCAAAATTATTTTTATTTCACATAGGCCTACATGGGGACTATTAAGACGTCAGAAGCTAGTGCACGGTACCATGTTATTTTAATCAGTACGACATTTTTTATAGGTATCAACGTAATCGTAATATGTTTTTCTGCCTACAATGAGTGATATTTTTTAAATTCGGATGTCAAGTATTTTTTTATTATTGTGTATATGCTTGCGCATAACCACTATAACGGATGATGTGGTCGACGAAATACAAACTATGACAGGGAATTTTAATCTTTTGCTGGACGAATAATGAAAGAAATAAAGAAAGAAAGAAAAAACATTTATTTGAAACTCGCACAAAAAATAAAAGAAAACAATATTAAAAGACAAAAGAACGTAATCCTCGTTTAAAAATGAATGAATGTATTCCTTATACGTTTTTTTGCGTTTTTGGGTGGGCCCACCATGTAAATACCGGTAAAAATTAAAAGCAAGTTTACATAAGTGCAAATCTTCGATAAGTTGAATTACTTGACGTTTAGTAGCGACACTTTAGACCTCCGTTTGTGAGAAACCTATAATGTAACATCTGCAAAACTTTTGTACTCTCACACAGCATTCTAATTAATATTATAAAATGTAAATGTAAGTTTATTTTCTTTTCACGATTAAGCTACTGAACGAATCATCATGATATTTTGTATAAAGTGGTCAGTGAGGAGTTTTGAACAGGCCTTGACAGTACGGTTTGGATTCTCGTACGGAACAAGTATTTGTATCACAGATTCGTTCCTTCGTTGCGCGTTGCGCGGCGCGATGCGAGGCGCGTTCGGCTTCGGCGTTCGTCGTACATTGCTGCAGCGGGCTGCGTCATCGCACGCGCGAACTAAAACATATGGCAATGAACGACAACCGCCCAACGCGCCGCGCAACGCGCCGCGTCTCCGCAAAGACAGTCTAAGTGTCTTATGTACTATGTGGGTTGTCAGGATTGTGAACGCAACCACCTATGTTTCATAAAAAAGAAGAAAACAGAAAAATAGGTACAAGTGTGATGCTTATTTCTAAAGAAAACTCTTACAGCACACCTTCGAAATGAGAGTTGGAAAAATAGAGATGTAGACACCGTGTGTAACAGTAAGGGGAAAATTAGTCTTCTTTGTCGTTTTGCGTTCGAGGATTACTTTTCCTTTTCAGAAGTTAACTCAAAGCCCCAGTAGTCTTCCACCCTGCTTGGGCTCTTACGGTTTCACTGACATTTGTTTGTGAGGAAGTTTTTGTTTACGTCTTGAAATAGTACCTACTGTTCCTGGGGCAAAGAATAATAACTTTAGATGGCTGTAATTGCTTTAGGAAGCTAAAATGTGCTACATGTCTTTCGAATTAAATGTCAAAATTTAAATTAACGTCAGCAAATTCGTGGCAAAAGCCATTTATGCTAATAAAACGTTTGTACTCTTACACAGCATTATACAAAAAACACAAGATGTAGATTATTTTGTTGAAAAACAAACCCTGTTTATTAATTCAAGGAAATAGCATAGATATTCTCCGTACCGATGTTTATTTAAAATGCAAATTGGCAATTGTCTGGAGGCAAAGGGAAATCTATATTATTTTGTAGTGTTGTTTCTGTAGATACACGTCGTCAAACGTAGTAAGGAAATTTAAACGTTGATTACGTTCTTTTGTCTTTCATCGCGTTCATTTGTTTTTTATTCGATTTCATTCGATTTTTATGGCTGTTTCGTTTGATAAGTATCGCTCGAGGAAGTTCCAGTTGATAACGCTAATTTCAATAACATACTCGTATATTTATTTAAGTAGCATAAACAAAGACAAGATTAAAAAAATCTGGGCAAGTGCGAGTCGGGGCGGTACACCGAGGGTTCCGTACAAACTAACTTATGTAAATAGTTCAATTCCCGAATTGAGCCTCGAATTTTTGTCGAAAAAAGTATATTTTTTTGTGATTTAAAAACAAATTTATAGTTTTCAGATTTATTCCTATACTTATGGTAAAAGAATTTGCTTCATGCCAAATTTCAAGGTTCTAAGTCAACGTGCCCTATGAATTTTGATTCCCTTGAGAGTTAAAATATACGTTTTTTGCGACATAAACGTACGTATTTTTCTCTATATTGTCGTTAACTTAGAAGTCTGATTTTTTCAAAGCTTCAAGGGACCGCAGACTTGAGTATATGGTTTTAATTTCAACTCAATATCTCCATGCGTTTCCGAAATAAAGGGTCTTGACAGACAGACGGACAACCAAGTGATCCAAAAGGGTTCCGTTTTATCCTTTTGACGTACGGAACCCTAAAAAGTAGCATCATTTAAAAGACATTTACATGAAAATACAGTCAATAAGCTACCAGGGGGCCTAAAACGTCACATGAGCAATTCATCTAGCTATAGAGCAAATCATATTTCGAATTCCTAGCAGGTCATAAGCAATTCTTCTTTTAATGTCCGTAAAATGGTTGCACAAATTAGTCGAATCATACTCAATTCACCGCATATCATAATCATATTCCTTGTAAATATTGCCGTATAAAAAAAATATGATTCGTATTATGATTTTACAAAAGTGGCCTTTTTAGACCTGCAGGCCACGACACATTTCATTTAGAAATAGTACATTTTGATACAAGTGGGGAAGTTTGTCATTGCAGCCGAGGCGAAATTCACCCGAGTCGTACAGGCGAGGGTGTTATGAAGCGAAGTGCTGCAGTGACAAATCTCTCCACGTGTATTAAACGACGTTTTTCAATACACTTTCGAAGAAATACGATGAAAAATCCACCAATAATCTATCTTCTATCGGAAAATTACGACGCATTTTTGTTCATTTTGTACTGAAGAAAATTTTCTAAAGTTACCTAATAATTTAGTTTTGATTTGATAGCAGCAGGCTTTTTTACCTCAATCACATAATCTGGTAGCGTAGCATCTAAAGGATTCTCTTCAAATCTTCTTTTTCACAACTATCACAAATGAATAAGTTAGTTAATATTAGGTGTACTTTTTTACCGCGCATAACCTTTGCAGGTTGAAGAAGAAGCAAAGGTATCAAACCGTATTGTTCTGTATTCTGACCCATGATTGGTTCAGCTGACGGCGCAAAGATCATGGAGCGTCCTATATGCCAGAAATCAGCCAATAGCGGGCTGCTTAGATGACAGGACAAGCGCCCTCTCCCGGTTTTTCGTGTTGTTGAAATCGGGCCGCCGTGCGGTAACTATCTTTTTGAGCGCGCTCCTCAATAAATCGATAAATCAAGGGACAAAGTGAGCATAACCGTGTTGTGTGATCAGTAACCAGCTTCAACAGTGCTGCTTCATCCAGAGTACTTCGAGGAAGGCTGAAAAGGCGATAAAGGTAAGACGTTCTTTGGCTTTGTCGTTTGTTATTTTGTTCCAAGATTGGGTAAGCTCAAACCGAGTTTCATACAGAACAACCACCAACACCAGCTATTTAATACAGTCCGCTTTCTCTATTCCACATTCTGGTCCATTCGAGACGGATTCTCATTTTCATCTCTCCAATAAGATTCAAATAGGAAAAACATTTGGCTAGCGCTAGACCTACGCGTCCAAAATGGCGGAGGTCTTAGAAATGAAACGAAAAACGTTAACATGCAGGAAAGAATATTTATTTGCAAAATTACAAAAGCTTTATGATTATTCCAAAAAGTTGGGAACAGAACCAGATATATTGCCAATGTTTACGGTATTAATGTCTGAAATGGAAAGTGTCCGTCTGAGATTTGAATCCACCATATTTGATTTGTTCGAAATAGAAGTACAATTAAAACCTACTAAAGTGAAAATGTCAACAAGTGAGCTTGAATCATTTGACGAAATGTATAATGCGTGCCAGTTAATCGCTAGTAAATATTCTAAATTGGAAAATGATTTCTTCCCTGCGATAGACAAACAGGATTTAGTAAAACCCGCGTTACCAAAGATATCATTATTTCAATTTGACGGTGAAACAGAAAATTGGATGACCTTTTATGACACGTTTTTATCATTAGTTCACAATCGAAATTTCACAGATATCGATAAGTTTCATTATTTACTCTCATGCGTAAAGGGCCCTGCCTTAAATATAGTTAAAAAACTGCCGATAACTGCCGCAAATTACGCATTAGCTTGGCAAAGCTTGATTGATAAATACCATGATCACAGAACACTAGCATGTAGGTATTTCGATAAAATGTTGAACTTTACACCGTTAACAAAAGATACCTCGTCGAATTTAACTTCATTTATAGAAACCTTTGATCATTCTCTTAAAGCGATTCAAGCATTAAATATTAAACACTTGGACGACTTTCTATTGTGTCATTTAGCATTACAAAGACTCGACCCTCATACGCGAAAATTATTCGAAGAAAGTCGGGATCAAAAGTTAATACCTACTTTCGAAGAACTTATGCAGTTTGTAAACAAACAAATTAAAGTTCTAGAACATTCGTTTATAAATGTGGCTACTAATAACCCGTCGAAGTCTAGTAATAACCATTCGCAAAATAAAAATCAGAGATCTTCGTCAAAGTCGATTCTTAATACGGCACGAACTCCGCAAAATATTAATAACCGTAATGCAAACTTAAGCTGTGTGATTTGTAAACAAAATCACATGATTTATCGATGTGATCAATTTCGTAAATTGTCCGTCGATGAAAGAATGAACCGTGTTCATTCACTAAAACTGTGTAATAATTGTCTTAAATCTGACCATCAATCGAATGCTTGTAAAAGCACAATGAGTTGTGGGGTCTGTGCAGAACCACATCATTATTTGTTGCATAAAGATAATACGTTATCAGATAGCGCGCGAACATCGTCCGTGACGGTGCAGTCTCCTTCGCTCGCACTAAACGCTGGTCGCTTCGTAAGTGACGTCACATGCACAAATACACAACAATCATTCATGAGTAATAACCTGTGTGAATATGAGGTAGTTCTAGGTACTACTCTCACTCATGTAATTGATTGTGTGGGTCAGTTTCACGATTGTCGAGCCGTTATAGATTCCGGGGCACAAAGTTCTTTTATAACAACTGAGTGTGCTCAGAAACTAGGATTAAAACGTAAAAAATGCCCTTTTACTATTCATGGGATCGGCGGAGGGGTAGTAAAAACTCAAGGAATGGTCACGTGTACATTGAAACCAAGACAGGCGTGTGGTCCGACGTTTCGAGTTAATTTAGTAGTTATTTCAAAGGTGTCCGCGGATATGCCTAATGTTTTATTTACTGAAAATGTCATTAGCGAATATAAAACTTATAAGTTGGCGGATCCATTGTTTTTCAAGCGTTCACGAATAGATATTTTGTTGGGGAATGACATAGTCCCAGATATAATTATTGATAAACCATTCGTAATTAGGGATGGTATTCCTAGTGTGATTAAAACAGTTTTTGGTGATGTAGTTAGCGGAAAATTATATCCGTTTAATAAATATAAATCGCAAAATCTTAATTTATCAGTTTCGTATGACGACGAACAGTCAATTGACAAAACATTACGTGATTTTTGGGAAGTTGAAGAGGTGCCGTGTACCCCATCAACAAGTCCAATGGATCAACTAGCCGAGGAGATATTTTCTCATGAACATACGCGGGAGTCGAACGGCCAATACGTAGTTCCAATGCCGTTCGCACCTAACCCCGCGCCATTGGGACAATCGCGTGCCGCGGCCGAGCGACGACTGATCTACTCGGAGCGTAAACTCGCACGTGTACCTGAGTTGAATAACAAATATAAGGAATTTATGCGTGAATATGAAAAGCTCGGTCATATGGAACTTTATCAGGGTGATCAGCCTAGTAAATACATTATTCCACATCACAGTATTTTGAGACCTAGTAGTACCTCAACTCCGTTGCGAGTAGTATTTGATGCGTCTGCGAAAACCACCACAAGCGTCTCGTTGAATGATATTCTATTGGTCGGCCCTAAACTGTATCCGGACATTGCGTCAATAATCTTGAAGTTTCGGCTATTCGAATATTGTTTAGTGAGTGATGTTTGTAAAATGTATCGCGCTATTGCCTTAAGAAAAGAAGATCGCTGTTATCAACACATTTTATATCGGGAATCCCCTAACGATCCAATTAAATTATATGAATTAAAAACTGTAACCTACGGACTCAGTTGTTCTCCATTCTTAGCTATTCGCACGCTGCTCCAGTTAGCGAAAGACGAGGGTGAACGTTTTCCCCTCGCTGCTCAGGTCCTCCGTGAGGGAATATACATGGATGATATCTTATATTCATGCCAAACCCTTGAGCAAGCTAGCCTAGTCCAAGATCAACTAATAGGTATTTTTGAAAGTGCCAACTTTACGCTAAAAAAGTGGATGAGTAACAATGAGGAGTTGCTGCAACGCGTTCCGTCTGAAAATAGGGAAAATCCCGTAACGTTCGTTAAAGACGAAAACGACAGTTCTATTAAGGTCTTAGGACTTAAATGGACTCCAAAATCCGATCATTTTTTATTTTCAGTTAATTTATCGGACAATGAAACAACCAAGCGATCGGTACTAAAACTGCTAGCGTCGATTTACGATCCCGTGGGTTTTATCGCGCCATGCATTTTAGTAGCTAAGCAGATTATGCAAGATCTGTGGAAGCTAGGTATTGGTTGGGACGATAAGTTGCCAGATAACATTAAAAAATCGTGGCAGCACTTTATTTTTGAACTTCCGCGGTTAAGCGAGTTACGTATCGAACGCCATATGCTGTTACCGGGCGAAACGACTTGTGATTTAATCGGATTTTGTGACGCTTCTTTACGAGGTTACGCAGCCTGCGTGTACGTCATCAGTCGTGACCAAAAGGGTAACGCAAAGGTTCGTCTAGTAACAGCGAAATCGAAAGTAGCACCAATAAAACCCGTAACAATCCCTCGGTTAGAATTAATGGGAGCGGTTTTATTAAGTAAATTAATAAAATTCGTTTGCGATACATTTGTTACTCGAATTAAAATTAACCAAATAACTGCAGTATCAGACTCGACAGTCGTACTGTCCTGGCTTCAAACGGAACCTTATAAATTAAAAACCTTTGTCAGTCATAGAGTTACTCAAATTATTGAAATCTTACCCCCTCATTTTTGGCGGCACGTTGGCAGCGAAAATAACCTAGCAGATATTTGTTCGCGTGGAGCGTCTCCGGCGCAACTGATAGACTGCACCCCACGTTGGCTACAGGGTGCCGATTGGATGTATCAAAATTACGTCGATTGGCCTCTGACGGTGTTTGTGAATGAAAGCAATCATAAACTACCGGAATTAAAAACTTCCACTAATTTGTTGCTGAATCACAATATTAGTGATCATATTATTGAAACTAAAATGGAATTTTGTGATAGAATCTTCGCACAATTTTCGTCATTTTCCAAATTGCAAAGATCTTTTGCTTGGATTTTAAGATTGACTCGCAAACAGGGTGATATACCCACCCATGCTAAATCACACGTGTTATCAACCCGTGAACTGAACGAGGCACGCGATAAATTAATAAAGCTAGTTCAGAATACTTACTTTGAAACGGAAATTAAAATGATAACAGATAAAAAATACGTACCATCGTTACGAAAATTATCTCCGTTCATTGATAGCGATGGGTTTCTCAGGGTAGGGGGTCGCATCGGTTATTCCGAACTTCCTTATAATGCTAGACACCCGCGACTTCTCCCTAAAAATAGTTTATTTACAAAACTATTGATTAAATATTTACATGAAAAATATTTACATGTTGGACCGCGAACCTTGCAAAGTGTTGTTAATGAAAACTTTTGGATATTATCGGCTCGTAGCGTTATTAGATCCGTTTTATCTAAATGTAAAACGTGCTTTAAATGTAAACCATCGTTACTTCAGCCTGAAATGGCCCCGTTGCCAACAACTCGGTTGATACCTAATAAGGTATTTTCTAACGTCGGAGTTGACCTCGGAGGTCCATTCTTAATTAAAGAAAGCTTACGTCGTAATGCTAAAGTGACAAAAGCGTACTTGGCACTATTTGTCTGCTTTTCAACTAAAGCAGTACATCTCGAAGTGTTGTCTTCTCTCTCCGCTGATTGTTTTCTCGCATGCCTGGATAGATTTGTGGCTCGCAGAGGTCTGTGCGCTGTTCTCTATTCTGATTGTGGAACTAATTTTGTTGGCGCAAACCGACATCTGTCGGAGATACAAAAGTTCTGGCGCGAGAATCAAGATGACATTTCGGGTGGTTGCGCTAAACGGCAGGTTGATTGGAAATTTAATGTCCCCAGTGCTCCTCACATGGGTGGTCTCTGGGAAGCGGGCATTAAGTCAGCCAAATATCATCTAGTGCGGTGTGTAGGGGAAAAGTCCTTAACGTTTGAGGAACTTGCTACGATATTCTGTAAGGCAGAAGCCATAATGAATTCGCGCCCTTTGTGTCAGCTTCCTTCAAGTGACAACCCCAACGAATTTAACGTATTAACCGCCGGACACTTTCTAATTGGACGAAGTTTAGTCTCCATTCCTGAGTACGACGTGCGAGATATTGATATCAATAGGCTGTCACGGTGGCAGTATATCCAGAAGTGCTCCCAACTGTTCTGGAAACGTTGGAGTTATGAATATCTAAACACTTTACAACAGAAAGCCAAGTGGTTTATCTCTTCTTCTAATCCTAAAGTTGGAGATTTAGTAATAATTAAAACTGACAATGTTCCCTCTTGCACTTGGCCTCTCGGCAAGATTGAGAAGTTACATCCCGGTCCCGACTCAATAGTTAGGTGCGTGACACTGCGCACAGAAAAGGGTGTCTTACAGAGACCTATAAATAAACTTGCCCTATTACCTTACGCCAATTAATTTCAAATAAAACGTTTTTTATTTAATTTAGAGTATAATTTAAGATTAGTTATCAATGTCCTAGATAGTATAGTAATCTCATTTTTAGGAAACCATCACTATGGTTTCGGTAGGGGGTATGTTCTGTATTCTAACCCATGATTGGTTCAGCTGACGGCGCAAAGATCATGGAGCGTCCTATATGCCAGAAATCAGCCAATAGCGGGCTGCTTAGATGACAGGACAAGCGCCCTCTCCCGGTTTTTCGTGTTGTTGAAATCGGGCCGCCGTGCGGTAACTATTTTTTTGAGCGCGCTCCTCAATAAATCGATAAATCAAGGGACAAAGTGAGCATAACCGTGTTGTGTGATCAGTAACCAGCTTCAACAGTGCTGCTTCATCCAGAGTACTTCGAGGAAGGCTGAAAAGGCGATAAAGGTAAGACGTTCTTGACTTGTCGTCGTCATTTTGTTCCAAGATTGGGTAAGCTCAAACCGAGTTTCATACAGAACAACCACCAACACCAGCTATTTAATACAGTCCAACTTCTCTATTCCACACGTATACATCCTAATATTAAAAATATAAAAATTCAAATATTTTTGAATTTAAAACACAGATAATTGTTAATTTGTTGGTATTAAGAAATTATTGCTTACGTAATCATATCTATTTATTTTATTCTGTTCAAAAACACAATTTCAATTTTCATTAAATATTAAAACCTTAAAAATATCCGCCTCTTTGCTTTAAAAAATAATAATAATCACTCTTGACCATGATGAAATAGATGATAAACATGCTATATCGAACCTAATCGTAGTGCGATAAGAGGTAGTTTTCGAGTAAGTGTATTGAAAATATCTTTCCATACTGAAAAAAAACAAAATACTATTTTAAAGAATAAACAGAAGTGAAATTCGCGCCTAATTGTTTTCCTAAAGCAATTTATAATATTGAATTACCCGAAAAACACAAAAAAGAATTAAAACAAAAAGTACTGCCTGCTTAAGTGCCTTAGTATCCTCCAAGCCCCTGGCACAAGGCCAAAAACTCACTTTCAGGGTCAATGTCTGCGATATTACTTTGTTTGTCGCTTTTCCCTTCAAATCACATAATATACTGACGTCGCACTGATACACGCTGTCAGGCAGGGCGGATACACGGAGGGTGGCGGGTGGTCACTAGGGCACGTGCTCCCTCAGACGTTGTCATTTAAAACGAGGAGTTCTGAGATTCAGATACTGGTTATACCGCTTTGAAATATTTGTTTATTTTTGAATACACATGTGGGTGCACGACGGATACGACGGGTACGACGGATTGACTGGAGAGGCAAAACCCGGGAGAGTGGAAGGAAAGGAGACATTACCTAATGGCCAAGTTTGCTCGTGGGACAATAATAGCTATAGAATAACCAAAATCAAAGACTATTTTTGTTTTTCATAACCTGTACATTTTTTATTTGCATGTGAATTATTCTACTTAAGTTACCAACATAGCCCGAAGAATCGCCAATCTTAAGTGGCATGGTAGTAGGTTGGGCATATTACTGACAGAACAGATGACCGTTTGGGGCCGAAAGGTTCTGGAGTGGCGACCACGTACCGGAAGACGCAGCGTTGGAAGGCCTCCAACAAGGTTGACCGACGACCTGGTGAGAGCCGTAGGAATCTGATGGATACGAGATGCACAGGACCGTTCATTGTGGCGATACTTGGGGGAGGTCTATGTCCAACAGTGGACGCCTTTCGGCTCAAATGATGATGATGATGATGTCATTAAAATAATGATAAAAAATAAACGTATTCCTTACTAGGCCTTTGTGTGTCTTGAAATGAATCCTGGATCCACCCCTGCACACTTTGTCATGTTAAGACGTACTTTACGATATTAACGATAAAGGCAACTTGGTGATAGTGTCAGATCGATGTGATGGGTGGTTTTCTATCAAATCGTGCTGAAATTATCCTTTACGATGCGGAAGTGAGCAATCGTACTCAATATTATAACTTTATATTGCCTAATATGAATTTGAATTGTATTTTTCTATTGAATTGGCGTTCGAAATTAATGTGATTATTTTTTGACCTTGGATAACTCAATGTACCTATGAATTATCGGAAGTTTATGATGAATAGTGATCTTTAAGAGGTAGGATTTTCCTGGTTTGATAGCTTTTGAGCTATAATCGTTTTTATCGAAATAACACCCTATTTTACGCGGGTTTATTAAATTATCTCCTGCTGCTGGGTAGAGCCGTAGGAAGTGTTAGACTTTTACTGACTGAAATCCACAGTGTTCCTTCAGTTGCCCTTTTTAGCGAGGGCTGCGGTACTCTCACAGCCCTGACAGGCACTAACTGGTCTCATCAATTATGCTGACAATTTTTTTGAGCCGCACATGGAAATCAACTAGTGTTGCCAGGTCCGATAGGATTCCATGGAATATGTGAAAGTGAATCCATGGGAAATGTGAAAGTGAACCCTGGCCCCTGGGACGAAGCAAAAGGAGTGGGTTTTTAGTCAGTAGAAATCTGACACTATCTCCCGCTCCTCCCAAAGGCGGGACCTAAGATCGAGACAAATAAAAACATTTTTTTTAAGGTTGTTTCCCACCTCAAAAAAAGTATTTTCCAATGACTTCTCCCGCTCTAATGTAGAACGAGAGGGCGTGTCAGACTTTTACTGACTAAAACCGACCTATGTCTTTCAGTTGCCCTTTGCATTCTAGGGACACGGTCATTCTTTCAAACGTTCTCGCAACCCTAGCAGGCATCAGTCCTAGTGATGTAAATGTGATTACATGTTAAGTTTTGTTAATTATAATAGTTTTTAATGAATTTATTGATTTGACTAAATACAACGCTCCCTCGGGTGGGCTTGATCCTTATCGGACGGCGTGTTACCCTTGGCTCGCCGTCCGTAATCCAATTCCGATGTTACCTAGTTTAAGCTTTTTGGCATTGTTATTTTTTAATATTACCCACACACAAAGAAAAACTCATTTATCATGGGATTACGCGACATCTATGGTGTCATATAATAACTAATCCTGCAAGGTGCAAGTAAAGTTCTCCACGCGATTTGAACATATAGAATAGCCTGAAATCATCTATCGGATAGTAGCCCACTAGACATAACACCTGTCTGGGCGGAGGATCCTCCCTTTACAACGGAGGTATGTGATTTTACTCTCTTTTCCGCATACCCTCCAAAAGTTAATCTTTAACACTACTTAGGTAAGCCTCTATATCGACCAAACAAATAGTGCTAACTCAAGCAACTTCTACATAAGTATGTTCATCGTGCTGAAAATGACGTATATAGAAGCTAGATATGTGACAATCCTTTTTGAACAGCGCGTTCCCGATTTCACGATTCAATTGAACAAATCGAAGGCCAATTCGATAAGGCACGGCGCACGGACGTGTGGCTACCATTTTGTTATTCTGGTTTGGCAAGCGGCGGCCTCTGTGCCATGAATAGGTGATTTAGAGGTGTAGTGTGGATCTGTAAACTCTTTTACGTGTCGCATTTTTTAGACGTTCCTACTAATTCAATTGATTACTATACACTACCTGTTTCAGTTAGTTCGTTTATCCTTCTCTCATTGTATTAGGAGTTTAGGAGGCACGGAGTTTCTGGCATCAAAATTGAGCAGGATTAGTTACTTGTGGAATACAAATTGAAGTTAAAACCGAAGTAAAAATGGAAGAAGGAAAAAGTTTATTCGCACCTCAAACAATCGTATACAATATACAGTTAGGGATTAAAATCTGTACGATGGCGATGCCAAAAAGGCGCCAAACTCAGCATATGTTGCCATTTTTGAAACTACAAATAACAAAGCGCTGGTATTCTTTTAGGGCCGACACACATAACTGCGTTGGGGCGCCGCGCCGCTAGAATCGGCAGTGCCGCCCGCCGCCACCCAGAATTTTGCGGTGTGCACCGCGGCGCGAATACCATAGCTTTATTAAATGGATATAACCTTATAAACCTTCTGAATAACTGTATTCGATTTGTGTTCAACCTTCGTAAGTATGACCATGTATCCGAGCAACGATCGCTTTTAAAATGGTTACCCATCCGTCAGCGTAGAGCGTTAAGAGCCTTGACTACTTACCTTGTTTTCTTTTCTGGATAAACCTTCTTCTCCTTCTTATTTGACTCCTCATATTCAGTTTCTATGCTCTGGTCATAATAAAATTCTTGGATCTACCAATAATCGCCTGTTGCAATGTCCCACACATCGCTCTAGCTTTATCCATTCCTACTTCTTTGTGCAGGCGATCTCTCTTTGGAATGTGCTCCCTCAGAACATCAGGACGGTTTCCAGTCGGTTCACTTTTAAGGTGAAGGCACGTGAACACATTCGCAGGAAGTTGGCGTAATCATGACAGCGTTGATTTGTTGGATTCGTTTTTCATAATATCTTTGTTAATTTGTATGTATGTATTTAAGTATATATTTGTTATTGTATTTTTCTTATCTAGTTTACCATAAGTTGCACCTACCATGTTATGTTTCTGCACCATCCTAAGGCCGACTGGTAGAAAATGCCTAAGGCATTAAGTCCGCCTTTGTACATAGGTTTTTTGCTAGTGCAAAAAGATTGAATAAATAAATAAATAAAATAACCAGTATCTCCTTTGTTGTTTATTTACAATAGAGTAATGTTTTCTTATTAATAAATCAGCATAATTTTATTACGATCCGTGACAGAAAAACGTCTATCCACATTTAAAAATCTCACGACAATAAACGCAAAAAGTTGCGTTGTGGCGACGTGAAAAAGAGCGGCGGGCGGCACTGCCGATTTTAGCGGCGCGGCGCCGCAACGCGGTTATGTGTTTCGGCCCTTAGGGTCCGCTGTGATGCCACGGACACACAAACGGAAGTTAAACAAACAATCGAAATTAAACAATAAATAATAATGAAAACATTGATAAAACGCGTGAATTTATGTTGAAATGTGAATTATTACGTAAAGTTCAAGTAACCTTGAAAACTTTTTCTACAACTCCATGTTGTTCCTAACCAAAATGAAGGCAAAATCTTGTATTTTTTTGCTAAGACGAGTATGTCAGCTTCTTATGAAAGGATTTACGAGATAAAGCTGTAGATGCGGGTCGTGTCACCTTTGTGTGGCCCGTCAGACAAGATAACAAAAACGTTACCGTTTACATTTACGTTTCGTATCAAACGCAGACGGTTCGCGCTTACCTCGTTCAAGTCACTGCCTTTATACCTTCGGTCTCGGTGAACCACAATTCCTGGCTTTGTAGCTCTGGAATATAATATGAATGTAGCCGCAAAACTTTCAAAGAGTAATTTCGAACTGTGGATGCTTGGAAGAAATTTGCAGAGTTACATGTATGCTTTTCATTTCACGCGCGGTTGACATGGCCAGAGTTCGATTATGCGTGCTTTTTGACTAGGTAAACTATTGACGGTTTACCGGATAAATGTTTTGTTGAGTCGATATCGGGCACACCATTTTTCGTCACTCGACAGCTCTGTCAACGTTAGCACACAGGAATTTTATGGAATCTTTTTTTCACGCATTCTCTATTTCTCTACTTTACTGTATGGAGTTTAAAAGAGACTGTGGAATAGAGAAGTTGGACTGTATTAAATAGCTGGTGTTGGTGGTTGTTCTGTATGAAACTCGGTTTGAGCTTACCCAATCTTGGAACAAAATGACGACGACAAGTCAAGAACGTCTTACCTTTATCGCCTTTTCAGCCTTCCTCGAAGTACTCTGGATGAAGCAGCACTGTTGAAGCTGGTTACTGATCACACAACACGGTTATGCTCACTTTGTCCCTTGATTTATCGATTTATTGAGGAGCGCGCTCAAAAAGAAAGTTACCGCACGGCGGCCCGATTTCAACAACACGAAAAACCGGGAGAGGGCGCTTGTCCTGTCATCTAAGCAGCCCGCTATTGGCTGATTTCTGGCATATATGACGCTCTATGATCTTTGCGCCGTCAGCTGAACCAATCATGGGTTAGAATACAGAACATACCCCCTACCGAAACCATAGTGATGGTTTCCTAAAACTGAGATTACTATACTATCTAGGACATTGATAACTAATCTTAAATTATACTCTAAATTAAATAAAAAACGTTTTATTTGAAATTAATTGGCGTAAGGTAATAGGGCAAGTTTATTTATAGGTCTCTGTAAGACACCCTTTTCTGTGCGCAGTGTCACTCACCTAACTATTGAGTCGGGACCGGGATGTAACTTCTCAATCTTGCCGAGAGGCCAAGTGCAAGAGGGAACATTGTCAGTTTTAATTATTACTAAATCTCCAACTTTAGGATTAGAAGAAGAGATAAACCACTTGGCTTTCTGTTGTAAAGTGTTTAGATATTCATAACTCCAACGTTTCCAGAACAGTTGGGAGCACTTCTGGATATACTGCCACCGTGACAGCCTATTGATATCAATATCTCGCACGTCGTACTCAGGAATGGAGACTAAACTTCGTCCAATTAGAAAGTGTCCGGCGGTTAATACATTAAATTCGTTGGGGTTGTCACTTGAAGGAAGCGGACACAAAGGGCGCGAATTCATTATGGCTTCTGCCTTACAGAATATCGTAGCAAGTTCCTCAAACGTTAAGGACTTTTCCCCTACACACCGCACTAGATGATATTTGGCTGACTTAATGCCCGCTTCCCAGAGACCACCCATGTGAGGAGCACTGGGGACATTAAATTTCCAATCAACCTGCCGTTTAGCGCAACCACCCGAAATGTCATCTTGATTCTCGCGCCAGAACTTTTGTATCTCCGACAGATGTCGGTTTGCGCCAACAAAATTAGTTCCACAATCAGAATAGAGAACAGCGCACAGACCTCTGCGAGCCACAAATCTATCCAGGCATGCGAGAAAACAATCAGCGGAGAGAGAAGACAACACTTCGAGATGTACTGCTTTAGTTGAAAAGCAGACAAATAGTGCCAAGTACGCTTTTGTCACTTTAGCATTACGACGTAAGCTTTCTTTAATTAAGAATGGACCTCCGAGGTCAACTCCGACGTTAGAAAATACCTTATTAGGTATCAACCGAGTTGTTGGCAACGGGGCCATTTCAGGCTGAAGTAACGATGGTTTACATTTAAAGCACGTTTTACATTTAGATAAAACGGATCTAATAACGCTACGAGCCGATAATATCCAAAAGTTTTCATTAACAACACTTTGCAAGGTTCGCGGTCCAACATGTAAATATTTTTCATGTAAATATTTAATCAATAGTTTTGTAAATAAACTATTTTTAGGGAGAAGTCGCGGGTGTCTAGCATTATAAGGAAGTTCGGAATAACCGATGCGACCCCCTACCCTGAGAAACCCATCGCTATCAATGAACGGAGATAATTTTCGTAACGATGGTACGTATTTTTTATCTGTTATCATTTTAATTTCCGTTTCAAAGTAAGTATTCTGAACTAGCTTTATTAATTTATCGCGTGCCTCGTTCAGTTCACGGGTTGATAACACGTGTGATTTAGCATGGGTGGGTATATCACCCTGTTTGCGAGTCAATCTTAAAATCCAAGCAAAAGATCTTTGCAATTTGGAAAATGACGAAAATTGTGCGAAGATTCTATCACAAAATTCCATTTTAGTTTCAATAATATGATCACTAATATTGTGATTCAGCAACAAATTAGTGGAAGTTTTTAATTCCGGTAGTTTATGATTGCTTTCATTCACAAACACCGTCAGAGGCCAATCGACGTAATTTTGATACATCCAATCGGCACCCTGTAGCCAACGTGGGGTGCAGTCTATCAGTTGCGCCGGAGACGCTCCACGCGAACAAATATCTGCTAGGTTATTTTCGCTGCCAACGTGCCGCCAAAAATGCGGGGGTAAGATTTCAATAATTTGAGTAACTCTATGACTGACAAAGGTTTTTAATTTATAAGGTTCCGTTTGAAGCCAGGACAGTACGACTGTCGAGTCTGATACTGCAGTTATTTGGTTAATTTTAATTCGAGTAACAAATGTATCGCAAACGAATTTTATTAATTTACTTAATAAAACCGCTCCCATTAATTCTAACCGAGGGATTGTTACGGGTTTTATTGGTGCTACTTTGGATTTCGCTGTTACTAGACGAACCTTTGCGTTACCCTTTTGGTCACGACTGATGACGTACACGCAGGCTGCGTAACCTCGTAAAGAAGCGTCACAAAATCCGATTAAATCACAAGTCGTTTCGCCCGGTAACAGCATATGGCGTTCGATACGTAACTCGCTTAACCGCGGAAGTTCAAAAATAAAGTGCTGCCACGATTTTTTAATGTTATCTGGCAACTTATCGTCCCAACCAATACCTAGCTTCCACAGATCTTGCATAATCTGCTTAGCTACTAAAATGCATGGCGCGATAAAACCCACGGGATCGTAAATCGACGCTAGCAGTTTTAGTACCGATCGCTTGGTTGTTTCGTTGTCCGATAAATTAACTGAAAATAAAAAATGATCGGATTTTGGAGTCCATTTAAGTCCTAAGACCTTAATAGAACTGTCGTTTTCGTCTTTAACGAACGTTACGGAATTTTCCCTATTTTCAGACGGAACGCGTTGCAGCAACTCCTCATTGTTACTCATCCACTTTTTTAGCGTAAAGTTGGCACTTTCAAAAATACCTATTAGTTGATCTTGGACTAGGCTAGCTTGCTCAAGGGTTTGGCATGAATATAAGATATCATCCATGTATATTCCCTCACGGAGGACCTGAGCAGCGAGGGGAAAACGTTCACCCTCGTCTTTCGCTAACTGGAGCAGCGTGCGAATAGCTAAGAATGGAGAACAGCTGAGCCCGTAGGTTACAGTTTTTAATTCATATAATTTAATTGGATCGTTAGGGGATTCCCGATATAAAATGTGTTGATAACAGCGATCTTCTTTTCTTAAGGCAATAGCGCGATACATTTTACAAACATCACTCACTAAACAATATTCGAATAGTCGAAACTTCAAGATTATTGACGCAATGTCCGGATACAGCTTAGGGCCGACCAATAGAATATCATTCAACGAGACGCTTGTGGTGGTTTTCGCAGACGCATCAAATACTACTCGCAACGGAGTTGAGGTACTACTAGGTCTCAAAATACTGTGATGTGGAATAATGTATTTACTAGGCTGATCACCCTGATAAAGTTCCATATGACCGAGCTTTTCATATTCACGCATAAATTCCTTATATTTGTTATTCAACTCAGGTACACGTGCGAGTTTACGCTCCGAGTAGATCAGTCGTCGCTCGGCCGCGGCACGCGATTGTCCCAATGGCGCGGGGTTAGGTGCGAACGGCATTGGAACTACGTATTGGCCGTTCGACTCCCGCGTATATTCATGAGAAAATATCTCCTCGGCTAGTTGATCCATTGGACTTGTTGACGGGGTACACGGCACCTCTTCAACTTCCCAAAAATCACGTAATGTTTTGTCAATTGACTGTTCGTCGTCATACGAAACTGATAAATTAAGATTTTGCGATTTATATTTATTAAACGGATATAATTTTCCGCTAACTACATCACCAAAAACTGTTTTAATCACACTAGGAATACCATCCCTAATTACGAATGGTTTATCAATAATTATATCTGGGACGATGTCATTCCCCAACAAAATATCTATTCGTGAACGCTTGAAAAACAATGGATCCGCCAACTTATAAGTTTTATATTCGCTAATGACATTTTCAGTAAATGAAACATTAGGCATATCCGCGGACACCTTTGAAATAACTACTAAATTAACTCGAAACGTCGGACCACAAGCCTGTCTTGGTTTCAAGGTACACGTGACCATTCCTTGAGTTTTTACTACCCCTCCGCCGATCCCATGAATAGTAAAAGGACATTTTTTACGTTTTAATCCTAGTTTTTGAGCACACTCAGTTGTTATAAAAGAACTTTGTGCCCCGGAATCTATAACGGCTCGACAATCGTGAAACTGACCCACACAATCAATTACATGAGTGAGAGTAGTACCTAGAACTACCTCATATTCACACAAGTTATTACTCATGAATGATTGTTGTGTATTTGTGCATGTGACGTCACTTACGAAGCGACCAGCGTTTAGTGCGAGCGAAGGAGACTGCACCGTCACGGACGATGTTCGCGCGCTATCTGATAACGTATTATCTTTATGCAACAAATAATGATGTGGTTCTGCACAGACCCCACAACTCATTGTGCTTTTACAAGCATTCGATTGATGGTCAGATTTAAGACAATTATTACACAGTTTTAGTGAATGAACACGGTTCATTCTTTCATCGACGGACAATTTACGAAATTGATCACATCGATAAATCATGTGATTTTGTTTACAAATCACACAGCTTAAGTTTGCATTACGGTTATTAATATTTTGCGGAGTTCGTGCCGTATTGAGAATCGACTTTGACGAAGATCTCTGATTTTTATTTTGCGAATGGTTATTACTAGACTTCGACGGGTTATTAGTAGCCACATTTATAAACGAATGTTCTAGAACTTTAATTTGTTTGTTTACAAACTGCATAAGTTCTTCGAAAGTAGGTATTAACTTTTGATCCCGACTTTCTTCGAATAATTTTCGCGTATGAGGGTCGAGTCTTTGTAATGCTAAATGACACAATAGAAAGTCGTCCAAGTGTTTAATATTTAATGCTTGAATCGCTTTAAGAGAATGATCAAAGGTTTCTATAAATGAAGTTAAATTCGACGAGGTATCTTTTGTTAACGGTGTAAAGTTCAACATTTTATCGAAATACCTACATGCTAGTGTTCTGTGATCATGGTATTTATCAATCAAGCTTTGCCAAGCTAATGCGTAATTTGCGGCAGTTATCGGCAGTTTTTTAACTATATTTAAGGCAGGGCCCTTTACGCATGAGAGTAAATAATGAAACTTATCGATATCTGTGAAATTTCGATTGTGAACTAATGATAAAAACGTGTCATAAAAGGTCATCCAATTTTCTGTTTCACCGTCAAATTGAAATAATGATATCTTTGGTAACGCGGGTTTTACTAAATCCTGTTTGTCTATCGCAGGGAAGAAATCATTTTCCAATTTAGAATATTTACTAGCGATTAACTGGCACGCATTATACATTTCGTCAAATGATTCAAGCTCACTTGTTGACATTTTCACTTTAGTAGGTTTTAATTGTACTTCTATTTCGAACAAATCAAATATGGTGGATTCAAATCTCAGACGGACACTTTCCATTTCAGACATTAATACCGTAAACATTGGCAATATATCTGGTTCTGTTCCCAACTTTTTGGAATAATCATAAAGCTTTTGTAATTTTGCAAATAAATATTCTTTCCTGCATGTTAACGTTTTTCGTTTCATTTCTAAGACCTCCGCCATTTTGGACGCGTAGGTCTAGCGCTAGCCAAATGTTTTTCCTATTTGAATCTTATTGGAGAGATGAAAATGAGAATCCGTCTCGAATGGACCAGAATGTGGAATAGAGAAGTTGGACTGTATTAAATAGCTGGTGTTGGTGGTTGTTCTGTATGAAACTCGGTTTGAGCTTACCCAATCTTGGAACAAAATGACGACGACAAGTCAAGAACGTCTTACCTTTATCGCCTTTTCAGCCTTCCTCGAAGTACTCTGGATGAAGCAGCACTGTTGAAGCTGGTTACTGATCACACAACACGGTTATGCTCACTTTGTCCCTTGATTTATCGATTTATTGAGGAGCGCGCTCAAAAAGAAAGTTACCGCACGGCGGCCCGATTTCAACAACACGAAAAACCGGGAGAGGGCGCTTGTCCTGTCATCTAAGCAGCCCGCTATTGGCTGATTTCTGGCATATATGACGCTCTATGATCTTTGCGCCGTCAGCTGAACCAATCATGGGTTAGAATACAGAACAGAGACTTTGACCTCTGAGTTTGTTTCGGTGTTTCTTCTCAAGGTAGTCAGCTAGTAAACACCGGTCTCATTTAGATAGATAGATATATTATTTATTATGTGTACCTTCTGAAATTACAGTAGGCGCAATTAAAGGTGTAAGAATGGGTGATCTTATCGCTAAAAGCGATTTCCTACCTTTTCTAAATCTATTTTAAACTAACGAAAAACAAATTGACGTGTAAAAGTGTTTTTTTAAGACCTATTTGTAAAATAAATATCATTTATTGATAACCTTTTATTCGATATGTATTCAACAATTTTTTTTTAAATGTTTTTCTTGATCACGGATGTGTCTAAGTTTTTTTCAGGTTGAAAATTAACAAAAGACATCTTTCCCTCTAAGATGGAAAGGTGTGTCAAACTTTTACTGACTAAAACCGAGCTGTGTCCTTCAGTTGCTCTTTGTATTTGAGGGCCACGTTAACTTTTTCAGAAGATCCCGCTGGTCCTGGCGTTTTGCTGATATCTCTTTGAGGCGCTCGGGGTTACACTCAGTACCGTTGACGAATCGGGCTTGGTTCCTACCGGACGATTGGACGTCTAGCCCGAAAAGTAATATAATACCGAGTAGCATAGCATAGCCAGCCTTTTCGTGTTCCCACGGCTTTCACATGTTTTCGAGCTTTTGGTTCTAGGACATGCCGGTTTCCTCACTATGTTTTTCTTCACTATTTCGAGAGCCTAGCTGGGTTCGAACCCGCGACATAGACCTCGTAAATCGGGGTCCCGTAAGTTTATCACTCGGCCATCACTGCTCAATAACGAGTGATTCTTGCAAATAATCTTTTATGTTTATACGCAGTTTTGATTAAGTAAACGAAGGTCCATAGAGCAAGAATTAACTAACTCTGTCCAGTAATCAATCTCCCTGGAGTAGCGGTTCTTATCTTAAGCGCGCAGTTCCAACTGCTCAAGAGCTCAAGCCCTCAAGGTGGCTTCAAAATAAGTGTCAAGGTGACGATCGATTCAATGCGGGTGCACAAATTTGCATTGTACTTCGCGCTCAGCTCAGAGCAGATTCCACTACTAAGACGTACTCAAGGACCAGATGCTTTGATAACATTACGCCTGTCCCCCACGAAGGGAGGCAGGTAAGTTAGAGATATTTATGTCGATAGGTATAAGTAATAATAAACAATTCGGGCTAAACAACAATTTCGTCATTCCCAACATTAAGTAAGCCGACTTCCGATGATGCAAGAAAGTTGTTCGAATTCATGGCCCTGATCCATTGATCTCGTTTGTTAGGGGATAATTGTCTTAGGGTACGAAGGGACTGACATACGCTGTGCGTTATAAAAGTCCCTAAACATTTAAAGAAAAAAAAAATCAATTTCGTCATATTGACTTTTTCATGGTAAGTACATTTTATTGGTTTAACTAGGTTTCATTGGTTCTATTATCGGTCCACCAGGCGTACGGCAATGCACCTCCGTGTATAGTGCGTAAAGGTGAGATACGCATGGTGGGTATCTCACCTTTACGCACTATTTTGGAAACACCTTTATTGTGCGTACAACTAAGGAGTGGAATTCCCTGCCGGAGTCTGTATTTCCTGATAGCTACAACCTGGGGATCTTCAAGTCAAGAGTGAATAGGTTACTTCTAGGCAAGCGCGCTTTATCATCAATTACATCGTCGCTTTTCATCAGGTGAGATACTGGTCAAGCGCGAACCTATAAACAATAAAAAGAATAGCAATTCGGGCCAAATTTGCAGTTTGACCATTCTTTTTATGGTAAATGCATGTTATTGGTTTAAGGAGACACTAAAAACCTGCGACCTTGAGCGAGCAAAAGAGAAGCTAGCGTCACTCCGCCCGCGCATCTAGATTATTCGAATTATAATATGTCCTTCATTTATTAAACACAATATGAACAAAATCCGTATATCAAAATATTGGTATTTAATTAAATTATTTTTTAGTTTCTGAAAGTTTAAAAAAAAAATACACCCAAACGGTTTTTGACCGATTTTCGCTTTTTTGTCTATGTTAAAAATAAATTACACCAAGTGCTGTGAAAAAAATGTAAATATTCGTATTTTAAATTATTTTGCAAATAGTGTCTAGTTTAAGATATAATTTTTCAAAACATACGGACTAGCCGTTTAGCCGTGATGTCGGGTTTAATATTATCAAACATCATATAATATCTGCCTCATAACTAGCTGTTATAGTAGAAAAAATACTGAAATATTATATATAGTGCTATTCCTGGGTATACCCGAGTACCTATCTAGTTTCATCGTCCAATCCATTCTGCCGTTCGAACGTGAAGAAGTAACAAACTAACCCACACAAACATACACACAGAAACACTCGTAAACTCTAACCTTTAAGAAAAAAAGTGATTTCGTAATGTAAGCGCTGCTTTTTCTTGCAGTAGAATGAACAGTTAGGTATTATAAAATTTTAAATTTTGGAAGTCTCGAACAATTGTCATTTTGCACATTAGCCCTTATACATAAGGCCCATCGATATATAGACTTTGCCAGTTATGTTCAAGTTCCATATTAAATGGTAATACCAAGTTGTTGCTACCAAACATTATGCTAAACTGAGGGCCTATTGGCGTAATAATATTAAAAATTTTTCTTTGGAAAGTGTTTTTCGTTTTCATTTATTTTTGTGAGTGAAAACGTAATTTTCTTTGTTGTTTTTTTGTAATAATGTGTGGTGAGCATATTGTTCTAATCCATCTACAAATCTATATACTGGGTGTCTACTTTTTTTTGGGTGTAAAATCATTCAATTACTTTTCTCGCACTGGGGAGATGACTAAAAGTAGGATTGAAATAAAAAAAACTATTTGTAAGTATGTTCCCGTGGTTTAACCTACAGGGAACCCCGGGGTTCTAGAATGCAAGGTAGAGAAGGAACATAGGAGTGACTTTCAGTCAGTAAAAGACTGATCTGCCCTCTCGTTCCCCCCAAGAGGCGGAGAAGTCATCGGATGATTACCCACCTTAACAAAAATGCTTGGTGTTTTCCGAACTAAGACTTCGAATATTCGTAGCAGAACCCATTTTACCAATCATTTACCCATAAGTAATATTCCACTAATAACCGTACCTCTATATATCTTAAGCCACGTAAGTGAAATCCTAGATTCGCCGGTAATCGTCGCGCCGTCAGCGGTACGTCTTCGTTCCTCGTATATGCGGGACTGCGGGTTAATGGTTTTGATCGTTTTGATTCGATAATTGAGCGCCTCAAGTCCGCTCGAGCGTCGTATTCGCGAGCACGCTTCACCGGCTTCACCTATTTCGATTTTAACGTTATTGCCGTCAGACGGCACAATGTTGATTATTGCTGAGCCGAGTGTTAGAAACCTACCGCGGTTGAGTGTAATCTGTTTGCGTGTTTGTAACTGTTCTAATAATCTGAAGATAGGTTAAATAACAGCGTATTAGTTTCAGAATTGGGGTTCCAATTTGCTCACAAAGCTATTTTATTAGAGGTAATCCAGTGTATTGCAAAGTTAATTAAGCATATTCGGGGAGAAATTCATGAGTGATTTAACTTGTGGATTTTATTGAAGGTTTTATTGTAGCGATCGTAAATTTTATTTCAAATTGTATTGGTGGATTACAGTTGAAACTACATATGTGTCCCTCGTAATTTTAATTTGAAATTCGAGTCAAAATTAAAACGAAATTCCAGTACAAAGCCTCAGTCTACAAAGCTTTGGAAAATTAACAAATTATATTAAATTAAATTGTTGGATTGTATCGTAAATAACGTTAAGCCGTGTGTGAGCCGTGTGGCGCGTCCGATCCCACTGGGTTCAAGAGATCAAATTAATTGGGACAGATGAATTAAATAGCCGCTGATTGATTGCCGGTTCTCTTTCAGTACAGCTTTTCAGGTGTATTGTGACGAGGTACCCTGTCTTAGGGAACATTAGAATTTTTTCGGTCATTATACTGAAAATGTTCGTATTTTCCAGGTATGATGGGTTTCCTTTTTGAGAAGTGGCTAGAGAGGAGCCATGGCGTCCTCATCTTTCACCTGACTCACCCTTAACCACGCATGGCCAGTTCGGGAATTTCCTTTTGGAAGAAACACGCGGGTGTTTTTTTTATGGTGGGTGAAAATCATTCAATGACATTCCCCGCCCTTGGGCAGAGCGGGAAATAGTGTCAGACTCTTACCGACTAAAAAACCCACCCCGTCCCTTTGTTGCCTACCTTCGAACCGAACCTTCATTTCAGAAGCCGATCTTTGGCCCCAGTAGGCTTCGACCCTTCGTCAGGGTCCCTACGGTTTGCTGACCACACGGGTGTCTCTCTTTTATGGTTCGCCCGGAAAACACGGTGGAAGTCTACCCCGCTTAGGCGCTCAAGTCACGAAGCGGTTACCTCCCGCTGCCGCCGCGGCAGAGGAAACGGCTATTTTATTTCAAAACTCACGAGGGTAGATTCATCGCCACCGCTACCGCCGCCGCCGCGACGGCTGCGATTTTCGACCGCAAGCCTGGCGGCCGCGGGAAAAAATCGCTTCGTGATTTCTTTCCCTTAGGCGGAGCACCGCCATGTTTTTGTGAAGACAAAGCGTATCAGTGTCCTCTCGTGTTCAGGCCATAAAATATATACGTTTTGCCATCAGGGTAAATCCAGGCAAAAATGATAGTACGAGCTTAAAGCCTACAGGTAAGACTGCTCCACACTGATGACAAATCGGGATATTCGGAAGGAAGAGAGGCCGAATTGGAGGCCAACTTCGACTGGCATGTTGGTCTAGTGGTTAGTGGCCCTGACTGCTATGCCAGAGATCGTGGGTTCGATTCCCATCCAGGACATATGTTTGTTTGATGAGCACGATCATTTGTTCTGTGTCTGGGTGTAATTTATCTATAATATGTATGTATTGTGATTTATAGTAGTTGATAGATTGTGTTGTGATAGTATCGCCGCACACAAGCCACAAAAAAACGCCGCCACCGGCTTCTTTTCGTGGCGGCGCCACAAAACAAAGCTGGAAGCGGCTTCTAGATTCTTTTTGTGGCGGCGTTGGTTAAATATGCCTGTGGTGGTTTTGTTTTGTGGCCCGTTTGCGGCGACCCTTATGTACGTTGGAGATCAAATCATCCGACGACGCGACGGTCTGAATAAATAGAAAATTGATTGAATATACCGCTTTATTCAGGTAAATATTTTTATCTAAGATTTATATTAGACCTATTTACTTGGTTCGTCCAATCTGGGGTTTATTTTTCTGTTTGTAGAGAAGACATTACCTATATTTCGGGAAAATATGTTATATTTTATTTTTTCTTTTATATTCTAGCTGACCCGACAGACGATGTTCTATCAAAAAGGATTGAAACTCACCATAATAAAAGAACTCTATGAGTGTAATAAAGTAAAATGTGCTATTTACAATACTTCGTTTTTTATTTTCCTGAGATTTTACTTCACGTTATTCTTGAGGTTGCGCTTACTAACATATTTTACCTCCTTATCTTAGCAGATAAATCTAATGAGGCACATAATATATTCGAACACAGTGTTCAAATTGACACATTTTTATTTCAATATTTTTAACACTGTTTAGTACAGTCAGATGAAAATTTAAATCTATATACATACAAGCGAAATACCACTCACTGATTAATCACGAAATCTCAGTAACTATAAAACCTACAAACTAAAATTTTTGCAGGTAGGTTCCTTATAGGCTGTAGACATCCGCGAAGAACGGATTTTACGAAATCTACTCGTAAGGGGGTAAACTGATTTTCACGCGAGAGCAGCCGCTGGCAATAGCTAGTATAATACGAGTATATGAAAAAAAAGCGTTACCAAAACTATTTTAGGCTAGATTTAAGGTGGTAATTTCGAGTAAAAAACGTCTTTATATTACATTATACAACTTCTTTTATCTGACTGTACTAATCATTTTCCATTTTTGTGCAGTCCAAATCATCAGAATTAAAAAAAAAAAAAATGTGTCCATTCGGACCCGAATATATTGTATCCAAATCATCAGCAAAACTTATTATAAGCGATTCTGGCACGAAAGAATGATACTGTTCATGTTTGACATTTCCGAAATATGATATGCACAAGTTACCAGTCTTTCAAAGTTGTATCGTGTTGCCCAGTTACTGGGATGTTGAGATCAAATACAAGTATTGAGTAGAGGTCAGGCAGATTGATCTAAACAAAGAAAGATAAGAGAAAGAAAGAAGTCTAAGTTAAGATAAACCGACCACCAACGACGACCACCAACGTCTGTTCGTTGGTACGGTCACCGGCCCACACTGAAAACCAGCGCTGTGGACGCGTCGTATTTTGCGTGTGGGCACAGCATTATGATGAGCATTCGGCCGTTTTGCGCGGGCGTGGCGCATATTAGTTTTATTTTTTCCAAAATGTTTGTAATATTTTAGTCTCATGTAAGCGCCTTTTCCGGCAAATAAAATGTTTTTCTTTCTAAATAAATAAACTATTTAATAGACTGTAGAGTCTATCAAAGAGTTTTGAATACTAAAAAGTTTTTATAATACTTAAAGTAGCAAGCAGCTCTCGGGTATATTTTTTGCTCTACAAAGAGCCTTAAGCGCTTACCCGTTCCCGCTCGGTGGCGCTGCAAAGGTCACTCTCTATCAACAGTAAATATATCTTTACATCCCGTTCAATTTTAAAGTGGAATAGAAATGCTTTATCTTTGTCACACTTTGATAGATAAAATCCACTTACTTTTTTTTTTTTTGACTTCACACGATTGCATTTAGCCAGTGTGGAGTTAGCGCGTTGAGATAGTATGTATTTACTATTTGATTCATAATACAAGGTGGACCGGTCACCTGGTGATAGTCGCGGGAATACGGTGGATCCGAGACGCCCAGGACCGTTCGTGATGGCGACACTTGGAGAGGCCTATGTCCAACAGTGGATGTCCTTCGGCTGAAATGATGATGATCACAAGACATTGTTTTTCATGAATGTAGATGTAACAAATCCTAAGTTCTAAGTTTTTAGTGTAAGTAAATCGATCCAGGCGTCTCGGCAAGCTTCCCTGAGGTACTCGTAGTCAATACTGCAATTAAATTCTTTACTCCATTTTCCCGAAATCGCGCTTTTTTCATTGATTTCATATATTGTCCGTTATGTAGACATTTTAGAATAAAACTTTACCAATTTTATATCGCAATGTCAACTAGGAATAAATTTGAGTGTAATTAAACCAGAGAGTACTGCACTTCACTCAGCACGGTGTTCGCGTACAGCAACTGTGGGAGTGCAATTAATAATGTGGCTTTTATTAGGGTCATTGATTTATTTCCTTTATAAAAATGAACCTATTTGGGTTGTTGAATAAAATGTTTGAGTTTAGTGAAAACTTGTTTATTTATTTAATTTATTATTTAATAAAATTGTTTTATTAATTAATATGTAGGTACTTTTATTAACTATTGATTATATTAATTATTTTGATATATTGTAATAAACTTATCCAATAACAAATTAAATTAAGAATGAAATGATAATGATAACAATTAGTGATAATTGTCATGATCTAGTACTCGTATTAAAATAACTTTGTACGATGTGGCGCCTACAATAAAACAATAAATTAATATTGTCGTAGTATTAGTCCATAGGAATATTATTAAACCACCAAAAAAACCTAAAATCAAAACAAAGGAAAGTGTTTTTTCAAATAAACTAGATAGCAACTTATAAACAAAAAAGAACACCATTTATAAGAATTGGTTCAATAACGATGATTTTTTCTCTGTTTGTAAAGAAGTTTTTTTAAGTGATCTTTAACTTCCTCTACATCATGACGAAAATGCTGAAAATAAAAAATAATGTCCTGTTATTACGGTATTATGTCCTGTGGCTAAACTACTGGATGTAATCGAATATTTTTTGTTATAAAGACTGGGAATATCATGAGGAATACGCAGTTTTATTTATTGTAGTATTGTCGGCGCCACCCTCTATATACATAATTATATAATGCATGTAACGTTACGCAATGTACAATATGTTGCGGTAACCTAGTGTATTTGTACTACTATTTTTACTTAATTATAATTACATGCATTAGCAAAGTTATTCAAAAACTAGATTATGTCATCTGATTATGTTTTTTTTTGTCATTGTTTTTTGTGCCCAAGAGGATAGATTTATAGATATATTCTTTATTGCATATCAAAAATAAATTAACAATAGGAACTTAAAAATAATAGGGTTTCACAAAGGGTCCATGTTCTAACCTGACGTATATTTACTAACAAAACCTCCTAAACGACATGAATGTAATAAATAAATCCTGAATATTACACAGAAAATCTTTGCATCAGCAAGTTTCCAATTAGCTTAAAACTACCGAAGACTAAATTTACTAAAATATTTCGTACATACAACGTCATTTCGTATCAACATTAAATACAAGATGGCGGCCCAATTTCCGCGGGAAAAACCGCGTCAGTCCGCCGGGAACCAATTGCCGTCTAACAAGCAGCCCTCGAGACTAAGCTGTTAAGCCTTGATTTAATGCCGACCCCAGGATTTGGATAATTTCACTAAATTTTTAGTTTATTCACGTTTTAAACTAAACACCGAAAGCTAGGTCCTTTAGAATTCGGATTAATTTGTACTACATAATTAGTTTGACTGCTCTGAAGTAATAATAATACCTAGATTTTGATACAAGAGGAGAAAGTTTGTCATTGCAACTGAGAATTCTTCAACTTTTTTAAAATCTTTATTATTTAAGGAATTTTAGTATACTATTGCGACGATGTCAATCCCGTCGTATTTACTATTACAATTTAATCACAAAAAAAACTTGAGGACAACTGCAGAGAATTTCCGCATAATCAAACGTTTTTCAATACATTTGCGATTAAATAAAAATACCAGTGCTAACCGGCGACTCGTAGTGTCAGTTCTTAGCGCCACACTAGTGCGGAAAACAGTAAATTACGTATTTAAAAGCGGTAGGGATTCGAGTGGGTTTTCGAGTGTATTGTAAAAATATGTTATTATTGTACCTGGAACGGTAATGAGATGAGAGGTGCGCCCTTGTTCACAGTTCGCTACAACTCCTTGTCGTACAAATGCAAGAAAGATAGCGCAATTCCAGAGACTGGTTCTGGTGTAAAATAATAATTTTAATGATGTCGATGTTTTTGTCCTACGAAAACAGAAATTTAAAAAAACAAGTCACTAAGTGTGCTAAGTGCATTATTTAGGTACAAGTAGGTTTTCACTATTCGATTTTAAGATAGGGGATAAATTGGATTTTGATATTATGTAATCTTGCCAAATTGTATCTAATATATAAACTAGTAACATGTGAAAACTTAATGGTTTGTACGTTAACTTATAGCTTACTGTGTATCTAGAAATAATTATATAATGTACGATTGTTTGCTTTTGCGGAAAAAGTAAAAATAAATTATGAACCATTTTTAGGGTAGATTGTTGGATTTTGGTTATGTTCGATTTCGTACAACTAAAAACATCAATCAATCTGCTTAACCTTTTCCCAGCTTTTTTTTTTGTAGGTGGGAATATCATCCAATGACATCTCCCGCTCTTGGGCGGAGCGGAAGATAGTTTTTTAGACTATTACTGACTTAAAAAAACCCACTCCTGTTCCTTCGTTGCCTTTCATACCAGGGCCGAATCTTTCTTTCAGAAGCAGACCCGTACAGTAGGCTTCGATCCTGCTGGGTGGTTTTGCTGACATCTCTTTGAAAACTTTTCCCCAGCTATGTTACTCTTTGTTTTGAGGTGGAGAATCATCATATGACTTCTCCCGCCCTGGAATGGGGTGAGGGAGTGTGTCAGACTTTTACTGACTAAACCCATCTGTGTCCTTCAGTTGCCTTTTGCGTTCTAGGGCCACGGTTACGGCCTTAAACGTTCCCGAAAACTCTATATTCATTTTGATCTTTTTTAAACCACTGGAAATACACAGATATAAAAGTAAACACAAAAAAAAACATCAAAATTGACTAGATATATCTGCGGGCAAAAATCAAAACATGATATAAATTAGTTGACTTGATAAAACAAATTGCGTATCTGACTCCAACTTACGACCTCAAACGTGTATGTCTACAAAATTACGTCACGGAAATAATTGAAAGTAACAAAAAATTATAAAGTTTTTTTTTTAAAAAGGCATTTTACCTACATGGTGCGATTCTCTATTTAGGTAGACAATCGCACCATGTAGGCTGTATATTAGCATCCACAACTCAGATTTATTGATTTCTATTAGCAAAACCGCGGATATTTAGCAATTTGGTAATATTTTATAAACATCTTCGGGAACTGAATAATTTGATTTCTCATTTACCAACAAGACACAGTCACAAAATAAACTTGAATCATACTTTATTCGATGCACAATGAGTTTGTCAACCATTGCTACAGCGTAGTCAGCGTAGCAATGACGTCAGATTCATATGGTGTTCGTGACGTCATCGCTACGAGCGGCTGGCTACGACGATGCTATGCCGTCGCATTCAGCCGGGAATGTTATACCATTCAACTAGGAAAAGGTGGGAACACTTTCTTCTTATGTACAGCTGAGGAGTGGAGTTTTCTGCCGGAGTCTGTATTTCTTTATAGCTACAACCTAGAGTTTATGTAGAGAGTGAAATACTTCTAGTCAAAGGTTCTTTATCACCGACCACATCATTGTTTACTATTAAGTGGGTTATTAGTTAAACATGAACGTGCGAATTTTAACTCTTTAAAACTAAAGGAAGACGTTTTTCCCCGAAATGGACCAATAAACTGTTTTTCTGGAGCTTTAGTTGACTGATACTTGTTACTCGTTGATATAAAAATTTGAAAATGTCGTTAGTTTTGAAAGAATGCTTTACAATATACCAACTTTATTTTGGTTTAACGCAGTTCGACTGTAAAGGAATTATAGAGCAAATAAGATACAGTTCGGAATCAAAACTACTCCACAACTAGTTTATTTAATACTTTAGTTTATATACTTCAAATTAAACTCGACATGAACCATTGAATCTCTTTAAAACAGAAATTTTAGACAACTGCAATTTTGATCTCAGTATTAAAACTGTTATTTGCAATATTACTCGTACAGCCCATCTTTGTAAATGACTTCATATATTCATTATCATTTCAGCCAAAAGACGTCCACTTCTGGAAAAACCCTCCCAGAAGTGTCGCCACAACGATTAGTCCTCTACATCTCGCATTCATTGGATTCCCGTGACCCTCAACTGGTCATCTAGCCTGCTAGCTGCAGACAGGCAGGGTCGAAGCCTACTGGGGCCAAGGGCTTGCTTCTGAAAGGAAAGCTCGGCCCTGGTATCTAAGGCAACGAAGGAACGGGTTGGGTTTTTAGTCAGTAAGAGTCTGACAATATCTCCCGCTCCGCCCAAGGGCGGGAGATTTCATTGGATGATTTTACCTACAACCAAAAAATAAAAGCCCTCAACTGGTCATCGATCCACGGTCGGAATGACTACGTGACATTTCAATTGCCACACACGTTTTGCTATACAGAAGGAGCAGTAAGTACATATGTGGTTATTCACACCTGAAACATCGAGAACCGATACATACATTGTTCTCATAGTACTACCAATTAATTTGAGGTTTACCCGACCACTTGAGTGGCTATGGCGATTAATTAGGTCGTCACATAAATACAAGCCGACATGTGTTAAGTTCAACTCACGCCATGTTGAAAGCCTACGGGTCACACTAATATTATAAAAGCAAAGGCTTGTATATGTGTGTGTGTGTGTGTATATTTGTTACTCGTTCGCGATCAAATGGCTGTATGAATTTGGATGAAACTTGGCAGACCTTGTCGTTGACTAACATGCACATGAAATATTTTTTACCTGAGGTATGTTCTCTTGGGCACACACACGCATTTACAACATTATTTTTAGTATATGTGAAACCTGAATATAGTTTGTTCAGAATCAGTAACTGGATCGATTCCAATAATTTTTACACCATGTTATATTTTTTCTCAAAAATATTTAAAATAGGTCACAAGTTAGCCACCACTGACACTAAGAACAACACAGGTCACGGCAGGTCATAGCGGGTATTAGTGCCAGTGCACAGCTGGGTGCAGGAGCAAAACCACACCTCAGTGGTCTGGCTGGCCCGGAGACCATGTGTTTGAGCGGACAACTAGGTAACATAACAAGCTTGTAACTTTGTGATTTTAAATGATACAGTTATTAAATTTTGTACATAGATTCTTTACATAAAATACTAGACACGTGTTTCGAATTAGAAATCTAATCGAGCAGTGGTGGCCGAGTGCTAATTGCCCCGACTTACGAGTTTTAGGTCGTGGGTTCAAACCCAGCCAGGTGCATTACTTTGTGTGATTTATTTCACCACCGCTGCTCTCAAAACAGTGAAGGAAAACCGCGTGAGGATCATGTCCTAGAATCAAAAATTCGAAGACATGTGACATCCACCAACCTGTATTGGTCCCGCGTGGTGGATTACGGCCCATTCCCTCTCCTAGAGAGGAGGCCTGAGTCCCTGCAGTGGAAACATTATAAGGCTGATAATACATATCTGTATACATTTTGATAAATCTGAATTGCATCACTAGAGTGTGCGTATGCGTGCGAAGATAGCACTACCGAACTGCGATTCCCATATTATTTACTTTCAACTAGGATAAATAATTTCTTATAAAACCACTACGTAAGTGTATTCAAATAAAATTTCATACTGCTAGAAATCTTATCGTACTAAAATAAGTAAGTACTTTACTCATAGAATCCAATCTCCTGAAATATTCCGGCAAATATATACATATATTTATATTTGGGAAACGTAACGAACCTTTACTTGTGTTTCTCGTATTATAATAACAATGATTTTGGGCTAATGAATTTTGCCTACGTAATTTGATGATTTGGCGCTGAAAATCTTCTATTAGCAGACATGAAAGGACACAGATTTCTGTTATTTCGACAAACGGACCTCATATTGCGCGTGTCATTTGTTTTCATTTACTTTCTGAATGTTGTTGATTTCAAGCGACCGGTCGGTGCTTTGGGTATTTACCGAGTCGGCGGAAATGGTATGGATACAAATAGCTTTGGGCAATAATGCCCGAATATTTTAATGGCTTGGGCAGTAGTCTGAACACACCTTGCAGAAACCCTAAGTTACTTTTAGGCAAGCATGATCCACTGTTGACCATATCACGGTAGGTGCAGGCTTGCGGACGGCGGACAATGGGTAGTTCACTGTCCGACCGTCCGGTAGCCGTCCGGAACGGGCCCAAGTCGTCGACGGCGCGTAGTGTTCCACGTGCGCCTCAAAGAGTTGTCACCAAAGCGTAGGGGCCGGGCAGGGTTGAAGTCTTCTGGGGCCAAGAATAATGTGAAAGTTAATATCATTCCTCCTTCTTTGTCCAGGCGATCTCTCTTTGGAATGCGCTCCCGTTGAACATCAGGATGGCATCCAGTCGGTTCTCCTTTAAGGTAATGGTACGTGAACACATTCGCAAGAAGTTGGTAGAATCATCACAGCGTTGATTAATTGGATTTGTTTCTCAGAGTAATTTTCGTTATTTATATGTATTTATGTATGTATTTATTACTGTATTCGTTTTCTATTTGTTTTGTTTAGCATTAAGTTGCACCTACTATATTATGTTTCTGCACCACCCTAAGGTCGACTGGTAGAAAATGCCTATGGCATTAAGTCAGCCTTTGTACAGGTTTTTTACTTGTGCAAGAAGTTTTAAATAAATATCAGGGCTCTGGAACGAAGGCAAAGAAGGAACAGGAGTGGGTTTTTAGTCAGTAAAAGTCTGACACTATCTCCCGCCCCGGGCTTCCCAAGGGCGTGAAGATGTCATTGGATGATTTTCCCACCCGCCAAAAAAAAAAAAACTGTAGACCACATCATCGCTTATCATAGGTGAGATAGTAGTGAAACGTGAGCCTATCAATAATAAAAAATACATAAAATAACAGTAAATTACTGTATCTGTTTATCTATGTTGTTGTAAACACCTGGGTTATGATCCAAGTTAGCTATACAAGTCCATAACCCGTTTGATGGCTCGTAGTCAAGTTTTTATTTGCTCTGTTTTATTTACACAACAGTAAATGCCCCGTAAACCACGAAATCCGTTTCTAAGTACCTCAAGATAAATCTTCTTAGTACTTGAAGACGAGGTGATCTTGTGGTATAAATAAGATAAGCTATAGCAAGCGCTCGGGCCGGTGCGGCTAATTTCGCCGACCGCTACCGTCCGTGAGGCTTGATCGCAAACTACAAGTGCTGTAGTAAAATAATAAATACGGTTATAAATTTGAGTAGTTAACGTATCGATTTTCTATGTTTTTTAGGGTTCCGTACATCAATGTCTGCCGTACAGGACGTATATTTTGATACTCAAAGGAATGAAAATTCATAGGGCACTTCCCGTTGACCTAGAACTCTGAAATTCTGCATGAACGAAGATCTTATAGCACAAGTACAGGAATAAATCTGAAAACTATAAATTTGTGCTTAGGTCACAAAAAAAAAAACTTTTTTCGATTATTGCCTCGCAGTGCTTGTGTGGCTGTATCGTGCGGGGTACTATAGAACCGAGTGGCGGAAAAATTGAGTTTTTTTTGGGTACTACAATACTCCGCAGCACTCGACCGATAATTCAAATTCAAATTCAAATTCAAATTCAAATGTTTATTTTTCGGACATCATGGTCCAATGGTTAGTATACATGAGACTTAAACACTATTGTTAGTAATAAATATAAACACACTTTCTAACTAATATCTCCTCATGACCAGGAAAACGTAATAAAAATAGCCCCATGAGATTCGTAAAAAAAGAAGAATGACCCTGTGCTGAGACACCCCACCTCTGTCCAGATAACGAATAGAGAGATACCCTCTTTAATTGATCATCAGACGAACGAAATGTCTCAACACAGGAGCACGCACATCGTCGGCTATGGTTTTCAGGATGCTGTTGTGGCTTCCCCGCACCCTCCTCATAAGCGACCCAACTTTTTTTCGAACGACGGCATAAAAGTCGTCAGTTCGAGCCTGCGCGAACATTTCGGAGGCACTGCAGAAACGAGGAAGTCCCAACATCATCCTGAAGATGTTATTATATTGGACACGCAAAGTGTCCAAGGACTTTTTGGTATGGTTAACCCATAGACCACCCGTGTACAGTCCTTGACAGTATGCTTTAAACAGCGTGATCTTGACTTGGTCCGTACAGCGGGCGAATCTACGAGCCAACATGTTGCCACGGACTGACAGCGCCCTGCGCTCGCGTTCTATGTCAACATCATCTTTAAGGTCGTCGGTAAGATAATGTCCAAGATATTTAAATTGCGTTACCCTTTTCAGGTGAACTCCATTCAAAGTAATGGGTGAAACAGATTCAGGACACTTACCAGCGGCCTTAAACACCATGTACTGACTTTTTTTAACATTATAAATAAGTCCGTGTGACATGGCATACGCTTCACAAATTTTCAGCATCTCCCCAAGCGCTCCTGCAGTCGGACTCAGCAGCACCATGTCGTCCGCGTAACTAATGTTATTAACATTAACACCACCCACCCGGCAACCGACACGCATGCTGCCGAGTTCCACTATGAGTTCATTTACATACAGGCTGAAGAGCTTTGGAGACGACAACCCCCCCTGTCTCACTCCGCACTCCAGCCTGTACGGATCGGAAAGAGTGCCTGACCATTTGACACAGTTTGTCTGGTTATTGTACCAATACTTAAAGGTATTCAGCATCTCCACCGGTATACCACTATCCCCTAGCTTCCTCCAAAGCACTTCGTAAGATACAAGGTCAAAGGCCTTGGAGAGATCCAGAAAACAGGCATACACCGGTGTCTTTCGGTCTGTGTAGTACTGGACAGTGTGCTTGAGACTTAGGATTGCACTCTCCGTGGATAGTCCGGGCCGAAACCCAAACTGCGCATCATGTAGTTTAAGATAATTTTGCAAACAAGAATCAAACAAACCGTCCAACACCTTGGCTATTACGGTCGCGAGTGAGATCGGACGGTAGTTCTCCAAGTCCGAGATGTCTCCCGTCCTGTTCTTAACTATGGGCACAACTATGGTTTTCATTAGGTCAGCTGGAAGGTACGCATGACTGATGCACATAGTGAACAACAGGGACAAGACCCTCGGAAGGTGCACTCCAGCATATTTCAGATGTTCGACGCTGAGCCCGTCATGCCCAGGAGATTTGCCCTTGGTCATTCCTTTAATAAGAGCACTAACCTGACTTGCTGAGAAACGTAACAGGGGCTTCCCTCCCTGGCTGCAGGGCGCAGCGTCCACCATCGTATCAGGAATACCAAGAGCGGACTGAACTCTAAAATGGTTCCTAAACATATTAGCGACCTCGCCTGGGTCACTCACACCACCCACGCTCGTCGGGAGGCCAGGCTTAACGTCAAGCTTTTTGGTAGCTTTCCAAAATTGGCTAAAGTTTTTTGAGGCCCGACAATTCGCTATCACGTCCATTTTTATTTGGTCCTGGTTCTTTTGACACCACTTTAACTTACCTTTAAAAATCCTACGTGACTCTCGCATTTGCTCGTACACTATGCCCGCCAATGGTCGATTATGAAGAACCCACAATTGAAACTTAAGCCTGGCATCCCTACGAGCCTCCGCTACATGCTTGTTCCAGCCACACAGAATCTTTTTTCTACGTTTACCATTACAACTAGTCTTGGTCAAGATAGCCGCATCTTTCAATACCTGCACTATGCTGGCATACAACCTGTCTATGATTAACCTATGAGCATTGAGGTTACACGTCCCGTAACTGCAGTCAGTAAATTCGGATGGAAAATCGATGGTTCGCAACCCCTCCAGACATAAGTCATGATATTTACTTATTTGTGATTCATCTCTTTCCCCCCAAAGAACTGCATTCATAGGTCCATCAGAGTTACATACTTTCGGTCTAATTGCTCCTAAATCACAATCGATATATATGGGAAGATGGTCAGACACATAAACGTCCTCTAGTATCCCTACATGTTCAACTATCTTCAACGCTGACAGAGAGACCACACAGTGGTCCAGCCACCTACTGCTGCCATGATAATGGTCCACAAATGTGTAACTACCCGAGTCGATACTTAGCCTATTCACATCTGCACATACCCACGACCTATCCAAGCAAAACTTTTCAAGCTCATTATAAAAAAGTTCTTTGGGATGAGCATTAAAATCACCCAACAACAATACTGTTTCGATATCACTGCTCTCCTCAATGGCACTAATTTCACCTAAGATATCCGAGAAAATAGGCAAATTATCGATGGAGTTCACAGGCATATATACCGAAAAGACTAGAATCTTACGTCCTCCGATTGTTGCCTTAATCGCAACTAGTCGGGGACTACTACACTCTACAACAGAAACCATCTCAAACACACCCTTCCTCCAGAGAATAGCTACCCCACCGTATGGTGACGGCCAGGACGTGCCCGGCGCCAAGTACACTGGTGGTCGCCAGAGATTGCGGCACTGCGCGATGCGTGCAATGCTGCGCGACGCCGGTATACTAGACACCGCAGGCGCCGCACCCGTCCACCGGGTGCGGAGGCCATAGAGGCGGAGCTGTATGAGGGATACAGAGCTGCAAAGCGCACCCTCCGAGCGGAGATAAAGCGGGCCAAACTCGAGGCCCGCAACGTGTGGCTGGAGTCTCTGAACGTCGATCCGTGGGGACGCCCATACAAAATGGTGATGGAAAAACTCCGCCCATGGGCTCCCCCGCTGACTCAGAGTCTCCGGCCCCAGCTCGTGGAGGGTGTGGTGAGCGCTCTGTTCCCTACGCGAGGGGAGCATACTCCCCCGCCTATGGCTCCGCCACCAGCAGCGGTGTCCGATGCGGACCACGACGGCAACGACGGCAACAATGCTCCAGAGGTGACCGAGGTGGAGATGAGAGTGGCGGTGCGAAGGCTGAGTGCCAAGAACACCGCCCCAGGACCCGATGGCTTGCCTGGAAAAGCCTGGGTCCTGGCCATGGAGGAACTCGGGTCTCGACTGAGAGGGCTCTTCAGCGCATGCATGGAGAGGGGCCAGTTCCCGCTTCGCTGGAAGACGGGGAAACTGGTCCTTATCGCGAAGCCGGGGCGCCCCGCGGACTCTCCGTCCGCGTATCGGCCCATTGTGCTGCTCGACGAGGTGGGCAAGCTCTTTGAAAGAGTAATTGCAGACCGCCTCGTCGTGCATCTGGCACGGAAGGGGCCGGACCTTGCGGACGGCCAGTTCGGATTTCGCAGGAGGCGCTCCACTGTGGACGCCATCATGCGCGTGCGAGCCCTCACGACGGGGGATGCGGTGTCCCGGGGCAGGTGTGTCTTGGCGGTGTCTCTGGACATCGCCAACGCCTTCAACTCCCTGCCCTGGAGTTGCATTGGTAGGGCACTCCGGTACCACCGGGTGCCCGACTACCTCTGTCGGGTGATCGAGGCCTACCTGTCGGACAGGTTCATCATCTACCCCGGTCATCAGGGGGAGTTGAAACGGCGAGAGATGTCGTGCGGTGTTCCGCAGGGATCGGTACTAGGGCCGCCCTTGTGGAACATCGGGTACGACTACGTGCTGCGCGCCGACCTCCCCGACGGGGTCAGCGTGGTCTGTTACGCAGACGACACGCTGGTCCTGGCGCGGGGACGGTCGTACCAGGCGGCGGTCGAACTAGCGACGCGCGGGGTTGCGACAGTCGTGGAGAGGATACAGCAGTTGGGACTCGAGGTGGCATTGCACAAGTCCGAGGCCATGTGTTTTCACGGCCCTCGGAGCGCGCCACCTCCGGGCTCCCAATTAACGGTAGGAGGAGTTCACATCGGCGTCGGGTCGACGATGAAGTACCTGGGACTCGTCCTCGACAGCCGGTGGAACTTCAAGGAGCACTTCCGACGTCTGGCTCCCAGGTTGAATGCGACTGGGGCTGCGCTCAAGCGGCTCCTGCCGAACCTAGGGGGTCCAGACGCCTCCTGCCGGAGGCTCTACGCAGGCATCGTTCGGTCCATGGCCCTTTACGGTGCGCCGGTGTGGGCGCCATCGCTACGGAAGCGAGTGGCGGCCCGGCTAACCGCCTGCCAGAGGGTCATGGCCATCCGGATGATCCGCGGATACCGTACGGTGTCCTGTGAAGCGGCGAGCCTCCTTGCTGGCCTACCACCATGGGATTTGGAGGCAACAGTCCTTGCACACATGCATGACTTACGCGTGGAGATGCAACGTCGGGGCGAAACTCCGCTGCCGCGACAAGTCGCGGCATGGCGGACAGAGCTCCGGCGGGATCTCATGGTGAAATGGCGAGAGCGATTGTCGCAACCTCGTGCTGGGCACGCCACGATCGAGGCGGTAAGGCCCCTCTTTGAGGCGTGGCTGGAAAGGCCCCACGGCGTCGTCACCTTCCGTTTGGCGCAGGTGCTGACCGAACACGGCAAGTTCGGTCCGTACCTGTACAAGATTCGTGCGGAGACGACGCCCGGGTGTCGCCACTGTGCGGACCGCCCGGTGGACACGGTGGAGCACACAGTCGAGGTGTGCCCCGCTTGGGAAGAGCAGCGCCGTGCCCTCGTGGGGGCGATCGGCGGCGATCTCTCGCGCCGGGGCTTGGTTCAAGCCATGCTCCGGAGCGAGGAGGAGTGGCAGGCGGTCGCCTCCTTCTGCGAAGCAGTAATGCTAGTAAAGGAGGAGGCCGACCGCCTTAGGCAAAGGCGGACACGCCGCCGCCGCCGCCGGGTTTCCGATCCCAATTTCCGGCCACCGTAGGCGCGGGCTCGCGGACGGTGGGCAATGGGTAGCTCGCTGTCCGTCCGTCCGGTAACAGACCGGTCCGAGCTCAGGTCGTCTACGGCGCGCACCGTTCCCGCGCGCCTCAAGGAGTTGTCAGCATACTGTAGGGGTCCAGCAGGGCCGAAGCCTACTGGGGCCAAAGGTTATGTGAGACTGTCACCAAAGGCCCCAGGATAAAGGCAAGGAATGGAAAGGTAGGTTTTTTAGTCAGTAAAAGTCTGACACTGTTTCCCGCCCCACCCAAGGGCGGGATTCGTCATTGGATGATTTTTACCTACCACAAAAAAAAAAAAAAAAAAAAAAAAAAAAAAAACCCCACCGTATGGTCTCCCTCTCAGTATACCGGCGGATGTGTCCACAGCAGATTTACCTGTATACTCATAATCATCACTAACCGTTCCCAGTAATGGAATGTCGTGATTAAGAAGCCATGTCTCCTGTAAACACACTAATACCGATATTTTACATAAACTTCTGATATCATCAATTGAATTCTTAAAAGAATGACAATTAAAGCTAGTGAATCTGCAAATATTTTTATGACTATCCATACTTAATTATACACTAGTTCGATTTCAAACTACGCTCCTGTTGACTAGGAGTGTACATAAAAGGCACGAAGCGCCTAAACGTAATGCCATCGGGCCACAATTCATCATTTAAGAAAATATCTAATTTTGTCTTAGAGACAAACAATTTGTACGCATTGTAAGTCCTTTCAGTCTTCATTTTTATTTTCTTAAGCGACACAACAACCTTTGTTTTATTCCTAATATAATTTATTATATCTTGTTCACTAGCTTCTTTACTCACATTAGAGATAAATAATGGAACTTTCACGTCCGCCGCTTTAAATTTACCGTTTGGTGATATACACGCGCGACCTTTTTGTCCTAACAGTTTGTATCTCTTGGCAGATTTAGATTTAACAACCTGCCACTCCGTATCCTCTTCTGGTATGAACACACTATTACACACTGATAACCGGTCATTTAACTCAGGTGTATGCTTTCGCTGTGTCTCCGCGGGATTTATAGACACAGCTGTTTTGTTTATTGCGTTAGAAATAAGAAACGAAGCATCTACCGCTGCCGCCGCCAGTGCGCGTGCACTGGATAGATCACTGCTCGAATCAATCACTGCGGCCTCCGCACGTACTTTCACTGGATCTGTTGTCTTTATCACGCTGGCGTCGCAGACAGGCTGCAGACTTGTTACGCTATCTCCCTCGCTCACGCACCCAGTTACGATGCACGACATCTCCGTGGCTGGCTCGACGCGTTGACAGTTTACTGTCTCGCTCCGCTCGGCGCGTTGAAAAGGAACAGAAATAGGCTCGCTGTTATCAGAGGTAGCTGACTCATTGTGCGCACAGAGTCGGTTAGTTTGAAACGTGGATGATTGCGCTGTTTTTATGGGCACGTATTGTAATCCAATGGGACCACTATTTAACTCATAGCTATCTTGTATACCTGCTCCTCTTCTCTTGTTCACATATAATGACGATGACGGGACAGTTTCAATTATAGATGCATGTTTCAAATGTTCAACGTCTTGTTTAAGCTGTTCAAATGTATCCATCGTTACAAATTTTTCTTGCAGCATGCATACTTGATTTTGCAGCCTTGCTATGTCCTTTAACAGTCGTGTACAGTCGATGTGATCAAAGCCCACAGGAGGAACAGCATGAAGATCCTTTGCCACAAAAATAGGGAACATTTCGGAATTTGTAGCTTTCATAAGCGCAATTATATCGTCCAGATCCCTAGACATCCTTTTCTTCCCTTCCTTGCGTCTTAGTGGAATCTTTTTCACATTTGGTATGGAGTCAAATAGCAGTGATTTTGCCTTTACAATGCTCTCCACACTAAACGATGTAGTAACTAACTGGTGTATGCTTTCTTCGTCCATATAGTCCAGGACATTCACTAGAAAAGCTAACAGTTCATTAATTACAACGTTACAGTTAACGCACTTTACTAATTTCGAATCCATCGTAAACGCGGAGCGATGGTACACCGCTGTCGCATATACGCAACGCGTCCGTGCTCGGTCGAAGAGGACGGTAGACTGAGAGGATAATATCGTGGGGGCACCATTTTTTTTGCGCACAGCTTTTTAGTGGATGGATGTGGATGTTCACACTGGATGAAATGACAAGAGTTAGCTAGGACGTACATAACTTTATAACTGGTTACATGAAAACTTGATACCTTGATGAAGCTCGGGGGAATCTGTCAGAGGTAGAAATAGTAGAATCTTCCGGCGTGGCGATACTTAAAGGAGGCTGGTTATTTTTAATATCGTACGGATTTTATCACACATGCGGAATTGTTCCGCATGCGGGGCTCCTGCCCGATATTACGCCCCTCATCCCGCTTGCGAATTACGCATTACAATAAATACTTGTAGGAAAACGACATTTACAGGAGCTACGCGTACGGAACAATCCCGCGTGCGTGATGAAGTCTGCAACATATTATAAAACCTTAAGGCGTTCTTTCCGTGGAGTTATGATGATGATGATCATTGAATCACACTTTTATATTACAAAGTCAAAAGTTTGTAAGTATGTGTCAGTATGTTTGTTACTCCTTCATGCTCAAACGGTTAAAAGATTGGGATGGATGACTGGGCGAAGGATACTTTTCACACAAAAAGTATATTACCTTGGGATAAGTATTTACTGTCATGTGGGTGAAGCTGTTGATAGAAGCTAGTAAAAGAATAAAAAATAACACTGTCATGACGAAAAGTAAAACTTTAAGACCTTTTGCCACCAATTTTCCAAAGATTACAAAGAAAAAAACAATTCGTGTCTTTATTTGCATATCATAATGTCATTATAGATGTTCCATTAATTGCTTAAAGCTAAGGTACAAATATGGACCCTGTAGGGCACAGCAAAAAAATAAAAAATAAGAAATAAGATTATAAAATTGAATTACTTTAAAAAATAAAGAATAGTGTGTTGAGTTTTTTCTTTTTCTTTTTCTTTTTTGATCGACGCTGGGTAAGAACGTATAAATCAAATATCTCACTTGTTTAGCTAGATTTTTTAATGCTAGCCACATTGTGCTGCGGCATGTTATTATGATGTGGCTTGCAATGTGGGTAGCATTAAAAATATAGCTAAATTAGTGTGATATTTAATTTATACGTTATTACCCCAGCGTCGATCTTACCCCAACGCATCTTAATATTTAAATACCATTAGTATGGAAGAGTAAGAACAATATTTATGTTGTGTTATTATTCATGAATGTTTATAAAACTCATTATTTTGGTTGTGTCTCATTCATTATTCAAACGCTCCCAAATTGAAGGTTCTTTGGTTTCTGATACCAAAGAACCTTCAATTTTGGAACCTCTTCTGTTTTATATACAATTCTTGTTTTGTTGTTTAATTGTTAACGTCTAACCAACCTTCAAAGCCTTTACCGGCACAAAACAAACAATCGATTTTATTACCATCCATTGACAGACAATCAATTATAATCTATTTTAAGATTCAATTTCTCGAGAGCGACGACGCTGCATCGGCTCTTTTGGTTAAAGACACATTGCTTACAACTTTGTTTTTAGCAAATGCAAAACCCAAAACACGGGTCTAGTAATTTGACTGGGCTATTGATCTAGTGGTTAGTGGCCTTGACTGCTATGATGGAGGTCGTGGGTTCGATTCCCACCCAGGACAAATGTTTATGTGATGAGCACGATCATTTGTTCTGTGTCTGGGTGTCATTTATCTATAATATGTATGTATTTAGCAATATATAAGTATGTTTATCAGTTGTCTAGTACCCATAACACAAGCTCTGCTTAGCTTGGGACTAGACGACGTTGTGTGATAGTTGTGGAATATTAAATTATTATTACTATTTTCATGTAAAGAATCTATGTACAAAATTTCATAACTATATCATGAAAAATCACATAGTTACAAGCTTGTTGTTACCTGTTTGTTCTCACAAACACATGGTCAACGGGCTATCCGGGTGACTGAGGGATAGTTTTGCTCCCGCATCCAGCTATGCGCTAGACGCTAATGCCCGCTATGACCTGCCGTGACCTGTATTGTACTTAGTGTCGGTGGTGTCTAACTTGTGAGTTTTTAAAATATTTTTAGTAAAAAATATAACATGGTGTAAAAATTATTGAAAACGATTGAATTACTGATTCATATACTAAAAATAATGTTGTATAAGTAATGACTCACTGGCGCTGCCGCTGTCGAGAACTAAATTCATCAAACAGGTGCAAAATATAGGATTATTTCTTATTCTATTTTCTACAGGAGTTCCTTTCATAAAAAATACGATAAAAAGTTGAAGTTTGATTTATTTTTCCAAACAAAACGTAAAGACTTTCGAATTTCTAGTGTAAATAGAATTCTAGAGATAATGTACATCCATCAGCCTTTGTGCCAGTTTGATTAGGCGATTAATCAACCAGCGTTGAGCAATAACATTCCAGTTATTTAGTTTGAAACAAAAACAATCAACACCCACACGACTTAACGAAAACAAAGTAAATTGTAGAACGTTAGTGTTGGTTGGGACTTGAATAAATCTATCGATATATTTATTTTCTCTTTCAAAAATTCTTTCATTTATTTTATTGTGTCGGTGTTTTATTTACAACTTATTTTGATGTGGGCAATCATCCAATGACTTTTCCCGTAGAGTTTAAGCTTAATTATTTATTTTTGTTATTTTATCTTTAATGAGCTTTACATATTTTGTGTTAAATCAGTGTAACTAGCCTACTAATCAGTATTGTGACTTTTTTTGTTGATGCGGAAAATCATCCAATGGCTTCTCCTGCTCTACGGTGGAGCGGAAGGGCGTGTCAGACTTTTAATGACTAAAACTACATCTGGGTCCTTCAGTTTCCCTTTGCATTTTAGGACCACAGGTTTCCTTTACCGTTATACTTCGCTGCTCTGGCAGGCATAAGCCCTGCTGGGCCCCAACGGTTTTATTTACAACTTAATATCCTTAAAATCAACTGCGACGTCAATCTTTATCACGTCAGTATGTAATTATTTTATGCGGTACTCGTGTAAATACTCCTTAATGCAAAAATCATCAATGTTTACAGATTAAGTTATTGAAATCCCTATCGATAATTTTCATTTGACTAATATTCCCCATCCCTAGAGTAGTTACAACTACATTAATTACCACACAAAGGCTTATTTGTCTATTCATTAGGGATGTTTTAATGAATGCATTGGTATTAGTCGAATCGACATTTTGAGCTTATTCTGCTTTAACATTAATTTACAATGTTAATTAGGTACTTAATTATGATCGAGCGAGAAATGCTGAGTCGGTAATCTATAAATATCTGATTCAACGTTTTGACTGCTACTATTAGAATGCTTACCAGTACGATTGGAAGAGTTCCTAACAAGCATAGCATCAGCATATAATGTTCCCACTGCTGGGACCTCCTCTCTAGGAGAGCGAATGGGCCCAGTGCGGGTTGATGGATGTCACATGTCTTCGCATTTTTGGTTCTAGGACATGCCGGATTCCTCACGATGTTTTCCTTCACCGTTTTGAGAGCAGTGGTGATGAAATAAATTACACAAAGTAATGTGTTCGAACCCGCGACCTACAAATCGTAAGTCAGGGCCGTTACCAACCGGGCACCACTGCTCAAGCTTATGATATTGTGGAATAGATTAGAATAGAATTTACTTTATTGCACGACAAAATAGTAACAAAATTTTTCCATTAACTTAAATCTGGGGTATAATGGCGGTCTTATAGCTGGCAGCGATATCTACCAAACCATTTATTTTATGGGTTTGGTATCTAGCCCCAAATCAAATAAAGAAAAACTATTTACAAAACCACACAACCAATTTCAATACGAAAAACCCTAAAACGTATACTTTTTAGAGTTTTTCGTACTGAAATTAACAAAGAAACAAAACAAATAATTGAATGCAAAATATAATTGTTATATAAACAGATAGAAAATATTATAGACATTTTTACGGTTTTGTTTCTTCGTTATCACTGACTTGCGAAATTAAAATTATTTGTATTTTTGTGTGGAAAGTTTATTTTTATTTCTTAACTTTTTCGTTGTACAGCTAAACTTACATAGTGCAAAAGTTCTTTAATAAGGTGCCTAAAGAATGTCACCACTAAGTCAGTTGTAGCCAAAGTTATCTCATCACAATTTCAATAGTACAGCGGCAATACATAATTTTATTTCGGAATTCCCGTGCCTGCCTTCCTACTTCATCATCAGATCACTTCGATGGTAACTATAATCAGAGTACAATTTATGACAATTCTAATAAGCTTTTATTTATTTTTTGCTTTTGTTTTTATTCGGCCAGAGTACATTGTTTTATTATAAGATTTCCGTAACTGCTTTCTGCTTTCAGCATCAGATAAGTTTGATGGTACTATTATTTTCATCAGCATAATTTGTTTAAATATGTTTTCTCATAATCGCCTATCTTAATTAAGATATTAATATTATTTATGTATTTTAATCACTAATAAACCATTAAAAATAAAAATAAAGATATCTATATGTGAAAAATAATACTAAAAAAATAAGATTTTTAAACCACAGATAGCCGATGGGCCATCTGTGGTTTTCTTCATAATTTTTTATATCAAAGGGGTTTGGGGGTAATGGAACAGAGAGTAAAGTCCCACATACCTCCGTTGAAAAGGGAGGATCCTCCGACCAGACAGGTGTTATATCTGGTGGGCTGCTGCCCGATAGATGATTTCGGGTTTGTTCTATATGTTCCAATCGCGCCGCGAATCTTACTTGCGCGATGCAGGATTAGTTAATTTGTGACGACTTAGATGTCACTACAGGGGTATGAAAGTTTTGCCTTAAAAATGTAGCTGACTTATATTTTTTTTTATTATCGCCAAAAGTGAACCTTAGGCCATTTTTTAAAGGACTGTAAGAGAAATCAATCGCAAAAAGAATTAGTCTACCAATCGTAACCAAACGAAACTAATTTGTAGATTTATAGTAGATTTTTTATCATCCATTATTTTTGATTTTGGTTTCGCTATTTATGTTAAGTACGCATTAAATAGTGTCAATCACTATCGCAATATTAACGCGTGTCTTTTCAATTCATGTAACACTTATTTTTTTACTACTTTTAGTGATGAAAAACTGCAAGTGTGAAAAATATAACGTACTAACCAACGTAAAAAAAATTATCAATAGAAACTTCGAAATATTACGTATTACACTTACAACGCTTTCAAAGGTTACATTCTTCGTCTTCTTCGGTTACGGTTTATAAAAAAAAAAAAAAAAAAAAAAAAAAAAAAAAAAAAAAAAAAAAAAAAAAAAAAAAAAAATCGTATTGTATCGTATTGTCCTCTAACATATAACTTAGGTTTCATTTTTGGCGAAAAGAAAAAAGTAAATCATGGCAAAAGTTTGGCTTAATGGCTTTTTGAAAAATATTTATTTATTTAATTTTGGTATTGGTCCTTAAAAGAACCGATTCGCAAACTCTCATCCGACTAAGCACAAAACAAAGCTAAAATCTATTTCGCTTGGATGACAGTTACCACGCGACGAGCCCGGTGGCCACGGCGTTCTCATTTCCTGCCTGAGCGTTTACAATAACTACGCCATTTGTTTACTAAAACATTTTTATTGGCAAATCGTTTTCATACATCATATACGACTTATTGCATTCAAAATTAAATAACACTTTGTATAATATTGAGCGTTATAGTACTGGATTTTATATAATTTGTGTTAATATGCTATTCATCTATTTTTTTTTATGATATTGATGGTTTAATTTCAAGCACTAGTTTATATCAATAAAAAAATAAAAAATGTTGTAGTTTTTTGAATAATAATTTATAATGTGTAATTTTAGTACGAAAAGTTGATCAATAGTAACTACAATAATTAGGAAGAAAGAAAGATAAAAAAATATTAGGCACGCTTCAAAGTAGTATTTTAGTTATTTCAAACTCAAAATTATTTATTTCACAATGTCTACATAGGCACTTATAAAACGTCAGAAGCTAGTGCACGATTCCAATTGGTCGTGTCCTATGGAGAAGAACCGGCAAGAATCTCCATGGCTACTCTAACCTACCATACAAAATAAAAGTAAACGAGAATAAAATCACGTTTCGAAAATCTTAAAAGAATCCACCGAGCACTGATTTATCACTACAAATAAGCTACGTGCTACGCCGTAGCACTCGCGTAGCACCGTAGCGCTACGAGACTATCTATTTGAGGAGAGGAGAGTCGCGAAGGCAATCGAAGTCACTTTGAGCCGCGCTTCAGGTGGCAAACTACTTAGAGAAAGTGCAAAATTCTACATAAAGCCACTGTGCAACGAACCGAACTAAAACCTTTGAACTCCTTTGATTTGTGGAGGGTTTACGATTTGACGGCGGTGTCGGTGTCATTTACCTTCAACGTCTGACTTTTCTTGTAAATCTTCTTAGAGGATGTCTGTGTGTAGAAAGTGAGTTTTTCTTACTTAGTGCTGACTTGAAGGTTTTTTTTACACGATAATTTTGAAAAGATCGTTGCTTGGGTACAAGTATATTGTATAAGTAATTTTATTCTATCACTTGTGCAAGGCTGAATCGCAATGAGTAACTAATTGTAACATCGTTTTGTTCATACGAGTTATTACTGAGCAAACCCGTATAAAAAGCAATCATAAAATTGAACCACAATATTGCAGTATTTATGTGTTCAAAAAGTAAGTAAAACGTGTTCTAAAGAATGTAACACACTAGTTACTTTATTTTTCAGTTACCGCCTGTGCGCCGGTAGAGGGTGCATAAATCAAACTTTGTTCAAGCGCTGTAAATCGCCTCACTGTTGCGCTGTAAAGCGGTATTTATGACGTAAAGCAATGTCCACAATATGGCACAGGTCATGGTAAGCACGGTCATATTTCGTGAGATATATGTCGGACAAATGTGTCTGAAATAAATTTAGATGACAAGAAGATGTAGGGGGTTTTTGTGGGTTTTTTAGTAAAGTGAATGTCTTAATTATTCGCAAATTGATTTTTAGTAGATACTGTGATAACTCTTGATAGTGATACAAAACTACCCCGAGTTTTGTATCACTATCAAATGTTATCACAACGTTAAGTTCATACAACTATTTATACAGAAACGCAATGGCAAATGAAGAAACATGGGGTAGGTTTAGTCAGTAGTTATACACTGTGAGAACTTTTGTGATGATTTCTCATACCATATAAAAAATAATAAACTAGTGCGCCTCACAATCAACGACTGCATCACGGCTTACCATTGTGTGGGATCGCAGTCAAGCACTGGTTTATATCGAATAAAAAAAGGGGATTCATGATGTGATCATTAAAAAGATGTTTTTTTTTTTATGAAAAGTTAAAAATAAAGTTTATAATACTCCTACAGTGTTGACTGTTAAACTGTATTTTTATTGTATTGTGAACACTTTACCGATGGAAAATTTAAATCTGTTTTAAATGGGACACTCGACTCGACTTTTCACGATTATAACAAAGTGAAAGTAAAATAATAATCATGTGATTTTAAGAGTTTATTATCTACACAAAAAAATAATTTGTCGATTTTTATTTAAGATACCCAGACCCGGAAAATCTATTTGTTGACCATACAAATATTAGTTCTGTGCGGAATTCAAACTCATAACATAAACAAAGCGCAAACCGTGCTGTCAAAAAAAATATAACTGGAAAATTTTCGATTATTGGAAGGCAGTTCGTCCTATCTGTCCTCTGTGGTTTCACCCACGTCTTTGCTCCCGTGGGTCATAGTGTAATGTTATATAGCCTATTGCCTCTTTTCCTCGTTATTCAATAAACTCAAACGCATTTATTTTTATATATACCATTTACAGGCACATTCGAATAGACAAAATGTCGGTCAGTAAAGAAAAAAAAGTTAAGCAAAATTTTAATAAAAGGGATATTAAGCACTAAAAAAATTGTTTTTAAATTTCAACCTATGAGATTTTGAGATTAGCTCATTCTAATAAACTTTATAATTTATATGTAGATTTACATAGATAAATACAATATACTCTGAGCGCAGAACTTTCGCTACCAAACTGTAACTATTCATATCGGTCCAATCGTTAGTTTGCAATGCAAGACCGGCCACAGTTGCCACAGTTTGCATGGCATTAGCAGGATATTGCCACGTTGCCAGGATCTCAGTGGGGCGTGGCCTGAATGCACGGGTATGTTCTGTGCATGCACGTTTGTAAGCACGAGAATATCAAACTATTACGTGAGTATTGTTCTAAATTGGTGTAAAGGCGAGATTACTTAATGAAGCGAGATCAGAGTAAGAATATTTTACTTCAAGTAAAATTAATTTTTAATTGATCAGATTATTGTTCCGGGTCTGCGTGTCTTTTGTATGTGTTACATGTTCGTAAACGTACTCACAATACCGGAGTAATTGTTAGTGTGGGGTGATGTCTTTTTTTAAATTGTACACAATACCTTTTTTTATAAATTAATATAAACTAGTGCTGAACCCCAATTCCTGATGGCAAACAGTGATGCAATTGTGAATGGTAGGACACTTCAATTTTAATCGGACGGGAAGACCGCAGCTGGCAAATTGTGGGTGTAAAAGATGAGGCGAAATGCTTAGTCCGGACCGTAGAGGTCACACTGACACATTTTTTATGATGATTTATTTAGTGTCAAGTGTTTATTATTATAATTATATCTCTTAAAGCTGATACTACTGTTAGTTCTTTGTAATGCACCTTAACATAAATAGAAATATCTTGTGATTATGAACGTCACATATAAAAAAAAAAATGTGTAAAGATAAAGACGTACGCCTTTGGTATAAAATTTACCAAAAAACCCTCACTTGTTAAAATCTACCGAGCTGTTTAAGCTACAGTGCGTGTCAGAGAATTATGCATACAAATATTTCCAAAAAACTCTACTCTCCTTTTGAGGCAGTTGGGTAAAAAAAAGGGCCCACTATCATTTTTTTTGCCAGCCAGCCAAAATATTAAAACCTCCGACGTAACAAAAAAAGATCGTCGATGACAGGGAACGACACCTCACCCGCTCCAGGGTCAAAAACCTAACTCAACCTCCTTATCTGTAACCTCACCCTAACATTTGGTAGCAAATCGTTTTTACATCCAATAATATCGCGCGATATTCACAATAAGGGGCGTCGAGATATATGAGAGTAAATGATATCATTTATCCGCTTGAGTTTTTCATGGAGTTATATGAATGCGATGTACTGGTACAGCTGCTGCTTTCAATGTCGACAAATTATTCTGTAACAAGAAAAATGGAAGGATTTCGAAATGGTTTGCGATGTTTCAGTTTCGCTTTCATATTTATTGAGACCACGATGAGGCTAAGCCATTTAGGTACTTTTATTTTTAGTAGTTAGATTGCTGTTTGTAATCATAATTCGTGATTTTGTCTTTATTGCACACAAAAACTTACAAATCGGACAACCCTGCGTACGGCAAATAAAAAAAATGTACCCTTACGTTGTTGAAACTTCCACGGCCCGGACTAAGCGTTTTGCCTCGTCTTTTATACCGCGTACATTGAAATACTGAAACAATTTGCTTGCTGAGGTCTTCCCGTCCGATTAATATTTAGGTGTCTTCAAGGCTATAGTGAATAGGCTCTTAATAACCTAATGCACCTCACCATCGATTACATCACTGCTTACCATCAGGTGGAATTGCAGTTAAGCATTAGTTTATAAAAATTAAAAAAAAATATGAAAAGAAGAGGAGCAAAGGTGAGTGAAAGAATTGGTGAAATATAGATTTTGCCAAAAACGTACGATATAATGAGAGATCAACAAAAACTTATAATTTCTTTAGAACATCCTTACTTAATAAATAAATGAAGAACACATTATACAAATCTTCTATTTATATACAAATATCGCAGCCGTATCGCATAACACTACGTATTACAAGTTGGCGCGCCAGATTGTATAATGTCGTTGCTATGTGCTAACCTCACGTCCCGTCAAAAATTTGGTTGAAATAATATACGCTGCACTGTATGCGCACTACACGTTCGTCAAAGCGGCTTAGTAACGTTGAGCTCAAATACAAAATGGGTGCATGGTTGATACGTCGTTTTTGAAAGTTTTAGTTTCAATAATCGCCGCAAGTAGCACTGCATGCACAAAAATAACGTCGTCACAATCGACAACGGTGTTATAACAAAGTGAAATCGGAAAGGCATCGACGAGTTTTTTTGTTATTATAATTACTTATAGATTATTGACTAATTATAATTAGTCCAATTTTAGGCCACTTCGACACGGACAAATTAGGTTAGAAGAAGATTATGATGGGTAGAGTGAGTGGCCACCTTTACTTAACATTAATTTCAAGTCACTTGTCACGTGATTTCTCCGCAGATAACGTTATCGCCATACATTTTGTACTAAGCGTTTGGCGGGAATGCTTACAGAAAAGTCATTTGTCCTAGCCTACATCAGGTCAGCTAGTACATAATATTATATACTACACTGATATATGAACTAATAATTGTAAATAATAAAGATACATACATTCAGAAAGACATAAAGTTCTATAATTACATATTTATGACAAATGTTGTTAACAATGTTGCTCGTTGATTACATTAATAGTCCGCATAATCTACCCTCCGTAATAAACTCTTTATTTTTCACAGTTAAAGCATAAACAAGTTATGTCGTCTTCGTTTAATGATTTTCGCGAATATTTCGAGAGACGAGGGTGGCGGACAATCAACGCTAAAAGCACCATTGTCAATTTTAATGAAACCCTCCGAGATATCAACTTTGTTTCGGCCCATTGTCGGAGACAGCCGAAGTCTGCCGAAGTCTTCCGAAGAACCGTCGAGTTTTGTTGTGTCGCTGACAAACTTTTATTTGACCAAATTGTTCATAGTTAGACTCTTTCTTATTGTATGGAAACGAGATAGCAATCCTATTAAAACTAAACTGTTTGTTTCAGTTCCTACTGAAAGAGTCGTCTGTTAAATGAAATAACTTCTTGGAGACGTTAAATTACTGTTTGTAACGAAATAAGAGCCAAGAACTTGAACATCGAAGTTTGATGCGAGGCGGTTTAGATCAATCTTCCTAGGCGTTTCCTAACTGTGTAGTGGTTGAATCATGCAGTTGGATGTTATGAGTACAAGGAGAGACTGCCTATCTGACCTCCATTACCCAGTAACTATGTAACACGATACTACTTGGCAATACTGGTGTCAGACTACCTGTTTTCTAACTTTCCGTAACGACTGTCAAAGATCTAGAAATGACAGCCGGAACCAACGGCTTAGTGTTAAATTGGTCCCCATCCGTAGGCTGACCTCGGCAGTCGTTGTTTAAGTTTGCTGTAGCATAAATTTATTTATTATTTATTTTATGAATCGGTTACTGCGTATTCAAAGTCGACTATCATGATGGTTCAATTTGTGTGACGAGGATTATAACTGATTTTCGAGTCTCAATCGAAGTGCTCCCCACTTGCACATGCGCGTAATCCGCACACAACAACGACGCACGAGTATAATATACCCACAGACTGCACGCTACGCTATAATGCTACGAAAATGTAATGCCACAATACCAATAATATTCCACAACTATTACACAACGCCATCTAGTCCCAAACTAAGCAAAGCTTGTTCTATGAGAACTAGACAACTGATAAACATACAATTATAAATTTCTAAAAAATATTTGTTTTCGATGGGAATCGAACACACGATCGTCGGCATAATAGTCAGGGCCACTAACCGCCAGACTAACAGGCTAATCAAAACAATAAAGCTATTAAGGCTAAATAATTATAATAAGTACATATTTCCGAGTTTTAGTAGGTAATCTTAGACTGTGAGTACCTGCAAAGTTAATTGAAATAATTAAGGGTCAACAGTCGTGTTTACTCATTACGGGATAATAGAGTGTTTACCCTGAGGAAACAGGAAATATCGGCCAGAATGATCAGTCTATGCAAGCTTGTTATTTCATAAAGCCGGCAAAGTGTGAGTCGGACTTGCACATGTAGCGACATCAGGCTCGGAGGTTGAGGAGGAGGTGGAGTCGGGAGGCGACACCGGAAGAAACGCAAGTTTCTTCCGGAAACGCTCCCTGTCGAGGGACAAATCGTCCTCCGACGCTGAAAAGGGCTCGGCCCGAAAAATCCCTACCAGTGGGCGGGGAGCGGGCCGAGCACCGGGAAGAGGACGGGGAGTCACCTCCCAGGAGGCGGCCGAGCGAGCCGAGAGGCTCGCCGCGGAAGGGCGCCACCCCGCTGCGATGGACCCCTCGGGGCCATCTGGCAGCGAGAAAGAAGAAGACTCTGCCGAGGAGTCGCGACGGTCCTTCGGCGAGCTCGTCGTCGCCGCGTTGCGGGATATGGGCCGCAAGCGAGAAAGGACGTCGAAGGAGAGGACGGTTCTCCGCCATGCCGCCTCTATGCAGGAGGCCTTCGACGTCGCCCTCCGGAAGAGCGTGGCAAAGCTCCAGACCGAGCTCCGAGCCGGGCTCCGGGCCGAGCTTCAGGCCGAGCTCGCTGCGGTCCATGGAGCCAGCAGCCGGAGGCCCGTGGAAGGTGGGTGCAGGCAAGGGCAGGGGCAGAGTAGGCCCCAGCCCCAGCCTCAGCCCCAGCCTCGGCCCCAGCCCCAGCCCCAGGCCGAGTCAGGAAGCCAGCTGCTGACACTGGTGCAGCGGGAGCTGGCTGCTTTCCAGCAGCAGCTGCAGAAGCAGCTGCAGGAACAGCAGCAGCAGTTCCAGCTGCGGATCCAGCAGCAGCTGTCCCTGCTGGAGGGCATCGTATTGCGCCCCCCACTAGCGGCCTCCGGCCAGCGAAGGGTGGCGTCCTACGCTGCCGCCGCGGCCTCGGCGGCTGCGCCCATGGCGGGCCCGTCAGGGCTGACCAGGCGCGTGGCCACGGCTGCGAACCCCGCCGGAGCGGCCCCGCAGGGCAGAAAACAGCAGCAGGGGAAGCCAACCCCTGCGGCTCCCCCCAAGAAGGGCAAGGCGGCACCGGCCCCTAAGGCGGCGGGAGCCCCTGCTGCTGCTGTGGCGGCAAGCAGGCGGCCGAGGCCGCCCCCCCAACCTGCAGATCCTCCGGCCGAAGCCGGATGGCAAGTGGCTGGAGCCAAAAAACAGGCTGGCAAGGCGGCTCGGGCTGCCAGGAGGCGTGAGCGGCAAAAGCTGCGGAAACGGACGGCCCTCGCGGCCAGGATTCGCACCCCGCGCTCTACGGCTGTAGTAATTACGCTGCAGCCGGAAGCGTTGAAAAAGGGTGCGACCTATGGCGAGGTCCTCCGTAAGGCGAAGCAGGAGGTGAACCTCACCGACCTTGGGATCACCGGGGGCTTCCAGATGCGGCATACCGCAACTGGTGCCCTGATGTTGGAGGTCCCCGGAGCCAACAGCGGCCCCACCGCAGACGCCCTGGCTGACAAGATCAGGGCGATCTTAGACGCGGAGGAGGCCCGGGTGTCCAGGCCCACAAGATGCGTCGACATGCGCATTATGGGCCTGGACGATTCCGTCGAGGTCGAGGAGGTCGTGGCCGCTGTCGCCAGGACGGGTGGGTGCCCTGCCGATCAGGTCCGGGCAGGCACCATCCGTGTTGACGGCACTGGCATGGGGGCGGTTACAGTGAACTGCCCCTTGTCAGCGGCCAGGAGCATCACCGGGGAGGGTAAGCGACTCCTGGTGGGCTGGGTCTCCGCGCGGGTTAAGCTGCTGGAGCCCAGACCGCTGCGCTGCTATCGCTGCCACGTGGGCCACCACGTGGGGGTCTGTTGCGCAGCGGAGGAAGATCGCAGCGACCGCTGCTTCCAGTGCGGTCAGCCCGGCCACAAGGCCGATACCTGCAGTGCAGCGCCGCACTGCTACGCATGTGCGGCGGCAGGCAAGTCGGCCGACCACCGGGCTGGGAGCAGGACCTGCGATCCCCCCGCCAAGGCCAAGGGCAAGGTCCCAAGGCCCATCCCCGCGAAGGTGCTCACCGCCGCGGCTGCCCCGTTGGCTGCCGCCGCCATCGCCTCCGCAGACGCCGCCGCCGCTAACACCGCGGCAGGACCCTCACGGAGGGCCCGGGAGGAGACTGTAATGGACTGCCAATAACGGCTCCATTACGTCTCCTCCAGGCGAATATCAACCACTGCGCCCCCGCTCAGGATCTGTTGCTCCAGAGCATGGCGCAGTGGTCGATCAACATCGCCGTTGTCTCCGAGCCGCACTTTGTCCTGCCCAGAGCCGACTGGGTTCAGGACCTGAGCGGCTCGGTGACACTCATTTCGTCGGCCGCCGCCGGTACCCCGGCACTCGAGGCCGTCAAGAAAGGCCGGGGTTGCGTGGCAGCACGGTTCGGGGACATAGTGGTGGTAGGCGTCTACCTGTCCCCGAACAGATCTCTCGCCGAACTAGACAACTCCCTTTTGGAGCTGGATGCCGTCGTTGCTGGGTTTGACTCCAGCCTCCCCGTGGTCGTTTGCGGGGACTTCAATGCCTGGAACGAGGCTTGGGGTTCCCGGTTCACGAACCAACGAGGTCGCAGGGTGGAGGAATGGGCCCTAGGACAGGGCCTAGTCGTACAAAACCGGGGTTCTGTCCCCACGTGTGTGCGGATGCAGGGCGAGTCGGTGGTGGACGTTACGTTCGCCAGCCCTGCACTGGCACCGCGCGTCGTCGACTGGCGCGTCATAGAGGAGGTGGAGACGTTCTCCGACCACCGGTACATCCGGTTTGACGTCTCCGCCCAGACCTCGACCGTGCCGGTCCGACAGACCCCGTGTGGTCCGCGTTGGGCGCTGAGGCAGCTGGACAGGGACCTGCTCCAGGAAGCCGCGATAGTACAGGCCTGGGTGCAAGCACCGGACAGGCCTGTCGACATCGACGTCGAGGCGGACTGGTTCCAGGTGGCCATGTCGCAAATCTGCGACACGGCCATGCCCCGAGTCCGGCCAGGACGTGCCCGGCGCCAAGTACACTGGTGGTCGCCAGAGATTGCGGCACTGCGCGATGTGTGCAATGCTGCGCGACGCCGGTATACTAGACACCGCAGGCGCCGCACCCGTCCACCGGGTGCGGAGGCCATAGAGGCGGAGCTGTATGAGGGATACAGGGCGGCAAAGCGCACCCTCCGAGCGGAGATAAAGCGGGCCAAACTCGAGGCCCGCAACGTGTGGCTGGAGTCTCTGAACGTCGATCCGTGGGGACGCCCATACAAAATGGTGATGGAGAAACTCCGCCCATGGGCTCCCCCGCTGACTCAGAGTCTCCGGCCCCAGCTCGTGGAGGGTGTGGTGAGCGCTCTGTTCCCTACGCGAGGGGAGCATACTCCCCCGCCTATGGCTCCGCCACCAGCGGCGGTGTCCGATGCGGACCACGACGGCAACGACGGCAACAATGCTCCAGAGGTGACCGAGGTGGAGATGAGAGTGGCGGTGCGAAGGCTGAGTGCCAAGAACACCGCCCCAGGACCCGATGGCTTGCCTGGAAAAGCCTGGGTCCTGGCCATGGAGGAACTCGGGTCTCGACTGAGAGGGCTCTTCAGCGCATGCATGGAGAGGGGCCAGTTCCCGCTTCGCTGGAAGACGGGGAAACTGGTCCTTATCGCGAAGCCGGGGCGCCCCGCGGACTCTCCGTCCGCGTATCGGCCCATTGTGCTGCTCGACGAGGTGGGCAAGCTCTTTGAAAGAGTAATTGCAGACCGCCTCGTCGTGCATCTGGCACGGAAGGGGCCGGATCTTGCGGACGGCCAGTTCGGATTTCGCAGGAGGCGCTCCACTGTGGACGCCATCATGCGCGTGCGAGCCCTCACGACGGGGGATGCGGTGTCCCGGGGCAGGTGTGTCTTGGCGGTGTCTCTGGACATCGCCAACGCCTTCAACTCCCTGCCCTGGAGTTGCATTGGTAGGGCACTCCGGTACCACCGGGTGCCCGACTACCTCTGTCGGGTGATCGAGGCCTACCTGTCGGACAGGTTCATCATCTACCCCGGTCATCAGGGGGAGTTGAAACGGCGAGAGATGTCGTGCGGTGTTCCGCAGGGATCGGTACTAGGACCGCCCTTGTGGAACATCGGGTACGACTACGTGCTGCGCGCCGACCTCCCCGACGGGGTCAGCGTGGTCTGTTACGCAGACGACACGCTGGTCCTGGCGCGGGGACGGTCGTACCAGGCGGCGGTCGAACTAGCGACGCGCGGGGTTGCGACAGTCGTGGAGAGGATACAGCAGTTGGGACTCGAGGTGGCATTGCACAAGTCCGAGGCCATGTGTTTTCACGGCCCTCGGAGCGCGCCACCTCCGGGCTCCCAATTAACGGTAGGAGGAGTTCACATCGCCGTCGGGTCGACGATGAAGTACCTGGGACTCGTCCTCGACAGCCGGTGGAACTTCAAGGAGCACTTCCGACGTCTGGCTCCCAGGTTGAATGCGACTGGGGCTGCGCTCAAGCGGCTCCTGCCGAACCTAGGGGGTCCAGACGCCTCCTGCCGGAGGCTCTACGCAGGCATCGTTCGGTCCATGGCCCTTTACGGTGCGCCGGTGTGGGCGCCATCGCTACGGAAGCGAGTGGCGGCCCGGCTAACCGCCTGCCAGAGGGTCATGGCCATCCGGATGATCCGCGGATACCGTACGGTGTCCTGCGAAGCGGCGAGCCTCCTTGCTGGCCTACCACCATGGGATTTGGAGGCAACAGTCCTTGCACACATGCATGACTTACGCGTGGAGATGCAACGTCGGGGCGAAACTCCGCTGCCGCGACAAGTCGCGGCATGGCGGACAGAGCTCCGGCGGGATCTCATGGTGAAATGGCGAGAGCGATTGTCGCAACCTCGTGCTGGGCACGCCACGATCGAGGCGGTAAGGCCCCTCTTTGAGGCGTGGCTGGAAAGGCCCCACGGCGTCGTCACCTTCCGTTTGGCGCAGGTGCTGACCGAACACGGCAAGTTCGGTCCGTACCTGTACAAGATCCGTGCGGAGACGACGCCCGGGTGTCGCCACTGTGCGGACCGCCCGGTGGACACGGTGGAGCACACAGTCGAGGTGTGCCCCGCTTGGGAAGAGCAGCGCCGTGTCCTCGTGGGGGCGATCGGCAGCGATCTCTCGCGCCGGGGCTTGGTTCAAACCATGCTCCGGAGCGAGGAGGAGTGGCAGGCGGTCGCCTCCTTCTGCGAAGCAGTAATGCTAGTAAAGGAGGAGGCCGACCGCCTTAGGCAAAGGCGGACACGCCGCCGCCGCCGCCGGGTTTCCGATCCCAATTTCCGGCCACCGTAGGCGCGGGCTCGCGGACGGTGGGCAATGGGTAGCTCGCTGTCCGTCCGTCCGGTAACAGACCGGTCCGAGCTCAGGTCGTCTACGGCGCGCACCGTTCCCGCGCGCCTCAAGGAGTTGTCAGCAAACTGTAGGGGTCCAGCAGGGCCGAAGCCTACTGGGGCCAAAGGTTATGTGAGACTGTCACCAAAGGCCCCAGGATAAAGGCAAGGAATGGAAAGGTAGGTTTTTAGTCAGTAAAAGTCTGACACTGTTTCCCGCCCCACCCAAGGGCGGGATTCGTCATTGGATGATTTTACCTACCACAAAAAAAAAAAAACATGTAGCGACATCTATACCGTCACAAAGGAACTATCCTTCATCGCGCAATTAAAGTTCTCCACTCGATTTGAATAGAAACAGCCGCCCGAAATCATCTATCGGTCAGCATCCCACCAGACATAACACTCATCTGGTCGGAGGATCCTCCCTTTTTGACGGAGGTATGTGGGACTTTATTCTCTGTTCCACATACCTCAAAACTGGTGACACTTGACAAAAGAACGTCAGCACAGTCTTCGTGCAGCTAAAAAAAGGTACGAAAGGTTTTGTAGGAATTATATTCTTTTTTAAAGATTTAAAAATAGAAAAAATAAGAGTAAATTTAGATAGCCTAAACAACTGCCTGTACATCATACAAATATTTGTTTCGCACGGGAACCGAAATAGCGACACGCTGTGCAACAGCCAGTCGCTCTACCACTGTAGAAACCGTACCGACAAAATTATTATAGACTAGACTGTCTTCAAATAGATGGACCATTTTCTTTCCAAGAATACTTTACGTAAGACCGACATCAAGCTTTTTTCATAAATACGTAATATGTCATTTATTTCAGATCATTTTTTGCGGATCCCATTACTTCCAGGCGGTCTCATTATTAGATAAGCCTTTCAATCATAGTTTCAGGGGTGGGTTGGTTCAGTCTGTATCAAATGCAATCAGAGGTGAAAGGCATCACTGTTGCTTTGTCTTTGCTCCCCAAGGGGGTACATCGTTGTAACAAACGGTTATAGCTTTTACACGACGTGACGGGTACTCTCAAGTACCCCGACACCCGGGGGACACCGAGCTCCAAGCCCCTTGTTCGGCTGGGTAATACGATCATTCCGTTGTATTTGGGGCAAAGAGGTAGATCAGGGTTAAGCTAATGCTCGATATGGAGACTAAGTGGATTTTAATAGCTTGAAGTGATTGCAAATACTTTACTATGTTATATATGTATGCCGTGGCCAGATCATAGAAATTTGTCACTTGATAATATGGCCAAGTAAAACTGGCCAGATCGTGTTAAAGTTTGATGATATTTTAATTCCCGTTTGGTCTACTTTCTTTAGACCTTATATATGGTAATACAAGGTCAGTAGAAATCCTACATCAATTATATGGCCAAATGAGGATTGACATATCATCAAATGTTAACGTTTAAACGATTTGGCCAATTTTAGATCTATCAATTTTGATCTGGCTACTACATAATGAGAAATCAACGTTTATTGTCCAATTGTATAGCATCATGAGTATAAAGTTTGTGGAAAATTAACTTTAACTTAGTTAAGCAAACAAAGTGTGTTGTTGAAGAATTATGTCACCGTTGAGCAATCTTTTCTTCGTAATGGATATTAAAATATTTTTATTTCACATTGGCTTTCATGGCCACTTATAAAACGATAGAAACTAGTGCACGGTTCTAATATTTGGTCGTTTCATAAGGAACAGAACCGGCAAGAAACTTAAAAAAAAAGATTGATTTTACGATATTAATAGATGCGAAAAGGCAGTGTAGACCAGTCAACTTTTCACCCAAAAACACCATAACAATAACAATTAAAAGAAAGTTTATTGATATAGAAAGTAATCTACTATAATCCGCAGAGTCAATAGTGTTTTCATATTGTGGAGTCTCTTTGTGTGATGAGCACGATCATTTGTTCTATGTCTGAGTGTAATTTTTCTATAATATGTATGTATTTAGAAATATATAAGTATGTTTATCAGTTGTCTAGTACCTATAACACAAGCTCTGCTTAGCTTGAGACTAGATGGCGTTGCGTGATAATTGTGGAATACATATTATTATTATTATTCACATCACAAAAATGAAGCAATATAAAATAAATCTATAAATAAATAAGTGATATAATCGGAAGTATAATTGCCATTTTAATGTAAGCAAGTCAATTTTTTGCACCTATTTTATTTTTGATCGCAACTATGATTCATGTAATAATATCTGCAATACGACCTCAGCTGTTACCGGAGTTAGTACATTTTGTGAAGCTCCTATCACAAATTTATGGTTTACTGCATTTTCTACCGTCTGTACAGTATATTATCATAAATGCAGTAGTCATAATTTATATAACACAGGGTGAGATCTTGAGATAGGACTGCGGGCGAGAACCTAAAAGTGCTGAGTTCGATTTCCATGATAACTGAAAATACTTAAAGAAAGAAAAGAGTTTATTTGTACCAAAACATGGCGCATATCTTAAAATAACAGCTACATACACTGACTCTATATAATAAAATAAAAAAATAAAAAGTACATAAAAAGTTATGCGTCACATCCGCACAAAACGGCCAGCGCTCAGCAAAATGCTGGAGCTCGTGTGCAAGACAGAGCCACAGCGCTGATTTTCAGCGCTAGCCGTCGTTGACAGTGAGACGCTGATCGGCGTAACCATAAACAAATAGGTTTAAGAGGACAAACTGTTATTATTGTTGTTGTGTTGTTAACTGTTGTTCACCTATTATTTATTGTAAGAGCCGTTTGATTAACTAAAACTAAAATTATATACAATTTATTACATCAGAAAAATACATGTTTACTTAATTTGATTAACTATTGAAAACTCACGACTCAGTCATAATTGTGCATGTACTGCCGGACTAGGCAGGCCTGTATTTCGACACCAGCTTGGACATGTGCTATCGAAACACGTAATCAATCCACAATTGGTATTTTGATTTTGGTCGCTGATGTCACTGTGTCTTGGACTAAGGAGAATAATTGTACCTTCAAAGATAGCGTATACAAGCAACAATTTTGTCTCCGTAACAATATTTTTTCTTGGTCACTATTTCACCTGATGGTAAGTGATGATTTGACCGACGATAGAATACGCTTGACAATTCACTCTTGAGTTAAAGTCCTCTAGTTAATAGCTATCAGGAAACACACGCTTAATTAATGTGTTCCCAAAACACTTTGTACGTAAGGGTTGCATGTCCAATTGTTCACCATGTTGCACAACGCCGTAGGTCTAGTGGTCCAATGATGGATCGGACTGGGCTTAATTAAATTGTGCGATTTAAAAGCACACTCATCGAAATGTAAACGACAGAAAACCGTCTGACGAGTAACTCAGCGTTGATGTTGAAGACTTTGGAGTTTGAGTGCAACATTATTATTTTTCGCACATCAAGTTACGGATGATGACAGTGCTTGTGAGCGTTCTTTTTTAAAATAATTATATTATCTATTCAATTTCTACATTTTCTGTAGCAAGATAATGGCTGAAACGCGCTATGGTCACATCGTGTCCACAGTACGATCACTCGATGATTTGTCAGCAATCGGTAACTTCCCAGCATCAGTATGCTTCAATCAACCAGTGGTAGCAGCCGCTTGCAAACATCTACAACTGAACATACACTTGAACATACAGTTAATTCATACACTAAGAGTAGCCAACCTGAGATACATTTCCATACAATCGCTCTTACGTGATTATGACGTTATTACACATCTTTCACCAGATATTTTGGCAAAATAGATAACTCACGGATATTATTTGGGTTTGATTTCAATAGAAATCAAAACATAAATTTGTGTAAAAAATAATTCAGTAACAACCTCTTTACTTTGGCCCTTCATAATGTACTAATAAATAAAAATAAAAATAAATATCTATAGAAACCTTGAACATTAAATCGGAACTTTGAATGACCAAAATTATTTCCGAAATTTAATAAGGGTTTTTTTTTTAAAAAAAAAACGTATTTCCTGAAACAAGTTTTCTGAAATATTACATGAGGGAATACCCGAATCTCAACTGAGATTTCAGGCGTTATTCCTCTTTTTCGCGTTGCCTCTTCATTAAACATTACGTTAGATGAAGAAACAAGTTTTTATACCATGCTCACGTTGACAAAAGATGACTGGGGAAGGCCCCTCCTAAAATGGCACATTATTAAGGGTCACACTATCACTTCTTGCCGGGAATATGAGTTTCCAGTATCCTTATATAATAAGTAGCTGTGAGAAAAACAAAATAATAAAGTGAATTATGTGTTTACCCGCCCGCCATGTTGGCTATTCAATTCTTTTTCGATATCTGTCATCATTAATTTGTAGATATAATTTTGTTAAAGGACTTTTGTTTTGTGGTATTTTTTTTTTAATGTTTTCGATTTGATTGGGAGTTGAAAGGTTTTGATTAAGGGAGATATACTATATTGACTAAATTAGCTTAAATAGTGGAAGATGCAGTATTCTACTGGTGAAAGGATGTTTAAAATCGATCCAGTAGTTCGTAATTTTATTCGTTAAAACAAAGATATAAATCATTCCTTTAAGATTGTCTATGTTTTTAACGGCCGAAAGGATTTGGATGACGTTTGGCACACAGATAGACTATGTCCTAGATTACGGGAGTGTGTTCCCTTGTCAGAAATTTTTACGTTCACGGGAGTAAAGCCACTGGCAACAGCTAATTTTAAAATAAAGCTTTCGGCCATTGTTAGGTATATAACACGCTTAGAAATATAGTGACTTAATTGTAAATTTTGTATATTCGACTTTTATTCATAAAAGGACCTAAATTCAACATTTTTCACATATTAAAACAGAGACCTATTTGCGAGTAGAAAAAGGATAAACGAATATTTCTTTCTCTGTATTTAGGCTATGCTTGGAGTTTCTTTGCGTGATGGAATCAGAAATGATGTTATTCTCAGGAGAACCAAGGTTATCGACAAGGCTCGAAGAATCCCCATAATTAAGTGGCTGTGGGCAGGGTATATTTGTCCGCAGATGGTGGAGGTTGTTGAAAGGTTGACTGAGAGAACTGCGTACCAGAAGTCGCAGCGTTAGAAAGCTTCTCACAAGGTAGACCAACGACCTGGTGAGGGGCTTTTTTTTCGGTGAGATAGTGTCAGACTTTTACTGTCTAAAAAACCCACCTCGACACTTCTTTGCCTTTCATACTAGGGCTCGGCCCCTTCTTTTAGAAGTAGACCATTGGCTCCTTGAGGCGCAGAAACAGTGCACGCCGTCAACGACTTGAGTTTGTCGGACAGCAAGCTATCCATTGCTCGCCGTCCGCAAGCTCGCGCCTATGGTGGCCGGAAATCGAGATCGGTATCCCGGCGGCGGTTGGGACGTGAGCGCCGTACCTTTGCCTGATGCGGTCGGCCTCCTCCTTTGCTAGCATTACTGCTTCGCAGCAGGAGGCGACCGCTTGCCACTCCTCCTCGCTCCGAACCATGGCCTGTACCAAGGCCCGGCGCGAGAGATCACCACCGCCGATACTCCCACAAGGGCATGACGACCAAGTGAGGGGTCGCGAAAATTCGACGGATGACGGACGCAAAAACTTTTCGTTGACGGAGGCTTGTGTTAAGCAGTTAACGTCTTTCGTCTGAAACTATTGCTCCTCATATGACCGCAATTAGATGAACTTGTCATGTTTTACCGTTTTATTCGTACGATCGATATTAGCTTTTAAATACTCGCCGTGTTTATAAGTTTAACAGGTAATCTATATTCATACATCACAGTCAATCGGGGATCGCGGGCAAATTGCTTTGTCTTCGCATGGAGCCAGAAAATTAAGTTATCGGAGTTACGGTTTATGAAAAAATTTTGGTGAAAAAAATTCCGGGTTTTTGTGAAAAACGAGGTCCTTAACGAAATGAATTTTTATTTTGTGATTTTTACTAATGAAGATTCCTTTTCTTTATCATGTTGCTGGTAAGCTATAAAACTTTGCCAGTATGTAGGTATTGCCTACATACTAAATATATTGCGTTTAGAGATATATGAAACTCTTTATATATTGTAAATAGATAATTTCCAACAAAAACCCATCAAAATTGGGTTGCAGGATGATTCAAAAAAGCCACCGGCGGCCCTGGAGTGTAAAGGGTAACTGAAGAAACACGGTAGGGTTTTAGTCAGTAAAAGTCTTTCACTTAACTTCACCACAAGCGGCAGAAGTTATTTGATATTATCCCACCAAAACACCTATTGAAATTGTATCATGCTGTGGCTTCCTGTAATTGAGGCAGTGCACTAGTTTAAAACTTGAATGTAATGAACATTTAGTGAGATTAGTTAATAGTACAATTATCCGAAGGCATAAACAATACCGATTACATTTACAAAGTTTCTTCAATTAATGTAATTTATCTTGAATATAAACTTAACTAATTAAGAGAACATCAGCATAACTTCTGCTGGACATAAAAGGAAAACATAAAAAGTTTTTCTTAAACATTGTTCTCCTCAATATCAGAGTGTCTTGAGAGGCTCCTCGTGAGGTGTCGTTTAAAGCTCTTCGTCACTAATTGAGGGCCCATGCTTACTTTCTTTTCTTTATTTTAATCTGTAATATCCGTAGAACAACATAATAAACATTAGTGAAAAAAGAGAGTAGTGGTGGCTGAGTGGTAACGGCCCCGACTTACGACTTAGGTCGTGGTTTAAACCTAGCCAAGCGCATTACTTTGTGTAATTTATTTCTTCACCACTGGTCTAAAAACGGTATAGAAAAACATTGTGAGAAAACCAGCAAGTCCTAGAACCACAAATTCGAAGAGATGTGACATCAACCAACCAGCACTGCCCATTCCCTCTCCTGGAGAGGAGACCAGAGTCCTAGCAGTGGGAACATAAAAAGGCTGCTTATGTAGTGAAAGAAAGCTTATCTTCAGCAACTAGGTGGACTTTATTTAACCCTAAGACTTTATCCCTAAGTCAACACACTTAGGGTTAAATAATAATCCACTTAGGGTTGAATAAGAACCCTTAATATGTTGACTTAGAAACAAAACAAAACAAAAAAATAAGTGTCATCTAGGCAACACCGAACGACGTAAGTAAACCCAAATAGCATTATACTCGTATTAGTCAAATGTCAGAAAATTCTTGGTTATTTAGAAGATCAGTACCTCGGCGACGGAGACCTCTCGCGTCCGGTCTAAGGGGATGGAAGATGACCGAAACCGTGAAGGAGGGGATATTAGGAAGAACTTATTTGATCATTTTCCACCTTAAAAAAAAAGATCTGTTACACACAATTTTACGTTCAGGCGGAGCCGCGGCCAAACGATGTTTCTTATATTTCGTTATCATCATTTCAGCCGAAAGACATCCACAGTTGTGCATAGACCTCCCCCAATTAGCTCATATTTGGCGAGTCACAATTAACTGACTACAACTGTAATTATCAGATTTCTAAAATCAAATAAGTAATGAGACTATCTATATTCTATGTCCTTTGCAGACTGTACAATCTCTGTGGCTACGATTCGGCCAAGTTTGTGCCTTTGTCGATTGAGGCTGCAGTGTATTCACAGTTTCACAGCTGAATTCATTGACAACCTCTCTCAAGTTGTACCACAACAGCCGGTTTGCCGCTTGCCACATACAATCCACAGTCTGGTTTCTACTGTTAGTGTGTTTATAGATTCGAGCAAAATGAGGTTATAAAAGTAAATAGAGAGATTAGTACTAACTTGGGTTCTGGACATTTCACATTCTGATCACCGAATTTTTGTGAAAAGTTTTGCAAATGCCAAAAGTTAGAATTGTATGGTATATCTACCTTTCTGTATAAACATATAATCTGCACCTGCTGACAGTTCTCGCTTTACCCAGATTGGAGGAATTATTCATTATCATTATCATTTCAGCCATAAGACGTGCACTGTTGGACATAGGCCTCCCCCAAGTGTTTTTCATCCATCGGATTCCCACGAACTTCACCAGGTCATCGGTCCATCTTGTGGGAGGCCTTCGAAGGCTAACGAGTCTTCCAGTACATAGCCACCATTCCAGATCCTTTTATCCCGATCGACTATCTGTTCTGCGAGCAATGTGCCCTGCCCACTGCAATTTGGCGATTCTTCGCGTTATGTCGGTAAGCTTGATTCTCCTGCGGATATCTTCATTACTGTTGAGATCGCGCAAGGAAACTCCGAGTGTAGCCCTTTCCATTGCCTTTTGAGTGACTTTAAGCTTTCCGATGAGGCCCATTGTGAGCGACTACGTTTCAGAGCCTGGGAGAAGTTATTATTAGTATATTAATTTAAAAAAAAACTTTTTACAAAAATATAATTACCGATGGCACTACGGCAAAAATTCAAATCGGTCCATAAAAGACGGAGTTCTGAGGTAACAAAAAAAAATACTAAGAAAGAATACAACCGAATTGAGAACCTCCTCCATTTTTTAAGTCGGTTAAAAACAAAATAGCGCTTTTGTCGAGATGACACAAGCTTTATTTTAACTTAAATAAAGATATGAACCAGAAAATTTCGAAGGGCTGAAACAGACATAGGTGCTAAGTAAATACAACCCACATAACCATCCCAAAAAAAGATGACGTAAAACAGAAAAGGGCTCCTTTCTCATATCTTGTTTATATCCTAAGAAAAAATACTGTAGACATACGAGCAAAAGGGTTCCGTGCTTCAAAGAAGTCTGAGACTTGCCTAAGACAATACACTGGGTATACACTCCCCATATATCCATAAAAGGGAACATTTAGAGGAGGACGAGCGAGTGACGTCACAATTTAATCCCGTTTGAGGTCGTTCCATGTTCGGTATACACCCGCAGCTCGGTTGTACATTTAAATTGTATATCTTTGTATGTAAAACACATGGGGTCGCGTTTCCAGGGTATGACAATTATGATAATGTCGAAAAAGTGTTTAAGGAAAAATTTATATGCAAAGCTTATAAAATATTCTTTCCGATCGTGGGGTTGGTATACAACTGGAAAGGAAGGTATTTTTTGGAGTATGGCAATGTAGCTACACGTATATTACTTTATTATTGGTGGTAACACTGTCTACTTCCTAATTATTACTGCGGAAAAATATTGCATAAATTTCAGAAATAAAATAATAAACTTTGAAGTAGTACATTTTGATACAAGTGCAGAAAGTTGGTTATTGCGACCGAGGCGGAATTCACACGAGCCGTAGGTGAGTTCGGTATTTTATTGTAAGTCTATTTACAGTAATATCAGTTTTAGATTCTTAGTATTAAAATTGATAATTTTAATGAAATCAATGACATTCTAATCACACTTATTATCACATGGGTATTATAATACAAAGTTTATAAGTATTTATATTTGTTACTCTTTTACGCTGAAACGTCTGAACGGAATTAGATAAAATTTGGCATACGGGTAAACCAGCTCCTGGAATAAGCACATAAGATACTTCGTCTACTTTTTATCCTGTAGATGGTTTCTTGACTTTCACGGCGTTAAAGTCTTCGACAGAACCACACACATACACACCTCAAATTTCTCACCCACACACACTCTTCACATTACCTTTGCACATTTTGCTTTTAAATCTTCAGCTACCACTAACGTCGCAATTTGGGTGAGAGAACCAATTAACTTGCACAATTTAATCACGTCAAGCCCGTTCCATTTTCGGACTACTGACGTGGCTGGCGTGGTGTCACCGTTACTTGGTGGACTTTCCACCCATACGCACAAACGTTTTGTGAGCATGTTTATTGGGTGTACAGGTAAGGAGTGGAATTCCCTGTCACTGTTTGTGTTCTTGATGGCCACAACCAACGGGTATTTGCTCTGTCGTGGACCACATGTTCGCTTACCATCAGGTGAGATAGTAGTCAAACTTGAGCCTAAAAAAAATAAAAATCTGACTCCATGCTATTTGTGCGATTGATTTTTTTACTCTTTATTGTACACCATAAATAAAATTATAGTAGGAACTTAAAATGAATAGGGTGTCACAATGGGCGGTCTTATCGCTAAAAGAGATTTTGCATTGACAATCTTTGGATGGACTTTATATTACAGAGGAGGAGAAAAAGATAAGGAGGTAGATTGTGGTGCTATTCACATATAAACAATGATTAATAAATGATGATGATCATGATGCCATCTAGCTGATTTCGGCCACAGCGACCGCGTTCTTTGGCTCCTCATGGTTTCATATAAAATACTCGTAATACACTTATATTATTCCACATCCTTTCACACAACGTCATCTAGTCCCAAACTAAGCAGAGCTTGTGCTATGAGTATTAGAAAACTGATAAACATACTTATATACTTGTAAATACATACAAATTATAAATAAATTACGCCCAGACTCAGAACTAATGATCGTGCTCATTTGTCACAAACATTTGTCTTGGGTAGGAATCGAACCCACGACCTCCAGCATAGCAGTCAGGGTAGTGCCACTAGACCAACAGTCAGACGGCCAGTCAGATTTCAACCATGATTATATTATTTATTTTATCCGCAGAAATAACATCACAGAATCAGTCTAAAGGAACATGCTCACATTTTTCCTAGACTCATTTACATGCTACACAATGGTTCTTCTCATGTGTCTGAAATAATTGTTTACATCGAGTGCGACCCGGAGACGAGTCTTTAGCGACGATCTCGTGCCGGATCGCTACCGGGATGACTTAGTTTTATGCTGCCAACGAACAGACAGAATATAGTTAGATACGAGTATTATAGATAGGTGTCATAATGACTTAGTTCTGGGCTATGAAAATAAAGGGCCTTAAATAAATTACTACTACCGCTACTGTTAAAGTTATATTAAAATATAGTATAACTAGTTGAAACATATCTAGGAGTTAAGTAAGAATATGTATTATCTGGTATAACATACTAGTAAACTGCATTTAAAAAAAAAATGGTTTATGACAAGTGTTGGGTCGTTTCATTAGGTACTAACTTGTCGGTTTTATCCGTACTGTAACTAAAGGGTACTGACCATCTATGTGTAGGAATTGGACTAAGGTCTGTCAAAACTGGACACATAATGTACTATGTTTCTTGCGTTAGTATTAGTCTATACATTAAAGCTCTTTTAAATCTATCCCAGATCTTTACACATGTAATTGTTGTATATTCAAGCCAATAAAGGTATATTTTTAATAACCATTTAAACGTACTTCAGCCTTGTCGGCCATCTGACAACTGTATTCCTTTATTTTAAAATCAAATTTTAAATTTGCACAACTCTTCAGAAGCAGCTAGTATTTTCCGCAAGTCGATACGCTTTCGAATCTCAAGACAATGAATTAATGAAATGTTATTTTTGTGAGTAAACCTTTTAAGAAATTAAAATAATTTATCTAAAATCACTCAAAAATATTAAAGAAATATTTATCCGTATTTTTTTTTAATCGTGTTTTTTTTTTTACCTTGAATTTATATAAGGAACTATTTAGAAGTAGTACAACGTTTGGGAAATATTTGGTCCAAACCTGGTCGATGTCCTTTGTTATTTCAATTAAACTCAACCATCCGTATTAAAATGTATTGCGAAGAGGTCAATCATCTGTTTTTTTGTAGGATATCTGGAAGTGCTGATCACTCAGAAAATGCTTTTCATTATAATAACAACTACACAATACTATCGCTGAGACCCAGAGGCTGCATTATTTCGTGAATAAAAACACGTTTTCTATGACAAGCAGTGATAGGAATAGGTAGTGCCTATTAGCCTAAACTTCGAAGAACAGAGACAAAAAACGGAGACTTCCTTAGGACTAAATTATTTCCAGAACATCTGTCTCGAAATTTCGAGACAACACTTAAATACATTTAAAAAATGTGTTATTTGGAATAAGTATTCGTCTATATTTATCTAAAGTTTTCGATTAGACATAACATTTATAATTTATAACTCCATAATAACAACTTATCCTATATCAGCCTATCCCATATTAGTCTTTATATCCCTCTCCTAGAGAGGAGGCCGGAGTCCCAGCAGTGGGAATATTATAAGGCTGGTGCAATGCAATGCAAGGCTATATAAGCCTAGTGACACACACTGCGTGTGTTTGTATTGTTGTGATCAGAAAAGTCTTCTTAAAATGTGCATTCACGCCTTTATCCCGGAGGAGGAGGCAGAGACCAGACTATTTTATATCTAATACCTATGCAATTACTAATATTATAAATGTGATAGTTTGTATGGATGTCCATTACTCAATTCTACTAAAAATGCTGAATTTGGTAGTGATATAGATTAAGGTGGATTAGCACATAGGCTACTTCCTATAAAAAAAAGTATAGTTCCCATGGGATACAAAAACAGTAGTACACGCGGGAAAAGCCGCGGGCATTTAGGGTCCTTTCACACCACCGATATTATCTGGCGATTCTTAGGAGATTTCCATGCAAAAAAAAACAACCTCATTAATATTAAGATCATACCACTTTGTATACCTACATTCTGGCAAATAAATGAATTATTTATTTATTTTAAGTACCTTTTTTTAATGATAAATTCTTTCTACCATGGAGAATGCTAAAATGATAAAAAATTACCGTTTTATTATTTGAAAGCCTTTTTTTACACTTGAACTTTAGAAATCTCATTAAACGTAGCCGAGAGTGAGTTAGAAAGAAAATATTTACTTCGAAACGTGTACGGCTTCTTATAAAAACATTGTGTATTTACGATCAACAAGTCATTTACAAAATGTTCTCCAAATTCAGAAAATTTTATGGTTGTAACGACTGTGTATGTTATTTATTATGATATATCTAGTCGCAAACTTTAGGTAAATATAGACGAATTACTTATTCCAAATAACAATTTTTTTAAATGTATTTAAGTGTTGTCTCGAAATTTCGTCTCGGAAAAAATTTAGTCCTAAGGAAGTCTCCGTTTCTTGTCTCTGTTCTTCGAAGTTTAGGCAAATAGACACTACCTATTCCTATCACTGATGACAAGTAACGAAAGGGAAGTAGAGGAAAAAACTATTAATTCAAGATTAATAAGGATCTGGAAGTCTAATAAATACTTCATTTATATTTTTTATGACCTTAGCGTTCTTTTGATATGCTTAGGAATAGGCTATTGAGCCATTTGCAAGCAATTACGTGTCGTTGGTAAATTTGAGGCACGGAATTCTAAAAACCTACCAAATACGATATTATTATGTCATAAGCAACACAAAACAAAAAAAAAAACTATTATTGTCTTACACAACCAAATAATATAACATCGCCAAAAAATGTAATTATAACCGGTAACATCCACCTAACAAAACATCTCGGAGAGGAAACATATGTAACGTCAAACAAAGAGCGTTAGTACAAAATGTGGCCGAAGTAGATAACTCACTTAAGCCTTATTTACAGAGAGCCGGCGATTCATTAGATAGCAAACGGCAAACGAGGCGAGCGAGGGTATGTGAGGCTGTGAAAGGTGTTTATCTCGGGAACGCGTAAAGGTATCGAGTTGAAATTAAAAACATTATACTCAGGCCTGTGGTCCCTTTAAGCTGTGAAAAACTCAAAAGATACGGCCGTTTATGTTGCAAAAAAAAAACGTTCATTTCGACGCTCTAATTCATAGGGTACTTCCCGTTGGCATAGAACCCTGAAATTTGGCATGAAGTAAGGTCTCAAAGCACAAATATAGGAATAAATCTGAAAACTGTAAAGTACGAGTATTTAGGTCACAAAAAAAACTTTTTTCAATTCGGAAAAATTTCGAAGATTTTTCGGAAATTGAACTATTTACAAAAGTTAGTTTGTTCAGAGCCCTCAGTGTGCGAGTACGACTCGCAATTGACCAGTTATTATTTTAAAATTTTCCTTTGATATGCTCACGTTTGACCACTGTCTCATCTGATGGTAAGCGATGATATGGTCGACGTTAGAGAGCACGCTTGCCCAGAAGAATTTTTCTTTACTTACAAAGACCACCAGGTTATAGCCATCAGGAAATATAGACTTTGACAGGGAATACCATTGGTTAGCTGTACACAAAAATCTAAACTAAATATTGTATTGTAAAGTGGTGAAATAATTCGTTTGAAAAATTATTTTTGCTTAGTGTTATATGACTGCTTATTATCACCCAAAATGAAAACCATAGGAGCGACGATATTCCGAAATGCTAGGATACAAAGTTTTGTTGCGTTATTAAATGTGTATTTGTAAAATAGGCGTTTGAAAACCGTTCAATTACCTACTTGAAAGGCACTGTTTGAATTTGAATATAGTTATATTTTAATCAGGCTATAATCGCAGTTTTGTACAGGCTATCCCAAGTTCCACGAAGTATTCCGCATTTATCCGGTTGTTTTTTTTTTTTCCAAATTTTACTTTAGTTATAACATAAACGCGGTCCCAAAACTATAAGCTGAACGGAACTCTGTTAGCGTGGAAACGAACTTTACTCTGTCACATTCCAACCATGTGGTTGCGGTTTTATAGACAACCACAACCTCTTCCCCAAAAATCTCTTAACCTCTACGCGTTCGGGCTGAAGGCGATGGCTACATACTTATTGTACCTACTTATCATCATCATCAGTCTTTTAATTTTCCCACTGCTGGGACGCAGCCTCGCCAGCACGCGGGCCCAGTGCGGGTTGGTGAATGTCACATGTCTTCGAATTTTTGGTTCTAGGACATCCGGTTTCCTCACGATGTTTTTCTTCACCGTTTTGAGAGCAGTGGTGATGAAATAAATTACTTAAAGTAATGTGCCTGGGTGGGTTTGAAATCGTGACCTACAACTCGTAAGTCGGGGCCGTTACCATTCGGCCACCACTGCTCCACTCGTACTTGTACGTACTTATACTCTCGCTTATAGCCCCACTCCCCGCTCCCCGCTCTCACTCTGAACTTGGATTAAGGTTAGTTTAGGCGAACACTCGACGCTCTGTGGTAACAGCGGCTAAAACAATCCAGTTATCTTTCCACCTGTGCTAGACGTGTCTGTTTGAGATACGAGTATATCGTCTCTCTGTGATGTTCTTATCAATCACGAAGTATTTGATCATGAAGGTTTCATGTTTGTAAGCGAACCTTGTGATGGTATATTTTTTTATTAGAAACTAGCAGCTGCCAAGTTTTAATTTTGTAGGTGCTATAGTTTTTGAGATTTCGTGATTAATCAGTGAGTGGTTTTTCGCTTTTATTTATATAGATTTCTTAGCACGTATGTTCAACCAGGCTCGCCTTTTGTTACATGAGATAATACATATAGGATGACTGATAATTAGTAACCAATACTTAAACACATGATTGTAGTCATGATCACAAACAACTTTTACTATGGGACCAAATCTGAAATCGCGAAAATGTCAGCCAGGTTTATTGAATTTTGTTTGGTGAACATAAATGTACTGACCAGCTGCTTTTTTTCGCGATTTCAAGTTTTCTCCCATAGTAAAAATAGTTTTTATCATGAGTACAATCACGTGTGTAAGTATCGGTCACTAATATTACCAGTCACTATATATAACTAGCGAGGTATAGGGCTTTTCACGCATAAAGAAGTCAGCTGCTGGACGTAGCCTTCCCCATTATTTTTTTTTTAATTTGGGCTGATAACTCCACTCGCTCAAGGTGGAGTGAAAGGGAGTGTCAGGTTGACTAAAATCCATCCTATTCTTTAGTTGCTCTTTGCATTTCAGGGTCACATTGACTCTTGCAAACTATCATGTAATTCTGGATGGTCTTCCCAGATGTCGCCACATAAACCAGTCGTCGTCACCTGTTTTTTTTTTTTTTTTTTTTTTTTAACGTAGGTAAAATCATCCAATGACGAATCCCGCCCTTGGGTGGGGCGGGAAACAGTGTCAGACTTTTACTGACTAAAAACCTACCTTTCCATTCCTTGCCTTTATCCTGGGGCCCGTGGTGACAGTCTCACATAACCTTTGGCCCCAGTAGGCTTCGGCCCTGCTGGACCCCTACAGTTTGCTGACAACTCCTTGAGGCGCGCGGGAATGGTGCGCGCCGTAGACGACCTGAGCTCGGACCGGTCTGTTACCGGACGGACGGACAGCGAGCTACCCATTGCCCACCGTCCGGTCGTCACCTGTGGCTCTCACCTGGACGTCTACTCATTTTGTAAAAAGTTTCTTCTTTCTTTGTCTTACGGTATGTGGTCGTCACTTCAGACCTTTAACAACATCCTAACCGCAAACCCTTGCTGAAGCTTGGCTGCTCGCCTTCGTGTAACAAACTAAAGATGGTACTATTTTTGAAGAAAGATCCTAATCTGTCAGACATTACTAACACCAATATTAGTTCGTCCAGATTTAATAATGTTTGAAAAACTGGGCAAGAGCGAGTCGGACTCGCACACTGAGGGTTCCGTACAAACTAACATATCTAAATACCTAGTTCAATATCCGAATTGAGTCTCGAAGATTTTTTCTATGCGAAAAAAGTATATTTTTGTGACTTAACTACAAAACAGTTGTCAGATTTATTCCTATATTTTTTACACGACTGCCCCAAAAAAGGAGTGTTATAGTTTTGTGCTATAAGATCTTGCTTCATGTCAAATTTCAGGATTCTAGATCAACAGGAAGTACGCTATAAATTTGGATTTTCTTGGGGGTATCGAAATATATGTTATTTGTGACATAAATAGCCGTATCTTTTTTTTCGTGAATTTAAATGTTTGAATTTTTCACAGCTTCAAGGGACCGCAGACACTGCATTGCATCAGCCTTATAATGTTCCCACTACTGGGATTCATGCCTCTTCTCTAGGAGAGGGACATATAAATATATTCAGACCTAAGTATTTGGTTTTAATTTCAATTCGATACCTACACGCGTTCCCGAGATAAAGGGCCTAGATAGACAGACAGACGGACAACAATGTGATCCTATAAGGGTTCGGCTTTTTTGCCTTTTGAGTTACGGAACTCTGAAAAGAAACTTAGTATATTGTTATTCGTCTCTTGGCGTAACGCTCGGTCGTTGCCTGTTGGTGTGACCCAATTTTATGAGGCACAAATATTATAGGACTAAGTATCCTTTATTTTTCTAGCCATCCAGAAAATCTGGTTCAAATCTCTCTATTTATTTGCAACTAAAGGTGCCCTAACTTTGCACGGGTGTAACAAATCTTTGAAACCCTCGGCTTTTCTTTCCAATATGTCTGTCCCAAATAAAAGTTTTACTATTCTATTCCATTCTATTCCATTCTATTCCATTCTACTCCATTCTATTCCATTCTATTCCATTCTATTCCATTATATTCCATTCTATTCCATTCCATTCTATTCCATTCTATTCCTTTCTGTTCCATTCTATTCTATTCCGTTGTGTTCCATCCTATTCTATTCCCTACTATTCCATTCTATTCTATTCCCTTCTGTTTCAATCTCTTCTATTCCCTTATGTTCCATTGTTGGAATGGAACATAATGATTAATGGAACATAATCATTATGTTCCATTCTATTGAAATTCGTATTAAAATCCTTTCAGTAGTTTCTGTGTTTCGTACAGATAGATAGACAGACTCGGTATTTAATTGCTTTTAAATAATTGCTTTGCGAATTCATGTACTGAGAAATGTATGAGTTTGCAATCTCAAAATGTCACAGATAACAAAGGTAAATTTATAATACGAATCTACGATAATTTAAATTGCATCCATTGGGTTTATTGCAATGTTTTCAATGGATGTTTATGATAGTGTCTATAGAACATCCTAATAAATAAAGATTTTACGAAGGACGAAACAATATGTTCGAGTCAACGATCTTGTTATTTTAGAAGTAAAATAATAAACAATAAACACGTTGTCAACTGTGTTTCATTCTTATGATTTGTTTCTTTTTCTTTTCTATGACTGGCTTGTCAAGTAAGAAAATATTTAATACAAAAAGCTATGTTGTGTTAAGTTTGACTTTTGTTTGAAAAACGATCATGCCAATTTTTTTTCGAGGTGTATAATCTTCAAATAATTCCTCCTGCTCTACGTGAAGCGAAAAGGAGTGTCAGAATTTTACTTTTTTTTATTATTGATAGGCTCGCGTTTGAACTCTATCTCACCTGATGGTAAGCGATGATGTGGCCAACGATGGAGCACGCTTGCCTAGAAGTAACCTATTCACTCTTGACTTAAAGACGCCTAGATTAGTTATGACCGTAGAAATTTCAACAACTTCCTCCGACCTCAATACCTCATGGATCAACTCACTATTTTTTTTTAATTTTGGTTCCCACAAACGTTTTTTATTCTGTCCCACAGACCTGTGCAGCAGTCGGGACGCATTTGAACGTTAATCATCAAGACACTTGACAAATGCTGCGCCTCCCGAGGGAACTAACTATATTATTCTTTATTTGTGCTAGGTTCTTTGTTAGTTCATTCATGATTTATGTTTTTATTTTGTTTTTCTTTGAGATTAGAAAAAATAATTAATTAAAAAAACACGACTGCCATTACAAAAAAAAAGAACTAAAAAGCAATAAAACAAGATTTTAGTTAAACTGTATAAATAAAAATTAAAGCAGTCACTCATTCGCTCACTGAATAAACAACAAGTCTTGAAAATGTTTGATCTACAAAACAATAATTTTCACCGCAGTCGGGGGACCAATCTGTACTTTCTTATAAAAAACCTCATACTTGTAAATCGGTTCAGTCATTTAGAAGTTACGGTGAAATAAAGAAACTCACATACATACATACATACATGAACCCTGAAAACATAACTCAACATTCCTTTTTTGGGGCAGGTCGTGTAAAAAAAGCTTACAGTTTGTTTAATACTTCCCTTACTATTTTATTTTTTGAAGTATAACATCAACCAATGACTTCTAACGTTCTACAGTGAAGCGGGTGTTAGATTTTATTGACTAAACCGTACCTATGTTCCTTTTCCTTGGTCTTTTGTATTTGAAAATTTAATAATACCTATTCAAACCGTCTGTCTGTCTATATGAACGCGATCATCTAAAAAAATGCTGAACGAATTTTGATGCTTTTAGCAATAGACAAAATGATTCATAAAGGTTTTAGTAAGTACATTAAAGTAGAAAAATGAAGAAAATTTCATAGATTTCTAACACTCGTGCGAAGAAAGAAAAGAAAAGAAAAAAAAATACATTTATTTGCATTACAAAACGGAAAAACGTTAAAAATAAACAGAAAACGTACATTGAGTAATGCCAAAAAGGCTACCACCTGACGCTGATTTTCAGCTGCACCCTTAGGTGCCATATGCTCAAAAACAGAAAAATAATATCCACCAGAAAAATAAAGTTTAAAAGGTTCTGTGCAGAAACCAACTAAAAGCAAAATGTTTCGAAGCTGAGGCGCATAGCTAGTTCATTATAAAACTGTGTCGGTCGGTCTGTATGAACGCTATAAACATAAAAAATTCTTAACGGTTTTTCATGTTGTTTTCATTAATCTATACACTGTTAAATTTCGGTCGTTTTAATCCCGCGGAGGGTCGACTCGGTACATGAAATCCTATCAATTTGTAAAGATATAAATGAATAATAAAGTACTTTTTTTAAACTCAAATTTATTTATGCATGTATGAAATTGATTTCTTTAAATAAACGTCAGCTGATCGAGGCCAATGAACTCTAGGTAGTTAGTCCGCAACGACCGACAACTCCCTACAAGGTCATTGACTCGTTTACTTAAAGAAATGAATTTCGTATATATATAAATTCGAGTTTTAGAAAAAAAGTACTTTATTTAGGTAAAATCATCCAATGACAAATCCCGCCCTTGGGTGGGGCGGGAAATAGTGTCAGACTTTTACTGACTAAAAACCTACCTTTCCGTTCCTTGCCTTTGTCCCGGGGCCCGTGGTGACACTCTCGCATAACCTTTGACCCTCTAGGGGTTTTTTTTTTTTTATTTATGGTAGGTAAAATCATCCAATGACAAATCCCGCCCTTGGGCGGAGCGGGAAGTAGTGTCAGACTCTTACTGACTAAAAACCTACCCCGTTCCTTCGTTGCCTATAGTGCCGGGGCTGAGCCTTCCTCTCAGAAAACGGCCCTTGACCCCAGCAGGCTTCGACCCTGCCTGCCTGCAGTTAGCAGGCTGGGCCTCTACGGTTTGCTGACAACTCCTTGAGGCGCGCGGGAACAGAACGCGCCGTCGACGACTTGGGCTCGGTCCGGTCGGTTACCGGACGATCGGACAGCGTGCTACCCATTGCACGCCGTTCGCAAACCCGCGCCTACGGTGGCCGGAAATCGGGATCAGAATCCCGGCGGCGGCTGGGGCGAGCGCCCCGTTGCCTCTGCCTGATGCGGTCGGCCTCCTCCTTTGCTAGCATTACTGCTTCGCAGAAGGAGGCGACCGCCTGCCATCCCTCCTCACTACGGACCATGGCCTGAACCAAGGCCCGGCGAGAGAGATCGCTGCCGCCGATCGCCCCCACGAGGACACGGCGATGCTCCGCCCAGGCGGGGCACACCTCTACAGTGTGCTCCACCGTGTCCTCCGGGTGTTCCGCACAGTGGCGACACCCGGGCGAATCCTCCGCACGAATCCGGAACAGGTACTTAGCGAACTTTCCGTGTTCTTGACCCTCTAGGGGTGAAGTTTCGTAAAATCCGTTCTTAGCGGATGTCTACACCTTATAAAGGAACCTACCTGCCAAATTTTAAGTTGGTACGTGTTATAGTTTCTGAGATTTCGTGATGTATCAGTGAGATGTATTTCACTTTAATGTACTCATATATACACTACCGTCCAAAAGTTTGGAAGCACACCTGATTTCAAACAAAACAAAAGATTGCCGACTCCCTGCGGTAAATAATAGCAATAAAATAAAGTTTTATGACCTTTTGTGATTTTTTAACACAAAACAAAAGGATTACTAGTGCATATTCCTTGAGTTTTAACAAATTCCTGGATTTTGACGAAACACGTGTTTTATTACTTCATCCGCCGGGGACTTTCTTTCATGCATTGATGCGGTTTTATTGAAAATATTTTGTAGTTTTATCTTTTTTGGACCTTATTTAGTCACACTTGAGCATAAGAACGCGAAGGTTGTGATATTAACATCGTCTGTATTCAAAAGATTTCGACTACTTCCTTGACCGTCTTTTTTTATTGAAAATGGCAAAACGCAAGCAAATCACACTTGAACAGCGAAGCGCTATTTGTACTCTGCGTGAGGAAGGCTACAGTGAACGCCAAATCGCAAAAAAACTCGGAATTTCTTGTAAAGGTGTCCACTACACCCTCGCTAGAAAAAAAGAAACTGGCAAAAATGAAGATAGAAAAAGGTCTGGTAGGCCCAAATCCACTACAAGTCAAGAGGATAACTTCATCAGAGTTCTTTCTAAACGGAATCGTCGCTTAACTGCACCACAAATTACCGCATCTCTGAATGAAACGCGAGGAACACCCGTGTCAATAACAACAGTTAAAAGACGACTACTGTCTGCGGGGCTAAGAGGTTGTGTTGCAGTTAAAAAACCAAAACTAACAATTCGGCATAAGAAAAACAGACTAGAATGGGCAAAGGAACATAAAAACTGGACAATAAACCAATGGAAAAAAGTTCTTTGGAGTGACGAATCGAAGTTTCAGATTTTCGGGTCCAATAGACGTGTTTTTGTGCGCCGATCTAAAGGAGAGAGAGCTTCAGAAGCTTGTACAGTGCCTACTATCAAACATGGTGGTGGTAATGTCATGGTTTGGGGGTGTTTCGGCAACAATAAACTCGGAAGTCTTGTGAGGATAACCGAAAAACTAAACAAGGAACGCTATTTGAAAATTCTTAAGGATTTCGCCATACCCAGTGGACTGAATCTTATTGGTCCTGGGTTCGTTTTTCAGCAAGATAACGACCCGAAACATTCGTCCAAACTGTGCCAGAACTTTTTAAGGAAGAAAAAAGATGTGAAAATCATGCAGTGGCCGTCTCAATCACCTGACCTTTCTCCCATTGAACTTGTTTGGGATGAACTAGATAGAAGGGTGAAAAATCAATCTCCTACGAGCTCAGAACATTTGTGGCAACTATTACAGAGCGAATGGAAGAAGTTAGATGAACAGTATTTTATGAAATTAATTAGTAGGATGCCTAGAATATGCGAGAAGGTAATTAAAGAGAGGGGTGGACACTTCGATGAAGCTAAAATTTAATTTAATTTTTATATTACTTATTTAATTTCATTGTTGTAGAAGTGTGTTTTGTCTATTTTTTTAATTCTGTATCAATAAAAAAAATTTAAGATGGCTTACTTTTATTTTATTTGATTTTATCTTGTTGCTTCCAAACTTTTGGACGGTAGTGTATATAGATATATCCACCCATCGTTTTGTATGAAAACTTCATCTTTATATAATATGGATGGATGAATAGTTACTTATCTCCTTTGTTGACTGTACTACGTACTCGTATACTGTACAGTTTTAATTTCATGGTAAGGAATACGATCCCTTTGGGCTTCCCCTTTCTAATTGGATAATTACTAAACATCCCATTTTAAAATAAAGTTCAAATAGCTTCCTTTTAGTAAATTTGTTTCTAATGGAAACTAAGATAACAGTCTTGGCAATTATAATTTAGATATAAAAAAAATGTTGCTTTAAGTTCATTAGTGGATGTTTTTCGGCTGAAATGACGATTTTTTTTTTTTACTGAATTCCAAAAATATAAACACATTAAAACACATTTATTATGCGTACAGCTAAAGAGTGGAATTCCCTGCCGGGGTCTGTGTTTCCTGATGGCTATAACCTAGGGGTCTTCAATTCAAGAGTAAATAGGTTACTTCTAGACAAGCGAGCGCCATCGTCAACTACTTCATCGCTTACCATCAGGTGAGATAGTGGTCAAACGCGAGCCTAGCCATAAAAAAAATTAAGTTACACTAAAAAGTAGTAAAAGGCCAAAGTAGTACAAAGTTGGCGCACTGAGACAGTGCGACGGGGTCGCGGCAGACCGCGGAGGAGATGGCGCGATGAGCTAGACGGATTCCTCCAGAACTGGCAAGAAGAAGCGCGGGCCCTCGAAAAATGGAAAGAGTGGAGGAAGGCCTTTGCCCAGGAGTGGGACAGAACAGGATAACAAAAAAAAATTACACTTTTTGATATTTACAAGCATTCTTTTACTGATTTTATTTATTTTTTCTAGTTTCCAATAAACAAGACTGTTTCATCAACCGTGATACTGTAAAATTCCGTTCACATTGATTGCCGTTTGACCTCCATACCTATCTAATCTTTAGGGAAATCAGATTTGCTCAGCACACTGTAATCAGAATACAGAGGGATCAGTGTATGCAGCACCCTTGAGGGTAAAGACTCGTTTATTTTTTCTAAGAATTATACTACGGTAGCTTACATAGCTATCTATTTACCACCTACTTTGTGGGTTCCGTACTCAAAGGGTAAAAACGTGACTCTATTACTAAGACTAACGGTTCCAATTTCTTTGCGAATTTGAAACTTAAAATGTCAATGCATTCAAGTACCTTCCTGGATAAGGCATTCACTGTCCAGGCCGCTCTTCTATGGAATGCATTGCCTGTGACAATAAAACGTGCGCAAACACTGTCTGTGTTCAAAAGGCTTGTGAAAGAGCATTACTTGACACTGTGACCTTGCTTTCGACGTATCACTTATTCTCTTGCCTGTTTATTTTTTGTATGTATGTATGTATATATGTATCTATTTTTTAGTATAAAGTACCTATATTTTTTTTTGTTTGCATTTATGTTTGCACCATGTGCAACCCCATTTTGTGTCCTGGCAATTTCTATCCATACTAGGTTGTCTGGAAGAAATCGCCGAGTGCGATAAGGCCGCCGATTGTATGTTTTCTTTTATATAAGGTTTCCTTTTATAGTATATATTGTAATCTTGGTGTACAATAAAGTGTAAATAAATAATAAATAAGACTCCACTGCCCATCTGTCTAACAGTAGGCTTTATGTCATGAACCGTGATAGCTAGACAATTGAAATTTTCATAGATTTTGTATTTCTGTTGCCGCTATAATATTCCCATAAAATTACGTTTGTTACCTACATGATTTTTTTTTGCCTTTTTAGTGCAGACGTTACAGAACATTTTGTGGGCCAGTCTGACTTGACATACAGTGGTGACACCCGGGTGTTTATTCTGCTCGAATCTGGTGCAAGAAATCCCCGAACTTACTATGTCCGGTGGGAACCTGCGTCATGTGGAAGGTGAGGACGCCTTGAGGTATTTCCAGCCACTCCTCAAAGAGGGGACTTACTGCCATAATTATGGCGTATATATTCCTTTTTGGCCTTGCGTTCCAGGAGCTCGAGGTTCCCTTTTGGATCACCTATAGCATAATAAAATCATAAAGTTTATATTTCTATTGTAGTTCTAGATTTTCCTACAAAAAATAGTCAGTTCAAAATTTTTTCATAGATGTTTTGAGGCATCCTGCTACTTTTATTGCGTAGATAATATAGAGACCGTAAACATAGTTTCCCGAACAATTCTATAAACAATGTAAATGTTACTAGCGTTGTTTATTGAAGTGATATTACTTTTGTAAGTGGTTGACATAACAATAAAAGGCTATTGATAGACCCCGTAAATCAATCTATATTTATAGTTTCGTTTATATTTAAGTTTTCTTCGTATTTTATTCATAATAAAACTTAATGTGTATCTATATTTATTTAAGTATACCTATATAAAAAGAGAAGGCTTGATTTACTGTCAAATCAAGGCCCAGCCTATGTCCTTGAATCTAGAAAGCTGTTGTTTTTTTCCGCAGTTATTGTTTTCAAGACGAAAACAAAGAATAAGAATGGATTTTTCAAAATTACGACTCAATATTTATATTAAGTAGCTTCGATCCGATTGAGAAATATATTCTTTTCGAATGTTAAACCAAATAATGTATTAAGCAGCTTACATTATTGGGTAGTTGTGTATTGATGCTTTGTGATGCGGTGTTATAAACCTCTAATTCTGTCCGATCGCACATCAGTGTTGTTGGATCATTCTGTTCCCTTCAAAATGGTTGAGCAGAAAGGGGTTGAAGCACGAGTCATGCTCGTGAACGGGCGCCGTCATCTCTTTAGTGGCTTAATTCAATTTCTATTTTTAATTTGTTCTTTTTTTTCTTACTACTTTTCTGTATTGTGCTGACATAATAGAAGCGACAAGAAATATGTAACCAAGATTAATGTAACACTTAAAACGATTTTAAAAGAGTGTCCATGGAGTTTCTTGCACGTTCTTCTCTATAGAGATCTACGCTTTGGAACGTGCAATCTAGCTTTACATTTTTTGACTGACCGACTTTTTGACATTTTGACTATTCAATAGGGCTTGTAAATTTTTGACTATTCAAAATGTGTGTTCAAAAGTACCTGTAAATAATCTATTTGAAAGTCTATTTGAAATAAATGAGTTTGATTTGAATCACTAAACAATCAGTCAAAACAGATCTACTCCAGGACTAGGAGATTTGGATTCAAGGAGAGAATTGATCATTTTTTTTATTTTTTATTATTGATAGGTTCGCGCTTGACCGATATCTCACCTGATAGAAAGTGACATACGGTCGACGATGGATCGCGCTTACCTAGAAGAAACCTATTCACTCTTGACTTAAAGATTCCCGGGTTGTAGCCATCAGGAAACACAGACTCCGGCAGGGATTTCCACTCTTTAGCTGTACGCATAATAAAAGTGTTCCCAAACCTCTTTGTGCGAAAACCGACAGGCTAGCAACTCGGCGTCGATGCTCAAGACTTTGAAGCCTCGACTCGACGAGTGCATCATTGCTAATGATCCTCTTGGCTCGCCTCTCAATAGTCTCAAGCGTATCAAGCTGGTATCGGGCAGATCCGGCCCAAAGATGAGAGCAGTACTCCATACACGATCGCACTTGCGCTTGATAAAGTTTGAGCAGCTGATCCGGCGTGAAGTACCGTCTGACCTTTGCGAGGATTCCTAGCTTTTTTGCAGCCAGTTGAGCCTTTGCTTCGATGTATGGCCCAAAGTTGAGAGTAGATGTCAACGTTACACCAAGAAGATCATGATGGTCGGATATCGGCACGGTTACACCCCGGAAAGTTGGAGCAGGGCTGAATTGACTCCTTTTAGCGGAAAAAATCATTTTGTTTTTGATTTCGCTTGGACCACTTCATTTCCAATCCGATTTTTTCACGGATGCCATTTCTTATATTCTTTATTGTACACAGACTAAATAGTTTACAAAAAATAGGACAGGTGATGTACACGGATGCCATTGTGTACCTTTTGAACATTTTAGAAAACCAAATCGATTAAAAAGAATAATGTTCCACAACAAAAGTTCGAAAATGGAAGTCGTTAGGCCTAGGAGTCGGGGCCTATCGCTTGTGTCAAATAAATTGAAGCGTTTTTCGGTACGTTACGTCCCCGAGTCGATGGTGTAATGTGATTTCAGTTGCGATTTAACGCTCAAACTAACTTTCAGGACGGATGTGCACTTCTGGTTTACTTTTATGTTATTGAATTTTGAGGAAAGTCGTGTAAATCATCTTATACATTTTTCAAAGCTGATCAAAGTAAAATAATAACATAGTTTCTTTATTGACACGATCGGGAGATTTCATTCAGTTAATCGGAAGAGATACAAATAATTAGGGCACTTTTTCTGCTCCGAGTCAAATGTCATTTATTTATTTACATATACACATTTATTTCAACACTAATTAAATAATAATAAATAATTGGTGTTGAAATAAATTTAAAGTGTAACAATATAGGTAAGTGTAAATTAAAATAATACGAACAAGCGAAAAGGGTTTTGTGGCAAGTGAGGTGCAACTGGTTGCCTAGTGGGGCCAAGGGTCAGCTTCTGAAAGGAAGGCTCGGCCCTGGTATTAAAGACAACGATGGAACATGGTGGGTTTTTAGTCAGTAAGAGTCTGACACTATATCCCGCTCCGCCCAAGGGCGGGAGATGTAACTGGATGATTTTACCCACCATAAAAAAAAATGGTGCGACTGGTTGAGAAAAAAAATTCAAGGGCATGCTGCTTTGTAATTGGTTATGGTAGGGTTCTAGGCATAAAACTGTTCCAAAATTGAATTACATTTATTTCAGATTCGTATGTACAGTAATATCTTTCTTATTTTTTCTTTAACAGTTTGTACGGTAGCATTTAATGTAACATAAACCTACTTACCAATTTACACAGCTTTAACTTAAGAATTTCTCTCTCAACATCTCTCATGTACCGTGCAGACTACACTCACATGTAGCTCTCCAATCTGCCCATGTTCGCCCTCCCTTACACGACGCGATATCTTCTCTGCAAAACACTAGCTACAACCGGCGGTTATGTCTGTGTGAAAGTTGATTTTTTTTCTCAAGAAACCATTTTAGGATGAATGGGTACGGATAAACATGATGCAATCAAATGACTCATTTAATCCGGAACAGATACTATCTCGGTGATTCGATGGTGACCCGTGACCTTTTCCAAGGTCTATTTATTTCTGACTTATCTTGAAACACTGGTCAATTTATGTCAATTCTTTTTTAACGTCTACCATGTGGATATTGAGGATACTTATCGTGAGAGATATTCTGAAACACAAAGGGCAATTGAAGGAAAGTATTTTAATTCAGTTTATTTTTTAAATAGCTCTTACTTTGCTAATTCTAGGCAACGGCCTCCCCCAAATCCTTCCAAACCTTTCTTTCCCGTGCCGTCTCAAACTAGTCCTCGTGGTACGCGTCCAGATCATCCCACCACCTCTTTCAAGGCCGGCCTCAATGGAGCTTTCTTCCTGCAAGAACCTACAGTGGTGCGACGCTTGCCCAGCGATCTGACCCGCCCAATTTCATTTAAATCCGGCAGCCTTTTTGCCCACGTCTATTTTGACTTTCATGGAGTGCAGCGTGTCTTTCCGTATTCGGTCGAAAGACAACAGCTCAGCATCCCGGGTGTAAGAATTTCTTCTTACGCCCAGAATGCTTCGCTACATACAGTTCAGTGGGTCATTGTAATTCAGTATATTTATTAATGAACTCAGTATATTATTATAGCAGTCTTATTCCAATTTGCGCTATATAAATAGTACATTGTTACCCTAGGGGTGAAAGTAACTTATTTAGTCCCGAGAAGAAGTTTGGCGTCCGAGCGAAACGAGGTCGCTAATATTCGAGGGACTACGGCGCGCACTGTTCCCGCGCGCCTCAAGGAGTTGTCAGCAAACTGTAGGGGTCCAGCAGGGCCGAAGCCTACTGGGGCCAAAGGTTATGTGAGACTGTCACCACGGGCCCCGGGATAAAGGCAAGGAACGGAAAGGTAGGTTTTTAGTCAGTAAAAGTCTGACACTATTTCCCGCCCCACCCAAGGGCGGGATGTGTCATTGGATGATTTTACCTACGTTAAAAAAAAAAAAAAATATTCGAGTGACGAAATAAAACTTTCACCCGAGGTAAACACTGTGCTTTTCATTACGAATAAAAGGAAAATAAAAAAATAAAAACCTGAGTCGTCGTCAAAAGTCGTCGTATGATTTTGGGTACGTTTCTTTTGATTTAGGCCGTAAAAAGTTTCCGACTACTGCTTTAACCTCTTCTCTTAAGAATCAGGCGTTGAATCCTTAACTGAATCTGATTATTGTGTAATTAAAAAAATTCTTACTGCAAAGATTTAGTAAAGTATCTATAAACAAAATTATACAACAAGTTTCCCGCCATATTGATTTTTTTCTGTGGTCTATCGGCTATTCAGCCATCATTTTTCATTTTTATCAGTGAAAAATGGTAACTATTTCTCATATCTATGTTAGTTTTAAAGAATTAATTGAAAGTAAATTATAAATAATTAAGTAATTTAAAAAAATATATAGATACTTATCTCTTAATTTCTTTTTTATATCGCGCTGTAAATGACTGGCTGTATAGAAAGTTGAGACATAGATCAATAGAAATGGGAAGATTATTGTCAGTGGCAATAAGCACGAATAGTGCAACGCCATAAACAAAAAAAAAAAAAATGGGAAGATAGAACTAGTTTTTTTTTTATAATTTGATAGCTGTCAGTTGAAAGTGATTCTCCCTAGGGACGAAAAGTATTACTTTCAACCCGCTCCTCAGGAAACTTTAGATCTACTTTCAGCGTACGAGTAATGAAAAATTCTATTCTACCTTCCTATGACAGTTATTAATATTATAAAGAAAAGTTTGTGTGTGTCTGTGAATGTATGTGTTTGTTTGCAACATCTTCACGCTCCGACGGCTAAATGGATTTCGATGAAATTTGGTACTCACGTAGATGTCCTAGAATAGCACATAGGATACTTTTAACCTTAGGAATATTTTCTCTTAGAAAAATTGTCTACTATCACGCGGGCGAAATCGCTGGTAGCAACTAGTTTGATAAATAATTATTAGAAAATATAATATTTTTTTATGAAATCAGTGGAAAGCTTATTTACTTATTGTAAAGTTATGTAGGTAGAAGAGCCGATAAAATAATATCGTACACTTTTATTGGCTCTTCTACCTACGTCGATCGAAAGGTTATAAAATATTACTAGGTAGGTAGGTAGTAGGTTGAAGTAATCTTGAGAAAAAAAGACGTTGATGTGAAGCGTAACTGGCGTGGCTGGAAATAGCACCAAAAGAGATGGCTAAACGGCTGCCCCCAAAACAGTTATCATGTATAAGAACTTCACACTAACCCGTATTATTTAAATATTCATTCATGAATTATTTAGTGTTTAATAATTTCATAGAACTTTCGTGAACTAATAAAAATAAAAAAGTATCTGAATTGTTTTTATGCTTTGTTTTGGTTTGACTTGACAAGATTATAGATAATCAAGGAGTACTTCAAGCTAAGGAGGAGACATATCGCATTTCCAAAATGTCAAATCGAGTTATTGAACTAACATCGATTTATAATAGGGGTTATCACAACGATTTATTTTCTGAAACAAAATAATTGTAACTGGATAAGTGTATTACTTACACTTTGGGCACACAATCTTACTACATATTTTGTGTCTGTCGTGGTCAATATATTCATTTTTTTCTTTTATCCTATTCGATTATTTTATCGATTTTGTGACATTAAAAACAATTCCATCTCTACTCTATAAAAAAACAAACGTCAGACGTCGTTTCAAGTTTCAACGCTCTGCCGTTTATTTGTTTGTTGTGCTTTTTGGATTTAGTTAGATTTTGGATTTTCATTGAACTTCGCTTGTTTATTGGACTTACTGATTGCTCGCCTAACTACTGACCTCTCGCTACTCGACACGGACTTGAATTGCAATCATGCGGTGCATAAACTGTGGTGTACACACGCAGAATGCGGCGGCATTTCACCTCTTCTTTGCCTGCTCTTTTACTCATGAACCTAGCACGATGGTTAACAATAGAGGTAAGTCATCTGCGAATAATTTTAAAACTAATAAATATAAGAAACAATGATTGGTACTATGGTAATTCAGTTTTGTTTTTTTAGGTTCCAAGGGATGCCAACATTTGTCATCCTTGTTATGAAATGCTGAATTCAGAAGCTAATGATGATCGTTTATTTGGCCATACAATGGTGTGCATAACTTGTGGTCGTTCTGTCAGAAGCGTACCTACATCATGAAGTGGAAGGAAACAATTTGATGATGCAGGATTTACCAATATCACATCCAGCTTTCCATCAGGTAATTAAAGTGATGTTTATACACAATGCACTGTTTTATTTATTTATTTATTTGATACCTAGATACTCTCTGCACTAACAGCCAAAACCAACACATGCAGAGAGTCATTATTATATTACAATATAAAAAAATAACATAAATCACTTAAAATACAAATCATTATCAATATCATTATCCAAATATTTAGTTCCTCAGCCTACGAACAGTTAATAATCATCATTTCTTTCTCTATAACGATGACATCATACCAATAACCTAAATTACCTTTTTTTTAGACCATCAACTTGTGTGTCATCCCTGTTGGATGCGGCATCAAAGGCAGACAAATCAGGACCAAAATCAGTCAACTCTGCCAAGACCTGAACCTGTGCCACAGGCTGGGGGTTCAGGAGAACCTGAGCCACTAACTGAGTCTGTACCTGAACTACAAGCTGAACCTGAACCAATAATTGAAACTGAACCAGTACCGAGATCTGTTCCAGAGCCAGAATTAAACCTGCCAAACTATAAACAGGCTGCAAATACCTCTAGACACTGTGTTTAATGCTTGTGTTATTGAACAAAAGTTACATGTTATTCCAGCATTTATCAAAAAAATGCTTATTGAAAATTATAATTTTTATATTCCCCATGATACTAGGGTATGTGATGTACATTTGAACTTGAATGTTTGGCACTTGCTATTTGAAAATAATAATATATACTCAAGTTTTACAGCAAACCAAATTGAAAAAAAACTACCAACATTTAATTTAGAGAGTGACATGTTTTATGGATCAGCTTAACTGTTTAGGAACCTTTGTAAGTGAAAACAATTTGAATAGACAACAAACAAAGTTTTTAAGAGTGGATGGTAACCTGCCCCAATTGGAGAGTTTTCCAATATATAGCAGCATAGTGACTTAATATTGATGGCATTAGGACCATATCAAGCCAAACAAGCTCGGTCATACCACGGAGAGCATATTAGAGCAAATGGTGTTTACAATATTGAAGTGTGCCCAGATCTTGAAAGAGTAAATCATTTAGGTGCATCAAGACCTCAACTTCTAATAGGCTGAATAAAGTCGAGGCATATTGGTCATAAAATATACTATGTGTATATTTTGTATGAAACTGAACCCACAAACAATCATTTAGATGATATACTGATATCACAGTGGTCATCACAGTGGTCTGGTATCTCGGGTGGGCGAGACATTAGAACACATTATCATCTCCGGCTTCATTTTTAGATAATGTCATTATAAGACTTACCAAATAAATAAATAAATCGCATTTTTATTGTTTTATTATATATTTTTTATGTCCCTGGTTACTCAGTGCGTTAATTATCTAGTTTATGCAGAATTGTTTACAAAACTACCTCAATACAGAAATTACAAATATTTGGCTTAGTTAATATTTAATATCTTTTTCAAATACGTTCATCATTTCAATCTTAGTGTTATTTACATTGTCTGTGAAAACTGTCTTTATTTCAACTCATTTGGTTAAGTAGTTTAGGTTTTACAACAGAATACACTTTTAATATTATGATTTTTGTGGAGATTATCTATCATAAGTCCGTTGAATCAAGTTTTTTAGTGCATTTACCCATTTGTAGATTTTTACTTTAAGTACCTTAGTGAAAAATCGTCAGTGAAAAACACAATCATCAATAAAAATCGTCGCAGCCACATTAAAGCGCCTAGTTAAAAGTTCATAGCAATGTCATTGTTTGAAGTTTTTATACCTTTGCCGTAGGAGTTACGCGATTTATTTTCAGGATTGTGCAGATCTGAAAAGTTCCTGAACCTTTTTGATTATAAAATACTATTTTTCAGCTATTCAGCATTATATATTGTTAGGTGCCATGTTTATACATGCATTTTCATTGTGGGGCAGTCGTCCATACTTCAATTTAGCCATGTCCTTTGCTACTTTCTGCTTTAGAAATGAAAATAAGTAATCGTGTCAGAAAATTAGATTTGATTTTCATATACCTACGTAGCAATATTTCTTTTCTACATACTCGTAGTATAATAAAGTCGCTTCCCGCTGTCTGCCCCTATGTATGCTTAGATCTTTAAAATTTCGCAACGGATTTTGATGCGGTTTTGTTCAAGAGGAAGCTTTATATGTATAATACATGCATAAATTATGTTTCATATCACAATTGCACCCGAGTGAAGCTGGGGCGGGTCACTAGTCAAATATTTAAAAATCGTTTGTCACAATTTTCGTTAACGAACTCCTCCGGTTTGACCAACTTTTATGAAATTTTCTGTGTATGTATAGTAGGTCTCAGAATAGGTGGAAGGCTATTTTACCCTCCTACCTAAGCAATGGTTAGCTCGCCGTTCGACCGTCCGGTAACCGACCGGACCGAGTCCAAGTTGTCTACGAGACGCGCGGCTCAAAGAAATGTCGGCAGAATTCGTAGGGTCCCATCAGGGTCGAAGTCTACAAGGGCCATGGGTTGTGCGAAACAGAACCCTGGGACCCTGGAACGAAGATAAAAAAGGAACAGGAGTGGGTTTTAGTCAGTAAAAGCCTGACCCGCCGTCCCGCTCCGCCTAAGGGCGGGAGATGTCATTGGATAACTTCCCGCCTAAAAAAAACTCCCGCCACGCATTTCTTTTTTGATGATTTATACGGCTGAACAACGTTGGCCAGGTCATTTAGTAGGTGTGTGTAACTTATACAAATCGGATCGTATGTATATCAAGTCTTCAGTATAAAACAGCAGACTTTTAGGAGTTATTTTAAGGGAAATTACTACTACTGTAAACGACTTGTTACAAAGAAGAAATCTTTTAAGCATTAGCATTAGCATTATCAGCCTTTTAATGTTCCCACAGCTGGGCCCTTGTGGTAGATCCACGCGGGCCCAGTGCGGATTGGTGAATGTCACATGTCTTCGAATTTTTGGTTCGGTTTCCTCACGATGTTTTCCTTCACCGTTTTGAGAGCAGTAGTGATGAAATAATACACAAAGTAATGAGCCTGGCTGGGTTTGAACCCGCGACTTACAACTCGTAAGTCGGGGCCGTTAAAACTCGGCCACCACTGCTCTCCAAAAATTCTGTTCAGAGGACAATATATCAAGAGATCAGTCTTAAACAGATGTTTATATCGAAATTCATACAATATATTTGCACATTGCCAGTACTACGCTCGGACAAATCTACCTCGACAGAACAGGCAATAAAATGAAACGATACACATAACAACGGCGAGAACCTCGTAAAGCGTACTGCTACGAAAGCTGCCCGTTTCCGAATAAATATCGGAAAAAGGCAAAACGTATGTAAGGCATGAGTTTTAATTTGTTGGCAGGCTGTATTATGAACACCTTTTACAATGGGCCCAAACCAGAAACAAAAAAGCAGTCGCGCAATGAGGATTCCGTACAAAAACTTATAGCTATGTAAATAGTTCAATTTCCAAATAGGAATTTCGAAGATTTTTTCCGAATTACAAGGTTTTTTGTGACGTAACAACAAATTTACTGTTTTCAGATTTATTTAGACCTTGATTTATGCAATTTTGATTCCCTTGAGAGTGGCAAAGTATACGTTTCTTGCGATATAAATGAGCGTCTCTTTTTTCGTTAACTTAGAAGTTTTTTTATTCAGTTTCAAGGGACTGTTTATCTCGGGAACGCGTGGAGGTATCGCGTTGAAGTTATAAATCCTACACACAGGTCTGCGGTCCCTTGAAGCTGCGAAAAAACTAAACTTCTAAAGGTTCTTGCCCTTTAAAACTAAAATTTACTTAGCTCAAACTCTAATTCAGCCGATCATCGACTACGCGGATGCCTGCTACCTGGATGCCACTGAGGAGCTATTAAATAAGCTTGAGCGCTTGCAAAACCTATGCATTCGTTTTGTTTTTGGCCTTAGAAAATATGACCATGTTTCTCAATTCCGCAAGGATCTCAAGTGGCTCTCTATCCGTCTTCGTAGGAACACTCGGGTATTATGTCTCTTGTACAACATCCTTTTCAACCCTGCGTATCCTGGCTACTTACGTGATCGTTTTTCGTTCACACGCCCGGGCAATGCCCCATGCCGATCCCACCTTAAATACCATCTCAATTTCCCATCCCATAATACCCATTTCTATTCCAACTCCTTCTCTTTTCATGCGGTACGACTGTGGAACTCACTTCCAGCCAAGATCCGTAACGCTAAAAATATATCTGTCTTCAAACAGCTAGTCAAAGAACACTACCTGTCTACCATCTCATAAAGTTATAATTTACACATATATATTTTTATAATTTAATTTATGTATTGTATGTATGTATGTATTTATATATGTATTGTATGATTTAATTTGAATAATATAGTATTTTTAATTAGCTAACTTATTTGTTTTCTGTACTCTGTGTCTACATCCCTCATCCAACTCTTGTCTCTCTCTGTCTGCTGGAAGAAATTTCACTTGAAATAAGCAGTACCTTTGTGCTCTTCTATCTGTGTTTGTTATTTTCTTTTTTAAGTGTTTGTGTGTACAAAAATAAATATATAAATAAATAAATAAAAAACGTACATTTCGTCACTAGCGGTTCCCGGCACCTAGAGTCCTGAAATTTGACATGAAGCAATGTCTTACAGCACAAATATAGTAAAAAATCTGAAAACTGTAAATTTGTAGTTACGTCACCAAAAAAAAAAAATTTTCGATTCGGAAAAATCTTTGAGACTCGATTCAGGAATTGAATTATTTTCATAGATAGGTTTGTACGGAACTCTAATTGCGCGAGTCCGACTCGAACTTGCCTGGTTTTTTCCTTTAGAGGTACAGAGCTCTAAAACTGGTTCACCATATTTTGTAGGTTTCTTTTTTAATTGATATTGGATAGTCACTTAAAGGGCGAAAAGGGGGAATTTCATTTGTATGTAAAATCTTGTTCCGTATCAATGCCAATAAACTTGAAAGTTTGCACAAATAGTAACCTAAGTAAATAAAGGTTCTCATTATTTATTTTCAGAACTACCCCCATAGAATAATATAGAGGGTTTTAAAGGAAGGATTCTTGTTTCTTGGATAAATAAACTTGAAACTTGGCACAAATTCTGATCAAAATAATAAAGACTGTCACTCTTAATTTTTCTCTCTGGGTAGAGGGTGAAGGATTGTGAGACTTTTATTGACTAAAACTTACCTGTTTTCCTTCAATTGCCCTTTTCGTCCAGGGTTACGGTAACTCTTTCGAACAATCCCGTAGCCTATGCACCTGTCCCGTACTATAACGTGTTAAAATCATCTTAATTGCAGTGAAAGAAAGGGATAATGCTATTCGTTCTGCATGTTTCCATCTCTCTCCTACATCGGGATTATGATAATTGTAAAATGACATACTATATCTCCTGCCCCCCTAACCAAGTTACAATCGTTTTGTTTAGCGTGAACGCTTGGACTTGGCCACGCCTCCAATTCCTTTGTTCTGACGTCATCTTAACGTGCCAACTGGCGTGGCCAACTCCAAACGTTTACGCCAAACGAAACGATTGTAACTTGGCTAGAGTGGCTGTCCTTTTGTAGGTCATCACCAATAAGGTCTGTGTATGCTCTACTAAGTCAAGTAAGTAGTAAGTAAATGTATTGAACAACAGTATTGACCCCATAGTAGGTTAAAGTTGTTTATATTGATGCGTAATTTTTACCCCAAAACAATAGCCACTGAATTGAAAGTCAGCTTATATGTTATGACCAGTAAACTATACCGAGTGACGCACTGGGCGCGCGGCCAAATGATTCAGGGTCTAAGCGAACTGGATTAAACATAACTTATGAGCTCTTCATTGTGTTTACTGATGTTTGTTGGCACTATGAGATATGTTTACCAACGTAAGCTGAAATTATTAAAACAAAATATACACAGATCACATACCGCCGATAGCCGCAGTAGGCACTAACAGAACCGATTGGGTAACTTTCAGACATACCGATCTAAATCATATTGTATAATCAGGAAACGTGAACTTAAGAGCGCCTACAAATTAGCCGCTAAGTGCCGCGCGGCTGCAGCGCGGCTGCAGCAAAGCCGCCGCACTAGAACCAATATGTTCGAGCAAGTGTAGTACACTTATTTTCTTGATTAGAACGAAAAAAGATTTTGGAAAAAGAAAAACCTAAGAAAAGATTGCCGTTTTTGGTGTATGCGAATTTCATAAAGTAAAACGATACTGTGGCCAAAATTTCAGAATTTATGTATTCGCTCGATGACTATCAATCTGATCGATAAATTCTTCAATCTGATTTTCGTTTATGTTTAGACTTGAATAAATACTAGTCCACCGATGAACTGGTGTCTGGAAAGGTCGTCTGTAAGAGATCGCTTTTAGCGATAAGACCGCCCATTGTGACACCCTATTAATTTTAAGTTCTTTATGTAATTTTATTTTTTTGTGTACAATAAAGAATACATCTATCTATCTATCTGGTGCACGGCCGCAGCGCGGATGTAGCGCTGCAGTCGCGCGTTTTCAATTTGTATGGATTAACAGTGAACTTTGCGTCTAAATTGAAGGCACCCTTAAAGTGGTACTTAAGTCAAATGATGACATTTGTGAAGCTGTTTTGAATATTTTACCTATCGGACAGTCATGCTGCAGCCTGAATCCTATCTGATCCAGACCTTGTGGAAACCTTGATCGCTACCAGAGACAAGGGCTGCCGGGTACTAGGGGCCATTTTTCCAGTGTGCTTACAATAATCGCCACGCCTGGTAAGCAGGTTGGTGATCGCAGTGTTGATATTGCAAACTTGCAATACACGGAGAATGCAGCTGCCTGTTCTCTGGTAATGTTTGCGGAATAGAGAGTAAAATCCCACATACCTCCTTTGAAAAGGGAAGATCCTCCGACCAGAAGGGTGTTTTGTTTGGTGGACTGCCCGATAGATGATTTCGGGCTGTTCTATATGTTCAAATCGCGCGGAGAACTTTACTTGTGCGATACAGGATTAGTTCTTATATGACGGCATAGATGTCACTACAAGTGCTTTAATGACCTCTTACGACACCCACGGGAAGTGATGGGATGGTGGTATTCTTTACGTTCGACACTATACGGTACAAGCTGTCCTCTGCAGGTACAATATGCTTACAAAATCATTACCTACCAATATCTATGGTTTTTTTTTTTTTTTTTTGTGGTAGGTAAAATCATCCAATGACGAATCCCGCCCTTGGGTGGGGCGGGAAACAGTGTCAGACTTTTACTGACTAAAAACCTACCTTTCCATTCCTCGCCTTTGTCCCGGGGCCCGTGGTGACACTCTCGCATAACCTTTGGCCCCAGTAGGCTTCGCCCCTGCTGGACCCCTACAGTTTGCTGACAACTCCTTGAGGCGCGCGGGAACGTTGCGCGCCGTAGACGACCTGAGCTCGGACCGGTCTGTTACCGGACGGACGGACAGCGAGCTACCCATTGCCCACCGTCCGCGAGCCCGCGCCTACGGTGGCCGGAAATTGGGATCGGAAACCCGGCGGCGGCGGCGGCGTGTGCGCCTTTGCCTAATGCGGTCGGCCTCCTCCTTTACTAACATCACTGCTTCGCAAAAGGAGGCGACCGCCTGCCACTCCTCCTCGCTCCGGAGCATGGCTTGAACCAAGCCCCGGCGCGAGAGATCGCCGCCGATCGCCCCCACGAGGACACGGCGATGCTCTTCCCAAGCGGGGCACACCTCGACTGTGTGCTCCACCGTGTCCACCGGGCGGTCCGCACAGTGGCGACACCCGGGCGTCGTCTCCGCACGAATCTTGTACAGGTACGGACCGAACTTGCCGTGTTCGGTCAGCACCTGCGCCAAACGGAAGGTGACGACGCCGTGGGGCCTTTCCAGCCACGCCTCAAAGAGGGGCCTTACCGCCTCGATCGTGGCGTGCCCAGCACGAGGTTGCGACAGTCGCTCTCGCCATTTCACCATGAGATCCCGCCGGAGCTCTGTCCGCCATGCCGCGACTTGTCGCGGCAGCGGAGTTTCGCCCCGACGTTGCATCTCCACGCGTAAGTCATGCATGTGTGCAAGGACTGTTGCCTCCAAATCCCATGGTGGTAGGCCAGCAAGGAGGCTCGCCGCTTCACAGGACACCGTACGGTATCCGCGGATCATCCGGATGACCATGACCCTCTGGCAGGCGGTTAGCCGGGCCGCCACTCGCTTTCGTAGCGATGGCGCCCACACCGGCGCACCGTAAAGGGCCATGGACCGAACGATGCCTGCGTAGAGCCTCCGGCAGGAGGCGTCTGGACCCCCCAGGTTCGGCAGGAGCCGCTTGAGCGCAGCCCCAGTCGCGTTCAATCTGGGAGCCAGACGTCGGAAATGCTCCTTGAAGTTCCACCGGCTGTCGAGGACGAGTCCCAGGTACTTCATCGTCGACCCGACGCCGATGTGAACTCCTCCTACCGTTAATTGGGAGCCCGGAGGTGGCGCGCTCCGAGGGCCGTGAAAACACATGGCCTCGGACTTGTGCAATGCCACCTCGAGTCCCAACTGCTGTATCCTCTCCACGACTGTCGCAACCCCGCGCGTCGCTAGTTCGACCGCCGCCTGGTACGACCGTCCCCGCGCCAGGACCAGCGTGTCGTCTGCGTAACAGACCACGCTGACCCCGTCGGGGAGGTCGGCGCGCAGCACGTAGTCTTACCCGATGTTCCACAAGGGCGGCCCTAGTACCGATCCCTGCGGAACACCGCACGACATCTCTCGCCGTTTCAACTCCCCCTGATGACCGGGGTAGATGAACCAATATCTATGGTATTTTTTTCCATAATTATTCTTATCTGATAAATATTGGCTTTTGAATGTCGGAAACTTATTACTGTTGTAACATCCCACATTTTTTTTTAAGTTTATTGATAGTCTTGAGTTTGACCACTATCTCACCTGATGGTAAGACGAAGTTTTTTTATGGTAGGTAAAATCATCAAATAATAAATCCCGCCCTTGCGTGGAGCGGGAGATAGTGTCATACTTTTACTGACTGAAAACCTACCCTGCACCTTCATTGCCTTTGTTCCAGGGCGGCCGACGGTGGTGCACGCTTCCTAGAAGTAACCTATTCACTCTTGACTTCAAAACTCCTAGGATATAGCTATCAGGAAACACAAACTCTGGCCGGCAATAAATTGTATTCTACTTCTTGGCTGCACGAACAATAAATGTATTCCTAAAACGTTTTATATGTATTAAAAGCTCAGGAACCGAGAAAAAATAATAGCTACCATGAGTGTAACACATTCTGTCATAAATACGCCCTTCCAAGCTAAATCTACAGTCAGAATACCAAAGTGCGGCTTGAACACCGCAAAACCTTACTATCAGTAGCCAATAAAAGTCCAGAACTGCCCACGCTATGTTCGAGCCCTTCATGAATACCCATCATTCTTATTTTACGACTACGTAAGTTATGTATCGGCTGTTTATGGATTTCTTTTGTTTTCAGGTTACTACAGATTTGGGACGAGGAATCAAGCTTTTCCTTAGAGAATAAAGGAATCTGGCAAACTCGTTTGACATAAAATCATTATCTTTTTATGAAATTACGCCTCGAATAATTACTGGACTACGATCTAAGCTCCATATTTAAACACATTTGTTAGGTGTCGAATTAAGGGGCTTGAGGACGACGAGCAATGGGAAGCTCGTCGTCCGATAAGGACCAAGCTCGGATCGTGGGTGCATCAAAGAGCTGTCAGCAACAATGATGGGGCCTGATAGCGATGATGTTTGCCAGGGTTGCAGGATATATGAAGTAACATAGGTAGGTTTTATTCTGTAACTCTGATAGTCCTTCTCGCACCCAGAACCGGATAAGTCATTTAATGATTTACCACCAAAAACAGGTGCCATATTAATTTGTGACGTAAAGCATATGATCCATTATTGTTAATGTGCACTAAAATTTGGAGTACCTTAGAGAAATCTTAGTGCCACATCCCCTTAAGGACCTCCTTCAACCTCGATTCAACCTTGAAGGTTGGAGAATCAACCTTGATTACCATGTAATAACTTATTCATGACCAGAAATGGGGATTACATAACAATCACACAAAACCAAATATATATTATTATAGATAAATTACGCCCACGCACATGATCGTAGTCATCATACAAATATTTGCTTGAGTAGGATTCGAACCCACAACCTCCGGCATAGCAGTCAGTGGCACCACTAGACCAACAGACCAATGAGAATTAACCAGTCAGAATTAATATAATACAAAAACCATTGCTAAAAAAAGAAACAGTTTCAAACGCGCTCACCCTGTACTTTATTAGCCACTTAAAAACGCTGTAAGCTGAATTATTATGAACTCTACCGAACTTGAAGTAAAGGATTTATGTTAAGATAAGAGAACGTTCTAAATTTAAAAGTTCGTCATTTGCGTTATATTTTTAAGCGCCATTAAGCTAAGGCTATTGCAGAAAAAGAAAAAAAAGGATTGGCTGGAAATATTTTGCTCTAAGAACGGATCAAAGAAAGTTCCTATATTTCCTTTACTGTGGTAGTGGCCAAATAAATTTACAATAAAGGTTATTGGCTCTCGTGGTTTACTGTGATCCCACTTGATGGAAAGCAGTGACGTAATCGTTGATGGTGAAGCGTATTAGTTTATTAAGAGCTTATTCACTCTAGCTCTGAAGACAATCCTTATTTAAAATACGAAAATAAACATAAACCTGTTTTGAATCGACGTCTTTATTGATCCCCAGTTCCTTGGTTGTTTTTTGCAGAGATATTTGAACAAGTTTAATGTACTACCATAAAAAGCTATTAACTTGTTGTCGTGTTCAAGTTATAGATATTGGTGTGACTACTAAATCGTTTTTTTATTTAGTTGTATTTTGTTATGGTGTTAAGAAACTAACCGAATCCATCGATGTCAAGGTAGAATCTTAGACTCTTCCTACTACACCAAATCAAAGCGAAAGCTGTCCATCAACAGACGACGATAGACAATTGATCGATTGGTGTGGTCCCTTAGAAATAACATAAATAATAACAAAAAAGCAATTCGATGTTCATATTAATAACCGGTATCTTTACAAATACACTTACCGAATTATATAATAATAATAATGAATTCGTGCTAGTGGCCGTTTTTGGGGGCCCATTTGTTGAGTGTGCAAGTCACCCCCTGCCTTTTTACCGATGAATATTAATAACATTGTTTAGGCAGAGGCCATAGTTTTAAGATAGTTTCTAGTAACCAGGCAACTTAAAACGCTAAAAATCATAGCCCTTTGTTTTCCATATGTCACAATAGTTTTCACCAACCGGAGATTGTCCTTAGATGCACTAGCCTTGCGCGTACGGGGATAATCGTCGACAGTATCTAAAGGGCCTCTGCGAGTTGGTTTCGGCTTCACGTATGCCTTCCAAAGGTTCAGGACCTCAGAGTTCTGAGATAGACTATACCTACATAAAAATAATAATCATTTTATTTCAGGTAATAAAACCCATATTACAATTACCATAAAGACTAAAATACATAACTACCTATTATAAAATGATGATGATTATGTCATAATGTAATATCAAAATATATTTATTATTTATAATATTAAATAATACTTTTCCAGTATAAAAGTTAATAACAACTAGTTTCTGCCACTTGATGAAATTAGAAAAACCTAAAGGAACGTACTCCTGCAATAAAAAGTCCTAATCCTATGGTACTATTGCAGGACACTGTCTACTTGTATATCAAGTTTCATCAAAATCCGTTCAGGCGTTCAAGCGTGAAGAACTAACAAAAAATTGAGTGTGATATTATGATCATCAAATCTCTTCTCTATTGCAAAGATATCGAAAATCAATAAAAACAATATTTATTGAATGTGATAGATACTTCATCATGAAATATTCAAGGCTACGACCCAGCCCTTCGCCAAAGTTCTTATAATACAATATTCATTCGGCATCGAAAATAGCAGTGACGTATAGTTCTTCATATATCGTCAACACTTGGTTGAATCACAAATATTTCAGCGGATGTCATGGCAGAGATGCGATACATTTATCGGGCCTCGGGAGTAGTTAGCATTCAAGTGTACCTATATCTCTAGACGTGCTGGAACGATAATATCTTCCGGCGGTAGGTGGTAGGCTTTATTCTTATACTATCTGTTGCCAGCAGCTTCGGCCGCGTGATAGTAGAAAATTATTGTGCACTTTCACCTTTATAAATTAGTGTGATTATGTCGATCTTTAGATTATGCGTTTGTTTAGAGTTGAGCATTTTTTTTTTATTATGGTACGTCATATGGGTTGAGCAGGATTGTTCTGAAACGCTGGGTTGATGGCTTTTACCCACCTACGTTCCTTTAGTTGCCCTATGCGTCAGTAACAGTCGTACACTCGCTCTCGTTCCTCCCAGAATGGGAGAAAAGACACAGGGTAGATGCAGCCAGTTTGTTCGAAATTAAAAATGTAGGTTGCTAGTCATTTAGAAAATTGCATAAGTAGGTAGGTATTACTAATGCAATTTTATAAATGACTAGAAAAATCTTCTTAAATATAAAAATTAATAGCTGTTCGTTAGTCCCGCTAAAACTCGAGAACGGCTGGTCCGATTTGGCCAATTTTGGTCTTGAAATATTTGTGATACTCCAGGGAAGGTATAAACAGTTCGAAAATATGGAAAAATTATAGACTATAAAGCGGTACGAAGTTTGCCGGCCAGCTAGTAACGGATAATAATAATCCTTACATATTATAAAATAAAGGCTCTCACAGCTTATATCTGTTTCTTCGTGATAAACTCAAAAACTACTGAATGAATTTTCATGACATTTTCACCAGTGGATAGAGTGATCTTTAAGTAAGGTTTAATGTACAATACATTGTATAGTGTTGTATAGAAAAACCCGAGAATTTCAAAGATTTCTAACACCTATGCGCTGGAAGCTTATATAATAATAATAATAATTTATTGAACACGGCTTAGATACTTGAAAAAGCCTTTGTTGCCCTAGCTCTCACTTGAAGATTTTGAATCACAAGACCTCAATGAAATCACTATATTTCTAACTGCATGTATTAGTTAGGCTTCAATGTTATATATTTACCTATTTATCTGTTTTCTTCATTTTTTTTCCTTTTTTATGTGTGTGTACAAATTGTTAAATAAATAAATAAATATTTTCTGAAAACAAAGGTTTTTTTTAATCATAAGTTGAGTAGGCTGTGGTAATTCTAATACTGTAATATTAACATTAATTTAATCTACCCGTTTGTACATATTATTAATTTTTAATTTGTATATAACGAGGCTAGTTCATCCATTTGGGGTACCTCGTCATCAGAACCCAAGTTCGACATGGTGTAGGTACGAAATAATAGTCTCAGCACTAATTACAATTGTCTATTTGATCACTCTCGATAATAAAACAAATAAATCTCTAACGATTAAGGCGATGGGAATAGATTTAGACTACAGAAACGCGATAAGTTCGGTACGGGCTGGCAGAACGACCTCTCACCCTCGTGTCCAACTCAAAAGTGACGTTCCACGATTTTAAATCCATTCAATGTCAAAACGAATGACAGCCGACAGCTGTCAAACAAGCCACGCCCCGTACCGACCTTATCCAAGCACACCGCTTGACGTTTCTGATAATAGATGGCGTTATTCTAAATGAACATTAATCAATAGGTAGTGCCTCTTTGCTGATTCTGCGACATATATATATCTATTAAGTTTTATATAGAACTAGATTTAATTATTACTCAAATAAATATATTCAAGGTTCAGTTAACACAACGAAAACTGATAAATATTTAATCAATAAATGCAACCCTTCTTTTCCGTCGGGGGTTAAAAATACATTCAAGTTATACGTCCAATTGAAATCTACGTTCAAAATACAGACCTACACGACTTGCGTAGGAGTCGAGTTCTATTTTAAACGAAAAATGATATTTTAATGTTAGCATAATTTACTTCAAGTTCATTCAATTCTATTATGTTAGGTCGAGAAATAACAGGGACTCCAGCTATAATTATCTTTCGGCACGAGTCGCGTAGGTGTCTTTCTAAGAAAATGTTACAAGAAGAAACGTTTGCATTGTTACTGTAAAATGATCTTTCTTTTTCTTTGACTTACTTTACTTATCTTTTCATGTTATAAAACCAAGTCCTCCACCACGTGTCTGTTTATCTGCTAGTGGTAAAAAAAAACTCCTGAATTAATTTTCATACGGTTTACAAGAACAGACAGAGTAGAGAGATTTATGAGAAAGATAAGATGTATTATAATCTCATCTTTTTTAAAAAGCTTCTGTAGAATGCAGATATATGTATATGTAAAAAAATAAAGCACATTTCACGACGCGTTTTATGCCTGCTGTGTGCGCGATTGTTTGCGGCTTCCGTTGCGGGTTCCCCAGGGCCATCTGGCAATCGCATGTCTAGCGATAATCACCCGCCAGGTTTGCGGGCGAAAATTGCAACCGCGACGGCTCAGCCGAAAGACCACTTCTGGAATTTTGCCTCCCCCAAGTGTCACTATAATGACCGATTCCGGAAGTTTTCCCATCAAGTGCATCTATGGCTTGGTAAGGATTCGCGTTAATCCTTCGATCCGAATTTATGATCAAGGGCGCGTCGCGGTGTTGCAACTTTTTATAATTGTTTGTCATCTTATTTTTATTAATATAAAAAAAAAAACATCTGTACTTTTTATTTTCTTACTTATTAATTTTATTTAAATCTTTTGGCATTCTACATCGTTTGGCATATTTATATCGACACCGCCCACGCTGAAAACCAGCGCTGTGAGTTTATCGCATTATGCTTGAGGCCACAGCTTTATGCTGAGCGTTTGGCCTTTTTGCGCGGATGTGACGCATTTCTTCCTTACATAATGATTATGTATGCTAGCTAGTTTTAAGTTTACGTCATTTCGCGTAAATAAATTGTTTTCTTTCTTTCTTTCTTTCAACAGTTTTGCTGCGAAATATTGTTGGACGCTTCGTAACTATATGTTATTCAATAGTATTTCATTTGTCATTTCGTCACTCAGGATATACGTGCATTAACGTGTTCATGTTTCTCATTTCGTCACTTAAGATCTACGTTCATTATAGTGGTCATGTTTATTGTGTGTTAACATTATTCCTTCTTCGTCTTCATCGTTATTTTAGGTCTCAATCGAAGTGGGAGGCTACGCGTAACCATAGCAAAAGGTTCAATTTATTTGCCGCGTACTATATTCCCATACATAGCGCATTAGTCGACACAAATAAGCTACGGTAAAAAAAAATTCAAGCGTGTCAAGGAGTTATTATTGCAAAACTGCCATAAATGCAGTATATTTCCGGTATACAACACGCCTTTAGATTAAGAAGTAATAAACCTCCTTTTATTGCAGTTTTTCTAGAAAACCAGTTTTTCTTGGCTACTCCATTCTGTTTAACGGTCGGTTGTGCTGTTCAGAAAATTATGGTATTGTAAAAGCATTAGCCAAGTGCGTAAAAGGAACGTAAAGTTGGAAAAATAATTACTCGAGCATAAACTACATGCAGTCACAGGTAATAATTGTAAATGCCTATTATATTTCTAGGTGCTTTTAGAATTATATTCTATAATAAACTTGGCTTATGAAAATGAATCTTATATTCTATCGCCTTTTTTAAGGTTCCGTAACTCAAAAGGAAACAAACGGAACCCTTATAGGATTACTTTGTTATTCGTCTGTCTATCAAGAACCTTTATAGAATAGAATAGAATAAACTCTTTTGTACACCAAAATAGTAACAAAAACTTTTAAACAAACTTAAATCTATGAGTATAATGGCGGTCTTATCGCTAACAGCGATATCTACCAGACAACCTTGGGGTGGACTGTAAGAATTTAAAATAGCATAAAAAGGGGGTAGTCTGCGGTGTACTGCAAATTGAAGAAGGATTAAATTAATTTAATTATCTCGGGAACACGTATAGAGTTGAAATTAAAAATATATTCTCAAGTCTGTGGTCTTTTAAAGCTGTGAAAAAATCAAACTTCGATTATAAATTAACGGCAAAAAAGATACGGTTGTCTCGACTCGTGCCTGCCCAGTTTTTGGTTTTGCTCCTAAAGCTTATACCACCAGAACAGAGCATTTTTTTCCAGTTTGGTTTTCGCCAACGCCGCTCTACCGTGGCCTGTGGCCTCTATCATGAAGGCAACAGTTCTATTGCCTAGGAAGTCTTGGCGGTGTCGGTGGAGGTGCATCAGGGAAGCACTTGTTTATCATGGTTCGCCAACCCAACTCGTCGAGGAATGGCGACAATCAGCCCGCAATACCAATACGAAGACGTCCACTACGCATCGCTAGCGACGTATCAGCCGGTCCTATATGCATCGAGCCGACTTCTAAGACCCTCATCGAGAGACTGAAATACGTTGTAAGGTCCAACTTACGAGTTGTACGTCGTAGGTTCAAACTCAGGCAATCGATTGACTTTGTGTAATTTATTTCATCACTACTGCTTTCAAAACAGTGTATGAGTATAACATGAGGCATGTCTTAGAACCAAACAATTGAATACATGTGACTTCTACCAACCAGTGCTGGGCCTGTATGGTGGATTACAGTCCATTTTCTCTCCTATAGAAGAGAGCCGAGTTCCAACAGTGGGAGCATTATAAGGCTGGTTATACATGTCTAATCTATGCAAAGCGTTTGAATACATTCGCTTTGATATCCTGTCACTTTTCCGCAAGATATAAAAGACTTTGAAATATAACATCCGTAAGTCACAGAAGTAAATGCATTGCCAGAAAATAGCCAGCTGTGTAGCGTTATGAAGTTTATCGAGTAAAACTTTAGCCATTTATTTCAAAGAATTGGATTTAAAGTTTAACTGTTCCAAGTCTTCATGAACTAATACAGTTTTCATGGCTTGAATTTGCGGAACTTATTTGTATTTACGACCATTATCTTTATGTATATACACCGTTAAGTTTTGGTCGTTTTAATCCCGCGGAGGGTCGAAAATTGAAAAAAGAGAAAATTAAAAAAATAAGTACTTTTTTTCTAAAACTCGAGTTAATTGTTAATTTAACGGTGTATATAATTCTTCAGTACGAGTGTTTGTCACCTAACTCCTTATAAACCGTTTGGCCGATTTGGATGAAATTTTGTGTTTATTTAAGTGGGTCCCTGGGTGGTTTGAAAATATGATTGAACCCAGTAGGTGGCGCTACAATTGCGTCGTCAGTGTTTTTTTATACTAAAGCCAGCTTTTGAGGACCGCATAGTCTACTGGGACCGCTAATAGGTTTATATTATAGGTACTTGATCTGGCCATTCTTGCATTGGCCTTTTTTGAGTTGGGAAACAGCTGAGGGGGCGCCAAACGTTTAGTGACAAAAATCTACGGCGTTCTTTTTGTTGACCTTTGCGTTCCAGGGTCGCGGTAACTTTTTTGAGCAATCCCGTAGTAGAGCTACGGCTAAAAAGTAACCTATTCAGTTTTGACTTAAGGCTCGTAGGTTGTAGCTATCCATTTCAAAAGCTGAGGTGGTCACCCTTTCGGCGCGGGCACGCTCAGCGCATACTGTACTCTTTTTTTTTTTTTTTTACTTTGTCTTTGTAACCACTGTGCTGTGTCTGTTTCTTGTTCTATTCTTTTTTCTTTTCTATCTGTGCGAATCTTAACCAGGTCTTCCCGGTGATGTTGTGTACGTCATCGATTCATCTAGCCTCCATTTGTTACCTCCATTTTAAAACGGGTAGGTATATTTTATGAAAGGCCTAATATTGATACAAATACTTTTGTCCACGACTTTGTCCGACCGAAAGTCGGTTATTGGAAGGACAAAATCAAAGCCAGATATATTTTTGGTAATTGGTTAATGATTGAATGGGACCCACCTGATGGTAAGCAGTGCTGTAATCGTTGATTGTGAGGTGTACGCACTAGTTTATTAAGAGCCTATTCAGCTAGTCTTGAAGATACCTAAATTTAAAAAAAGAGCTTATTTACCTCCTTAAGCTTCAAGATTACTCTGTTCCAAATTTCATTAAAATTTAATTAGTACATAGTTGCCTAATGCGTGAAATCATAACAGACCGACTTTCCCAATTATAGTAATAGTACCAACCATAGTAATACCATAAATATTACTTTTTTTTAGGCGCAAGATATTCTATATATAGAACTCAACGATTGTTTGTTTACTAAACACCCGGAAAAGGGAGTGACAACATTTTCCCTAAATCTCAAACCGGGTGAACAGTTTCAATTTAAATATTTTAGAAAAGCAAAGGATCAAGGCAATTCCGACCATTTGTGATAATTCAGTAGGGCGAGATCTTAAACGTGCCCCCGGGAGTAATCCCTGGCCCCGAGATTAAGTCCGGTGGGTTAGTTCACTACGGACCACATTTAAACGGTTAGCGCATTGGCTGAGTGATTGGCTGCTGAGCTGCGGGTCACGGGTTTGATTCACGTCATCATCATCATCATTTCAACTTTAAGACTTCCACTGTTGGAGATAGGCCTCCCCCCATTAACAGTCCTGTGCGTCTCGCATCCATCTGATTCCCGCAACCTTTACCAGGTCATCGGTCCACCTTGATTGATTCCCGTACGAAAAAATATTTGTATGGTCTACAGATAGGTGTTTCGAGTGTGTTGTGTCTGTGAGTTTTGTAATTATTTGACAACGTGCTCACGATAGTTAAAATATAAATAGCATCTACTACTTTTTTTAGATGGGAAATCATTCAATGATGGCGCTACCAAGCCCGGCTTGAGAGGTCACCGCCTCCGATCGACCCCACGAGGACACGGCTGTGCTCCGTCCGAGCACACCTTCACTGTACTCTCCACTATGTCCTCCGAACAGTCAATAATTCGTAGAGTGGGGCGACATTAAAAAAAAAAACAAACTAAAGAGGCGAAAGTTTATGAGGTAAGTTAGTATTTCTTTACGTTCAAAAAAATCTATTCAAAAAGGATTCACGTTCAAAAAGGTTTTTGATGGAACTTGGTTAATGCGGTGACCATGTTCTAAATATACATAGATAGTACATAGGATACTTTTTATCCTCGAGGCATGTTTAATTAACAGTGAGCAAAGTCGCTAGTAAAGCAGTAAGTAGTAAAGTAGTACCTTTCAAATAATATTGATATGAAGATATTCCTGGGATTACATCTAGTCTAGACTTGTTTATTATGAAATAACAAAATATATGTACATTGTACACAAACTACTTAAATATTATAGTATATTTTGTATCATAAACTAGGTACCGTCCGTGGCCCCGCCTTTGTGAAATGTCCTATTTATTTTAAGATGAAATTTCGATTCCAATACAAAATTACCGATTTCCCATTATAAAATTTTTCACCTGTGTTTATGGGTTTTACTTTTTCTTTTTTTTTAAATATTCTTATATTTTTATTGTATTTACTGACCACAAGAAACATAACAAAAAAAAAATTCTATCAAAGGGCCGAAACATAACCGCGTTGCGGCGCCGCGCCGCTAAAATCTGCAGTGGCACTCGCAGCTCTTTTTTGCGTCGCCGCAACACAACTCAATGTTTATTGTCATATCCTACAGAGATAACCAGTTTCTCGAGATTTTTTAGTGTGGATATACATTTCTCTACCATGGATCGTAATAAACTTATGCTTATTTGTTATTAAGGAGACATTACTCTATTTTAAATACACGACAAAGAAGATACTGATTATATCCTTTTAATAAAGCTATGGTATTAGCGCCGCGGTTCACACCGCAAAATTCTGCGTTGCGGGGGGCGACATAGCCAATTTTAGCGACACGGCGCCGCAACGCGGTTAGGTATGTGTTTCGGCCCTAAAGGATATTGGCGGCCTTATCGCATTCCGCGATCTCTTCCAGGCAACTTGGTACTTATTGACAGTAATATTCAGCAAAAATACAGAACAGTATTTTTTCTATTTCGAAACTTTGCCTCTTGCAAGGAATTACTTTTATATCGTGGGTGCCTTTAAAAAACTTGAAGACTTAATAGACAGACCCGGAACAACTATCTGTAGGCCATTCAAATATTTGTTCCGTATGGGAATCGAACCCGCCACACGCTGTGCAGCAGCAAATCGTGTGTTCGATTACGGAGACGCGGCGCGTTGCGCGGCGCGTCGGGCGGTCCCTCGTAAATTGCCATATGTTTTTGTTTGCACGAGCGGTGACGCGGCCCGTTGCTGCAATGTACGACGAAACGCCCAACGCGCCGCACTGCACCAACCGTGCCGTCTAAAACTTATTTTTTATATAGAGATTGTACAAAAGTGTACCTACAATCTAAGCCTTTTGAGATAAAGCCTTTAAATTACGTAAGTAAAAGAGAGATAAACAAAAACCACTTTAAAAAAAGTTGAGCTTTGTCCCTTTTTCAAATTCTGTCTAATACAAAGAAACGCCCACACTTTAAATTCACCTTAAAGCCTTTAAGAGTTCATTTGCTGAACCACATAATTATATTAGTCGAAACCAGCTGGCTATGTGGCTTCTACTAAACCGTGGGTGTAAAGGTCTGTCTACTTTGTTCTGAGAAAATTATGTTTCAGTCATAGTTCTGTTCAAATGACTCATTCTGTTGCTTTGGAAGTGTTATACTCGAAATATTGATGCTAATAACTTATACAAATAGGAAACATAAATATTAATTCAAAATTAGCTTATACAGCTCATCAGAACCCTTACGGTTTGAATTTAAAAAAATCAATTCTTGTTTTTTTTAACCCCCGACGGAAAAGAGGGGTATTTTATAATAACTTATGTTTGACCTGTCTGTCTGTTTGTCCAATGGAATGGACCCTTTTTGATGCGGTTTTTTTTTGTTTGAAAGCTGGCTTAATCGTGATGGTTCTTAGCTAGAATTTATGAAGATCTGTGCAGGTGTTCAAGGTCATCAGCTCGTCTGTTAACTGTGGTAGGGTTTTTAAACACTTAATGGGTATTTACTTTATTTTAAACATATGTGTGACCTAATATTTGAAATATTCGTATACAATCTAGTGCCATTGAGCTGGTCTGATGATTGAGCTCGAAGGTAAGAACCCTGGATTGCTTATTAACATAGTAAATCTATCGAGTTTGGGCTCATTATATTCGTCTTAACTAGTGCTATACATATCTCATGACGACAAGGACCTGATACTAGAACTAAGAGGTAACTGATGGAACTTTGGAACGCCTACTAGTAAACCCATCGAGTTTGGGCTCATTAAATTCGTCTAGTCTACGATCGGCTGTGGCTGCACGTCACGGCAGCATTCGCAGCCGAAGCATTACGAGCGGTCGTATTGGCGTTCGGAATGGTTTTCACCGAAATCTATACTACTACATAGAAAACCAATCGTGCAGCTGCAGCCGGCTTCGAGCTGCCCCCGCATGAGCTGCTTGCATCAGCAGCCAGCAGCCAAGATTCGATTGGCACCTTTAGGCGGGTATGCAGAGGGTAGCTCAAATCCACTCCGACGCCCTTCGTTTCAATGGAAACACTTGCCATTTTTCACTGCTCTTCTCCGTTCCACTCAGACTCACTCAGTGCATCTTCGTTTCAGTGGAAACGCAACATTAGTCAGTAAAAATCTGACATTCCTTATCGCTGCACCCAGACAGCGACCAAAGAGATTTAAAGAGATATTATAGAGCGGACATCAGAAGAAATGTCTTAGAAAAACTGTCATCCTATGTCATCTAGCTTTCAATATTAAACATGCGAATAAAATTTGTAATTTATATGTTTTTACGCAATTTTTTGCAGAACTGTTTGCGAAAATTATTGAATTCTAATTAATTACAGAGTAAATACGAAAAATATTTACGAAAATAAACTGAAGTTAGATCCAGTCGTCTATACTAGACTGAGCGACTTACTACCTAGTTAACAAGTCTTGGATTACGATTTTGTTCGCTATGTCCCGTCTATTGGTAGGATATAATTTAAAGTCTTTGGCAGTGATCCACTTCAATAAAAAAGATAGATCACGTATCGCGGGACGTAACGTAGTAAGCGAAGCGACGTGTATTTACAAATTTTATTGTCATCGTAACCTTTGTTCTATTCTACACAAAAAGGGAGCTTTAAAATTTGACGCCAGTTTTAACTTTTTCAGTAATTAAATTAGCGTTACGTAAACACTGGCCCATATAAGATTAACGTGAGCAAATATAGAAATGGCTACCTGTAGCCTCGGGCGTAGGTGGGCTTTAGAAATAGAACTGGGTCCTTCATTACGTTACAAAGGATGGGTTAAATGTGGCCAGAATTGTGCATTTACGGTGATTTTAGCTGTACTATTTCCGTCCTTAGCTTTATTTTTGCTACTCTATTGAATTTAGAAACATGGTTTTCAGCCACGTTAACATTAAGGTCAAAAGTCATGATGCGGTTTTCAACCGCGCCCGCCGCGGTAGTTGAAACCGCGGCTGTATTTCTAAACTCTCGAGACCGCAGTTTTATGCGGTTACACTGCTGTCGCGATTGAAAACCACTTCATGATTCTTGGCCGATTTTTGCCTGCAAAGCTGGCGGGTGAGTATCGTAGGACATACGGTAGCAAGACGGCCCGCCGATGCAATGGGAGCCGCGAACTACCGCGCACACTACGGGCGTAATATGCTTTAATTGTTTACGTATACATATCTGCATTCTACCTAAGCTGCGGGCTCTCAACCGCGACGGCCCCAGGTGAAAACTGCTGTGTGAGTTCTTAGCCTTAGATTTTGAAACAGGTTTAGTAAGTGTCTTTAATTTTGATACAGCATACAAACATAAGGATAATCAGCCTGATAATGTTCCCACTGATGGGACTGAGGCGTTTTTTCTAGGTGATGGGCGGTAAACCGTTATCCACTATAAGCCTAGTGAGAGTTGGTAGATGTGACATGTGTTCCAATTTTTGGTTTTAATCTGTCCTAGCTCAGAGGACACCGGTGTCCTCTCACATGCACGCCACTATAGGCCTTAATTCCGATGTTTAGAGTCTACTTTTGTATGAACAAGTTGGGTAGTTGTGGATCGAAGTGTTAAGACATGCCAATTTCTTTGCGATGTTCTTCTTTACCGTTTTGAATCTCCTTTGACATTAACGACCATCAACATTTCATTTGGGAGGATTATTTTATTTAACATAAAATTAAATCTAATGAAGATTAATCAAAAATGTGCATGCTCAGACTCTTTAAGAACTCTGCGTAAAAGATTGATTTAGGATACGAGCCTTCAAGGACAAAACTAAACTAACATCTTGTAGTTTCTACTTTCAGCCAAAAGTTTCCAGTATTACATAAGTGGCTGGGGTCAGGATATATTTACTCTGAGAAAAACGATTCGACCATCAGATTAAGCACTATTTATGTCGGTTCCACTTCCATTATAGGACTTTTCAGAGGCCATTTAACTCCTCTCGATGTCGTAATATCAACTGAAGGGCAGACACTCAAAATATAAATACTACGTTTGTTGAATCGGGTAAAACAATTAATAGTAGGCAATAAAAGATTTTTAAAATTAGATTTTATATAAATACGTGATCATATTATATATAATAATATAATATACATAAATACATAGTATGATTATTTTGTAGAGAACTTTGTATACTGAAGAACTTTGTAATCATAAAATGACAGAATTATATTCTGTCACAGTGACAGTGAGTTTAAGTTGAAATTTTACAAATCCTTCAGATGTTTGATGTTTTTTGCAATTGAACTACTGAATAATACTCGTAATATATTTCTCCAAAGAGTTTCAGCAAGAGAAAACAACACAAACTGTACGAATTATTATGGTTTAGCTTTGAAAAAATTATCTATAGCCAATAATTAAGAATATTATTACAGTCAAGAGCTTGGCTGCAAGGCATTAAGGAAGGCCTACAATGCATCAGGAGGCAGAGAGGGAGCGCATAGGGGGCTTGTCCCGACACCTATGTCAAGGTTTCCGCGGCATTGACACGCCCTATTTATACACAGAGGCTTTTAATAACATGGGATCGAATGATTGAGGTGGCGCAGTATCTTTGTAAGCAGTACTACAACTCGACTGTTTACATGTTTTGTCACTTAATGTGCTGTTAGTGGTATGCGGAACAAAGTGGAAAGTCTCAAATACATACCCCATTCATCATCATCATTTCAGCCGAAAGACATTCACTGTTGGAGATTGGCCTCTCCAAGAGTCGCCACAATGAACGGTCCTGAGCGTCTCGCATCTATCGGATTCCCACAACCCTTACCAGGTCATTGGTCCACCTTATAGAAGGCCTACTTATAAAAAGGTAGATACATCCTCATCATTTCAGGTGTCCTCTGTTGGACGGAAGCCTACCCCATGTTTTTTTTTTTTTTTTTATGGTAGGTAAAATCATCCAATGACAAATCCCGCCCTTGGGCGGAGCGGAAAGTAGTGTCAGACTCTTACTGACTAAAAACCTACCCCGTTCCTTCGTAGCCTATCGTGCCGGGGCCGAGCATTCCTTTCGGAACTAACCCATGACCCCAGTAGGCTTCGACCCTGCCTGCCTGCAGTTAGCAGGCTGGGCAAGCCTACCCCATGTGATGTTACAATGAACAGTCATGTGCTTTTTACTCGCATTGCTCGTTGGGGCCGAAAGATTATGGGGCGGCGACTGCACATCGGAAGACCCAGTGATGGAAGGTGAACCTGATGAGAGTCGCGGGAATTTGATGTATGGGAGGTAGGTACGTCATATCATCAGCTAATTTATAATTCGTTTTTTTGAGGTTCTGTCTGGCATTGACAGTTAAGGCGATGTCATCCCTAACTAAGACTAACTGCAGCCGGGTTGTAAGCTAAAACCGCAAGTGGTAAGCCACATGCTGTGTACTCTATTAACAAACGGTGTTAGAGCATATGCCTCGGAAGCATTCGTACCTTAACTATAGGTACATATTGCATAATACGTTAAGTGGGTCACTTGTGGTCGTGGCGTACACATTTACAGTCTTATCAGACTTTTGACAAAAGATGGCAAAAATGCTTGGAAAAATATCGTGCTTAGTGACAGGCACTTAGGACTCGGCCAGGGTGAGAAGCTGGCACGGGTGCTGAGGTGAACGCGAAGTATCAAACAAATGAGACTCCCGATTACGTCCATCCTGAAGTGACTACGGTGAGCGTTGGAGAATTGGCTAGCGAGTGATTTTTTATTGTTCTAACCTCAGTTAAAGCCGTTACACGGCGATCAATAGGCAGTTCACGGTCTAATAAGACCCGGATCAACGGCGTGTTGTATCCAAGCGCTCTTTAAAGAGACAGAGGCCTGCCTAGACTGATTTTAAAATTTAGGAGGTATGGTCCCAGACTTCAAAAGGGCAACTGAAGAAAAATAGGTGGATTATTAGTCAGTTATAGTCTGACACATATTGTCTCGCATGCCTTGTGGCCACCAAATAACACTAGCTTTCGCCTTTACTCTGGACAAGGCATTAATCTCTGTGCAATCTGTAGTTAAATCTGTAATTAAATCTGTAGTGCTAAGTTGTGATACTGTGCCTTCTGTAAAATAATTAGCTGTGGCACTTTGAGGTCGATTTCTCCCCTTATCCTTGAGATCCGAGGGATGTAACATGACTTGTCAATCTGATGTTACATAAAACGTAAAATCTCTATGTAAACAATGTCGGTTATGACTCTGAAGCGTTATGCGGAGTGACGTATGTAAATATGTCAGTTTATTTAAACATATTATCCGTGATATTGTCCCACTTTGCTAAACTGGCTTTGTTTATTGTTTGTCGAAGGGTATAAAGGTTTAGTTTACCGTTTCACTTTGAACACACAGAAGTTAAGAGATTATTATTTTACAGGCTGGAAGTTGGGAATATCATCTATTGACATCTCCCGCCCTTGGGCGGAACGGGAAGGTGTGTCAGACTTTCACTGACTCAAACTGAAATATTTTTATTTCACATGGACCTACATGGGCACTTATAAAACGTCAGAAGCTAGCGCACGGTTCCAATTGGTCGTTTCCTATAGAGAAGAACTGGCAACTCCGGAACAGTACTCGTAAACTCCTTGGTTACTCTTTTAAAAAAGTGATTGTCTCGATAATATTTCCATATTACAGTATTTATGTACCTAACTGAAAACCCAATCCTGTTCCTTCGTTGTCTTGAGTACCACGGCCAAGTCTTTCTTTCAGAAGCAGACCCTTGGCCTCAAAGGATGGCCTGTATGGGCTGGGGGTTCGGCAACTGCGGGCAGTTGCTGGAACATGGGTTTTTATTGGAAGCTGGGAATTCATTTAATGACTTGATTTCTCTTGCTCTAGAGTGGAGCAAGAGGGCATGTCAGACTCTTAGTGATTGTTCCAATTGTTCTTCGCGTCGTAAGAAGAAACAGTTTTGCTGACATCCCCTTGTGGCGCGCGTGGTACTCTAGACGTCCGTCGAAGACTGAGGACTAATGGAACATGAGTAGGGTTTAGTCAGTTAAAATCTTAAATCAGAAATTATCAAAACTTTTGGCGCTCTACGGTTGAGCGGTCGTGACAGAAATTTCCTTTCCTATGTTCCTTTTTTGCCTTGCATTCCAGGACCTCGGCTTTCCCTTTCGGAAGCGAACCTATGACCCTAGCAGGCTTTGACCTTGCTGGGCCCCTGCGGTTTTGCTGACGTCTCTTTGAACGCGTGGAACCACTGCGAGTTGTCGAATACTCGGGCTTAGTCCGGACGATTACTGGACGGCTAGAAGGCGAATTACCCATTGCTCATCGTCCGCAAGCCCACGCTTACGGTATGTTGAGACATGCTAAGCTAGACTCACTTACAATCAACAGTTCTGCAGATCAATAACATCCCCGGTTTCCAATCCTACATTAAGTTTGGCAGCATACGTAAAGGCTGTTGCTAAGTTGTTGACTGCCCCAAATACCACTTTTGTCAACTTAACCAACATACTTCGTGTTCGTATCACCCCATTTGGGTCCGTCTTTACCACAAACCATTAATTGTTCCAAGCTTACCTCCTTAGTTTAGATTAATACGGCCGAGATAGCTGACGCGTATGGCATACTTTACTGACTGATATATATGGAGCCTATATTACGTAATGATTACATTTCATTAATTTTGTAACTTAGTACTGAGTCTTAGGGATTATTTAGAAGAATTATTATGACCTTGGAATATAAAGATTAAAAGGCAACTCATGAAACAAAGGGGTATTGAAAAATCTATAACTGGTAGGCTAATATGGCAAGTAATAATAATGTTGTTACATAATTTTATTTTTATTCCTATAATGCATTTTTGTAAACGCCATGAATTCAAAGCCGCAAAAATAGCTATAAATAACTGTTTAATAAATTATAAGCGTTCTCAAGTAAAATTTGAATGTCCTATTTATACGGTCACCATGTAAACTCTTACAGCGAATTGGGTATTATCCTTTCTTTTTGAGGTGGGACATTTTCAAGTGACTTCTCTGGCTCTAGGGTGGGGCGAGAAGGCGTGTCAGACTTGTACTAACTATAACCTATATCCTTCAGTTGCCCTTTGCTTTCCAGGGTCACGTTAACTCTTTGAAATGTTCCCTGTAGCCCTAGCAGGCATCGGCTTTTGGGCTCCTACGGATTGGGAATTACACTGTGTTGAGTTTTACAATATTTTATAGGTATTAAACAACCAATAGGCTATTTTCTACCCCCTTTGGGTTGAAGAAGGAGGGTAAAATATAGCCTATGACCTATTCTCAGATCTACCAAATATACCTACTTACACAAAAATAAACATAGTTTCGGAGGAGGAGCGCTGTGACACGAGATTTTTATACATTAAATTATAAAATATACTTGTATTATAAAAAGGTAATTTATGAATATAATAAACTTTGTTATACACTAAAATATTAACAATTTCATAGAATTTAAATAAGCAGTTTTTGTTACTAACACACTGACAATGTATGTATGAACTATTGGGTCTGAAATAAAGAAATTTTTATATATATATTTTTTTAATCTATGGGTACAACGGCAGTATTTTCGCTGGCGGCGATATCTACCAGACAATCTTAGGAAATCTTCCCAAGGTTTCCTAAAGTGGTTGTTTCTGCTTGCTTGAAATTAAAATTTTATCACAGAAAATACTGATACGACTTTCAAAATGATGCACCACGGGAAAATTGGAGTGTTATATTCTGAACAAATGTTAATGTACTAACCAAGACTAAAACATTATTTTGAATAAACCATTTAAAAAAGAAGATGCTATTGTTAAGACAACGATAAATAAAAATTCTACGATTAGCATTTTATAGACCACAAATTCCAGACACAAGCAAAACACTTTTAAAATTAATGAGTGTATTCACCTTAAAGATAAACATCACTACAATCCAACATCTCAGACAGTACTGAAATGCACATAAATTCTAATAAAAGCAAACGATGACTGGGTTCAGCACGTTTTGGGAAAAGGGATTTGGTGTTCGATTGTCTGATGGCTACCTCCATCGTCTACCATCCTTCCCAGGGGCCGCGTTCATTACCGCTGGCTCTCGAATGCATCTTAGATAAAGTTTTATATACCGCTTCAGCATTCTTACTGAGAACAATAGGGATTGTTTATGCTTTTTCACGGATGTCATTTGCTTTTACACAAAGGTTTTATTTACAACGGGTGCTAATTAAACAAACTTGTTTTTGATAGCATTGTTCGCCAGTAAAAATCCGCTTCTCTTGCTCTCGGACTAAGATTGTTTACTTGGCGTTGTAAAAAAGACGAATTAGTTTATTAGAGGATGTTACATTTTTCCGTCGCTTAGTTATAAAATGAGAAGTTTGACCACGTGGCAAATAAAGAAATGGGTGGCTTAAATTGTCTTATATTTTTTTATTTACAATAAGCTTCTGCTAGCGGCTTCGCCTGCGTGAAAGTAGGGTTCACCATTCAAACTTGGGAACCCTGTTGCGCCCCCTAGGGGGTAAATTTTGGAAACTTCTTTAATTTTTCTTGTATACGTAAATCATAAAAGGAACCTCTATGCGAACCTCTTCAGCGTTCGAGGTCCAAGGGTTTGGGCTGGGCGTTGATGGTTCGGTGAGTGAGTTAAGACTGCTGTGTACAGACTAGCAGATACCCAGCGTGTACTACGACGCTAAAACAAAAGAAATACATTTTGACTTTAGTTGGCAAAAACCTGTTTCAGGTACATTGGTTGGATGGTTTCAAAATCTATAACGGATATAGGTAGAAACATATATTTTTGCTTTACATATTTACAGATTGTGATAATCTGGTACTGTGGGAATATGATGTTGATGTATATATTTAGCTGTAGTTTCACTAAAACGAAAATTAAATATTAACTAACAATTTATAATAAACCTAACTACGTATGTATATACAAAATAAAAATACAATGAGGCGTGTACTTCTAGACTTCGCTGTTAACTAGAAACGTACGCAGAAGACTGGCAGCATCGCCACTTCACGGTTGTATGTCAATGCTAATCCTTTAGGTAAAAACAGACCAACCCTCTGGTCATGCAAGTGGTCGATCAGTCGATGAGAAATATCCGTGAAAAGGAAACGCGCATTCGGACCCCATGACCTAAGCGTTTTGACGCCAAACGGCTCAAAGCTGTAATTACTAATAAAGTTACAGTATTTGAAGAGGATTCATTTAAATAGGAGATTACAAATGGTAAATAGTTGTAAATAACATTTTTGCACGTAAAAAAAGTTACTTATAAAAACGCGTCGATTTATTGGTTCTAAAACAGGTTATGGAATACTAATAAATTCTTGGGTAACCTACCTGAATTGAAGATAAATTTAAAAAAAAAGAGGAAAAAAAAATAGAAGAAGATTAATTAAATGAAGATAAATAAAACAATTTTACACGCCAAAAGGTTGTGCATTTCGAATTGGAATTTACGGTTAAGTTTCTTCATCGTAAAAAGAAGCTCAGCTTTCGTAGAGTTTAGAACCTATATTCAAAATATTATGCCAAGTTTATTCCACAACACATTTTGTCAGAATAGAGAACTTATCTAATAAAATAACTTCGACACATTGAACACAAAGCCTTTGTCATTGAAGCACAATAAACGTCAGTGATACAAGGCAAGGTTTTATTAGTCCCAATCTCCCGCTAAGTCTCCCCGGTACACTTCGTAAGTCGTACAAGGATCCCGTGTGATTTCCAACTATGCGGAGTTGTAAGCACAGTTGGTATCCCAGCTTAGCCGGCACTTGTGCACTGAGAGCAAACAAACATACGTGCCGGCACTTCAAGTAGCGATGGAGATGGGAGTGCCTGTCTCAAGCAATCGTGTGCTCATCCTAAAACTAAATATCAACGTGTATTTGAATCTCGATTAGATATAGAGTAGTTTCGCGTAGGACTAAATGCAGGTATAGATCTTGAATATTCAAAGTCTATAAACAGTTTTATGTAAAACTAATAGTGAAAGCGTTTAAATTCATCATTTATTTTAGAAAAAAGTCACTCTGGATTCACATTGTTTAACAATATTCTTACAAATTACAGTTTACTAGCTATTTTCCACGTCAAACTCGTAAAACATCACAAATGAATTTATAAGGTTTTTTTTTGTGCTAACACATTTTTTTTTCTAAAATGTAAGTAGCGTATGTTACTTCTTAGAACATCAACTATTATCTGCCAATAAAATTCTCGTTCAAATCTACTAGTATTGGAGATTAGGCGGAACAGACAAACGTTTTGTACTTAGCTCTTCTTTTAGGAAAAAGCTATTTTATTGAAATAGCTAAAGGACAGTTTTCTTTATTAATTTTCATAGATAAGAATTATGTATATTTTTTGATACTAATTATAATAAACACAAAAATTTACTTATCACAAAATCTGATTTACGTATTTTTTTGGAATCGTAACGTACAGTATAGACTGGCCTCGCCCTCACCTCGGACAGATCCTAAGAATCATTTATCAACGGAAAACATTAGAAGACTAACCAAGTCGATTGCCCAGAAATTCCAACGAGTATAGGTTTAACGTTTCGGAATTAAAGGCATTAGTAGTCTTTGAGGTATCTCGAGCAGCGCTCCGCAGACAAATTTAAAACGAAAGAAACTTGAAACTGTTGCGGAAGAAATCCGAGGCAGCTCAGATTCCGGGCTGCGTTGTTCCGAAGTGTTGGACGAAGTCGGCAGCCATTATGTTTTAAAACTAATTATAAATACATGAGATAAGGCCGCCAATTGTATGTTTTTTAGTTTAAGGTACAGTTAAGAAGTGTAATTGCCTGCCGGAGTCTGTTTCCAGATAGCTACAACCCAGGGGTTTTCAGGTCAGGCAAGCGTGCTCCATTGTCGACCACATCATCGTTTACCATCAGGTGAGATGGTGGTCAAACGAGAGCCTATCCAAAAAAAGAAAGTTTCCATAATGTTAATATTAAAAAATTAAAAAAAATATTATGAAAAATAAATACATAAAAAACAAATAAAGTATCGCGTTCGAATTTCAAACAAACAAATTCACAGAATAGTTATATCCCTAGCCATCAAATTATTGAATACTAGCGACCCGCCCCAGCTTCGCACGGGTGCAATGGTTATATTAAATTTATTATATTATGCAAACCTTTCTCTTGAATCACTCTATCTATTAAAAAAAAAACCGCATCAAAATCCGTTGTGTAGTTTTAAAGATCTAAGCACACATAGGGACAGACAGCGGGAAGCGACTTTGTTTTATACTATGTAGTGACATATATTTCTAACTTCTACTTATCACGATAGAAACCAAATGCTTGTAAAACATTTTTCACTTACTCCGACAAAGTCCCCGCTGTTACTCGTACCTTCAATCTTTTCTTTAGAGTACTTTATTTTTGTTAAGATTATAAAATAACCGAGTGGCCGAGAAGACTTCGTTCAACTTCGGCTTTCTTCGGGTCCCAGTTAACCGGTGTCTTGGTGCTTTAATGACTTTCAGCCGCTAATTTAATTTAAATTTTCTTGATTACTTTCTCGTCTTTGTTAATACGACAGAGTTTTTCTTAGAATAATCCGATTTATGTTAATTTTTGTGTTATGTTTGGGCTGTTTTGTTAATTTCTTACCTGCAGTCAGACAGGTGGTAATCCTAATGCATATTTAATTTTGGGATTGAATCTTAATTAATAAAAGTTTTTGTTTTGGGTTTGCGCTGAAATTAATATTTTATTTCATTAATCCAACATGAGAGATTTGTTTACTTATTTAGTCATTAAATATTGTAATTGAATACCGATTGATTTCATGTTTAAATTAATTAAACTTACGTCAACCTTAATTAACTAAACATAAAAATTATAACCAACTTAGTTCAAGAACAAAAATTCTATGTTTAAAATTTATTTAATCAAATTATAAATATGTATTTTTTTTAAAATCAATCACGAATATAAATAGATAAGACAATTAAAGTACGTGGCAAATACGTTGAACCATAAAGGCCGTCGTCGCTATTGTTATTATTGACGGTGCATCGAAGACCGATCGCCATTTTGTTTCAACTTGTGTGCCGCGTATTGTAGACTTAGAATTGTAAAAAAATCTGCCGGTGCCGTTTTGTGCGTGTACGGTATACAGACCGGACAAAAAGGCTCACAGAGTCCACAAAAGGAGGTTTCTATAAAAATCCATTTATAGGATAAACGCTCCTGAACCAATAGAGCATGAAGATAAGACTATGTTTTTGTATCACAACTTATGATTTCTTTGTTGAAAACCTTGTTTATGGTCACTCGAAATTATTCAAATTCAGAATGCGTACCTAATTTATCTGTTGCTGTTTATTATTTTATAGTGCCTTGAAGTTTTTAGCGGGATTTCATCGGTTATACAGACACATTTTTTTTTAATTTATGTTTTAAAGTTGTATTTTGAAATAGTTTCTTTGAACATTGGTAGGAAAGATCAAATAGTATCCCTGTGTGTTAGTTTTACAAAGGATTAGGTATAATTAAATAGTATTGTCATTGACTATTTATTTTGTAGAAGTGATATCTGGTTCCCATAATATGAGTAATATTTTAAAATTATATTTTTTTTTATTGTAAGTAAAAACGTAGAACAAACATTTATAAATACAAGTGTACAATGGGCGGTCTTGTCGTCCAGGGTAATCTAGTAAATACATTTTTTGTATAGACTGAACGAAAAGAGTAGCATTGAGGGTCACTTTGTCGGTGTGCAAACAACAGAAATAATACTAAAAGGGTATATTCTCGACATACAATATAATAGTAGATTATGTGACTAGGGGATAAAGCGGTGTCTTATAGTCGCGGGCGGCATGTTGAATTCCAAACGAAACGAAGGTTGCGAACTTTTAATCCCGAACGTTAGTGAGGGATTTATATAATTAAAAAAAAATCCCCGATCCATGCGAGGAAGTTAATGTAGAAACCTGAGTGAAGTGAGGAATTCAAGCCACCCAAGACAAAGACAGTTTTATCTCCGACGTGTTGGAAACTCTACTTTTTACACCATCTGTGAGATACCTAATTAAAAGACAATTTACGAAAACAAACTATATTTTAGAGAAATATATTATTAAGTAATATTTACACGCTAATCTTCTAAAACTCGACATTTAATAAATTCAGTACGTACTCTAAGATTCTGTACTTTTAATTTTCTATAACGCTCCCACTCATCCATTACATTTTTAGAGACTCTTCAGTAATCACATTTTATCCTTTTTTTTCTGTTAATGGCCAGTTCGATTTTTAAATAAACATATTTGATGCACGTTCATTTTCAATGTCTTTGGTTTTTGACGTTCCAAATTCAAATCTCATTATTCCCTAGGGTCGCCCATACTAATTTATCTCCGTAGAGACATAGTGACTTGCTATATGTGAGAGTTGTATGACATATAATATAATATAATAATAATAATATCACACACACTATCACACAATATAATAGAGCATTATCGAGCAGGTAGTGTAAAAAATAATGTATTAATAGATATCAAATATATGATCGAGAATTACTAAGCATTATTTCTTCTACACGATGTATCTTTAGGATTGTTCTTCACAATCTATCTAAAAATAACCTGTTCAACACACAGCTTAGTGTTGAGCCATTAATTAAAACCCTGCCAAAACAAGATAATTTATAGGTATTGTTATAAAGATAAGGCTGTAATATGAAATACTTTTCATTCAGTTCAGAAGTTCGTCTAACAAAATGATAATAAATTAAACTTGTGGATTAAACTATCCAAGTGTCGTCCGACAAACTTTTCTTTAGTCGGGTATAGAATGCTGTAACGCAACATGCAATGCAACACACAATGACAGTACATTTTGATACAAGTACAGAATGTTTGTCATTGCGACTCAGGCGGAATTCTGTAGTGCAAAACTTTGCACGTTTTTAATACACGCGCCCCGCTTGACACCATAAACAATTTAATTACAATCAAATTATGACGAGGGCGAGCACGCGTACTTTTCCGCACATGTGCGGAAAATAGTCTATTTGTAGCCTATAAGCGGTGGGATAAGAGCGGGTTTTAAAATTGTTTATCGTATCAGGTTGGGCCGCGACAACCACCACGAGGCGCGGGTCAACCCCCTCGAGTCGTAAGTATATTGAAAAACGTCGTTTGATACTCGTACAAATTTGTCACTGCAGCCCTCGGCTTCATAACTCCTCGCATTCCACCTCTGTAGCAATGACAAATTTTTTGCACTTGTATCAAAATGTACTATTTTTCCACGAACGTATACCTACAATATTCTTACACAACAACATAAAAAGGCTTTTCCATTCCTTTTCACAAAATTGAAAAAAAGGCTAACAAATATGTGCTTAAGACCTCTTTTCATTCGTAACAAGAGTATGTATAAATTAGTCAATTAAAATGGCCGAAGTGTACTGTACTTCACATGGAAGGCCTACACAGCACTCATACACAAAGATACTCGCTATTCATTGTACTGGCTATGGAGGCACTCAGGGCAATTTGTGGTGCCCATTAAAATGCTCGACAGTGTACAATGCAATGTGGAACAGTCTGCCGTACCTATATGGACTATAATTTGTATTGAAATAGATTGCTGTTTCAAAAGATACAAGGATTTTATGTTATATTCAGGGCGCTACGAGCTGAAATGTTTTATTGCTAAAATATCATTATTGTTCCTTATAGAAAGAGTTGGAGAGCAGTGGTGGCCGAGTGGTAACGGCCCCGACTTACGAGTTGTAGGCACAATAAATTACTTTGTGTAATTTATTTCATCACCACTGCTCTCAAAACAGTGAAGGAAAATATCGTGAGGAAACCGGCATGTCCTAGAACCAGAAATTCGAAGACATGTGACATTCACCATCTTGCAATGGGCCGTCGTGGTAGATTATAGCCCGCTCCCTCTCTTAGAGAGGAGGTCTGAGACCTAGCAGTGGAACATTATGAAGCTGATGCTATGCTATGTTAAACTCTCGCGATGCGGTGTCCTGTTTTATATAAATGGTAGCAGAATCGGTGACTTCACACGCACGTAGGACAAGCCACCGCATCGCGTTGAATTCACGTGAACCACATCAGATTGTTCTACATGAAAACTTCAATTATTTCTAAGGTCTCTAGTTACTTGCACTATCTTCTGACTTTTCATAAGTGCCTATGTAGTCCTGTGTGAAGTAAAAACGATTTTGTATTTTTGATTTAACTCCTTTGTTTGACTGTACATAAAGCAGTTCCTGTTCCAGAATGTATTAAACACTACAGTGGGGCCTGTTTCACCATCTGTCATTAAGTTTCTGTTAATTTACTCGACACATAATTTCATAGATTCTATGAAATTAGTAGCGGCTATTTGGGCATTGTGAAACAGGCCCTTGTAGTACTTGTGTTCTAATTTTAACATTTATAAATTGAATAGATCTATGATGCTCCAACGTCTAAAAATTTGATTTCTATTATGACATTTTAATTCTTTGGCGATCAAGGTACGATTTGATTCAAAGAGCCTTTATATTTACGGGTTCGGCATAAAACCCTACAAAGTAAATCCGTTTAAATTTTACAACAATGTTTCCTTATGGTCAGGTCAACACATAGGCTATGTATTATTGCACTACTATGGGTAACTACTATGTACTGCAATGTTCCATTATGTCTGTCTTCTTTTGTCGTTTTTAAGTCATAGGCGCTGTTGGCATTATAAATAAAGTCCCTCACTACGTTTTTCTATTCTCTGTATGTATATATATGTCTGTTTGCAATAAATTCAAAAACTACAGACCACATTTTTGTACGGTTTTCACCGATAGCCAGAGTAATTTATGAGGAAAGTTTATAAGTATAATATAAGCATAATAAAGTAGAAAAAAGCAAAATACTCATGTGATACTGAGGCGAATCGCCAGTATTCTAATGATAAAATAAAAATACATGCATAATTGCATATATGCAATGTTATTTTTACGAGTAGTTAATGCGAAATCTGAATGTAGTTTGTTCAGAATCAGTAACTGAATGGATTTCAATAATTTAAAAAAAATATTTTAACAGTGTCACAAATTGGATACCAGTGACACTAAGTACAACACAGGTTACGGAAGGTCATAGCGGGTATTAAATATATAAGCGCCTGCAAACAGCTGGGTGCAAGTGCAAAACGACCCCTCAGTCACCTGGATGGCCCGGTGACTATGTATTTTTGCTGACATAGCAAACAACATACAGTTATGAAATTTTGTGCATAGATTCTTTACATAAAATGCTAGACACGTGTTTCGGGTTTCGCTTATAATAAAAATAATGTTGTATACATACATATATAATTTTAGTACGAGCGTATATGACATTTTTACCGTGGCTATTTAACTATTTGTCGCTCAATGCACGACGCACGACGCACGATTTATATGTACTACGTTTACATTCTGAGCCATTATAATCGATTTATAAATATTGTTTGTGCCTGCCAGGAATATTGTAACACTCAAATTTTAATGTTTTCATCGCGTATTTTATTAGTGGACGGAGTAAAAAATACTTTTCAATACCGAAAAAGGTTTAACGAAATTAATTTTTTAATTTATTTGTCATACACTTTTGCCCGTGGCTTTGCCTGCCGATAGTCGATAAATTATTCTAAGGGGATAAAAAATTATACTGAATCTTAATCTACGGCATGACCTGCCCGTACCGGAGGGTCCGTAAACTGCTGACCACAAATCGAATACGTCAACCACGGTTATTGTTGATAGAGATTGCAATCCGGATTTTTCGAAATTCGAAAATAACTGAAAAATCCGGATTTAATTGACTTTTTGAAATCCGGTTTTCAAGACTCAAATTCGTTTTTGTCGGATTTCTGTCAAAACTGATTTTATCGAATAATATTTGTATTTATCCACGAATTCCCATTAAAAGTAGTCCAAAAAATATTTGAATTAGTAGGATTAGGTGTAGTGTAGTGTATTTGAGCAAATTTGGTGCAAAATCCGTGAATGATTAGTATATAGTTATACCCATAAACCATGCAGCTCGATGCTACGCCGCGCCGAGACGCGCGCGTTCTCCCGCCTAGGCCCCGCGCCTCGCGGGCAAGTGATCATCATCTGTGATGTCAATGCAACTGATTTGCTTTTAATGATTTACATTGAAATGACTTTATTTGTAAACGATGTATTTGACGTTATCTGGTGGAGGTTGTGAAGGAACTCTAAAAAGAATTCTGAACACGTTGCTATCCATACCGCCGACCAGTGTTGAGCCCGAAAGAGCTTAATCTTCTGCATGTTTTGCAATATAATAAGATCGCGCGTACTTAAACGATAAAACACTTGACGCGTTCAAGTTTTTAAGATCTAGTTTTTTAAAGATGACCGATTAATTACTTCTGTGATTTGACTGACTGATTAGATAGAATAGAAGTAGAATTTATTGAGTAGTTTTTTTCTAATTTGTAACTGACTTACGTTAAACTTTTTTCTTGAAACTGCATTTTTATAAAAAAGGATACCTTGATTGTCTTTTTAGGTGGGAAAATCATCAAATGCTATCTCTTGCCCTTAGGCGGAGCGGGGTATAGTGTGTACTGACTAAAAGCCCACTCCGGTTCTCGGTCCGGACAGTTACCGGACGGTCGGATGGCGAGCTACCCATTGCTCGCCTTCCGCAAGCCCACGCCTAAGATGGCTGGAAATCGGGATTGGGATACCGGCGGCTGGGGTGAGAGGGCCGTTCCTTCGCGCGTGCGGCCGTTTCCTTTGCTAGCATTACTGCTCTGCAGAAGGAGACAACTGCCTGCCCTTCCTCCGCGCTCCGGACCATGGCCTGTGCCAGAACCCAGCACGAGAGGTCGTTGCCGCCGATCGCCCACCCCGAGGACAAGGCGATGCTTTGCGCACGCGGGGTACACCTCTACTGTGTGCTCTTCCATGTCCTACGGGCGGTCCAAGCAGTGGTGACACCCGGGCGTTTCTTACACACAAGTCCGGTGCAAGAAGCTCCTGAACCTGCGTCATGCGAAAGCTGAGGACGCCGTGGGGTCTTTCCAGCCACTCCTCAAAGAGGGGACTTACCGCCATAATTATGACGTGCCCAGTACCTTAATTATCTAAAGTTTATGTTTATGTTATATTATGTTTATCTGAATTTGTAACGGGAAAAATGACTGATGCCCAAAAGTTTTGTTGATTATTTTTGTTGATTTTATTCTGTCGAGCTTCGAATTGAGCGAATAACACACATACACATTTTCAATAATATTCTGTTTTATTTCAGTTTTATAAAATCAACTTAGAACTTCGAAAAATCCGGATAATCCGGATTTTCATCGGATGAGAGTACAGAAATCCGGGTTCCATAAATATCCGGATTTTCCAATCCCTAATTGGTGAAGTAACCGTGGAAGTGTGGTGGTGTTAGGTTAGTGTTATTTTTTTATGGTAGGTAAAATCATCAGTAGGAGATAGTGTCTGACTCTTACTGACTAAAAACCTACCCTGTTCCTTCATTGCCTTCGTTCCAGGGCCCTTTCGCACAACCCATGGCCCCAGTAGATGTAGGTGTTATTACTGATGACCACAAGAAGTTGACCTTAACTTTCCATATAAGTCAAGGAGTTACACGGACGCTTTTATCTGGCTATTCACGAACCTGATGTATATTTGTCAGCGTACGTGGTCTTATTACGTTTCGGTAACCTCTTCGGAGAAACTGAAGCTTTTGTCTGTGTGATTATGAATGAAGTTATCCTGATGAATATTCTACCGTACTAATGAAGGACGAGATGGTTGGCGTACGCCACCAGCCTCGTGAGCCTATTAGGCATATTATCTTTAATTAGTTTGGTCCAGCTAATGGCGAGTACTTACACAGGCATGAATTAGACGGCCAAAATTATTCACCAGTAACTTATTTTGAGATCTTTTGCGCACATATATTTGCTTTGCTGTAAGAAAAACTAAGTGCAGGTTATACTCGCTTTTGTAAAGCAGTTGTACTATTTTTATTGGTGTATTGAAAGTTGTATGTATGTGCAATAAAGAATATACACCATAGAATTTAGGTCGTTTTAATCCCGATATTGAAACACTATCGATTCGTAAAGACAAAATTAAAAAATAAAGTACTTTTTTTCTAAAACTCGAATTAATATACGCATGTACGAAATTAATTTCTTTAAGTAAACGAGTCAATGACCTTGTAGGTAACTGTCGGTTGTTGCGTACTAATTACCTACAGTCTGGCCTCGCTCAGCTGACGTTTACTTAAAGAAAGTAATTTCGTACATGCGTGAATTAATTCGAGTTTGAAAAAAAAGTACTTTATTTTTCATTTTTATCTTTACAAATCGATAGTGTTTTATGTACCGAATCGACCCTCCGCGGGATTAAAACGACCAAAATTTAACGGTATATTGATTAACCTTATGAATTACAAGTTCAAAAATACAAAATATTTTTTTGGTGGCACATTTATCGAGGAAGGCTATGTGCTATACATATAACAGCACGCTACAAGCGAAAAACCATATAGCAGTAACAAAACGTGAGGGCAGCACAGTTGCTGATTGAATTGAATAGTAATATTAAGAATTCTATCTACTGCAATGGCGATATCCAGTCGGAATGGTATCGGTCGGAGCCAATAGGTTGCAAGGCGATCTCTGCGACTTCGAAGCTGCATGCGAATGTTGGCTGCACAGCAATGCTATTGGAAAACCAATTGAACGAAATGAAAAGAGAATGATAACAATGTATTCGTATTGTATAATGCAATACGGGCGCATACTCAGTTATTGCATTCGAATGAAGTTTAGAACTGACTCAAATAAAACTCCGAGGAGTTGCGAATCCAGCTTGTTGAGTCACTTGTTCTATCAAACCTAAACTATGCAGATACCGTTATCGGCCCTCGACTATTGGCAAGAACTGATCGACTGATCCAGAGGGTGCAAAACGCCTGTGCTCGATTTTGTTTCAAAATACCTGCAAGAACTCACGTAACGCCATTTTTTAATAAACACTCAATCCTCCGAATGAAGTCACGTCGTAAGTTGCACTTGGCTTGCCTACTGTTTAGGGTGATAAGGTACAAGCAGCCGACTTACCTATATAATAAATTGAGCTGGATCGCTAGCAGAAGGCAATGTGCCATTAGACAGTGCTCACAGCAACTGTCCACTCCATCGCACAACACAGCTGCCTTCAGGGGCAGTTTTAGGTACGTGGCATCCAAATGCTGGAATAATATTCCCCCGCCGATAAGGAATGTTAAAAGTCTTAACACTTTCAGAATACGGTTACGAAAATTTCTCATCAACTCACAAAAAGAACTTGGTATAATTATTTCGAACACGTCCTTCATTTAGTTGGCCTGCGTATTCCTTGTTTCCGAGCCTGACTGCGAGGCGTACCTAAATATCGCACCTGGTAGCTTGTGCTTATTAATTTAGTATTGCGTGAAACTACTGACTCACATTTTTTTAATTCAAAATATACACACACTCATTACATTATTTTATGCAATATTCACTTCGATAACTTTTTTTGTTTAATGTTTATATATCCACCTCGTACTAATTTCACACAACACATAAAACTTCCTTCATAAAGTCAGCTGAGCGTTCGAATGTCACCGCAAGGATCCAGCAGAATATCAGCGTTTTGGTGCAGCACGGAGACACACACCGCACTATGGCCGATATCTCAATATTTCTTTTTTTATTTTTTATTTTTTGTCTAAATACCTTCATGTAATTTTTTTTTTCTGTTAATATTGCTTACTTTAATGTTTTTATTGTTTAGTTTTTATAATTTATTTTTTTAATTAATGTGTTTAGTTTTTTATAATTTAATTGTGCTTTGGTGTATGTTTTGTGTTGTAGCCAATAAAAGTTTTATCTATCTATCTATCTATCTATCTATCTAAATACTACTTCGGCATAATAACTTGGGTCGTGGAATAAGGATACAAGATTCCATGCATTTGTTGCATCATCATTTCTGCTGAAAAACCTCCATTGTTGGACTTCTCCCAAGGGAGAAGTCCAACAACACTTGTGTTGTGTTCTAACACTTGTGTTAGGGTCTAGATTTGGACTTAAAATATAAGGCAGTGGACTGTTAAACTGACTACGTATATCCAAGTAAATTACAGGAAGAATTTATAACGCGCGCCTGCGTCTTCGGTCGTTCTAGCTAGTGAAGTGTGGTGGGCGCGCGGCCCTACTTGATCGCGCGCCGTCGCCGGCGATGCAGCCCGACGACTGACAAAGATAGCCGACGGCGCCCGAACACAAGTGTCGCCATAACGACTAGTCCTCTGCGTTTCGCATCCATCGGATTCCCGCGACCTCGGTACGTGGTCGCCACTCCAGAACATCTGCCACCCTGGCTAAGTTACAATCGTTAAGATGGCACCAGAACAAAGGAATTGGGGGCGTGGTCAACTCCAAGCGTTCACGCTAAATGAAACGATTGTAACTTGGCTAGGGGGGCTGTTCTGCGAGCAATGTGCCCTGCCCACTGTCACTTGATAGTCAATATTTAAAATTAGTTGATTTTAAATGTACTATGTACTTGGATAGCTGTCAAGCTTTCTCTTATTTATAAATAACTTTGATATCGAAATTGGTTGTATTTGTATTTGAATTTAGTAAGATATTGAACTCCGATTCAATTTCAAAGAACATGGTTTTGTAATTTGAAGAATAAACTTTGAAATGCGATAGGCATATTCGATTGGATTTCTGCATTTGTTTATTTATTTTTGGTTCCAATAAATGTTTTCTGTAAATAACGTCCTTGGCGTGTGTATATCGTATGCTTAATAGAAAAGAGGCCTAACTCAAAAAAGAAGCTATTTGAATCTTAAAAATTATGTTTAAATAATAAGGTTCAATTTCGAAATACCCTCTTTTATGAGTTAGTTCTGTTTTCTATTAAACATGCGATATGTATTTACTTGCGTGTTAACGTAAACCAGAGCTTGTATCAAATCGTATGGTATATTTCTTTCACTGTAGCTTTGCATCGTTGCCCTGGTGCTAGAATGGCAAAATTTACTGTTTTATTTGAAAGTATAGCAACTAATCTCTACAATGTTTATATTTTTAATTATTATTCAGATATATATAAAAAATACTACATGTTTTTATTATGTGAAAGATTTAATGAACTTCTGATAATATCGAATGGTTTCTTAAAAAAAAATGTATAAGCAACTGGTCAATAGGCGACTCAAGCACTAGGGCGGCGATATCACGCAAATATTTAAAAGCAAAAGTTTGTAAGTATAGGGTGTATGTATGTTTGTTACTTCTTCACACTCGAACGGCTGCACGGATTTGAACTTGGAGTAGACTCGAGTAGACTGTCTTGAAATAGCACACAGGATAACTTTTTTTATCCTAGGGGTATGTATATATGCATTAAATGTCACATGTGTTCTTTAAGTCGCCTTAGCAATCCATAACTCTGGCAGGCAGGGGCCCTACGTCCTAGCAGGCTGCTACAATCTTGCTGATATCGCTTTTAGACGGCGAGCTACACATTACTCGCCCGTTGCTTCACCGCCGAGAAAGCTTTTTAATCTTAAGTATCAAGTAAACAGTTTTCAAACAAATCTGTAAGCCTTTTCAATATTATTCTTCAAAGTTTATCTTCGGTCGTCGTGGTGTTAAATGGTCGGATCGTGTGTTCTGGCTCGTTTTGTTTGAGTTAGCGATAGACGGCGCCATTAGAACAGCTGTGACCTTTGAAGATAATAATAATATTTTGGGGAAGTATCATTTTTTATATAGACTGAATTTGAATTCATTACCTATCTATCAGGTATTGTAGGGTTTTATGCGTGATTATGGTGATGATGATGCCTTCTATAACACATTATTATGTTGTATTTTTTCCCAAAAATATTTAAAAAAGGTCACAAGTTGGACACCATAGGTCACGGTAGGTCATATTGGCCATTAGGTGCCAGCGCGCAGCAACGTACGGGATCAAAACCACCCCTCAGTCACCCAAATGGCCCGGTGACTATGTGTTTGTGCGAACAACCCAGTAACATAACAAGCTATGTAATTTTTTATGACACATATAAGAAAGTACATAGATTCTTTACATAAAAATACTATACACATATTCCGGGTTTCGCATATATTAATGTTGTAGGTATAACCAATTTCATGCTCATCCATCGCATTTCTTAGCTCCTCCTGGCGTTTATTTTTTTGACGTGAAAAATCATCTTACAACTTCACTTTTTACTAAATAAACCACACATGTATGTTTATTATCTATATATTATTTATTAGACTGAGGCGCGTAGTCTACGCGCCTCAGTTTCGGTCTTTGTAGGACGGGCGACGGCGAGCTACCTGTAGCTTGTCATCCACAAACCGCACCTACGGTGGCCAGAGATCAGCGTTTCCCAGCTGCACTGTTTTGTGTCATGTGACTTGGAAATCCGACTTTAGCCGAAAAATTCCGAGCACATAGCGGACATGTCAAAACACCGTTAACGACATGAATAAGCAAGCCACTTTTATTATGTGACTAAATGTAAAAATTCAGTGCATAATATCTGGTGTTTCATGCATAATCTAGTGCCTGCTAATCCGTAGTAAAAGTTATTTATTTTTATGGCTAGTTTATCCGCGTGGCTTCCCCTCCGTCGTTGTGGCTTATCTTACAGGAACCGCGTATTTTTATGGGAAAAAATTTCACTCAATGACGATGTAGCTTTCTATGGGTGATAGAATGTTCGTAAGCGGATCAGCAAAATAGATATTTGTTTTGGCGAACAATGGAGAATTATTGTTGATTGAATTATTAAGTGTTTACAAGTCTTCAATATGAATGGCACGACAAGCGCATGGAGATGCAACGCCGGGGCGAAATTCCGCTGCCACGACAAGTCGAGGCATGGCGGACAGAGCTCCGGCGGGATCTCATGGCGAAATGGCGTCAACGACTATCGCAACCTCGTTCGGGGCGCGCCACAATTGGGGCGATAAGGCCCATCCTTGAGGCGTGGCTGGAAAGACCTCACGGCGTTCTCAACTTCCGCACGACGCAGGTGCTTACCGAACACGGAAAGTTCGCTAAGTACCTGTTCCGGATTCGTGCGGAGGATTCGCCCGGGTGTCGCCACTGTGCGGAACATCCGGAGGACACGGTGGAGCACACTGTAGAGGTGTGCCCCGCCTGGGCGGAGCATCGCCGTGTCCTCGTGGGGGCGATTGGCGGCAGCGATCTCTCTCGCCGGGCCTTGGTTCAGGCCATGGTCCGTAGTGAGGAGGGATGGCAGGCGGTCGCCTCCTTCTGCGAAGCAGTAATGCTAGCAAAGGAGGAGACCGACCGCATCAGGCAGAGGCAACGGGGCGCTCGCCCCAGCCGCCGCCGGGATTCCGATCCCGATTTCCGGCCACCGTAGGCGCGGGCTTGCGGACGGCGTGCAATGGGTAGCACGCTGTCCGATCGTCCGATAACCGACCGGACCGAGCCCAAGTCGTCGACGGCGCGTTCTGTTCCCGCGCGCCTCAAGGAGCTGTCAGCACACCGAAGAGGCCCAGCCTGCTAACTGCAGGCAGGCAGGGTCGAAGCCTACTGGGGTCATGGGTTAGTTCCGAAAGGAATGCTCGACCCCGGCACGATAGGCTACGAAGGAACGAGGTAGGTTTTTAGTCAGTAAGAGTCTGACACTACTTCCCGCTCCGCCCAAGGGCGGGATTTGTCATTGGATGATTTTACCTACCATAAAAAAAAAAAAAGGCTAAATAATTTCGATACTTTTTTCTTATTCAAGACCTGAGTAGGTAAGTCTGAAAACCAACTGAATTATAATAAAATGTATTTTATTAATAAATATTGTACTTACTAACTAGACTGGCCTGGTTGTTAGTCTGCTGGTTAGTGGCCCTGACTGCTATGCCGGAAGTCGATTCCCACTCAGGACAAATGTTTGTGTGATAAGCACGATCATTTGTTCTGTGTGTTGGTGTTATTTATCTATAATTATGTATGTGTTTAGAAATATTTAAGTATGTTTATCAGTTGTCCAGTACTCATAACACAAGCTCTGCTTAGTTTGTGGAATATTATGTTTGCACTTCTTTTTTATTCTGCCTTTTTTTATGGTAGGTAAAATCATCCAATGTCAAATCCCGCCCTTGGGCGGAGCGGGAAATAGTGTCAGACTCTTACTGACTAAAAACCTACCCCGTTCCTTCGTTGTATTTAACCTGGTCTAAGATCGCAAAGACACAGGTATGGTTTTAGTCAGTAAAAGTCTGACACAAACCTGTCGCTCTAATCTGGAGAAGGGAAAGTCTATGCATGAGTCACCTAAAAAAAAAAGTTCACATATTTTGTAATTCTATTCACAGTTACGAATCATAATAAAAAAAAAAACTAAAAATAAACGTTTGTACTTTTTTGAACAATATAGGAGTGTTAATTTAAATACTTGCTACTGTGACTCTGGTCTCTTCTCACAGGGAGAGAGTGGAAACCAAAACTAAATCATTGAAGACTTTTTTTTTGTTAAAATACAACCGACTTCCAAACAAAAAATAGCAAAATAACTTTAATTACTCAAACCGAGGTTTCTTGTTTGATTTCTTCAGTTTTTCTCCTCCTCAAGTAGGTTAAAGATATCAAAAACCTTAAACTACATTAAGTTCAATAAAAATTACTTAGAAGAAACTTTTAATTATTTTCTAGGACACTTCAGTCCTGTAGGCGATGTAATCATAATGTAAGTGTCTCATTAAAAGGTTCTCGAAAGCTTTTGTAAGTCATATAATGATATACTTACAGTTATGAAAGTTTTGTGTGAAGAAAGCATTTTAGTATTTAAATCCAATAATACTTACTCCAGTCAAGGTAGTGGAAAAGTGTAACCACACTTAAAGCTGGAACAGAGAACTACATTAGACCGACGCACACGTGTAACACGTCTGATTTGTACGTAGAAAGACTTCGTGTGGTGTCGCGCGGCGTGGATTAAGGATTCGATTGGATTCGATTGGGTTCGGTTGGTTTCGATTGGATACGCTTGGCTTCGGTTGGATTCGGTTGGTTTCGATTGGGTTCGGTTGGTTTCGATTGGTTTCGGTTGGATTCGCTTGGCTTTGATTATATCGATGTATTTACGTAAATCCCAAAGTGTAACCGACATTTGACGAGGACTTATCAAATAAAACAAACTCATAGAAAAAATCCTTTATATAAATTTATACGACAACCCATTTTAAATTAGTTTTACATATACATAATATATTTTATTCACAATATTGAATTATAATTTATAATCTAGCTGTAGCGAGAAGTATACATTTATATTAAGTTATTAAAATGTTTTATCTGAGTAGTTATGTACAGTATTAGGTACTACTGCGTACGTGTAAGACAGGCACACTGGTATGATAAACATGGGTTGAAACAATTGAAACTAGTAAGGCCTTGTGGGCAATTCACAATCATAAATAAATAGCTTAAATGCTGTTAGCACACGACTGAAAACGGCGGTAATGCTGTCTCACACCAAAAACCTTACGTAATGAACAAAATTTTGAGCAACCTTATGTAATTTTACCAAAGAAAGACTAGTGAATAATCTTCCTTCGGAAAATTAACTATTAAAAATTGTTTTCTTAGTGTTTCAAGGAGTATTCGTATTCCAGCCTCATATGTGTCATAAACCATTTATAAATCATATAATTGTAATATTTTTTACATTGACTTCGTCTCTGAAACAAGTTTGCGAGTTGTAATAATTTACTTTAAAAAAAAAAAAATTAAAACTGGCCAGCAGTCCTAATATTTAAAATTTCAGTACGAGAATGGTTCCTTTCCATTCGGTACTATGTATATTATACCACGGTTAGTTCATTCATTCGCGTTGTTCACATCAGTGTGCTAACAGATTTAATATTAAGTATCTATAAGAGTATCTTATTAATTGAATATTTTGCTTTAAACTATATAATCTTACAATACATTCAATTTCCAATAATTTTACTTTATACACTGTGAATTTTAGTGTCGCTAATTTTCAAAATTAGAGAGTTTTTTTCCAAAATATTTATCTACTCATCAAATACTTTACATGTTCAAATAAACTATCAAAGGTTTAAAAAAAACTTTTGTTATGAAGAATTATAGGTACATTAAATGAGCGACTAATAAAATGACTAGATAATATTACACATTTCGGTGGAAGAATATAATGTTAAAGATCTATACATTTATTATGATCGTTAATTAGAATATATAAATATCGTTCTTAACTATGACTGGTACGCTTTGAGATCTGGTATCAAAATAGGTACAAAAATAAATTAACAGGAGCGTTCTTATCAGTCTTACAAGCCTTGGAGAGAAGAGAGCAAGATCGTTTTTAGGAGCACAGGGTACATAGGTACTATTACATTTTAGCACATTGAGCGCCGAGGACCCCGAGTCTGGTCCTAGAATAAAGCTGCCATCAGACGGACTGCATCGCAACAATCGCACGCAGGCGACATGCAGTTTTCTGCTGTCGGATCTGACTTTGCGCACTTGACGTCACGCATCAAACTTAAGATCTCAGTGTTAGATTTGATCTTCCCTCAAAATAAAGATTATATTGATCGCATAATATCAATGTGCGTTTGACGCAACACACGCGCGTAAAGTTGCCATTCGAACCTTGACTGCAGGCTTCGAATGCAGGTAGCACACGCATGACACGCAGCAGTTGCCTGGATGGATCTAATGTGGAAGAGAGACGGAGCTATACAGAACACATCACACTATCCCCTTTTTACCATTCAATTATTATGGCTTAAAGACGCCATACTAAGGCTTCAAAGCATGTTACTAAAATAGCAATGAGTATACATGTGAATGGAAGGAGATAGGTCAAAGAAAAGGTGGAGTGATGAGTATGAAAGATTAGGGAGTCCGTGATAGCGTGACAGTTGGCAAGACAGAATGAAAGAAAACCGTGTTGCGCCGACCTCCAGTAAAATGGGACAAGGCCAAGAACAGGAGGAGTAAGGCCACGGAGAGCTGTGATGCCGCAGCGACCATTGATAGTGACTGCATTGCCAAAACAGCCAACTTTTTTAATAATCACCGATCACTCGTAAAATTTGAAGGTGCATCATAATTACGGCTAGTAATTGCAGACCGCCTCGTCGTGCATCTGGCACGGAAGGGGCCGGATCTTGCGGACGGCCAGTTCGGATTTCGCAGGAGGCGCTCCACTGTGGACGCCATCATGCGCGTGCGAGCCCTCACGACGGGGGATGCGGTGTCCCGGGGCAGGTGTGTCTTGGCGGTGTCTCTGGACATCGCCAACGCCTTCAACTCCCTGCCCTGGAGTTGCATTGGTAGGGCACTCCGGTACCACCGGGTGCCCGACTACCTCTGTCGGGTGATCGAGGCCTACCTGTCGGACAGGTTCATCATCTACCCCGGTCATCAGGGGGAGTTGAAACGGCGAGAGATGTCGTGCGGTGTTCCGCAGGGATCGGTACTAGGGCCGCCCTTGTGGAACATCGGGTACGACTACGTGCTGCGCGCCGACCTCCCCGACGGGGTCAGCGTGGTCTGTTACGCAGACGACACGCTGGTCCTGGCGCGGGGACGGTCGTACCAGGCAGCGGTCGAACTAGCGACGCGCGGGGTTGCGACAGTCGTGGAGAGGATACAGCAGTTGGGACTCGAGGTGGCATTGCACAAGTCCGAGGCCATGTGTTTTCACGGCCCTCGGAGCGCGCCACCTCCGGGCTCCCAATTAACGGTAGGAGGAGTTCACATCGGCGTCGGGTCGACGATGAAGTACCTGGGACTCGTCCTCGACAGCCGGTGGAACTTCAAGGAGCATTTCCGACGTCTGGCTCCCAGATTGAACGCGACCGGGGCTGCGCTCAAGCGGCTCCTGCCGAACCTGGGGGGTCCAGACGCCTCCTGCCGGAGGCTCTACGCAGGCATCGTTCGGTCCATGGCCCTTTACGGTGCGCCGGTGTGGGCGCCATCGCTACGAAAGCGAGTGGCGGCCCGGCTAACCGCCTGCCAGAGGGTCATGGCCATCCGGATGATCCGCGGATACCGTACGGTGTCCTGTGAAGCGGCGAGCCTCCTTGCTGGCCTACCACCATGGGATTTGGAGGCAACAGTCCTTGCACACATGCATGACTTACGCGTGGAGATGCAACGTCGGGGCGAAACTCCGCTGCCGCGACAAGTCGCGGCATGGCGGACAGAGCTCCGGCGGGATCTCATGGTGAAATGGCGAGAGCGACTGTCGCAACCTCGTGCTGGGCACGCCACGATCGAGGCGGTAAGGCCCCTCTTTGAGGCGTGGCTGGAAAGGCCCCACGGCGTCGTCACCTTCCGTTTGGCGCAGGTGCTGACCGAACACGGCAAGTTCGGTCCGTACCTGTACAAGATCCGTGCGGAGACGACGCCCGGGTGTCGCCACTGTGCGGACCGCCCGGTGGACACGGTGGAGCACACAGTCGAGGTGTGCCCCGCTTGGGAAGAGCATCGCCGTGTCCTCGTGGGGGCGATCGGCGGCGATCTCTCGCGCCGGGGCTCGGTTCAAGCCATGCTCCGGAGCGAGGAGGAGAGGCAGGCGGTCGCCTCCTTTTGTGAAGCAGTAATGCTAGTAAAGGAGGAGGCCGACCGCATTAGGCAAAGGCGGACACGCCGCCGCCGCCGCCGGGTTTCCGATCCCAATTTCCGGCCACCGTAGGCGCGGGCTCGCGGACGGTGGGCAATGGGTAGCTCGCTGTCCGTCCGTCCGGTAACAGACCGGTCCGAGCTCAGGTCGTCTACGGCGCGCACCGTTCCCGCGCGCCTCAAGGAGTTGTCAGCAAACTGTAGGGGTCCAGCAGGGCCGAAGCCTACTGGGGCCAAAGGTTATGCGAGAGTGTCACCACGGGCCCCGGGACAAAGGCGAGGAATGGAAAGGTAGGTTTTTAGTCAGTAAAAGTCTGACACTGTTTCCCGCCCCACCCAAGGGCGGGATTCGTCATTGGATGATTTTACCTACCAATAAAAAAATAAAAAAAAAAAACATAATTACGGCTGTGATTGAAATTCTAACAAGAAACTTGAGCTCATATTTATTTTTAAAGAACTTAATACTGAACAAAAATGACTCAGTTGTAAAAAAATTAAAATCTACAACAAACAGAGTCAGCACTAATTGCGTGAGACGGAACTGGCAAGTCGCGCTATAGTGAATTTGCGACATGCAGTATGCAAAGGACGATTTGCGTGACAAGGATAGCAAAATAACTTCAAAAGCATATAACTCTATTTTAAAACCTTATTTTTAGTAGTAATGTGTATAGGCTCTTAATAAACTAGTACCCCTCACTATCAACGATTGCATCACTGCTTACCAGAAGGTTTTTTTTTTTTTTTTTTTTTTTTGTGGTAGGTAAAATCATCCAATGACGAATCCCGCCCTTGGGTGGGGCGGGAAACAGTGTCAGACTTTTACTGACTAAAAACCTACCTTTCCATTCCTTGCCTTTATCCTGGGGCCTTTGGTGACAGTCTCACATAACCTTTGGCCCCAGTAGGCTTCGGCCCTGCTGGACCCCTACAGTTTGCTGACAACTCCTTGAGGCGCGCGGGAACGGTGCGCGCCGTAGACGACCTGAGCTCGGACCGGTCTGTTACCGGACGGACGGACGGCGAGCTACCCATTGCCCACCGTCCTCGAGCCCGCGCCTACGGTGGCCGGAAATTGGGGTCGGAAACCCGGCGGCGGCGGCGGCGTGTGCGCCTTTGCCTAATGCGGTCGGCCTCCTCCTTTACTAGCATTACTGCTTCGCAAAAGGAGGCGACCGCCTGCCACTCCTCCTCGCTCCGGAGCATGGCTTGAACCAAGCCCCGGCGCGAGAGATCGCCGCCGATCGCCCCCACGAGGACACGGCGCTGCTCTTCCCAAGCGGGGCACACCTCGACTGTGTGCTCCACCGTGTCCACCGGGCGGTCCGCACAGTGGCGACACCCGGGCGTCGTCTCCGCACGAATCTTGTACAGGTACGGACCGAACTTGCCGTGTTCGGTCAGCACCTGCGCCAAACGGAAGGTGACGACGCCGTGAGGCCTTTCCAGCCACGCCTCAAAGAGGGGCCTTACCGCCTCGATCGTGGCGTGCCCATGCTTACCAGAAGGTGGAATCGCAGTCAAGCACTAGTTTATATCAATTTAAAAAAAAAATATTCTCTTAGGTATATGTGCATGACGCATGCTTAGAATCCCATGGACCACGCACCGAACCAATGTTTCGATCTTCAAAGAGCTCAGTATATACGAATCCTCAAATTCTTCGAGCATATCACCCGTAACGAGGACTCCATGGAGCGATTAGTGGTGCAATGGAAAGTCGAGGGCAAGAGGTCACTTAGACGCTCTTCAACACGGTGGACGGACCTCATCAAATCGGTGACACACTGCAGCGTTACTGAAAACTACCAAGCCGCCAAACACAGAGCTGCATGGCGTCGTATCGCGAGAGAGGTGGTGGAGCAGGGCTTGAGTAACACATGACCACGACCACTCTGTCAAGAGTGCAAGACTAAGAAGAAGAGGTATTTTTGCATTCGTGTTAGTAGTCAAATGCGCTATTGCGTGGTTTAATATTATACAATATTATTTTTAGCATATTCGAAACCTGAAAATAGTTTGTGTTGAATCAGTAACTGAATCAATTCCAATAATTTTTACATCATGTTATAGGTATTTTTTCCTTAAAATATTTAAAAAAGGTCAGAAGTTGAATAAAACCGAGACCAAGTACAATACAAGTTACGGTAGGTCATAGCGGGTATTAGACACCAGTGTTCAGCTGCCCGGTGACCAAGTGTTTGTGTGGACAACTAGGTAACTTTACAAGCTTATCACTTGGTGATTTTTCATGATACATTTATGAAATTTTGTACATAGATTCATTGCATAAAAATACTAGATCCATGTTGTGTTTCGCAGATACTAAAAATAAGGTTTATTCGCCGTCGGCGCAACGTTCCATACTCTATGGAAAAGAGTGACCTTGGCAAAGATTTCTGAACAAGTTAAAAAATTATTAATTACGCAAAGAATGATAACGATGTTGTTTCGCTGAGGGTTATGATAAAACGCTTGGCATAAATGAAATCTTCAACATGCTTGGAGTTCAGATAGCTCCAGAGGAATTTACGATTTTTGTAAGCTTTATAAGCCGTATATTTTAAAGGGTATACAAAGCATAATCAGCCTGTATTTAACGTACCCAATACAGACCACCCCTCTTTGAGAGAGAGTGGGCCATGTCCAACCACGCCGGTATGCGCTGGTCTAGTATACACACATGTGCTGGAAATTTGGTTCTAAGAAAGACGTAGGTACATAATAAATATTAATTTCGCAAATAAGTTTAACTTTGCAGTTATAAAATCTATCAGAGGGAAGCTTTTTCCTTAATATATTTTTCATAGTGAACATAAACACATAATTCGGAAGTTAACATGTTTACATGAACTATTTAATTTACACAAAACATTTGACAACATACAACGCTAACATAATCTGATAAACATAACAACATGTAAGATTATATGATGGAAGGAATGTTTAGACCACTATGATAATATCTAAATTATTATAAACAGCAATTATTTTAACATATATTTATAGGTATATACATTTTGAGATTAAGTCTAAAGAGAATGTTAAAACAAAAGTGCTGGCTGGTTTAAAAAAATAAATAAAAGAACTATGAATATTTTAAGTTGAATTTAGAACGCTTTGTGAAACTTTTAAAGAGAAACTGCTTTCAACGTTGAAAGTTTTTTTTTTGTAGTGTGTCAGTAGTTGTATCTTTGCACCAATTTCAAAATCAAGTCGTTGAAAAGTAATGGCTACCTTCTCAGTAGTGTCATATTGAAAAATTTTTGGCTGATGAAACCAAAAACCAGACCGAATATTCGGCTCCTCTTCCAGTTACGGCAAACTGATGTGTTAGAAAAAAGCTGATGAGAAATAAAAAATAATACTTCGTTAAACTTATTTCGGACTACTCGTATATTTGGATACAGTAAATACAGTTACAGTTAATTAAATAGTTATAGATTTCATAAAATATTAAAAAAATAAACAAATCGACGATTACCCAAAAATTATAATATTCATAGACGACCGAGTCAGTCAGTTTTCAAGTTTACTTTAGTTTCGATCGAGCCGAAACCAGTTTTTTGGCAGAAACTTTTTTTAAACAAAATCTTTGGTTAATATTTACTTCTCAGTTCTGGTGAAAATTTTAATTTACCTAATAGATGTCTGCAGACGCAGACTATTATTTTAATATAAAATTATTGTTTCAAACTAGCCTGCTAGGAATATCCGTTATAATAACAACAAATAATCAGGCTTTATTTCCTGAAATAATTCTGATTGCTAATTAATTACACGAATAATATTGACTAATGCTTATAATTCCAACACAAAACATCTGGATGCCGTGCCGATTCTATTTGCAAAATTATTTGTACTAATAAGCTATTTAATATTGATAATATTACTTAAAATAATTGTTAGAGCTTGTTAACTAAATGCAGCGTTAATTTTATCTCTATGTATTTTATATTAATTGACTATGTTACGCCATATATAATACGATCTAATTACCTGTTTTCTTAAGGTGAGAAATCATGATTTAACTGCTTCTGGAGTGGAGCAAGATGACGTGTTACACTCGTCTTTACAAAGAAGTAATTACTTGTTGCTAAGTAATTTCTTATTAAGTAATTACTTGAGGTTAGATATCTTCATTTAAAAAAAAATCTTAGATATAGATCACAAATTGTTACTTAAGTAGTTATTCAAGTAATTAGTTTTACTTGTTTATAAATACGACTGTTGGACTTTTACTGACTAAAACCTATTCGTGTTTTTACAGTTGCCTTTTGCATTCCAGGGCAATGCTAACTGTTCTAAACAATCCGACACAATTTTTTGTAATTGTTAAAACTGCGAAAACCTGTGCCGTCAAAAAATAAAAGTATCAGATAAAAACTTACAGCTAGCACTTTTGTTTAACATCTATGAACAAATTTGGTACAGCTATGAGTATTGAAATGTTTTAATGAACAATGTTCTCATTATTTACAGTTTAATGAAGCGCATTTATTCCCACTTGACATAAATTAATTACAATTACAATATGGCACTATTTGAAGCGTTACATGGGTGACAACGTTATATGTACAATACATAAACTATATACAGAACTAATCAGTAAATCACAGCTCCTGATTGAAATTTTTCCCGTGGAAAGTCATGACTAGAATTAATTGACTGTCTTTTGAGATTGCCTTGACTGAGAAAACTTTTCTTTTTGAATTTTATTAAAGATTGCAGATTGTAAGTAACAGAAAAAGGCTTTCTTCTATTTTTTAATCGAACAATGAATATTTTTTTGATAATAAAAAAAAGAGAGTTAATTACAACTAAAACTGATAACTTTCAGAAAGATTTCATTAGAACATGTTTAATTTACGTATAGATTTTCAAAGAGAGCTTAGATATATTGTTAGTATTGTTATAACGCTAACTAGGACTTTATAATAGTACATATCAAGGCAATTCAAAACACCCAGTCACTTGACACATACAATCATCTACACTTATATACAATAAACACTATATCTAATTTGAGATCACGTCCACTTTGGTTTGGTGGGTCACTTTCTTTTTGCTAGCTTTACGCTTGATCGACGGGTTCCTACTTTCACTTTCGAGGCTCACTTCACTGACGGATTCCGAGTCGTGGCAGTATGGTACCACATCAGTGCATAAGTGTCGTTCAACACACGGTATGGGTTCGTCGAAGGAGGTGTGGTCTATAGTCCTCATGCGGTAAACGTCCGGGCACGGTGGCTGCTCGCCGCGGCGGGACCGTGACGAGCGGCGATCCCTGCATCAGGAGCACCGCCCACGAGGCGCGCGGAAGCTTCCCGCGCGCGCCTGGTGTCACAAACGACACATCTCGTGCTGCGACACCGACGAGTACATCATCGTCGACACCGGGTACTGCAATGTGAACCGAGCATTATTTAAAAGCTTTTATAGCGGGTCAGTCTGTTCTGCCAAATGTCACCGTGAAATTGATCTCCCTTTTTTACGTGTGAAATTATCAAATGTCTCTTTTCACTCTGCACGGAGCGAGAGGGGTTGTCAGACTGTTATTGACTAAAACTCACTAAGACTCACATACACTGGTGCAGAGTTGAAGCGCTTTCATCTTTATATTCCCATTAGTGAGGTACTTTGAGTCAGGCAAAATATAGACTTGCGCATGGACGCTTAGAGTGGAGTGGTTTCTCGTATGACCGTGCGCAGTGGCTGAGGAAAACAAGCATCATTCAAGAATGCTCAAAAGTCTGGATGTTCAAAAGAACTGGTCCAGACTCGTGATGCGGGCGCGCTAATGCGAGCGTCATCGCCCGACGATTCACGTCTTTACCCGTTGTAGATAAAAAACTGGATACGAAGCTACTCTACGCCAGTGTGAGTTAACCCTTATATTCTTTTAGTTTCGCTTTGCATTACAGAGCCATTGTTTACTTTACTGCATTTACTTCTCGATTCTGCTAAATGAAAATTTACTTCGCATATGCTTGCACGGTGACATTTTTACAGATCAGACTAGCATCGTATCAAAAGTGACATTAATCAATACGTTGGAAACGTTAAAACGACAATTTTATTACTATAGAAACGTAGAGTTTTAGACTCATTTGAAGCGGAAAGGGAGAATTTCATCAGAATCATGCAATTGACAACACGTGGAGATGGAGACAGTATTTGTAAAGACAACACAAAAAACTTGAGAAAGATAGATAATGTCTGAGGACTCATAAAATATTGATGTCGTTTTGAAAACTCAAGACATGTCATATGAGTCTCACCATGTCATGAACTCAATTGAACTTTTGGCCTCAAAGCGTGTATCGGCGTGACAGAATGATAGATGTAATTTATTATAGAAAAACATCATAATTAATTAAATTTCATAATTAATACGACACAGTATGGTATCCATCGAATCCTAGTCATGCAAACCATCGATTAAAAGAAAAAACATAGAAAATAAAATTACGTTAGAGAACCATGCAAAAACTCAAGCGTTTTCATTGTTGTTATAATGATAACGGAATGGAAAGCATTGAAGAGTAGTTAAAGAGACGGGTTGTTATGTTATGTCGGTTGACAATGACACGAGTGCAGACAAATTGTTGTAAGAGCGTGGACAGTAACAAGGGCGAGGGCACATAGGGCACACGAGATCACACAGGGCACACACAGACAGAGTGCAACATGTGAGCATAACAAGTCTGCACGTACCTCACACGAGTGTATCCTATCCCTTACTATACCGTGTCAACATCTATTTAATATCACGGCTGAGATTACTTTCCTTCACGGTTCTGAATGGCTCCTAATTCGCATAAAGTATTCTAGAAACTTTTGGAAGATACGAATTGAATTTTTCATCAAGGCACTTGGAAATATGGAGGAGAATCGAAGTGATGTGTTAAAGGAGCTGATTCGCTATATGTAAGTTTGCTCGCAGGAGTTCTGTCTGAGCTGCTGTATGCCCATCAGTTCGCTCGAAGAGTAATAACGTCGGGTCGTGCGCAACTGAAATTAAAAGTACAAATTCATAACAGTCTAAGAAAAAGCAATTTAATTAGCAACTGAATTAGAAATTCCTTTTATTTAAGGACTTTTCTATTTAAAGAAAAAAAACTTATTTTCTATTGGTTTTTGGTAGGTTAGGTTGGTTACTTACTTGAGACTGTTTGAACCGAAGTTGTGGCTTGTATTTTCGTCGCAACTTCCTCGGGCAGCACACACAGATGATCCTAAGGAAAGCCCTGAAACAATAGAGTAAATAAAGTTAAATGTTTTTAGAATTAAGAAACTTCATTATCCTCAATTAGCAGTTTAGTAATGAAATTGTAACTTTAAACAGTTAGAATACGATCTTGGATCTAACTTAGGAGTCACTGTACTAAAAAAGACTAGGCTTTCAATAATTTTCTTTTTTCTTTATGGTTAATTTTTTTTTTGAAGAATTTTTAGTTTTTTAATAGTAGTTTTGTTTCATTGGTTATTTTAATAAGTAAAAGGACATTAAACAAAAACAGAGTTTGTCGTATGTACAAAACAAATACATTTCATTTTGATTATCACAAGATTTTGTTCTTGAAATTAATCGATTAATACAATTAAATCGAAAAATAAATGGTAATAAATGTTAATTAAAATTGGTGTAAAACAATTGCTTATTTATCATCAATCACGACAGAAACTCCGAAAATCCAGAAAACGTAAGAAGATTAATTAATTAAGTTTAAGACGTTGATTTATGTACATTTCGCGAATGTGACGTTCGTAATACACAACAAAAAAAAACTAACGCGCTTTCATAATAGGTTAGTTTTTTTTAAGTTTCAAGGACTTAACATGACGTTTTAAAGTCATGCGTGCCAGTGAGAAAGAGAGCTTTACACCCTGTTTAGCGTCATTCCTTTAAGTGTGTCTGACAGTTCAGTTTTGGTCGTGAAATGGACCGCGTGAAGAATTCGTGGTAGGGCCTCAGCGTAGGATTTTTTTTTTTTTAATTGAGTATTTTGAATAAAGAATGTGTCATATTGTGTCATATTTAAATGCCAATTTAAATATGACACAATAACAATAAATAAGTTTTCAGTGTAGAATTTGAGATATATTCAACTTCAAATGTTTGAATCAGGAATAGAGGGTAAATCTCATTGTAAAATGAAACCGATTATTATTTTTAAGATCTCAGATAAGAAAGAACTTGTTCAGACAATATTAGGTTGTGCTAGTTTACACAGCCCTCCGAGCTAAGTTACGATCGTTTCGTTAATCGTGAACGCTTGGAGTTTGCCACGCCCCCAATTCCTTTGTTCTGACCACGTGACTGAGCGTTGAAATGACGTTAGAACAAAGGAATTGGGAGTGTGACCAACTCCAAGCGTTCACGCTTAACGAAACCATCGTAACTTGGCTCGGAGGGCTGTGTAAACTAGCACAACCTAATATTGTCTGAACAAGTTCTTTCTTATCTGAGATCTTAAAAATAATAATCGGTTTCATTTTACAATGAGATTTACCCTCTATTCCTGATTCAAACATTTGAAGTTGAATATATCTCAAATTCTACACTGAAAACTTATTTATTGTTATTGTGTCATATTTAAATTGGCATTTAAATATGACACAATATGACACATACCTTGACAATACCTTGGTAATCCAAAGTTAGCAGTCTTCCCCTAAATGTCTACCTACATATTTATTATGAAAACTCTATAATTTGTTTTTTTTTTGTACAAATAAAAAACACTACTGTATAAACATAAACGAATTAACAAAGGTTACTCATAAAGATGATCTTATCATAATGGACAACATAAATATCGGCATTAATAACCGTTCATCAAAAGACGTCGCCCACAGCTAAGTTGCCAGCTAACAAAAATCGGGCAAGTGCGAGTCGGACTCACGCACTGAGGGTTCCGCAGAAACTTACTTATGTAAACAGTTCCATTCCCGAACCGAGTCTCTAAGATTTATCCGAATCGCAAAAAAAATTTTTTTTGCTGACCTACAAATTTACAGTTTTCAGATTTTTTCTTAAATTTGTGCTATAAGACTTTAGTTAGAGGTATGTGGAACAGAGAGTAAAGAGCTACATACCTCTGAAAAGGGAGGATCCTCCGACCAGACGGTTGTCATGTCTGGTGGGCTAGTGCCCGATAGATGATATCAAGCTGTTCTATATGTTCAAACCGCGCGGATAACTTTACTTACACGATGCAGAATTAGTCTTTATAAGACGCCATAGATGTCGCTACAAGACCTTGCTTCATGACAAATTTCAGCATTCTAGGCCTACGGGAAGTACCTTACAAATTTTGATTCCCTTGAGATTGTTGAAATATAAGTTTTTTGCGACATAGACGGCCGTATCATTTTTTTCGTTAACTTAGAAGCTAGATTTTTCCGCAGCTTCAAGGGACCACAGACCTGAGTATATGATTTTAATTTCGCAATACCTCTACGCGTTCCCGAGATAAAGGGTTTTGACAGACAGGCAGACAGACGGACAACAAAGTGATCCCATAAGGGCTTCGTTTTTTCCTTTAGAGGTCCGGAACCCTAAAAAACTAAATAAATTACCTAGTCTAATTTTATTTCAGTTCACCCGATTGAATATGATTTATCTGGTCTCCGAAATTGACCTGCTCCCCATTGTCGGGGGTGCCATATTTCACGACTAAGGTCAAGTAAAAAGTATCTGGGCTATTCTGTTTTTCGAGAAACAATTTGCTACTAAAAACTGCATTAAGAAAAAGGACAACTATGTTACCATGTACGAGTATTTTTTTATTAATTTATTTATTATTAAATAAATAATTTAGCTTGAAAGCAAGAAAACAGTTTCATCAAATAAATGAATTACATTTTAATTATGTAATAGGTTTTTCATAAAAGAAAAAAATACAATTATAAATATTTTTGCTTTTGTATTTTTTGCTTTGGGTTAGATTTTTGTCAGTTGAGAAGTATTATAGAATGGCCCTACCATGGACTTTGCTTGGAAAACAGTTTTCGAAGTCCAATAAAAGCAAGTTCAGCGAAGGTTTTCGAAGAAATTGATCGAGCGGAACAGTTCATTAACATTGTAATTCGGCGTTCCGTTCTGATAGGCTCAATTCGATTAAAACTCGCGGTTCGAGATTTGAAATGAACGAGATGACGGTTTACTCGAGCCTAATGGTGGGAGATTTGCTTTTGAAATTGCTTCGAGGTTTATTCTGCGGGTAAGATTGTCACATTACATTTTTTGATAGTAGGGCCTTATGCATGATTGAGCTGTAGGTAAAGTAAGTTTAAATTGTAAAAAAAATCCGAAACGAATGGCATGACATGCGCTACTAAGATGTTTATTAGTAACTCCCCTTTTTTCGTCAAGTAACGTTTCCCGTTTCGGGTTGAGTCAGACTTTTAATGACGCTGAGAGTGGGGTCCTGGATTAAATTTCGGAGTTGGACAAAGTGTTATTAAGTTTTGTCATTAGGCATTTCTCAGTAGAAGCCCGGAGTTTGGTAGTTGGTGGTATGATCACCCTGTGCTTCGGAAAGCACGTAAAACCGTTGGTCCTGCTCCTGATCTCATGCTGGTCGTGTCAGAATGTCGTCGTGCTGTCGTGTTGTTACAGCTTCGTAAAAAGGATTTAATTTTTTTTTGTGTAAACTGTGAGCAGGCGTACCCCTGTATAATGACGATTACGCGTCTACTAAGCTACACGCCCGTGGACTGTAAGCCATATGGAACAGACAGTGTACTTTTGCACTCTAAGGTTTCCAATACGCCAGGCTTATCTCTTTTGAAGTTGGCTACTGAGGCCGAAATTTGGTCAGGCGGATTATAACATAATGTGCCCACTGCTGGGAGTCCGACCTCCTCTCTAGGAGAGGGAATGGGCCATAATCTACTACGCGGGTCCATTGTGGATAAATGGATGTCACATGTATTCGAATTTTTAGTTCACCGTTTTGGATGACCTTGAAAAATGTTAATTGTCGTACTGTACACGCGGGTGTACAAATGCGATTGCATTTTTTTCAGGCAGAAAATTTTGGTCTCGATATTTTTGTTTTTCCTAGAAAAAAAAAACAGAAAAAGATTTTTTTATAATTCTTTTTTATGTGTATTTTAAAAATGCGCGTAATTACATAATAATAATACCTCCTGGCGCCCAAGAGGTTAAATATTTATAAAAGTGTATTTTAAAAGCCGGGTACAGACTGCTGTAGTGTAACATGAAAGGAACATTTCCTAAGTGTGGACGCAGCGTGCACACTGATCGAGCATGTATCTACCTACTCACATAGTTGAAATGCGTTTTAAGAGCAGTGGGATGAAATAAATTACATGAAGCACGTATGCCTACGTCATAATAGCTACTAAACTGTCAGCGTTTATTAGTTATTATGACGTTCATTATTATGGTGTTGATAGTTTTTTTTTTAAAGAGTAACCATGGAGTTTCCTGCCGATTCTCTATGGGAAACAACCAATAGGATCCGTGCACTAACTAACGTTTTATAAGTGCTCAAAGTGAAAAAAAAAAATATTTTGAATTTAGAAGATCAGTGAGTAACGGTTACCTTTTATATAAATAGATTAGGGCAGTCAGCAAGTATGGCATTTTTACTTATCAGAACGAGAATCGTCTTCAATATGACTCCTATAATAAAATTGCAAAATTGGTGGAAAGTTAGCCGAAGATCAAGATAAGCCCTCGACTATTTAACGGTTCGGAGAAAGGTCAAATCGGGAAAATTCAGGATTCTCTTTTATTTTTCGCAGGACTACCTGCTCTCGAAAACTTCTGCTGAATAAGAACTTTTGGTTGATATAGGATGATTTGATAAACAAACTCAATGTTTGTTTCTCTAACGTAATCAAGACGTGTGTCGTGTCTTCAAATTCATTTATATTAATTTGATCATTCGTGATCCGATTGATTTCCTATTTCTGTAGCGAGCTTCTTCAAAAAGATTTGTGTGATAGACATTTCAATGTAAATGTCATTTGCCAATTTATATATTTTTAGCTGAACCTTACATTCGATTCTTTTTGAATTGGTACATATTTTTATTTTTCCCAAAGAAATTGTAGAAAATCTTCTTTAAACCCCTACACATTTGTTTCGCGAGAGAGTGAATACAGGTCCTGGGGGCTTACTCTCGAGTTTAATTCCGATTAGTCGACATTGGAATTGTAACGTTAGGTACTGTTGATTTCGATGCTAGCGCCAAATTGGTTTAAAATTGCGTGACCACACGCCAAGCCCAATCCCCATTTTACTTAGTTTCCCAAAAAGGTCACGCAATTTGGCCCTAGCACCGAATTCAAGGGTACCTAACGTCACAATTCTTGTGTCAACCGATCGGAATTAAACTCGAGTATGCCCCCTGGTATTACATCATATCACACGTGACATCTACGACGAGAATGCTAGAGTTGCGTTTTTTTTTTAATGTCGCAATATTTGTTAAGATTTTAATTAAACCTCTTTGGCGACGCACAGGTATTTTTTTTTGTTTTTAATGTTGTATTTTCAAGTTATTCGATAAAGATTAGTTAATTTTTTTTTTGTTTTCTGTACCCGTCTAAAATAAACGATTTTCTTTCTACAAGAAAAGCTGATTAACGTTGTCTGTACGTAATTAATTGAGTTACACATAAGTTTCCTAATATACGAGCTAAAACTAAAACTCTCTGCTTATTCACACAATGACATGACAAGTTTCAAAGCCTATAAAATTCTTTAACTGCATTTATCACGGTCGTATCTACTTGTCAAACTTAACACATTTCATTAATTATTACAACTTTATATTATTATATTATAAAACAAACTACGCATTATCACTAATATACAATTTACAACAAAACTGTATTATTACAGTTAATATTTAAGTCCTCCACTACCTTTAGCGATAGTTTCTGGAATTTATGATGGATCGATTTTGACGCGGCTATGAGGCATGCTATATTTTATTATTTTTAACCTAATTATTTTGTTTTTTTTTTATTGTTTAATTATTTTGTTGGCTATAACTATTATACTTTAATTATTTTTTGTGTTTACCTTCAAACTTGTTGTATTTGAACGCTTTGGTTTTCAAAAGTATTTTCTTTCTTTCTTTCTTATAAAATAATTAACACATACTTTACGATTGATTTCAACACACTGATAAGCCTAAATTAAGTAGCTGTTCAAAAGCCAATTTAGTTGGCAATTTTAATCTGGAGATTCCACACAGCGACAATATTGATGTACTAGGCTCGTAGGTGTAGCAAGAAGGTCACATATTGAGTTTGCAGCTAGCGTGTTGCGGGCGGCTCGGAAACATGAGGCTAGAGCTCAAACTCGCTCTTTAATCAAGCCTGTTCTCATGTAAATACACACACTGGCTGTCTATGACGCCACACCGTTCAAAAAAGTTTAAAAAGTACACTTTCGAATATGTTTTGCATTTTCGCGTGTAGTTCATGTATGAGATGAGTTATCAGCGGCGGAAAACATTTTTAATTTACGTTTCTGAATACAAAAATCTGCATAGGTGTCAGTTTTTTTTTTTTGCTTTTTTGTAGAAGGAACTCTGGTCTGATTTTTAAATCACTGGACTAAATAGACATAATAGAGTGTCACCACGGGCCCCGGGACAAAGGCAAGGAACAGAAAGGTAGGTTTTTAGTCAGTAAAAGTCTGACACTATTTCCCGCCCCACCCAAGGGCGGAATTTGTCATTGGATGATTTTACCTACCAAAAAAAAAAAGCAGTGGGGCATTGTTCATTGACAGCTGGTCAATATCCACTAATATCAGTTTACTACAGCAATTTTTCTTATAATGATAATTTAATTTACATATTTCTAACATGGTGTAAAAATCATATTTCGTTTAGTAACTGATTCTGAACAAACTATATTCAGGTTTCGCTTTAACCAAAAATAATGTTGTATAAACGAATAACATGACAATATGAGTATGAATAAAAAGGAACATGAAATTGAATGAATGAGTGAAAAAATTAATGAAAATGACACACGAGTAAAAGATGAACAACTGCACCTGAACTATGCCGAGCCAGTATATTAGGACACAGTTCACTTTCCAGAAATTATTCGACGAGAACAACATTACTTGGGTGTCACTTTACACCATATCACTTTAATATATATATATATATATATACTGGCCTGTTGGCCTAGTAGTTAGTGGACCTGATTGCTAAGCCGGAGGTCGTGGGTTCGATTCCAACCCAAGGTAAATGTTTGTGTGATGAGCGCAATCATTTGTTCTGTATCTGGGTGTAATTTATCTCTAATGTGTATGTTTTTATAAATATATAAATATGTGTATTAGTTGTCTAGTATTCATAGCACAAGCTATGCTAAGTTTGAGTCTAGATGGCGTTGTGTGATAGTTGAGGAATATTATATTTTATTTTAATTTTTACAATCTATTAGCTGACCCGGTAATCGTTGTTCTGCTATATAATTAATAGAAAAAAAATTGGAGGCAGCAAGGTAAAAAATCGTTGACCTAATCTTGGATTCAAAGAACATACACAAAAAAAGTACAGTCATGCTGTTTCATAGGAGTTTGATAACAAACACTGTGACACGAGATTTTTATATATTAGATTAATCACTTAAATAAACAGTTTCATCTCTACCTCATTATTAAATCAGTTGAGATAATTAAATAGCAACACACAATTCAAATCTAATGTTCCTAATTAGAAACACTTATTTTTAAAGAAACCATCATAAATTATATTCACAAACGTGGCTCATTTTCCAATTTAAGGGTACAAAAGGAAGCCCTGCAAACAAGTAATGAAATTTCAATTGTGGAGGTTTCCTCTTTGTGGGGAGCGATGTAATATTAACGGCTTTTATTTTAGAAGCTACTACTGATATCTACTCATATACTTAATATTTCGTTTATTTTTTTTTTATATAGAACAATAGGAAGGTTTGATATTCACTTGGGCTTGGCAGACAAAAAAATAACAAAAAAAAAAATTGACAAAATCGGTTCACATTTAATAGATAAAAAAGCTAGATAAAAAAATATCAAGACTTGAGAACCTCCACCTCTGGAAGTCGGTTAAAAATAGAATTAATTCGTAAATTATGGAGTTGAGTACACACAAACAACCTTAAGTGTTTTCATGATTAGACGGATTTTATCACGCATGCGGATTTGATCCGCATGCGTATGTCCTTTTCATACAAGTATTTATTGTAATGCAGGGAATACGCACGCGGGACGCGTGCGGAACGGGGCAATTGTGCTTGCATGATCAAATTCCGCATGATAATAACATAATAGGAACAAGGTATAATAGCGAATAAACAACAGATTTCAATCTTTTTAAAAATATATAGTTTCAGAAAAAATAAAAACGAAATGAATAACAAACCCACAGCACAATACCTGTACGAAATTCCCAAATTTAGAAGCTTCGGTAGGCTTTACAAAGGATTTTCGGTGAAAATTCTCGGCAATGCAGCTTGGTATGCAGGACCACGAGTCTTGTTGGTTTTTAATATTAGATATTTGCCTCAATTCTTGGCTGTAATATTTCTGAAGTGGCACGGTAAATATATAATATTTGCTTGCTACCGGAAACATGGTTCTTAGACTAAAATAATCCTAGACAAAAAATACAGGTGAGTAATAATACCTGGACAGCATTATTTACAGTTTTTAATACGAAATACGTGCGTAGTGACTAAAGAGAATTAGTCATTGGTAGTGAAGCATGTATTTCGTAATATATGTGCGTAGTGCGGGGTGCCAACTGAACACCAGTGCTGGATGACTGACGCCTAGCAAATGCTGAGGTGGTCGAAACGAAGTATTCCTCTTTCGGCACCAATGGTTTCGGCACCAAAGCTATTTCTCTTTCGGCACCATTATGTTTGTTTGGTATGTCATTTCCAGATTCGGCACCAAGCTAATATACCTATTGGTGCGGGAAGAGGAATAACTTTGGTGCTGAAATCATTGGTGCGGAAAAAATAGGTGCCGAAAGATTTTATCCTTCCGATGCGGGCAAGCTCAGCGTATTCTGCAGGTACTTTTGTTTTTTTCTACTGTGTATTTGTAACCGTGCTGCTGTGTTTGTCTCGAATAAAAGTATTTCTGTTCTATTCTATCCTATTCTAAGTAGTGAAATGGCGCTAAACGCATGTAAATTGATATTATTGCATGATTAAAATAGACTTACTTTGGCCAGCAGCCTCACACGCGCTTTTTAATATTAGTAGATATATAGATGTATAGATTCAATTTGTCACATACATTTTACGATATGCAATTATTTAGTTCCAGTAATTATTTCTACATACATAAAAAAAATCATCAGTTAAATGTTGTAAACATAAATTAATGTCAAACGTGTCACTTTACTTTATCAATCTTCATCACTAATAATACTATTTATAAAGCTTATACATACATAAATGACAGCGTGACAAATGACAGGACAGAATAATAAAAACTATTGCATGGTTTTTAATTTTGTGAGTTTTTTATATGAAGTAACTACCTACATATTACTACTGAACATTTTTTTAAAATTAATTCTTTAGAAGAACTCTACATTATTTCTGAGCAATACAGGCTATATTTGATTGTGCTTGATAATATTTTTAACCGACTTCGAAAAAAGGAGGAGGTTCTATGTTCGGCTGTATGTATTTTTTTTTATGTATGTTCACCGATATCTCGGGCAACTGTGGACCGATTTCGAAAATTTAAATTTTAATTGTAAGATTAACCTTTCGAATTGGTCCCATAAAAATATCTTTTTGATGTGATGATTAACTTCGAAGATATAGAACGAAACTCTTCAAAAACTCATAGCAGAACTGTCGTTTTTATATGTATGTTCACCAATATCTCGGTCAATTGTGGACCGATTTTGAAATTTTTTATTTTGTTTGAAAGGTCACAGTCCCGAGTTGGTCCCATAGAAATATTGTTTTGATCTGATGATGAACTTCGAAGATATAGAACGGAACTCTTCAAAAAATCATAGCAGAACTGTCGTATCAAATAAATTTGCTTTGTTTTATACAACATGTGGTCGGTGACTGACTGAAGGAAGAAGGGGAGGGGATACATAGAACTGATCTGATGATGCAGCCGGAAGGTAGGTAAGAAACGGATTTCTGCAATAAATCAGTGTATCCTAGCCGTGTCTGGTATTAATAGAATTATCATGCTGCTTTGATGATAGAACCGAATCGTGGAAAGTTTCTATTTAAGTATGGCTTACGGGTACCTACTACAAGTACTACAAAGTAACTAAAAATTGTGAAATAAAAACTTTTTACAAAAAAAAAATACAACCGACTTCAATTGATCGAAGTCGGTTGTATTTTTTTTGTAAAAAGATTTTTTATATCAAAATCTTTGACACGGGTCAGCTAGTAAAAATACTTAAAAATATTTTTCGTTTAAACCAGTGTACTGACTCAGATAATATCTGAACATAACGGTGTTAATCCAAGTGCTTCTCTAATAGCTCTCACCTGCGCTCTATTAGCCAATTATATTTTATGTTTTAAACTCTTTAGTACCACTGCGTTGGACATTCAACTGCCTCGGAATATTTCAAGAATAAACCATAAAATATGAACAGTTTTCTAAAAACATTTAAAAGAGTCCTAGAGACAATTTTCCAATTTAAGTTTTGTTTTAAAAAATGTGGATGAAGCATCTGTGGCATGAGTGTTCAATAGAACATACTAAACATTTCGAAAATGGAATAAAAAAAATCAGCCAAGTTCAGTGCATACTGACCAGTTAGGCGAACATAAATGTACTTACTAGCAGATTTTTTTCGTTATTTCAGGTTTGGTCCCGAAGTAAAAGTTTTTTGTTATCATGACTACAATCACGTGTTTAAGTATCGGTCACTAATTATCAGTCACCGTGTATAGATTGTGGTAGGTTTTTTTTTAACATCAACGTCTGTTGTTAATGGCAGGGACCGTTTTCGGTTAAGGTATACGGTTACGCTACCGGTAATACGGTACCGCTTTAGTTTAAAGGTAGACCGAAACCGGTTTAGATTTGCGGTTACGCTACCGGTATAAAATAACGATAGCGCTATTGTTTTAGGCACCGCAATAGCTTTATTTAACCTTTACTCAACCGAAATAATTCCGGTACCGAAATTATTTCTCGTGCGAGTACCTACAATAAATGCGACGTTGCCAGCTATCGCGACAAGTGTATTGCGATTGGCACGACGAAAAAGCGCGGGAGTAGGGATTTCAGAGGATACCTTAATATTAGAGGTTTAGGTACCTTAAAAAAAAGTCGTCGCCTTCGGTAGTGAAAAATTTAGGTATCGTAATTATTCGGTGGTGAAAAATAACGGTACCGTTATTTTGAGGTATTGAAGTAAAAAGGTATGACGTCATACCGTTAACCCTTATAACCGATGTCTTTTCGGTATGCAGTCCCTGGTTAATGGATCAACACAGTTTGTCAATTTGAAAATAGACTGGTGTATTTCTCAACATGTATTCGACTGGTGCATGTTTTGAAAATAGAGTTGTAATTTATATTTTATTTATTTAGCGAATTAGCGAAACTATGTATATTTTCAAAGTGTAATAAATTAGATAGTTTTGTAGCATAGTTTTCACTATTCTGTCAGATACTACCTCTGAAAACGAAAACCGCACTTTTTATGCTGGTGTACCGTTATTTACAAACATAAATAGTCCTTTAGTAAAGTTTGAAGTATAAAACGTAACACATCGTAATAGTAGATATGAAAAAACACAAAAATATAATATTTTATCACTCCATTCCAAATAAAACTTCCAATATTAAGGGCTAATTTACATCACATTAAGTTCGAATCGAGTTCGGCGAACAGAAAAGCAATTTTTCACCCGACCGCTTAGCACGGGGGAAATTACGAAACACTCCAAAGAAAAAGGTACAAATATACCGCCATTGATCGCTAATTTATCGCTTACAGGTGGGATAATAGCATTATGCCAGACTATGGGGAAAAAGAAGTCAATAGAAATTGATGCATTGGCGTCGGTATTAATGAGGATACGGTACGCGGGATAAATTACTTGGAATTAATTTTATGCTTGTAAGTAACTTGCCTTAAGTGTCTTTTTTTTTTAATTTATAAAGTTTCTTACTTGGTAGAGAATTATTCATTTACTTTATTCAGTGGAAAATTTATTTAGTGACTACTCCCACACTGGGTGGAGTAAAATGAAGTGTTAAACTGAGTAAAACTCACTAGAAAGAAAAAAAGAAAGAAAAAATGTTTATTAAAAAAAAAAATGAAAAAAATAAGAAAATAAAAAATAAAGTTTTTTGTTTGTTTGTTTAATGTTTTTCAGTTGTCCTTTGCATTCTAGGGCCACGGTAACTCTTTGGAAATTTTACTGACTAAATCACACTATGTTTTCTAGCGCGATTGAATCAGGAATGAAGATGTCAGCAAAATATTAATAGAAGGTATAATACCTATATTATAATTACATGTTTTATAAAAGTTGTTTTAAATCGAGAGACTCGATAAATTTTAATTAATTTCACACAATCGCTAGCTAATTGCGCAAATAATTTATACTTATGCTGGATATAATTTGTTTGTGAAATTAGCTGACCACAACGAATGGGAGAATTTTATTTGTGGTAGTTCCGTTATGATATTTAAGTTTAAATTGAAAATAACATTTTAATGCATACCTTTGTGGTTGATTACTGACCTACCACAATTATTTAAATCTCTTACTATTCATATTATTAGCGTGAAGTATCTAGATTAATAATAATTAATAAAAAGCTAGGATAATAAATATTTGCGACCGACTTCGTATTCGACCGATTTACAAAATGTTCAATTTTGTGTCTGGGTATATTACTATGTTTAATACCATGAATAAATAAACGTCATTATAAAGTAAAATTTAATTTGAAAAATGGCGGCTTTACTACGTATGATAATTCGGAAACTAGTGATAAAATTCATTTATAATAACGTTTTCTTTAATCATGCTATTAAACCTAGTAATATTCCTGGAACTACACTTAGATCACGTTTTGGAATAGGGGGTTAAGGGTTCTTTGTTAGGATTACTGTACGCTAAAAATCACATCACATGACATCAGTACACTTATACCTTACAAAATTTTGAAACTATTTATATTACGTTATAGAACGTTAATTTAACCAATATTTAAAAACCTCAACCACTTGAAGAAAAATTGTTCATAAAAAGAAATGTCTGGTGTTGCCAGTGCATGCGAGGGATCAATTTGTACGACCATTAATTAAATTGCACGGTTAAATTGAAGCTGACACGAATGCCTGGCAACACAGTGTGATAAATGGCGACTTTCAAACATGTTTGTTTTTGTTATTTTTGCAGGATGTCCGCAGTTTGATGTGCATCTGTCCAAAAGCTTTTAACTTGTTGATGAATTTATGCTGACTATTTGTCTGCTAATTTGTGTAGATTCAATCGCAGACTACTGGTAACATATTCAAATTATAAAGCTATATTATTTCAGGGAGGACTTTTGTAGTGATAAGTAGAACTGGCCTAGTGGTTAGTGGTCCTGACTGCTATGCCGGAGGTAGTGGGTTCGATTCCTATCCAGAATAAACGTAAATGTTTGGGTTATGAGCAAGATTATTTGTTCCATGTCTGGGAGTAATTTATATATATATATAAGTTGTCTAGTACTCATAACACAAGCTCTGCTTAGCTTGGGACTAGACGGCGTTGTGGTATAGTTGTGGAGTATTATTATTATTAGAATATATTACTATTAAATCATCTATTCATTTCTCCCGTTCAGAATGGAGTGAGAGGCCATGTCACACTTTTACTGACGAAAACCCACCTGTATTCATTTCTAAAAAAAATCTCTTAATCTTGGATTAGATTGAAAACTAAATACTTTACTTTATAAAGATACGTATGTTTAAAAATATGAATCTTCTATGAACCCACTAAATATGTAGTTGTTATAAACGAAATCTTATTTGACTAAAAACTAAAGTGTCTTTTACAATAGTCTCACGCTGCCTATTGTTAAATTTAACCCGTGTTACTGAAAATGTTGGGACAGGAAAATATTAGAGCATTTTTCAGTTTAAGGGGCGAAATAAACCATGATTTATGATAACTTTGTCACGCTTTAAAAGGCTGAGGGGAAACCTTTTGACGCATTCCATTCTGTAACGCATTTTTACTTGATATATAGAATGAATCCGATTTTAATCCTTTTTTTGCGAAAAATGTTTCCGCATTTTTTCCGCATCTGGCGAAAAAAAAATTGTTGGTAAAATATAGGTAAGAATAATACTTTTTAAAAGGAATTTGTAATTCTATGTTATATATCAGGCTGGACCTTTCTGGCCGGTATCTCTTTAAAAAATCTTGGAGCCCTAACAGGCCCAGGAGGACTAATCTCCTGGGCCCCTATGGTTTTACTGATATATTTTTAAAGCGCGCGTGAAACACTAAACGCCGTCGATGACTCGGGTTCGGATCGCTGGACGGCGAGCTACCCATTGCCGGTCGTCCGCAAGCCCGCGCTTACGTTCGCCAGGGATTATCCACTCCCGACGTCAGGAGTGTCTCCTGTGGCTGCGGTTTTGGTGTGAGGATGTCTGTTCCTTCACGTCGGTTCCTGTGAATTGTTACTACATATTTTGGTGTACAATAAAGTTTATTCTATTCTATTCTATTTCCATCGCTAAAATTACTGCTTTGCAGAAAGAAGTAATAGTTTTCCGTCCCGGAGGACTCCGTACTCCGTCTAGGGCATTCCTCCACCGTATGCATATACAGCTTGTGCATGTGCCTGAAGGACACTCTCTTTCATTCCACCATGCAGGGAATGTTGACTGAGAAATGAGTTCTAGTGCAAAGTAATGTTGGGTATTAAAATATATTTGTAGTTGAATAAACGCTTCTCGTTTTACCTATTTATTAACTTAACAAAAGCCATAATATAATTTCTAAACACGATCCAAACTTTGAAACAGCTGACGAATGAATATCATTTTTCTGCGAAGTCAGAAGATAAGATGGTTCATTTGTTGAGTTGTGGATAATCAGCTAAAGATTATTTAGGCTACTTTCCTTTTTTTATAAAATTCGAATAAGTGTCCATGTAGGCCAATGTGAAATAAATTACATTTAATTTCTTTTTTTGTTTTAGTTCAATTATCGACGGTCCCTACGTATATAAAGACATGTCGAAAATGGGATTTTTTTTTTATTGGACCATTGGCTTTATATTATCTATGCGCACATACTGACATGCGATTTTTTTTTTAATTTTGTTTATTTACCTTGTTTTACAAATCGTATAAGAGAACAAGTATTATAAATACAACGAATAAGTGTCGTAGATGCGGACATCTGTACATATCTTTTTGTACGGTGTTTTAAAATGCGCGCCGCTCCGTGCGAACGCGGTCTTGTCAGACATGTCCGCTTATACTATGATTTAGTAATTGCGACAATTTTTTTTCACAAATAATAATGATAAATGGTAGGCTTCTTTCAAATATGATTTCCTAAATAATTGTTAAAAAGAAAACAACTTCTTATTGTTATCAAAGTAAATGAAGTTATGTCCTACATGTTTGTTTTTACGCGTAACTCTTAATATTTTTATGGACTTGTTATTATTTACGGTTAGTTACTATCAAACATTAAATATTTTTTTACTTAGAATAAACATTTTTTTAGAGAAGAGATTTGTGTTCCTCGGTGTAAATAATAATAATAATATTCCACAACTATAAAGCTAGTCTCAAGCTAAGCAGAGCTTGTGTTATGAGTACTAGACAACTGATATACATACTTATATATTTCTAAATACATACATATTATAGATAAATTACACCACCCAATTAAATGATTATAGTTTGATTTTTTTTAGACTCACGTCGTGTTGATACCGAAAATAGTAAATTTTAATGGATCTTGAGGAAGTTTAAATCAATATTATCGCAAATTAATTTGAATTATATAATTGACACCTATTTGTGAAAATCAAACACCACGACAAATACCTGAAAATGATAATGAAGAATCTTTGATTACAACACCAATGCCAAGTCCATGCAGGACCTTTGGGGACACCGTAAGTGAATTTATATATTTAAGTGAGAGTAGCGCTATTCTTTAAGATCAAGCCCGTTAGGTTCCAGCGAAATTGCCACGTTGGATGGCAATGGTGATTCGTTGACCGAAGTAAAGCCCAGACCAGTTTTCTGATACCGCGCACAACTCGATGAGCGCTCGGACCCCATGGCCCTAGTGTTTCAACCCTAAACGGCTTAAACATATAACTTCCTATATATATTATAATTACGCCTTTTGAGGTTTTCTGCACTTGCAGCAGCCGCCCCAGCGCAGCCCGCCGTACTCAGAAGATGAGATGGTGCAAGGGTGTTGACACATGTTGCATCCCACACCAAAGGCCTACCCAACGCTTTTACTGCAAGATAGGCCATGGTGTCCGAGGCGGTCAACTGCTTGAGCGCATTGACACCGATATGGAGCTCCGCTAGGTGCAGGTAGTCGCATTCCGTACCAACCTGCAGAACGGCTCATCCCACTGTTTCTGGGAAGATGGATTCTCGGGCAACGCCTTATCCGATCAAGCCATTTTCCAGGCGTTCATGGCATCGGCTAAGCACGGCAACTCACAGCTAACCAGTGATGGAGACAAAATTCTATTGGTCAACTGTTAAGTAATGTGGACCGAAGACAGGAACGCCAGTAGGCTTACACTAGGAATTTTGCGGATACCGCCCACCAAAACGAATGGGTGGCTTGTAGCCATGCTCGATCGTCCAGGGTCACATTCAATATGGAAGTTAGAGTATACCAAATAGTCTGACCAATTTTGTCCAAGAGATGTAGCTACTTTCATAAAGGGGAAGAGCGGAGAAAATACATGAAATTTGGTGTAAAACAACAATACCGTCTGAGGGTGAAAGCCGAATGTAAGTTAATTTTGGAAAGTCTTACCGAAATGTTGTTAAAACGTTCAATTTTGTCGTCAGTGAATAGAGAAAAACTGTCTTCCAAAATTGAAGAACCTAGGAAGTGCAGTACTGTGATTTTTTATGTTTAGTTCCTACTTCAGTGTGACTATACCTAGTTACCTATTATTTAGATGCTAAGAAGATTTTTTTTTAATAATAAATAATGTTGAATTTATAAACCTTGTTTAATTAATAAAACACAAGCCTGATCATTTTATTTAAAGACATGTCTTTGTTTACATTACAAGAACTATAGTCCTACCCCGAGAGACTATAACCACGTATAAAGTGATATGTCTTCATTGAAGTACTTTTTATATCCATGGGTGACGATTTCAGGATGTTTAACGTATTGATTTAAAAACAGTAACATAATCCTACATTTTCATAAAACATTTTATTTAAAATCTATATCAGACACTGTTTTTTTGTTTCCTGCGTATAAAAAGGCATCATAGACATGACTGACACACTTCTATTTTGTTATCGGCGTAGAAACGGTCATCTATCAGTTTTTCCAAGAAAATGTAAAAAAATTAAATATGTGTAAATAGCATTATAAAGCTCGTAAAACTGTTAAAATATTGTAGAAAGAAAATATTTATTATTGGTCATAGAATTATTTCTAGGGCGTGTTGAACACAAATTTCGCTCTCCTGTAAACCTCGGTTTTTGACTTGTCCTTTTGTACGTAGGGACCGTCGATATATTAGGTATACAGTATACACTGTTAAATTTGGTCGTTTTAATCCCGCGGAGGGTCGATTCGGTACATGAAACGCTATCGATTTGTAAAGATTAAAAAAATAAAGTACCTTTTTTTTCAAACTCGAAATTCACGCATGTATGTGATTAATTTCTTTAAGTAAACGTCAGCTAAGCGAGGCCAATGAACTACAGGTAGTCAGTATGCAACGACCGACAGTTACCTACAAGGTCATTGACTCGTTTACTTAAAAGAAATTGCGTGCAAAAAAAATCGATGCCAAAACAGGAATATTTCAAAAAAAGAATTAAAAAGAAACTTTTTCTGGTTTTTTCTATTAAGAACAAAGATATAGAAACCAATATACTTGGCCGAATGAATTTCCTACACAAGTGTGTACAGTACGTCAATTAGCGTTTTTTCAAGGTCATTCAAGTTGTACAAACGAATGTACAATCCTCGGTCGAGAGGATAGATAGAAGATAATTATGTGGGTAGGCCATGACCTAGATAAGGATAAAGGATACTTTCATTCCGGTTTAACGTACCCGTGGGATAATTTTACGGTCACGCGGGCAAAATCACTGGTGGAATTAGGTTTAAAATAAATTCCTTTACCAAGTGTAAATAACAATAAAGTGAGAGCACAACATATTACGAAGAGCTTGCGTGGCTGTTCCTCAGACGCCGTATTTGTGTCAATTAAATATTCCTTAGCTCGCAAAGTCGCAAACTTCTTACACAGCTTGTAAAATATTTATACAACAGCATTTTGTTTATAAATTGTGTTAGATTTGGAACTTTAGGGCGTCTTTAAATTAGTCGCAGTACTGCGCGATGACTGCGGCTGCAGCGCTGCTGCCGTACTGCTTTGTAATTTACCGTACTGCTTTGTAATTTACCGTACTGCCGCTGTCCGTTTACCGTGCTGCGTTTTGCCGTACTGTTTTGCTTTTTATAAATGACGCACGGCCGTAGCGCGGATGTAGCTATACGCGGCAGTCACTTGTTTTTATCCAATGAGTTTCTATTAAAATATCATTTATCGGCGCTCTTTTTTTCTTCCATTCGTTACTCTCAACCATCACATATACAAGCCACAGATTTATTTTTTTCTAGCCTCTTCCTTTTCATTCATCCACATATAGAAAATCGTTCACTACGTGTCTAATTGTTTACTACGGTGTCCCTCACATCGCTCTGGGTTTATCCATTCCTCCTTCTTTGTCCAGGCCATTTCTCTTTGGAATGCGCTTCCGTTGAACATCAGGATGGCATCCAGTCGATTCTCCTTTAAGGTAATGACACGTGAGCACAGAAGTTGGTAGAATCATCACAGCGTTGATTGGTTGGATTTGTTTCTCAGAGTAATTTTCGTTATTTATATGTATGTATTTATTACTGTATTAGTTTTCCATTTGTTTGTTTAAGATTAAGTTGCACCTACTATATAATGTTTCTGCACCACCCTAAGGTTGACTGGTAGAAAATGGCTATTTCATTAAGTCGGCCTTTGTACAGTTTTACTTGAGCAAGAAGTTTAAATAAATATAAGTATACTCTTAACTCTTTTAGTAGCATGCGTTAATATGTAAAGTAAATGAATAGCCCTAAATAACACTAATGACTGCCAAGCAGTAGTTATGTTTTTAGTTTCATTAACATTGTAAAAACTGTGTTCAAGAGTTAATTAGTATAATTAGCGCCCGTTTCTTTAGCTCTAAGTAACAAAGCAGCTCAGCTTAAATTAAAATTAAAAATATGTATGAAATAAAACCTGTAAAGGAAATATTAAATGCTTACAACATTTTTGTGATGTGTGTATAACTTTGTATGCTATAGAAAAGTTAAATGGATTACTTAGCCTATATAAAATAAAAAAAATTTTTGGTCCAAAACAATTTTGGTAGTCGGTGTTAAGGGCTTTATTTATTCATTATTACACATTTATTATTGTTTTTCATTTCGACGTTGCGATTTTAAGACCTCTTATGTGTCACTATTGGAAAACCACTTTTTTACCCCAAAACAAATATACGCATGAGAGTTTTTGCATTCCATATATAGAGCTTCAAAATGTCTAAAAGGCAGGGTATAAAGTGGTTTGGCCAAAAATTACACATAAGAGATCTTAAAGTCGCAACGACTATTTAGAAGTTCGTTAGATTTGTATGTACCTATAAAGTTTTTTATTTTCGATATGGATCTTTGGGCAGGATGTTAACCATGTACTGGGGTGGTGCATCGCCATACGTCTCAATGCTCAAGACTTTGAAACAAAGAATAAGAAGAAAGTAAAGGTTTCTACAATCTACATCTACAAGTTGCGGCGCCGCGCCGCTAAAATAGAAAGAAAGAAAAAGAGTTTATTTGTCACAAACATGGCGCATATCTTAAAATAACAGCTACACACCAGTGTGTGTCAGTACTCTATATAATAAAATAAAATAATTACATAATAAGATATGCGTCACATCCGCACAAAACGGCCAGCGCTCAGCAAAATGCTGGAGCTCGTGTGCAGGACAGAGCCACAGCGCTGATTTTCAGCGCTAGCCGTCGTTGACAGTGAGACGCTGATCGGCGTAACCATAAACAATAGGTTTAAAAGGACAAACTGTTATTATTTATAAAATTAATGGAATATACGTAAATTATATAACACCAATATAAAATAAATATATAAAAGAAGAAAACAAAAACAAAAAAACAAAATCGGCAGTGCCGCCCGCCGCTCTTTTTCGCGTCGCCACAACGCAACTTTCAGCCACAACCAATTTCTCCAGATTTTGGAGTGTGGATAGAGGTTTCTCTGCCATGGATCGTAATAAACTTATACTTATTTGTTTGTAAGAAATTGCCCTGTGCGATAAGACCGCCCATTCCATACCCTTGTTTATAATAATGTTTGTCCTACATTTGTTGTTTATGCGGTGTACAATAAAGAATATATAAATAAATAAATAATTACTCTAATACGAATAAACGACAAAGAAGAAACTGGTTATATCCATTTAATAAAGCTATGGTATTCGCGTCGCGGCGGGCAGCACTGCCGATTTTAGCGGTGCGGCGCCGCAACGCGGTTACGTTTTTCGGCCCTTAAGGCCCGATTCTACTCATTTTGACCTTTTTAAAACCTATGGAAATCCACAAATATAAAAGACAATACCATGAAAATTTATTTTGTTAAAGTTGACTATATGGCCAAGGGCTTGGCAAAAATGAAAACATGATATAAATTAGTTGTCACGATAAAAAAAAATCGCGAATCTGACCCTAATTTACGATTTCAAACGTATCTATCTACGAGATTACGTTACGGAACTATTTGAAAGTTACAAAAAAAGAAAAGCTTGTTATTTAAAAGCGAATTCGCAAGAATAAAAATCTTGAATAGTTGTTGTTTTTTTTTATATAAAAATAAAACCGCTGTTTTTGGGCCGCGAAGACGACATAATCCCGAGCGAAGTTCATACAAAAACAACAGTGACTAGAACCGGCCCTTAAACCATAAACGAAGTTTTGCTACTCTGCTATCTAGTTGGTAGGCATGTTTGCAGGCAAAACAATCCGAGCAAATACGTGTACACGTATCTTTACTATAATTGCATAATAAAAACAAAGCCACATTTCGCGTCTGTCTGTCTGTTTATCCGCTTACTCGACATAAACCAAACAACGGCTTTTGATGCGGTTTTAACTAATAGAAAGAGCGATAAATGGGGTTTTGTTTATAAGTTTTCCATTCGTGAAAAGCCGGAGCGGGTCTCTAGTGTAGTACAGGTTTGTGGGGACGTCAAAAAACCAAGTATAAATAGCTTTTGGACCTATTTGGCGCAGCTATCATACACACGATGATATATTTAAGTTACGTTTGTATATTGTAACTTCATTGTGTGTACTTTTTGTGCCAAATAAATGTGTTTTCTTCTTCTTCTTTCACCAAAGATGTCAACTCATGTAGAAAAAGAAAGGAAAAAGTTTTATATGCGAAATCAGACACATCATATAGCCGATGTGGAGGAATGTACATCCGGACGCCCCAGCCACTGCGACAGGAGATGGCCTGGGCCGTCGGGAGTCGCAGTGTAATCCCCGGCCACCGTAGGTGCGGCTTATGGCTGACGAGTAATGGGTATCTCGCCGCTCGCCCGTCCGATAAAGACTGAATCTAAATCGTAGTCGGTACGTAGTGTTCCACGCATCAAAGAGATGTCAGCAATACCACAGAGACTCAAGAGGGCTGGTTCCGGCTAGGACAACGGGGAATTTTTGAAAAGGAAACTCGTGGTCTTACATTACACGGTCTTAGAACGCAAAGGGCAACTGAAGGACACAGGAGTGGCTTTAGTAGTAGTAACCTTTAGCACCGAGATTGATATAAAAACTATTCCAGGCGTTCATGTGTGTGTGTAATGTGTATGTGTCAAGTAGTATTAAAATAAATAATTTCAGCAATGATTCCGAGATTTAGAAATTTGATTTAGATAGCGGTGGTGGCCGCGTGGTAACAGCCCCAACTTACGAGTTGTAGGTCACGGGTTCAAACCCAGCCAGGCGCAGTACTTTGTATAATTTATTTCATCACCACTGCTCTCAAAACGGTGAAGGAAAATATTGTGAGGAAACCGGTATGCCTTAGAACCAAAAATTCGAAGACATGTGACATCCACCAACTCGCACTGGGCCCGCGTGGTGGATTATGGCCCATTACCTCTCCTAAAGAGGAGGCCTGACTCCCAGCAGTGGCAACTATAAGGCTGATGCTGTACTATGTTAAGTACTGATTGCAGAATACAGTAATATCAACACTAAAGGAGTATAACGTTCTATTGAAAAATCGACTAAAATTAATGATATCTTAAATGGCCGATTGTTCCGGAAAACAAAATAGGTATTTTAGTCTATCTTAAATAGGTGAATCCTATTAAAAGGCTAGTCTGAAGCTTTAAAGCTATTTCGTTTCAAATTCGTTCAATTTTGAATTTCAGCCATAATTGTTTAAATGAAACTGATATAAAATAACATATTATTAAAGCTATTTTCACGTTGTTTGTATTTTTAAAGGTGTCATTGGCATATTTTTTTTTGTTCATAGCGTTTGTTTTTTTTTAGTTGGGAAATCATTAAATAATTTCTTCCGCTCTGAATAGAGCAGGAGGGTTCGTCCAACTGACTGACCAGATGGTTAACAATGAAATCCTACATTGTACGTGAATGGGAAACCATCCTATGAATCCTCCCACTCTAAAGGCGCCTTCAAATTAGTAAAGAGCCGCGTGACGGCAGTGCGACCGCAACGCAACGCTGCTTTGGATTTTTTATATAAATAAACGACGCGCGGCCGCAGCGCGGTTATAGCGCAACTGTCGCACGTTTTTATCTATATGGAATAACAATAAATAAAAACAGCTAAGGCGGAACGGGAGGTCGTGTCACACTTTTACTGTCTAAACTACACCAACATTTTTTCTTTGCTCTGCATTTTAGGACTCCGGGTTTCCCTTTCGGAAGTCAATCTTTCGGTTAGGCCCTGCTGGGTCGCTATGGTTTTGCAAATACATTTTTGAGGCGCGCATAGCACGGGGCTGCCAGACGGCGACTTGCCCAATTCTCGTCGTAGGTATGCCCAAGCCTACAGAGGCTGGTTTTTCTACTTATCATGGAGAAGCGTGAGAATTTTTTTCATCTTATATTCTACTATTATTTATTTTGAGGCTTTCAATCTCTCCCGCTGTGTCGCTCGGCTTTTATTTATAATTTAATGGCAAAGGTTTTGCTACGTGTCATTTAACACGATACCCAGAATCTCCCTCGCAATCCGGAAGCTTAACAAAATGGACCCGGGGAGGAAGTATTACGATTTCATGGATTAGCGTTTCAGGTTAGTAGGGATAATGTACGAGATACACTGTAATGGGCAAAGATTTCGTAGTTAGTCGTGAGGGTCGACCTAGCTTGCTTAGCTTTATAGTGCTAAAGTGAAAATAGTGTTTAGGGTCCATTTTTGGCTGATGGTGCCTGATATATGAATTTTATTATTATTTGTTAGATTGTCGTCGTTTCATCTTGGCTGTTAGACAAAAATCGTTTTTAATGTTATACAATCATAATTATCTTCATAAAACAGTCAATTGGCTTTGATGATGCTTTGGGTATGCAGACGACAGCGCTGTTGCTGAGATGCGTGTTTAACGCATCAGCTAGTGGATCATAGATATGCCATAGTTACAATTGAGTGCTTTAGCTGTCCTTAAAAACGACCTATGGATGGGATGAGGCCAATTTAGTCAAATCTAACGCTGTTATGAAGTCGGTTATAAAATTCACGCTCTCATTTTCATGGTACATCAAAAGGAAAAATGGAACCCCGCCCTTATAGGATGCGGGCTTGCGGACGGCGTGCAATGGGTAGCACGCTGTCCGATCGTCCGGTGACCGACCGGACCGAGCCCAAGTCGTCGATGGCGCGTCCTGTTCCCGTGCGCCTCAAGGAGCTGTCAGCACACCGAAGAGGCCCAGCCTGCTAGCTGCAGGCAGGCAGGGCCGAAGCCTACTGGGGTCATGGGTCAGCTTCCGAAAGAAATACCCGGACCCGGCACGACAGACTACGAAGGAACGGGGTAGGTTTTTAGTCAGTAAGAGTCTGACACTACTTCCCGCTCCTCCCAAGGGCGGGATTTGTCATTGGATGATTTTACCTACCATAAAAATAACCCTTATAGAATCATTTTGTTGTCTGCCTGTCTGTCTGTCTGTCAAGACCCTTTATCTTGGGATCGCGTGGAGGTATCGAGTTCAAATTAAAAACATATACATAGGTCTTCGGTTCCTTGAAGCTGTGAAAAATCAGATTTCTAAGTTAACGACAAAAAGATACGGCCATTTATGTCACCAAAATCGTGCATTTCGATACTCTCATGGATCTGCCAGATACCAGTTTGATGCATTTGAGTCAATTAAAAACCGAAACACGAGGATCATTGGCAATGACTTAATATAAAAAATAACCAAACTTAGAACTTTGTCATTACGAACGAGCTTGAATTCGCACGAGTCTTAGGCGAGGGTGTTATGGCGCTGAGTGCTGAAGTGACAAATCTCCATGTGTATCAAACGACATTTTTCAATACACTTACAAAAATATAAGTAATAATAATAATCTTTTTATTTGCAAACAAGTTTCAATGTTACACAAATTCTCTGCCTCCTGAACTAGGTAGTGAACCTATATCTCAGGAGACAGATCCCTTCCCATACAATTGGTTTACATACAGTGCTAATTATTAAAATAAAAGGAGGTTGATGAGCGACTGCCCAGCTTGATACGATAAATGTAATAAATAGTGTGGTGGTGAAGAGCTCGCGCGCTTATCCGCACTAGTGAGAAAAACATTTCATTGCGTTAACAGTGGAAGGGATAAGAGTAATAATAATAATAATATTCCACAACTATCACACAACGCCGTCTTGTCCCAAGCTAAGCAGAGCTTGTGTTATGGGTACTAGACAACTGATAAACATACTTATATATTTCTAAATTCATACATATTATAGATAAATAACACCCAGACACAGAACAAATGATCGTGCTCATCACACAAACATTCTCAGGGGCGGGAATCGAACCCACGACCTCCAGCATAGCAGTCAGGTTCATTAACCACTAGACCAACAGGCCAGTCAACGAGTGGGTTATCAAGTAAGTTTTGAAAAATTGTATGCACTGGCCACTCTATTTTAGAAGGTTATGTTGTGCTATAACATTTATTATCCCAACCCCAACTCATATGGAACACTCAACTTCACAACTTTAATGACAATGGGCTATAATGTTGGCAACACTGCGCTAAGCAAACTTGTCAGTTCCGCCAACACTCCGAGTCCAACCGGAACCGGAACTTTGTTGCTACACAAATATGTGCATGCACACATACTTACGTTACACTACCAACCGCTTGATAACCATCACTGTTATACTGCAAAATCGACCCTATCATTAGGTAATAAAGATGCTTTTATATAAAATATGGTACCAAAAACATGCATTTATGTAGTTGTACAGGAAGCTTAGTAAACGTTTGGTGAAAGTCTTGGCGTAGTTGAGAATAGTGTCACAATAGAAATTATTTGAATTTCCTTGGGAGTTGTGAACTAATAATATAAAACCCGATTTATTACTAAATTGTATGGACTAAATCATATATATAACATTATTTTTAGTACGAATATATGCAAAATCTGAATATAGTTTGTTCAGAATCAGTAACTGAATGGATTCCAATAATTTTGCACCATGTTATATTTTAAAAAAGGTCACAAATTGGTCACCGCCGACAATAATTACAACACAGGCCACTGCTAGTCATAGAAGGCATTAGGCACCAGCGCACAGCTGGGTGCGGGAACAAAGCAACCCCTCAATCGCCCAGATGGCCCGGTGACCATGTACTTGTGCAGAATCAGAGTCAGAATAGTTTATTTCAAATAGACCAATTACAGGCACTTTTGAATTGTCAAAAATGTCGGTCAGTCCATAAAAATAAGTGAAGCTAAATTGACAACCAGGTAACATAACAAGCTTATAACTTTGTGATTTTTCATGATACAATTATAAAATTTTGTACATAGATTCTTTACATAAAAATATTAGACACGTGTTTCGGTTTTCACATATAAAATAAAGTTGTAGATACATAGATAATATTTCCATAAAATTGTTTATATATTTTTATTTTAAATTATACATTAGTAGGTATACAAACAAATATTAATTAATTAATTAAACGTCGTCCTGCGGGGTGCTAACTGACAACCAGCGCTGGGTGTCTGAGGCCCAGCAAACGTTTTCTTATTTATTTTTTTATTAAATTAATAAAAAGGCTAGGCTCGCGTTTGACTTCTATCTCACCTAATGGTAAGCGATGATGTGGCCGACGATGGAGCTCGCTTGCCTAGAAGTAACCTTTTCGCTATTGATTTAAAGACCTTTAAGTTGTAGCTATACCTATCTATAGTTTTTTTTTTATTATACTACTAATTAACACATTAACCCTTAATTATTTTGTTGTAAGAAGTAATAAAAGCTTTTTTTCATAAGTTATAGCTATCAGGAAACACAGACTTCGGCAGGGAATTCCACTCCTTAGCTGTATACACTACTAGCCTTTCGGTGCGGTCACGCTCGGCGCATTCTATACTTTTGTTCTTTTTTTATTTATTTTTGTAACCGTTGTCCAGTCTGTTCTCTTAACTTCTCATAAGTATTTCAATTTTCGAAAATCATGCGGGCGAAGACGCTAAAAAATAAGCGAATATATAATTTAATTCTAATAACAATATCTGAGGACCAATTGTCGTATTTTAAGGACAGTTCGCACTCGCTTCGCAGTTACAAACTGTCAAAAACATCTCTAATTACCATCATTATTATGACAAGTTTTTGACATTGATTAAGATTGAAATGGTAATTTGACTTGAACGTTTTTTAAGTACGATTTTTGGTCTTCAAAACATCTGTCCACTTCATCCAAAGCGTTTGTCACCGGCGAATAGTCAATTACGCACGCCTCAAGGATATATCAGCAAAACCGTAGGGGCCCAGCAAGGCCGAAGCCCACTGAGGCCATGCATTCGCTTGTGAAAGGAAAGGGAACGTAAGGCAAAGAAGGAACATAGGAATTTTCCTTTCCTCTACCTGTGATAATTATTTATATATTATGTATGATATATATTTATAGTAAATGGTATTTATAGTTACTTAATTATTATTATTTCCTGTATTTAATTAAATGTGTTATAATCACATCCTTCTCTTGCTTCCTACACACTATTGTCTAAATTTTTTTTTATTTCTCCTTTCGCAGGTCTGCTGTAGGTTTCTTTGCAAATAAGCAGTAATTTTGTACTGATGTCTATCATGTATTATCTGTTCCGTGTTTTTGGTATTTTTCTTCCTCCCCTTATGGGATCATATTACTTGGGGTCGGCGCAACACGTTTTTTTCTTCCACTCTGTCCTCCCGTCGCACTGTTTTTTGTGTGTATATAAAATAGTAAAATGAGACCACTCCTATGTTCTTTCTTTGCCTAGCGTTACCTTTTAAACTTACGTTTTAGTCAGTAAAAGTCTGATATTATTAAGTCATCTGATGATTTCCCATCTAAAAAAAATCTCATCCAAAGCATAACTTGTTCATACAAAAGTAGACTCTAAACATCGGAATTAAGGCCTATAGTGGCGTGGATGTGAGAGGACACCGGCGTCCTCTCGAGCTACGACAGATTAAGTATTTATCTCACTATTACATCCCACAGTTAGAAGCTTTCAGTAACACAATAGTTAACAATGGGTACAGAAGTAGATGGCAATTGTTAGCATTCATTATAAACTGGTCGGAAACAATGGAGCTAGTCCCGACTGCGCCTAGTGGCTAATGTTGGCGTCGAGACTGTTGCTACAAAGAGCTGTGGTGTTGCAACGTTGCAAGTGTCAAGCGGAAAAGATTTTAGTTGCAGTTTTTAGCGGAGTTTGGTCGAGTATAGTTCAGTGTTTTTGTGCGTAGATATTGTGGTGAAAGAAGGTTCTAGTTTACTATCTTAAGTGTCTACATAACTAGATCATCTTCTTCTTCTTCTCGAATCGATGGTTTCCATTTCCCTCAAAATTTTTGGGGCCAGTAGGTTGCCATGTTTATAGCGACTTCAGTGGCGTTTTTAGGTCCTGCAGAGTATGAGTACCTTACAGACTAATAACAAATATAGTATTTATACATAGGTGGGAAAATCGCTAATTAAACAGGCGCGATCATACTAAAATGGAGTTCAGATTTAATGGAGTGACTACTTACGGTAGTAGATAGCTACCACGGGAAAGTCTGGTACAGAAGTAGAATGACAATTGTTAGCATTTATTATAACTGGTCGGAAACAATGGAGGTAGTCCCGACTGCGCCTAGCGGCTAATGTTGGCGTCGAGACTGTTGCAACAAAGAGCTGTGGTGTTGCAACGTTGCAAGTGTCAAGCGAAAAAGTTTTTTTTTGGAGTTTTCAGCGGGATTTTTTCAAATGAAGTTCAGTAGCTGTTTTAATTATTCTCAAATTGATTCCTCAAGGATATTGTGACATAGGTTTAGTGTCGTTTTCTGGTTAGACATTACTCATAACTGGACAAATATGTGGAATTATTGAAACACGCGCGATCTCGCTAAGATTGGAGTTTTTTTTTTATGGTAAGTAAAATCATCCAATGACTAATCCCGCCCTTGGGCGGAGCGGGAAGTAGTGTCAGATTCTTACTGACTAAAAACCTACCCCGTTCCTTCGTTGCCTATATTTTTATGTAGTATTGACTACTTTAGAAAAGTCTGGTACAGAAGTAGATAAATAGCAAGTGTTAGCATTTATTATAACTGGTCGGAAACAATGGATGTAGTAGTGATTTAAAAAAATATTTCACCAGTAGAAAGCGATATCTTTACTGAGTAACATAGGCTACTTATTTTAAACTTTCATGCGGGCAAAACCGCTCGCAGAAGCTAGTTATTCATATATTGATTTCTCGTGGAAATTTGATGTAGAATTGGTGTAGTTTTGTATTTTATTTTTATCAATAAGATACAACAAAAACATGTTTACAAGATAATCTATATCTTAAATTTCTACAAAATTAGACAATAATAATGAGGAATTATTGAAGCAGGCGTCGTCTGTTACAATAATGTCGGTAAAATGAAGCTAAAATGTGACTGTCTAACACTTAGAAAAATTGACCAAGAAATTGGTAATTTTGCTAGCTCTCACAACTGCACAACGTATTCAAACATTGTCAGTTATCCGATTGAGCGACATAGAGTTTACGCATAACGGTGTAAAAATAACGAAGACCTAGAGTTTGCAGCTATCAGGAAACACCGACTCCGGAAAGGGCATTCCACTCTTTAGCTGTGCGCACAATGAATGTGTTCTCAAAACGGTTTTGTGTGTATGGATAGGGTGAGTGTGATAAATGTAATGATAAAAAGTTACAGCACTGATTGGTTGGATTTGTTTTTTCACAATAACTATTGCTTATTTATATCTATTTATTATTGTATTTGTTTCTTTTCTGTTTGTCTATTTTTTGAGTTACACCTGTCTTGTTATGTTTCTGCACCACCCTAATAATAATAATCTTTTATTTTCAGGCATCTTAGCCCACAGATATATACCTTACAGACTAACATATATAGTAAATACAGTTTATTGTTAGTAAATAAGACTTATAATTATGTTAGTAACACGTTCACTGCACTAATTCACTTTGTGCTGTTCTGTGGCACCTGTCCGCGGAAGCGACGGAATACTACCACTAAGGACGGACTAAAGTCGACTGGTAGAAAATGCCCAAGGCATTAAGTCCGCGTTTGTACAGTGTTGTGCACAAAGTTTCTATATATATAAATTAATAAAAAGGAAGTCAATAAACCGATTGAAACAGTTTATATAGGTACTGTCCGGGTTAATCTTTACTTATCATACAAATCTATTGTAAAGGCTCCCAAATGGGTAATATAATAGAAATCCAAACCAGATCGAAAGAGCTCTTTTATATGGTTTTCCATGAAAATCAAGCAAAAGATTTCATGGAAAACCCAGCGGTAAGTATAATGAAATTTTCCTGAATTAAATTTTTTATTTTCCTGGAATCGGATGAAGGGTTCTTTCCTTGAAAAATAATTATACTGGCTAGGTAGTCAATCATTAAATTGAAGGTTTTTGAACATTTCTAAAGAAATTATGTAAAGACTGATTGGTATTTGTGTACAAAAAAAAAATACAGCAAGCCTTTGAAAAAATTTGACAGTCGTCTCCAACTAGGACGATTTTCTTTTGCCTGGGACCTAAAAACAGAAAAAGCAATCAAAGGAACATGCTTTTTTTATGGTTTAAAATTATCCGATGACTTCTCCCACTCCAAGGTAAAACTCGGGCGGAAAGACTTTTACTGACTAAAACCACAGCTATGTTCCTTCTTGGCCTAGCAGTCCAGGATGCTGGGGTTCCTTTTCAGAAGTCAACCCATGGCCCCAGTAGGCTTCGGCTCTGCTGGACCCTACTGTTTTGCTATCTTTTTGAGGCGCTTGGAACACTATAAGCCATCGAAGATTCAGCCTGAAGGAACATACTTGAATTTCAGTCAGTACATGCTTTTTCACTCCACCCAGAACGGTAGAAATTATTCAATGATTTTTATCTTTAAAAATACCTATAGACTTCCCGACGCTAATAGTTTCAAACCAATATTGGGTTAGGTCTTTTTTCAAACGCTTTCTAACAAAAAAGCTTCGCGAGGGACAGAATAACCACTTTTTGTCGCTCGAGCGCTTCCGTAAGAAGCGTACGCGTGTCTGTATTCGGTAACGGTGCTATCGGTATCGTAACAATTATGTCGAACGTGTTAAAATGTAACGAGTGCAACATCGTCATAGACGAAATGCTATCCTACATACAGAATAAAATATCTGTGATTGACGAAGAAACTCTGTTGCATATATGCAAATCATCTTTCACCAGTGAAGAAATAAAAATATCGAAATCGTTGCTATTCGATTCTATTCCTAGTGGTGTTCGGAAGGTTATCAGAAAGAAGAAAGGAAAAGAGGAAAGAGATCTGGTAGATATCGTCAATGTCTTCAGGTCAGTGGAGCCAGATAATATTCCTGTGTTCGTAGCCCGCCAACTGGAAAAATTGCCTCCAATAACGTTTGACCACCTGGATTGCACCAAATTGTTAAAAGATCTATTGATAGTTCAAACTGAAATCAAAGAAATAAAGGCAACATATGCTACTATCGATCAGTTGAAGAATTTGAAAACGGAGATGGTACAGTTAAGAACCGATTCATTGCCTCCTACTCCTGTGTGCAATGTGAACATGAGACGTGGGGCGTGGATATTGGAGAGTGGACCGATAGGGCTTTCGCACCATCACAATGCAACTATGAGCGAAGAAATTCCTCAAGGCGAAAAACAATTACAGCAACAAAGATGTGAAAATAAATTGCAACACAGAGAGGTAGATCGGGTAGATGAAGAAAAAACGCGTAAAATTGATTCCGATGAGTCATTTGCGCAAGAACAAAGATCGAGACGAGCGAACGTGAATCGTGCCTTACGTCACTCATCGAGCCCGTGCGAAACCGGTTTGGAGAAAACAGCTGATGTGGTGTATAACTTAACGACACAATTAACGACAAATTGTAATAACAGTGTCAGCGGCATTGTCAAAGAGACTGATAACAATGTTGTAATGACCGCGGTACAGCCGAAGGAAAATGACTGGCAAGTGGTATCCAGACCAGCCAGACGGAATAATACCATGAAATATCGTTACCAAGGCAAGTCCGGCACGGCGAGAGATAGTGAGTGTAAGTTTAAAGCGGCAGAAAGAAAAATTCCTATACTCATTACGAATGTCAATAAAGAAACTTCAAGTGATGACATTATCTCATACATACGGAGCAAAACTCTGGAAACGGTGTGTTTGGAAAAGATTAATATAAAGAAGAAGAAAGATCACTGTGCTTATAAATTCTTTGTATCAGAGGCGAAGCTTTCAGTGTATCTGGATGAAAAACTATGGCCTGAGGGCATTGTATTCAGGCGTTTTGTGAATTTTAAGCACAAAATAGTGAACGGAAATCATTCTGTAAATGGTGCAACTGAGCGAAATAATGAGTGAGTCTACTTACAGCTTCGCTAGTTTTAATTGTAAAAGTGTGAAACGATCTATAGAAGCAGTAAGGGAGTTATGTCGCTCCTGTGATATAATTGCCCTACAAGAAACATGGTTATTGCCTAACGAGATACCATATCTAGGTAATATTGACAGGAATTTCGGGTACACGGGTACGTCGGCGGTGGACACATCGGCGGGCATATTGCGTGGGAGGCCGTATGGTGGGGTGGCATTGCTATGGAAACACGACGTCTTCCAACAAGTGTCCGTATTGCAATGTGATAACGCGCGTATGTGCGCGATCAAAATCATAACTAGTGATCGTCCTATTGTTGTGATGAGCGTGTACATGCCTACGAACGGAAGTGTTAACCTACCTGAGTTTACGGATTGTCTTGGAACGGTGAGTGCTATCATAACTGAATATGGGGTGGAGTCGGTTTTTATATTGGGTGACTTTAATGCTGATCCATGTGAATTGTTTTTTAACGAACTTATGGATTTTTGTAATGAGCAATCGTGGTCATGTGTGGACGTTGATATATTAGGCATACACTCTAATAGCTATACCTATATAAGCGATGTATATGGAACGTGTAGTTGGTTGGATCACTGCATTGTGACCCAGGCGGCGAGACGAACTGTATGTAATGTATGCATAAAGTATGACACTGTTTGGTCTGATCACTTTCCTCTTATTGTCCAATGCAATTTAAACTTATTAACACCAAAATTATGTGATAATATAACAATGAACAAGGATATAATCTGGGGTGAAAGGGATGAGACACAAATAGGAGTCTATAGGAAGGAATGTCATAAGAGACTGAGCTACATTGACTTTCCTGAGGAATTTTCTGGATGTGCTGATGGTTATTGTGGGAACATTGACCATAGGCATATTCTTGACAGGTTATACTCTGATATTGTATGCGCCCTTCGTGGGGCGGCAATGGTCAGTGGGGGGAACGCGCATGCTGGGAGGGGTAGGAGAGGCTCACGCATAGCAGGATGGAATAAACACGTCAGTGAGGCTCATCGGGTGGCCAGGTCGAGGTTTCAGGAATGGGTCTCATGTGGCAAACCTAGCACTGGGTATGTTTATAACGAAATGAGGAACAGTCGAAGAGTATTTAAATCTCGGCTCAAATGGTGCCAAGACCATCAAGACCAGGTCAAAATGGATGCCCTTGCTGAAAAGCATGCGTCTGGACACTTCCGGAGTTTCTGGAAGTGTACCAACAGCGTTAACCCAAGACCTGGCCGCCCGGCGAGCGTCGGTGGAGTGAATGACCCCAAGAAGATTGCTGACATCTTTAGAAGTCATTTTCGTGTAAAGTCTTCTCTGGGCAAAGGCGGGGAGGTGCACACTGCTGAGTTACCGAGTGGTCGCGTAGGGACAAGTTTCAATTCAAAAGACGTAGCTACAGTCATAAGGGCTATGACTAAAGGTAAATCTCCCGGCCACGATGGGCTCAGCATTGAGCACCTTCAGCAAGCGGGGCCACATATATCGAGAGTGCTAGCTCTATTCTATTCGCTGTGCGTGAGTCATTCTTACTTACCACCAGACTTCATGAAAACGGTTGTAGTGCCTGTGGTTAAGAATAAGACTGGGGACGTTGCTGACGTTAGTAACTACAGGCCTATTTCACTTGCAACAATTTTAGCAAAAGTGTTTGACGGCCTGCTTAATACTCAGTTGCATAAATATCTGTCATTACATGATAATCAGTTTGGGTTTCGACCCAACCTATCTACTGAAACTGCTATACTGAGTCTTAAGCATGTCGTCAGATATTATAATGATCGAAAAACTCCAGTGTACGCGTGCTTTCTCGATCTCTCCAGGGCCTTCGATCTGGTGTCATATGATATCCTGTGGGAAAAGCTGAAGAATATCAAGTTACCCCTAGAATTATCTAACATATTTAAGTATTGGTATGGACACCAGATCAACAGCGTCAGATGGGCGGGTATAATGTCAGAGCCGTATAGGTTGGAATGCGGGGTGAGACAGGGAGGATTGACCTCCCCTGCGCTTTTCAACCTGTATATAAATGCACTGATCGATGAGCTCAGCGGCCAGCGTATCGGCTGCCATGTGGATGGTGTATGTGTAAACAATCTGAGCTATGCCGATGATATGGTTCTGCTGAGTGCATCGGTCTGTGGATTAAGAAAATTATTGAGTATCTGTGAGGAGTATGCCTCTGGCCACGGGCTGAAGTATAATGCGAACAAAAGCAAATACATTGTATTTGGGGCGGGTCTAAAGATACCGAAGGATGTACCATCTGTTTGTGTAAATGCGGTTCCTCTAGAGAGAGTGTATGTTTTTAAATACCTGGGTCACATTGTCTCAGTAGACCTGAAAGACAATGCGGACATTGAGCGGGAGCGGAGGGCGTTGTCGGTCAGGGGTAATATGCTGGCTCGCAGGTTTGCTCGCTGTTCGAGGGAGGTAAAAATAACACTGTTCAGAGCTTATTGTACATCCCTCTACACGTGCAGTCTGTGGTCTAAGTTTACCCGTGCGGCTTACAGCGCCATCCGCGTCCAGTTCAACAACGCGTTCAGGGCGGTGCTGAGGCTGCCCCGCTACTGCAGCGCCTCGGGCATGTTCGCGGAGGCGCGTACCGACTGTTTCCACGCGACGATGCGCAAGCGGTGCGCGTCTCTGGTGCGCAGAGTGCGGGGCAGCGCTAACACCGTCCTGGCGATGATCGCCGGCAGATTGGATTGCCCGTACATTCGGCAATGCTCAAGTCTGCATAATTATGTGTGTAATTAAGTGTTGTCATGTTAGTTTGTGTTGTTGTATTTATGTGTGTGTATGTATGTAATTGTACCTTTATATGTTTGTGTTTTTTTTTTTTTTTATGAGTTTTTGAGACTGTATGTATGCTTATGAGTCGTGTCACTTGAAATAAAGGAATTTTATTTATTATATTAAAACTGAGCTAAAACCGTGAAACGTCCAATAAAAAGAGCTTGATCTACATAACGGCATTTACAGTACATGCGGGCACGCGGGCGGTGACATCAGACGCAGTAGTACCTATGTGATATTTTGAATTTGTTTATGATATTTGTTTGTTTGGAAGAAGTACTTATTATTCAGCCAAAAACCGTGTCGCCACAACTACGGCTTACCGCTCCTGTGCTTCTCGTATTCATCGGATTCCCGCAACCCTCACCAGTCATGCTATTCTCTAAGAACGCAGCGCTGCCGCAACGACAAACTTTCAAATAGGATACATTGAATTAACAATCCAATGTCCTGGCCATTCAACGCTGCATCGAAAGACGTTGCAGCATTACTTCAATATTGCTAACTGTAATAACCATTACCCTACAAGCATCCTGTGTTTTGTGGGGTTGTTATAGTTTTCCTGTAAAATAAGTAACAAAAACGAAACCGTACGAAATAATATGTGGATAGTCTGAAAAGTTACCGACAAGCTAGTAAATTGTTCTGAACTCGTCAATAAAAGCTAGTGAAGTGTTGTGCATCTTTTGATAGAGGTTACTCATCAAAGTTTTAGCCATTTTGGACGCGTCTGTTATTTGACAGTTATTTCAGATCAGTTAAGATCATTTTTCACCAAAACTACGCGCCATCACACACCTTAGCGGTTGCCACGGCGAAAACTAACGAATTACGGTTTGAACTGCTTGATCATCTGCCCTGCTCAATAGATCTAGTCACAAGGGACTTTTGTTTGTTCACTTATCTAATAATTGCGCTCGGAGGATAGACATTTTCATCAAATGGGGAGGCAATCATTTTCGCGAACAATTATTTTTTTTAGAAAAATTCCGATCGAGTACCATTTGAACGGGTTAGAGAGATGAGGGCATCGCTGGGAGAAGTGAATAGAGTTACAAGAGACAATTTAAAATAGAAAAATAAATTGCAAGAAAAAATGTCTTGCATCATTGTTAGGTCAGAAACTTTTCAGATTACCTGAGTAGTTTTGGAATAATAGTGGACTGAGAGTGCGATGGTTGTAAATCAGAAAAAGTACTGCCGTATTGTGTTGAACTAAGCTGCTGGCAGTTCTATTAAACTGTCAAGCCCAAAGAGGACACCGGTGTCCGCACACCTATTGTCTTTATAGAAAGACAATAGGTGTGCAGACCGAAACAGAACCGAACAGAACAACAACACAGAACAGAACCGAATACCGAAGAGACACACTATTGTGTTTCTAATTACGGTATCCAAAAGATTAAACAACATTTATTTTCTAGAATTTTTAAAAGAATTAATTAATGGTAATTCTAATTTTGATTTTTTTTTAGTAACGTTATTTCATATTGTTATTACTTACTTTTTGTAATGGTAATTAATATTTCCATACAATGTAAATTATTATTTTTCTTTTTGTAATTATTTTGTTTTTAAATTGATAAGTATATCAATGAATTAATCAAGCACTGTGCACAAATGTTAAAACTTCCGCCATTATATATCCTGTATCTATAATATTGCCTATCAATTCGTACATTATACAAAACAGCGTCCGATACGTTGGTCAGACTAAATCCGTGCTACACTGGAGACCACAGTCTGCGACGCCATCCACATCGCCGAAGATAGGATAACATGGCGAAATATAGTCCATAAGAAAGTTATTCGTCGAGGTCACGACCCTCAGCATTGAGGATAAACGACACAAGGAGGAGGAGGACAGAACAGTGTCTAGTTATCCAATAAAACACCTAGAAGATTAGAAAACTCGTAGTCACCGTATTTGCATTCTATCACAATACTTTCATGCTTATTCTCAGATTTTTTTATGACCGCTTTACTCTTTGAATCTTTCTTATCTTAGGTATACATAAACTATTATGCCTAGAATAAAGCTTCTATTTTTCGTAGTCATACTCATACTTCATAGACACAAGCTCTGTATGATTTGCTAGTGTAATAGGTACTTCGGCGCCCTGGCATTCACAATTCATGTGTTATGCGACGGCTCCGAAATTAGATTATGTTTTAGGTACAAGTATAATGAATTATGTAGCACATATTTTCCACATCTTTTCCGCTCCAACAAAGCCTAAAAATAGTCTTGTTTTGAGCCGAGAACAGTTATGTTATTAGCTCCCATGTAATTATTTAAATAGGCATCTTGATTAAATATGTATGTACCTACTAAGTATTTATTAACATAGAAGTGGGTTTTAGTCAGTAAAAGTCTGACACGCCCTTCTACTCCATCTTAGAGCGGGAGAAATCATTGGATAATTTCCCATCTATAAAACAAAAAAAGATACTCGTTGGTAAAAATGTAAAAGTCAAAATGTAGGCTTTGGAGGTTTGCGGAACCGAGGGTAAGGAACATACCTCCTTTGAAAAGGGAGGATGTCAGACGGGTGTCATGACTGGTGGGCTACTGCCTGATAGATTATTTCGGGCTATTCTATATGTTCAAATCGCGCGGAGAACTTTACTTGCGCGATGCAGAATTAGTTCTTATGTGACGCCATAGATGTCGCTACAAGGCCTTTGACTGTGACACAAATACAGGATAGATTTTTAAGACGGATCAGTAAGGTCAGGTGCCTCGAATGTTATAGAAACGTTCCTAGGAGACCACCCATAACTTTTCAAGACATTCGAAACTGCATTTACTGATTTTGGAAAATAATTACAGTCAGCAAAAAATAAAAAAAACCTACTAAAAATAAGTTTAATGCCTACTAGGAAAAGTTATTAGCCATTTCTGACATTTTTCTAGTACTCATACCTTAAATGGTCCCATAAACTCTTTTGATCCCTAATATAAGAAATGGTGTTCATAGGCATATTTTTTATTTTGGTATTTTTTACCCGACTGCGTTTGGTCTCTTTTTTTTCAAAATCTGTGATATTAATGTATGTTACTTCCTTCATCAACATCAAGTACTTAAGAGCTATGATGTAAAACTCTATGGTCAAATTAAAGTTAATAAAAAAAAAGAATATTTTGTAATATTATTTTGTTAGGGAAGATAATGTAATACCTATCTATGAAATAACTTTTTAATTTTACTAGAGTTGTCTGTGGATAAAGTTTGTGTATGGGGACTTTTCAATTTATAATTGGAACTTTACGATATGCGAGAAGATAAACAAAAAAGAAATCAGGGACACAAAGAAGCTAGAATAAGATTGACTTTAATGGCGTTGTTGTGTACGATATTTGTCAATAACATAATAAATATCTGGTTTGAGTTATCGTCTACACTGAATATAGATATCATCACATTCGTAATACAACTTTTGATTTATTAACACAATATACCGTACTAAAAAACTAGTATATTGCCAGTGCGTACAAAACTGCGCAATTTGTGGTATTGTCAGATGACAAAAAGGCGTCGTTTGGCCTCCGGAGTCCGCCATTTGTAGGGTTTCACCCCTCAGAGGTCGTAACACTTTTTATTCGTAAGATTACGACGGCAGTAAAATGTAAAGTGATTCCGTTTTTCTGAACATGATAGCGGTTTTGTTAACATTGTTATGAAATGCATTAACTATTACAAAAGTCGCGGTGGAAGATTACAGAGATGCTTCAAGTGGTAGCGCGTCTGTGTTAATGTTCGTAACGGATTGTTGTATGAAAATTTTGGGGAATTTAATAAGGTTTGTTGGTGTCTGGTTAAGTTAGATTATTTTTAAACCTGACAGACCCCTTCGCCCATCCCAGGATGGACGCCGTCTATGGTAATTTTTACTTTAAAAAAGAATCTTGATTTTGGGTCGATTGTTTTTTTTTTTTTAACTTATTATTTCGGAGAGGTATTTTACCATTGTGCCATGGATTTTTAGTTAATCGAAATGAAATAAACTCAAGGTTTTCCGTTGAGTAATAGAGCGCAGTACACTAGATGATAAATTAACGGATCTAAATTGATGCCCTAAGACATGGTCGCGGCTGACTACAAAAGAGATGGTGAGACGAACTAGACCGATTTCACCAGAACTGGAAGCAGAAAGCGCGGGCCTGCGAAAGATGGAAGAAGTGGATGGTGGGTTAGTCCAAAAAAAAAGAAATATGAAAACAATTTCACGTTACAGTACGGAAAAAACATGGGAGTGATATGAAAGAAAAGGAAGTTAGTGATAGTGTGACGGCTGACAGGATAGAGTGGAAGAAAAAAACGTGTTGCGCCGACCCCAAGTAATATGGGACAAGGGCAGGAAGAAGAAGAGTACGGAAAAAACATATTGTTTTTTTTTGAACAAAATAATAGAAATAGTTTAGTTAGTATAAATAGTTTAGTTAATATTTAAGGTTTTTTTTATGTGTAGATATAATTTAAAGTGGAATTGAATTGGATTACGAAATACTGTTTAGGAATAGAAATATGTGATGTGAAAAAATCATTAAGACCTAACATGTTACAAAGGGATTTGGCGGTTTTTTTAAAGTCGGCCGCCAGCCTGACACCGAGCCGCCTTGGGAATGCTTTTGTTTGGTGGTTTACCCGCCGCTATAAGGTGATCTAAGGTGCTGTAGTATGCACAGTTTTTAAATATCCTATAGTTGCCTCTTACGACACCCACGGGAAGATATGGGATGGTGCTATTACCTACGAATAAATTACCAAAAAATAGATGGAAGACATACGACCGTAGAGATCGTATATCTTCATTGTTAAGATTAAAAATGGCTTACTCTTTCTAGATTTAAGATTTTGAAATAATCTCAACTACCTACTAAGATGACAAATAGCTGGTAAGAAATATTGAAGTAGACCATAAGTTCTTTGACCCCAAATAATATTTTTTTAACGGTATTCCACACTATGAATTTTTCTCAAATCAATAGTCGCTTTTAAGCACATATAAATTCACATACATAAATACTTAGACACGGAACAATTTTCTGTAGACCATATAAATGTTTGTTTCGTGTAGGTATCGAACTTAGGCAAAATAATGATGTTTTTTTTTGGTGGTAGTTAAAATCATCCAATGACATCTCCCGCCCTTGGGCGGAGCGGCGTCTTTGATACCAGGGCTGAGCTTTCATTTCAGAAGCAGACCCTTGGCCCCAGTAGGCTTCGACCCTGACTGATGACCTACATTCTAACAAACCTAAAACTGACGTTTACCAATAACATATTTTGTTACACCACCATCCATTCCACACTTTCATAGATTTATAACGTCAAAGCGAAGCCGAGACTCCTTTCACAAGACAATAGCGGTCGAGTGCTGGAGAATCCGTGGCCAACACTTGACGAACAAAAGACAACTTAGCCGACTTGTTCAGCCAACAGCCAACATGGTGGCAAAAACTATTAATGTTCTAACTAAACTAATTTAGGTTTGTGCCTGCAAGGCTGCAAGGAGGTGAGCACAATTTAATTATAAGCACAAAAGCTGGTTTTAAAATTTTAATGTTAAACTCATAAATGGACTGTACTGGTTTTACTTTCTTTCTTATATTCAAATATTTACGAATATCCATATTTTATCTTTATGTCATGTACAAACTACCTATTGAATAATAAAAATATGATATCAAATGTGGTTATAATCTGCTAGTCAAGTATACTACGTAAGTTATTTCATTGCATAGACGTACGGCGTTGCGCAATTGGTACATGGTGGACATCCTACCCATACGTAAAAAGCGTTTTGGGAACACATTCATTATGCGCAGAGCTAAGGAGCGGAATTCCCTTCCGGAGTCTGTATTTCCTGATAACTAGCTATAACCTAGGGGTCTTTAAGTCAAGAGGGAATAAGTTACTTCTAGGTAAACGTGCTCCATCGTCGGCCACATGAGGTGCCATCAAGGTAATATTTTGTGGTAATTCTAGGTTACTCCTGTGATGCCCCTGTGCAAAACATGAACTTCACTTTGGAGTGTCCAAAATGGCCGTGCACCTTCACTTTGGAGCATTTATTGAGTGCTACCGATGCTGCAGTGAACGACGCCACATATTGGCTGTCTGGCAACACAAAAAAAAAAGTTTACCATCGACTGAAGAAAAAGGATTACTCTTATGCAGAAATACAAATATTTAAAAACTATGATAAAAATTAAATTCAAACAAAAATATGTAGCTGCTCTAATGTCTCTAATCATAAAAAAAAAATCGTGCCAAAACTGCTTACTCACGAGACTTAAGGCCTAGACCCAATCAAAGCTAATTATATAAAGTACCAGTACAAAGACCAGTAAAAGTCTAACACGCCCTCTCAACCCTAGAACGGGAGAATTCATTCCATAAAATCCCACCTAAAAAAAATAGCACGAAGACCTAGTACCACGGTACTAGATGTTCCTTGTGCTAGTTCACAAATAAAACTGTCCCATCCAGTTTGCCGAAGCAACTTTTATTAAATTAAACGCCGCAGATCCTGAAAACCAATAATTGGATTGAGTTCTACTTTTTTCTTGACGATGTCTGGTCTAGTTGAGTTTATGATAAAAAATATATTTTGATTGAGGGTTTGTGCCTCCGTTGATATAAGGTAATATTTATGTCATGCTATTTTTTAGTGAATTGGGTTGCTCGAGAAAGGTTTTATTTTTAGGGTATATTTCTTATAAGCTGTTGCCGGCTACACCCACGTGAAAATAGAAAATTGTCCCAAGATTCCCTACAAAGTATTCTATGAGCTATTCCAGGGCATAGTCTACCGTGTGCCAAGTTTTATCAAAATCCGTTCAGCCGTTCCAGCTTAAAGAAGTAACAAATATTCACACACTCTCTCTTTTTTTATATTTTGATGTGAAGTGTAACTAGATCACAGCGCCTCTCAAATTCTAAATTTAAATGATATTTTATAATAATAAATTTATATTATCTTACTAGCTGACCCGGCGAACTTCGTCCGCCTGATAATCGATTTCTTTTCGTGAATTTTTCCATATTTTCTCACCGTTTAAACCTTTCCTGGACTGTCAAGAATATTTCGAGATTAAATTAGCCAAATCGGTACAGCCATTCTCGAGTTCTAGCGAGACTAACGAACACCTACTCATTTTTATATACATATAAGATTAAGCGCTACCTGCCACTGTAATGTATACTCTAAGCATGATCCTGTCTAATGTTTTCGGAATTAGGAGATCAGGAGACATTTGGCACAGGTTCTATTTAGTATAGGTTCTTGTCTCTATCGTCGAAATGGTTTTTTACTAAACCGTACAAATGACGTGTAAGACTAGGTCTTGTTGAAGCGAGTAAATCGGTACTAGATCAAGCGTCGCACCTTCGGTACATGGTGGACATACCACCCGCCCACCCATAGATACAAAGCGTTTGGGAACACATTTATTGTGCTAATAGCTAAGGAGTGAAATTCCTTGCTAGAGTCTGTGTTTTCTGATAGCTACAACTCAGGGGTCTTTAAGTCAAGAATGAATAGGTTACTTCTAGGCAATCGTGCTCCATCGTCAGCCACATCATCGCTTACTTTGTGAGATAGTCGTCAAACGTGAGCCTATCCATAATTAAAAAAAAAGATAAAAGCCCGAGATCCACGACCTTCAGTTGGACATTTTTTTTTTCAAAACAATTCGATGTTTCCTAGGTCGCACTTCCAAAATTACTTATTTTATCATTAACTGGGCGCACAGTTATCTCATGAAAGTTATTTGATAGCATTAATGAATCACATGAGAGCGAGATGAGTTTGCAACTAGCTGAAATTTTCATTAAGTAGCTACGTCTTAGTAATCTCATATCCGTGTGGTTCGTGGTCAAGGACATGCGTTGTATGTATATTTTGTTCCACTTAATAGCATAATTAGCCTTGTACTGTTTGTTCCCACTGCTGGGACTTAGGTGTCCTCTCTCGGAGAGGGTCTATTTTTAAAAATTTGATTCACGCTAGGACTTATTCCTCTATCTTGAGTTTTTTTTTTTCGGTGGGAAATCATCCAATTACATCTCTGCGCCCTTGGGTATGGCAGGAGATAGTGTCAGTTTTATTGACTAAAAACCCACTCCTTTCTTGCCTTGTTCCTTTTTTGCCTTTGTTTCCAGGTTACATTTTCATATTCCCCATAGCCCCAGTAGGCCTTCGACCCTGACGGGCCTTACGGTTTGCTGACATCTCCTTGATGCGCGCGTGGAACGATACACGCCGTCGACAACGTTTGCTGGGTCAGCTAGTTCTTGTATAAAACATATTATAAAAATGACGAATAATCAATTTATTCTTTGCTTACATTATGAAAATTAATAAGAACAAAAGCAAAACTATTTTTGTTTTTCTAGTGGTATGCAGACAAATCTGGTTGCGTGCCACGCACGCCCCTATCTCGGGGATTATTTACCGTCTATGTCAGTTGACCACGAACGAAGTGATAATGTATTACGTTTAGCCATGCATCTTGGCTATATAGGACAGGTTGATATCATAATAAATAAAGTTTACGATGAAAAAACTCGATCGAAAAAAAACCCCAAAAGTTCGAAACAGGTCACTTTAAGCAGTTTGAGGCAGTTAGAACAATGAGTGCCAACCCCGCTCTGGGGCGGGGTTTTTTTTATGGTAGTTAAAATCATCAAATGACAAATCCTGCTCTTGGGTGGGGTGGGAGGTAGTTCCAGACTCTTACTGACTAAAAACCTACCCTGCTCCTTTCATTACTTTCGTTCCAGGGCCCCAGGGTTCATTTTCACAATAAGCCAACCCATCTCTCGATCGGCCTCAATACTACGGGAATTCTATGAACCAGGCACCCTCCCAGCTCCGCAGGCATCGGCGACGTAACGTTTTTTATATTTTATACAGGCAATGAAAATAAATAAAAAAGAAATCGGCTCCTGGGGTGAACTACCTCTTTACAGAGTGGCAGTCAATGTGTTAGCAGAATTTTCCATCACAGATTTAACGCCATCAGACTGCCTGAAAAATAATTTGTTTTGTAATTTTTTATTTTTTTATTTACATCCTATTTTTTTTTATTATTGAGTAATACTTTAGAAACCATTCACCTAAATCCTTTATTTGGATTTCCCGAAAAAATTACAATTGAAAAATTGATTATTTTGACGTACCCAGTGTCACTTTCATGACTTAGACGTATGTAACGACATCTCTTTCACCCGTATTTATATAGATCTCTTTCACCCGTATTTATATAGAAGTTATTACTTGTTGCTAAGTACTCGTAATTTCTTATCAAGTCATTACTTGAGGTTAGTAATATTCATTAAAAATTTAAATTTTTCTTAACTACAGAATACAAATTGTTACTTAAGTGGTTACTTTTACTCAAGTAATTAGTTTTACTTGTTTATAAATACGAGTGTTAAACTAAAAGCAACAAGCCGTATACGTACACTCGAAATGGTTAATTGAATAACTGAACGAGACGATAGACGTATTTTATTTAGCAGTGTCGAATAAAACTAGGCTACTGAACTATTAAAAAAAATTGGTCAAGCGCGAGTCGGATTCACTGAGAGTTCCATACAAACTACCTATGTAAATAGATCAATTCCCGAATGGAGTTTTGAAGTTTTTTTCAAAATCGATTTACTGTTTTCAGATTGATTCCTATATCTGTGCTATAAAACCTTGCTTTATGCCAAATTTCAGGATTATAGGTCAACGGAAAGTGCCCTATAAATTTTGATTCCCTTGGGAATGTTGAAATATATTTGTTTCGACATAAACGGCCGCATTTTTTTTTTTATTTTTTTTTTTTTTTACAGCTTCAAGGGACCTCGATACCTTTACGCGTTCCCGAGATAAAGGATCTTGACAAACAGACAGTCAGATAAACGGACAACAAAGTTATCCTAGAAGCCTTACCTTTTGAGATATCTCAATTTACAGGATGGTGCCCGAATTTTTTGACTGCCCCCTACTGAAAAATTTTATTTACACAAAAAAAGTCAAGCCGACATTAAAATATTGTAATGAAATGTAAAAAGGCTACATTGGGCATACGTGGGCCACGTACGGCGTTCTGGGCGCGTCGGTCTCCATACACTTTAAACTGGACTTGTAGAGCTAGATTAGATCCACGCTACGTGACTCCACGCGACGCGCCGCTATGTACAAATCAGGCGTGGCCCACGTTTGCGTCGATTTAATATAGTTCTCTACTCACTTTATACTGTTATCTTTTTTGAAGGCCATCCCGAAAAAGCCTAGTAAGTTGGAAAGTAAGCTGTAAGTAGGTACTTATGAAGGTCCATATGTCCTTCTTAATCCCCTCCTACTCTTAATAGTATAAATCCCTTTTGGTAATCCCCTTCCATTCATTCTCTCTTCAATGTGATTTAAACGATCAAAGCATAATATTTTTAAAACAAATTCTTGTTACGAATGTTTTGATGGATGAACTTAATTGTTATATTTGTTATAAATCTGACCTTTGATCTTTTGCTTGAATCGGAATAATCACAGGTAATTTATAAATAAAATACTCAGAAATATAAATCTTCCAATTCCAATTTTATAATTTTAAATCTTACAATCCAATCCCAAGAGTGATCAAACTCTAAACATCAAAAAGAGATTTCAGTGAAAACTTGACGGCGGCAATTCCCGCATGGAACAAATATTTGTATGGCCTACAGACGGATGTACCTGATTTGGGTCTTATTTATGTGAGTTTATATGTTCATCAAAGCTTCCACGATACAGAAGAAATTGCTAGTGTGGGGGAACGTTTAAAAAATAAAAAATAAACGAAAAACCATTCTATGGTTTGGTGGTTGTATTCCAGAATAAAAAGAAAACCAAAAAAAAACATTTTTGGTGTAAGCATCGAATATACTTTCATATGCATATTTTTAATAAATGTAAAGAAAATGTAACAAAAAAAATGTGACACTTCAACTTTATTTGTATGTCTAAAGTTATGTAAGTATAGATTTTTTTTTTTAAAAGCAAAGGATTCTTTTTAATTTTCTAGCGGCTATCTTAGGGTAGAGATAATCATTTTCCGCGCAACTTGGCTGAGTAATTGCCGTCCGTCGTTTTATAAACGGTACATTAAACTAATGTGACAGATACACTTGTCTCTCGGATAGACTATCTAATTAAGGAAATGAAACCTCCCGAAATACTTTCTTGTTTAGCTACTATATTTATTTGTTAAAGCGACTTTTTTAATTGGAATGTCTTGGAAATAATTGGTATAATAACGTCATAAGTAAACTATCGGAAGTGAAGAAGCTTAATTTGCAGGACAGCGATTGGAAGTTTTTTTTTTTTTTTTGATAATCTTATCATTAATGATTATATCTATATATAAATAAACTAAGAAATCTGAACAACACACGTGTGGTTTTAGTCAGTAAAAGTCTGACTCGCTGCCATAGACAGGCCTGTTGGTCTAGTGGTTAGAGACCCTGACTGCTATGCCGGAGGTCGTGGGTTCGATTCCCGCCCAGGACAAATGTTTGTGTGATGAGCACGATCATTTGTTCTGTGTCTGGGTGTAATTTATTTATAACTAGTGACCTGTCCCAGCTTCATAGGGGTGCAATGGTAAATATGTTATGCATATATGTACTATACATATAAACCTTCCTCACACACACGCACAGACTTTCGCCTGTAAAATATCAGTGTGATTTAAAAAATTGTACACTAAACAACAATCAAGAAGCTAAATAAAGAATTTTTAAAATTCTCTACAAAAAATTCAATCTTTAAAACAATTTTTAACATTATTCGTCCACAAATAGATGTGACCGAGCCCTTATTCGCAAGTGACGTTCGTCCACTATCGCATCACTTGAGATAATTTTTGAACTGATTCAATTTGTAAGTGAAAAGCGATCATCGGACCGTGAACGCATTGTTCATGGACTGTCGATAATTGAGTGCATCGTTTATTTGATTTCATATCTCATATGTTCATGAATTGAATTAAGTTATGAACTTTTGTTTTCTCGCTGGACTGAGAAAGAAAAAAAGGTCAAGTTGCAGCTAGTTTTAATTGTATTTATTTTATATGTTGTCATTTTTCTTTCGTTCTGACGCTTAATGTGTTTTTTCACTGGTTAACCGAAGCAGTAAAAGTTGCAAAGACGCGTGACCTTGGTGACTGGTGCCTTAAAGCCGATCGCAAATCCCAATAGTCAAACAATACAAAAGGCAGCCAATCACCAGAATGTCTGCTGAGTATATAACTATGGGCTTAAACTGGTATTCACGCCAGAAACAGATCGATGGCGGGATTAGCCCGCGTTTTGATTCGGCTCGTGCACGGCCGCTCTGATTTGCATCACAAAATGTGTCTGTATCTAGAATGCTGCGGGCGAACTGTTCGCTTGTTTGATAGACATGTTGTGTTTGCCAATTGTTTGGTCGGTAAGCGCTTTAGCGAGGTTTTTGGTTGTTAATTGATTAAGGGCCTGAAACACAATGTCCAAATAGCTGCTACTTTCTGAATAAATTCAAAAACAGAACAGAACTTCTATGAAATTAAGTATCTGTTGAGTAAATTAACGGAAATCGTAGATGGTGAAACAGGCCCTTAGTCCGGGGTTGGTAAACTGTAACGGTGGATGGACAAGGATTGTGATTGGCAGGGATGCAGATAAATCTCTTTCACTACAGAAATCGTGTTATTAGGGTTCCGTAACTCAAAAGGAAAATCGAAACCCTTATAGGATTACTTTTCTTTCTTTCTTTAATTTTTTTTTTTCACTCTACCCTAGATTAGGAGAAGGCATTTGATAATTTAAAACCACATAAAAAATAGAGATATTTGTAAAAGTTAGTCCCCATTTTATTATGAAATATAATATGTATACCTACCTACTTGTATCAAGTAACATTTACTTGTGTAACCTGTAACCTGGGCTACTGGAAATTTTGCAGCAGTGTCCGTGAAGACCTTTATTTTTGTTCCTATAGGAAGGTAGGTTAAGATTTATAATATCAACCACCGGAAAAAACACCGTACAGAAACATGTTTGTGACTAAACCCGCAATAAACTGAAAAATAGAAGTTCTAGCTACCGTAACTTTTCCACTGTTAGGCTGAGCGCAGACTAGAGTCACGCTGTCACGACAGTTTTAAGACAGACTTGTCTCATATAGATAAGTCTGGCTAAAAACTAAAACAAAACTTTTCGGCGCGGGGCACAATTCCTGACAATTCCTTTTCAGTATGGACTTCATAGATACTGTACTAATTTTTCTATGAAATTTTTGGTGTATACATGTTGCGATGTGTTTGAAAGGAAACCGACAATCGTAAGTCAAACTTGTCACTGTGTAGTTTTTGTAGTTTCATGTTTTTTTTAAATTATTGATAGGTTCGCGCTTGACCGCTATAATATCTCATGGAAAGCGACGATGCGGTCGACGATGGAGCGCGCTTGCCTAGAAGTAACCTATTCACTCTTGACGAAAAGATTCCCGAGTTATAGCCATCAGGAAACACCATGTTAAACAATTTTGTCTATGAGACGCTTTGTTTGAAGTGTGCGCGTCTTCATCTGTTTTCGAAAGCAATAGTCTGTCTTAAAATTGTCGTGATTCAAATCTGTGCTCAGTCTTATAAGGTAAAGTTTAGTGACCTACATTATGATGCTGATTTTACATTATAATGTAGGAAGGAACAACAAAAGATATGCAACATGATACTCAAGCCGTTCTTTCCCTATGTCTTATAATGTGTATCTTTTATTAAAGAACAAAAGGATTGCTTATGTACTGAACACAAAGATGTCTGGAACAGATACCGTGCCTCCTTTATAAATATATCTAAGTAGTTTACTAGTTTTACATGCGGGTTCACCCGTCCCGTATTCTAGAGAAACTACGTCACAATTATTTGTGTCAATAAAAGAAGTAGTTTCTATTTTGATAATTTGTTTTCTTCTATCTGATCCATTTTTGTGTTATACTGGTGAATGCATTAAAAAAAAATTGGGCAAGTGCTAGTCCGACTCGTGGACTGAGGGTTCTGTACAAACTTACGTAAATATTTCAATTGCCAAATTGAATCTCAAAGATTTTTCCGAATCGCAAAAAAGGCGTTTTTTTTTTACGTGTCGTGTTAACAAAACTGTGTTCCTATTTCTGTGCTATAAGACCTTTATTTATGCCAAATTTCAGGATTCTGGGTCAACGGGAAGTACCTTATGAATTTTGATTCCTTGAGAGTTTCGAAATATAAGATTCTTTACGACATAAACGGCCATATCGTTTTATTTTTTTACAACTTCAAGGGATGGTAAATTTGATTATGGTTTTAATTTTAACTCGATACGTAATCGTGTTCCCGAGGTAAAAGATCTTGACTAACAGATAGAAGGAAAACCAAATGATCCTATAAGGGTTCCATTATTTCAATTTAAGCCAGACCAGAGAGGTTGGCTTGTTGTTTGTCCAAAAGAATTGCAATTCAACGTAACAATGTTGCCAGTCTTTTGGGGACTTTTCCGGATAACAGCGATGTGGAGGAGTACTTCGACGCCTGAGTCTATTTTGTGTATTAAATGTTTAATATAAATACTCAAGTTAATATTTAATGAAACGGTTGATTCTTAAACACAAAATAACTGCTAAAGATCCCTTAAATACAAACAGCTCTCTCTTGGAAAACAAGCCAAACTTAATTCAAACTAAAACTTAGCCCTCACTACTCACTTCTTCAGCCGTTAAGTACACTAAGTACGGGGTGATTACTTATTTTACTTAAATAGTTCTTCGTGGACTGAGCCAGCTTCGTTCACCGCCAACCCATAAAATTGTGCAGAAGGTTGACGCTGGCTTTTTTATATTAGAAATCCTCAAATTTTCCTGCTCTTGATGAAGTGGGGGGAGTGTCAGACTGTTACTGATTAAAACACACAGCGTTCTTTAATTTTTCCTTTACTGTGAGGGCAGTAGTAACTCCTTCGAACAAACCGCTGCCTTAGCAGGCGTCAGTACTAATTGGCGCATAATGGCAATTAAACATCTTTTTTAGGCACGCGTGGATCTATGCTTAATCCCCCAGCGAACGTGTTTGCGCGTGATTTCACGCCTTTCTGTTAAACACCAAGCGAATGTCAGCGTAGATTATAAAAATATTACGTATTTATTTGTAGGAAATTTATCCACGCACGTAAATAAGACGTCTCAAAGTCATAAAGGGTCTGTTAATATAGAAAATAAGGTCTAAAAGTGGCCAGAAAACGTTCGAAATTGAATGATTAATAACGCACAGTCAACCTGACCTTAGTAGGTACTTACTGGACGGCCTAGTTGGCGAGCTATCCATGGCTCGCCAATCGCTTATTCGGGATTGGCAATCATATCTACATACCAAAGCTGTCTGCTTGGGCCTATTTTTGTCCTGGCTGGAGGTTACCCCATTCAAGACTGGTTAAGTAGACTTAAGAGAGTTGTACGTAGTGGACCTTCTGCAATGTTCAGTCTTTGGTTGACCCGACCGATCGGCGTCTATAACTTTGAGTGGATTATACAAGTGTTGAAAATCGCTGGAGGCTCGGCTGCTTTCCAACTGGATTATGATTAATAGAATTCGCTTGTCATATTAATCAGGAAAACAATGTTGCTTTCACCGCTTTAGTTATTAGATATTTGAGATCAGATGAAGATGATTTTGTGTTAAGTAGCTTTTGTCATAACTTCACCCTGCGAATAATCCCACTTAAATAAAATGTAGGTACATTTTTTTTCGGGATATATACCTACCTAGCCTAGTATAAGTCATCAGTAGCCTATGACAATCAGTGATATTTTTTATTCATAAAATTTTCGTAAAATTGGCATTAATATGTATAAATCGATTGCTGATTGCTCGCTGATTTTTAACTACAAATTAGGTTTGTAAATTAAATATTTTTACCAAAAATGGCGAAAATTTAACTAGGTAGGTACGTGGTATGTCATGTGTACATTGGAATAAACTGTGTATACCGGAATTATCATGTACCTACACGATTGTGTAGTAAAGATATTTTTAGTGTTGATAGGCTCACGCTTGACCACTATCTCATCTAATGGAAAGTGACAATGTGCATGACGATATAACACGCTTGCCTGGAAGTGACTTATTCTATTCACTCTTGACTTAAAGATCCCCTGGTATATAAACATTTATAGCCTCTCATTTCATAGAGGCAGCATTTTCGAAAAAAATTGCGAAAAGGTTTGCGATTGAAGAGCAATCATTGCACAATGTAGCGACATCTATGTCGTCAGAAATGAATTAATCCTGCATCGCGGAAGTAACATTCTCCGCGTGATTTGAACATATAGAACAGGCCGAAATCATGTATCGGGCAATAGCCCACCAGACATTACACCTGACTGGTCGGAGGATCCTCCCTTGTCAACGGAGGATTGCGGTACTGTTCCGCATAACTCCAAAATGGAATGAATCAGTGCTTTTAAAGAAAACAAAAATATTTTTAGAAAAAATTTCAGCATCATTTCATCCGAAAGACGTCCATTGTTGGACATAGGCCTTCCCCAAGTGTCACCATAACGAACTGTTCTATACGTCTCGCATCCACCGGGTTCCCACGATACTTACTAGGTCATTGGTTAACTTTATGGGAGGCTTTCGAACGCTGCTGTTTTTCGGTATGGTAAAAAAATCGCTTCCTCATAATATTACTTTAGATTATGAGTTCAAATGCTGTTCGGCTGCTGTTTCTATTACAGCAGATGTCCAATTTTATGACATTGTAACCGCTGAAGCCATTAACTACGTTGTAGCAACGTTAATAATGTAAGTGGTTTATTGACTCGTAAAATCATGTAAACATTTCTGCGAAATTTTCATTTCTGGTTTTTATAGTCTTCGGTTTTTTTTTTAAGTTTTCTAAGTTGCAATATTGTGGCGACTTTTTCATGAATTGATTTAACGAAATCACTGAAAATTTTGATTTTATGACATTGTAATTTTTTTTTTTTTTTTTTTTTTTTTATGGTAGGTAAAATCATCCAATGACAAATCCCGCCCTTGGGCGGAGCGGGAAGTAGTGTCAGACTTTTACTGACTAAAAACCTACCCCGTTCCTTCGTTGCCTATAGTGCCGGGGCTGAGCCTTCCTCTCAGAAAACGGCCCTTGACCCCAGCAGGCTTCAACCCTGCCTGCCTGCAGTTAGCAGGCTGGGCCTCTTCGGTTTGCTGACAGCTCCTTGAGGCGCGCGGGAACAGAACGCGCCGTCGACGACTTGGGCTCGGTCCGGCCGGTTACCGGACGATCGGACAGTGTGCTACCCATTGCACACCGTCCGCAAGCCCGCGCCTACGGTGGCCGGAAATCGGGATCGGAATCCCGGCGGCGGCTGGGGCGAGCGCCCCGTTGCCTCTGCCTGATGCGGTCGGCCTCCTCCTTTGCTAGCATTACTGCTTCGCAGAAGGAGGCGACCGCCTGCCATCCCTCCTCACTACGGACCATGGCCTGAACCAAGGCCCGGCGAGAGAGATCGCTGCCGCCGATTGCCCCCACGAGGACACGGCGATGCTCCGCCCAGGCGGGGCACACCTCTACAGTATGCTCCACCGTGTCCTCCGGGTATTCCGCACAGTGGCGACACCCGGGCGAATCCTCCGCACGAATCCGGAACAGGAACTTGGCAAACTTTCCGTGTTCCGTTAAAACCTGCGTCGTGCGGAAGTTAAGACTGCCGTGAGGTTTTTCCAGCCACGCCTCAAGGATGGGCCTTATCGCCTCGATTGTGGCGCGCCCCGAACGAGGTTGCGATAGTCGCTGACGCCATTTCGCCATGAGATCCCGCCGGAGCTCTGTCCGCCATGCCTCGACTTGTCGTGGCAGCGGAATTTCGCCCCGGCGTTGCATCTCCATGCGCTTGTCGTGCATGTGTGCAAGGACTGTTGCCTCCAGATCCCATGGCGGTTGGCCAGCAAGGAGGGTCGCCGCCTCGCGGGAAATCGTTCGGTACCCTCGCACCATGCGTATTGCCATGACCCTCTGGCACGCATTCAGCTGGGCCCTCGGCTGCTGTTGCAGCGACGGTGCCCATACTGGAGCCCCGTAGAGGGCCATGGACCGAACGATTCCCGCGTACAGCTTCCGGCAGGAGGCGTCTGGTCCCCTGAGGTTGGGCAGGAGCCGCCCGAGAGCAGCCCCAGTCAGGTTCAGTTTGGGAGCCAGACGTCGGAAGTGCTCCTTGAAGTTCCACCAGCTGTCGAGGACGAGTCCCAGGTACTTCATCGTCGACCCGACGCTGATGTGAACTCCTCCTACCGTTAGCTGGGAACCCGGTGGTGGCGAAAGTCTAAGGGCTGGTTTACGGAGACGCGGCGCGTTGGGCGGTCATTGTAGATTGCTATATGTTTGTGTTTGCGCATGCGATGACGCGGCCCGCTGCTGCAATATAGGTACTACGAACGCTCAACGCGCCGCGTCTCCGTAAACAAGCACTAAGACGTGTAGTATGAAACCATACACTTAATGTACTAATGCTTATTCGTGCATATTACCTCGTTTCACTAATTGATTTTAGACAAGTATTTGGTACACGAGTAGCGGATATCGCTTCTGCTCCCTCGCTCCTTTGTATTACTAAACATTTGGTCCGATAAATATATTTAACTTAACTTCCTAACTTCTACATATATCTTTGCTTATACCTATAGGGAATACAAGCGTGATATTATATTTTATTACAATTAGATTTGTCTTAGGGGTTGATATAATCATTAATCTATCTAAACCGTCTGCGCCGTGACGTGAAATCTGGCGAATTAATAAACCTTCACAAACGTAACGTGGCGTGCAATAAATCCGGGGTTTACGACCCCCTCCCCCTACCCCTTAGCCACACAGTCAGGGAATTTAGTTTAAATTAATTTGGATATAGGCAATGTTTCGTAAAGTGAGGCTTTGAAAGAACCAGCTTGATTGGTTGGTTTTCAAGGATGAATGGAAAAATACTGGGAATAAGGTTCAAGTTGTCAAGTATATTATTATGTATTTGTTGCGAATTCGTTTGTGTTTGCGTTAATTGTTTAACTTTCATGTGACTTCTTGGTAAAGTCAATTACTACTATAAATGCTTTGTTATTTATTTGAGTTTTTTTGATTGTTTTTTTTTCTGAATGATTTGATATTTGTAATTTATTTTTTTTGTTTGGCTTTTTGCCTTCATTTTGTACGCCATTCTTTTGGCCAAACTTAGTGCACTATAAATTATTGTTTTACAAAATAAATGATTGATTGATTAAAAAATATTTAAATTGTTCAGTCTCATAAAATATATTCTGTTGCCTTTTTCTCCCAGATCCGCCTATTGATAGAAAACAAAAAAGAGGGATCAGTGAAAGTTATTAAAAACTAGTGCGCTTATCATTAACGATTGCATCACTGCTTACTATCAGGTGGAATCGCAGTCAAGCAGGAGGAGAGGAGCAGTTGTGGCCGAGTGGCCCTGACTAACGAGTCGCGGCTTCAAACCCAGCCAGGCGTATTACTTTGTGTAATTTATTTCATCACCACTGCTCTCAAAATGGTGAAGGAAAACATCGTGAGGAAACCTGCATGTCTTAGAACCCAAAATTGCAAGATATGTGACGTCCACCAACCCGCGCGTTGATTACGGCCCCCATACCCTCTCCTACAGTGTTCGCGTAATGCGAACAACCGCCAGAAATGGAAAGAAATCGCTCGACATGCCGCAGCTTTGGAGGCAAATGGCAACGCCTCAACCTTGCCCATCATCAACAGCCACGACCACTCTGACAAGAGTGCCCGACTAAGGAGAAGACCCTCTCCTAAAGAGAAAGCCGGAGTCAGCCAGCAGTGGGAATATTATAAGGCGGATGCTATGCTATGCTACTAGTTTATATAAAAAAGCTGTTTATCTTCACGCAGACCTGCTTTTATTTTGACATATTTTACCTAATATTTTATACGGAGACTTTCATAGATTTTCTCCTCAAGATATTTTCATACAAATGTCTCGATGAATGGTCAACACAAAATAGTGTTATTTGTTTATTTAATAAATCCTGGCTTGCTGCCAGATATTTCTCAGTAAAGTTCGGACATAAAAATACTAAGGGCGGTCAGTGAGTGACCAATAAAAATGCTGGAGGCAAATATCAGAAGTGTCTGCTATAAAACAGTCATACAAATGTAAATGTCATTGTTCTTGTGATCTAATAAAGAAAATAGAGTCGTTTAATCACTGATTGGATGAAATGTTTGAGCATTTATTTAAATAAAAGACTCTAACTTGATAATTACGGTCATAACAAAAATATATACGAAATTTTTCGAAAGAGTTAAGCTGTGAAGCACAAAGGGTAATTGAAAAACACGGTAGATTTTTGTCTGTAAAAATCTGACACTCGCTTTTGCTCTGTCCAGAGCGAGAATTTTGATACAAGTCGAAAAACATTATCATTGCGACCGAGACAGAATCCGCCCGAGCGCCAGGTGAGGGTGTTATGGAGCCGGCAAACCTCAATTATCCAACGATGTTTTTCCATACACTTACGAATATATAAATAAACGGAGGTTGACCAGTGACTCGCTGGGGTCTGAAAACGGTCTAAACTGTGGCGGGGGCGAGCTTGCACACTTTTCAGCACTATTATGGAAAACCGTAAATTGCATACCTAAAAGCGGTAGTGATAAGAGTGGGTTTTCGAGTAAGTGTATTGAAAAAACTATTTAATGATATCTGATACAAAAAAGGTCGCGCCAGGACTGTAAGACATGGTCTCCTTTGGTTGTTTCCTATAAAGTAGAATCGGTAATAAACTGCTAACTAGCAGTATATACGTAGCTAGACTGTAGTAGGTATCCTACGATCCTAATATTATCTTGCAAACAAAAGTTAAAATATGAAAGTCATTGTTTAACCATATTGATGTTTGTTATTTAATCAAGCCCCAAAGGCAGAACGTATTTACTTTCACTTTGAACTGTAGGAAATTTGGAACACAGGAAGACCGTGGCCTGGATTCAGAAAGGCATTTTTCATCCCATTCTTGTTCGATAGTTTTCGCTACGCTGACAGCAAAACTAAAATACGATAAAAAAGGCAATGTCTCTTGAAAAACACTTCCAAAGTTTGTTTATGAGATTCAAGAAGGTTTTAACGACGTCTATTAAACAAGTTTGGCTGTTTACTTTCCTTAGAGTAACCTAATAAACCAACTATAATGTAGGTTAACTGTATACAAAGCGTGAACAAACCCGAATTAAGCCGTGTGTAGCTCACGCGACGCTGCCGCAGTGATAACGACTATGTCAACAATCTCGCACCTCCACGCGTCACGGTTCCTTGAACACTGACTGGTGTAGACTTGAAATATTTCGTTACATTAACGCTGCTGCGTTTCTGTAGCGCGTCAGTACCTCTACCATGAGTTTTAAGCAATAGTATTCGTCGCTACTCGATATCGACGCCGTAAATATTTTGTATGGCAAATTTTGCAGCGCCTCTAGCGGTCACTTGCAGAACCAAAATTTGCCATACAAAATATTTACGGCGTCGATATCGAATAGCGACGAATACTATTGCTTAAAACTCATGGTAGAGGTACAGGTATGTTCGCAGCAGCGCGTACAGATGACTTCTTTGCGATCATAAGAAAAAGGTCAGCCTCATTGCTGCGTCGGATGCGCGGCGGGGATAGCATCCTCCTGAGCATTGTTGCTAGTAAGGCTGAAGGCCACCTGATGGGGCACCTGCGTGCAATGCATGTATTGTTGCCAGGTGTGTCCGGAAGGTGGCGAAATTAATTAATTTTATTGTCGATTATACTAACATAGGTTAAGTAATACTAACGATTTTGTGGGTAATCTGCCTGACTTAAAGGTAAATAAATAAATACCCGAATATACCAAGTAGAACAGTAATGGCTTAGTAGTAACTGACTTAGGAATAGTAGATTCTGCAATAGAATCTGGAAGAGAACCACATTAAAACATGGGTATTGAGACTTAAAATGTGTTTATCTTAAACAAAATCACCACGAAAAGGTACAATCAGACATTTCAACTTACGAAAGTACATGGTCTACAGCATCAAAATATTACTGGTTGAAGGACCTGTTTAATGATTTTACCTAAAGAATTAAAGAAGTTTCCTAGTATAACTATATTTAGGTAAACTTAAAAAAAAACATGTTTATATATCCTTTGACGTCGCTAAGACACCAGACGCATGACTCTTTGTTTCACATTATAATGTAAACTATAATGGAAAATAAATTCTATAAATCTAAAACAAGGCCTGTGCTCAGCAATGGGTGAAGCTGGACTGACGATGAAGATGAAATAGCTATTACTAAAACATACAGATTTTAGAGGTCCAAGTCGTGTTTTGTACGATGTAACAATAAGCAAAGAAACTGGCAAGCCCTGGAAATAAAAAATAATCAAAACTATGTTGTTTATGTTTTGTCTAGTTCTTAGTTGCGTCATTCTGTGCAAATAAATGGATTTTCTTTCTTTCTTTCTTTTCTTTTTCCACCAACACGCACTAGATCCGCGTGATGTATTACGGCCCATTCCTGAACGCAGATTATGCTAACAACAAGGGAACTTGTATTCTAAAACCAACAAGATATCCTTCAGAGGATACTATAAACAAGGCCCCAAGGCTTGTTTATCTAAAGCGACAAAAGTTTTTGATACTAGATAAATCCTTGTTTAACTTCCGATCCCACAAAACCCGTGTTTAGCGTGGTTTAAACCTAAACTAAACACTACGCTGTTTGGAATTGTACCAAAAGTTTGAACCATGTTTTAATGTTTTTGACAAATTGTTTCCTTTCGTGTTGTCTGTTTGGTTGAGTTTGAAAATGCCGTAACTCCTAGAAGGAAGGAAGACCATGGAAACAATTTATGGAGTATGTGCAAAATTAGACGGCTAGATAAAAGAAGGTGAGATGATGACAAATAGTTATATATTCGTCATTATCTGTGTATGGATGAATAAATAAAATGTTGCGGAACCTGGAATAGATTACTTTGGATGGATTGGATTATATTGGATTGAATTGGTTGATTGGTTGGTTTTGGATTTTTTGTTGGGTGGTTGGTTGTTGGTTGGTATTGGCCACAAGAATCAAGTTGCCTAATCTTTTTCCGACTATTTTGGGGGCGACTTCCAGTCAAATCGCAAATACCTGGATATCAGTATTTTAAATCGTATTATGTCTACTTGACTTCTACAACCCAATTGTTAGGTAAAACCATACCTTTCTGTAAGATTATAATTTAGGTGTCTTCAAGTCTAGAGTGAATAGGCTCTTAATAAACTAGTGCGCTTCACCATCAACGATTGCATCACTGCGTACCATCAGGTGGGATCGCAGTCAAGCACTAAGTTTATATAAATAAAAAAAACTGGAATCAGATTTACTGGTGTCTGACTATCCATAATGACTGTCAAAGTTTCGCTTGGAGCAACAGCTTAACGTGCTTTCCGAGAGTTAGGTTGGTTACACATCTACATAACGACCTCGGCAAAAGCCCACATAGCTGTTGTTGCTAGCAACCAGCTCCTCAACAAAAGGATGAAAATGATACTTTAGAGGTGTGTGGACCTTCGACTAGCCGAGTTTTATGTCTGGTCAGCAACTGCCCGATAGATGATGCTCGGAGAACTGCAGGATAGTTCCTTTGTGATGCCATAGATGTCGCCACAATACTAATAATTAATTTGGTTAAGTGTGAGTTAAGACAATTTTATATAACAATACAACTTGGATCGCTGCCTAAATCAAGGCTGTATTACTCATAATTCAGGAACATAGGAGTTCTACATCAAAGAACAATGTGACTTTGACTGACATTGGTTTAGTATTAGCTCTGTAAACTGCCAAACGTTACCTTGAAAGTTAGTACATTATGTATGGACATAAACACAATAGATTCTTACGTCATTTATTTCGATGTGAAACTCATATTTCTCTTGTATAATAACAAGGTTTGCGTTTTATTGAATTTCAACTTTAGCTGTCAAAAGCGAAACCACCTTTGTGAATTATGGCGTCAGGTTGCGCAGAACACGGAATCGAAACAACTAGAAACGACATTGTAGCGACATCTATCGCTACAAAGGAATTAAAAACTTAAAATTCTGTATTTCGGATAAAAGTTCTGTGCGCGGTCAAAATTTGTAGTTTTTAGGATGCTGTTGAAACCGCCCCGTTTTTGTAGTGCGTCAGAAATGTTGCTAAAAATCGAACTGACGACTTTCATGCAGTAATTTGCAAGAAGGTAGCATCACTGATGCACTGAACGTGGGTCAGTGACAATAGCATCCTAAAAACAATGGATGAGAGTCCATACTCCCCTATTCTGAGGCACCATGTGGAGAGAATGGTAGTTTACTGCTTGCTATATCGTTCTCTGTAGATGTCTGAGACAAGATGTACACATCTACATACGATGATAGATGTGTACATCTTGTCTCAGACATCTACACACTTTCTTATTTTTATCTTTATTTCTGTAACGTTGTATACTACTAAAACTAGTTTTAAGTAATTTTAAGCTAACTAACAAAGTGGACCATATTGTTGTCTTTTTAAATTAAAATTATTATTTATTTATGATTTAAACTTTTTGCACAAGTAAAAATTGTACAAAGGCGGACTTAATGTCATAGGTATTTTCTGCCAGTCGACCTTAGGGTGATGAAGAACCATAATATAGTAACTGCAACTTAATGTTAAACAAACAAATAGAAAACTATTGCAGTAAAAAGTACATACATACATAAATACATATAAATAACGAAAATTACTCTGAGAAACAAATCCAATTAATCAACGCTGTGATGATTCTACCAACTTCTTGCGAATGTATTCACGTGCCATTACTTTAAAGGAGAACCGACTGGATGCCATCCTGATGTTTAACGGGGTTGTTACTAAAAGATACACAACAGTCCTAAATCAACTATTTGGCAACAAAACCCGAGCCACAGAATCCTCTCTTTTAAACAAAGGTTTGCAGGCACTCGGTTAATCCAGGAAACCAGGCGCATTACTTAACTTTCGAGTGCATACAATTTCTCTGTTTACCCATCAACCAACCCCCACCAACCAACCAACCAAGTATTTTGGAGTCGGCTTCCTGTCAAATCGTATGCAGCTGGTTACCAGTATGTAATATGGAGTGACTGCTAATCCACAAGCCACAACCCAGCAATTGGGGAACTCACAATTCGTAGTTTGGTACAGTTCGGATAGATGGTCAGATGTATTTTCTGAAAAACCTTCAACATTAATTGAGGTAAGAGTGATTGTGGGCTAGGAAAGCTGGTGGTGGTTACCCTCAGTGGTGCTGGATTTGTTAAGTGGCCTCTAAAAGAGCCGTTGTTAATTGGCCCTGAAGAGAACCATTTGAGTTTACCATCGTGGCGAAAGGATTAGTCAGTTAGAGCGTTACCGAGTGCTAGCTGTCCAGGGTATGCCCGACGTTAGGAATCGCGGATCGACCACGCGGGGAGGCCCCTTAGTAAGACTAATATTAGATTTTCTACTTTCTGACTATCCGTTAGGAATGTCAAAGATCTACAAATTATAGCCGGTGTCCAAGGTTTAATGTGCTTAGCAAGATGTGGAGCAATCTCGACATATGTTAAGATATTCACCCTCCTATGGATCGACCGTGCAAGCATTGCTTAACTTTGATGATTTGGTGCGAGCTTCTTTAAATATAGTGAACGAGCAAATCGTACACTATCAATTGTATCAATTTTATGCTGACATCGGCTCGCAGCGAATGAATTATACCACTCATTTAAGTAAGCGTTTTAGTAGTTGCATAGCATCGTTGAAAGACTCATTCGCCGCGGGTCGATCATATATCAGTTTTCGGGCAATACACAGATTTATCCTAAAATCAGTTTATCATTTCAAATGTACCTTTACCTCGTACAAATAGTATTGATAAAAAGGTTAGTTTTCACTGAAGGGGCTGGTTGTAACAGGCGCTCGAGACGTTCGTTTAGTACCGCGCTTTGGGTGCTCAATAAATTTCTGTGTAGTAAGTTATACCCAGACTGGGGCACCCCCAGTCGTTTGTTATTAGGGTTCAGTACCTGGAAAGTGCAAACAGGACACAATGACTAAGCTTCTGCTGTCCGTCCGTGAATTTCAGTTTGATACCTCCACATGTTTCCGAGATTGTCTTAACAGATAGACGAACAACAAAGTGATCCTATAAGATCCGTTCTTTTCCTTTTGAGGTACGGAACTCCAAAAATAAATAATTAACACTTAAATCGAAATAGAATATTATAACAGACGCTTCAATAAACAACTTTTATTAGCCATATTGTTCTTTGAAAGGCGGATTTCAGCATTAACTTCAGAATGCCTATTAGCCAGCAAAAGAAAGTTTTATTAGGCTTACACATAACGCAACGTTGATGAAAACTTGTTAAAAACTCGCTTTCGGGTAATAAAGTTGGTTTTTAGGGCACAGATTGGATCTGTAGACTTAGTAGACCAGACTCAGTAGGCACTTTTTTCTTTTTTCTAATTATTTTTTTGATACGTTCGCGTTTGATCACTGTCGCTCCTGACAGTATTTTTTTTTTAGGTGGGAAATCATGTAATCACATCTTCCGCCCTTGGGCGAAGCGGAAGATAGTGTCAGACTTTTACTGACTAAAAATCCACTCCTATTCCTTCTTTGCTTTTCATACCAAGACCGGGTTCTCCTTTCAGAAGCGAACCCATGGCCCCAGTTGGATTCGATCCTGCTGGGCTCCTATGGTTTGCAGACATCCCCTCAAGGCGCGCATGGTATAATATCGCCGTCGACGACTTGAGTCACAAAGAATAACTATGATATTTCCCGGAGTTGTGAATATAGATCGCACATATTGAATAATATTACCCTGTTAGCAAATTACTAATGTTTATTACAAGTCACAATAGAGGTACCATTTGCGCAGGAGATCATAAAAATTACAAAATTACAAATATAATATTTTGTATTATTTGTAAGCCTTTACCCAATTTCTTACAGAATCAAAGAAATGTCATATAGGGATCACATTGTTAGGTTAGACACCTCCACTTCGCTGTACTATCTTATCACCCAAAGATCCCGGGTAGGTTTAATTTAATAAGTTACGTTCGGCCAATCACGGCATCAGTGGCGTTATTTAGAGTTTTAGCTAAAATTACGCTGAGTCCGCCATACCAAGCTCATGGGTCGAATTTTCGTTTAACCAGATTCGAGTCAAAGCAGTAGTGAGTACTGGCATTGTCTCTGCGCAAATTCAAATTTTATGTTCCATTATTTTTTTATCACCATCAAGTTCCTAACACGCTTAAATAAAATTGTATCCGACAACTTAGTAAACTTATCATTCTGTCCATAAAATTTACAACTCAATTTTTAAAATTCTCCCGCAATGAAACAGGGTGATGTTAAAACGCGAACTCTATAGGGGGTTCAAAGTAACTTTGCAAATCCGGGAGGGGGCAGGAGGGGTGCAATAACCGGTGACGTTTTATAACTACTGTATCGTGTAATATTTCCAAGGATTTTATAGTATTTTACTTATAGACAATTTAGTTTGGCAATGAAATCACAAAATGATTTCATGTTTTTGAATATGTAATGGTATTAAACGTCCTTGTGTGTTTTTAGATGGAAAAGCAACTAATGACTTTCCTCAATCTAGGGTAAAGCTAGAAGGCGTGTCAAACTTTTATTAACTATAAAAAAATCTGGTATGTCTTATCCTTCAGTTGCCATATGCGTTCTAGACCCACAGGTTTCCTTTTCAGAAGATTCCCGTGGCCCCAACAGGTCTTTCTACGGTTAAGATAGGAATTGATGTCTGTTTATTTTAGCATAACGCTACTGACGTTGCTATAAACGTGGCAACCTACTGGGCCCAAAAACTCTAACGGAAATAGAAACCATCGAATGGAGAAGAAGAACAAATCGATTTAGTGTAAAACCTAAAGGTTTTAAAAAGACAAGTCTTTTCCCAACCACGTTGACCACAACTTTCTGTCGAATCTGGTCCAGGGGAATACTGGCATTTTACATGAAACTGGCTGTTTATCATCCACAACGTAGTAACTGCAATTCTCACTGACAATATTGGTTACATAGTTTCAGACATCTGTCTCGGTAGACCTTTATGATCCAAATGTTGGTCTACTGGTTAGTGGCTCTACTATACCGTTGCTCGTGAGTTCGATTCCTACCCAAGACAAATATTTGTGTGATGAGCATGATTATTTGTTTTTTGTCTGGGTGTAATTTATCTACAATATGTATGTAGCATAGCATAGCATCAGCCTTATAATGTTCCCACTATTGGACTCAGACCTCCTCTCTAGGAGAGAGAATGGGCCATAATCCACCACGCGGGCCCAGTGCGGGTTGGTCAATATGTATGTATTTAATAATATATAAATATGTTTATTAATTGTCTAGTAGTCATAGCACATACACTGCTTAGTTTGGTACCACAAGGCGTTTTGATTAAGTTGTGGAATAATATATTATTATAGATATTATATCATCGAACCGACCTTTTACAAGACATTAATTTCCTTATTTTAACTACGTCTATATGAAGTCGGTTAAGCTTAAGCTTTTATATCAATATGGAACCACTTACAAATTACTATCCAGTCTTTCATTACTAGTAATCTAGATAACGTACTTACAACTGAGCTATAAAACTACATCCTACATTTGAAAAGGAATATCGTAAGGCCCAAACATCCCAGAAATTAATTTACACCTTCTAACATGAATTACAGAGTTGGATTTTGTAAAGTAGGAAAGTCGGTTACAACGTTCTTCGTTGAAATGCTGGATATGTTATGGTAGCGAGTGCGTTCCACTTGGTACATGCTGCTAGTGACTCGCGCTATTAACTGGGTCACTAGTACACTGTCAACCTAATCAGTTACACTAATTTATTGACTACTAGCTGTTGCTCGTGACTTCGCCAGTATCAAGTTCGTAAAACTACACAAATACATTTTTTCGTAGGTAAAATCATCAATGACAGTCTGAGTCTGACACTACTGACTATACTTGCTGACTAAAAACCTACCCCCTTCCTTCGTTGCTTTTCATACCGGGGCCGAGCCTTCTTTTCAGAAGCTGAACCTTGGCCCCAGTAGGCTTCGACTCTGCCTACCTGCTAGCAGGCTGGGCCTCTATGGTTTGCTGACAGCTCTTTGAGGCGCGTGGGATCAGTATGCGCCGTCGACGACTTGGGCTCGGTCCGGTCGGTTACCGGGCGGTCGGACAGCGAGCTACTCATTGCTCGCAGTCCGCATCACAAATACAATTAATTATTTAATACTACGGTTGGCCTAGTGGTTGAATGATTGGTGATTCCGCCAAGTCCATTCCATCATCGAACCACTAAACGTACGGCGTTGGCCATCAGTCGATAGTGAATACAAGGTACAAGACGTTTTGAGAACTCATTGTACCAGCGCGGTCATTTTTGCCTGATCAATTAAAAACAAAAAATCGCTTGAATAATGCGGCGTGACCCCAAACCAAACCTTTGAAATTTTCGTTTCGAGTCCAAACAAAAATGAACTTAGCCATGGTCAGGCGGAATTGCTTTTGATAGTACATACAGCTTAGAAGTGAAATCCCCTACCAAAGTCTATGCTTCCTGATAGCTACAACAGGAGTTTTAAAGTTAAGATTGAATAGGTGTACTACTAGGCAAGCGTATTCTATCATTGGCCACTAATCATCGCTTACTGTCAGGTGAGATAGTTATCAAACGAGCCAGATAATAATAATTAAAAAAAATACAAACATTTGTTCTGAACCCGCGACAACCGTGCCGTCAAATTCTTTTGTAGGTACTCTGTCCTACTCTACTCTCTCTATTTTCATAAGAAATATCTATTGGTTGTGAAAATCTAACAAACGCAATTCCCACCACTCACATTATTTTCGCGCTCTAACAATCCGACAAAAAACCAATTCATTTTGCTTAAACCCACCGACAAAAAGCTGTCAGTGCAAATGATTTAATGGAGTTCTCATTTATGTCGTCATCAGGGATTCTAGCACAAAAGACGTACCGTTCGGTTGGGTACGTAGGTACCTTATTTTAGTTATAAAAGAAAGAAAAAATATATATTTGTACCTCCCCTAACACATCAAAAACCAAATAATAAAAATTAATAAGGTTAGATTTTTTTTATAATAATATAAAAAAACCGGCCAAATGAGTGTTAGACTCGCACACGAAGGGTTCCGTTTGTTGTATGAGAGCCCAACTTAAATATTCATTTTATTAAGTTTTTAGTATTTTTTGATATAGCAGCAACATAAATATATGGTGATAAAAATGTGTGTGGTGTATGTTGGTAAAAATGTCTACTGTCTAGCTATCACGGTTCATTAGATACAACCTGGTGACAGATAGATGGACAGCGGAGTGATAGTAATAACGTCCTGTTTTTACTCGTTGGGTACGGTGCTCTAACAACAACAAAAAAATAAATAAAAACTTGTTCGATATTTAAATAGTATAAATTAAATGACTCTGGTATTCTGGTAGGGTGTGCTGTAATGCCACAGACACACTAACAGAACGCCAAACCTGCAATACTTAGAAAATAAAATAGATGTTATGACTGCCATTTCCATGAAAAGTCATACAGATACACATTTAAAGTCACACAGTTCTATAAATTTTCCCCCGCTCAAACAATCGCGACAAATCCAATTTATTTTAGTTAAACAAAACTCGTTAAAGCAAATGATTTAATGGGGCCTCATCCATATCGTAATCAGGCTGGGATTTATCGCCACATTGTTATTCCGCGCACGATCTGACACACGTCATGTGATCCTACTGAGCTCACGTAATTGACACGGTGCGCTCTGCGCTGTCATTTAAAGGTATATGAATTATGGTGGCGCTTCTTGCGTGACGGTAAATCTATTTAATGTGACATCAGTAATCATCAACCCTGGAAAGTCCGGTCTATAAAAAATATGAAATGTTTGTTTATTTGTCCGTTCAGGTCTTCAAACTGTACAACATTATTTTTGAAACCTGAATATAGTCTGTTCAGAATCAGTAACTGACTCGATATAATTTTTACACCATTTTATATTTTTTCCCAAACATATTTAAAAACGGTCACAATTTGGACACCACTATACATATCTACTAAGCACAAAACAGGTCACGACAGGTCATAGCGGGCATTAGGAGTTAGCGCAAGCTAGGTGCCGGAGCAAAACAAACAATCTGTCGCCTGAGTGGTCCGGTGACCATGTATTTTTGCGGACAACTTGATAAAACAATAAGCAAATTCATGATACAGTTATGAAATTTTGTACGTGAATTCTTTACATAAAAATATTATAGTATCGGGTTTCGCATATACTAAAATTAATGTTGTATACTAATATAACTATACTTTACTGATGAAAACCCGCCAGTATCCCTTTTATTAGCTTTAAAGAGTGTCCATTGAGTTTCTTGCACGTTCTTATCCACAGAGATCTACGCTTTTGAACGAGCAATTTTATTTAACTTTTTTAAAACCGACCGACATTTCGACCATTCAAAAATGACTGTGTATGGTCTATTTGAAATAAACGTTTTTGATTTCTGGTTTTTAAATATATTTTTTTTTAAACCTTGCCCCACACTAGGAATTATTCCTGTATCGTGGATGCGATCACATACTTACAAGTAAACTCACATACACAAAACACCCAGACTCGAAAACCTATTTGTAGGCCATGCAAATACTTGTTCCGTGCGGGAATCGAACCCACGACCCGCAGCGCAGCAGGCAATCGCTCAACAACTGCGCCAACCGTGCAGTCAAAAAGATAAATTAAAAGTTCACACCACATTGTCGGAACAAGGTTTTATGTTTGATATCTCCCAACAGAAGGTGCCAGAAAAGGCTTAATGAAGCACACGAAGCGGCTCTCAGTAACTACCCCGTCGGGGCTATGCAGCTCTGTTAACAAACCTTTGTCGTGAAGTTGCCACAGCTTAAATTAAAACCGGTCAAGTGTGAGTTGAACTTTACACTTGCACTACTACCGCCTTTTTGGTACACTGGGTTTAAACAGGAGCAGGTACTCGATGGTTTTTTTTAAGTGTGTGTGTTTTATTTGATATGTGTTTTAGTATCTATCGGTAATCGTGAACCGATGATTTTGTCTGTCTGTCTATTAACGATTAAATCAAAAACTACTAAACGGATTTGTAAGCCGTTTTTATTATTAATACTCTTAGTTTTTTTGTACTTTATTATTTAGAATAAACTTAATGATTGATTGATTACAATCTAACCTAAAAGACAAATAAGCAATTTAACCCTATCTTTTTATCATACATTAATCTACTTCCCGCTCCACCCAAGGGCGGGATTTGTCATTGGATGATTTTACCTACCATAAATATATATATATATATATAGACGATTATAAAACTAAGAATACCTTCCTTTTGCACTTTAACATAAGCCCACTACACTTTATTAAAGTCTCGCTGTAATAAAGACTCTTTGCAAGAGGTACTACATCTAGAGAAAATCTAAATTTTCAAAGACACCCGTGCAAAGCTGTGAAGGGACGATTATATAGGTAATAATTTAAGGAAGATTTTAAAGATATAAGTAGGTACTTACTATCTTCTATTAGATGATAAAATTCACCTTCGACCGAAATTAGCTTTTTGTGACTCTCAAAATAGACACACAGCTTTTAAAGGAAGTTAATTTAGTCTTGGTTTGTAAAATTTGAATACATTATAAAGCTAAAGAGAGTTTGTTTATTTGTTTGAGTACGCTAATCTCAGGAACTGCTGTTGTTTAGTGTGGGATAGCTCATTTATCGAGGACAGCTATAGGCTACATAACATATGGTAGAGAATGCCTAAGGCATTAAGTCCGCCTCTGTACTTTTGTGCATAAAGTGTTAAATAAATAAATAAATGAACATAATAAAAGGAGCATTAGGCTACATAACAGACAAAAAACACGGTTTACAGGGAGACAGCTTGTGTTTTTATTAATGTACTTTGGCTGTCAAAGCAAGTTCATATTTTCTTAGGGTTCCTTACACAAAGAGTCTGTCTGTCACCAGGTTATCTAAAGAATCATGATAGTGATACACTTTAATTTTCACAAATTATCTTTCTGTTGCCACAAATAACAACAAATTATAAAAATAGAATAAAATAAGTATACGTGGTGCTCCCATACAACAAACGTGATTTTTTTGTCGTTTTCTGCTATGGACGATACGGAACACTTCGTGCACGAGCCCAACTCGCACTTGGCCGGTTTTTTATGAACGTAGCAATCAAAGCCAAAGCACAAGTGTATGGATGGAAGCAGGTGGCGTTTATTCTGCCGGCCTCTTTGTAAGAAAAGGCCGTGTGTTTATTTATGTATGTTAATTGCTTTTTCAATGTATTTTCCAGTTCATCCATTTAGAATTCACCAAAGAACCGCGATCACTGAGGTTTCCCGACCCTGTAAACGTCGGGTCCATTTATTATTGGCCGGTTCTCGGACGGGTAGTGTTATAGCTAAGCGTTATTAATTGAACTCTTGTCTATGGTTGGTTCAGTATAATATATCATAGTCTGATCGGATTAGTTATTTGATGCATGAATAAAATACCTATGTTCTATTTTTTAGGTACTTAACTAAATGTTAACAATCGTCACATGTCTTTTATCTAAAAATGTTTACAATTAGTTATTTACCTAAACCGATGTTAGGTAATTAACTAAATTTAAATAATCTTTGTATGTCTTTTATGCGTTTCTTTTTTTTTTTAATAAAAAGATATAACTAGATTATTTACGTTTAGTTAAGTACCTAAACAGATGGAGTATTTCTTCGGACAATTACTGTTAGTTTTCTTAGTTAGTTATCCTGTTATATCGCACTGCTGGGCAAAGGCCTCCTTCTCCCTATTATTCCACATACGTTGGTCCTCTACCATTGTGAGCCAGTCCCTCCGGTAGTTGTCCAGCTCATTGCCCCATATTCGCCTACCGCGATGACATCTTGCGTTTAATGGGACCCAATAAGTGGCCCTTTTAGCCCACAGCTCATCTGACTTGCGGCAGATATGTCCCACGTTAGTTTTGTACACTGAAAAAATGTTCTACAAGATTTTTTTCAAATTTTTGTGTCGAAGTTATGATCTAATTATGAAGTTTATTTTCTTTTCAAAGAATGTTGAAAGTCAAAATTAATAAATCAACAACGTAAAATTCCTTCAAAAAATTTCTAAGAGATTCCGTCAGTTTGAAGTGCCCATAAAACTAAGTGGTCAATAAAAACTTGGGACATGAAACGTGATCCTTAAAAACTTGAGTGAAATGTTTCACTTGAACATCACTATGAAGACATGTAACAATGTTGTCACTTGTCCATCCTCTTTAATTTTGCATTTAGGCAATTATGAAATAATTTTGTCATAGTTTTATTAATCGCGGTTTAAATATTACAGTTGTATGGCGTTATTTGTGGCCTGCATTGACCACAGTTCAATTGGAATGAATTATTATTTAATTTACTAATTTCAATTCTACACCGTTAAATATCAGTCGTTTTAATCCCGCGGAGGGTCGATTCGATACATGAAATACTATCGACTAGTAAATAGAAAATGAAAAAATAAAGTACTTTTTTTCAAAAACTCGAATTAATATACGCATGTACGAAATTAATTTCTTTAAGTAAACGTCAGCTGAGCGAAACCAATGAACTATAGGTAGTTAGTACGCAACGACCGACAACTACTTACAAGATCATTGACTCGTTTACTTAAAGAAATTAATTTCGTACATGCGTATATTAATTCGAGTTTTTGAAAAAAAGTACTTTATTTTTTAATAAATTAAAAGTATTTAATTTTCTCTTTACAAATCGATTGTATTTCATGTACCGAATCGACACTCCGCGGGATTAAAACGACCAAAATTTAACGGTGTATACACAAATTTTAATTATAACCTAAATATATTTAAATATACCTATAAATAAATTATCATTTTAAACAGGAACGAGACATAATATGGCTGACTTCGAGTATTGAGAATTTGGAATCAAGAAGAAGTAAAACCCTTCTTGAATGTTAGCTAAGGAGAAGTTTGGTAAACAGATAACTTTAAATGTTCAATTAAGAAACCGGAGACTAACAAAAGTTTGGTTTCCAAGAGTGTTATCTCGGTCATTATTTATAATATGTGACTGTCTTTCTCTGAATCTCGATGTGCTATATTTAATTCTAGGTACACATTATTTTACTAACCTTCTAAAATCTCTGCTCCAGCAGGCGTAGATGACCGGGTTCATCGAGGAGTTGACCCAGCCCAGCCACGTCACCACCACGTTCACGATCTCCTCGTGCGCAATGCACGCGGAACAGATGCCCGACAGCAGGTTCACCACGAAGAACGGCAGCCAACACACTATGAACACACCCATCACTATACCTAACGTCTTCGCCGCTTTTTTTTCTTTGGCGAACTTCGCCAACTTACGAGACAGCGAAAAGTTTTTCGGCAAATGTTTGCCATGCGTCACGTTGGTCAAACGCGTCGACGAACGTGATAGACCATTGTTTTGTAATGCCGTTAAAGGCTCGTGGTCCCCCTCCTCCGGAGTACACACCCCGTGACACGCATCACTACGCTGCCGCACTGTTCCACCTCTATGAATACGCAACGTCAACTCTAACTCACCACTTGGTCTCATCACTTGCTTAGTACCAATTTTAAGAGACCGCGTCTGAATAGTCGCTGCACGATATATACGATAATAAGTGAACACCATCACAAAAAGAGGCAAATAAAAAGATATTGTCGATGAAAATATTATATACTCTAAGTTTTCCGTGAATGGACACTTGTAGTCGGGCACTTCTTCGACACGCACGGCACGCCACCACGCGATGGCGGGGAACGATATCGCGCCAGAACACACCCACACAGCCGCGATAAGAAAGGCAGCCTTTCTACCACTCATACGCATCGGGTATGTAATGGGGTCCGTAATGGCCCAGTACCGGTCTAACGAGATCACGCACAGATTCAATATGGAGGCCGTACTGAACAACACGTCTAGAGACCGCCAGACGTCACACCAGTCCACACCGAAGAACCAAGTATGTTCTAACACTTCGTATAAAGCGGAGAACGGCATCACCACTAAACCGACCAGGCAGTCAGCGACTGCGAGTGACGTGACGAAGTAGTTGGTGGATGTGTGGAGATAGCGCTCGCGGACCACGGCGAGGATCACGAGCATGTTGCCGAAGACTGTTGTGAGGGAGAAAAGTAGAAGGAAGGAGACGAGGAGCGCTCTGTCCTGGAGGAGTTTAATGTAGTCGTTCCAGGGTTCTTCTGGGTCGTCTGTGACGTTGTAGACAGAGCTGTTGTCAAAGGTGCTGTTGAAGTCGTCGCTTAGGGTGGTAATAGCGTCGACGGCAGCGCGGCCGGTGTCCAGGGTGTATTTTACGCCGCGGTACAGGTCCTCCAGTTGGCCGCTTGCCACTAATACATCCGGGTCCGTCGCGTTCATATTTTTCCGATAGTCAGTTGCTCACTAGCGCCATGGTGAGTGTTTATGTTTTCCTTGTTTCGCCCGCAGCCATATCGAGATTACGTTCTTGGCAGGCATTGTATTCCAGCATTCCAATTTCTGGCACATGTTTCGTTGGCATATTTTATGTAGCTCGTAGATATGTTTAGCCACGGTCTGAAACAACAAAAAAGGCGAAATTAGAATCCAGTTTTTTTATTAGAATTTTAGATTAGGTTCTGAAAATGAGATTAAAAAGTGCTGTATCAAAGATTACAAGAGAAAATTAAATTAGAAAGTGTAACAGTTAATTTCAGCGCTTTTGGCAAACTTTTATGATGTCTGAATTTTGTGTGTGTGTGTTAGCTGTGTCATTGGCACGAGGGTGATCGTCACTTTGTGTGCCGTCATCATCGACAGGTGGCCTTGCGACATAAATAGCGCTCAGAGCAACCGGCGAGATCAAACGAATTGTGTGCCGTCGACTGTGACAGCTCCGTCCACATGAGGGCACCTGAACCGCTCCCCGTCGCCCCCTCCCCTCCGGCGACCTTACCCCCGCACTGCCCGAACTTTACGTTCACTCGTAGCTTGAGTCATCCCTCGTGAAATGTAAACAGGTTGGTTACAGTTACGTAATTAAGGTATGGAGACACTTGGGGAAGCTGAAAGAAGTTGGATTGATTACAGACTGCCCAGCAGAGTACCGCGGCTTGGCCTTCAAAATTAAAGCCTAATTGTAATAATAATAATAACCAAGAATACCTACAAAGACTATCTTATGATGAAACGGAAGCGATTTTAAACATTCCCAAATAGTTTTTGCGCACTACTTTGCCTTCTCAAAAATTTACCTAATGAGACATGATCATCAGTTACAACTTACAACACATAAATGCATAGATACCAGATACACACTTACATAAATACTAAACTATCTAAAAACGTTGAAATATTTATAAATGGCTACGAAAGTTGCTCACCTAATGTAAAGGGGTCAAAATGTAATCCGAGATACAGGCTACCGCCTAGTTCGGATACAGACAGTCCCAAGTAATATATATTACAAATGTAAGTCATTATTATTAAGTTGTACATAATCTTTTTCTCAATGTTGTAATATTGTGTGTAATTTTTGGTGGTGAATAAAAATTTATTATTATTATTATTATTATTTCCTTTATTCATTGTATAAGCTTATTAATTACATTTTTAAATATTTTTAAAAAACTTACAAAAAAAAAAAACATTTAAAAATATAAAAAATAGTGTCCCACCGGTATCGGGAACAGAGTCCAAGCTACCGGCGGTCAGGGCTCCAGAGAAAGGAACCTCCTAACAATACGAGCCGTGTCCAGGAGTACCGCTTTCTGAATCAAGCCCTTGATCCAGCCGCCTAACGAGAGCCTCCTAAGGTGTTGGTCGAGGCTCTTGGCTATTAAGCCATTACCCGACACGACTATCGGTACAATGATCGCCGAATCCACTTCCCACATGTCGACAACCTCGCGAGCCAAGTCAATATACTTGATTTGTTTATCTTTCTCGGCTTTCACGAGGTTCTCGTCATGCGGAACGGATATGTCAGTTCTCGTCATGCGGAACGGATATGTCATTATTATTATTATTTTCATTTATTCATTTTATAACTTACTTATTACATTTTTAAATATTTTTAAAAAAACTTACAAACAAAAAAAAAAACATTTAAAAATATAAAAAATAGTGTCCCACCGGTATCGGGAACAGGGTCCAAGCTACCGGCGGTCAGGGCTCCAGAGAAAGGAACCTCCTAACAATACGAGCCGTGTCCAGGAGTACCGCTCTCTGAATCAAGCCCTTGATCCAGCCGCCTAACGAGAGCCTTCTAAGGTGTTGGTCGAGGCTCTTGGCTATTAAGCCATTACCCGACACGACTATCGGTACAATGATCGCCGAATCCACTTCCCACATGTCGACAACCTCGCGAGCCAAGTCAATATACTTGATTTGTTTATCTTTCTCGGCTTTCACGAGGTTCTCGTCATGCGGAACGGATATGTCAGTTCTCGTCATGCGGAACGGATATGTCATTATTATTATGTTCGCTTGGGACAAGTTTTTTAAGTAAATAATAAATATTGATAGGCTCACGCTTGACTACTATCAGATATGTTCAGATTCAGAACTAGACTGAACTTTAATAGTTCAAGGCGTTCAGATATAAAAATTATTATCTCAGTAATAATTGAGTTAAATATGTCAAAGTGGCGAAAACTTTGTGCTATCGCTTTGTGTAAAAGTAAAAAAAAAAGCCAAAATTTATCCATAAATTTTCTGTAAATCTCCAGTAATATTAAAAAAAAAACCTTTAAAACGTCTCATAAATATTCATGTTTCTGTAGAAGTTCTTCGATTTTCAAAAAAAACTTGTTGAAAAAACGCAAACATCGTCGCAAACTTCTAATTGACAATTTAGGAGTTAAAAAGGACTCGAGAAAATATTATTAAATCTTAAACTCAATATTTTTGAACAGGGACGACGCTGGTTTATTATGTTTATTGCTCGGTTTTACGAGTATTCGTTTAATGAGCTCAAGTTTCTTTGTTACGCTGGTTTCTGACTATTGTAACGTAACATGAAATGAAAGTATTTACCGTCCACATTGTCGCAATGTAGACGGCAAATACTTTAGAACTCTCATAGTGTGCGCAAACCGAGAATTACAACTCTAGCGCCTTGATCTGCCATTTGTATATGGTATTTTCGCCGAACACAAAAGGGCGCGCGTTGTGCGCGGATCGTCAGTTTGGACGGGCTTGCATACTTACGGCAGACTGAGCTATGTTTGCGCGAATACCGGGAACAGATGCGAGTAAGTACATCCTCGATTCTTGAAAGCGCTGCGTCCACATTTATAAAATGCTCCTTTTATGTTACCTTGCATGTTAGGTTACAACAGTCTGAACCCGGCTTTACACGACTTCACCAACTTCATAATTTTGTCATTTTTTACTTGTTTGCTAAATCATTGTTAGTGATTATGAAGATGGGCGCTAACTCCTATATACACATGATATTATGTCAGTGTCTTCTGTGGGCTTGCGGACGACGACTCATCGCTAGTTTAAAGTCCGGTTTCTGGTCACGGTGCCAACGGCGCGTAATGCTCCACGCGAGATGACATTGGATGATAACCCAAATAAAAAAAAACCGTTGCACTTAAATATTAAGGTTAGACAGTCCATTATTAGATGGTACGGTGACGTGAAGGTCGTGGCTGGCTAGCTGAATCAAAAGCTTGGATCCTGACCAAGGTAAGAGGAACCTTCTGAAAATAAGAGCTGATCCAGAAGTACTGCTTTTTTCTTAGTCTTCGAAATCCTTCGTAGCGTGGACCCTGTTCCCAATAACAGTGTGGTGCGTTATTTTTTGGCATTGGCGCTATTGAATTCGGGGTGTGGTGGGATAATATGTGTTTGGAAAGAACACCTACTATACCAATCACCAATTAAACTTATAAAATTTAAAGTTGACAAAAAATAAAAGGCCCTTCTACCTAAAAACTCCGCCTAACGGCTTGTCCGGAGTAAATAGTAGTAGCTAATTTAGCTATTTAGTAGCAGCTACACTACCCCGTACAAGCCGCCGGGCCTTGGTTCAGGCCATGGTCCGTAGTGAGGAGGGATGGCAGGCGGTCGCCTCCTTCTGCGAAGCAGTAATGCTAGCAATGGAGGAGGCCGACCGCATCAGGCAGAGGCAACGGGGCGCTCGCCCCAGCCGCCGCCGGGATTCCGATCCCGATTTCCGGCCACCGTAGGTGCGGGCTTGCGGACGGCGTGCAATGGGTAGCACGCTGTCCGATCGTCCGGTAACCGACCGGACCGAGTCCAAGTCGTCGACGGCGCGTTCTGTTCCCGCGCGCCTCAAGGTGCTGTCAGCACACCGAAGAGGCCCAGCCTGCTAACTGCAGGCAGGCAGGGTCGAAGCCTACTAGGGTCATGGGTTTATTTCCGAAAGGAATGCTCGGCCCCGGCACGTAAGGCTACGAAGGAACGGGGTAGGTTTTTAGTCAGTAAGAGTCTGACACTACTTCCCGTTCCGCCCAAGGGCGGGATTTGTCATTGGATGATTTTACCTACCATAAAAAAAAACCCCGTACAAGCCGTTAGGTAGTCAAAATACAAATGTCAAAAAGGGGCCTTTTTTGACCACTTTACATATCGTTTAAAATATTCAATTAATTATGATTTGTAAATCCTACAATAAAATAAACTAATTTAAATTAACTAAAAACAATCTAAAATATGGTTAGGTATTTTATAAGTGTGCAAATAAGACGTGGCAATTGCTAAACGTACTATTTGGACTACTTAGTCTTAAAAAAAACAACGATTAGGGCTGAGTGCGATTTAGAACACGAAATTAAGAATAACAAATCCCTATTTTCTTATAAGGCACTAAAATTCAAACTGACAAACAATTCTTGTCAATTAAAACTTAACTCCTGAATAAGTAATTAACTATTAACTTCGTAAGTTGTAAATAGAGTCAAGTCGAATCCAAAAATAATATCATGCATTAATTATTCAAAAGCAATTAAACTTCACTTATTAAGTTTGTTGAAAGTAAACAGTTTTTGTTTATTTAATCTTGTTGTTTTATGATATGAACTAAGATAGTTAAGACAAACATTTTAGTTGAGATAAATACATTAATTAATTAGTGTCTAAAGCAAAGTTACAGATAAAAAGTAAGGACTGCGTGGGTGCTACGATCGCGTAGCCGTGCTACGAAAATTGCTACGCCAAGCCCGCCAAGCCTTGTTTACTTGCGTCGAATGATACAGAGCGCTAGCCCAATTGTTAGGCCCATTCACAACTTAGGTCTTAGTGGCGAGCGGCGCGGCGAGCGGGGCCATATCGGTTGGCGATTGGTCGACACCTGCTCATAGCGGCCACTGCGGCGCGCGCTCGACCAATCACCACCATCGACTGGCTTCGATCAAGGCCTTAAGATAGTGATCTGACTTCTTGGTTTATCGAATCAGTAATCTATTTTCATTTCTTTTACAGTTTGTTTGTTACGAGTTGTAGTTCGCTTGTTCAAACCTTGCCAGGCGTATTAGTTTGTGTGATTTATTTCATCACCACTGCTCTCAAAACGGTGAATGAAAACATCGTGAGGAAACCGACATGTCCTACAACCAAAAATACGAAGACATGTGACATCCTTCAAACCGCTCCTGGCCCACGCTTGTGCCCATTCCCTCGCTTAGAGAAAAGGCCTGTGTCCCAGCAGTGGGAACATTATAAGGCTGATGCCATGCTACAGTTTGCTACATGGCAACTGTTCACATACAAATTTGTATCATACCAAGTTTTTTTCCACTCATGTAACTCATAATTTAACGCGAAACATCCTGCAATTCATCATATTTATCGACATAAAAATTGTAGGAGGAAGTTGAGTAGGAATCAATATGAACAAAAATATATCGTGGTGCGGATTTATCGAAGATTTATGGTTTATAGAAAAGCAGATTTTTCGTGGTTATTTAATGATCAATCATCTAATGATTTCTTCCACTCTAGGGTAGAGTGAAAGTGCGTATCATACTTTTACTGATCAAAACCCACCTGTGTCCTTACTACGGTAAGGTAAGTCTTGCAAAATTTCCCGCGGCCCTAGTTGATATCGACGCCACTGGATCCCTACGGTTTTGCCGATATCTCTTTCAGGTACGTGTGGGACACTATGCATCGTCAACGACTCGGGTACGGTCCTTACCAGAAGGTCGGACGAATGGCTACCCATTACTAGTCGTTCACAAGCTACGGTGACACAAATTCACCCTGCGAGTGGGCCGTTAGGAGGTCCGGTCTCTCACGATTAGGGCCATCTCCTTTCTTCGCTTTGGAAAAAATGGTAGCCACTTAAATTCTCATTTCCTATTGCTCCGGCCCATGACCTAAAGAAGGACTGGCACAATAATGACACCCGGGCGTTTCCAAGGGCGGGAGATGTCACTGGATTATTTTACCTACCATAAAAAAACCCGGGCATTTCTTCCGCCTGAATCCGAAACAGGAACCTCTCGAATTTTATTTGTTTAGATTTTGGAAGGAGCTGAAACTCAAACGTAACCGCTATTTGTCAAATGCTATCTTTTGACCCAAGTTTTAAGACTTAAAACCGGCCTTGTTTACTAGGTTTAAAGTAATTAGAGTATAAATTTGTAACCGTTGTCCACCGACCTGTAATGTGCGGACGTCCTGTTTGGATGCCCCGAGTTAACTACTACCTACTGGTAATGGCTGCTAGTTCCCTTTAGATTAGTTTGGACTAGCAAGGACTCAAGTATAAGCTAACTACAGCCAAGTAATAGCTTTTGTAACTACAAAGTTGACGGCCTGATGGTACCTTGAGCCGGATATGAATTTATATTGCTTGTAGAAGTACTGGAATTACATTCCATAATTTGTTTGTGATACATTACGAGAATAAGCATATAATAAGTGTTTATGATCATGTGGTTTTTATTAAGTTTTAGATAAAATAGAGGATAAGGAAACCTAAAGTTAATTAAGATGATTTTGATTCGTTAATTGCCTCATCACAAATTCATCATTACAAATCATTAGTCATATTGATAAATACATAGTCGTTCCAAACGCGTAGAAATCCTCGCTACTGTAAGATTGCTCTGCGAAATTTGTAAAAAAACCCTATGAAACTCCTGGGCGAAGTGGAGTCCGGCTCATTAATAAGCCGTACGAACAGTCAACCAAACAGGAAGCTCAGCATAGCTAATAGCATCCATATATGTATCTTATCTTAATAAAAAAATTACAGATTAGATTCATGAAACTATTAGTAGATAAAAATACAAAAAAGCGTTGTAAAATTGGTGAGTATGAAAATTTATTTTTGGAATGTAATATACTGCCGGCTCATGAGAGAGTGGTGTTAGCAATAGCTTTAGAGCAGTATAATAGTGATATATATAAAAATATTATTGTACGTATGAGATCTCAGAGGACAAATAATATGAAAAGGGTTGTTATACCCAATTTTAATAACTATTATGGTCGAAGATGTAGAAAGTTTTTAGTTCCAACCATTTTTAATAACCTACCAGTCGATATAAACAGCTGTATCATAAAAACGTCTTATAAAAATAAAATACATAAGTACCTCCTCAATGAATATTTTCAAACCCTCAATGTTGAGGATATTTAGAAAGTGTTTAGAAGCAGAATCAGAATCAGAATAGTTTATTTCAAATAGACCAATTACAGGCACTTTGAATTGTCAAAATGTTTACTGTTTGTTTGTTTGTGCTAGCCAAAAGGAGCTACATTTACCAACAAACTGCTTTGCAGTTTGGCAGAGGTAATATTTATAGTGTTAAATATGTTATGTGAATAAACAATTATTATTATTATTTTTTTTTTACCTTAAGTCGCTAACTTCCACCAGTGACATTTGATTAAAACTTTCTTTTAGTCAGCTAAACACACTATTCTATTATCATAAATAGTTATGACAATAGAATAATTTTAAGATAATAGGATAATTTCAAACGCATCGATAAATATTTTTTATTGATTACCGTGGTATTAAAAATTAGCAACTATAAGCTGGCTTTCAAATAGTCCAAATCAAAGTAATTATGTGATTTAGTCAAATAACGGCATTATAGCTTATAGCGGGCAGATATTTGGTTTAATAGTTCTACGTAAGTCAGTCAACGCGAACGCTAAGCGATGCGGCGCGGTTAAACAAATTCTCCATTCTGATGGCCTACATAAGCAGCCGCATGTGGGTGCGAACCGGTGACGAGCAACAGCACAGCGGAAGCTTTTATTTAGTTTGATATTTTCACGTATACTATTACGGTGTGGTGACGGTACGGTGCGGTGGTGGTAGGATAAAGACGCCGCGTTGCGTTGCATTTGCGTGAACCGCATCTGATCACAATAACCAACCATGTGTCAAGCGTCAATCATACACTGAATCAAATTATTTAAGCAATCGAATTGTTGACTCGATTCAAGATCCAATCGATTCATGTTGATACAACATTCATGCGCGACTCAATAAGCGTAATTGCTTTGTTCTAATCGAAGCTATCAATGACTTAACAGCTGATTAGGAGGCAAATAGTGTTAGAACGTTTGTGGTCAGTAATTGACAATTAGTGGGCAATTTGGGTCGCTGCTTATATCACCGCCGCCATTGGATGAGAACCTATCCCGGGTCGACGTATGTAAAGGATAACTGAAGGAATATGGGCGGGATTTAGCCAGTAAAAGTCTGACACTGACGATGACTCCCTCTCACACCAGCCAGAGCGCGAGGTATTTGAAATTTTCGCTCTTCAAAGAAGGTCGATTTTAATAGGTCTAAAATATTCATTTTAATCTTGATAGACAAGTTAAATGGAATATTTACTTATTTTTCTATTTATTTAACCAGAACGACAAAATGCCAATTACAGTAAAATGTCATTACATTAGATACTAATTATGTAAAACACATGCAGGAAAATACAAAACATATATGATAACTAAACCTCTCACTCAGTCTTCTCGCAAATTATCAGATAATAATCAGTTAGTATCTCCTTCCATTCATCAGCGAATAGATAGTCCAGGACTGGATTCAAGGAGAGCGTTGAGTGCGATTAACATTCGCGGAATGGGTGACATACGTCGCGCAACCGTACTGCAACGTGGCACTGCAAATAATATATGCCGTCTTGCCATGCAATAGTTATCGGGAACAAAAATTTACTTGTCTATATGAACAAACTTGTCTATAACCTAAACTGAATCTTCATCATCATCTCCCTGTCCTTGTCCAGTGTTATTTGGGGTCGGTGCAACACTTTTTTCTTCCACTCTTCATTTCATTATCCTGTAGCCCGTCACGCTATCACTTACTATAATTTCATTTCTCACTTTATCCATTCTCGTCACACCACACATCCATCTCAAGTCTCAACATTCTCATCTCCGCTACGTGCAGTCTTTTTTCATCCGTCTATTATACAACCAAAAATCGACTAAAGTATAGAACATTGATCAAGATATTATGTAACAATGACTACTGTTTTCGTGGTTCGTTTCTTAAAAATTAAACGAAATAAGAGCCTTCTAAAAACTTGCAAATAAGTTTTCATGCTTTCATTGTTATATTTTCCGCTTGCGTGTCTCATATCTTTGGGAAAATTGTTAGCCAATTGTGCTGGCATCAATGTATTTTCTAATGATACGAATTTGTGTGTCATAATTCTATATGGCAGTTCCTGTAACCTTGTTATGACATTTTTTATTCCCAAAAAATTACAAAGATATTTTTTAAATACACGATAAAATAGTTGACAAGGAATAGGTTATTGTACCTATTTTTTAAAAGTGTCTTAATTCGACAGTAATTCGACGGTAAGGGCAACAATGATAATGATAAATAATATTTATTTTGCAAACAGGTTTTTAAAAACACTTTGAAAAACCTTAAAAATGTTTTCAATTTAAATTTTATATTTTCGCGCGTAATTTGACGAGAACACTGGACGCTATGTTACTCTATGGACATGAAGTCAGTTGGCTATGTAAATAAATGCAGTGACATTAAAAAATAAAGTAACATAGAGACATAGATAAGGGTAAGTACTGATGTACTCACTTCATGAGTTAACAGTTGATGCTTTTTAGGTACGTGACCCTTTAACGTAAAGTCACGGCGGCTAAAAAGTAAAAACATTGAAATAAATTTTGTTATTTCATAAACAAAACTGAATATTTAGCGACTGCTTATTGCCTAAGCTATCAGAATGGTATACTTTTAGATTTTTTCTCATTCACAACGAAATACCTATTGCACATATTTCAACTTCAGCGGTGCAAAATCTAGTAACACACAACTGAATCGTAACAATACAACAGTCGGTTATACAAACATCACAACACCACATTACACAAAAGTGAACATCAGAATTCACTTTGACCAGCAAGGAAAGCGTCTGGACCATTAATTCAGCACACGCTGTCTCATGCACCCGACTGCTCCCGACATTACTCGACGTTCTCCGGAGTCGTACGAAGTTCCCCGAACTCGTCCGAGTGAGGTGCGATTACAGACGACACGCGAACAAGCTATCAATCACGGAATACCCAACTACGATTTGGTTTATGCGTATCTTATTTTGTTCTCTGAAGTTAATGCGATTTTAAAGTTTTTTGGACTGTTTTGAATTTAGTTTTTTGATAGCTCAGCTTTTTTTCCATGTTTACGAAACTTGTCCACTATTATACTAGGACGCACTTGACAATTTTGTCACATGTAATTTTCCTTACAAAAAATAAGCTGCTTGTTTTGTGCCAACACTGGTCAGAAACAGATATAGAAAGAGAGAAGAAAGACATTTTAAAAAAATGTCAACACTTGAGATTCTCGCGCCGGGCCTAGGTGCAGGCCATGTTCTGAAACGAGGAAGTGTAGTCGGTCGCATCCATCTGCGAAGCAGTAACGCTAGCATAGGAGGAGGCCGCACATGTGAGGCAACGGCGCTCACGCGGTCCGCCGCCATGATTCCGATCCCGATTTCCGGCCACCGTAGGTGCATGCGTACGGCGAGCAATGGTTAGCTCGCCGTCCGACCATCCGGTAACCGTCCGCATGCCTCAATGAGTTGTCAGCAAACCGTAGGGGTCCAGCCTGCCAGCAGGCAGGGTCAAAGCCAACTGGGGCCAAGGATCGTTTTCTGAAAAGAAGTTTCAGCCCCGGTATGAAAGGCAAAGAAGGAACAGGATGGGTTTTTTAGTCAGTAAAAGTCTGACAATATCTCTCACCCTCTCCGTAAAAGTCTTACCTGATGGTTTCCCAGCTCTAATAAAAACGTGAAACATCACCGAGTTTTCCTTTCGTGGTAGCGTCCCAAATGATTGATAGTCGTACATTCTTGCGGCGGCGGAAGACAATGTGGTCGTCACCGATACGGCGAGGCGCGAACGGTAGGACGTCCTAATTTGAAAGAGGGGTAGGTATGCGTGCCATTCATTACTGTCAGTGTCTTTTATTTACACTGCTTGTAGGGTGCAACAGCGTGGTTAGATTAAGGGTTCTTCTTTTGTTTTTGTAAAGACGTGTATAGTACGCTACAAATAAATTGAATTCATTGCTATGGTTACACGCAGCCTCCCACCTTGATTGTGACCCGAAAATCTGTTGCGCATTCAAGGTCGACCACCATTTTGTTTCAACTTATATTTCGTGTATTATAACAGATTGATGAGTCTCCATCGAGGTGGCTGCGCGTAACCATAGCAGCGGGTTCAAATTATTTGCCGCGTACGATCCACTCACCTTCAGCAGAATTTGCCAATTGTGGTACTGGCAATCATTGTGTTGAAGGTATCTTTTATCATCTTTTCTAACATATTAAAAAACGAAGTCCTCCAAAATGTCTGTCTGCCTGCATGACCGAGAAAAACTCAAAAACTACTGATCAGATTTTCATGCAATTTTCATCAATAGACTGAATTATTTATAAAGAAAATTTGTATGTGTGTAATACATGCACGTTTTAGTAAAGAATTATCAAGAATAGCAACGATTTGTAACACTCGTACGAAGCTGAAGCGTGTCGTTAGTAGAATGTAATTTTAAATTATTATTAAAATTATATATATTTAGATAATCTTATTTTTGGGCGTTGCACTCTTCACAAAGTTATTGTGATTATCATGTTGCGACTTCTGTAGAGTTAAGTCATGTTGAGTTTTCTCCCAGCTCTGTTGCAAGGTTTGATCCAAAGTAGACTTAAGTTTGGTCGCCAGCCAACACTAGCTAATGAACGTTTGCCCTACAAGGCCTCCCAGAATCTGCATTTTAGGTATGCACCATGCACAATGTACTCCTACTGCCAACGGATTCACCCACATTTAAATAGATAAATTTCTTAACCATACGTACTCCTAAATTAAAAAATATGCTATGTCCTAATCAGAGACATAATATTCTTTTTTCTGATTTCATCGATATCCGATCAACCGTTTAAGAGGGAAGGAGTTACAAACATACACACACATGCACAAACAAAAAAAGAACACACAAAAAGCCACAACATTTTTTCACCACCTACTATGATCCTTGCATTAATTTGCCTTTATCGTGTCTACAACTTTCCATACTTTTCTTTTCTCTTTTCATTAATTTATAATAAATAATATATTACTTCTCCTGAAACGAGCAGCTCATAATTGGAACGTTACTTAGGTAGACGTGAGATATGATCACGTATATCGCTCACTTTATTCAATTTCTTCACAGCAAAGAGTTCACGGAATAAAATGCTAGTGAAAAACTCAAGAAGTCGGAATGTGAGTGGCATTCGTGAGCGTTCTGCTAACGTGAAGTAATTAGGTGTAGTGATGTCTAGTGCTATTTGAAAAATATGCGATTTATTTACTCGTTAGTTTTTATTTGGATGACGTTTTAATTTAAAAGGTTTATAACTGTAAAAAGGGGCAACTCCAAATTAGCCGCAACGTGCCGCGCGACGGCAGCGCGCTTGCAGCGCTGCTTTGTTAGTCAATATAAACAAAAACGTGCGACTGCCGCGCTACAACCGCCTGCGGTCACGCGTCGTTTTAATTTTATGAAAAAACAAAGCAGCGTTGCAGCAGCGCTGCAGTCGCACTGCTATCGTGCGGCACATTGCGGCTAATTTGAAGGCGGCCGAAGATTCGTTATTGTGATGCGATATATTTTGGTGTAGATTTCTGTAACAAGCTGCCAAAGTCCGTTACATTTAGCGAGGGAAAGTTTAAGTTCACATCAAGCGCATCCTTGTCAATTATATGTATTTTTATAAATATTTCAGTATACCTACCAAGCAAAAAGAAAAATGAGATAATGTAAATTTATATAATTTATAATTAAAATGAAATAATGATGGAGCAGTTAATGCATGTTCAAACGATAATACAGTTAATTAATTACCAACGAAGCCACATACAGAAGTAGTCATTACCAAACAAGCGTGTGTTCAACGTAGTCTATAACCTTGTAATACGGTTTCTTAGCAAGGACACGCTTGATGTGTACTTGAACTTTTCCCCACTTTGGCAGCTTGGTATAGAAGCGTATGCTGTTCATGTGGAATGACTTGCGTATCTTAAGTAATCTACATTTGGGTGTTACAACGTCATGTTTACTACGCGTATTTGTAATATGAAAATCGCTTCTAATTGTGTCCAACTTTTTGCAAACATACGAAATGTATTCTAAGATATAAAGTAGTTTTCATACTAGTCGTCATCTCTGTAGTTGTTGTCCCTTGCTACCCATATTGTCTTTTATATATTTCATCCATTATGCCTTTGGTCTTCTCCTCCTGTCATTCTAAATTCTTTACACAGAGAAATAGTATGAGACGAAAATATAACAATCAACACAAAGAAATGAGTTATAGATATAAGATAAAAATTATTTCAATTAAATTCCATCCATCTTGATCAACCCTATCCATTTCGATGAAGCGTGTAAGTATTTAGCGCTAATTCGTGTGCACTTCACTCGATCTTGAGTGTCCTTTCACTCCGGGAGAGCTAGCAATTATTGGGACGACGGGTCACGCATACTCACAGCTTTCATGAGAAAATAAATCTCCTGCCAACCGCCATGATGCTTAATTGCCAATGTAGTTGTGATTTATGCAGTGGGTACGCTAGAACCAAAGCTTAGACCTAAAAGTAGCTAGAACAAAAACTTTTTATTATACGAGGCCCAATATGTAAAAAGGGGCCCCATTTTTTCCAGCTGCAGCCAGAGCCTAAGAGGCCTGCTCGCTCGCCTGTGTACATCAGCTGTATCAGCTGTCCTATTTTTAGGTAGGTACATTAGGTAGGTATAATTTTAGGATAGGGTTATTGTTTTTTTTAATATGAAATAGGCTTAATCGGCACCGAGTTGTTTATGGACAATATTTTAGGATTTTATGCTTCTATGAGTCGAGGCCCCTAAAACCTGATGGGCCCTGTATCATTGATACGGTTAATACGCCGTAGCTACGCCTAAATATTCACATTTCTTAATCATGTTCCTTGTCCTATTGTCACTCGTAGATCTTTCACCGTCGTTATATAGACAGCCCCCCTAGCCAAGTTACAATCGTTTCGTTTAGCGTGAACGCTTGGAGTTGGCCACTCCCTCAATCTCTTTGTTCTGAACACGTAACTGAGCGTTGAGATGACGTCAGGACAAAGGAATTGGGGACGTGGCCAACTCCAAGCATTCACGCTAAACAAAACGATTGTAACTTGGCTAGGGGAGCAGGTGTAGTCAGACGCTGGAAAGTCCGTCCATGACTCTATCTAAGGAGTATCATCGTGTTGGCCATTAGTTACTGAGCTACAGGTACAAGGACTACAGTATCTTATTGCCCAGTATTCCCAACATAATACTCTCAAGCCAGTTGGGTTGTAGAGGTCTGATAGGCAGTCGCTCCATAAAAAATCGTGGCTCAAAAGGCAACTGAAAAAACAAGGGTGGGGTTTAGTCAGTAAAGTCTAACACTCCGTCTCAAGAGCGTGGGAAAGTATTTGATAATTTTCAATCTCAAAAAAGATATACTGTCGGAAAGAAAAGGCGTACTGTCAGAATGAAAAATGTATGTCTGCCTATTGTTTAATAGAATGAAGCAAGAGATATTTCTCAAAGATTGATAAGGAAGAAAGATATTCCCATTTCTCAGAGACTGATCGACACTTTGCGTGACCTGACTGGCTTATTCTTTGCCCAAAGAATAAACATTGCCATTCAATGTGGCAATGTTACCAGCCTTTTGGCACATCTAGTATTTCGACACCTGAGCGTATTTTACTTTTGTATTAATGTACCTACTTAGTATTAAGTTAAGCATAAATAGTCAAAATTTATATTTAATAATTATTTACATAATAATTTATAGAAAAATAATAACAAATAAATAATAATATTCCACAACTAGTCGTCATCTCAGTCACACAACGTCGTCTAGTCTCAAGCTAAGCAGAGCTTGTGTTTTGAGTACTAGATAACTGATAAATATACATAATTCTAAATAAATATATATTATAGATAAATTACACCCAGACACATAACAAATGATCGTGTTCATCACACAAACATTTGCCCTGGGTTTTTTTTTATTGTAGGTAAAATCAATGACAAATCCCGCCCTTGGGCGGAGCGGGAAATAGTGTCAGAGTCTTACTGACTAAAAACCTACCCTGTTCCTTCCCTGCCATGATCAGGGGCCCTGGTATGCATTTTCATACCTCCCCAGAGCCCCAGACTAGGGCTCGACCCTATTGGGCCCCTACGGTTTGCTAACAACTCCTTGAGGCGCACGGGAACAGTGCGCGCCATAAACGCCTTGGACTTGGTCCGGTCTGTTACCGGACAAACGGACAGCGAGCTACCCATTGCCCGCCGTCCGCAAACATTTGTCCTGGGTGGGAATTGAACACACGACCACGACCAAACCAGCCAGTCAATATCATAAATAGTTAGTTAATATTTTATATTTAATAATTATTTGTATGATAATTTACAGAATACAATCGTGTTATTTGGAAAATCTTTCTAATAATAGCTTGTAAACCTGATCAGCTGTCGGATGGCTATTTGCGTAGGTTACAAGAGTTCAACACCCTTCCCACGCAGATTGATACTTAACCCATTTAATCTGATACCTACAAACAATTGCGCGCTAAGCCCCTGCGCTGACAACAAAACTAACCCGACGTCTACAAAAGATATTAGGGACGTTTATTTATTTATTTATGTATCCCTACTTTATTGTACACCGGATTATAATCTATAAAAACGAAAACTTACACTAAAACGTTACCCAGACCCTGGAACGAAAGCAAAGAAGGAATAGGGGTGGGTTTTTAGTCAGTAAAAGTCTGACACTATCTCCCGCCCCGCCCAAGGGCGCAGAGATGTCATTAGATGATTTTCCCACTGAAAAAAAAAAAAACTCTGAAGCGTTCCAATTTTATTGGTGCAGTTTTGTATTTCAAATGTTTGAGCAACTGGATACTAAAATTATTTAAACATGCTCAATTTTAGTAAAACGGATGAAAATTGTGTTGTAGTTTTGACTATCTCAGCAAAGCCAAGAAAGCGGTCTCGATACATTAATACTACAAAAACAATAGAATGTGTTAAATCCGTATCATAATGGTAAAAAAAACAACTGTATTCATGCAAAGACATGGTTCAAAGGACTCAATAAACAAGCCTTCACGGTCATTGCAAACATAAACACTCAATCCACATTTTCCTCCTTTTCCAGGTTAAAAGGCCATAAAAAACACAAGGTCCTGTAACCAGAAACCGCCATGATGAACAACACTCTCAATTTGAGCTGAATGACAGCTTGTGATGTAGCTGCCTTGTTACTCGTTGTTTCTACGGGTCCCTATATAAATCATAGCGAGGCCTCCCCTTGCTGTACTGACAGATTTGTTACTGTCGCCCCCGAAATGACTCGGCTCGGATAAAAGACTCGCTGAAGGAGAAAACAAAATGTTCACAATAATTCTCCGCAAACTAGTTTGGACTGTTATTGTTGAGATTTAATAAAGTAGGTGTTAGGAGTGTTGTTTGTTTTTGGGTTCCGTATCTCAAAAGAAGAAATGGAACCATTTTAGGATTACTTTGTTGTCCGTCTGTCTGTCTGTTAAAACCCTTTTTTTAGGAACACGTGGATGTATATAGCTGATATTAATATAAGGGCTTAACGCACGGGACCCTGAAAATAATGAATAAGAATAAGATGATCTTCAGTATTGAACTAAGACTCTTCAGATCGATGCCAAATGATAATAGTTGGACTTCAAAGACGTCACAATATTCACTAGGAATCAATTTGCGAATAATTGAAACACCCACTGAACTTTACTCGAAAAAATCTCACTAAAAACACTATCGCATGTATCTCTCTATATTCCCTTTGAATTAAGATAAAACATCTAAAGAAACCTTTTTTCTTTTTTGAAAAAGATGGATGCAAAATGTTGAGATGGATGTGAGGTGTGACGAGAATGGATAAAGTGAGTAATGAGTATATGGTGTATGGTGAGGAAGAGGGATAAAACGCATGTAACTATAATAGTTCTGAGTTTACATGTAGATGGATGGAGAGGAAGAGGGAGGGCAAAGAATAGATAGATGGATTGTGTGAGGAGTGATATGAAAGAAAAGCGAGTTAGGGATAGTACGACGGGTGACAGGACAGAGTGGAAGAAAAACGTGTTGCACCGACTACAAGTAATATGGTATAAGGGCAGGAAAAAGAGGATTTAAAGAAATCTTTTTTACTGTCTGTCCAACCGGGTTTGAATTCTATTCTGTAAACGCGCGTGACGACTTGAATACCTTCTCCAAGTCATCTGAATGTTATTTATTTATTTATTTTATTTAACACTTTATGCACAAAAGTACAGAGGCGGACTTAATGCTTTAGGCATTCTCTACCAGTCAACCTTAGGGTCAACGATGTCTTCACCAAATATGGACCGAATTTGATGTTTTTTCTTTTATTTAGAAGAGTGTTTCTGCCATTCGGTAAAGATCTGATTAAGAAATTCTGAGAGACACCTTGGAACACTTCAAAAAAGAAATCAAGTCATTCGGAATATCTGCAACCGCATGTATAAATTGTAAATACCATTTCATAACATAATATTATCTCATGTTCTGATGGGGTACCGCCATTGATATATCAAAACAGTGGAAGATAGGTGACCCGCCTCTAGCGTGTGGACTTCTAAAATCAGGATAGTCTATCCTAAGTTCACTCAGTCGCAATCGTCGAGTCACATAACGAGGGTGTTACGCAAAATATGATTTTTGTTTTAAGTGGGATTACGGTTATCAAAATACCTTTGTGTGCTTTTATGCGTTGTACAAAACATTCAAATAAAAAAATAAATTTACATAGAATCACATTTTACTCATAAGTACATGAAAACTTAAAATTTCTTACGATATTTCTAATTTCGCTTATTTTTTGGTCGCCATTTTGCGAAACAAGATAGATAGAGCTCACGTCAATTATAATCGTAAACATTCGACGGCTAACGCTATTTCACTAGCACGACAGCTTCGGCTCTTATTTGTGTCCTTGTCTATCAGTGAATGTACGTTTACGACTGTGATGATACTGATTTTGATGTGTGAATTTCGAGTCCAAGTTTTCTGATAGCTATGTTAGCGCATAATGTATTTTCCCTAATAATATATCAATGGGTACCGTAGATGGGTAAAGTTCACACTGGCATACCCTCATTTCACCAATTACGTTCAAAATCCATGCTATTAAGGTTATCAACTCGTGCATAACTTTTTGTTTATGGACCTATCTTGATGGTTATTTCTGTAATGAATGAAGTTATAACTCCATGATAATCTCATTATTTATATTTCATTTGCCCATATGCAAGTAATTTGTATATTGAGATTATTGAGTAATTATGGGCTAAATTACTATCATTCTTATGATAGGTAGACAAGGTACCTTACTAGATGGCTTGGCTTGCTCATAATTTAGTTTTAACTGTAGAGTTCTAAAAAAATCCTCCCGAACGTATCAGCTTGATCACGGTGGCCACTCTTAACAGCGAATAGCCAAGTATGCAGGAGATATGTATCATAGTCTACTAGTGCATGCGCAAACACAGGTGAAATCTCTTTTTCTTTTCTCTCATAGTCCAATGGGACAGAAATCCGACACAACTTAAGAGGGATCAGGCGTAGGAACAACGGCTTTTGCTGCTATCTGAAGCACAGAGATGCTACAGAGTAGGTAATTTGTAATGGAAAACCCAATAGCATTTTTTATCTAACCAGGGAAATGAACCCAGGAATCCACGCTCAGCAGTCGTGCTTGCGACCACGAGACCAATGAAGCAGTTTAAAAAATACAACCGACTGCAAAAAAAAAAACTAAAAATAATTTTAATTTCGGAAATCAGTGTCAAAACCGGTTTTGTTTCTTTGTGAAACAAAACAAACAAAGGCCGAAAAACTTTTTGCTTTTATAGCTTTTATAAGTGAGCCAATTAATTAATAATTTGTCATTTTGAATAATGGTGCGGACAATTGCGACACTTTTGTTTGTTTACACCTTCTCCGTTAGTGACAAAAACCCTCAAGTTCCTTGAGATTTAAGTTATAATATAGGTTCCATTGAATATCAAAAGTTTAATTTTTATTAAAAAGATTTCCCAAAAACATCGACATTTGTTTTATAAACCCAGCTTGTGTCCCATTGCTGAGCAAAGGTTTCCTCTTATCATTCCAAACCTCTCTAACTATGACGAACTTTGGTCAAAATAGGCTAACTTTAGCCATATTTGAACCACGAACATGATTAGATTGTCACACGATCGTCAGACGTTCACCGCGTTCAACATCAACGGTGACGTCTTCCCTCAGGCGGCCAATGAGTGACGATTTTCGCACACTTGTCCGGGTGAATACATCTAGAGTTGTGTGGCCAGCCCCCTTTTACTTTAGCCTGGCTATTTTATCTCCGAGATCTGCTATTAGGAATATAGAGCACAGGGTTTTTTTTATTGTAGGTAGAATCATCAAATGACAAATCCCGCTCTTGGGTGGGGCGGGAGATCAGTGTCAGACTCTTACTGACTAAAAAGTTACCCTGCTCCTTTCATTGCCTTCGTCTTAAGGGGCCAAGGGGGGCCAAGGGTTATGTGAAAATGAACTGGGGTGGTCCATTTTCACAGAAAGGGTTCTGTGAAAATGGACCACCCCAGTTCATTTGCCAGGGGTTTCGGCCCCAGTGGGTTTCGGCCCTGCTGCCCCTACAGTTTGCTGACAACTCCTTGAACAGGGCGGTGTGACGAAAAAAACAAAAAACCACATGCTAAAGAAAAAAAACCAAGCTGGACTAAAAATGTCTGATCATTGCTGCATTAAACGGGAGAATTATCTCCTTTAATGAATTAGAGACCACAAAAGGTAGAATTTATCCTTTGTCACAGAGGTGAGGTAGTTGGAACTAACGTCGAATATTATGATTAACGACCCTTACCCGTTACTTGCCAATCCGAAGCTCCACCTGTCCGGGTAACCCATTTCTCAGAAACCCGGTCTAATTACGGTGAACTAATCATCCGTTTTGAATACCCGCTTTTTATAACGAACGGGATTTGGATGTCGTGATTGAAGAAGGATTAATTAGCAATGGGGGCAGAGTCAGTTAACTACTATGTAGTGTAGCTGAGTAGGTTAATGAACGTGATAGGAAATTCATCTGTGTCTTTTTGGAGGGAATTTTTACGTCGACTCTACCATTTCATTAAATAATTGAGTACCATTTTTTTCATTATTTCTGTCAAAAAATAGCTTAATCTCAAAACCGTAAATAGAAATCATTTTTGAAATTCATTTTATATTAGGTAAGTTGAAACTGTATGTATTGGAAGGGGAAACTGTGTAGTAACAGAAAAAGGATGAACCAATTACAATGTGATGTCACCGCTATTAGGTTACGCATGTTAAAAAGAGATACCTAGATGTTCCCACCACGCGCCCTCTCTTGAAAAATAATTTTTGCTATATTTTTTAACCAATTTTGATGCGATTTTCAGAGTTTTTAGTTGTTTGTTACAAAATATTGTACAAAATCGGGCAACTAGCCAACTACTGTCATAGCCGTGAAGTTTTTATTTGTTTTGTCATCTGCTAAATAAAACTTTACATTCATTTGTTCACTGACATAAAAGGCGTCAAATTTTCTTTTTTTTTAGATGGATAAATGTCTGTTGACTTCTCGCGCACTAGGTTGGAGCGAGAGGGCATTTCAGGTTTTTATTGAATTATACTTACCTGTTTGAGATTCATTTTGCGATCCAGGATCACGAGAACTCATTCAAACGTTCCCGCGGCTTTTGTTTAAAAGTTTCTTTAACTAAACAATACTTCTAGATAGCAAGATATGCAATGGTTTGTTTTCTATTTTTAAGTAAAACCAATCCATGCATCATAGTTTTTTGGTACCAGTAAATATGGTTTCCCATAAGTTACCTCAGGAAAATTTCGTCAGGTACAGAGGTATGCTTTGTGCTATATAAATCTACCAGTATGCAAGGTTACACAAAAACAAACTATTTAAAAAATATATGGATAAGGATTACTACCTCTCCTCTTGAACGTCACTATGTACATTATTTCTCTACTTTCATACATTCCCTAAAAAAGACCATAGTTTAATTTTTCTAAAGAAAGTCAATCAACTTGAAATATTGAAAGTGCTGCCTTTAACGACATAATGACTATCCCAAAGTCAACAAAAACCACTATTTCCTAGGAATATCTAGGTCTCGTATGCTATGACGTACAGACGAACAAACACAACAACGGTTATGTAACTTAAAGGTTATCGCAATCGATTTCATTTGGCATTTCAACCGAGAGGAAACAACAATAAATTAAGTCTAATACCCAGTATTGGTTGTTACATAAATTAGGTAGTAGGAGTTCTATTTTGTTATAATGAGAAATCTTATATATATTATTTATTTGTAAAGTATTATTTTAATGGTTGTTGTAACTTGTTGCAGTGGTTCTGCTATGAGCTGTTGCGCTGCTTTTCACGGGTTCGATTCCCGTACGGAACAAATATTTGTATAACCTACAGATAGGCGATGAGGTTCTGGTGTTTTTTCGACGGGTCCTACGTATACTGGTGTAACCCGCAAAACAGCGAAATACGTTTTTTTGCACCAAAAGCCTTAAAATTACCTTAACTTTATATCCTGTAAAAATTATATTAATTTATGAAGTAATTTCAAAGATACAAACTTGTAAACTAATATAAGTGACATCATTTTCAGCCATACGACCATCTACACTGATGTAAGTCACTTGCACCAGTGTAGGTAGTCGCGTGCGACGCGACACGTCAGCGCAAGTGCCATTTACTCTAGTATACGCGCGGCGACACAGTCGGGAGCACGTTAAACACTGGTATAACTGCGATGCGTTTTAGTTTACTTATTGGGTAAAGTCATTCGAAGCGTCTAGTTGAATAGAGTCTAGTTGAGTTATAAGTATAGCAAGTTGAATAGAGTTTTTTTATATTATGACAGCATACTTGAAAAGTTTGGGGTTTAGATTTTATAAGACATTATATTTTAACCTAACCCAAGTGTTCAAATACCTTAAATATACTCATAACATAGTACTGTCATACATTTTTGAATTTAGCTTGTCATGCCCTGTACGATTCTACATAAACATTTGACAAAGGCCTTTGCGTAAAACTCTTCCCAAAAATTAAACACTTGGGTTAGGTTAGGTTAAAACATAATGTCGTATAAAATCTAAACCCCATATTTTTCAGGTATGTCGTCATAATAAAAAAAACTATTCAACCAGACGCTTCGAATGACGATTTTTGGGGACAGTTTTACGCGATAGCTAATGCAAAACCGTATATTGTTCGAGAAAAAAGTCAAACTTTCGTCTTTGATTTTAAGTCTTGCCTTCCCTTTTTGGACAACTGAAAAAAGAATTTCGTGGGGGAACTTGTTGTGTGGAATAAGGTTTGCGAAGTTAATGTTTAAGCCAAAGATTTATTTATGCTTAATTATAATTATGTACTTTAATTAAATGGTTTTCCTTTATTTTATTTTAATATGTTCGTACAATAAAGTGTATAATAAATAAATAAATAAGTATGCGTTTGAAGAAGGGGCTTACAAAACTATTCAATGTTTGAGAAAACACGTGCCAGTATACAAAATGTTTCATAAAAACTTTACCGATTAGATGTAGCTTACTAGAGCTTGTTACCAATTGACAAGAAAAATTTAAAGATCTTTAAGATCTTTGCAAGTCCAATGTGATTCCTGAGTTTTTTGATTTATTGTATTTTCTGGATTATTGTAAAATAAATGGTACCGATTCATTTTATCATTAATTGGAAGATATAGACCGATAACAATCAAGATGTCTCTGACTAGGTTATATTTTTAAAAAGCCTAGTTGTCTTTTCTAACTTGTTGTTTCTCTTTTTACCTGACTGCGCCAGAAGGAGGGTTATTTATTGGGTTTTCTATACCTTTCTATTATCTACTGTGTTTATTGTTACATTAAATAACAATGTGACAATGTCTGAAAGACTGATTAACTAGTACGTAAGAATGATTAGGAAGTACTAATAAAAATATAAATAATAGTATAATAATATAATTAACGAAAGTTCCTGCTTTAGTTAAGAAGATTAAATTTTTTAGTTTTATTATTTTTAAGATAGCAAGGCCATTGATTTTATTTTTCATTAAGAGTGCCATAAAATATTAACATCGAAATAATAACACCTATTAAGTATAGGCCTGGAAAATTCATTTATTTGAAAAAAAAAAAAACAATAATGTGTATTTTTAATGTTTTTATTTCATTTCCTTAAATATTTGAATGGGTGTGGCAACCCATTGAAATGTTTAAGGTTAATAACAATGCAGAAAACTGTTGCAAGTAGTTTTCCAGTACTGAGTAAACTGTTGTAAGTGTTTAAAAATCGATAAAAGAAGATGTTATTGTTAATATTATAACCTCATATTAATAAATAGATTAGAAATAGCATGTTAAAAGAGTAAAATCCTTCAATTTTCCTTTATTATAAGTATAAGCAAGTACACTATATACTGGTATAAGTGGCCACTTGTATCAGTTTACCGGTTCTACCATAGTAAAGAAAACAAGCTACATCAATGCATGTGATGCTATTTTCCAAAGTATAAAAAAATAAGAAAAACCAATAATGCAGTCTTTTTCCTTAGATATTCAAATATAACATATCAAAATTTCAAGTATTTCCATTGATGTATGACAAAATTACAAGCTTTGGAACCTTTAAACCGCTCTCCTGAACAGTTGTGTTTTTGTACTTGTACTAGTATACGTAGGACCCGTCGTTTTGTTGTGTTGATTAGGTATGTATGTAGTTTTTGAACATACCTAAGATACAGGAGTAATTGCTAGTGTTTGGCAAATTTTTTTTTTTAATGTTGATATAAATCTGAATCTCCTTCTCGCTTGACCCAGACCGGGAGAAGCCATTTAAAAGATTTCCCATGTAAAAATGTAGTTCCTCCCACTATTATATATACATTGGCACTAGCTGTTAATTTTCACATAAGCTTTATCAACAGTAAACGATATCAATAGCTAACATACTTATAGCCGCCAGGTTACAAGTTAAAAAAAAAAAAAAAAATTTGAAAAATCTTCTTTTTCTTCATGCGCTTATTTACCATTCTGCCCTGTCGTCATGATATCACTAACTTCCTTTTCTTTCATATCACTCTTCACACAATCCATCCATGTCTTCTGTGGCCTTCCTCTCCCTCTCCATCCATCTACATGTACACTCATAACTCTTTTAGTAACATGCGTATCATCAATCCTATTTACATGACCATACCAAGACAAACGATTCGCCTTCAACTGAAAATATTTACTTAATGAATAGAATTATTAAATAAACCAACACGTTTACAATGAATATTCTTCATTATAATGTGTTTCCATAATAAAATAACAGCAGTGCACTCGTTCGCGTGATAAATATTTTAAGCTCTAATTATTTTTAGAGGAGTAGCCTCAGTGTTTGCCACGAATGAATTATTGGCCAACTGGAAAATTTTGTTTGTATACTAATTAATATTTTCTGTGTTACAACTTACACACTTATAATAATAAATAAGTAGGTAATAATTGAAATAGAAAGGGTTCTTTATCATTATAAGGCTTATGTAACACGTTTTGGAGGGTTTTGCTGAGGGTGATGACCAGGTATGACAAAGTAGGCATGCTGGTGGTCAGGATACCCATATAGCCGTGGGTGCTGGCTGTATGGCTCGCTGCTCGAAAGCTTGAGGAAGTGATGATGACGTCACGAAGTAGTAGCTGCACGAAGGCTGCGCTGACGTTCTTTGTCGAGGGTCACCAGTTTGGAGGTATGCGGAACAGAGAGTAAAGTCCCGCATACCTCCGTTGAAAAGGGAGGATCCTCCGACCAGACAGGTATTATGTCTGGTGGGCTATTGCCCGATAAATGATTTCGGGTTTGTTCTATATGTTCCAATCGCGCCGCGAATCTTACTTGCGCGATGCAGGATTAGTTCATTTGTGACAACATAGATGTCGCTACAACGGGTTCGTATACAAGTACCTATTATTTCGTTTTCTTTTTTCAAATTCAAGGCATTTATTTCGATTTAACTATTTATATTTTTATTAAAGGTCTTTTGAATTGTTAGGGATAGCCAGTCACAAAAAAAATCTAACCCATTTGCATGTTTCGATTTCTATGGAAAAGAACATGCAAGAAATACAGACACTCCTTTAAATCAATATGTACAAAATTAAGGTTAAATCGTTTAATAATAAAATTATACTCATATGTAAAAACAAAAAATTGGTGCAGAAAGACGAGCACATTTAAAGCGTCAGGAATACATATAGTAAGTTACACTAGCCCTGGGTCTGTGTGTATATAAATCTATCTACATTGTATGTCGAAATAATGTTAGGTTTCTATGAGTATGCTGCTGCTTACGAGTCTGCGTACAAAACAGAGTACGAAACTGCATACAAAATAGTGCACGAAACTGCTTACAAAACTGCATTCAAAGCTGTTCACAAAACCACGTACAAAGCTGTTTACGAAGCAGCGTATGAAGCTGCCAACAAAACAGCGTACGAAACTATAAAAACAGCTGAGGTTCTATGCCCCAAAATTACAGATTCATACAATACCTTATCCCCACTTCACGCCTAACTAATAACACCTATAAGTTCCACATAAAGAAGGTTTCACTCACAATACATCGACGTCAAGTGCCTAATAAATACAGTGGGTTTCTGCGTAATGGCAGCTAATAGGCCGGACTCTATTATTAGAGGAGCGTTAGTCTCGCGGATAATAACCGATATTAGGCCGATCTATTGTCAACGTTATGGATAATTTACACAGTCAGAGTTTCTTGCCCCGAACACTTAGACAAGACATGTGATTGTCGAAAGGAGATGAAAAGTTAATTAAATAAATTGCCTGTAATGGTTTATCACTATCACTACATAGTTTAAAACAAAGTCGCTTCCCGCTGTCTGTACCTATGTATGCTTAGATCTTTAAAACTACGCAACGGATTTTGATTCGTTTTTTTTTTTAATAGATAGAGTGATTTAAGAGAAAGGTTTATATGTATAATACATGGATAATATATTTAATATCACCTTTTCACCCTAGCAAAGCTAGGCCGGGTTACTAATTTGAAATAAATGTCTTTAATTTTATTTGATAAACTCTAGAGTTCGAAGAACTCCTGTGTTTAGAGTTATAACAGGGGGATAATCCACAAGGTTAATAAGAGTACAATACTCGTATGGATATCTATCGGAGTCTGGTTTTCGCACTCAGTCCTACTTGGGCTACGGCGGCTAAAACCTTTGGTAGGCTTATTCCAAGCAGTCCACTTCTCTTCAAAAACTGATTCGGCCTCCCAGATTTTTCAGGGCGTCTGTGAGTGAATTCAGAGATCTTAAGGTTCGTATGAAGATATGCGCAAGAGAACCAGGGTTGCCGACATAGCACGTAGAATTGCCAAACTTAAGTGGCAATGGGCTGGGCACATTGCACGCAGAACAGATGGCCGTTGGGGCCGAAAGGTTCTGGAGTGGCGGCCGCGAACCGGAAGACGCAGCGTTGGAAGGCCTCCCACAAGGTGGATCGATGACCTGGTCAGGGTTGCTGGAGTCCGATGGATGCGAGACGCACAGGACCGGCCATTGTGGCGACGCTTGGGAGAGGCCTATGTCCAACAGTGGACGTCTTTTGGCTGAAATGATGATGATGATGAAGGTTCGTATGTGTGTATTTGATACACCTGCGCAGTCAAGGAGCACATGCGCAATTTTCTTCTCCTCTAAGCCTACTCTGCATAGAGGTCTGTCTGGGATACCTATTGTGTAGAGATGCCAGTGATGGTCCCCGCCACCTGTAGGCTGCCTCTATCCAGTCAAATGAGGCATTTGGTGAAGGGTTTATTGAGTTTTGGCAAGGCTTCCTCAGCCTGCTTGCATCCCTGTGTCGAGGACCACCAGTGCTCTGTTTATATAATGGTGTGTTCATGTAACCCCTCATTAGACGCCCACTCTTGCATATAACCCTCCCCCAAATATCGCGACAAAGAATAACCTTCTCGCATCTATCGGATTCTCGCAACCCTTAACAGGTTATCAGTCCACCTTGTAGGAGGCCTAACGTTGCGTTTTCATCTGCCTCTTGCATGGACATTTTCTCAATTCATTCTTTTAGGCGCGAGAAACTCGTCTCGTGTAAATGTACCTTTACTCAACACGCAGTGGATCAGATGTTACAAATTAGTAGTAATAGAAATCTAGATACTAGATGCCTGTAATGAGGCCTTACAATAGAATCAAGCTTTCAATAGAAATCTATTAAATTAAGCTGTGGAGGTTTGTAACGTGTACTACTAATTGCTGTTCGTAATTGACAACTACTACAAAATAGACAGTTTACTGGGAACACGACCTATTTCGTGTGACATAGGTCCGGAGTCCGGGATAATTTACTGACTGAAACTCATTTAACCCACACCTTTAACTCAAAACAAAATCTCGTACTAACAACCTGTTCTTTTGTAATGAAAAGTATTATATAATTAAAACTATACGTTCGTATCCGATTTAGACTTTGAAAAGTTAGAATTCTGTGTACTTATTAACTTTTCCCAATTAATCATAGCTTTCAAGGTACTCACGTTGGTAAAATACTTACCAATATCTCAAATATACGCATTGAGTCCATTAACATCACTTCTCATGATTCTAATTAAGTCATTTTGAAGCTGCTTTGCATAATGCAATTAACAGGTATTCAAAGACAGTGAGGCAGTCACTCGTGCATAGTAACCAATCTCGGTAGGCAAACGTCACAAGCTAAGTTAGAAGCCTTATAGGGTAACGACATTACACCTTGAAAAGTGACAAATAACAGAAACACGGAGTTCTATAAACTTTTCAGCACACTTTTGTAAGAAAAATGAGTAATAAAAAATATCAAATAGCAGAGCGCTAATTTCGCGGTAAGTGGCGTCGCGGCCGCGAAATGAATGCCCGCCATTATAATGAAAAAAAAACTCAACTCAAACAACGTTATTTTGTATAGAATTTGAGTCACAAACGCTATAAAACAGCCGTAAAATGTTGGTTTTCTCGCGAATGATATAAAACCGCAATAAACGCCACGCAGCGACCTACCCCGTTACGAGAGGGAGCAAACATTATGCAAAGTAGAAAATCCCATTTAGCACGTGTTTCACCGTGTCGCCTCACGCCAAAGGTTTGAAACAACGTAATAGACTTGTTTATAAAACGAAAACTGAATTCTCTCCCCTCGATACAATGATTTTCTTTTTACATCAACACGCAACCCATTTTTCCTAAAATCTCCGAGAAATTTCACTTTTGTTTGCTTGGAACCGTGTAGCATTCTGTTACTGCGACTTTATTACTTTTCTTTTAAGTGAAAATAATAGACGCTTGGAGCAAAGAAACACTATAAAAAGATTAGTGATCGTTCCTTGCCAAATTGTGCTGAGTGTTCGCAAAAGTTGTGATATAAAACATCGGTTTATCGAGGTCGGAGCACGGCATTGAGTCATTGAACAACTCTACCCTTTCGTAACAAAGCTTACTGATTTCATTTTAGAGTTACTGGGTGATAAAACCGGTACTGCCAGCTTAAACAAATGAGTTTTCGGTTAGCTTTCCCGCCAGACGCTATCCTTTTCAGTCTTCTCCAGTCAATCATCGACTACGTGTATAAACAAAACAATTTTACTTGTTACGACAGTCTGCTATGACCATATGAGGAGCTCCGTTTCATGTATTCGAAGTTCATCATCAAATCATAACAATATTTCTATAGGACCAATTCGGGAGTATGATCTTTCAATCAAAATAGAAATTTAAAAAATCGGTCCACAATTGATCGAGAAATCGGTGAATATACATAAAAAGAAGTCGATATAATATAACCTCCTCCTTTTTGAAGTTTGTTAAAAATTTATGATAATTTCACTTGTCAAGTGACAGGTCATTTGTCTAAACCTGCTGGTATTGCATAAGTAGCGTGTTCTAATTTCAAGTTCTTTCTCCTTTATCTCATTTAATTGAAATCCGATTGTGCCGAGTCATTCAGTATACCTGTCAAAATTAATGGAACGCCATTCGTTCGCGTTTGCTGACTACCACTTAAATATTCAGGAAATGCCATAAAAATATTGGATACTGTTATTTTCCTGAACTTTTTTCCGTAAGAATTGAGTGTTGAATATTTCGGTCCTGTCGTAAACTACATCGATTCGTCTTCGCCTGTTTTGTGATTTATTATACTGTAGGAAGACAATGTGTATTGTTGCGTTAAAATTATGCTTAAAATGTGAATGAATAAACCAGTGTGAAAATGCTTTCACCTAGAAATAGTGCTAATAATTTTAACTTAATGAAGTACTATGAAGTAGTTTTATTTTAGCTAAGCAGAGCGCGCTGGATAATTTTTTCTGACTTACTGATAATTCGGACACAATACATTCGGACAGTGTCCAAATCGACACGTTTTTATTTTTTATAAATTTTTTAACATTTACTGTTTAGTACTTTCAGATAAAAAGTTTTAAAATATAATATACGGAAAAAAGCGCTACCAAAACTATCTTAGGCAGGATTTGAGGCGGCAACTTCAGGTAATATAAAACTTTAATATCTTAAAAAAATATAATATAATAATAAAATATAATATAAAACTTTTTTATCTAAATGTACTAAACAAATTTACTGGAATATTCAATAAATTTACTGGTGTCCGAATCGTCATTGAAAAAATATTGAAAATAAAATGTGACGATTGTAGTCTTTCATGTTCTATGCCTGGGTAAACACCTGCCTAAACTACTTCCATCTTTCGCAAGCCTGCGCTTCCTACCGTACTGACGAAATCTGTCCAGATCGTACCACCATCTTCTTCGTGGTCTTCCGCGACCCTGCCTCACTGTCTCATAGCGCCAATTCCATGCTGCTTTGACCCATAGTTTATCAGGCATGCTGTCTGCCCGATAAACTGTGGACCAAAGTCTGCCCAATGTCCTGCTCAGTCTTATTATAGGTGGGCACTTTTGCGCCATCTCAGCTATCCTGGTTTTGGAGCGCAGAATAGTGTTCCAAACTCTTTCCCCAAAAAAACCTAGTAGGTATACTGCGCTTAAAGTTCTGAAATATATTGAAGGTTCAAGCGTACTCCATGCTGTCTCCAACAGGGATCGCTAAATAAATCCATAACTTAAACGAGTTCCTCCACTAAGTTTTTTCTCAAGAAGACTGTCAGGAAACTGTCAGGAGCAACGAAACTGGTGAATAAATTACGGTACTTTTTATTGGCAAAATTGATATCGTTAATGTGGAATAACTTATTAAAACTATGATCTCTTAAAAGTACAATATTTACTTAACTTTCAAGTGGGTGCGAGACTATTTGAAACAGTAGCGTTCGCACGTAACATATCAGAAATCAGAATCGTTTATTTCAAATAGACAAATTACAGGCACTTTTGAATTGTCAAAATGTCGGTCAGTCAAAAAAAATGAAAGTAAATTACCGAATATTCTTAAAATATAAAAAAAAACCGATTGTAGATTTCATGAACATAGAAAACTGATCCATTGATGATAATTTATTTTTATGCTCAGACATTATCTATTTTTCAAATAAAAATATTTTTTTTTTAATTAAAAACAAAATTTTGAAGATCTTCGGATTAGGAGTCAAGTCTGCTTGACCTATCAAAAGTTCTATTGAGAATCATGCTTATATCTCGAATTATCTTACGTAGCCTAATAGCGATACGCATTTTTGACAAGAAATTTTGAAAATATGCTCATAAAGAATAATCGTGTGGCTAATTCATTCACTGTCTCTTCTATAAAACTTTGGAATATGCTTCCCCTTGATGTCAAAAAACCCAGAAAGTAAATTTTTCTTCAACCGTAAAATTCGGAACTTCGTCAGTTGTCATATTTTAAGTTCTCTTAATTGATTTGATATTTATCATAGTATTTATTAGTTTATAATATTAGCATAAATACGTATTTTATTATTAAAAGTAACTAATTTTAATATATCTGTTATTTATTTATTGTGCACACCTACAACAGTGTTGTCTTTTTAACCTAAAGATTGACTGGTAGAAAATGCCTTGTTGCCTTTGTGCCACATATACATATGAAGATTAAATAAATAAATAAATATAACGAGAGCGGTCGAAAGTTAAGCAACTTTTACTTTACTCGGACCACGCTAAATATTTATTTTACCAAGTTATCATTTCCAAACTTAATTGCATATTAATTAAGTCGGAGTTTAAATATTTTAAATTTGAATAATGTTTTGCCGTAGACAGCTAAAATTTTGAGGGCAATGACGAGCTCTCTTCAGAAATAAAAAGTGTTTTCAGAATGAAAGTAATTAAGATGCAAATTTCAAGGGAATTACAGCGCAGGTCGAATTAGTCCTGTGTTAATGAAATACAATTTTCTTTGTGGGACGAGCATGCATACATTGACGGCAAGTTTGTATACCAAATGTTATTGTTATTTTCTCTAGAAACAAATGCAAATGGTATATTCTACCATATGTTTCAAATGAAAAACATTCCGTACACTGTCGATATACTGGAGGTGATCGGCGGCGGCGACCTCTTGCGCTGCGTCCTGGTTCATGCCGTGGTCTGAACTGAGAGGAAATGGGATGCGATCTCATCTGCGAAGCAGTAATGCTAGCGATCTCCGGTCACCATTAAGCGTGAACTTGAGGACGATGAGTACAAGGATCCTACAAGGATCGAATCCAAGTCATCGACGGAGCGTAGCGTAAAAAATAACGCACGCCTTAAAGAGCTGTTAGGAAGCCGAAGGGGCACGGCAGGGTCAATGCCTGCTAAGGCCATGGGGATAAGTATGAAAGGAAAAAAGAGGACTTCCTTTCACAACTGACATAATATTTGTATTTATTTATATTTAGTAGTATGTACGTTTAATTTTATATAGGTATAAAGCGGGATCCAACGGGCTCTTTAGGTCTGCGGAAGCCCACGAACAGGCGCGAACGCCCGCCACGTTCGCGGTTCGCGGCGTTCGCGGGTGTTCACGGCACGAATGTGGAGCCTGCTTTAGACTTATTTATGTAGGTTTATATTGTACACTTGATTCTAACGTGAACATTACCCCAGCAGAAAATAGCTCGTTGAGCGATATGAGTAGAACGTAAAACTAGTGCGCAATCTGCTGTTAATGAGCGCCGCATATAAAATTAATGCATGTTTACATTTAAGAAAAAAAAATTAAAAAACGATTTCTGCCGGAGTAACGTTTCCTCAGCAAGAAAATTTTAAACTCCTAATCGGAGAGAGAAATATTGTATATGGGCAGATAGCTTATGCTTGGAAACGTTACGTCCAGCAAAAATCGTTTTTTCCATTTTTTTTACAAAACGACAACACGGACTTATTTTATATGCGGCGCACATTTACATCAGATAGCGCACTAATTATACGTTGTACTAATATCGCTCTACGAGGTACTTTCTTGCTGGGGTAACGGACACGATTCTACGCTTGATGGTTTACTCTCTCTCTGACACTCAAAGGTTTGCTGGGAGAAAACTCATTGTTGAGTTAAGCTCGCCTTTGTGCATGAGCTGCCAAACTACTGTGTACTATATTCAATGTTTTGCGTACAATATATAGTCCTCGACATAATATTTTGTTCTCCTCGTAACTGAATTGATATAATAATATATATATACCTTAACCTTTTAATGTTTGAATACACTACTTTCTGATTAACTTAGTTTTGTAAATGCCGTGAAACTCTATAATTGGCTTAAGTAATGATTGTCATCATCTCGCTATCGGTGTGCAGCGTGTGCAGATCTCACTTTTACATGCTAGTAACTTTCGCGCAACTGCATTGGGATGTACACTGATAGGGTGGTGTGTACTCTTAACTCATGTACCTTAATTAATAAGCTGTTGAGTTTCCTAGATAAATAAATAAATAAATATAGAATAAAAGAGAAGGAATACTCGTGATCCAAAAACGCAAAATAGAACTATAGGAACATAGTGTGGTTTTGGTCAATAAAAACACTCGCGTTCCACTATAGAGCGGGAGAAGTTATTAGATGATTTCCCACCTCAAAAAAACACTCGATATTTTCAAGGGACACACTCTCATGTTGATAACTTAAAAGTGATGCAAGGCTGCTCAGTGTAGACCCATTACCTTACAATGCATTTGATATGCAGAACGCATTAGTAGGTAAAGTGCATTCATACATATGGAGATGCGCGCAAACTAGATCGAACGTGGTATTATAATAGGAAAATCTACTCTCTCCTTTTTTACATTTAATATTGGTGAAAGATATAATAATAATAATATTCCACAACTATCACACAATGCCGTCTAGTCCCAAGCTAAGCAGAGCTTGTGTTATAAGTACTAGATGACTGATAAACATACTTAAGTATATATTTCTAAATACATATCACTACATAGTATAAAACAAAGTAGCTTCCCGCTGTTTATCCCTATGTATGGTTAGATCTTTAAAACTACGCAACGGATTTTGATGCGGTTTTTTTAATAGGTAGAGTGATTCAAGAGGAAGGTTTATTTTTTTATGTATAAAACAAGCAAAATATATTTAATATCACCATTGCACCCGTGCAAATCTGGGGCGGGTCGCTAGTTATAGATAAAATACACCCAGACACATAACAAATGATCGTGCTCATCACACAAACATTTGTCCTGGGTGATAATCGAATCAACGACCTCCGGCATCGCAGTCAGTGCCACTAACCACTAGACCAACAGGTAAGTCAAGATAAACAGGCTTGGAAAGCAGGTCAAGTCATTAATAGACATAACATTGCTCTATTGCTAATGAATCCATATTCTAACGTTCAAGAGATGATTGATCACTCTCTTATCAAACACTGGGATATTGATGAGCTGGTGGAAGCGTCCTCTGAGAATGTGCATTCATTGCGACAGAATCTTCATTAGCTTTCTCATTTATTTGAAGCTTTATAGACGTTGAAAGTTAATTAAATGTACAAGGAGCAAATAAAAGAAATTAGGAAAGTAGTCGTTTGGTTTTTGGACATTTGAAGGCTGTTTTATGACAGGCTTTTTTTTCGGATAAGATAAGATGAGATAAGATTAGTCATTTATTTGTATAAACATGTGAATGTTAAGGTGGAGAGCTGATCGGATTAACAATGCGCATGTTTTTTTTTTCGTTCAGCACGATAGTGTTGAGATGACGTCACAACAAAGGAATTGGGGGCGTGGCCAACTCTAAGCGTTCACACTAAACGAAACGATTGTAACTAAGCTAGCTAGCTAGCTAGGGGGCAGCATTATAACAGACATCTAAATACTTGCTTCGGGCAGTAGCCAGTTAAAATGTCTACCATAAGGCGTAAGTACTGCTAACAATGAAATAAACTCGATATATTAAACCGCACCGTATTTCACTTCCAAGCGGTAAAACAAAGAGTGAAATAATCGTAAAACAAACCATTTATAACAGAAATACTGTTTGTACTTCAGGTGAAAAGTTTTACAAAGCACAATTCATGGAATTCTTCCAGTTCAACTATAATCCAACATCTTTGTTCACTATAAAATAAATAATGTTAGACGGAAAAATACAGACACTTTTTTACGTTGACACCTACAGGTACTAGATCATAAGCATCGAAATTAAGTCATTGGACAAAACTCTAGTATAATACGAAACATATATAAAAATAATAGTTAACCACTTAGGATGAGTGATAATTTCTCACCTTATTTTTTTTTTATTATTATTAAATCCCCGTCAATATCTCTTATTGCCCTTTTTTGATGATCCACATTAGTTTTTTGTTTGACTGCAATCCCACCTGATGGTAAGCAGTGATGCAATCGTTGATGGCGAGGCGCACTAGTTTATTAGGATTTTTTTACTCTAGCCTTGAAGACACCTAAATTATAATCAGACGGGAAGACTGCAGCAGGCAAACTGTTCCAGTCCTTCGATGTACGCAGTATAAACGATGAGGCAAAACGCTAATAATCTAAATAATCTCTTTTTTTAATTACGAATGTAATATATCAATAATATTTATTTAAACAGCAATGTCCTAAGATTCAATTCGTGAACAAAATTCAATCAATCCAACCTACTTGCTGCTGATTTTTTTTTTGTTGTCGACCAGTGTTATCGACAGTCAGTAATTTTAGGTGTTTATTTTATTCACTTAATAATAGTAGGACAAAAGACCTAAACCCTCTAAGAAAGCTATCTATAGCGCATAAAGATGAAACGAGGTACCTCTAAGTGCTACGCCTTTGATCGTATGTCTCAAGGGAAACGACTAATGACATGATCGTATCACTATTTACCGTAGGGAAGACGTTGGCAGATCATCAAAGTATCTTCTATTCGTAACATTTAAATGAAACTGATACTTTTATAGTATTAAATGTTGTTCTTGTCATTAGCTACTGTGGCCTTAGTATTCTAAACAAATAAATCAAAAACTCAAAACATTTATTTCAAATAAACCATTTGAATTTATTTAGGCACTTTTAAATTATAAAGATCGGTTCAAAAAGGTCGTTATTTAGACAATTTTGAATTATAAATATCGGTTCAAAAAGGTCAGTAAGTCACAAAAAAGATGAAGTTCCAAAGCATAGATTTCTATGAAAAAGAATGAGTAAGGAACTCCAAGGATACTCTTTAAAATTAGTAAGTAATTACAAAATTATGATTACATCGTTAATGTTGGTTCGAATCGAGGAGGATTTGTAGGCGGTCGCCTCCTTCTGCTAAGTAATAGTATTAGTTTGCCGTCCGGCGTAAAATGTTCCACGCGCTCCTCAAGGAAATTTCAGCAAACCACAAGGGCCTTGCAGGGCCGACTACCTGCAAGGGCCGCTTGGAATTTCTGAAAAAGAATACTGAAACAAAGGGCAACTGGTGTGGTTTTAGTCAGTAAAAGTTTGAAACGCCTTCCCGTTTCACCCAGATCAGCAGAAGATTCCCACTTTAAAAAAAAAACTTTAATGTTGACAATATAATTATATATAAGTAGAACGATGAAGAAAGAAGTGCACGTTAAAGGGGCCAAAGCTTAAACTTTGTTTTTCCTCGAAACTATCTGCCTACTTACGAACTCCTCGAAAGCAAGAGAAATCCGACACGTCGCCAACAATATCAATTAATACACCGAAACTTTGTAAAGAGGTGGACAGCAAAAGACTTACACTTGAGGACAAGTTCCGTACAAACACGAAGTTCGGGAATATACTTGACCACAACTTGCATCAAGGAACTGGGTCGCTCAACTGTCCCCACTTCCAAACTATGGCAACCCCTTCAGTTCTGTCAAATGTAAAATGATACAAGTTACGTTCTAGTGGTTTAGTGTGGGTCTCTAGTGGAACTACTTAAGTTGAACTTTCATCTAATGGGCTTGGTTAAGGCAAAATACGAGAGGTTAAGAAATTATGTACTTCATTTAGAAAATGTAAGAAGCAATGATAATAATAAGATTTAAAAAAAGTGTTTTCGGTATTTATTTAAGATAAGTCAATACTCAATACTTTATTGCATTCCATATTGTGTACATAGATGGTATAAAATATTGCAAGATTACAAGTCTTGAACATGATGTCTTTTTCTATGGTTTTGTCTTACATAAATATTTGAAAATAGTATATTTTGAAATACAACTGAAGGAAGTTTGTTATTGCAACCGAGGCAGACATCGCCCGAGCCGCAGGCGAAGGTTTTATGGAGCCAAATGCTGCAATGTGAAAAATATCATTTTATTTTTCTTTGATCGCCAAAATACAAAAAGCATTTTGTTCACAAAATCACGATAGATAGACCAAAAGTAAGTACTTATTCTTTACATCTGAAAATAAACCCTTTATAATAATAAATTATCAATGAAACATTATGGCAATAACAATAATTACATCCGAATGAGCCGACTTATTATGTTCAATTTCCACGGTACGGTATTCTGCGCAAGCAATTAATTTTCTCAGTGGCAACACTCGGGTACATGTTGTGTTGTGTGCCAGTGCATGACGTAGCGCCGAGCTCGACGCTCGTTAGACAAGGAACTTCATTAGAAACAGGCAATATTGATTGCTGCTTGCTGAATCATTGTTTCCTCATTAAATATGGTATAACGATGCCATCAGCTGTTACATGATCGTCTATTGTCTGAGCAAGAAATTAGCGAACGTAATGCCAAAATTGTTTGGAATGTTTACCCATACAAAGAGAAGTGGTGGATATTATAAAATAATAGTCGCGGGGAGCAAAATGATTGTTATTGCTAAAAGAAGGTGAGGAAGGTAGGTACAGGTATCATAGTTAATATTATGAGGGTGAAAATTTATATCCTACTGACGAAGGTACCGGGGGATGCGGTCTCCCAGGGCAGGTATGTCTTGGCGGTGTCTTTCGACATTGCCAACGCCTTTAATTCCCTGCCCTAGAGTAGCATTAGGACCATCCGGTACCACCGGGTGCCCGACTATCTCTTTCGTGTGATCGAGGCCTACCTAATGGACAGGTACGTCATCTACCCTGGTCACCAGGGAGAACGGAAACGGCGAGACATCTCGTGCGGTGTTCCTGCAAGCGGACCGCCCTTGTGGAACATCGGGTACGACTATGTGTTGAACGGCACTTTCTTGACGGGATTAGCGTAGATGACACGCTAGTTCTGGCGCAGGAAGAGTCATACCAGGCGGCGGCGGTCGAACTGTCAACGATTATCACGGGGTTGCGATAATCGTTAACAGGATCCAGCAGTTGACACTGCACAAGTCTGAGACTATGTGTTTTCACGGCGACGGAGCGCGCCGCCACCGGGTTCACAATTAACGGTAGGAGAGACATCTTTTTTAAACAACAACGATTAAAACCAATTACAGCAGCTGTTTGATTGGATCTTAATTAAAACTGCATCTGATGGAAGGCTGAGCAGGAAATGACTTTTTACTTTAACTGGACTAATAAGGTGGGTTTTGCTTGTCGCTTAGCCTTCCTGCACAAGGCGAAGTTTACCTCACAGGAAATTTAAGAGTTTTAAGGAAGTTACAAAGTTAAAAAACTAGTTGTTGATGAAAAATCATGCCCCGGTTTCACAAATAAAACACAAGAAAAGTTATGCTTTATAAAATTAATTCTCAAAGATGATGGTGCTGTCATTCACCTTGCTGACAATAGTACATTTTGATACAAGTGCAGAAAGTTCGTCATTGCGACCGAGGCGGAATTCGTGTGTTCGGCTCCATGCCGAGGGCTGCAGTGACAAATTCGCAAGTATATCAAACGACGTTTTCCAATACACTTACGTCTCGTGGGAGTCGACGCGTGCCCTGCTAATTTAATTACAAAAACATTGTGGCGTGGGCGCGCTTTTTCCGCATTAGTGCAGAAAACAGTCCATTGCGTGACTAAAATCGGCGGGATAAGAGCGAGTTTTCAAGTAAGTTCATTGAACAATATATTCTGTTTTACACAACAGAGTGTGTACCAAGGTGAACTTCCATTGAGCTGAATATGATGATAACACATTTACTGTGCGTTAAGGAGAACAAAATGTTCTAGTTTGATGATATGATCATCATAATTGCTTTGAGTGACTTTAGCCATCACCATGTTATCTCTAATATCACTTGTCTGGGTAGTGGGTAAATGTGAAAGTGAACACCAGGGCCCTAGCACAAAAGCAATGAAGGAACGGGTTGGCTTTTTTAGTCAGCAAAAGTCTGACACTATCTCACTCTCCAACCAAGGGCGGGAGTTGTCATTGGATGATGTTTACCCACCAAAAAAAAAAAATCAATTGACTAGAATCTCCAACAATTTTGGTTTTAAACCGAAAATCTCAATCAAAATTATCATTCATCTTTCAAATTGCGATTCTATCGCATTCAAGCACAATTTATTTATCCAATATAATAATAACAATACAACACTTTATTACAAAGTTTGAGTTGATACTCAAAACTTGCATCAGATGACAAGCCTTAAATAAATTTGTTTTATTAATGAACGTCGTTAAAATATAATTAATTGCTTTTATAGCACTTTTGTTATTACAGTTATTGTTTGTAATAATTATATTACGTGTCGAAGTATTTTCGAGTGTTATAAACACGTATTTGTGATTAAATATGGGTGTTAAAATTTTATTACTTGAGTATGTTAATTGTGTTTGACTGTTAACAATGAATATTTTTTTTATATTGTGGTGCACAATTATGAATTATCACTTTTTTTAAGTTGGAAATCTTCAAATAAATCCCCTCGCTTTGAGTGGAGGGAGAGGGCGTGTCAGAATTTTACTGACAGCTAAAATCCACCTTTTTGTTTAAGTGAGAAATCATCCAATGACTCTCGCTCTAGGGCGGAGCGGAAGGGCGTGTCAGACTTATACTGACTAAAACCCACTCCTATATTCCTTCTTTGCCTTCGTTCCAGGGTCCCGGGATGCTCTTTCGCACAACCCATGGCGCCAATAGGCTTCGACCCTGCTGGGCCCATACGGTTTGTTTACGGTTGTCATCTCTTTGAGGCGCGCGTGGAACACAACGCTCCACCGAAGATTCGGGTTCGTTCCGGACGGCTGTCGCACGGCCAGAAACCCACGTCTATGGTATCTGGAAATCGGGATAGGGATGCCGGCGGCTGGGACGTGTGGAAGTCTGTTCCCTCACGCGTGCGGCCGCCTCCTTCGCTATTACAGCTTCGCAGAAAGAGGCGACCACCGGCCATTTCTGTACCAGAACCCGGCGCGAAAGGTCGTTGCCGGCGATCGAACTGAAACCCATATATTCTTTCAGTAGCCCTTTTCCTTTATAGGGACGTGGTAACTCTTTCGATCAATCCCATAGCCCAATTATAAATTTCCGTGGTGGCGAAAGATAATGTCTGGTCGATATTATGGCATATCGAAATTCGGCTTAGTAGATCGCCCCTATCATTTTATTCACATGTTGAGTTTGTGAAAGAGGTTGGAATGTAAGTTAATTCTCTTTGTAAAACTCTAAGTGTTTTACCTCTATTTACGTCCGGGTACTATACTTACCTGACCTCTATCTACTACGTAAAATATACTATCGTTTCACAGGGACACTTTCGCTTTTATTGTTTGTGTTATCTAAATGACATCACGGCCATAAAAATGGTGTAGAAAAAGCCGCCTTTTATAAATAAATCTAAACTGCGGGAATAGCTTTCTAATAAATATTGTTTTTGCGTGACTGGAGACCTAGAGTCTACAAAAAGTTTCTATACGTTCACAAAACTAAAAATACACAGTACTTTTTACTACAATTTTATTCATGATTACTCAAACATAGCTGGCCAATCATTAATCAAAATTTTTCGAGTACGTGTTTGTTTTTCGAATACATCATTTTTTTGACATTCTTGCATTTTTTTTGTGGACAGTGTGTATGCAAGAGAGATATTGTGTCATATGTTTAGATTTAAATCTAGATTTGAATTATGATTTGACAGCTGTGTATTCGAAATTCGAGATTCGAATTGGGCATTGGTCATAGATACTGATTGTTAAGAAATTCATTTATCATAATACATAAAATAATGTTCAACTTTTAGAATCTTATCATTTTCCAGCCAGTCCCTTATTACTTAGGATCGCTGCAACACGTTTTCGTCTTCAAATCCGTCATATTAACTGTCACGCTTTCACTGACTCTCATTCCTTTTATTTATTTATTTTATTATTGATAGGCTCTCGTTTGACCGCTATCTCACCTGATGGTAAACGATAATGTGATCTACGATGGAGCACACTTGCCTCGAAGTAATCCATTCACTCTTGACTTAAAAATAGGAATTCCACTCCTTAGCGGTACGTATCATAAATGTTTTCGTACATATGAATGGGATGTCCATCATGTACCGATGGTGCAACGCCGTATGTCTAGTCGCCGTAGGTCCAATGATGGAGCAGGCACACTTCCCCAATATGTAATCGATAGAAAACCGACAAGAAATCATATTATACATTAGAATCTATCAATATTTGTGTGACCTACCTACATTGCTTTTCATTCTGATATTTATTAGTTGAACTCGGTTAGTAAATCGGTAAAACCTAAATCATATTCTCATTCCATTATTATGCCGTTAATGGGTCTTACCGTAATGTGGCACAAATAAGCTCTTAATTGAAGTGTGCGCAGGTTAACCACAGTAATTAGCCGTGTGATCGGCAAATGCGATGAACGCTGTGTATTGTGTTTGTGCCGATTTATAAATAATTTAGACGTAAATGCTTAGATACATTTTACTCTCAAAATACATTAGTGGTCTCCGCCGTTATTGCTTTATAACAGACGAAAATTAATTCTTGCTTGATTAGAGATATAATTGTGATAATATTAGTTGCTATAGATAAATAAAACATAACAGCATAATTATCCTTTTAAATGATCCCACTATTGGGACTCAGGCCTCCTCTAGGAGAGGGAATGGGCCGCAATCAACCATGTAAGTCCAGTGCGGATTGGTGAATGTCACATGTCTTCGAATTTTTGGTTCTAGGACATGCTGGTTTCCTCACGATGTTTTCCTTCACCGTTTCTAATTAAAACAACACAAAATACCAAAAAACACTTTACCAATGTTCTCTATTACCCCCTGTTAAGAGAACAAGTAAAAATAAATATTATTGCGAGAAAAGAACGTTGGGAACTTTTGTATAAATCGGATTAAGTACTTTGACCGGCCGTCCTGACGCTGGCGAGGAGCGATCGCATTTTAAAGTTGGGCAAAAAGAAACAAAGCTTCTGTTTCAATTCTGTTTCCCGTTTCCCAAGTGCTCCTTGAGCCTTTAAAAACAAAAATTGATGAAACGATATTGATAATATTTACAACTTAATTTATGAAATTGTTTATGAACTCGTACAACCTCGTGTTAAGGAAAATTAGCTAAATATTCGGCGAGCCTTTAAAAATATTTTGATAAAACGATGATATTATTTACAATTTAATTTATAAAATTGTTTGTTAACTCATACCACCTCAAATTAAGGTAAATTCTAACAATATTTGCCGTTGTAGTATGTAGATACCTGATAAAGATCCTGATGTGCATAAAAAAAAAACGAAATAAAGTAATTAGTAGTATAAATGATTTCTATTCATTTAAAAGGGCCTGTCGACCCAGTCGTAGACAGCACTAGAGTGAGTGTGTTCATTTTGTTGTATAATCTGAACTTAACAGAAACATACTCGTAAGTAGTAAAAACTAACAAAAAAAAATTCTGGCCCATATTTTAATGATCCACCTTTGGCAGGAATCCGGCCACCGTAGGCGCGGGCTCGCGGACGGTGGGCAATGGGTAGCTCGCTGTCCGTCCGTCCGGTAACAGACCGGTCCGAGCTCAGGTCGTCTACGGCGCGCACCGTTCCCGCGCGCCTCAAGGAGTTGTCAGCAAACTGTAGGGGTCCAGCAGGGCCGAAGCCTACTGGGGCCAAAGGTTATGTGAGACTGTCACCAAAGGCCCCAGGATAAAGGCAAGGAATGGAAAGGTAGGTTTTTAGTCAGTAAAAGTCTGACACTGTTTCCCGCCCCACCCAAGGGCGGGATTCGTCATTGGATGATTTTACCTACCACAAAAAAAAAAAAAAAAAAAAAAAACCTTTGGCAGGAAAGCACGCGCAGCGGCCGTCACTGTCGTGGCCGAATATCAAAGTCCTCATTAAATGTCAAACATTTGCAGCGTTGCATTTTACATGAAAATAATGGTTAGGTACGATGTAACTATACGAACCTGAAGTATCTAGCTTTGAAGATATATGGCTGGAAGATAATGCAACAATTTGTAAGTTTTAGTTTTATCTGGTTTCTTTCACTCATGCAAGATATTGTAATCTTTAAAGGAGTGTTTAGCCTCCCTGCAAAGATATTTTTTAGTGTCTGTAATCTTTTATAGCTTCTCCGGCTTTTGGTAAAGCGAGAGAGATTGTCAGTGGCGTGGGTTTTAGTTAGTAAAAGCCAAGGGGAATTTTTGATAGGCCACTGTGAAAGAGCAACAGGTTTTAGTCAGTAATAGTCAGACACGCCCTCTCGTTCTAAAAGAACAGATCAGAACAGAACGTATCGTCAGACAACAACAGATTGTCGAATGATTATCCGCCATTTTCTTTTAAAAAAACTCACTTTAAAAGATTTTTTTTAGTCCAGTTTTCATGAAATAGTGATTTTATAAGGATAGACGAACTGAGAGGGTTCTATTGATGATTATAATCATTATAATTGCGTAAACAAAAAAGTGTCATGGCCGCAAAAATTTTTTTTTCATCATGCAACTTAACACGGACTAATAATAAAATTCATTAAAATACAATGTATTAAATAAATTATGTTTCCTACTAGAGTAAACGACGATGTCTGTGCTAGTATTAACTGTGTGACAGATATCGATGACTTCCTTGTACAGCTTTCAGTATCAGTACGTAATAATTACAGTATTAAAAGTAAAAAAATATATTTTGATACAAGTTCATTTTGCTAAATGGTCCAAATATAAATAATAAAAAAATATAATTAAAAAAAAAATGAATTTCACGTTCTATCCTGGCAATTGGCAAGTTCAGCTTAATATGTAAAACACAATTAGCCATATTGTGGGATATGATAGGTATTCTTAGTACGTTGCCACAATTACCTATCAGAAAATCGATCATTTTGTTCACCTTGCACCCGTCAAGGTGAAAAAAGTAATTGCACATCCGTACCCTTACATACTAAAGTTACTTCCACCGTCCACTAACCATTTTGTTAAGGCGCGGCGACCACGTAACTCAGGAAACAATCAATCAAATACGTGGAAAGTCACAGCACTTGTTTCGGTTCCCGTGCAACGTGTGAGACATCCATCAAAGTCGGATCATTCATCAGCTGGACCTGGCCGGCGCTGTTGACGATGTAGGTATGGAAAAACATTGTGTAGATTCGTTTGTACGATAGACAAACAGAATGATGTGTTTTCGCTTTTCCCTATAGATATGCGGAATTGTTCGAAAGAGTTAACGCGGCCCTAGGAAGCAAATAGCCACTGAAGGAACATAGGTGAGTTTTAGCCTGTAAAAGTCTAAAACTGATAACTTTGAAGGTGTTATACGAGACCATAGAATATCATAGCATAGCTTCAGCCTTATAATGTTCCCACTGCTGGGAATCACTCAAGGAGAGGGAATGGGCCATAATCCACAACGCAGGCCCAGTGTGGGTTGATGGATGTCACATGTCTTCAAATTTTTGGTTTTAGGACATGCCGGTTTCCTCTCGATGTTTGCCTTCACCTTTTGAGAGCAGCATCGAACATTTAACCTGAATTTCAATGCACGATTCTATACACCCGGATTTTGGTTTCCGCACTTAGACCATGATGGGCTATTGTACTTACGTGTAAATTTCTCTATGACTTGTAGCAGATCAAATGTCACCGACAGAGGATCTGAATGCCTGACGGAATTCGATCCAAAAAAGAAAAAGAAAAAAAAACATTAGAGAACCTAAATTCTTATAACTTTATTGTTTTTTCCGATCATGTGACCGAACTCTCAGTTACCTACCGTACATCGGGATTCCCTTAGGATGTAATAAATATCGTAAACATTTTAACAAAAGCTAAATAACTCGCTGCACGTAGGTGCATTTATAAAGATTTTAACAAACTGCTAAAACTCTTCACATAAGTACAAATAAAGATAGAACACGTTATCATTTCACATTCTTAAATCCTCTCACAGTTTCCATGTTTAAGTAAAAAATGGCCCCAAAAATAGATACAAAGCAAATGAGAAGAATCTTCAGCATTTCCGCGTTGAATTCCATAAATCAGGTTCAGTCACTTTCGCTGACAATAGATACACAAAAAGGAAAACTTTGTACAAAATTCTTCAAAGCCGTAATAATTTCTTAAACCAGGGGCGTAGCTACCGCCGTATCAACCGTATCAACGATACAGGGCCCCCGGATTACAAGGGCCCGATGTGTGTAAAAATTTGTAACATTTTATCCACTGGCCATCTCCTCCCGTGACTAATCGCGACTCCATCTTACTATCCTGTGCTGTTCTGTGCTAGAAAATTGACAACTAAAAAGTAATATTTTTTAAAGGGTCCCTCAGGTGTTATCTACGCCACTGCCGTAAATATCAAACCGTAGTAAGTAAGACAACATTTTATGTTAGAGATAAGAAAGCCTATTAATGTTTAAGATGATTAGTATTTAAGGTAAGGAAATCGGAAAGACATTAGGTTCAGTCGTTTGAGAAGGTAAAATCGATTTTCTGACTGAGACCAAGTAGGTGTTGGAGGGAAACAGAATGAAGGATAGTTATATTCTGTAATTACTACTGAAAGCTAAAGCATAACCTAGGAAAACCGAAAAAACAACGCTTAGGCATTCTTCAGATCAACGTACGCACGGTCGCTGACTGTGAGCGGCGTATGGTCAACTTCTCTTTCACACCGAACAGACTATAAGCTATTACGTATTTTTGGTCGCTGACTCTCGGTGACCGATTTATAGTACTACGCGTAACAAGCCTGCTCTTTTGTTCACACAAGTAACGCATTCTAAGCTATAACATAATGTCGGATTGGTGAGAACTCAAACTGCAGAGTGAGTCCACGATCACACTGGGGCTGACAGTGAGCTTACTCACAGTCAGCAGCGATGTGAACAATGCCTTTAGGCCACCTAATTAAGCCATAAAAAGACTGAAGGCAATTATGGAATTCAGGTCTTAATTACAGCTAACACAAACATTTACTGTAAAAAAAAATCAATTCTACGTTAGCTATAAAAATGAACCTAAATATAGGGTTATTACATAAATTCCTAGTAAATAATTTTCGAGCTGTGTTTCTATGAATCGCTGTGGTTTGCCGGTCGATAACATGAGGTAGTGACCGCGTCACTACGTGAATATATGAACGTGATAGAAATAGAAAAAAAAAACTTTAATTCAATAAAATATTGCTCGATTAGTTTTTATAATAAACGTAAATGAGGGCACCGTGTAATGATGTAAAATTATAATATTTTGACAAATAAAATAGAAAAGCTTTTTTTACAAAATAATATAAAAAATGGACTCATGGACTACTATTACGGTGGCTTGAATGGTTGGTCATTTAGGTGATACGTGGGTGCGAATCCGGCGACGTGCAAAGCGAAGCGAATGCGATTAGCGTTTTATATTTTATACGCGAACTCTTGCAGCGCGGTGTGGCTTGTTTTATATAAATGCAGCTGAAGTGGCAACTTCGCGCGCATGTAAGTTAGAGCCATCACATCGCGTTGAACTAGCGTGAACCGTATCGCTTCGCAACTGTATTCGCGTTGAATGGCCTACGCAGCACTAAAACACTCTCACGGGTGAACTACGCAAACTAAATCTCAGATTCTAGTTGGTTTGTTCATTCGACATGAACAACTTATAGAAGCGAGAGTGAATGAGAACGCAGCAATGTTCGAACTAGTCGCATCATTACTACCGTACACTTACTGTAAATACGCTTCTCATCGTTCGTTCAGTTGTCTTGTCTGTGCAACCAGCAAAGTGAGTGCACAATCTACCTTTCTCTAGTTCAAATCAGGAGCTGACGAACTAAAAGAGTGACCTAGTTCGCTGTGGAGCTGCGCATTGAACTAAGCGCTGCAGGTCATGAACTATCTACTATGCGTAAGACTACATTTTTTTGCTACATTATTCTATCATCTTTCTGTTCCCATATAAAGTATAGGGTTTAAAAAAAAAGTATTGAATCTTCATTCATACAAATTATCATCAACGGTTCTCAAATAAAGTATTGGAACTTTCATGCATTACATTATCTTTCTGACCTTATCCAAAGTATTAGATTTTCTTCAATAGATATCATCTTTCTGTGAGCCTAAAAACGTTACATGAGCAATTCATCTAGAGCAAATCATATTCCGAATTCCCAGCAGATCATAAGCAATTCTTCTAATGTTCGTAAGATGGTTGCACAAATTAGTCGAATCATACTCAATTAACTGCATATCAGAATCATATTCCTTGTAAATATTGCCGTATAAAAAAATATGATTCATGTTATGATTCTACAAAAGTGGCCTTTTTAGACCTGCTGTTCTCTTTCAAAATATAAGATCTTTTTGAATTCCTTTTACCATCTTTCTATTTTTACCCAAAGTACTTACTGGGTCTTCTTCTTTTTAATTAATATGCATCATTTCTGTAGTCGTTCCTTTCTTTGCGAAAGATAAAATAACTACTACCATTTTATCTTTTACATAATCTTTGCATCGACTTTCTGACCTTCCCCTTTTCACATTAACTGTTTCTACTAAATTCTTATTATTCTTATCCATGTTATCCTTCAAAATATTCTTCACATGCACGCACGCCTGGCTCGTTCTAATAAGAACAGGATATTTTATTACGCAATTACGACAATTCGTGATATTCATTATCAGAAAACATTAAGCAGGCTCGTATACGTCGGCGGAAATTACTTTCATATTAACAGGGGAACCGTAGAGCAAGTAGGCCGTGTATCCTATTTCACGCCAAATGCTTTTAGGGCGATAACATTTTTAAAGTAAGCATTATAAAAAAAAATTAGGCCTAGAGGTCCAGAACAGATTGGAGGTGTGGTTGCACAGACTGGAGAGTGTTGGCCTGAAATTAAGTAGAACGAAAACGGAATACTTGTTCTGCGATTTCGGCGGTCTCTCCAATCCAAGAGCTAAAGGCACTGCCTTTAGCTCTCGCCGGAACGCCCATACCGATCTGCTCCGACTTTCGGTACCTCGGGTCGCTCATCCAAGGGGATGGTGAGGTAGACCGAGACGTAACACATCGGATCAACGCAGGATGGATGAAATGGCGACAGGTCACGGGAACAACTTGTGACCCACGGATGCCACTCAAGTTGAAGGGTAAAATCTACAAGTCCGTGATAAGGCCTGTCATACTGTATGGATCAGAATGTTGGGCTTTGAAAAAGACGGAAGAAAAAAGATTGCACGTAGCGGAGATGAGAATGTTGAGATGGATTTGGGGTGTGACGAGAATGGATAAAGTGAGAAATGAGTATATCAGGGGAAGTTTGAAAGTGGCGCCAGTGACTGAAAAGTTGAAAGAAAATCGTTTGTCTTGGTATGGTCATGTGAAGAGGAGGGATGAAACACATGTTACTAAAAGAGTTCTGAGTTTACAAGTTGATGGATGGAGAGGAAGAGGGAGGCCGAAGAAGAGATGGATGGATTGTGTGAGGAGTGATATGAAAGAAAAGGAAGTTAGTGATAGTGTGACGGCTGACAGGATAGAGTGGAAGAAAAAAACGTGTTGCACCGACCCCAAGTAATATGGGACAAGGGCAGGAAGAAGAAGATTATAAAAAAAAATACTCATCAGTTTAATGGATAGAAGTACCTAACACACAAAATTCAATTGTTATTTAGAAAATGAGATTTAAAAAAAAACATTGCCCTTTATTTATTTATTTAAACTTCATGTATAGTACTGGTACATAGGCGAAATTAATGCAACAATGCATTCACTACCAGTCAACCTTTGGGTTAAAAAAGACAACACTGTGATAGGTGTGTACAATAAATAAATAACACATAATGTTCTTTACTAGTAATTACTCCTGTATCTTGGGTGCGTTCACCAACATGTAAAAGTCACATACACAAGATACCCGGAACAACAATCAGTATGTCATACAAATATTTGTTCCGTGCGGGAATCGAACTCGCGACACGCAGTCCAGCAACTAATCGCTAAACCACTACACTAACCGCGGCCGCCGCAAACAAATTATGTGCTTACTTCATGTACCTACAAAGTAACTAAGAGCCAAATTCACCAATAAACTAATCGCGATTCGTTCAAACAAAACGCAGTTTGAGACTAATCGAGATTATAGCTTCATTTTGCGTTTCACCGCGATGAATAAAACTTAGTTTACTCTAAACTCAGTTTCAATTCTTTTGTTGTCGGCCATGTTTACGACACAGGTGTTTAAACTAGATTACGCCAAGTTGAACTAAGTTGAATGATGAAATCAGCCCTAAGTAATAATTATTAAACACGGTACCTCATTAGAAAAAAGTTACACCACCCAATTTTGTATGTATTTTTATAACTTCCCTGCCCAGTTATTAAATGATACTTACTTTGCTACATTTGTAATTAATAGGAACGTTTAATTAGCACTTACCATTGTTATGGCTTCGAGCAGTCAGAGAAAAAGTGTGCCTTAAGCAAAAATATACGAGTACAATTCCCACAACATGAATTTAAATTTTTGTAATTGTTGTAAATGATATTTATTTTGCAAATAGGTTTTTCAAAAACACTTTTACATGTAAATTTTTTTGTCAGTTTAAACTAGGTGAGGCCGGTGTTTCATAGCTGACTATCCTGAGAAGAAACACCGAAACCAACTCAGAGGTCAAAGTCTCTTTTAAAATAACATGTAGAACCATGCAGATTAGTAGGTGATAGGTGTAAACAATTTATAATAATATCTGAGTGTGTATGTTTGTTACTTCTTCACACTCATGCGACTACACGGATTTGGTTCGCGGTAGACTATGTTCATGGAATTGCACATAGCACTTTTTGACCCGTGAGTCTTACGGGTGAAGCCACTTTTAACAGCTAGTTTATAATAGTAGTGCTCCACATCAACTTTTACTCCACATGTAAAAGATCTCATTTGTTTCCACAACTCGAAAACTTGGTAATTGCGAGTCGATCTGCGACGGTAACATTAACATGATTCGCTACATCGTTCGTATTGCCTTCGGGTGATATCGGTGTTCCCTTATACTTAAGAGGGTCCTTCCTTAGCCATCTACCGTCAACGTTAACACGCTATAAAATCTTATTGTTGCATGCAACGTGATAACGCCTGAACGCTGTGTTGGCGTTCGGTAATTCTGTCACTCACTCGAATATTTCACGAAACTAGTTCCAGGAAATACATGTTTTTTTTTAAACCTTAAAAGTTTTTGGAATAATATTTTTGACATTCCAAATCTCAATATTTAAATATGCAAGGTTTCTATCGAATGATATACTTTTATAAAATTAGTACATCATGATGGGACCTGCCATTTTGCGTTAACTTGAAAATGACTGGTTTTCATTTGGCTTTACTAGATTAGTTTTACACAATTTTATGTTATGATTCAATAAAAAAAGCCCGCCTTTATTATCAGTGTGACAATGAATTGCATATCTATCTATCAAGTCTACAACTTATCAAGTAATATTATAGTCAAGATATCTGTATTTTCAAAATATCTAAACCAAGATGTGTAATAACGTCGTAATTACGTAAGTGTGGTTTTATGGAAATTAAATTCAGGTTGGGCGCTCTTAACTAGACGGTACGGTTATTTAGGAAGACGGAATGAAAAGAATTTCTTATTTCGTTATATTGATCTTGTTGTTTCTTTTATACGTCGTAATAATTAATTTCGCATATTGATACTCGTGTAGCATATATTGTATGTTGATGTATTAGGCTAGTTTAAGCTATCAAAGATCAATCATTAGATAATATCGTTTGGTTAGCAATAATGTAGCATGTAACTAATGTAGTGAGTAAAACAATGAATAGTACACAACCAAGCGTTCTTCTCCATACGAAACGATCAGTTGGATAGTTGAATATTTTATCCAAAGTCGAAATTAGAATAAATGTATTCAATTCGTTTCAATATTCTGAAACTGTCAAGTAACAGAATGAGGATGTATACACTGATAGGTGACGTCAATGCTATAATGTTACGTATGTACCTACAAAAGAGATAGCAAGATGTTCCTTCTCTTCTTCATATCAAGTTTTACTTTCACTTTTCACATTTTAAAATCCTAATTGCTGCTTCATTTAGCTGGTAGGACCGTTTCGTGATCGTTTCGTTTTGGTTATAGCAGTTATTACAATATCCTCAATATTTCTTTAATCTTAGATTAGACTGGCCTGTTAGTCTAGTGGTTAGTGGCCCTGACTGCTATGCCGGAGGTCGTGGGTTCGATTCCCACCCAGAACAAATGTTTGTGTGAAGAGCACGATCATTTGTTCTGTGTCTGGGTGTTATTTATCTATAATATGTATGTATTTAGAAATATATAAGTATGTTTATCAGCTGTCTGGTACCCATAACACAAGCTCTGCTTAGCTTGGGACTAGACGGTGTTGTGTAATAGTTGTGGAAATATATTATATTATATATTATTATATTATATTTCTTCGTACGAGTCTAAATAATAACATATTTACCGTACCCGTTATTTCCCGTAATATTTTAAGATCGCGAAATATAACGATTCAAATGATTAATAATATTTATTTTGCAAAAGGGTTTCAAAAAAACTTTTTCTTGTAAATTTAAACTAGTTCAAATTTTACACCGACTTTATCTAGATAAAGCCGGTGATTCATAGCTTAGTTTCGGTGTTACATTTTCTTCTCAAGGTAGGCCTACCTTGAGAAAAAAATGTAATACCGAAACTAATTCAGGGGCAAAGACTTTTTTAATGTGCATACAGCAAATATAATGGTTCAATCATATGGAAACCATGCAGATCTTTTGAGGAAAGAACCATACAGATTTGAGTGAACCTATGTAGTCAGTCCAAGCCTTTGTCAGTATTCTTATAGCCCAACCCTTGACGAAAAATACCAAGGAAAGGAATTTCTGAAATCTTTATTTCCATTTTTGTTTTTTTTAATAAGTCATTGACCGTTATTGCCATGCTAAAATACAATAACTATAATTTATATAATTACATTTATATAAACAATAACATTTAAATTACGCAAGTGTAAGATTATAATGTGTATTCCTGTTTCTCGTATATCTTAAAAATAAAACCCGCGTCGAGATATAATCCGTTATAGCTAGCTTATTTAAGTTGTGACATGTCATCACAGAATAACAGATGGGAATGTTCACTCTCTGTACGTTTTTAGATTACTTTTTGAATGCCTACATGCGTGGCGGGATGTCACTTCAATGTTTTTGTTCGGCACTGAATAACCTACATTTTTTTTGTGCTGTTTTTAGTTGTGCTAGTAATCATTGCGCTGTGTACAATTTGTTTGATTGTGTTTTGGTCTCTGTGGGTACGCGTAAGAGTATGAGTATCAAGGGTTTGTAAAAGCTGATTCACAGTATTGAGTGTTTTTTTTTTTGGGTTGGGAAATCACCTAATGTCTTCTCATCATGCGCGTGCGAGCCCTCACGACGGGGGATGCGGTGTCCCGGGGCAGGTGTGTCTTGGCGGTGTCTCTGGACATCGCCAACACCTTCAACTCCCTGCCCCCCCCTCCCCCCCTATGTGAGACTGTCACCACAGGCCCCGGGATAAAGGCAAGGAACGGAAAGGTAGGTTTTTAGTCAGTAAAAGTCTGACACTATTTCCCGCCTCACCCAAGGGCGGGATTTGTCATTGGATGATTTTACCTACGTTAAAAAAAAAAAACCTAATGTCTTCTACCGCGCTAAGGTAGAGTAGCAGAGCGTGTCAGGTTTTTACTGACTAAAACATTCTATGTTCCTTCAGTGGCACTTTGTGTTGTAGGACTACGGGTTTCCCTTTCAGAAATCAACATATAGCCCGAGTAGGCTTCAACTCTGTTGGGCCCCATTAGGCGCTAACGTCGACTTGGGCTGTTGCTGGACAGTTGGACGATGAACACCTTCCTACAAAATAGACCGATAACCTAGTAAGGTTGCGAGAATCCGATGGATGAGGGACGCATAGGCCGGTCCTATGCGTCCGACATCCATTGGATTTTCGACAACAACACTTGGCCCTTTCATTGTGGCAACACTTTGGGGAGGCCTATGTATTGTCTACGGATGTCTAGTGGATGTCTTTCAGCTGAAATGATGATCCAAATCCAAATCCAAAGCATTAACAAAAAAAAATCTTTCCTCCTCCTGATTGAAGGTGCTGGGTCAATAAGATGAAATGTAACTGAAATTAAGAATCAATACATCTCGAATGCAAAAGCACTCGTACATTTTGTAAGGAAAATCCTGTTCGATCCAGTTAAGGCCATTAATTGAGTATTCTGTTTCTACCGTGTTGGTGAGAGCTGTCAGCACATAGCTTATGCTGCGGTAAAAAGATTAACCTGTTAGCTGCCAATATCGTGAATTTTAAAAATACTTTTAATGCTTTTTATTCATCATTCTAAACCTGTTGATAGTAGGTTAGAGAGATCACTAGAAAAGACATGTTTTTTTTTTTAAATTGATATATTTTAATGCTTGAAGCTAGAAGTCTCGGTATGTTAAGATGGTCACCCATCCACAGACCGGCCTTGGTAAGCGTTGCTTAACCCCCGATATCACCCTAACATCCTATAAAACAAAGTCTGTCCATATGTATGCTTAGATCTTTAAAACTACGCAACGGATTTTGAAGCGGTTTTTTTTAAATAGATAGAGTGATTTAAGAGGAAGTTTTATAAGTTTATATGTATGTATAATACATGCATAATACTTTTAATATCACCGTTGCACCCGTGCGAAGCTGTCTCTATTAAAAAAACCGCATCAAAATCCATTGCCTAGTTTTAAAGTTCATACATAAGGATTTTTTTATAATATGTCTTGATAAACCGCTGTAAGAAGGTAGTCTTCTACAAAAATCTATTTACATATAAGTATAAGCATTGTCTTCTATTCTGAGCCTAGAAAACCAATATTATTTGGACGCAGATGTTTGTCCAATCCCACAATATACATATTGAATCCTCTACCACACTGAGAAGCCAGACCGAAATTACGTACTTAAGCCTACCCCGAATGCTAGAACTGTGCCTAATGTAGGATAGACCAACTGTTTTTAGATATGCGATCAATCTCTCTGGGCATCTGTCAGTTGCAAGATTTTTCGAGTAAAATTAATCGTGTGGGAAAACGATTTGGTATTTTAGTTTAAATAATTACGTTTCTGTGATGGTTTAGTAATATTGATCTGTCAATCATTTACGTCACACGGCATTTAACATTATTAAAAGTTTTAGGAGAACTTCTTTGCTGTAGAGTCCTGTTTCTTCACTCGCAAGCGTTATTTGTTTATTAACAGCTGTTAGACACATCGCCCGCGTAGAAAATTTTCAGCTCCAGTCCGGTTCAGTTTGGGGTCCAGACGTCGGAAGTGCTCCTTGAAGTTCCACCAGCTGTCGTGGACGAGTCCCAGGTACTTCATCGTCGACCCGGCGCTGATGTGAACTCTTCCTACCGTGGCGCTGGCGCGCTCTGAGGGCCGAGAAAACACAACACTACGCAACGTCGACAAAACCGGTCTAAATATCGAGTGGTGTAATAGACCCTTTATTCCTTTTAGATAGTAGTAGTAATAGTAGTTCTTTTTATTATTACTCAATTAAAATTTATCATTTAGTTACCTTCTACGAATTAGACCTTAAACCACTACAAGTTTTAAAATACAAACAAAATTTGTCCATATAGCTGTTGACTGGATGTGTGGCCAAAAGACTGGCGGCATTGCCACGTTGTATGGCATGGTGACTGAAGTAAAAGCTTTGTGTTTAATATGTATTACATCTCATATCGTTACAAAAATCCTAGCGTTCTCTGCATAGCTTAGAAAACAGACCTTTTCCAAGATGAAAAAATGTCCCAATCTTTAAGAAGACCTTTTCAAGGGTCTAGTTACACTTTGTTATTGGCAGCGTTTGGTGAAAAACTGGGCAAGTGCGAGTCGGCCTCGTGAATTGAGGGTTTCGTACAAAGTTACCTATGTAAATAGTTCAGTTCCCGAATTGAGCCTTGAAGATTCTTCCGAATCACAAAAAAGTGTTGAGTTTTTTTTAGTGACGTAACAATGAATTTACTAATTTCAGATTTATTCCTATATTTGTACTATATGACCTTGCTTTATGCCAAATTTCAGGATTCTAGTTCAACAGAAAGTACCCTATGAATTTTGATTCGTTGAGAGTGTCGAAATATAAATTTTTTGCGACATATTAAACGGCCCTTTCTTTTTTCTCGCTAACTTAGAAGTTTGATTTTTTGCAGCTTCAGAGGACCGTAGACCGAAATATATGGTTTTAATTTGAACTCGATACAGCCACGCTTTCTTGAAATAAAGGGTCTTGACAGACAGACGTGCAACAAAGATCCTATAAGAAATCCGTTTTTTCCTTTTGAGGTACGAAGCCCTAAAAACGTGTCTATGTTTATAAAACAATATAAATACTTGTCGTTCCAATAGGTATTAATAATACTGCTCAGATTGTAGAAGTCAGACGTTATATACAATCAAGCAATCGAATTCTTGAGTTCTGCTGCTAAAGCTGCTTATAAAAAAGGTTTTTGTGCGAGCAGTAAAAATGCGTCTCTCCCCAGACCATGGCCCGTCATGGTTCATGTAGATATATAATTATATTCCACAACTATCACACAACGCCGTCTAGCCCCAAGCTAAGCAGAGCTTGTGTTATGAGTACTAGTCAACTGATAAACATACTTATATATTTCTAAATACATACATATAATAGGTAAATTACACCCAGACAATGAACAAATGATTGTGCTCATGACACAAACATTTGTCCTGGGTGGGAAACGAACCCACGACCTCCGGCATAGCAATCAGGGCCACTAACCACTACACCAGCAGGCTATTTCTGCAATTTACAGAAATCTTTTCATTAGAAATCTGTTACCGAGAATCTCTTTATTTTTAGCAAGTTTAACTAGAATTGAAAATACCAACTTTGTAATATGAAAAGAATTTTATTACTGTTTGAAGTTCCACTAGAATCCGCCCCATAATGGCAGTTCCAAATATAGGACCTTAATATTATCTGTAATTTCTCGAATCTTGAAAAACTAAGAACACATTATGTAAATTTACATTTCTTCCTTGCGTCTTATTCCTCAATGACCAGGTTCGTGCTTCATCACTTTCATTTGCAAAACATTTCTCCATCTGAGTATTTCTCAAAATACATGTACATCTTTGAAAAAAAAAGTGTGCTTTGAAACAGTTCAAAAGTTTTATATTTATAAATCATCACACAAAAAAAACACACACTCAATTTTGTAGGATGAATATTAATCTTTAAGATAACGAAGAATTATAGCTATAATCATACTTATTATCAAATATTTCGATATTTTAAAAATAGCTTTTTTTACCTTTCATACAAAAACCTGTTTGCCACTCTACCTTTTTCATGTGTTTTTGTTTCATAAAATGCGATACGTAACTAAATTATTGTAAATTTCTTTGTATCATCGTTCTACAGTAATCGCAGTTTCTGTATCAAATTGATTTTCTATGGGGTGTCATAGTGAATTGGCAATTTAAAGCAAAAAAACAAAATGAGTCGCTCTCATTTACTATTTAGTTATTACTCTTTAGTTACGATTTATTTCTACTTTCCCATGATTTCTGAACGATTCCGTAATTTTTTTTACACGGACAACACTAGCTTCACTCTGATTGGCTATTGGTTTGACGTCTCCGCCATTACATCTATCGTGAAAATCAGTGAGAACGTGTGTGTTTTGTGGGGTTACTTTTTCGAGACAGGAAGTAAAATCAGCGATTTTTCATAGAACGGTAAGTCTTCATTTACCCATTTTTTGTAATACGTGTTGTACGAATATTTAATAAGCTTTTATATTTGCTGTAACAGCTTTTATCAATAAATATATTTTTTCTGACCTCAATTTGTCTAATATTTCGTAACGTTTTTTACGAATTTCGTTACGTAACGAAAAAGTACAACATAAAGCTGAGTGTATACTGTTATAACCTGACTAAGCATAGTAATATTCACTACTTAATTTATGAAAAAAAAATATATAGAGCGTCAATAACTAAAGGATTGGATATTATCTGCTATATAGAAGTGCCACCAGCAAAAAATAATGAAATAATTTAAATTACGTTTTTATGTGATTTAACAACTTTTTACCCCTGATATTACTTACATGAAGTTCTATTGAGAACTTCCTCCTTTTCGTCGGTTAAAAAACCTCGCGGCTTTGTTTCAATTCGCTTGAGAATAGAATTATACCGATTGTTACAAATACTTAACTCTTGCTAATGACACTTCTGTAGAGATGCCCACTATACTTGTTGGTTTGACTTATCAAATTGGTTATTACTTACAACTGCTTATATACAACTGCATTACTTCTTTTGTTTTTTAAGGAATGCCGCCAAAAACCAATGCCGAAAGGCAAAAAGCTTACAGAGAACGACTCAAAAAGGATAAACCAAATAAATATGAGGAAATCCGTGTCAAACATTTGGAAAAAGTTAAAGAAAATATCAAAAAGAAAAAAGAAATTCTTACAGAAGAAGAAAAACAAGAGCTACGAGCAAAGTGGAGACAAGCCAATGCTATAAGAGCTGAAAGAAAAAAAAGGCCTACTCTACGACAAAACAAAACAACACATTGGAAGTAAGAAAAAATGCTAAAAATAATACAAATATCCTAAAGGAGAGACTACAAAAGCTTACTGAAGAAAATACTCAATTAAAACGACGAAATAAAAATTTAAGACAGGCCTGCAATCGGATGAAAAAGCGAGTGGAAATTCTGAAAAAACGACTACCCCAACAAATTAGGCCTGATAATGATGCTATTTCCATTGAAACTCGTCAGTGTGATGACACACCGTTAACAAAATCGAATAGTTTTTTAGAAGAAACTTTACCAAATGTGTCCGTGACGGAAAAAGAAAAGGTAAAAAAGAAGTTAATTTTGCTTAACACAATTACAGATTCTTTAAAAACAGAGTTTAATAAAGCAGATACCAAAGAGAAGAAAGTACTAAAAAAAGTTGCTACCAACGATATTGCAAATAAATACAAATTAAAAACAGCTATTTCTAATGTTCTTGGTCTGAAAGGAAGAATAAGAAAGACGAAATCAATAAACGAAATGAAAAAGAAATTCATGAAAGATATACAAGATTTCTTTGAAAGAGAAGATGTAAGTAGACCTAGTGCGGGAAAAAACGAGTGCATAACGAGAAACAAAGAAAAAGTGCAAAAGAGATATTTAATGGAACCAATATACAAGCTCTATAGAAAATACAGGTTAGAGGGTGGTAAAGCGTCTTTGCAAACTTTTTATCGTTTTCGACCGTTCTCCGTTGTGAAACCAAGACTTCAAGATAGGAATACTTGTGCTTGCATAAAGCATAGTAATTTATCTTTCAAGGCAATATCGTTGAAGAAGCTAGGTTTGCTTCAGACATCTGACATTGACGAACTTATGAAAAATGTCACTTGCAGTAAATGTTTTAAATGCATGTACTCTGAGTGTTCTGAATGCAAAAATAAGAAACTAGCTGTTGATTTGACAATAAATGAAGACAGCCCTGTGGAGTGGCTTCAATGGAAAATAGGCACACACACTTATATTAAAATTGACAAAAAGAAATGCGTAGAAAAACAGACGAAAAAGTATTCAAAACAGGTAGTGAAAGGGACAGTGAATGCATTGATAAAAGAATTTCAAAATGATGTTCAAAAATTTAAAACTCACTACTACAATGTTCAACATCAGTACTTGGCGTGGAAAAAGTGTATTGAAAACCTTGATGAAGACGAAGCTGCATTGATTTGCGATTTTTCAGAAAACTTTTCGTGCAAGCAGTCTGAAGAAATTCAGGCGATACACTTCGGAGGGTCTAGAAATCAAGTCACATTGCACACTTGCGTCCTTTACAGAAAAAATGTGAAACCCCAATCGATATGCTCCATATCCCCAAATAATGAACATGGTCCTGGAGCAATCTGGGCCCATTTGGATCCAATAATGAAACTGTGCCAACACTTTACCATTAAAAAGATTCATATATTTTCTGATAGCCCTACAACTCAGTACCGCCAAAAACATAATTTTTTCTTGTTCCAACATAATATAAAAGAATACGGATTTGAATATGCAACTTGGAATTTTTTTGAAGCCTCTCACGGCAAAGGGCCAGCTGACGGGGTTGGTGGGGCATTAAAGCGCCAACTTGACAATCATATTTCACATGGCAATGACATAACCAACGCAAAAGAAGCATATGACTATTTAATGGTTAACAGTAAAGTAAAAATGTTTTATGTTAATGAAAACGACATTCAGAAGATGACCAAAAATATCCCTGAAAATATTATTCCCATAAAAGGAACAATGAAGCTGCATCAGATTGTAACGGATGGCAACACGACAATTAAATATAAATTGCTGAGCTGCTTTGATTGCCAGAAAAACATCTGCTGTGATTGCTACTACACTAAAGAACATGAACTTCTATCCAACACCCTATCAGAACCAAAAGCATCATGCAGTAACAAACCGCAAGCCTTGAAAAAACAAAAACCAGCAGCGAAAAGATTCAAAAGAATAAATAGTTCTACTACGACGGAGAGTGATGTCAGTATAAGTTATCATAGTGATTCAGATCTGATAGATGCGGATTTTTGGAGTGAGGACAATGATTTACCCAGGATAGATGACAGAGAGAGTGATCAAGACTTAGAGGTGAATGTCCATTTGAGAGCAAATATAAAAGAGATTTATTTATGATTTTTGACGTATTTTAGGGTCAAACACAAATAAAAAACTAATAAATACCTTTCAAAATCAATCATAAAAAAAAAATATTTTTAAATACACTTTGATGTCATGTTTTTAATTTTCAGGACACATCAAAGGAGGAAAATGTTAAACGGCAACCCCCAGAACAAGTAACATTGTTATCTTCGTCAAGATTTATGTCTGCAAACCATGCTTTCTATGATACTGAAGTAAAATGCCTCAAGGCAGACGAAACACAACAAGGCAAAGAAAACTTTAAGAATAAAGGAAAAGGAACAGGGAAGAAAACAGCAAAGCAACAAAAAGATATGGAAGAAGACAAATATCCAATTGATATAATGAATGTATTAAAACAAAAAGGTGAAACAGACAAACCAAGTAAAGAAATAAAAAGTCATGAGGAAGAAGGATCAACAACTGATATCAATACAAAGCCAATAATTCTCGAGGATTTAATAAGTGACGAAGCTGTAACTACGGATGAAAAATATATGAGTGATGCAATGTCATTTAATGAACCGGAGTTTAATTTCAATGATTTGGACAATGTAGATGTTATAATACAAAATAATAATGCAACAAAAAATAACACTGAATATGAAAATAATGAAAATGTACCAATTGAAGGCACTCACAAAGTCAAAGGCGAAACATGTGGACTGACTATTCTTAACGACGAAATACTGGAAAATATACACACAAAAAAGAAAGTGGTTTATAAAGGACTTAAACCTCTATCGCTTAATAATTATCTTCACGCGCCAAAGCGATGTGATCCAAAGATTAAAAAACGGATTGTCAAACCAAATGTGTTTCGGAAAGAATTCAATTATTACAAAGATAAGGAAGAAATTTATAAAGCGCTAATGGATAGTGATTCTAATTAAGTTTTTTTATGTTTAAAATAACGTCAGGTTTTCATTTTTAAAAGATTGGGAAAAAAAAATAATTTGATTAAAATAGTATGAATGATTACTCCCTTATTTTATTTCTAACCCCTTAAGTATTTGGGTACATACTTACAAATATTTCGTATTGAATAAATGAAGAGCATTCACAATATTTCGCCAATGTGTAACCAGCCTTATGGTTACTATTTAGTTACATCTAAGGACTATTTCGTAACAATATTTCGTTACTACCATTTCGTTACGTACATTTATTTTGAGAAATACTCATCTGTTTCTGTCTCTGGTGGTGTGAAGGACATTGTATACCAAAGAGTCAAGAGCGGTGCGGATCTGGTCGTACCAGCATATTGGGCTGCGTCCATGAGGTCTTTTCCCATCAACTTTACCGGTTACGATAACCTTTTTGAGGTTGCCACCGTCTGTCCTTGGAATGTGACCAAAGTATAGTAGAATCTTGCGGAGACACTCGGACAACAACCGCGACGAGATTTTTAGTTCTCGCAATATGGATACGTTGTTCCGAAATGCTGTGCAAGGGATATGGAGCACTCTTCTCCAGTTTTTCTTATATATATATATGTATATATTTTGTTCCTTTTTCGTATATAGACACATATAACTAAAACCTATCTATTATTTATCATTTACTACACACTAATTTATACCTTTAATACATAATATATTATATTGACCTTACACTTACCATACTGAGTGACATCCGTAGACTCATAGTAAGGTTCAGTTGAAAACCAGCGTCAGGCAACTACCACGTAGTGGCCTGGCATTATGCTGAACGGGACCTATTTGGCGCAGCCGTCATACACACAATGATGTATTTAAGTTTTAAGCAGTTAAGTTTGTATATTTGTAATTTAATTGTGTGTACTTTTTGTGCCAAATAAATGTGAAAAACAGTTTATTTACGCGAAATGATGCAAAGCTTAAAACTAATTAACAAACGCAAATACTATATAATAATATCACACATCACACATACTATCACACAAAGTCGTCTAGTCCCAAGCTAAGCAGAGCTTGTGTTATGGGTACTAGACAACTGATAGACATACTTATATATTACTAAATACATACATATTATAGATAAATTACACCCAGACACAAAACAAATGATCGTGCTCATCACACAAACATTTGTCCTGGGTGGGAATCGAACCCACGACCTCCGGCATAGCAGTCAGGGCTACTAACCACTAGACCAACAGGCCAGTCAAAATATAAGGAAGATATGCGTCACATGCGCGCAATACGGCGGAACGCTCAGCATAAAGCTGTGGCCTTATGCTTAAAGCGATGAGCTCACAGCGCTGATTTTCAGCGAAGGCCTGTGGCGGTGTCGACATAAAGACGCCGAACGGTGCAGAATGTCCAAAGATTTAAATAAAATAAATAAATAAAAAAGAAAATAAAAAGTACAAATAAATTATAAATAAAATAATAACGAAAATAAGGTGACAAATACAATATGTATGATATTGCGATCCCTCAAGATTTTGACATAAACTTATAGCACTGAAAGACTAAAAAATGAGCTCTATAGTCTTTCAATGGTTGTTTCTTTTAATGATTCTTAAAAAACCAGTAAATTCCTAATCAACAACAAAAAATTCTAAGCTCACCATTTCTGTGGACAACGTGCGGATGGAGATAACTGGAGGCTGTGCGACAGTGCGTAGTCAGCTGTGAGTTCTATGACGTTTAACAAAAGCCGGTCTAAGGCCCTGCGCGCACCGGTGACTTTTGTCACGGTGACTTTTAAGTGTTTGTCACTGTCACGTCACGTATTCAATGTGGAGTGCGCGCACGACGAGCGACAGTGACAGTGACAAAACCACAGAAATGTAAAAAATAGGAGAAGTGGCAAGGGGGCGTGTTTGCGTCCGCGGTACTTGCTCAACAAGGGCACATACCGGCAAACAGCCGTTTGACGGCCGTCAGTTACATCGCGAACGTGCACGTAAATAAATTTAAAATACCGTGTTGTTCAATGGTTTCATGCAAAAACTAAAGCGAAAAGACAAGCCTGGGTCATCAAAGAATCTCTCACCATAAATAGGTATAATGTTAATAGTATATTTATCTTTAAAATCAGGAAAAAGAACAAATCTTATAATATCCCTTGCTTTTACTACGTTATTTTTGTTTTCAAATATCAAAGCGACTATTACTCACACAGTAAATATATTGCTCTTTAACCACTACCTAACTTTGACGCTCAGTAACTGAACAAGTAATGTAAAAATAACGTAACGATACTTTATCAGTGCGGTGTATTTCTTATTACGGCCGCAGTCAGTTGAGCCAAGCTAGGGATGCGCCTGTACACATCCGCCAATATAGACTATCGACCACAATATCGATTGGTTGGATATCCGAAGTGAAATAATGTATTTTTATTTATTTTGGAGTAGTAGAGAAATACGTAAGCAAGTTTCGTAAACTAAGTTGGTAAAGAGTAGGTCAAAAGTCGGTGGACAAATGGGAATAAATAATAATTACAGTTTTTAATTTTATTATAAAAATTTTACTGTTCTAAAAAAATTAATTATTTTCTAGACATATTTATTTTTATTTAATTAGTTTTTGGAACCTAAAAAAATATCATTATAAAAATGAAAAAATCGATAACTTTTCTATTTAGTCAATCACTAGCGTAAATTAAAAATAAATTGCTTTTGCACAGCACATCGACATTTATGTGTGCGTAACTTATATGGTGCATGAAAAATATACGCTGTGTATAGGAAGATAAGGTTTATAATATACTGTGTAGTATGGTCTGATTTATAATTTGCGAGTGTGTGCAGGACTGTGTAATAATAGCTGCATATGTAGTAGAGTCAGTGATGGTAGGGATAACTGGAGACATGGTGTTCCAGTACATTTTTCACTGCGTAACATATCTCCTCCTTTCTAATATCTTTGGACGAAACTTTTTTAAATCGAAGCGTCATTTGTCGCAGTGGCGTAGCGTGCGTTTTCGCAGCATGGGGCCGCCCTTAAGTTTTTAGTATGTACTTTGTTTTTTCGCCTATTTGTTTAACTTGTTTTGTTACGCTCCAAGTGCAACCCCACTTTATGTCCATGCAATCTCTTTCCATCCTAGGTTGCCTGGAAGAGTTCGCAGATAGCGATAAGGCCGCCCATTGTATGTTTTTATTTAAGGCCGTGTTTACGTAGACGCGGCGCGTCGGGCGGCGCGTTGGGCCTTTCGTCGTACATTGCAGTAGCGGGCCGCGACATCACTCGCGCAAACACACACCTATCTCAATGTACGACGGGCCGCCCGACGCGCCCCGCAACGCGACGCGTGTCCGTAAACGGGCACTAAGTCTCAAAATTTTATAATCTTTTTTATCTTGGTGTACAGTAAAGTACATATAAATAAATAAATAATTACTCATAATCATATTTTTACATTTTCCAAATTATTAAATTGGCGCTTCCTACCGCCCCCTTTAGTATGGCTCCTGGGGCCATGCCCCCCACCGCCCCCACCCATGCTACGCCACTGATTGCGGCGCGGTGACAAAAATGTCACGGGCTTGTCCGCTCCATGGTCAGCGTACAAAAAAGTCACCCAGTTGTCACGTCGCTACGTGCGCGCACCTCCATACATATCCATGGACTTGATAAGGGTGACAAAAATGTCACGGTGACAAAAGTCACCAGTGCGCGCATCGCTTTACAATGGCGCGACGGACTCGATCGGACAAATTGACATATTTCTGGCCGTTTCGTTCCGTGATGTGACGGTGGCTGGAAATGTACTGCGGTTTCCTGTAGACTTGTTGGCATATTGCAATTTTATGAATGAAATAAACTGGTCCAGTAGTTGTAGTCATCGCCTTTCATAGATGAAGTGCATGAGGTTTTTATGTTTTTTTTTAGAGATGCGCCGAATATTCGTTTTATATTCGGTATTCCGCAGAATTTTGAGGTATTCGTGTTTGGCCGAATCATTCGGTTGAAATGCCGAATGTATTCGGTTTAATTGGGATGACCCAATTAAACCGAAACCCAATATGTCTGCCAATCCAGCCATATTGGAGTATTGGATGTTGGTGCAGCCTTTAGGGCAAAATAATATAAAGGAATCCCATATTTTAACAATTATTTTTATAAGAAATTGTTTATTGTAAGGTACATAAACAAAGATATAAATGAACACAGATAATCAAATAAAATACCATGCATAAAATCCAGTTTTTAATTTTCTTTATATCGACAGTATAATCGGTTTGGTAAGAACTTAACCGAATATTATTCGGTATTCGGTTATTTGGCAAAACTACTACTCGTATTCGGCGTATTTCTATTTTTTATAGTCTTTTGGTATAGACACGAAGCGACTTATCAAATGCAATGGCGCCATAAAAATTACTATTTATGTTAAACAAGTAACTAGTGTCTAGATTTTTATCTACAAATTAAAAAAGCTAAATTAAACTAAATCAACAACTTAAAAGCCAAAATTCTATACCTATAAAAGGTGAAATAAAAAGTCTTTAATATGAAAAACACTAAAAGTACAAAGTAACGATCCCCTTTGAGATCCATGTTTCTAGTTCTGTTTCTTCATTGTTTAACTCCGGTTTCCAAAATTAAAGTTATTTACTGGATTGAGAACTTCTTTCTTTCTTGAAGTCGGTTAAAAAGAAAATGGTTTTGTCATCACATAAATGCGACATACACACGTATGTTAAGTTGTCTAACTTGCTACAAATTAAAGAAAAAAAAGAAACGTCCATTCGTCTGTCTCCAGTTTTGAAAACTCACTCTGTATATTAGTTTTTAGTTGCGTCATTCCGTGTAAATAAACTGTTTTTCTTTCTTTCTTTATATATCAAAATGCCTTCTCGTCTCATCGGCAGTGTAAAATTCTTACGACGACAAGGATAGACAGTGAGAAATAAGAATTTTCATTAGAAAATTCCTAGACTTTGAGACCCCCGTCCCTCGCGAACGGTGTTGCCTTCCAATATTTTCACAAGTCAATGTAGAAGGACTGTATAATTATTATAATTGCACATCGTGATTACTCGTAAATCGTATTTAATATTACAAATGTGAAAGTCTATGTTTTTGCATTTTTCTAAATAAGTATGCTTCAATGGTCTGACGTGTAAGACCTTTGGAGGTACTTATGTGGAACAGAGAGTAAAGTCCCACATACCTCCCTTGAAAGGGGGGGATCCTCCGGCCAGACGGACGTTGTGTGTAGTGGGCTACTGCCCCATAAAAGATTTCGGGCTGTTCTATATGTTCAATTCGCGCGGAGAACTTTACTTGCGCGATGCAGGATTAGTCTTTATGTGATACATCTTATTTTTTAATACTTATTTATTGTATCGACTTGTGAAATAAATTAGCAAACCCTTTTTGGATTCACAGATTTTTCAACAGACTAACTCTGTTGAAAAATCTGCGAATGCAGTTTTGTTTACTTTAAGAAATAAAAGAACGTTTATTTTATGTAATGTAAGCGATCTTTAAGATTTTACAGTTTTCCTCCAGGGCCCATAGATTTTTCTACCCTGTTGATTAGATTAGACTTAATTACAATTAAACTGCTAAAGTAGGCATTAAGAAGTTCGTTTACACCTCTTCCACGATCAGTTTAATTTTCCAGTAAAACTTTTTCATTTCAGTGCTCAGGTAAGCAATTGCAGATCTCAATGTTTTCGGTCAAAAAGGATTTGCTGAATCCTCTTACTAAGACGCTCTGTAATTTTGCTGCGTGACAGAATTTAAACTAAAAATGACCATTACAATTACATTTTCTGTTCTTTATTGAATTTAAAAAAAAAACTATGGAAATCCACTTCTTTTGTTGTTGTTTTTTTTTTCAGAATGAAAAGTAGGTAGTCTATTGGACTCAGTGACAGTATTCAATCTGTGAAATAATTTTCGAAATTGTAACAGTACTTCCAGATATTCTTACTGAAAAGTTGAAAAGGAATCGTTTGACTTTGTACGGTCATGTGAAGAAGAGAGACGAAACGATTGTTACCAAATAAGTTACGAGTATAGATTAGATTATGTATCTATGGATGGATGGAGAAGGAGGCCAGAGATAAGATGAATGATGAGTGGAAAGTGGATGGAAATGGAATTGTTTGAGGAGAGAAATGAAAGAAATGGGAGTCAGTGATAGCGTGATAGTTGACAAGACAGAATAAAAAAACATTTCGCGTCGACGCCAGGTATTATGTATCAATAGCATCGACCTCTCGCACCGGGCCCTGGTAAAAGGCACCGGGTCCGGAGCAAGGAGGAATGGCAGGCGGTCGCTTCCTTCTTCAAAGCAGTAATACTAGCGAAGGAGGCGGCTGCACACGTGAGGGAACGAACGTCTTCGCACCCCAGCCGCCGGAATCTCGATCCTGATTCCCAGCCACCGTAGGCGTGGGCTACATGAACAGTAAGTAATACCGGTGAACGTCTGGACCAAGCCCAGCGTATAGTGTTCCACGCACGCCTCAAAGCGATGTCACCAAAACCACAGCGGCCCAGTTGGTAGCATCCTACCCCGGGATCCTGGAACGCAAAGGCAAAGAGAAGAAACACAAGAGTGGGTTTTAGTCAGTAAAAGTTTGAAGCCGACTCCACAAAGCTTTCAATAGTTATATCGTACCTAGAATCGCTGTTATTTCATAGCTCACAACTAAACTAGTTATTTCATCCATGACACCAATTTTACCGCAACATCAAGCCAAGTGAATTCAGAACAACAATATGTTTCAGCTCACCGCGAATCCCACGCAACGAAGCTAGAATCTATATATTATTAACACGAAATGAGAAAACTTTGTATAGATGTTTTTGATCACATTGTGCGCACGGAGGAGATCTAATATTTAGTAATTATTTACATTCACTAATAGCTAGACTAATAATAAAGCTACAATTTAAACGTGGGCTGGAAAATAGCTAATTGTAAACTTCCACATCTCGTTACAAATTGCGTTGATAAAAATATTATAGATACTCGTACATTAATTTGTGTAGGTACCGCGGTGTTGGAAGGCCTCCCGCAAGGTGGGCCGATGACCTGGTGAGAGTCGCGGGAATGCGGTGGAAGCGAGACACACAAGACCGTTCGTTGTGGCGACACTATGGGGAGGCCTATATCCAACAGTGGACGTCCTTCGGCTGAAATGATGGATCACCATCACCAAGTGTGTTGCATAACATCATCATCAAATGACCACTTTTATCACTAAAAACCTATTTATTATTTAGCAAACATTAATATATATATATTTATTTACCTCACACCTAACAAAACTGATTGGTACCAGTACGCTCACAATAAGGTTCACTTTGAAAACCAGCGTCAGGTAACTATCGCTTAGTTACTTGGCATTTTTGCCACGATGTTAGAGTTCTTTTTTAATCTTAAGTTTCTACATATTTACTCCTACAATGTGTATATCTGTGTGTGCCAAATAAAAACTAATCTTTAAATTTCTTTTAAGAAATAGATCAATCGAGCAATGGGTAGCTCGTTGTCCGGCTGTCCGATAAGAACGAAATCCTACAGCGAGTGTTCACAAGCCTCGAAAGAATTGCTCTGACCCCGGAACACAAAGGTCAACTTAAAGAATAGAATCCAACCCCCTCCTTGCGTCGTATTCCTCGATGCTTAGGATCGTGACCTGGGATGCTTCATCACTTTCACTCGGATGATATTCCTCCATCTATTTCGATTTCTGGCGGTGTGTAAAGAATTTTATACCATAGAGTCAAGAGCGGTGAGGATCTGTTTGGGCCAATGCATTGGATTGCGCCAACGAGGTCTTTCCCAATGGGAATCGAACCTGTGACCCACAGCGCTGCAGCCAACCACTCAACCACGCCTCCTTTGCATTGATAAGATTTAACGACTGTATCTGTCAACTGCGATATCTTTTTACAGCTGGAATGCGCAATATGTTACGCATTATTTACTACGGGCGATAAATTTACTTTTATGACTCTCTTATTTTCAGAAGAAAACTTCGGAGCACCTCCGACACTGTCGGAATTTTCCCGTTTTTCATTCGTAACGTTTTGTCGCCGTCAATAAACAATTTTATTGGTTTTTTGTGAGGGCGAAGCGAACGCGATCACCCGTCAAAAATCCACATCGGGCGAACGTAGTTTGAAATTTAAAATAACGATTATAAACTTTTGTACACGGGTTTTCACTTTTGTTTGTTGTTAAAAATAGTTTAGAGTAGTTTTAGTTTTTAGTTGTGTTTTTATGGTGACTATCTTATGGTGTTTTAAACTAAAAATATGACCAGCAGTTCTAACCCTTATGGCTTGCGTCGTATCGGTCCACCAAGTATTTTTGTGCCTTATTCGCCAAAGTCGTGTGTTTGCGTCTAGGTATTCTACCTCGTTTATCTCTTCAACCTATATAAGTGACAGAAGAGTTGACGAGATGGAGTATTCAGTCGTGGATGTACAAACCTAACAGAATAAAAGCGAGAGTGTTTGTCAGATATATCCAACGTAAGCGGTTAAAAGGTTGAACAAATGACTTTTGTGTCAGCGTTCTTGTCAATTGTCAAACGCTAATAATAATAAAAAAAATATGACTTTTAAACCAGCGTTCTTTTTAAACGCTAATAATAAATGTGTGTAGATATTCACGGGTCGCTAGTTTGCCAGGCTTTGGTACAGGCTATGCTCCGAAGCGAGGAGGAATGGCAGGCGGTTGCCTGCTTCTGCAAAGAAGTAATGCCAACAAAGGAGGAGGCCGCAAGCGTGTGGCAACGGCGCTCAAGCCCCAGCCGCCACCGATATTCTGACCCCGATTTCCGGCGACCGTAGGCGCGGGTTTTCGGATGAAGAGCAATGGGTAGCCCGCTGTCCAACCATCCGGTAATCGTCCGGGCCGAGCCCAAGCCGTCGACGGTGCGTACTATTCCACGCGCGCCTCAAGGAGTTGTCAGCAAACCGTAAGGGGCCAGAAGGGTCAGAACCTACTGGGACCAAGGGTCTGCTTCTGAAAGGAAGACTCGGCCCTGGTATGAAACGCAACGAAGGAATAGGATTGGTTTTTTAGTCAGTAAAAGTCTGGCACTTTTTCCCACTCCACCCAAGGGCGGGATGTGTCATTGGATGATTTTCCAAACCAAAAAAAAAAGGTCGCTAGTTCAGATCCGGCTCGAAGGACCATGTAGAAGCTAGAAAGATGCCGAAATGATACTGCTGCTTATAAAGATAAATTAAATATATTAAACGTACCAAAGGTTTAGTAATATAAAGGAGCGAGGGAGAACACGTGATGATCGTTAATCGTGTACTGAATATTCGACTAAAATCAATTAGTGAAATAAGGTAAAAATTTTGAAATAAGCATTAGTGCATGGTTAGTGTGTGATTTCACTGTACAATGCCAATGACATAACCTGTTATGTCACTTGTCATATTGTGACTTTTCCTCAGGTAATGTATTTGCCATACATTTTGGACTGAGCGTTTAGCGGGAACGCTAATAGAAAAATCATTTGAATTATTTAAGTCTGCAGTAATATGGTTATGTTATAAAGTATTGAGATATAATTACGATCTTGCTTGAAATTCATATAAAAATTCAATTACTTAGGCCGATCCGAAAGGGACCTCGGGGTCCTGGGACACAAGGCAAAAAAGGAACACACGCCATCCCGCTCCGACCTAAAGTGGGAGAAATCATTGAATGATTTCCCACCTAAAAAGAACATAACATTTACTTCGTCAAAATAACCTAAATAATCAAACCAAAATATGCTAAAGAATTTGTTGAAATATTAAGTCTCCGAACAAAACCAGCCAATCACAGGCCGTAATAACATCGCAAAACATTTGCATTTTATTGAAATACACTCAGATTTGCATTACAAAAGATATCGATACCCGATTATACAAACATAAGCGAAATGAAACCGTCAAAGTGATTTCATATACAATACCTACATAAGAACAAAAATAAATAAATATAAATATTATTGCTTTCTTTATATTTCATTAAAATATTCTAGAACAAATATTCAGCTTTGATCTTGGTACAGAATTAGTGAAATGGTAAGGAAAATCTAGCAAATAATTCCATTAAACAAATTTAAATAAAGTATTATTTTTATTTCATTTGCATGAGTAATATAATTCCAAAACTTGGCTTTGAATCCCTAATTTTATGTATGGGATCATGAAAGTTCTGCGTAGCCTTGTAGCATCGACGTAGCCGCGTAGACCCGCGTAGGCGTGCTACGATCTTGCTACGACGTCAGACATTAGTTCAATGTGAATCATTTTTGCGAGGGCGTAGTTTATCAAAGTTATTTTAAGGTTTATAGATCGAGAATGAAACTTCTTCGTGAACTTTTATTTTTGAGTTAGTATTCTGGGTAAAGTGAGAAATTAGTATATTAGAAAAGTCTGAAAGTCGCGCCAGTGACTGAAAAGTGAAAGGAAGTCGTTTGTCTTGGTATGGTCATGTGAAGAGGAAGGATGAAACGCACGTTCATAAAAGAGTTCTGAGTTTACACTTAGATGGATGGAGAGGCAGAGGGAGGCCAAAGAAGAGATAGATGGATTGTATGAGGAGTGATATGAAAGAAAAGGGAGTTAATGATAGTGTGACGGGTTACAGGACAGAGTGGAAGAAAAAAACGTTTTGCGCTGACTCCAAGTAATATGGGATAAGGGCAGGAAGAAGAAGATTCAGTTAAGAAACAAATACTACAGTAACTACTTAAGTAATAATTTGTATTCTATAGTTAAGAAAAATTTTGTTGAAGGTTTCAAACGTCAAGTAATGACTTAATAAAATTTTACTTAGTAACAAGTAATTACTTCTTTATAAATACGGGTGTAAGAGTTTGATAAATTTGCAAGCAGGCAAGATGCAACGACTGTAAAAAGGTATATTTTTCAATTAAAATATCTACTACGAATTATGGCTTAACTGGCTGTCCCTGTAGCTTTACTCGCGTCTTTAGTTATTTCTTCATTCCCGTGGGTCATAAAATAATTTTTCAATACGAACAGTAGTTCTTGAGATCAGCGCGTTCGCACAAACAAACTCTTTAGCTTTACAATATTCGTATAGTTTATTTTCAGAATAGACAAAGATAGACCCCTATTTTAACCATATAAAATGCCAGAATAAACCAGATATTTAGGAAACTTTACACAACAGACTTAGGATGTTTTATATCAAAATATCACCGCCACAACAATATAAATAAAACAGTAACTAGGGACTCTAAAGTAGCACAACATAACTATATAAGGATAGTGCCTATAAAGTGGAAAACACAACATTTGTGAAAGGACAACAATGCATAAACCCAGTTCTTGTCAAAAAGCTTACGTTACAGTTTCATTGACCACTAAACCGTATAAAATCAAGATTATGTGAATACAAACTTTTGTTTATATAGTACTAACTTTTGCCCGCGGCTTCGCTCCCGCTCTACCTTACTCTAATTTATATCAATAAATGAGCCAGTTTTGGATTTTTTATTTTATTAGCTACCTTCCCACCAATTTTCAACCAAATCGGTTCAGCCGTTCTTGAGTTATAAATAGTGTAACTAACACGACTTTCTTTTATATATAGATTAGTCTGATGTGTTTTTGTGTGTGTCAATCAATCAAAGTATTTATTTCAAACAAACCACAACAAAATACAAAAAAAAATAAATTTTAAAGAAGTGACGACAGCCAGAAAAATTATTCCAGTAGCACATTTCAAAATGTCAAGAAATAAAATGCATACTCTTTCAAATCATGCATAGATTTGTTACAAATTTCTTTAATACGTTTTCTTGTCGATTCTATTATCTGAAAACAATGTACCTATTCTAGAATAAAAACTCTTTTATTTATGTACATTGTTTATCGACAAGAAATGTATGTAATAAAAGAATTCAAAATTGTTGTATTTACCGGGTACTCAACGCCCGGACCGTCCCTGCCAGGTATCCGTTAAGGCAAATCCATGACTTTGCTCACAAAATCTGTGGTAGCAAAGTCTACAACACCATTGATCTAGTAAAATCCTATAATCAGATACGTCATGTCGTCATGTATGGAAATTTGTTCGAAATAAAAAAATAAAAAACACTTTATTTTGAATTCTTTTTATACTCTAATATTATTATTACGTACGGTGAATTTCCACCCTTTCGTTGTTGATACCTCTACAGTCCGGGCTCGACACGACTCGTTCGTCTTCCCGTTCGATTACATTTAAAGCTACAGTGAATAGGCTCTTAATTTTGTGCGCCTCACCATCAACGATTGCATCACTGCTTACCATCAGGTGGGATTGCAGTCAAGCACTAGTTTATATCAATAAAAAAAAATTATTTGATACCCCATCACACTCAATCGATTAGACGAAATATTGTAAAGGAGATACTTTTTATCTCTGAAATGTTTGTAGGAAACATTCCCTTGGGAAAATTTCCCAATTTTACGCTGGTGTACCGCTGTCAGAAGATAGTTTAGTACAGATAAACAAAAAAAGCCTCCAGGGCCGGACATTGAAACAGCCTCGCCAGCACCTTGACAGCATTATCATACTGAACGCGAATGGTGCTGTACGATTTTCGAGGGTTTTCGTGACCTTTACCAGGTCATCAGTATGGCTTTTAGGAATAGTCGACTATACGATTAAGGTCGACTTTTGTATTCTACAAGCTTCATACTTGCGGTTAGTATTAATTTTATTAGTTAAACACACATATCATAGCATAGCATAGCATCAGCCTTATAATGTTCCCACTGCTGGGACTCAGGCCTCCTCTCTAGGAGAAGGCCGTAATCCACCACGCGGGCCCAGGGCGGGTTGGTGAATGTCAAATGTCTTCGAATTTTTGGTTCTAAGACATGCCTGTTTCCTCACGATGTTTTCCTTTACCGTTTTGAGGGCAGTGCTGATGACATAAATTACACAAAGTAATGCGCCTGACTGGGTTTGCCACCAGCGACCTACAACTCGTACGTCAGGGTCGTTACCACTCGGCCACCACTGCTCACAACAACACCTACAACTTAAACACACACTTTTTTTAAATGGGTACATTTAAAAAAAAAGTCAATATTTAATTCTGTATTTAAGTCTGGCCAGGATTTTTTTAGCCAACCCACCCGCGATATATTATTCAATACATTAAATTTTATATAAAATACTTTTCATCTAATAAACAAGTGGGTGACAGTCGTTTCTAATCGGATCTTAAACTAGAAAGTCTACCAACCTAGTACCTTTCAAAAGTGAGAAGGATTGTCACTCTTGTGGTGACATATGGGGAGTCCTATGTTAAAAATGTGATTATCTGATAGCTCGGTTGGTGCAGTGGTTGAACGATTGGCTGCTGTGCTGCGTGACGCAAATTCTATTCCCGCTCGGAACAAAATTTTTTATGGTTTTACAAATAGTTGTTTGTGAAGCATCCACGATACATATGTAAATCCTAGAGTGAGGTGAAATATATTTTTTTTTAATCTTGTAATCTAGATATTACATATAAACAGTGCTTTGATTAACATAACTAGATTTCATCAAAGGTTAATTGTTATTGAAAACAATACGACATTGTACGATATATCAAATAAAAAGAAATGAACAAAAAGTATTGCCTCCAGGGAGGGCAAACGTTTTTATAAAAAAAAAATAACAAGTTAGTTTGTGGGCGAAATCTAAACGGAGAAATAAGCAGGTTATACACATAAACAGTTTCATTACTCTGAAAATATAATACTAAGTGTACTACCGATCAAATATTTAATATAAAACCTACACAATATTTTATATGTGAATAAATTCTATGTTTTTTTACTTAACTCAAACTACTCCTCGGGCTCTGAGTTAAGCAAGACGAACTATCAGACTTTTACTGAATAAAACTCGCCTGTATTTCTTCAGTTGCCGTTTGCGTTCCAGGGTAATAACTCCTTCAACTACTCAAAACCACCCAGCATCTATACGTACAAAGCGTTTTGAGAACATATTTATTGTGCGTACAGTTGTCTTTCCTGATACCTTCAACTTAGGAGTCTTTAAGTAAAGAGTAAATAGGTTATTTCTAGGCATGCGTGCTACCTCGTCGGTCACATAATCGCTTACCATCAAGTGAGATAGTGTTCAATCGCGAGCCTATACCTAATGAAAAAACCGGGCAAGTGCGAGACTGACTCGCGCACTGAAGGTTCCGTTCACTTTAAAAACAGTTCAATTTCCGAATTGAGTTACGAAGATTTTTCCGAATCGCAATTTTTTTTTATGTGACGTAACTACCAATTTACAGTTTTCCCTAAACTTGTTCTATGAGAACTTGCTTCTTGCCAAATTTCAGGATTCTAGTTCAAAGAGAAGTACACTATGAATTTTGATTACTTTGAGTGTCGAAATATACGATTTTTGCGACATAAACTGCCATATTCTTTTTTTCTCGTTAACTTAGAAGTGTGATTTTTCACAGCTTCAAGGGACCGCAGATTTGAATATATAGCTTAAATTTCAACTCTACACCTCCACGCGTTTTTGAGATAAAGAGCCTTGACGGACAACAAAGTGATCCTATGAGGGATCCGTATTTTCCTTTTGAGGTACGGAACCCTAAAAAAAGCCCTGAGGATTAACTTTCGAATTTCAAATGGACGGTGTTGATTGATCGTTCAGATTACAATGATAATTATGTAAAAGAGGAATCAACGCGTTTTGTTTTATTTTAGTCAAAACAAATTTATAGTGGCTGAAGTAGGTTATGTATTAAATCAGCATAATATAGATTAATAATAATAATACTAATAAGCAGCATAATTTTTTTGTTAAGAAATATTTAAAAATGTATAAAATATGTATTATATAATTTAAATAAATGGAATACTAATAATAATATAGCGTTTATTTTTCTCCACCACATAATGCAAAATAACAATACTAACAATTCAAGTACAGTTACGATGAGTACATTTACATTATTGCTGTGGAGACTGAAGCCTGTACTAGGAAAATCCTGTGTTACAGGGCTCCAGGCCTCCAACTTACCCAAATTTGTTACAAGCTGTATAAATATTTACAAAAAGCGATAATTTTGGCTCGATGGAAAATAAATAAAAAAAAAAACAGTTTAAAGACTTAACTAATTCAATACAAAGTAACGTGTAATTGTGTGAATGCGCGTGTAAGTGTGTGTATAATAGTGTGTAATTATTGAATATATGGTGTGTGAAGCGTAATGTTTCGCTTATTATGAGGTCACCTCCAAGAGTTTCTCAGTTGCTTCGTAATCCAGAGATTGAAGCCAATTTTGGACCTTCTTTTTACAGTGGAATTTTGTTAAAGAATAGATAGAGATGGCTTTATGGACCTTATTGTAAAGGTAATCACCCAGAAAGCAAAAAAATCGACGGGTAAATCTGGTTTTGAAGGGTGTTGATTTACAAACAGTGTCTTTACGTCTCTTACTATGGATGTTGACAGGATTGTATGGAACTTGGGTATGCTTACGAATAATTGTATTTAAAATGAACAATTGGCGAACAGTCAGGACCTTGCACTCTTGATAAAGTTCCTTTGTTGGAAAAAGAAAGGAAAGCCTACGGCTAACTTTTAAGATTGCCCTTTGAGCTCTCTCTAACTTAAGTAACGATGTCTTTGGGGCTCCACCCCATGCCGTTATGCAATATGACAGAATTGACTGAACCAGTGCAAAGTAAACCGTGTCAATAGTTTTAGTTTCCGCCACATGTCGCAAGTTTTTGAAAACGAATATTAGTTTACGAGTTCTGGCAGTGAGTGCGTCTACATGTGGCTGAAAACTGAGTCTACTGTCAATCTGAACACCTAAATATTTAATAATATCTGTTTTTTTGAGAGTGGGACATGAGCAAATGTTGTCCTTCAGCGAAGAGCAAATGTGAGAAGTTATTGAAAGATTTGTATTACAGGTGGTCCCATCATTTTTTATGGAGAATGGAATATACATTGTCTTAGACACATTAAGGGTTAGTCTGTTGTTTTTTAACCACTCTGCAACCATGTTAAAACCCAACTGGGCGTTCGCATATACTTCCTCCCATGAGTCCGCGTGAAAAAGCAGAGCCGTATCATCCGCAAAGGTAACTATCCTACCACCGCGCAGTTTGAGGTTGCAGAGGTCGTTGATGTAGGTCAAAAATAATGTTGGACCTAGGATACTGCCCTGCGGAACCCCATATGCGATGGCAAGATCATCACTGTACATATCACCTATCTTTACTCGCTGCAAGCGATTTGTGAGATAGTCAGAGAATAACCTTAGTTGCGTGCCTCTCACTCCAAGTCTCTCTAGTTTCTGTAAAAGAAGCGGGGCAGAGACCATGTCAAAGGCTTTTGCCAGGTCCAGAAAGATTGCCAGCACTTTTTGTTTCCCATCAAGATTTGTAGTTACAAAATTAACAAGTTCTTGGACGGCGTCACTAGTAGACTTACCGGAACGGAAACCAAACTGAGAAGGTGATAATAGCTCATTGGCTTCAAGGTATTTAGTTAGCCGTTTGTTTATTAACCTTTCTAGAATCTTAGAGATGGTTGGCAAAATGGATATTGGTCTAAAGTTATTGACACAGCCTCTGTCCCCCCCCTTATATATTGGGTGAATTTCTGCGAGTTTAAGAGCGTTTGGGAAAACACCAGTTGTGAAGGCAAGATTACAGATATGAGTCAGTGGCAGCAACAAAGTCTCTTTATAACGCTTCAAAAAGATAGCAGGAATATTATCGCGACCGATGGCACAGTCATTCTTTAGGCCTAAAATAACCTGTTCCACCTCGGACACATCAGTAGGAAGTAGGACAAATGATTTTGAGAAAGAGTTTTTTGGGTTTGACTCAAGGAGTTGATTATTGCTGGGTGATATTCCCTCAGCAAGACGCTTCCCCATGTTTGCAAAAAATGAATTAATGCCATCTATATCTTTCTGTGGATTGCTTTTAGATATAAGTTCAGTAGGTACATCCTTCTGTTTCTTTGTATTTGTGACAGTTTTTATTGTGTCCCAGAGCTTTTTATTGCTAACAGAGGCCGCCGCACTAATTTCGGATCTCTCATATTCTGCTTTTATTTTTTTCAGAAGAGCATTGCAGAAGTTTCTGTATCTTTTATAAGTAATTTCTAGCACTTCGTTTTGTAGATCTTGTTTTTTGAGTTCCTTAAGTTTTTGATGCATACTGTCACGGTTCCTCATACATTTTAATAGGCCTCTCGTAATCCAAGGCTTCTTAATTATTTTCCTGTTTGATGTCTTAGTCGTAGAAGTATTATTTGCAATTGCCAGATTCAGGACAGAAATAAAATAATTAGTGGCTGAATTGACATCACTATCGCTAAATATGGAGCTAAAATCGATTGAACTGATGTCATTATCCAAGGAATCATAGTTTATTTTCTTTATTGTTTGGGAATAAGTCTTACGGTTTCGAGAATTTAGTTCGATTGTGAAGAGCAGACAATCATGGTCTGTTATAGAGCTTTCCGCTACGTAACAGTATGCAGGTAGTCTTGTCCTAAGCATGACATGGTCTAAACATGTCAGATTATGCGTGGGATTTGTATGTGCTGGCAACATACCATGGGAAGCCAGCAAGTTTAAGTAAGATGATGAATTGGAGTCGGTATTATGAGGTGTAATGTTGATATTAATATCTCCTATTAGTATGATGTTTGAATAGACGGAATATTTATGTAAAAGTGTATTTAAGGACTCAATAAATCTAGTAGTATTTCTGAAACCAGCTGGCCTGTAAATGGCAAGAACAATAGTATTTTCGTTCACTTCCAACATGAGACAATTGGCGTCTAAGACAACAGGCTCCTCTGACCGCAATCGTATGGTTAGCTTGTGGTAGACAACCACTCCTTCATTCTGTGTCATGTTGTTTACTGTGCTAAGGTATTCGTATCCTTGTAGTTGGGGAACGGAATGAGTACGAGGAAGCCAACATTCTGTTAGTACAACTAGGTCCCAGTCAGTTTGTGATCTTTCCATCAGTGTCATAAAACCAGGCAAATTACGACTAACACTTCTTATATTCTGACATATAATTTTAAATGAGTTCTGATGCGGATTTTTATTACAAAATGACTCAACTACACCGCAAGATGAAACTGCGACAGATATTTCATCAAGGTCATTAGCAATTTCTATTAAATTATTCATTTTTGAAAATTTAGTTCTTTAACGATGTCCGCCAAGAGTTGAAATAAGTGAGGTAAACATTCCAAAAATATATGTAAAAATGTCAGTCTAAACAAATCAATGGGGATTATGATGGAATAACTATTTGGGGCCATACAGCAGTAAGATTTTAGCATACAGATTAGATTGACATGGCAGAAGGTAGAAGTAGGTATGGCAAAAAGATATAATAATCACTTACGATAAATAGAGTAGTGGTGGCTCAATGGTAACGGCTCCGACTTACGAGTTGAAGAAGAATTTATTTCATAACCACTCAAAATGGTGAAGGAAAACATCGTAAGGTAACCGGTATGTCCGATCCTGATTTCCAGCCAACATAGGCGCGGGCTTGCGGACGGTGACCGTCCGGTAACCATCCGGACCAATCCCAGGTCGTCAACGGCGTGCACTGTTCCCGCGCGCCTCAAGAAGTTGTCAGCAAACCGTAGAGACCCAGCCTGCTAGCTGCAGGCAGGCAGGGTCGAAGCCTACTGGGGCCAAGGGTTTGCCTCCGAAAGGAAAGCCCGGCTCTGGTATCTAAGGCCACGAAGGAACCGGGTGGGTTTTTAGTCAGTAAGAGTCTGACACTATTTCCCACTCCGCCCAAGGGCGGGAGATGTCATTGGATGATTTTACCCAACACCAAAAAAAAAATCAACCAATCTGGAACTGGGCCCGCGTGGAGGATTACGGCCCTTTTTACTCTCTAGAGAGTCCCGAGTCCCAGCCGTGGGAATATTAATAGGTTGTAAGCCATACTTCCCTGCTAAGGGTAAGGGATTGTTTAAAAGAATTGCCGGGCTGTCTTAGAATTTAGTCAGTAAAAGTCTAATACATCCTCTGGCTTCACCCTAGAGTAAGAAAACTCATTTGATGATTTCCCATGAAAAAAAACTGAGGGTTCTGTACAAACTAACTTATTTATGTTATTCAATTTCCGAATCGAGTCTCGAAGTTTTTATCAAATCACATTAAGTACCTTTTTTTTTGTGACGTAAGCGTAAAAATTTACAGTTTATAGATTTATTTCTAAACTTGTGCTATAAGACCTTGCTTCATGCCAAACAGGATTCTAGGTCAACGGGAGGTACCTATGAATTTTGATTCCTTTGAGAGTGTCGAAATTAAAAAAAAATTAAGACACAAACGGTCGTATCTGTTTTTTTTTTGTCAGCTTAGAAGTTTTATTTTTTCATAGCTTCAAGATACCGCAGACCTGAATACATGCTTTTAATTTCAACTCGATACCTCGATAAAGGGTTTTAACAGACAGACGGACAACAAAGTGATTTGAGCGTTTTTTCCTTTTGAGATACGGAACTCTAAAAAAGTACCAAACATTAGTAGCTTAAATTTGAAAACATATATTATCCGAATATTGTAGTTTATTTTCTTCTTCTCTTAAAACATAAAGGACATGGACGTCTAAAATGTTCCAGGAACTAAGCTTTCTCCATTGGCTTGAATGTCAATACCTTAAGAATAGAGGTAGAAAAATGCATTTTAAATTTATTCAGATATTAATATCGAGGGTGGGTGTTGTGGCAACACTAAAATAGATATTGTAATAAAGTGAACTTGATTGTTGCTTTAGTACCCAACTTTTAACATAAACTTTTGCTTGTCATGTTTTCGTTTTAAAAGTTCTTTTATTTATTTTTTGTGTGTAAATAAAAGCATTGCTCGTTGAAGTATCCATTAAAATTGAAAAATGAGTTTCATTATATTTTTTTAAAGTCCTTACCCTCTTCACCCTCTCACTCACAATATTTATAGTTTTATCATTTCATGTCAGATTAACAAAGAACGAAATAATAATTATAACTTTGATTCGAAAAAAAGCTGCCATCAATTATCTATAAATGTATGTCAGTATATAAAAACTATTTGTGCGTTCGCGTGGTTTAAAGCAAAAGCGCTTAACAGAGCGGGGTACAATGGCCAATCAAAACTTCATGTAACATATTGTCAACGAACCAAATTGTAAAACGTCCAAACAACAGCTATATCTGTACAAAATTGTTCGACATTAATTTAGTCTATTGTAGAGATACTAATTAAGATACCTATGGTGTAAGGATCATAAACTACTTCGTTACATTTACATAGATTTTTATAAACCCAATTATGTACGAATTTTGAGCTGACAAGCTGATATTGCACCAAAAATATGTTAGGTATATAGTAAATTTCATTGATCTAGTAGTAGCTTCTCTTAGTTCTCTTATTACAGTAACCTATAAGGTCGCAAAGGTCGAGTCATTGGAGATGTACCAACTCAAGTAGAGTCATTGAGTCATTAGTTTACGTCCACCGCTGCGTGCGGCATGGGGCTATTTGTTTCTTTCCCCAATTAGTTCAGAAACCCATGTCAATTGGTGAGATATCTCTCCGTTTTCTTTTACTGTTACAAATCGAGATGCGGCGACACCATTGCCTATGTATTTATCTAGGTTTACCCTTGAGGATGCAAAAAAAAATAGCTGATTCGATTTGAGTTGAGAATGTTGTCTTCAAAAGAATGCTATCCTGGAATAGTGACCTTCGATATATAGATAAATTACCTATGATATATTATGTAGTTGTGTCGCTTTTTTATAAGTGTTATAAAATAGTGATTGACTGCGATCCCCCCTGTTAGTAAGCAGTGATGCAATCGTTGATGAAGGGAACTGGTTTATTAAGAGCCTATTCATTGTAGCTTTGACCTAAGTTATAATCGGAAGAGAAGACTGCAGCAAGGAAATTGTTGCAGTCAAAGTATATAGGCTAACTGGCAGAGATACTAAGACCATACCATTTTCAGGATGTGCGTATATTACGTTACAAGTTAAATAAATATTGACGTATTAGTCATTTTGTTGGATATTCGAAGCAGCGTAATTTTCCAGCACCGATGCATCGGCAGTACTAAACTAAGTTAACTTAAATAATATTTTCATAAGTTCACTTTGCGCCGCGTCGACGAAAGTCAACACATTCGGGACTTCATATTTTCACAGCACTCTTTCAAATATCGAACGGTAAACAGCCGACTCAAGCGAATATTCTTTAAAGCAAATACCTGGAAATGTCTTAACTACTAGAATCGTTTCCAGGTACTTAGAGGCATGTCAATTTCGAGACCTTTGAAGAAATAATAAATGTTAATGAATTCTTGCTAGATACTGCTAAACTCGTATTTTTAATCTTTTTTTGTTTTTTTTTTTTTGTGTACAGAATTATTACTAAGTCCAGAAAACAGTATTTGGGAAAGTCGGACATTTCACTATATTGAACTTACTCAAATTATTCTCTCAAAATTAATCTAATTCTGACTGTTTATGTAATATAGCTTCAAAACTTAAGTACAGTCGTATACTTAAATAACATCGTCACCGCTTCAAACGAAAGACGACAACTGTTTTAAATTTCGCATAAAGTGATAAAATATTTTGTTTGTTTGAAAGAGGTAATATACTAATTCAAATACAGAATTTAAAAAAAAAAATATTATCATTACCTACTCCACAATTAATATATATAAATTAAATATAACATACAACTGGACCGAGCTGCAGTTCAGTGATATTTTGTTGGGAACAAATCAGTCAATAGCAATATAAACGATCAACTTGATAGCAGCAATAAAGTAAATTTTTCCACTACACTTATTTTATTAAGGGAAAACTGCGCTTTGGCAAACAATCCCATCAATAATATTATAGTCAAGCTGTAAAATCTGCAAGTAAAGAAACGTGGAAAATAATCTAAAGAATATTACAGGCTGGTATAATATTCCAGTGTCTTCAAACCCCTAATTGAGCAGAAACCTCAAGTGGAACTCGAAAAGCATTTCGGATGAAAGAAAAGGCAAGATATTCATACAGTCTTCAAACCTATTACGAAATACTTCAACGACCAATTTAACAACCCCATTAACTTATCAAACCAATTTGATTTAAGAACTCAATTCAATTAAAACTAGCTTAGCAACCGCTAAAAATATTACATCTCTATTTTTAAACTGGAAAAACCGATGAAGCCAATAAATAAAAATAAGAAAAAAAGGCATATTTATCATGTTCTTTTTTCAAATGCAGAAGTTCCATTTATAAATTCTTGGCTATAAATGATATTTCACAGCTAAAGACGAAACGGGATTGGCAATCAAATCAATAGCGAGTCATCGAATCTACTTTGCAGAAAGTGGGGCCGGATTCGGCCAACTGAGTGAAATTTAAGGGTCATAAATATAGTATGGCCTTAAAGCTCAAACCGATTTTATTATACTTATTTTTAGGTAACGATCAGGTTTGACATTTAATAAACGGCTGATGGTTTGTAGGTTAATTTTGTCTTAGTAATTTTGCTTATATATAGACTTTGAGCTCAGTAGAAAGGCGCATGAAGAGGCTAATTGGTGATTCAGATTTGGTTAAACCTAATCTGCAAAGCCTGCAATAAAGGCGTAGGGTAGCTAGTCTAACGGTATTTTACAGGATGCATTTTGGAGAGTGTGCGCGGGAATCGCATGACTTGATTCCGCCATCACCTTTCTAGCAGCGGGCAAACCGTCATATAGTGAGTATCCACCCTTACGTTGTTCAGTCGAGGTGTGCCACGCTTGGGAAGAGCATCACTGTGTCCTTGTGGGGGCGATCGGCGGCGGCGATTTCTCGCGCCGGAGCCTGGTTCAAGCCATGCTCCGGAGCGAGGAGGAGTGCGGACACGGCGCACACGCCCCCGCCGTCGCCGGGATTCCGATCGGGATTCCGATCCCGATTTCCGGCCACCGTAGGCGCGGGCTCGCGGACGGCGGGCAATGGGTAGCTCGCTGTCCGTCCGTCCGGTAACAGACCGGTCCGAGCTCAATTCCCGCGCGCCTCAAGGAGTTGTCAGCAAACTGTAGGGACGCAGCAGGGCCGAAGTCTACTGGGGTCTAAGGTTATGTGAAAATGTCACCCTGTACCCTGGGACGAAGGCAATGATTGGAACAGAGTAGGTTTTTAGTCAGTAAGAGTCTGACACTATTTTGCGCCTCAAGAGCGGGATTCGTCATTGGATGATTTTACCTACCAAAAAAAAAAAAAAAAAAAAACCCAAGGACGGGATTTGTCATTGAATGATTTAACCTACCATAAAAAAAAAAACCTTAAGTTGTTGAAACCTCTAAGATTCAGACTAAGCGTTACGGCTCGTACATCGCAGGACTGGAACAATTTGCCTTCTGCGGTCTTCCTGTTCCATTTTAATTTAGATGTCTTCAAGGCAAGAGTGAATAGGCTCTTAATAAAATAGTGCGCATCACCATTAACGATTACATAACTGCATTAGGTGGGCTCGCAGTTAAGCATTAGCTTATATTAATTTAAAAAAAACATAGGTCACTCTTAAAGAGGCGCGCCTGTTTTTGCTGTCACTTATCAGTTGGTTAGTGACCAATACCGTTGTTATAATTAAAATGGGACGTATTAGTTAAGCGCCTCGTTGACCTATTACACATATAATATTACTTTAAGACCTATGCTGAAGCTGCCCTGGCGGTGCAGTGCAACTGTTATGTTCATTGAAATAGACTTACTGATTTTTACGGGCTCTTAAGAAGACTCAAGACATCTTTACTGACTTGACTGACCGTGTGTAATAATCTGATAGTGTCTGAAGTATTTTGCTGCATGTACCTGCATATATGGTTAATTTAATTAATTTAATTCAATAATTTATCTTATCTAATCGATATAATTTATGCACCGCTAAATTTTAGTCTTTTTAATCCCGTGGAGAGTCGATTCGATACATGAAACATCATCGATTTGTAAATATAAAATTAAAAAAAAAGTATTTTTCTAAAACTCGAATTAATATACGCATGTACGAAATTAATTTCTTTAAGTAAACGGACTCGTTTACTTAAAGAAATTAATTAATTTGAAATTAGTTATTGACTAATAACCTTATAGGTAGCTGTCAGTCGTTGCGTACTAACTACCTACAGTTCATTGGCCTCACTCAGCTGACGTTTACTTCAAGAAATTAATTTCGTACATTCGTGAATTAATTCGAGTTTGAAAAAAAGTACTTTATTTTTTCATTTTTATCTTTACAAATCGATTTATTATATACTTTATTGTACACAAATACGCATACAAAAGCTACTACACACACTAAAAACTAAAACACATACATACAATGGGCGGCTTTATCGCATTCAGCGATCTCTTCCAGGCAACCTGGATTGAACAGTAATTGCCTGGACAAAAAATTGGGGCTGTCAAAGATGTGAATGTGAAGCTTACCCCTATCGATAGTGTTTCATGTACCGAATCGACCCTCCGCGGGATTGAAACGACCAAAATTTAACGGTGTATATTATGCCGTAACAATTTAATAAAACTCAATAATGTTTTATGGATAAATGCCTGACAATAAACGATAAATAAACTAAATAAGTAAATATGTTATTTATTTAAGGTATACGATGCAACTACATATATGTATAGGTATACCTACCTATACATGTATATAATATATACTCGGGCACTCTACAACCGTGGCGATAAATCCCCTCTTTGTGGAGTGGTAGAGTCCTCACCGTTATTTCTTGCTTTGAGGGGCTTTCGAGTTTAAAATAATAGATATTATTAGGACTGTAGCCGTTGGTCCCATTGGATAAAATGAAAGCAAAGTAACAGAGTGGGCATCTGTGTTTTCGCACAGACTTAAGCTTATAATATCTTGTACGTACTTGACTAATTCCTGTTTAGATTGGTCTCTATGTTCCAAATGTAGCTGAGAGGATTATTATTATGGTTTAAATTCACATTGTACTTAATTCTATATTTTTCATACACTTCTGCATCTCCAAGGGTGTTTTAATATCGTGCTGAATTTCATCACGCATGTGGATTTGCTCCACATACATAGCCTCCGTAAATGTCCTTTTCATACAAGTATTTTTTGTAATGCGTGGAATACGCACGCGGGACGCGTTTTTGCCTTTTGAAATGTTTCTGCATGCGGAGCAGATCCGCATGCATAATGAAATCTGCATGATATTAAAAACACCATAAGGACACACTCGCCCACTCTAGGGCGAGTGCTATGTCCTTCAGATGCTTTTGCGTTCTAGAACCACGAGTTTCCTTTTCAGAAAAATCCCTGTGGGCCTAGCAGGCACCAGCCCTGCTGGACCCTTACAGACTTAATACCTATGTAAATAACTTAAACGTACTTCTGAAACACATCAGGTACTAACGTGCATAAAAAAAAAATAGTTGCTTAAGTAAAGGCACTGATAGTGATAATAAAGCAAAAACTTAAAACTAAATAAAATTGTATAAATACTTAAATACATACACATATTATGTGTGTTAACATAAATTATAATAAATTATATTAACTAGTTACTAAAATAATTACGTCATTAATAACATAATACTTATATAAAAATAACTTTATTAAACTTTCGACAATTTCTTAATTTTACTACTAATTTTAAAATAATACTATATAATACTAAAATAATACGGCTACTTATTTTTTTTAATAATAATTAATAGGGTAAAAGTGCAATAATTAATAATAAATTTAGACTAATATCTTCTAATCAATTACATTCGTCCGCTCTCCTATAAAACAGACTTTGCTGTGCCCGATAGGGTCCATAATTGAATCTTTCATACAACATGCTAACTCTGTAACATTATGGAACACAATAAAGTATTGAGTATATCATTTTCGAGCGTCAAACATTCATGTTTCTCTTTCGCGAGTAAAGTTTAAGTAGAGTAAAGTTTAGTATACAGACTTAAGTCTGATCAATGAGTTGTGGTGAGTGGTAAGTCAATTACTAACTTAACTCGAACTTGATAACTTTGCTGAAAAGGGCGTTGACATCATGTGAGAACAATTGCATATATGTATATAGCATTAGAGATCTGAAAACTGTTTCACTTTTTAAGGCTAAAGTCAAAGAGCACTATTTTTCCTCTCTAGTCTGATAAATATATATTTTATATTTATATATTATCTATTTCTATATTTATATATATATACACATTATATTTATATTATTTTGTGTATTTATTAATGTAGTTATTTATGTATTTATTAATTTGACTTAAGTTTTCATAATCTCTTCTTCTCTTATTTCAACACACTATTGTCTACATTTCTTCCAATGTTTCCTTTCGCAGGTCTGCTGGAAGAAATTTCTTTCAGAAATAAGCAGTCCCTTTGTACAATTTTTATTGTTTAATGTATCTTCTGCTGTATTTGTGTGTACATAAATAATAAAATAAATAAATAAACAATACATTGGGTTTAATTAAGTTGCAAACAGATAGTCGGTTATTAAAATAATCTTAGAAGATCTTATAAGTGCCCTTCTTTATAATATAATATTCCACAATTAACATACATGTATTTTAGTGTTTAATATGTATTTTTGTGATATTTATTTTTATCACAAAAATACATATTAAACACTAAAATACATGTATGTTAATTGTGGAATATTATATTATAAAGAAGGGCACTTATAAGATCTTCTAAGATTATTTTAATAACCGACTATCTGTTTGCAACTTAATTAAACCCAATGTATTGTTTATTTATTTATTTTATTATTTATGTACACACAAATACAGCAGAAGATACATTAAACAATAAAAATTGTACAAAGGGACTGCTTATTTCTGAAAGAAATTTCTTCCAGCAGACCTGCGAAAGGAAACATTGGAAGAAATGTAGACAATAGTGTGTTGAAATAAGAGAAGAAGAGATTATGAAAACTTAAGTCAAATTAATAAATACATAAATAACTACATTAATAAATACACAAAATAATATAAATATAATGTGTATATATATATAAATATAGAAATAGATAATATATAAATATAAAATATATATTTATCAGACTAGAGAGGAAAAATAGTGCTCTTTGACTTTAGCCTTAAAAAGTGAAACAGTTTTCAGATCTCTAATGCTATATACATATATGCAATTGTTCTCACATGATGTCAACGCCCTTTTCAGCAAAGTTATCAAGTTCGAGTTAAGTTAGTAATTGACTTACCACTCACCACAACTCATTGATCAGACTTAAGTCTGTATACTAAACTTTACTCTACTTAAACTTTACTCGCGAAAGAGAAACATGAATGTTTGACGCTCGAAAATGATATACTCAATACTTTATTGTGTTCCATAATGTTACAGAGTTAGCATGTTGTATGAAAGATTCAATTATGGACCCTATCGGGCACAGCAAAGTCTGTTTTATAGGAGAGCGGACGAATGTAATTGATTAGAAGATATTAGTCTAAATTTATTATTAATTATTGCACTTTTACCCTATTAATTATTATTAAAAAAAATAAGTAGCCGTATTATTTTAGTATTATATAGTATTATTTTAAAATTAGTAGTAAAATTAAGAAATTGTCGAAAGTTTAATAAAGTTATTTTTATATAAGTATTATGTTATTAATGACGTAATTATTTTAGTAACTAGTTAATATAATTTATTATAATTTATGTTAACACACATAATATGTGTATGTATTTAAGTATTTATACAATTTTATTTAGTTTTAAGTTTTTGCTTTATTATCACTATCAGTGCCTTTACTTAAGCAACTATTTTTTTTTTATGCACGTTAGTACCTGATGTGTTTCAGAAGTACGTTTAAGTTATTTACATAGGTATTAAGTCTGTAAGGGTCCAGCAGGGCTGGTGCCTGCTAGGCCCACAGGGATTTTTCTGAAAAGGAAACTCGTGGTTCTAGAACGCAAAAGCATCTGAAGGACATAGCACTCGCCCTAGAGTGGGCGAGTGTGTCCTTATGGTGTTTTTAATATCATGCAGATTTCATTATGCATGCGGATCTGCTCCGCATGCAGAAACATTTCAAAAGGCAAAAACGCGTCCCGCGTGCGTATTCCACGCATTACAAAAAATACTTGTATGAAAAGGACATTTACGGAGGCTATGTATGTGGAGCAAATCCACATGCGTGATGAAATTCAGCACGATATTAAAACACCCTTGGAGATGCAGAAGTGTATGAAAAATATAGAATTAAGTACAATGTGAATTTAAACCATAATAATAATCCTCTCAGCTACATTTGGAACATAGAGACCAATCTAAACAGGAATTAGTCAAGTACGTACAAGATATTATAAGCTTAAGTCTGTGCGAAAACACAGATGCCCACTCTGTTACTTTGCTTTCATTTTATCCAATGGGACCAACGGCTACAGTCCTAATAATATCTATTATTTTAAACTCGAAAGCCCCTCAAAGCAAGAAATAACGGTGAGGACTCTACCACTCCACAAAGAGGGGATTTATCGCCACGGTTGTAGAGTGCCCGAGTATATATTATATACATGTATAGGTAGGTATACCTATACATATATGTAGTTGCATCGTATACCTTAAATAAATAACATATTTACTTATTTAGTTTATTTATCGTTTATTGTCAGGCATTTATCCATAAAACATTATTGAGTTTTATTAAATTGTTACGGCATAATATACACCGTTAAATTTTGGTCGTTTCAATCCCGCGGAGGGTCGATTCGGTACATGAAACACTATCGATAGGGGTAAGCTTCACATTCACATCTTTGACAGCCCCAATTTTTTGTCCAGGCAATTACTGTTCAATCCAGGTTGCCTGGAAGAGATCGCTGAATGCGATAAAGCCGCCCATTGTATGTATGTGTTTTAGTTTTTAGTGTGTGTAGTAGCTTTTGTATGCGTATTTGTGTACAATAAAGTATATAATAAATCGATTTGTAAAGATAAAAATGAAAAAATAAAGTACTTTTTTTCAAACTCGAATTAATTCACGAATGTACGAAATTAATTTCTTGAAGTAAACGTCAGCTGAGTGAGGCCAATGAACTGTAGGTAGTTAGTACGCAACGACTGACAGCTACCTATAAGGTTATTAGTCAATAACTAATTTCAAATTAATTAATTTCTTTAAGTAAACGAGTCCGTTTACTTAAAGAAATTAATTTCGTACATGCGTATATTAATTCGAGTTTTAGAAAAATACTTTTTTTTTAATTTTATATTTACAAATCGATGATGTTTCATGTATCGAATCGACTCTCCACGGGATTAAAAAGACTAAAATTTAGCGGTGCATAAATTATATCGATTAGATAAGATAAATTATTGAATTAAATTAATTAAATTAACCATATATGCAGGTACATGCAGCAAAATACTTCAGACACTATCAGATTATTACACACGGTCAGTCAAGTCAGTAAAGATGTCTTGAGTCTTCTTAAGAGCCCGTAAAAATCAGTAAGTCTATTTCAATGAACATAACAGTTGCACTGCACCGCCAGGGCAGCTTCAGCATAGGTCTTAAAGTAATATTATATGTGTAATAGGTCAACGAGGCGCTTAACTAATACGTCCCATTTTAATTATAACAACGGTATTGGTCACTAACCAACTGATAAGTGACAGCAAAAACAGGCGCGCCTCTTTAAGAGTGACCTATGTTTTTTTTAAATTAATATAAGCTAATGCTTAACTGCGAGCCCACCTAATGCAGTTATGTAATCGTTAATGGTGATGCGCACTATTTTATTAAGAGCCTATTCACTCTTGCCTTGAAGACATCTAAATTAAAATGGAACAGGAAGACCGCAGAAGGCAAATTGTTCCAGTCCTGCGATGTACGAGCCGTAACGCTTATCGAAAATCTATCGAAAATCTGTTATGAATTTAAGATTCCAACGCCATTTTTAAAACCACACGGGTGAGGTAAGCAAAAGTCGTACGTGTGTAGCAAATAGAAGTGCGACGCGGTAAGAATTGCAATAGCCGCCGCATATGTTATCTATCACCTTACACATTCTGTTGCACTAAATTGTGCTACTAAGAATTTTTATTCATAGCACTTTAAATCCACTAAAATCTGGTGAGGATCTCGGGAATTTGATAGATGTGAGATGCACAGGGACAGTTGTTGTAGCGAAACTTAGGGGAGGCCTAAGTCCATCTGTAGATATCTATCATCTGAAATGATGATGAACAAATGTTATAAGATAGAGAAGTGGGTGTCTGAGTGGTTGCGGTTATAAAAGTAACTACCGACAAAGAAGGTAAGTTGCTCTAGCCATAAATAAATTTAGTATCAAGATTGATGAGAATGTAGTGTGTCTAATGTGTGAGTGTATATGTGTTTACTTTTATTATTAATTGTGTGTGCACACTGTATTATTAAAAAGTTTTCTTTATAATTTTATTTATGGCCTGATACTGGTGCAAATTATACACACACACGTTTATGGCCCTTTTTATTGGTGAAAACCGCGTCACTAGGAGTTAGTGGATAAATAAACAGATTCGACATAGCAACTTTTTTTTATACTATGTAGAAATGACAGTAAAGCTTTTTAAATCAAAGCATTTCACGTAAGTAATTCACTTGCGACAGTTTCCACTCACGATAAGAAATTGTAAAGTGTCATCGCTATAAAAATACAGGGAGCGCACATTTCATTTGTTTATCAAGTCTGATGGCATTTGACGTTGTCGCGACTACATGCTTGCAAATAAAATGTACAATCCTTGTCATACGTCGTCGTAAAGCTTTTATGGAGGTAGCATTGGCTCACTAGATTTATATCTACTCTTTTGTGTTCATTCTGTGTTTAAGGGAGCCTTTCGAGCCAAGATGTGTAAGGTTGGCGTTGGACGTGAAGCGAAACTGTGAAATAGTGTAAAGCTGAGTGATACGAGTATGCATCTCTCACAAATGACTGATGAAAAAGGCTCTTTTAGCAGAAATGTGTGAAGCTTAGTTGAGCGATGCGAGAACGTGTAGAAGCGCTGTGAAAATATGTGATTGTTTTTACGAAAACTGTGAGAAGTTTGCAGTGCGAAGAAGCGTAGTGAAGCTGTGGATCGGTGTGTAACTATTTGGTGTGAGGATTATTAGCTGGCTGTTTTAGCTGGAAGCTCGGAGGCGTTTCTTGCTACACTCATATAGGAGTATTTCGCTTGCTTGTTTTGTGTGTGCAAAAAAATTAAAGGGCTTTGCTTTTTTATAGCTAGGAAAATGAAGTGATTCTATTTATGGATTTTTACCTCGCAAACCACTCGTCTATCTCGCACATTTTCAGTAGGAAAGCACCCGTAAACGATTCTGTATGAACACTCCATGTGTGCCTGACTTATTTTGTAGCTTTTATGGTCGCACTTGCATTTGAATTGATTTGATAATGGCTATTCTGCTAAAATGTTTTCATTCGGAGAATGCATTTTAATGGATTTGATAATGGAAGCGTTGCAAAAATGTGGTAGTAGAATTTTATTAAAACTGCTAAATTATTAAAGTACGAACTACTTTTTGGATTGGATTATTATTTTTATTTTACTTCCAAGCTTAGCAGACCTCAGTCGGGTTTACAAACTGATTTGAAGATGCAAACAAAAATAATATTACATTTTGTTACAAGTAGAGAAACGGCGAGGTTGTTATGGAGCCAAGTGGTGCAGTGATAAATATTCACGTGTATCAAACGAAGTTTTTCAATACACTTTCGAAGATTTAAACTGAGGGTTGCTTAGCGCCCAGCCTGATACGATAAATTGTTGTAGGGGTGAGCTTTCGCACTTTTCAGCACTAGTGCGAAAAACAGTAAATGTAGTACCAAAAAGCGGTAGGAATGAGAGCAGGTTTTCGAGTAAGTGTATTGAAATTGATTTATAAAAAACCGTAACGCCTTAGTGGACACAAATAGACATCGAAATTTCAAAAAATTCCTTACAGCATCCTGTGCTCTATGATTAAATCCAATTAAACAAAGAAACGCAAAGTCTCCTCAAAAAAAAAAACATTTCAAAAACAAAACATGCTCCAGTTAATTTCAATTGTTCCAAGTCCAACCGGTCCAACGGTATCATTTGTAATTTTTTTTACAATATGTCACGCAACAAAAGGGGAGGAACAATAGACGCCACGGATAGCCAGGGGAGGTTCACCGCGATTAATTTGAGCCTGTATAAATCATAAATATCAGACGGTGGGCGCGCGCTCAAATTAATTCATAAAAACTCGTTATTGTGTCCGTTTGTCGGTACGAGCTTAGCTGTTCAGAAAGTAATTACTGAGCTGAAACAGGCTATTTGTCTGAATCGAAAAGATTAATGTGGATAATAACTTCCTGTATATGATGACAACCTGAATTTACAAGGGTTATGCAATATTTTGTGGTACGAAAGCTAGATTAATCTAGATTAGGAGCTTTGACGGCAAGCAATGGGTAGCTCGCTCAGTAATCGTCCGGACCGAGCCCAAGTCGTCCACGGCGCGTACTGTTCCCGCGCGTCTCAAGGAGTTGTCAGAAAACCGTAGGAGCCCAGCAGGGTCGAAGCCTACTGGGGCCAAGGATCTGCTTCTGAAAGGAAGGCTTGGCCCTGGTATAAAAGGCAACGAAGGAACGGAATGGATTTTTTAGTCAGTAAAAGTGTATCACTATTTCCCGCTTCGCCCAAGGGCGCGTGATGTAATTGGATGATTTTACCCACCACGAAAAAAATGTTATATAATATTTTGTGGTAGGAAAGCCAGATTAATCTAGGTTAAGAGACTCAAAAAGCTGTCAGTAAAATTGACGGGGACCACCAGGACTGATACCTATTACTATCTACTCTCAGTGGCCCTGGAACGCAAAGAGCATCTGAAAGAACATATTTATTAATTTAACGAATTATGTAGGTACACACATAAAATAAGTGATAAGAAGAAACCGAAAAATAGATACAAATGTGATGCTTATTTCTAAAGAAATCTCTTCCAGCACAACTGCGAAAGGAGAGTTGAAAGAAATAGAGATGTAGGTATACACCATGTGTAATAGGAAAATAAATGTACATAAAATAGTGATTAAAAAAATAATATATCACGCAAATAAAGCTATACTATTATAATTATATATAAATATATATAATTATAATAGTATAATTATATATAAATATATATAATTATAATAGTATAGCTTTATTTGCGTGATATATTATTTTTTTAATCACTATTTTATGTACATTTATTTTCCTATTACACATGGTGTATACCTACATCTCTATTTCTTTCAACTCTCCTTTCGCAGTTGTGCTGGAAGAGATTTCTTTAGAAATAAGCATCACATTTGTATCTATTTTTCGGTTTCTTCTTATCACTTATTTTATGTGTGTACCTACATAATTCGTTAAATTAATAAATATGTTCTTTCAGATGCTCTTTGCGTTCCAGGGCCACTGAGAGTAGATAGTAATAGGTATCAGTCCTGGTGGTCCCCGTCAATTTTACTGACAGCTTTTTGAGTCTCTTAACCTAGATTAATCTGGCTTTCCTACCACAAAATATTATATAACATTTTTTTCGTGGTGGGTAAAATCATCCAATTACATCACGCGCCCTTGGGCGAAGCGGGAAATAGTGATACACTTTTACTGACTAAAAAATCCATTCCGTTCCTTCGTTGCCTTTTATACCAGGGCCAAGCCTTCCTTTCAGAAGCAGATCCTTGGCCCCAGTAGGCTTCGACCCTGCTGGGCTCCTACGGTTTTCTGACAACTCCTTGAGACGCGCGGGAACAGTACGCGCCGTGGACGACTTGGGCTCGGTCCGGACGATTACTGAGCGAGCTACCCATTGCTTGCCGTCAAAGCTCCTAATCTAGATTAATCTAGCTTTCGTACCACAAAATATTGCATAACCCTTGTAAATTCAGGTTGTCATCATATACAGGAAGTTATTATCCACATTAATCTTTTCGATTCAGACAAATAGCCTGTTTCAGCTCAGTAATTACTTTCTGAACAGCTAAGCTCGTACCGACAAACGGACACAATAACGAGTTTTTATGAATTAATTTGAGCGCGCGCCCACCGTCTGATATTTATGATTTATACAGGCTCAAATTAATCGCGGTGAACCTCCCCTGGCTATCCGTGGCGTCTATTGTTCCTCCCCTTTTGTTGCGTGACATATTGTAAAAAAAATTACAAATGATACCGTTGGACCGGTTGGACTTGGAACAATTGAAATTAACTGGAGCATGTTTTGTTTTTGAAATGTTTTTTTTTTTGAGGAGACTTTGCGTTTCTTTGTTTAATTGGATTTAATCATAGAGCACAGGATGCTGTAAGGAATTTTTTGAAATTTCGATGTCTATTTGTGTCCACTAAGGCGTTACGGTTTTTTATAAATCAATTTCAATACACTTACTCGAAAACCTGCTCTCATTCCTACCGCTTTTTGGTACTACATTTACTGTTTTTCGCACTAGTGCTGAAAAGTGCGAAAGCTCACCCCTACAACAATTTATTGTATTTATCGTATCAGGCTGGGCGCTAAGCAACCCTCAGTTTAAATCTTCGAAAGTGTATTGAAAAACTTCGTTTGATACACGTGAATATTTATCACTGCACCACTTGGCTCCATAACAACCTCGCCGTTTCTCTACTTGTAACAAAATGTAATATTATTTTTGTTTGCATCTTCAAATCAGTTTGTAAACCCGACTGAGGTCTGCTAAGCTTGGAAGTAAAATAAAAATAATAATCCAATCCAAAAAGTAGTTCGTACTTTAATAATTTAGCAGTTTTAATAAAATTCTACTACCACATTTTTGCAACGCTTCCATTATCAAATCCATTAAAATGCATTCTCCGAATGAAAACATTTTAGCAGAATAGCCATTATCAAATCAATTCAAATGCAAGTGCGACCATAAAAGCTACAAAATAAGTCAGGCACACATGGAGTGTTCATACAGAATCGTTTACGGGTGCTTTCCTACTGAAAATGTGCGAGATAGACGAGTGGTTTGCGAGGTAAAAATCCATAAATAGAATCACTTCATTTTCCTAGCTATAAAAAAGCAAAGCCCTTTAATTTTTTTGCACACACAAAACAAGCAAGCGAAATACTCCTATATGAGTGTAGCAAGAAACGCTTCCGAGCTTCCAGCTAAAACAGCCAGCTAATAATCCTCACACCAAATAGTTACACACCGATCCACAGCTTCACTACGCTTCTTCGCACTGCAAACTTCTCACAGTTTTCGTAAAAACAATCACATATTTTCACAGCGCTTCTACACGTTCTCGCATCGCTCAACTAAGCTTCACACATTTCTGCTAAAAGAGCCTTTTTCATCAGTCATTTGTGAGAGATGCATACTCGTATCACTCAGCTTTACACTATTTCACAGTTTCGCTTCACGTCCAACGCCAACCTTACACATCTTGGCTCGAAAGGCTCCCTTAAACACAGAATGAACACAAAAGAGTAGATATAAATCTAGTGAGCCAATGCTACCTCCATAAAAGCTTTACGACGACGTATGACAAGGATTGTACATTTTATTTGCAAGCATGTAGTCGCGACAACGTCAAATGCCATCAGACTTGATAAACAAATGAAATGTGCGCTCCCTGTATTTTTATAGCGATGACACTTTACAATTTCTTATCGTGAGTGGAAACTGTCGCAAGTGAATTACTTACGTGAAATGCTTTGATTTAAAAAGCTTTACTGTCATTTCTACATAGTATAAAAAAAAGTTGCTATGTCGAATCTGTTTATTTATCCACTAACTCCTAGTGACGCGGTTTTCACCAATAAAAAGGGCCATAAACGTGTGTGTGTATAATTTGCACCAGTATCAGGCCATAAATAAAATTATAAAGAAAACTTTTTAATAATACAGTGTGCACACACAATTAATAATAAAAGTAAACACATATACACTCACACATTAGACACACTACATTCTCATCAATCTTGATACTAAATTTATTTATGGCTAGAGCAACTTACCTTCTTTGTCGGTAGTTACTTTTATAACCGCAACCACTCAGACACCCACTTCTCTATCTTATAACATTTGTTCATCATCATTTCAGATGATAGATATCTACAGATGGACTTAGGCCTCCCCTAAGTTTCGCTACAACAACTGTCCCTGTGCATCTCACATCTATCAAATTCCCGAGATCCTCACCAGATTTTAGTGGATTTAAAGTGCTATGAATAAAAATTCTTAGTAGCACAATTTAGTGCAACAGAATGTGTAAGGTGATAGATAACATATGCGGCGGCTATTGCAATTCTTACCGCGTCGCACTTCTATTTGCTACACACGTACGACTTTTGCTTACCTCACCCGTGTGGTTTTAAAAATGGCGTTGGAATCTTAAATTCATAACAGATTTTCCCTACTGTTTCATAAAATTCTTAGAATGGAACAAAAGCAGTCTTTCCCAACTAGTACCGTATTTTTTTGGCTGTTTTTTTTATTGAAAAAATGTTTCATATATATATGAAAGAAATATTTATAAATTATGTGAAGGAATTCCATTTTTAAATTTATTTGACTTACCTCCACATTAAGAAAATTTTCCGTTATGCTATCAAAATTCGGTCATGGAATTTCATTTTCAAAATTTGACTTACAGAACTGACCAAATCAGACAATACGTTTTCAGTTTTTACTGTGGACCAAGGACACGTGTCACTGGCCTTAACTTTGTAAAGTTCAATATTTTTTTTTATGTTATGATTAAGTTAAAATGTCAGCAAATGCTAAACATTGTAAGCGTGGGTTTTAATTAATATGCTCACAATTGCTATTAATATGTACAATCTGTTATGATAATGTAATGTACTACCTACAAAGTTTACGGGTAAACCTGTCGAAATAATTCTCGGAGGTTAAGGTAATTTTCTTACAATAATTTAATTACAATCATTTTACTTGTATTTTGCTGTTGTTACATTTATGTGCCTACAGTATCAAAATGTATTAAACTATTAACAAAAAAATGTAAAAACTGAAATTAATATTTCAGGCTTATTTCTTAACATCAAAGAGATGGCAAACTGCTTGGACCCAGTAGGGCATCGGCCGTACTGGGTCCAAAGAGGCATCGGCCCACTAGGGATGCGGGTATAGCCGAAAGAGTTGCCGTGATCATAGGTGGGTTTTAGTCAATATAATTCTGACACGCTCTCGCTTCAAGGTTTTAAATATAAGAAAGCGATATTTGAATATGTATAATTAAAGAAGTACTCCGTATTATCATACAAAAGACCAAGTCACGTAACGTATTTCATCAATTTGTATTTAATATTATAAAGCGGTAAGATTTGAATTTTTTGTTTGTAATGAACAAGCTAAAAAGCTATTGGACCGATTTTAAAAATTCTCTTTTTTTTAAGATAAGATGTTTATTTTGCAAATATGAGTACAAAAAAACGGTGACATATAAAGATATTATAAGCATCAGCCATATTTAACCAGAAGGCATGCAAAAGTATAAACTGCACCAGAGATTCTGAGTAATACATTCGAGGAACTAAATAAAATTGAAATTAAACAAAAAATTAAAATGACACAAAAATTACATAAAGCAAAAAAGTAAAAAGATAATAAAATTTAATTTCATCGGTAGAATGCTGAGTGTGATAGGTGTACCATCGAAGACACTTCCGCCTGACAACCGTTAAGTTAATTTTTGCTTGTACTCGAAACGAAAATTTTAACGGGTTAGGCACCTCCTTTGAAAAACTATTAAAGAGGTGGGTCAGGTAACTTAGGGCACCGACCCTACATAATCATTTTTCACGCGAAAGAAGCCATTGACAAAAGCCAGTTTTTCAAACAACTGAATTACTTCACAACTTTTAAAAACACACCTTAAGCTACTTACTTTTTATCCGCATTCTAAAGTAAATAAGCTAAGTCTCTCCACTACCCGCCTCCCTCGTGGCCGTAAACCAGAAGCAATGGAACCTCTCCAGGGAGGCGAGCTCCAACTTACCGCCAGTACTAGCTGCTAGTAGCTATTTAGTATTGCCACAGACACTCGCGGTACACCAGAACTACTTACCTACAATTGAATTTATCAACTTATTGGCTCGGTTGCAACTGTAATAATGTTTGATGAGAAAAAGCAATACAATTACCGTTCGTTGTATTTGTGAGCTAAAGTAAGCTTTTCAATTACTTAAATATTATTTTATTTAGTTACATCATTGTGACACGTTTACAGATATAGTAGCATAAATATATCAACCTTTATTTTTGCTTTGATTGTCGCGTCCTCGTTTATACCGCGTGCCAGGGCTGCCAGGTGCAAAAAAAGTGTGATCGTACGCCAACTATAAAAAATCGTATGCCAAGGTTTGAAATGAAAAGATCGTACAACCAAGAACTTTGTACTTCTTGGTTGTACGATCTTTTTTCGTTCGATTACGATGAAACTTGGTATAATTATTATTTAATATCGTATATACAATAAAAAACAAACTTAATTTTGCGGTTCGATCCCTAAGCCCGATTACTGTACCAACCGCAAATAATAAGTTTGTCGCAGGTTACGTCACCCGTTTCTATTGTAATTAGTCACAAAAGGCCCGCGCCGAGACAGAAGTTTTAATACTGGTAAGTATGCTCGATAGATAACGTTCTAAACAAATAGCACTTTACACAAAAAACTTCATTGATAAGTTTAGTCGTTCACGCGAACGAAGTTGCGGGCACAGCTAGTAAATAATAAAACGAGAAGGATAAACTTATTTATCACAAAGTATATTAAACTTACTTAACACAATCGTTGACATAAGACAGTAAAAGTGTATTTAGGATTAAAATGTTCCCAAAACAGAAAGGAAAACAAAAAAATTAAACATAATGGCCCAAATTCCAACCCTTTCGTTTCCGAGAGAGTCAAATACGGGCGATGCTAAGCTTTTGATCCTCTTAGACGTTTTACACTCAATTATGGTCTTTGTAGTATGGGATTAAAGTTCATTATATTTTGTAGCTTAGGACGAACCAGTGCCCGATTTCGTGTCCATTTACTCACTTTTATGATAATTATAATTATAGTATTTAATGACATACGTTGAATAAATGTTGGCTTTGCTGATGACCTTAATATTTTTTTAGGTATTAATACTGTCATTTGTAGATCTTTGATTGTCGTTAGCGTAATAGCTTAGGTAGCCTTATAATGTTCCCACTGCTGAGAATCAGGTCTCCTATACAGGTTGACTGGTAATTAGTGAATGATACATAAATACGTGATTGTAGTCATGATAACAAACAACTTTTACTATGGGACCAAACCTGAAATCGCGAAAAAAATCTGCCAAGTTCAGTACATTTATGTTCGCCTAACTGGTCAAAATGTACTGAACTTGGCAAAAGATGTTTGTGTTTATTTATTTATTTATTTATTCTTCATGCAACCAAAGGTACAGAGGCGGACTTAATGCCTTAGGCATTCTCTACCAGTCAACCTAGGGTGGTGGAGAGACAATATGGCAGGTGCATAAAAAAAAGACAATATTCATATGAAACACAATCACGTATTTAAGTGTCGTTCACTAATTACCAGTCACCCTATATAAGAGAGGAAATGGGCCGTAATCTACAGCGCGGGCCCAGTGCGAATTGGTATACTCGTATAACCGGCATCAATTTCCTGGCGATGCTTTCCTTCACTGTTTTAAGAGTAGTGATGATGAAATAAATTAGACAAATTAAAACTCCTGCCTAGATTTGACTGACAACTCGTCAGTCAGGGTTGTCACCACGCCTAACAAACAAACAGTTGTCACATGTAGTAAAATGTCTGAAAATATGATATCAATCTTACCAAGAGGTATCGTGTTGCCCAGATACTGGGTTATGGAAGTCAAATAGGCAGTTGCTCCATGTAAAATACTGGTATCCAGTTGCAGCCTTGATAAGATTGAAAAATTAAATTCTAAATCTGTCAAAAACACCTATAACTTTATTTGTAAACTGACCCGGCAAACTACGTACCGCTTAATAGTCGATTTTTTTTTCGTGAATGTTTCCATATTTTCTCACTGTTTTTGCAGCCGTTTTTGAGTTTTAGCGAGACTAACGACTGTCGCCGAGTGGGGATCATCATTTAAAATTCCCATGTTTGAAATCCGAACGATGTCTGTCTAGTAACGATATTCACCCTGTATAAGTTTGGGGCTCTGGGGAGGTATGAAAATGCATACCAGGTCCCTGGATCCAAGTTAGGGAAGTAAGTAAGTAAGAATCTGACACTGTTTCCCGCTCCGCCCAAGGGCGGGATTTGTCATTGGATTATTTTACCTACCATAAAAAAACCCTGTATAAGTTTAAACGTTTCGCTTTCTCTTTGACTGGCCTTTCAAATAAATATTTTGAAGTGTTTCTGAGACAAAACATATTGCCTCCATTTACTTAATAATACAATTTTTTTTTAGAATTTCAAAGTAAGTAAAATTTGCCTATAACTTATTTTTACTAGCGAATATATCAACACGACGTCTGCATATTTAAAGTGGTTCGAGAGTCCAAGACTAATAGCTCGGGATCAAGTAGTCTGTACATGTATTGGGTTCATGTCCAGTCTGTATTCGACGTTTATGAGTTCAAATTATTTATACGACGAGCCGTCTGTGCGATGGGATATCTTGCCGGCAAAAATTATGAAAGTCAGTCTAATTTACCTTGTTTATTTATTTTATTTAAATTAAAAAAAAATTGGGCGTAAAATGGGCCTGCAATTTTTTTTGTAGTACAAGTATTGCCGACCTCACTAAAGCTTGCCCAGACGGTCTTGATACATTTGCTTCTAAATATTATAAATACATTAGAACGTGTTACATCCACATTTATATAGAAAACAAAGCACAGTATGTTGTATTAAAAAAAATACTTTTGTTTTAATACTGACTAAAATACACAAACTACGCGGAGCCAAAAGAAGTACCTTAAATGTAAAATGTATACCTACTTTTTTGCATTTAATCATATATATTATTTTAGGTATTAGTTAGTATCAGTTGGGCCATTAATTAACCCTATTAGTTAGTTTACACAATAAACATAAATAATATATTACGAGTACCTTCGAAACGGGACAGTATAGAACAGAAACCAAATGTAAATCTAATAAATCAAGAAAAAAGCTGCTTAAGTAAAATAAGTTTAACTAATCGATTTTAGACATATTTTTTTTTCCGTATATCGTAATAGATCCAATCGAGGGTTGTCTTTGAGTACACTAGCCTATCATAGCACCTACAGGGATAATCGTCGTTACCAAACGACGATTATCCCTGTATGTGCGACGTTCCATGAAAATTGTCTAACGGGCCTCTGCGAGTTGGTTTCTACCCGTTGTATGCCTTCCAAAGGTCCAGGACCCCAGGGTTCTGAGACAAATAAATACAAGAAAGTAATAATATATTGCCACACACGTGTATAAGGAAAATAAATAAATATATCTACAGTTAAGAGAAAACAAACAAAGAGGCCGAGGGCCCCAAAGTAGGCGCAGCCTGTATCTTAGTAGCCCAGAATTATTAATTGTACTTAATATGTTTGGCTCATTAACTAGATTAGAATGAAAACAATTATGCCTACCTGTTTATTTTATTCATGAAACAAAAAACCCTTTGCGTGTCTAGAATCTAGTTGACTTTTGATAAATGTGTAATGCTAAAACACACCTGTAGCATATTATTAACTAAGTTGATAATAACAGAAATTATGAACGTACTTATTCGTATAATTAAATCATTGCATGTGTCATAATACTTAGAATGTCTAAAGCTATAATAAAGTACGCATATTTTATTCAAGTTCTCAGAAACAAGTTTATTATTAAACCTTGCTTTGTTAACAAGAATTTATTTCGTGAAATTGGATTTTCTGAGATATTTCAGTTCGTCTGACAAATGATTTTCAGACATTAAATACGCTCTAGGAAGTTCTTTAGGAAAATAGTTTATAAAAAAGTGGGTAACTTAATAGTGTTGAACGTGGGCGCGACTTCGCCTACGTTAGACACTAGATAACCCATGTTTTCATCATTTCAGCCAAAAGAATTCCACTGTTAGAGATAGGCCTCCCCAAGTGTGCCCTGCCCATACTTACGGTACCTACCATATTTGTATTCATTAGATTGGAATCGATTTGAGTTATCTTAATTTTAAATAGTATTTTTTTTTTCCTGCACTAAACAAGAAACTGATTTCTTGATTCGTTTAGTAAATAAATAACCCTCTTGCCCAAAAGTCAGTGTGCAATTGTGCATGCAGCAACTGCAGCCACTTGCACAGTGACCGTTTGGGCAAGAGTCTCCACAAAGTGGTTACTTGGGGATGAGCGACGCCATCGACCTGGGAAGAGGTGGCGAGGTGACCTAGACCCCTACCGCCATCGTTCGAGATGGCTCAAGAAAAGAATACCTGGATGAAGTTTAAGGGGGAGGCCATTGCCCAGCAGTGGGAAAGTATAGGCTAGAAAAAAATTGTAGATATCAATAGCTTTAATTAATAATATTAATACATGCAGGCATTGTAGGCAATTAATTGAAAATTATTTTACCAATATAATGCTACTTTGTGCCACTAAGTGAGAAAAGGTCACGATCGAAGGCGCTGACAAAAGCCAGTATGTCGTCTAAAGATTTGAAAATACTTTTAAATTTATCTTTGTTTTCCATGAGCATTACACGATTAAGCCAATGCGAGCAAGTAAAATTAATCCTATCTCGACCAACAGAAGCATATCTTCGTTGAATCCGGTTAATAATTTAACCAATTTAAAGGTTTAATAATTGCCAATGAGCATGCAATAATAATTAAACAGTCAGCAACGCATTGTGGTCGGCAGTAGTACAATCAATACTGTTTGCCAATAGCCCGGCTCCCGCTAATCATCACAGTTATACTTAGAGTTGTGTGCATTAGTGCAATCGTTATTGGCATCTCGCATGCTTACTACAATTGGCAAATACATGGAATTGCTCTTTTTCTACTTATTCCTTAATAGGTATTTGTCATCATGACTGTACTTCAAAAACCGTAGTTTTGCGAAACTTTTTTTTGTAAATCGATTTTTAAATACGCTATATTAAATTCCTTCTATATTAAAAAAAAATATAAAAACATACAATTGATTTAAAAAAAAGAATGACAATATTTGTTTGTGACCCGATTTTGTTTGTGGTGGGTAGTTACAAATATATGAAAATGTGAAGCATTGTGTAAATACACAATTTAAAATCTATAAAATGTGGACGTTTTGCCAATTCTTTAGAGTAATTTATCAAAAATTTGCTCACTATTTTTATCAATTTGATCTATAGAGTGCCAAAACCTAAAGTTAAATGGTAAAAAATGACTTAAAAAAACTAATACATAATGCAAAATAACTTTCAAATTCCTACCAAAAACACCCAGCGACACAATGAATAGACTCTGTCAAATGAGATAATTAACATTACTAATGAGGCCGGTTCGACATTCTAAATTGCTTGTATTATGTTTAGGCTTCGTCTCTTTTAAAACATTAATATTAAAATATTGTAACTATATAAGTATTAGAGAGGGAGCGAGAATTTATTCTTGTAATTACTTTGTGAATGAGTGGGTTAAGTATTTTACTTAATTTACAGCTTTAAGATATAAGTCTGATTATATAATCTTCTTGAAAGCCGCCATGGTACACGATGGGTGCAATCACTGGACAGGCCAATCGTAATCGACATAGAGGCGGAGTACATTCAGATGGCCATGTCGCAAGTCTGCGACGTGGCAATGGAAAGTCCAGCCAGGACTTGCACTGGGTCAGGTGTACTGATGGCGCGTGCTGTTCCCGCGCGCCTCAAGAAGTTGTCAGCAAACCGTAGATGCCCAGCAGGGCCGAAGCCTATGGGGCCTATGGGGCCATGGACTGATTTCAGAAAAATATGTCCGGCCGCGGTATAAAGGGCTAAGAAGGAACAGGGTAGGTTTTTAGTCAGTAGGAGTCTGACGCTATCTCCCGCTTTTCCCAAGGGCGGGAGATGTCACTGGATGATTTTACCTACCATAAAAGATGTCTTCTAAAAAATTATACCTAAATTACTACATTATATTTACCCAACTTATTTCTCGATTAATCTCAACACACAATGAAACATAATAAAGCTCACTCAATATATTATATCAACGTAATAAGATTTTCCTTTCTATTTCTTACTGATCGTTCAGAGTTTTGATATACGCTCGATGGCAGCTGACACATCGCAGCCAACACAAAAGGTACTCGATAAAGCAGTATCGATTATTCAGTAATGCGAATATTCGATTTATTTTACTCGCATTTGCATTTGAATTGTGTTATTAGTCCGTTTTTAGAATATATATAATTCGGAATCCTTATAGGATCACTTTGTTGTCTGTCTGCCTGTTTGTCAAACCCTTCATCTCAAAAACGCGTGGAGGTATCGAGTTGAAATTAAATACTCAGGTTTGCCGTCCCTTAAACTCGTCAAAAAATCAAACTTCTGAGTTAACGAAAAAAATACGGCCGTTTATGTTGCAAAAAAACTTAAATTTCGACACTCTCAAGGGAATCTCAAGTTCATAGGGTACTTCCCGTTGACCTATAACCCAGAAATTTTTCATGAAGCAAGGTTTTATAGCACAAGTATAGGAATAAATCTGAAAACAGAAAATTTTTAGTTACGTCTCAAAAAAATATTTTTTTCTATTCCGAAAAATTTTCAAGACTAACTATTATGTATATTGAACTATTTACATAAGTTGAATGTATGAATGAATGATATATTCATTTGCAAGATTATAGATAGCGAACAAGTTCTTAGGTTTTTTTTTTATGGTAGGTAAAATCATCCAATGACAAATCCCGCCCTTGGGTGGAGCGGGAAGTAGTGTCAGACTCTTACTGACTAAAATCTACCCCGTTCCTTCGTTGCCTATAGTGCGGGGGCTGAGCCTTCCTCTCAGAAAACGGCCCTTGATCCCAGCAGGCTTCGACCCTGCCTGCTTGCAGTTAGCAGGCTGGGCCTCTTCGGTGTGCTGACAACAAGTTCTTAGGTTAAGTTAGTTTGTATTGTACTCTCAGTGTGCGAGTTCGACTCTCACTTGACAAGTATTTTTTTTTTTATGAACGTCCGTTATGTTACAGTTATTTTTTTTTAATTAATACTCAATCACAAGTCTATTAATATTTTAACTATTTTATTTTTCAATTAACAGTTTTTACTTATTTTTTTTTTTTGTTGAATTCATCAGTTAGATATTTCTCTATTTTATAATAGGTTTTGTTAATAAATAATTATTTTAATATATTTAAAAATGTAGTTTTTATTTTCTTGTTTTATTACTTATAATCGGTTGTCGTATTGAGTGTGGTCTTATTTAATGCGGTAATTCAATGTACGAAAATGATGAATGCTGGAAAAAATATATTTCGGACGTTAGTGGATTCACACATTGCGTAATTGTTATTTAAAAACAAATAAACTTTGCGATCTGCTTAGATATAATATTAGGTATCACATTTATTGTCGTTTAAACCGGTCTTACCGTTAAATAATGTTTTAAAGTGCTGAGAATGTTGTTTAATAACCTGTAAACTCTAGATATGAGATACCTTTTCTAAACATTTGACAGAAATACAAAAGGGTGACTTTAAATTCATCCGCTTTCTAATCAGAAAGCGGATGAATTTAAAGTCACATTTCATATTGAAGTGAAATCAGCTTGTCTCAAAACAGAATTTAAATAAAATATTTTGGCTCTGCAACAGACGAGCTATCGACATCATCCATTGATTTGACCTATTATTTACTGTATGGACTTTGACCCTTGAGTTGGTTTCGGTGTTTCTTCTCAGAGTAGTCAAACAGGAAACACCAGCCTCATCTAGTTTAAATTGACGAAAAAAAAATTGACGTGTAAAAACCTATTTCCAAAATAAATATCATTTATTAATAGTTGCTAGGTCACTAGTTCATTTAATCCTGTGTCAAATATAAAATTATATCCTGAACCTGTGTCAAATAAAAGTCAAGCAAGTCTTAAAGATCGTGACAGTTAATTTTTACTACCATAATCTTTTTCATCACTAGTGTACCTTTTATCTACTATAAGGACATAAGCATAGATCACGACAACTCATCGACTGTACTAACCCAGACCAGGCGAACGATTAAATTGTAACTACGCACTTACTTGCGTCGCGCAGGTTTTAGAATAGGCTCTTGAACTTGTACCCAAGTCGATTTTATGATCGCAATTTGAGAACGTCTATCGATTTACAGACTGTATAGAAATAGAAGGTACTATAGAAAGTAAGGCTGGTTTTAAAACAGGTAAAATATCTTCATAGAACACAAAGATACAAAAGGCGGACTTAATTCCTTAGGCCGTGTTTACAGAGACGGGGCGCGTTGCGCGGCGTGTTGGGCGTTCGTTGTACATTGCAGCAGTGGACTGCGTCATCGCTCGCGCAAACACAAACATATGGCAATGTACGACGTACCGCCCAACGCGCCGCGTCTCTGTAAACACGGCCGTAGGCATTTGGGTGGAGAAAAAATAAAGCAGGTGCATAAAAAAGAAAATACAGGACTGAAGAATGAACAAATTAAGAAGTATGAGATGGAAAAAGTAGTAGAATATTGTTAGAAGAACGCAGATTGCATGCTAGCGTGTGAAGAACAGATATTGAAAGTAAGATATAAGATAAGTAGGAGGACTGGGAGAGTTGAGAAGAAAGAAATGCGTGGTCGAAGCGCTAAAACTTGTTTTCTGTTGAATAGACAACTATTTAAGCTCAGATCTGAAGCTCGACACAATAATCATGTTTCCTCAAGTTCAATATTAACCAGACGCAGTTCTTGAGTAGCCTTTAAGCTTCAGGCCACGTTCAAGTCAAAGTAAAACACATCAATGTAGTCGAAAATACCAAGGGTAAATCGACGTTCTATTAGCCATGTAAATACAACGTATCGTCAACTTTTTTACCAGAAGTATATTATGACGAATGATGAATAATAAATTTATGAATCCCACTACACAAAACACACACACGTCACACACTGATATTACAAAAGGAAAGTTTATGAATATGTGTGTGTAAGATACACACACATATTCATAAACTTTCCTTTTTGTTTTTAACCTAAAACTCAGAACGGTCAAACATTTCAACAAACCTGTTATAATAAATGTTGTTCCTGTTTTATAGACCTATCCAACGACATATATGTCTTTGCTATTGGTGGGGTGTACCAATTAGCCCATTGTCCTTTGGCACTCAAGACTAAATCTTGGAATAGCACATAGGATACTTTTTATTCCGAGAGTATATCCCTTGGGATAATTTTCTACATTCACATAGGTTTTTTTTTGCGAGTGATCGTCGCCACCGATTGTCTTCACAAGGACACGGCGATGCTCTTCCTAAACGGGGCATGCCTCTACCGTGTGCTCCACCGTGTCCTCCGGGCGGTCCGCACAGTGGCGACATCCGGGCGTCACCTCCGCACGAATCTTGTACAGGTACTTCCTGAACATTCACATACTGAAGAAAGTGAAGTCACTGGCAGTTGCTAGTTTCAAATAACGATATGTTTCATCGGGTTCGCGACCATTCTCTACTCCATACTCAATTCTTCTTCTTCTTCCTGCCCTTGTCCCATATTACTTCGGGTCGGCGCAACACGTTTTTTTCTTCCACTCTATACTGTCAGCCGTCCATACTCAATTACTGATATAAAATAAACAATTATCATTAAAATTTTCATACTTGATGTAAACACTCAAACTTGGAGCGGTACTAAAATAAAATACAAACTCAATTCTGTTGAGATTTGAGAGAATTTCTAATAATCTGAGGAAATAGAAACGAAAACCCGCAGACTTTGTTTTAACAACCTTTTAACATGATAAAGAACTCTATTATGTTCTATTTATATCTCACTTTGTACTCGAACACGCAGTCCAAAATTTTTATTCCATATTCTGGAACACTAAAATGTATAACATGTTCACATTGTATGTGTCTATATGTGTCAAATAAAATATTTTTCTTTCTTTCTTTCTTTCCATATTTTGCATTAGTGCCTAGCCCCAATTTAAATATAAAAAATAAATAAATTTGCAAAATGATTTTAACAAACACTAAAACGTCAATTATTTCGTCACTTTAAACGAGATGAGGCCGGTGTTTCCTAGCTCCGACAAAAACGCCGGAACAAACTCAAAACTCTCTTTTAAAGTCCTTACAGCAAACATGTTATGGTCAATTTATATGACTTATCCAGTCAGTGCAAACATTTGGCAGTATTCGTGTAGCTCAACTCAGGATTACTAAGAAGCCTAACGACTTGACGAAGAATACCAAAGAAAGGAAATTTGGATAGGCTGCATAAAGAACTCAAAACAGCTAGACAATATATTGCAGAAAAGGAGAAGCAATCCACATAGTCCCCATGTTCAAAAAAATAAAAAAAATGATTATGTATTGTTTATTGAATTCGGCCTTAAGCAAAGCTACTTCAGATAGATATTAATCTGACGCAACTTTGATAGACTCTTACAATATATTCAAGAATATATGAAAGTGCGGTCCGTAAGAAAATGGCGATATTATTCAAACGACTGAAGAACCATAAACCTTGGGCACGATATCAGCATGACTGTCGAAACTGAGCCGCGAATTCTATTTCTGTACTGCAAATTCATGTTGGAAATTGGAGACAGACACCATCATTTGCGGGAACGTTTAAAAAATGACCGTGGCCCTAGAACGCTGAGGGCAACTGAAGGACACATGCGAGCTTCAATCACTACAAGTCTGTGTCCCCTCTTGTTCCAGAAAGCATACTCCCGGAAGAAAAAGTCCTAAAATCCTATGTGCTATATTCCAAGCCATGTTCTACCTATGTACCTAATTTTAATCCAAATCTGTTCCACCATTCGAGTATGAAGAAATAACAAAGATACACATTCACAAACTTTTGCCTTTAAAATATAAGTTTAGTTTGCAAATAAGTCTTAATTATCAGTTGTCAGTTGTCTCATCGACAACTTGCAATCAATGTCAAAATGTATTTATAAGTGTTTTTGATAGATTAAAATGCGAAAGAAAACTTTAAAAAATCAGGTATTGCTACTCTGGTCGTTCTGCTATTGCAAAGTAAATGTGATGATTATTGAATGAAAGAACAAGGTTACAACAATATTTAATCATCAAATTATGTATCATAGAATAACTGAATAACATAGTAAACTTCAACTAATCTTTCCATTTTCGTAGACAGCTAAGTTGCTACGCCGTAGCTGATATACACATGACGTCACAGCTACGCGGCTACGCTTCATATAAAGTCGTAGCAGATCACGGATTTGCTACACGACTCATTTCCTCAAGTCCTACAAAAATGTCAAAGCCAGAAATTTATTTTTCTTTGAAAGCCTAATCTTTGAACTGGAAACATTTATTGATATCTTTTAAAAGATAAAAATAATTAATTCAGTTAAATCATTTGAAAAAATATCTCTGCCAAATACCTTTTTTTACTTCGTAACAAAAATCGGAAAACTTAATAAGGATTGTAATTTAAATACAATACGATTTTGATTCCGAAAAATCTGTCTCGCTGTAAAAATATTTGGCCCTTCATAATTTAGATCAAATCAAATACTGGCGGACAAACTTTTTAACTTTATGATTTCAGAACAATATTACCGAACGAGAAAAGCCGTATTTTTATAAGAAGGCCAAACTTTTGAGGTGTTATAGAAAATTTATATTATATTAGCGGTCTCGATGACCGATGTCCTACCGGAATGTTGGCTTTTGATAGTATGGTGTTGTTTTGGTGGCGCCGCAATAGGATTCTAGATATTTCCATATCTAGAATCCTATTGCAGCGCCACCTTTTAGGGGTCAATGACATGCGTACGTATATTATTAATACACTATAATATAAAGGCGAAAGTTTGCGAGTGTGTTTGTTACTTTATCACGATCGAACGGCTGAATATATTTGATCTCTCTGTGCGCTACACCCAGAGAAAAAACGGTTGAAGCGCTTTCCTCCTTGCGTCGTTTCCTCCTTGCGTCATCTATCCTCAATGCTGAGGGTCACTCCAGCCCCTAGGTCTTTACCCGTTTACTTCTCCGTGTAAGCAGCAACTTTTCCAAGTTATCACCTCTCTTTCTGGCAATGTGACCAAAGAAATCAAAAACTCTTCGCTGGCGTATGGTGAAGCGCTTTAAAATACAGATAAGACTATGGAAGGCATTAGAAGTTGTCTTCTCCTTCTTTAGGACGGAGCGGGGAGGCGTAACAGACTTTTAACTTACTTAAACTTACTTAAACAAAACCTATGTTCCTTCAGTTGCTTTTTACGTCCCAAGACTGCGGGTCTCCCATGTGGGTCATCATTCATAGGCCCTCTCATGACCATATTAGACTTCGGCCCTGCTGGGCCCCGTATGGTTTTACTGACATCGCTTTAAGGAACACTTCGTGCCGTCGTCGACGAAACTAGACCTAGTTTGAGACGGACGGTCACCAAACACCGATCAGCGAGCTACCCATTACTTGTCGTCTGCAAACCCAGCTGGGGCATGAAGATGGAAATAGAAGATACGATAATCGGGGTAGTAAATGCCTGAAGAAATTTTAAAGACTTTTACGCGAGTAGTACTACCAGCTAGCAAAGCAATAAAATCGATTATCGGATATACACCAGTACCAAGCCACTGCAGCGATAAATACATTGTTTAAAATTTAATGCGGCATTGTAGCTTACATTTATAGCTCTGCTACCAGTAAATTAGCTCGTGTAATTGACACTTACTGTTTCCCCGAGAAAATAACCGCACATGAGCTATCCGAACTTGCTGGTATGAGAAAAACAGTTTTTTTTTTGTCGATGTGTAAAAATCATTCAATGACATCCGGGGGAGCGGGAAATAATGTCAGACTTTTACTGACTAAAAAACCCACCCTGTTTCTTCTCAGCCCTTTATACTGGGGCAGGATATTCCTTACTCACGGTTAATTTTGCTAATATCTATTTATTTGACCGGTTGCTTTTGAAAGTGTTGCAAACTAATTTTTATTTTATTTTAAACAAAATTTTTCTTTTTAACCGACTTCGAAAAAAGGAGGAGGTTCTATGTTCGGCTGTATGCTTTTTTTTTTATGTATGTTCACCGATATCTCGGTCAATTGTGGACCGATTTCGAAAATTTTTGTTTTGATTAAAAGATTATACTTCCGAATTGGTCCCATAAAAAAATCTTTTTGATCTGATGATAAACTTCGAAGATATAGGACGATACTCTTCAAGAAATCATAGCAGAACTGTCGTTTGTATATGTTTGTTCGCCGATATCTCGGTCAATTGTGAACCGATTTTGAAATTTTTTGTTTTGATTGAAAGATTATACTCTCGAGTTGGTCTTATAAAAATATTGTTTTGATCTGATGATGAACTACGAAGACATAGGACGGAATTCTTCAAAAAACCTTAGCAGAACTGTCGTAACAAGTAAAATTGCTTTGTTTATGGTAGTTGGTGGCTGACTAAAGGAAAAAGGGGAGGGGTACATAGAACTGACCTGATGATGAAGACGGAAGGTAGGTAAGAGCCGGAACTTTGTAATAAATCAGTGTATCTTAGCCGTGTTTGGTATTATTAGAATTGTCATGATGATTTGATGTTGGAACCGAATGGCGGAAGGTACCTATCTATTTAAGTTTGGCTGAGGGGTACTACTACTAAAAAGTGTGAAATAAAAAACTTTTTACAAAAAAAAATACAACCGACTTCAAAAACCACCAAAAAATGCAAAATAAATTTCAATTTCGGAAGTCGGTGTTAAATAGCGAAGAGACCAAACTATTATAGTAACACCGACTTCCGAAATTAAAATTTATTTTGCATTTTTTGGTGGTTTTTGAAGTCGGTTGTACTTTTTTTGTAAAAAGTTTTTTTTTAGTGTGTCTCTACGAAGTTAGTGATAGTGTGACGGGTGACAGGACAGAGTGGAAGAAAAAAACGTATTGTGCCGACCCCAAATAATATGGAATAAAGGCAGGAAGAAGATGTGTCTCTACGAAACTGACTATGCTTTTAATTTCATCATTAGTAATCTACGAGTATTTATTCTGTATAGGTTTACTAAAAATCAATTGCTCATTAGTCTCTTTAAAACACAAAAACGGATTGTCTGATGTTTTTCTATTCGTATGTATATAACAAACAATATAGCTTTGTTATTGTATATAACGAAAAATGTAGCAATGTTATAATATTAAGGAAAATCTATAATAATTCCGTAAAACAATATCACAGTGATTTGATTGTTTCAACGAGATAATAATATCCTTCGATTAAACCTCGTTAATTCAACTTTAATTAACATTGCCTTTCGATGTTTTTGTTATCTTGTTCTTTGTTCCTCGTTTGACTGCTTCGATGGCGTGGGTGCTAGTTGTAAGTACGATTTTTGTGTGAAGAGTTCTTGAAGTTCTTGACTTCAAGAAACATTTGCGACTCCCCGACATTTGACAGTCCCGGCCTACTTAGGTCTGAGTGCTAAAACCCAGCCCTAAGTAGGCCGGGACTGTCCCAAAATAAATCGCTTGGATTTCCTATCACCACCACTCTTTATGGAGATCGTGTAGTCCATGGCCCTTTACAGGGTGCTGGTATAGGTGCGATCGCTGGAAATCAGAACGCGTACCAAAAGGTTAAAGGCATAGATGGATACGGACAAAGACATGGTCGCTAGCAAAGCGATGAGATTCTTTGCCGGCCAACCTCCATGGTATTTGAAAGAAACAATCCTTGCACACACGCATGAGTGATGTTTCGAGGTGCACCAGGCTGGGGCAAAATTTCGCTGGTAAGACAAATCACGGCACGGCGCCGAACAGAGCCATGATGGGAAAGAGACAGCGCTGTCGCAACCCAGCGCTGGACACGCTACTTTCGGGGAGGTAAGTTCCATTTTTGAGGAGTGGCTATAGAGGCGTCAAGGCCTCCTCACAAATAAAAAAAAAATATATCGCATTATTTTTCACACTACACAACACGATTTTTCAGGCGCTATCGCTAATAGGATGTATTTTTTACCCGACTGCGCCAGAAGGCGGGTTATGTTTTTCCTAGTTTGGCTATCTGGTTTCGAATTACAGGCAGAATAAAGTACCAACCTTGTCAAATCCCACTTTGTTCTTCAACAATGAGTTGTGTTTTTTCCCGGTAATAGGCTCGCTCTTTTTGTCACATATACATGCTATACGTGACAAAATTTTTGTGTGTTACTACGCCTCTGTCTCCCCTTCCGGGAATACGAGCTTGATGTTATGTCCTTGCTTAAGACGTAGTGTCGTAAATCACGATCGACCCTTGTAATATAATGTCACAATTTTTGTACAACGTCGTTTGATGAAATTCGAGCACGGAGCGTGTTTAACTTATTCGGTAGGTAAGATTTTTTGAGGCGGAAAATCATCAAAAAGCTTTTTCCGCTCTGGGTGGAGCGAGAAGGAGGTCAAACTGTAACTGATTATAACCAACATGTGTTCCTTCAGTTACCCTTTGTGTTCCAGCGTCACGACAACTCTTTTGAACATTCCCGCAGTCCATCCACAAAGGCTTTTAATTACATTAGACGTGGTTTTAGAAAGAGATTTTATAATTAGTTAATCCTTTTCCAAAATAAGATGAAAAAGATTTTTTTAATTAATAGTAGATTAAAAAAATACTTTTTTTGTGTTGGTACTGCTCTCATGCTTTTGACTATAACTTCTGTCAGAATAATAAAATTTCTTTAATTTATTATCTTATTTTATAATTAGACTAGCGACCCGCCCCAGCTTCGCACGGGTGCAATGCTATATTATGCATGTATTACATACAGGAAGGTTTATATACATATAAACCTTCCACTTGAATCACTCTATCTATTAAAAAACCGCATCAAAATCCGTTGCGTAGTTTTAAAGATCTAAGCATACATTGGGACAGACAGTGGGAAGCGACTTTGTTTTATACTATGTAATGATAATGGCAATAATATAATATTATATTCCAAAACTATCACACAACGCCGTCAAGTCTCAAGCTAAGCAGAGCTTATGTTATGAGTACTAGACAACTGATAAACATACTTATATATTTTTAAATACATACATATTATTTATAAATTACACCCAGACACAGAACAAATGATCGTGCTCTTCACACAAAGATTGGTCCTGGGTGGGAATCGAATCGACCTCCGGCATAGCAGTCAAGGCCTCTAACCACTAGACCAACAGGCCAGTCATTGTGATAGGGTTATACATAAATAACTTAATATCAATATATATATTCTTTACACGCAACGAATCTGCTTTCTCTTAATCACCGCCTACTACTTTGTCCTTCAAATATTTCTAATGTTGTTCATTCTTCCTTCTAAGTTCAGTCCAATCTTTCTGTGGAACGCGCTTATCCTACTCGATATCAGGATGGCGGAAAGTCGGTGTATACTCGTACTTGAGAAGTTTTACAGAATTATTTTCTACACTAATAGCAGAAGCACTACAAAAATTCTTTTCCTTACCTTATATAGGATGACTGGTAATTAGTGAACGACACTTAAACACGTGATTGTAGTCATGATAACCACTATTACTATGGGACCAAACATGAAATCGCAAAAAAATCTGCTAGTTAGTACCTTTGTATTCGCTTAACTGGTCAAAATGTACTGAACTTGGCAATTTTTTTTCGCGATTTTGTTTGGTGTCATAGTAAAAGTTTTTTGTTATCATGACTACAATCACGTGTTTATGTATCGTTCACTAATTACCAGTCACCGTATATTAATCTACAACATAATTTTTGTATATGCGAAAACTGTATATTACAGTTTATTCAGAATCATCAACTGAATCGATTTCAAATAATTTTTACACTGTCTTATATTTTTTCCCAAACATATTTAAAGAAGGTCGCAAGTTGTACGCCACCGCCACTAAATACAACACAGGCCACGGCAGGTCATTGCAGGCATCAGGTGCCAGCGCACAGCTGGGTGCGGGAGCAAAACAACCCTCAGTCACTCGGATGGCCCGGTGATCATGTGTTTGTGTGAAGATTTCATAACAACATTTTTTTTTCATGACAAGCTTTTAACTTAGTGACTTTTCATGATACAGTTAATAAATTTTTGGCATAGATTCTTTACATACAAGTACTAGAAACGTGTTTCGGGTTTCGCATATACTAAAAGTAAGGTTGTATATGCGTAAGGTTATTTTAGCATATTTATATGATATACTTTTTTGCTCCTTTTTTCTTTCTTTTATGCGTAGTCTCTTCTCTCTTCTTCTTCTTTCTTAATTCATAATTCTTTATTTTACATAAAGTATAATGCATGGTGATACACCGTTCATATATAAAGGTGAGCCTTACTCTGCAATGAGTCTTTTTCCTGTTGCTATCATTATTTGATTATATCAATGGTTGCTATTTACAATTAACTCTGTGTTCTATTGACTTCCCCACCTACACTAAATAGACTAATAAAACGACTCTTCTACGTTTTTACCGTATTTAACTGGTTCAGTTTAATCTGAGAGTGAGTCAGTAACAAACTGACTCAAAAGCCGGCTGTTATTGCCTTTAACAACATTTGAGTTAAACACTGTAGCAAAACATTTCAGGCTTTTCGGCTAACGGCCTTCGATTTTCCATAAAAATAATTACCTACCCTCAATACTTTGAACCGATTGAAAGTTGAAAAATGTTCCCTTTCGTGGACCGACTCAAGTATTTATTACAATTATATGAAATAATATTTTATTCACAAAGTTACATCAAAGAGTTTTCATTGCGTTGATTTTCTCTTTGTTTCATTTGGTGATCGTAAAATTAAAATTGTCAATGTCAATTTCGCCAATTTGTATTTGTTAGAAACAAAGACTTTTTAACCTAGGATATATAAGATACTTGGATAGAAATGTCACAAACTTTTTAGAAAATGATAAAAAAAAAATGGCTGACATTAAAAATTAAAAAAAAAAATCCCGGTTAGACACTAACCGATATTTTATATTTTACTTAGGTATATTAGGTGTATATAATGTTTTATACATTTACTTAGGTACATCACTACATACTATAAAACAAAGTCGCATCCCGCTGTCTGTCCCTACGTATGCTTAGATCTTTAAAACTACGTAACGGATTTTGATGCGGTTTTTTTTAATAGATAGAGTGATTCAAGAGGAAGGTTTATACATATGTATAATACATGCCAATTCACCATTGCACCCGTGCGAAGTTGGGGCGTGTCGCTAGTTAGGTATAATATTTAAACATCAATATCAGTTAACTCAGCAATAAAAACTACCTGCTTTATTAATGCTTTTATTGCGAATGAAATCATTATAATTTACACCCAAGCAATTTAATACTTGAGCAAACTATGAATGTACTAAATACGCCAATTAATTTTCTCTAATTAGGAATGCAATGAAACCTGCCTCTCGCGTCAAATGCAGGAGGCACTTCACGAATTTTTCAAGAGCTAAAGTTCCCCTTCAAAAATAGGTGGAAAAAGGTTTTCATAAATTTAAATGGATGCTTTAAGGAGCTTACACTCCAAGGTACCCAGCGAAATTCAAATTTCCCTACATTTTTTTTTGCTTTTTACAGTTCAACATGAGATAGTAAGGTGTTGTACATGTGTTTATTTACTAATTATAACTATTATACCTGCCGAAATTTGTGGAAGCAGCTCAAATAATTATCGAGAAAGGTTAAAAAATTATAATCTTAGTTAATATAATAATTATGTATAAGTGTTAGTTATAACATCGCCTTGGACGCGTCTGTAAAGGTGTTATAACTTAATAAATAAAATAAATAAACAAATATTAACATAACTGAGCTAAAATGTGCCATTTTAATAAGAACTTGACGTTTTACGTTGTCTCTAAGTTAGAGAGTTATGATGTTAATAAGTATAGTTTTCTAAATAAACACATATCCTTACAGCAAACATTTATTTTATGTGTTTTTATCTATACTTATAATAAATCTGTAAAAGTAAAAATTCTGTACATTGAAAATATCAAAAAATTAATTAGCCACAAAAGGCCCGCGCCGAGACAGAAGTATTATAATACCGGTAAGTATGCTCGATAGATAACGTTCTACACAAATAGCACTTTACACAAAAAACTCATTGATAAGTTTAATCGTTCACGCGAACGAAGTTGCGGGCACAGCTAGTTAATCATAAAAACATAAGTGACATATTTTTTGTTACCATATCCGATACTAAGCTGCAAAACTATTTTTTATATGATATAAACTAGTGCTTAACTACGAACCCACCTGATGCTCATTAAATCACTTCCATCGTTGATGGTGAATCAAGAGCATATTCACTCTAGCCTCGAAGACACCTAAATTATGATCTAACGGGAAGACCGCTGTAGGATGATAGCAAAAATCTTTCGAAAATTAGAATTTCGTTGGTTAACCAAGCATTCATCATAAAAGAAGATACTGGTCAAATTTCAGTTAAATGTGTACCTAGTTCTATCCCCCTAGTCAAATTACGTCCTTTTCGTTTCGATTCTCTTGCGTCGAACGCCTCGAGTTGGCCACGCCTCCAATTCCTATGTTCTGACGTCATCTCAATGCTCAGTCACGTGGTTAGAATAAAGGAATCGGAGGCGTGACCGGATCGAGGCGTTCGATGCAAGAGAATCGAAACAAAACGGTAGTAACTAGGCTAGGCTTGCTGAATACTTACTTATTATCGAAACAAATACTTAGCTTTCTGCAGTTCATAGTTAGATAGGGCTTCAGTAAGTTGGTAACATTCATGTGTATTACCTGTAAGAGAAAACAAAGGAACATTAGTATAAATTGTTATTTTAGAAAATCAATTCATGGAAGGATTCATTGGAGGTGTTTTCCCAGTCGTGGGACTTTTTTCTTTTCTTTTTTGTTTGTTCACATATATGTGAACTTACACACATAATACAAACAGACAAAAAAACTGTAAGCCATGTAAATAATTGTTCTGTACGGGAATCAAACCCAGTACTCAAGAGTATTGATCTCATTACGGAAACACTCAGATAACAAGTTGTACTCTCACTGATTGTTATTGGTTAATGCACAGTTTTTGTGGGATAGACCATAGAAACAAACTCACGGGAAAAAGATAGCATAAGTTTAACCACCACTGCCACCACTGCTGAGACTCAGGTCTTCTCTCTAGGAGAAGGAATGGGCCGTAATCTACCACGCGGGCATGGTGCGGGTTAGTGAATGTCACATGTCTTCGCTTTTCGCTGGTTTCCTCACGATGTTTACCTTTACCATTTTGAGAGCAGTGATGATAAAATAAATATACAACTCGTAGGTCAGGGCCGTTATTACTCGGCAACCACTGCTCTACACATAAAATTAAATTCTAATTCTATTTAAAAAGATTATTTTTTCTTTACGTAGCAGACAGTGGCGTAATCTAATAAAGGGTTGCGAGATTGCTCGAAAGAGTTACCGCGACCCTTGACCGCAAAGGTCAACTCAAGGAATACAGACGGGTTTTGAGTTAGTAACAAACCAGTCCCTCTCTCACCACCTAAGGCTTAGAACTTACGGAGCAGTTTCAACGAGCGCCCGCTGCTGTAGAGGAAACTGCTGTATAATTTCAAATCTCACGAGACGGTAGATACGCGGTAATGCAGTTGTCGCGGTTGCTATTTTCGACCGCAAGCCGATTATCCTCAGCCACTGCGCGGTTGCTCGCCAACCGGCAGCAGAGCGTGCGAGCGCAAACTGCCGAGGCGGCAGGCGAACGCGGCGCCGGTGCAGCGGGAGTCGCGAACAACCGCTCAAACGGCGGATGTAAAATATGCTTTAATTTTTTACATATATCTATATTCTACGGAAACAGCGGGCTCGCAAGCGCGGCGGCCATGGAAGAAAACCGCTTCGTGACTTTTCTCCCTAAAATGGGAAGAGTAATTTTGAAAGAAAAAAATGTTTATTTGGCACACATGTACACACAATGAAGTAACAATTACATAAAATCTATATAAGTCTCTTTGAATATATAAGTATGTGGGTCTTACGGCTGCACCAAAAAGGTCCAGCTCAGCATAATGCCACTACGTTACAGTCTCCTAACGCTACTTTTCAACTGAACTTTTCTATGAGTATACAGATGTAAAACAGTTTTGTTAGGTTTGAGGTAAATAAATATAATGTAGATATAAATGATTTTGAAGGAAATGATAAATAATAGACTGTTATTTTAGTATAGATGTAGATTGTAGGTATATGTATTTGATAATTTCCCACATAAAACAAGCTAATCTAATGAGCCTAGCCCTCTATTGTTAGTCAACTTTTTCATATTAAAGCTATGATCCCTTTTAATATGACAAACAAAAGATTTGACACTTTTATATGACCATAATCGTATAACATTCACACAATGCCTGAAAAACCTTTTTGTCTTTTTACGTAGGCTGAACCCGACCTTAAAGTACAAACATAAAATATGAGATGAATGAAAACCCTTTAATAATACCCACGTTCAGAACATTCAAATTAAGTTTTTATTAAGGGTGAAAATCATCCAATGACATCCCCCGCCCTTGGGCAGAGCGGGCGATAGTGTCAGACTCTTACTGACTAATAAAACCCACCCTGTTCCTACGTTGCCTTTTATACCGGGGTCGAGTCTTCTTTTCAGAAGCCGACCCTTGGCCCTAGTAGGCTGCGGCCCTGCCTGCCTGCTGGCTGCTAGCAATCTGGGCCTCTACGGTTTGCTGACAGCCCCTTGAGGCTCACGGGAACAGTACGCGCCGTCGATGACTTGGGCTCGGTCCGGTCGGTTACCGGACGGTCAGACAGCGAGCTACCCATTGCTCGCCGTCCACAAGACCGCGCTTACGATGGCCGGAAATCAGGATCGAAATCCAGCGGCTTTACTAAGGAGAGGTACTTTTTTAGATGGGATAAAAACATCCAAAATGACATCTCCGCGCCCTTGGGTGAAGCGGGAGATAGTGTCAGACTTTTGAAAAAAATTATGAGACGAATTTCTTTACAACTGCATTTTCTCGACAGGCCATTCTTTCCGTTTTTCCACTATTCTTCATGGTTCATATTCGAGTCTAATTGAAATCTTTCATCCACTATTGTCATATACTTTTTCCGAATTGTTTTTGTCTGACTGCCATTGAATTTCCTTTTGCCCAAATCGAAAAATAATGACTGTTGGTCTCACAATGGTCAATCATGGTTAAAATTGAGAGTGGGTATTTGGTCGAATAATTCAGATTTGGAAACTCATCTTCTTTTGTTCGGTCGGGTCTGATCTTTGCGATCAAGAGAGCAATGAAATACTGTGCTTATAACACAATGTTGGGAAGGATTTGATGAGTCGGTTATTTAAGAGGGCCCCTCCAAATCTGTCTGACGTCAACATGAGCATGATCTAAAAGCTTGCTGTCTCATACAACGCAATGTTTAAAGAGGAAAAGCGAAAAAAGAGAGATAACGCCTAAGCGGTCTGTTGGCATTCGTTTATTTCAAATCTAGATTAAATATACATAACAACTTGGTACAATATTCTGACAAATAAATGCATTCTATTCTATTCTAATTATTTATTTACTTTTTTTAATTTTTTACATTATGAAAGATCAAACTTCACACAATATAGCAGATTTCCAGAAATCTTTACTGGATAAATTTTATACAAATTTATGTTTTGATTTCAATAGAAACTTGGACAATATCCACAAAATATCTATATCTATCTTTGTTTCCAAAATATCTAGAGTGTGACGTGTAATAACGTCGTAATCTCGTAAGAGTGGTTGTATGCATGTATGTCGGGCGCTCTTAAGTAAATCAAACACAAAATTAAAAAAAAAAAACAAAGAATTTTATTTTGATACAAAAGATTTCATAGAAACATGTATAATCTTTCATGCGTAGGTAGTATCTACCTCATCCTTGTACCTCCTTACAAAACCCCACAAAAGCTGAACTGAAAATTAAATAATATTTTCCTACGTTAATTGAACCGCGATAATTGATACCCGTCATTGTGTCAAGTTAGACTAATTATTAATTATAGAAACCTACATTAATTAATAGATCGGAATTCGGCGTAATATCTTTAGGCAGGTTTAACTATTATGAAATTCAAATCAGGCTTTATAACCGTAATGGACGATGCCTGAATTGGAAATTTTCAGTCAAGTACGTGTTAAATTTCAGTCTAAAATATTTAGGCTAAAGTAGAATTCGACAAATAGATTCAACTTCAAATGAAAATGAATCTCACTTACAAAAATATCAAACAATTGGTTATAGGGTCCAGTTTTGTGTAACCCAAGGGCTTGCTTTTACCTCACTCAAAGATTAAGCATTGCCGTACAACGTGGCAATTCCGCCAATCTATTTGAGCACACTTCCAGTCGACAGTACTGCAGAAGCTTTTTGATGCCATATTTTAGTTAGGAGGTATCATATTAATTAATTAAGTGCTTTTATTTTTCTTGTTTTAGTATTTAATTAGTAACGAAATCAAATAAATTAGTCTTTCACTTCAACTTAATAATTTAGAAATGGGAGGTATATTTAGGTACATATACACTTGAACTTATGAAAAATGGGTCTACACATTTTTATTTTGGACCGTAATAAACTGATAGTAAAAGAAAATAACTGGACAAGCATGTTGTCATTGTCAACAACTATGAAGCCTAAGGAAGCTCGTTAGCCGCCGTAAGGCACTTCCAACTACCAGTTTAAGGGGTGTTAACATTCAGGCAGTCATAAACTTTTCGCTTTTCTGAACATTAGACGGAGGAAAAAGCTGCCCGTCTAGCGAAAACATCTCCCTTGTATTGTGTCGGATCGTTCCGACAGACATAAACCGGAATTTACGGCCAGCCAATTTTAGACGGATTTAAGTACTTGACCTTAATGTGCGTGCTACAGTAGATATTGGCAACGTTGTGATCGAAACAAAATATTTTCACTGTCGCGCCATCTTGGTGTCAACGCTAGGGTTCGCGATCGGTTTACGTTCGAAATTCGAATATTTTGACAGCCCGATGGAGGGTTTATAAGAAATAAAGAGTATCGCTTTTGTTTATTTTCTTTATAAAATTTTATCAGTTCAAGAACTTTACTTACTTTGACTTACTTTTTATGTTGATGAAGTTTTCACAATATTTTCTTGCGTGTTTTTAACTTTTTTTTTATGTAGCCTTTAGGGATTTCGTTATTGCTTATATAGGATTATTATTATATTAATAATAAAATGCTAAAGTCTCATGATGGCCCAGTAGTTAAGGCACCCTGAGTTGTGAGTTCGAAACAGGGCAAGTAGGAACCAATATGAAGTTTTAAATTCATATATACTTTCCTAAGTTTATCTAGGACATTACTGACAGCCTGTTTCTCGGAAAGTACATAAAGTTCGTAGATCTTTGACAGTCATTTGACAGTCAGACGCCAGAAAGTCTGACCATCAGACTACCCAAAGAGTATCCTATTGTGTAGTGGAGGTCTGATAGGTAGTCGCTCCATGTAAAACACTGGTATTCAGCCGCATACAACTACACACACACATAGAACTGGAAGCCGCCTCCAAGTTGGCTTCCATTGCAGTTTTAGGTATATACTTTATTGTACACTAAGATTACAAAAGGAAACCTTATAATAAAATACTTACAATTGGCGGTCTTGTCGCACTTGGCGATTTATTCAAAGTAACCTGGAATGGACAGAAATTGCCCGGACACAAAATAAGCACTTGCACTTGGTACAAAAAAAATAAGTAAAGAAAAATGTATAAGTACTTAATACTAAAATAGATGCACATTTATTTATTTATTATATCCTTTATTGTACACCAATTGCACATCAAAAAAAGAAACTACAACACTTTGTTGTAAAGGCCGCCCATTGTATGTACTTTTTTTAATACATACAATGAGCGGCCTTACAACAAATACATACCAACTATATATTTTGTATGTATATGAACATATACATACAGAATATATATATTATGCAAGAGAATAAGTGATATTTTTGTATTCTTTTTCTTGTAATTTGAACTTACAAACATCTATATCTATCTTACTGACATTTAAAGTCCTTGTGTAGGTGTAAATTAAGCACATAATGAGGTTTTGACTTAACCTTTTACATTTATTATAGGTTATGGAGACCTTTAATCGCCACACTACGTTTAAGGATTCATTTAACTTTTGTTCAGGGCACTTGACTCCCGACGGGTCTTGCCCTTCACCGAAATTAGCCGGCAAATGATCCATGTAAACCTATTTGGTTTTAATGTGGGTAATTTTCTTATAAATATCATGGTACTCAGAATAATTAATATCAGCGAATATACAACATTATTTTTAGTGTATGCGAAACCTGAATAAAGTTTATTCAGAATCAGTAACTGATTTTTTACACCATGTACCTAATATTTAAAAAGGGCACAAGTTAGATACCACCGAAACTAAGTACAACACTGGTTACGGCAGGTTATAGTGGGCATTAGGGAACAGCATACAGCTGGGTACGGGAGCAATACAACTCCAAAGTCGCCCGGATGGCTCTGTGACTATGTATTTGTACGGACAACCAGGGGGCTTACTCTCGAGTTTAGTCGACATTGGAATTGTGACGTTTCGTAATCTTGAGTTCGAAGCTAGCGCCAAATTAGTTTAAAATTGCGTGACCACACGCCAAGCCCAATCCCCATTTTACTTAGTTTCCCAAAAAGGTCACGCAATTTGGCCCTAGCATCGAATTCAAGAGTACGAAACGTCACAATTCCAATGTCGACCGATCGGAATTAAACTCGATTGTAAGCCCTAGGTCCCATAACAAGCTTATAACTTTGTAAAACTAATGCGCCTCACCATCAACGATTGCATCACTGTTTACAATCAGGTGGAATCGCAGTCAAGCACTAGTTTATATAAATTAAAAAAAGTGTGATCTATTGTGCCCAGTTGAAAAGACGCAGTTCAGCCATATTTAGAAAACTACTAATCTCAAATTAAACCTCTTTCTTTCTTTTTGTTCTTTGATCTCAAATGCTTTTAGATAGTCTTAGGAACTATATTTGGCCCAATCCGGCTAAAAGCTAAAAGGTGAGGTACACAAAGGGAAATGAAAGCGTGGTATATGCGGTGTCCACATGCTGAGTCCGGTTTTAGAAACATGAACTTTGCCTTATATTTCTTGCACTCTACTAAAATATAATTAAAGGTTACAAAGTTTTCATTGATTTCAGAATCAAAATCGCTAAATACTTTAGAACAAGAATTTGTTGAAATTAAAATTTTGTTTGCAATTTTTTCTTCTGTGGTGTTTTGGTAGAAAATCGTCAAAGACTTATCCCGCTACAAGGCGTAGTGGAAGAGCGTGTCAGACTTTTACTGACTAAATGCCACTCCTATGTTCCTTCTTTGCCTTGCGTTACAGGATCCTCGATTTTCCTTACAGAATCGACACAATGACCACCGAGAACTATGCGGATTCCGGTCCCGACTCACTGGAAACAACCTCCACTGCCCTGGCATGCATCACGACGCATCATGAAGCATCAATAACCATCGATCTCCGATCACCGGAGGGGAGTCACGTAGCGACACCTATGTCGTCACAAAAGAACTATCCTACATCGCGCAGTTCTCCGCGCGATATGAATATATAGAACAGCTCGAAATCATCTATCGGGCCACCAGACATAACACCCGGTTGGAGGATCCTCCCTTTTCAACGGCGGTTTGCGGAACTTTACTCTCCGTTCGGCTTACCTTCAAATATGTATCAGTTATCTAGTTAATAATTAAATATAATCCATCCTAAGGTTGTCTGGTAGAAATCGCTGTCAGCGATAAGACCGCCTTTGTACCCATAGATTTAAGTTCCTGTAAATTGTTACTACATATTTTGGTGTACAATAAAGCTTATTCTATTCTATTCTATTTATTATCATCAGATATTGAGGCAATGCAAATCAGGCCAATCAAGAAGCCGCTTCCGGCATTGTATTAGGTATTCACACAGGAAGTATGTAGTCAACATTACAGACGCCACGTGTATTCTGTCATATGTCAAGTTATTAATATTCTAAAGAGGGTAGTGACGTAATTCACGATGCTCATATCTTTCGCTTGCAATTTATCACAATGTCGTCAAGTTCTAGAAAACTTGCATTCTGGGATAGCAAGAAAAAATAAAGTAAGAAGTAAGGTTCATGACCATAGATTCAAAAGGTTATTGAAATGTGAGTGTAGAGAATGAGATACTATTTTTATGAATGGAGAGAATACCCGTAGGTTTATTTCTATAAAAATAAACATTAAAACATAGTCCAGTCCACGGCCTGCGATGCGGAAGAGTTTTTTGACGTCTTACTTTAGATTAAATTTAGTTAGTTCTTAAGAGATATATTTTTTAAATTTATTTTTATATAGAATTAATTTTAATTTTACAGATTTAAAAAAGTTAACTAACCTTTAGTTAACTTTTTTTTTAAACTTTAAAATTTGAATTGTAAATAACAAAAATAAATGTTTACCTGGTTTTTCTATAAAGATAAAAAAATATGTCATTATATTTCTTGTTCGTATGCTGATGAAAATAAATAATTATTATTTAGTCAATTATAAGTCGCAGTATGACCTCCTTATCAAGACATATCATTTTCGATACAGCCTAACCATCTTTTCTTGGACCTGCCCCTACTCTTAGAATGACGTGGCTATGTAAGTAGCTATTACTAAGTTTACATCGAATATCCATCGTCATTTCAGCAGAATGATGTCAACTGCTGGAAATAGACCTCCCACAAGTGTCACCACGACGGCCAGTAGGTATTGTACGTGTCGCATTGAATTCCCATGAATATGATCATGTTCCACCTCCTGGGAAGCTTTCCAACGCTGCATCTTTCGGTAAGCAGTCACCACTGCAGAGCCTTTCGGTCTTATCTACATCTGGTCTGTGAGCAATATACCAGAGCCAACTACCACTTAAGTTTGACGATTCATCGGGGTATAACGGTAATCTTGGTTCTTCTGCGAATATCTTAATTCCTGATTTGATCACGCAAGGAAACTCCGATCATATCGCTGTAGGTATCAGCCTATTGTGAGCGATCACCTTTCAGAACCATGTGGTATTACTGACAACACACACTTTCCATAGAGTTTCGTCTTGAGACACTATGGTATGTCTGACGAGAAAATCATAAAATATTAATGTTAATAAAATTATATCTGTAATAATGTTAGCTTTATTAAATTTGTACATGAGAAATACCTAATACCAATAAGGAAAAAACTTGAATCTTATTTCTGCTGCCATCAGTAAGTGGTTTGTTTTGTCTTATTAATACGCGTTTATGAGTACTAGTTAACATTCAAGCCACGAGTCGGTAGGGAGGGATGGCACAGAATAGGAAATAATAGGAAGTGTGTTATTGATTATATGTCATGTTTAATTTATGTCTGTTTGTTCTTCCGGGGACAGCAGCAAGGGGCTGTAAGGAGAATGTAGGGGAACTTAAAACAAAATGAGGACTTACGAGTATTACAGCTCGTAAAGCCAATTCAATTCAATCTTTATAGCATTGATTCTTATTTGTTTGGACATGGTTATGTCACGCATAGAAAAATAAATATTTAGGTTTTGTTTTGCGAGATCTTACAGGGGTTGTTTTAAAAGAAAAAAAAAATGAGAATAACGGAATTTGATTGAACGTACGGGAATTTTAAGTGCATAGCGGTGAAGTCGTGGATGTCAGTTAGTTTTATATTAATTTTTATTATTACTTTTAGACTCGCATTTTTCAATCAAGCAGGGAATTCCACTCCTTATAGCTCTACGTACAATAAAAATGTTCCCAAAACATTTTATACGTATGGGTGGGATGTCCACCGACGGCGCACCGCCGTACATCTAGTGGTCCGATGAAGGAACGGGATTGGCGGCATTTAAATGCATTCCAGTGCATACTCCCCGAAATGTAAACGATAGACAACCGACACGCCAGCAACTCGGCGTCGATGCTCAGGACTGAAGCTTCGACTCCACGAGTGCATTACTGCCGATGATCTTTTTGGCTCGCTTCTCAATTGACTTTAGCGGCTCAAGCTGGTATCTGGCAGATCCATCCCAAAGATGAGAGCAGTATTCCATACACGAGCGTAATTATTTAAATAGTGTAGTTTTAATGCGTAGATTTTAAACAGTTTTACAAATTATAACCGCTGAACTCTATCTCTTATTTATAGACACAGTATATTCCACAACTAGGTATCACACAACGCCGTCTAGTCCCAAGCTAGGCAGAGCTTGAGTTATTAGTACTCGAAAACTGATAAACATTCTTATACAAGGTGTCTCAAAAGAAAGTTCACTGGTTGCGCCAATTTGCTATGTTCCGCGACTTTGTTTTTTTGTAATTTATTTTTTTGGTCTAGCAATCTTATCCCTACCGTATCCGCTTCCCGCACGACCTCGAGAGAAAGGATTTGACATTGACGTTTTTTGTGCATTGTGAATGTGACCGCACCGCTAACACGCCCGCTCGAAATTACAAGAAAATTGGCTATTTCGTGTTCCAATCATTCAGAGACTCAACAATAGTACAGTGTAGTGCAATACAGAAACTGGCAGTGCTTGAAAGTACGAAGTTCGGGATTCGCCGGCCGGCGCCATGTGGAACTTTCGAGGTTAAAGGTCAGTCCTTCTAATACATTTATCCCATTAATAAACGCTAGACGCAGTACCTGCATATTGTTAACAAACCTTAGATCGCTTTTTAAATCTACAGTCCACAAAGCAAATTCGCGCAACCATTACTTTTTGGTCCATACGAGCAGGATCGTGAATCATTTTCTTGTAATTTCGCAATATAGTATTTGTTCCATAGGGAATAAACGCAACGCGCCTGTTTACCTAGATATAATAGTAGAAAACCCGCATCTAGGCATTTAGGCAACTATACGTTATTTCGCTCGTATAGTTAAAGAGTCATTGATAATTACGGTACCTACGCCGTCAACCGCACCGCATAATTATAGTTAGCTACGTAAATATCAGCGTAGATATAAATCGATCGCATACTTTTTCTTGACAAAATTCATTCGACCATCCTACAAATTGCATGTAGGTAGACGCATTTCAAAAATACCCGTTCATTGTTGAGTGAATATTTGTAGGAAACGGATAAACCATAGATTATATACGCATATGTTATTCCGTTCGTTCGCCGTTCACTTTGTTGTTTACAATATAACCATATTGTTATCTGATAATTATCGCTTACTTAATAATTCGTTAAGTGTTTGTTTGAGTGTATAGTGTGAATATATCAAAACAAGATGTCTCTTAAGGGAACCAAGGTTAGTACTGATTTAAAGGTTCAGTTAAAGCTTTTATACGCTAAAAGGGACTCACAGTTTTCACGTGTTCAATCAATTTGTGATAAATCTTTGCAAACCTCGGATCTGGCGATTAGAGATGCTTTCTTGTGTTCGTTGGAAACTTTAGATAGTTTGCGCGCGGATTTTGAATCTACAATTAATAATATAAACATTTTAGAGTTGGAATTAAATCCTGATTACTGTGTGAGTTATCAGGCATTGTCGTCCTTTGATGACTTGTATTGTCGTATCAAACGTATTGCTAGGAGTTTAGAGACCCCCCCCCCCGCGAGTGGTTTATCCAACCCTCCTCGCGAACGCCCACGATTGCCGCCAATTCAAATACCTGAATTTAATGGTGACATTCGAAATTGGAATTTATTTATAGATAGTTTCGAAAATATAATACATAGGAACACATCGCTGACAGATCACGAGAGATTGCATTATCTCGTAGAAAAATTGACCGGTAAGGCAAAGGCTGTCTGTGCTGGAATTACGTTTAGCGCTGAAAATTACAATTTAGTTTTGAACACTTTAAAAACAAAATACGAAGATAAGCGATTAGTAGCCACCGCATATTTAGATCAATTATTCGATTTGAAAAGTTTTTCCGTTTGTAACGATCATAATTTAGAGAAGTTTTTAAATATTTTCGCATCATCTGTTCGTGCAGTAAAGAACCTAAAGGTCAATGACCTCTGTGACTTTTTGTTTTTGTATATCGGTTTAAAGAAATTAGATCCTGAAACTGTTCGTCTGTTTGAAACGACTCAGCGCGGTAAAGAAATACCTAAGTTCGAAGATTTAGAATCTTTTATTCGCGACCATATTAAGGTGTTGCAGCGCACGTCGGCACGTCATGAAGTCACGAATAGGACAGGTTCCGATCGCCGTATAGACGCGTCATCGAAGTCGGTCAAGACTGCACATACGCTAGTTAATACCGCCTCAACGCCTGACTGTTCTCTGTGTAAGGGTAGCCATACACAGCTGTACAAGTGTTCGGAATTTCAGAGATTATCGCCTAGTGATCGTTACAAGTTTGTCCGCACTAATAATTTGTGTTTTAATTGTCTAAGTGACAAACATCTGGTTACGTCATGTAAAAGTGGTGTTAGCTGTCGTAAATGTCCAGCTAGACATCATACCTTCTTACATTTTGAGGGTAGTAAGCTGCCATCGCAGCCGCGGCCTGCGCAGACGCGCGACGCTTGTGACGCGCGGCCTGCTGCAAGTGCAAACGACGTAACATTGTGTTCGCTTTCCGCCGCTGGTACTCAAATCACTACCGTTTTACTTGCGACCGCGCAAGTTGTCATTGTAGATGCCTTTGGCAAACCGCACACCGTTCGAGCGCTACTAGATGGCGCTTCCCAGAGTAATTTTATTACTCGGGATTGTTGTCAACGCCTTGGTTTTAGTTTTAATAATTGGTCATCCCGCTCAGAAGTGAAAGGTTTTGGAGGTTTAAAGGCAACCATTCACGGTTCCATTAAAATAATATTTAGTTCACGTTTTAATCGTAATATTTCGTTTGAAATGGATTCGCTAGTCGCAGATAAGATTACGGAACGGTTGCCCACGGTACCGGTTGACACGTCCATGCTGACGGAGTTTAAGAACTTGCAGTTAGCCGACGGAAATTACGCTTTCCCTGGAGATATCGATCTATTGATCGGTGCTTCGATTCTCCCGCATCTCCAGTTATCACGTAAAATTCAAGGTCTTCCGATGTACCCCGCTCCGCACGCACTGGAAACAGTTCTCGGGTTTGTTATAGTTGGCTCCGCACCCGCTTATTTAAATAGTTACTCGACTGTGTCGCACTGTTGCACCGTCGAGCCGCCGCTTGAGTCTACCATCCGCAAGTTCTGGGAGATTGAAGAGGTCAATGTCCCACCTATTCTCAGCCCTGAGGATCAGGTCACTGAGGAGATTTATACCCGCACGACTACTCGTGATAAAGATGGTCGTTATGTTGTCGCGCTCCCTTTCAAGGGTGATATTTTTTCGCTCGGTGGCTCCCGTGCCTCCGCAGAAAAACGCTTTCTATGCTTGGAACGTAAGATGCAGGCGTCTCCTAAGTTGAAGCAAGCCTATGATGATGTGCTGATCGAATATTTAGATAAAGGTTATATCTCATCAGCGCCTGCCGAGACTGAGGAGACACGTGATTACCCGTTTTACATCATCCCGCACCATGGAGTTGTTAGAGAAGACAAACTTACAACTAAACTGCGTGTGGTTATGGATGGTAGCGCTAAGACTAGTACTGGCATATCGCTTAACGATATCTTGTATTGTGGTCAGAACCTCCAGGGTAACTTATTTGAAATAATAGTAAATTTTCGCTTGTTTGCTATTGCGCTCTCTGCCGATATTCGGCAAATGTTTCTTAGTATTGGAATCAGAGAATGTGACCGTAGATTCCAACGCTTCTTGTATAGATTTTCTCCGCAGGAACCTTTGAAGGTTTACGAATTCAATCGTGTTTGTTTTGGGCTTAAGTCTAGTCCCTTTCACGCTCTTCGCACTATCAAGCAGTTGGCCGCTGACGAGGGTGATACATACCCGAAAGCAAGGGCCACTATTGAAACCGGATTGTACATGGACGATTTTGTGTACAGTGTACCTAGTGAAGCAGAGGCTATAGAGACCGCTGCTCAAGTAATCAGCCTCATGAAGTCCGGTCAATTTGATCTGGTGAAATGGACAAGCAACTCGCAAGCTACATTAGAGTCGATTCCACCGTCACACCGGTTGACTTCGGTAAAGGAATTCGATGATAGTGATTCGCATAAGATCCTCGGTTTAAGTTGGTCACCCGCAACTGATATGTTCAGTCTTAAAATTAGCTCGACTCCGCCAACTTGTACCAAACGCGTTATCCTAGCATGTGTAGCTCGGATATGGGATATAATGGGTTTTGTAGCTCCTGTCGTTTTATATGCAAAGCTGCTTATAAAAGAGCTTTGGCTTTCCAACTGTGATTGGGACGACACCGCTCCTGACAGTGTTGCCAAGTTGTGGGCTCGCTATAGGAAAGAGCTTCCAATGCTCGATCAGATACAGATTCCTCGCCATGTTGGTATAGTACCAGACACTGTTGTTAATGTGGTAGGTTTCGCAGACGCCAGTGAGAGGGCTTACGGGGGAGTGGTTTACTTTCAGGTCCAAAATGGCGATAACATTTCAGTTTTCCTCATTAGCGCAAAATCAAAGGTATCTCCTAGTAAGGTTGTCTCTCTTGCTCGTCTCGAACTCTGCGCTATTCTTATGTTGGTTCAATTGATTACATCTATAGTCAAAACTTGTCGTCCTCGCATTAATATAGAGAGAATTGTAGCGTTTTCAGACTCAACCGTTGCCCTATGTTGGGCCCACTCTTCACCCCATCGATGGGGCACGTTTGTCGCAAATAGGGTGGCTAAGATTCAAGCTGAATTGTCACCGGAAAATATGTTCCATGTCGCTGGAACAGAAAACCCAGCTGACTGTCTCTCACGTGGTTTGCTTCCCGCGCAAATTTTAAATCATCCGCTTTGGTTTTGTGGCCCTCCCTGGCTGCATACCACTCCTAACGAGTGGCCAAATGCTCCGTTTAACCCCGCTACTGTTTCAGAACCACCCGAGGAGAAGAAACACACGCTTGTAGTATCAGTTCCGCGTGAAGAGTCAGTTGTTTTGTTGTTGTCTAATCGAGTCTCGTCTTGGTCGAGACTATTACGCTGTGTAGTTTACGTCCTAAGATTTTTGAGATTATTACCATCGCGTGGTTCTATAATCGCAGCTGATTTGGATAGAGCTGAATCAGTTGTACTTCGAGAGTTGCAGAAATTTTATTTTTCAAAAGAATTTCGTAGTTTAGAATCACATAAACCTTGTAGTCCCGCACTTCAACATTTGAAACCATTTTTGCAAGACGGACTCATTCGTGTCGGTGGCCGTCTGCGAAATGCTAAGTTAGAGTTTGAACAAATGCATCCAGTAGTTCTACCACGCAGGGATCACGTTTTGGATTTGTTGGTGGACTATCACCATAAGGTGAATTGTCACGCTGGTCCCGATTTATTAATGTCCATTCTTCGACAGAAGTACTGGATACTTTCCGCTCGCAATTTGATACGCGCTAGAGTGCACAGATGTGTGCCCTGCTTTAAGCTCCGCCCGCGTTTCAACGCGCCGGAAATGGCCGACCATCGTTCTTGTCGTGTTGTACAGACGGTGAAACCTTTCATACATACTGGGACGGACTATGCTGGACCGTTTAAAGTCACTGTTGCCCGTGGTCGTGGTATACGTTCCACAAAGGCATACATTTGCCTATTCGTTTGTATGACAACTCGTGCGGTTCACATAGAGTTAACCAGTGATTTGAGTACGCAGGGTTTTATGTCTGCATTTAAACGATTTTTATCTCGCCGTGGTCCCGTTAAGCGCTTATACTCTGACAACGGCACAAATTATGTTGGAGCGCGACGCAATATTTCGGAATTACATACATTCTTACGCTCCAAGTACTACCAAAGTGAATTCGCCCATGTCTTAGCTGAGAATCGCATTGATTGGTGTTTTAATACGCCAGCAGCTAGTCATTTTGGTGGCAATTGGGAGGCGAATATTAAAAGCCTTAAGTCGCACCTGTTTCGGGTCATAGGCGAACAGATTCTCTCGTACGAGGAGTTGAGCACTGTACTCGCTCAGGTAGAGGCGTTGATGAATACGCGTCCGTTGTGTCGGACTTTGTCTAGTGATCCATCGGAGCCACTAGCGTTGACGCCGGCTCACTTCTTGACGACGACTCCTCTTAAATATTTGCCCGCTTTAGATGTCGAGACTGACAAACTGCAGCTCCACCCGCGTCACGCTCTGCTAGATAGCTTAGTTCAGTCCTTTTGGAAGCGATGGAGGACAGATTATCTGCATACGCTGCAGTCGCGTCAAAAGTGGAACACTCCTTCAGATCCAGTCACAGTCGGTACTGTGGTGATACTGAAGACTGAGAGTGCGCCTCCTCTGCACTGGCCTCTTGGTGTAGTGGAAGAAGTTTTTCCGGGTTCGAACGGAATAACGCGAGTCGTAAAAGTTAAAACCGCAACTGGATCGTACCTGCGTCCGGTTATTCGCCTCTGCCCTCTGCCTAATCAGTTAGTCATAGTTAGTTATAAGTTGTTTCGCTACCTAGTATTGATAGTTTAGATTAGTAATAGGGTTTAGTTTCGCTTTTGTTTTTTTTCTTTTCTTTGAAGGTAACCCTTCAAACCCGGGGGGAATGGTTGCGCCAATTTGCTATGTTCCGCGACTTTGTTTTTTTGTAATTTATTTTTTTGGTCTAGCAATCCTATCCCTACCGTATCCGCTTCCCGCACGACCTCGAGAGAAAGGATTTGACATTGACGTTTTTTGTGCATTGTGAATGTGACCGCACCGCTAACACGCCCGCTCGAAATTACAAGAAAATTGGCTATTTCGTGTTCCAATCATTCAGAGACTCAACAATAGTACAGTGTAGTGCAATACAGAAACTGGCAGTGCTTGAAAGTACGAAGTTCGGGATTCGCCGGCCGGCGCCATGTGGAACTTTCGAGGTTAAAGGTCAGTCCTTCTAATACATTTATCCCATTAATAAACGCTAGACGCAGTACCTGCATATTGTTAACAAACCTTAGATCGCTTTTTAAATCTACAGTCCACAAAGCAAATTCGCGCAACCATTCACATTTAAATCTTTTTTTAAAAGAAAAGTCTTAGCTTTATTGAAAAAATGTTTATTTTATATTGAAGTACACTGTTTGGGAATTTATTTTTTAAAAATAACATCGTCCAAATGTAAACCGTTGCGCTCTCGGCATTCATTTAGTCGGGCACTAAAATTGCCTATGACAGCTCGGCAGGTAGTCTCCGTGATGGCTGCCATTTCATGACGGATATTTTCTTTTAATTGTGCCAGGGAAGTCGGTTTATTAGCGTAAACTTTTGATTTGACATAACCCCACAGGAAAAAATCCATAGGCGTTAAATCGGGACTCCGTGGAGGCCAATTTATGTCACCTCGCCTGGAGATTAATTTGTTCGGAAAAATTTCTCGAACTCGAGGCAGAGATCTGTTGGACGTGTGTGAAGTTGCTCCATCCTGCTGGAACCATGTTCTTTGGTTGTAACCAGGAAAGTTTTGCAGTTGGGGTACGAAAAACTCGTCTAACATCTCCACATAACGCTCTGAATTCACTGTGAGTGTGCGTCCCCTTCCATCTTCAAAAAAGTAAGGGCCGATAATTCCTCGCGCCGACATCGCTGCCCATACGGTGACTTTGGGTGAATGTAGCGGTTTCTGATGTTTTTGTTTTGGGTTGGTTGCACTCCAGTAACGACAATTTTGCTTGTTTACATGCCCATTCAGGTGAAAATGGGCTTCATCGGAAAACAAGATGTTGGTGAACGTTGGAAAGCGCTCAATCATCTGATTTACAAAGGCAAGCCTCTGACCAGCATCTTGAGGCTTCAGTTCTTGCACTAACTGAATTTTGTACGGGTGCAGCTTTAAATCTTTGTGTAAAATGCGGCATAATGAAGATCTGTGCACATTTAAAGCAACAGCACGCTTCCGAATCGAGAGGTTTGGATCATCTCGAATAGACTGAGTAACACTGTCCACGTTTTCGGCTGTTCTTGATGTTCTTGGTCGCCCAGATTTTGGTTTCTCCAGAGTTGACCCAGTCTCTTCAAACTTCTCAACCCATTTTGCAATGAGACGAGTGCTAGGCGCATCATTTAAGTGACGAATATGTCGAATACTGCAGAATTTTCTACGCGCTACAGTCGCCGAATTACCGTTTTTGTAAAACTCACGTACGCACAACGCACGGTCCGCACCAGAGAAACGCTCCATAGCGACTAAATTCCCAAGAGCCAGACTACCGACTGACATACCCCCCGCGCCCCTCAGAATAGTTGCTTTCGCGTAATAAGATAAGCAAATGTGAACTTACTTTTGAGACACCTTGTATATTTCTAAATATATACATAATATAGATAAATTTCACCCACCACAGAACAAATGATCGTGCTCATCACACACACATTTGTCCTGAGTGAGAATCGAACCCACGACCTCAAGCTTAGCAGTCAGGCAGGGCCACTAACCACTAGACCAACGGGCCAGTCAATACGTGTAATATAAGTGACATTATATCAGTGATTACTTCATAAAATTTCGGCGCACATCAATCCTATTCATTTTTGAAAACAATTATCACCCATAGAATTAATTCAATCATACTTCGTACTCATATTTTGACTTTTATGTAGTCTTACCATTTTTGTTCCATTCTCATGAATAAGTTAGTATCATTATTTACTTTTCTATACAAGAATTTCGAATTTTGCATCGCAACTAAGTATGTGCCGAGCGGGGTCATGAGAGCGCCGACCCCGCTCGGCGAAGATGACGCCGGGGGGCAACCGCCTCGTTGTCTAAAATGCGTAAACCCCACCTGCATAGTTTAGCGAGAATCGAGTAATTCCAGGAAAAATGGTGGCTCAGTAATCATGTGCTGCCGTGCACAGCGCGACTTGGGGAAATCATTATCCTGTCTCCCCAAGGGTATATTCGAATCAAAGAGATATTAGAAAAACTGAAAGGCCCCGATTGGACCGATGTCTGCTAGAGCTGTAGAAACGCAAAGAGCAACTGAAGGACATAGGATTTTTTTTAAAGTAGGTAAAATCATCCAATGACATCCCCCGCCCTTGGGTGGAGCGGGAGATAGTGTCAGACTCTTACTGACTAAAAACCTACTCCGTTCTTCCTTTGCCTTGGTTCCAGGGCCCTGGTATGCATTTTCATACCTCCCCAAAGCCCCAGATTAGGCTTCGACCCTACTGGGCCCCTATAGTTTGCTGACACGCGCCTTTTGAAAACTTCCCCCATAACCAAAAGAAAGGTACAATAAGTATGTGTAGTTTGGATATGGCTTTCCAGATAAATTCAGAATAAACTAAGACATAACTTACTATCTACTAGATTATAGATTAGAAACATTTAGAGGACAAAAAACATTAAGGCTAATAACGCAAAGAAAGGTCCTATTTGTGATGTTTGTGACAAATTATCTAGAAATCGTTGGGGAAGACCAAAGAATAAATGGCCTTTGTGAAAGATTATATGGCTAGCAAGAGCAAGCTACTGAGATAATGACTTTAAAAGAATATCTTCTGCCTGCAGCTTTACCACCTAGTAATCACTCATTTCCCTCATTATAGTCTATATGTAACTCTGATGTATATTCTACAATACTGGAACAGTTTCATCAAAATTCATCCTGTGTTTTGCGTGAAAGAGTAACGAACATTCATCCATACATCCCTTCTCACTAACTTTTGAACAAACCCCAGGGATAAAAAATATTCTATACACTCATATTCTATTTATTTCTATATTTCAGGACATTTCAGGACAGGAGTTTCATCGAAATTCGTTCAGCCGTTCGAGCGTAAAGAAGTAGCAAACATACGCACACACTCACAAACTGTCAACATTAAAACATTAGTAGAATTTGCAGTATAAAGTACTTACTTAGCCAGCCATAAAGCTCGGCATTTTCTTACCTAAGATAGTGGGATAGAAAGTCTGAATAATCACACAACAACATTAAATTTCATGTATAGTAAGCCAAAAATTCACGTTTACATTTTTAACTGTTTCAGTTCACAGAAAACACAAACCTGGCGACAAAAAACAGTGAAATAAAACACATGCATGATGGTAGACGTTTTACTGATTCCCGTTGCCGGTCGAACGGACGAAATGGCGCATTTCATTTATCAGATTTCGCTTGTAGCCCGAGAGCGTGTGTTTTTCATCGGGCCGCCATGAATTGCCAATAAAGTGACAGAGGCAAAGGCTTGGCCAAATGTCGCCCGCAGACGATTCTAAAATTTGAGTCCCAATCTCTAATATCGGAAAATATCGAAGTCATGATTGTTGTGTCAGACTTTTATTGTATTGGTGTCCGGAGTTTTTTAGTGGCTCGGTTTTGATAAAATGGTTTTGCCGAATTGTGGGCGTTGGTAAATAATGGCATTTTATTCCAAGAAAAGTTTTGACAATTGTGAACTCTAACTTAGGGAATCAAGATATTCCAAAACAAAAAAAAAACTAGGTTTCAACAGCGTTACAAGGTTTGCTGGCATAACTTTGAGGTGCGCGTGGAACATTTCGTGCCGTCGGCGACTTGGAGTCGGTCCGGACGTCGAGCTACTCATAACTCGTCGTCCGCAAGCCCACGCTTATAGTGGCTGGAAGTGGTCTCTACCACGAGGACACAGTGGTGCTTCGCCCAAGAGGAGCACACTTCCACAGTATACTCCACGTTATCCTCCGAAGCGTCCGGGCAGGTGGGACCATTTTGTGTCCTGATTATACATCCCCACTTTCTACATTCTATCTTTCCAGCCACTCCTCAAAGAGTAGACTTGCCGCCATGATTATGAAGTGCCCAAACAGCGTTGCAAGGTGGCAATCTCATCATCATCATCATTACCCAGTTGGAGCAGTGGTGGCAATGGTAACGGTCCAGACTCACTAGTAGGTCCCTAATATATAGAAATAAATAAAATAAATAAATAAAATATTTCATCACCACTACTCTCGAAACAGTGAAGGAATCGGTATATCCTAGAACAAAAAAAAATTAAGATATGCGACATTCACCAAACCTTATTTGGCCCTCGTTCCAATAGTGTGAACATTAAAATACTGATTTTAGTATGTTATGCTATGTGTCCCAATTTATGTAGGGTTGGCGCATTTTAAGTTAAACGCTACCAATTTTTTTTTTGCCCAAACATTTTTACTGCGATGTATTTGTGTTTATTACTATATTATTAACTATAGTATTTAATCATAGCGTAATACTTAAACACTACAGTTAGAGACATGTACTAAGTTCAATAAATTAAAACAACGAGTCAGATAAATATCTACACATACCTAGTTAAGATTTAATATAACATAAGAGCATAGCTGTAACCGAACTAGGACCGGTCCTGTATTTCGAAACACAACGACAAAATTAAAAAAATAATAATAAATGTTGAGTTTAGCGCCATCTAGCGAGAATATAGCCACGTTCGGACCCTTAGCTTTCACCTTAAGGTCAACTTATTAAGACGGTGAAATTTAATGACCAGCGTTTACATACCTCAATTATTCACCACACAAAAAGATCCCACACATCGCACGTAACATTCATTTTAAAAGTACACTCACTAAAGCTTCTCAAATATTACTGAACCGCGTAAACTCGGCGCTTACAAGGCATCCTTAAAACCATGAAAGGAAATTTTAATGGCCGCCAGGTGACTTTGCGTTTATTCGACAAGGAAATAATGGAGACGCACGATAAACGTAAGTAAGCCTTCGTCGAGCCGTTTTACACGTATGCCGTCAATTTAGAGCAGCGTTTTGCCACGTAATAGCCCATTAATGTCTTGGAATGGAGAAGGTTTGCTATGAAAAACTATGTAGTAATAGGAGTGAAGCTTAGTAAACAGAGTGATGTATGTTTGAACCCTAACATTGTTAAACTTCGGATACACGAATCATTTGTCTTGCGTGGTTGAGTACGTGGACACATACCGGATACTTTGTTTGGAATGTTGCGATTTTTAGTCGCTATTCTAAAAATGCTTGTTTAAGAAGTGTTTAGTTGATACAGTATTAACTATTGATGCGGGATGGATTGCTGAATCTTTTACTGTTCACATTGTACTTCATAAAATGACTTGATAAACTATGTGATAATAGGAGTGAAGCTTAGTAAACAGAGTGATGTGTGTTTGAACAGACCCTAACATTGTTAAACTTCGGATACACGAATCATTTGTCTTGCGTGGTTGAGTACGTGGACACATACCGAATACTTTGTTTGGAATGTTGCGATTTTTAGTCGCTATTCTAAAAATGCTTGTTTAAGAAGTGTTTAGTTGATACAGTATTAACACTTCGATCCACAACTACCCAACTTGTTCATACAAAAGTAGACTCTAAACATCGGAATTAAGGCCTATAGTGGCGTGGATGTGAGAGGACACCGGTGTCCTCTGAGCTAGGACAGATTAACTATTGATGCGGGATGGATTGCTGAATCTTTTACTGTTCACATTGTACTTCATAAAATGACTTGATAAACTATGTGATAATAGGAGTGAAGCTTAGTAAACAGAGTGATGTGTGTTTGAACAGACCCTAACATTGTTAAACTTCGGATACACGAATCATTTGTCTTGCGTGGTTGAGTACGTGGACACATACCGAATACTTTGTTTGGAATGTTGCGATTTTTAGTCGCTATTCTAAAAATGCTTGTTTAAGAAGTGTTTAGTTGATACAGTATTAACTATTGATGCGGGATGGATTGCTGAATCTTTTACTGTTCACATTGTACTTCATAAAATGACTTGATAAACTATGTGATAATAGGAGTGAAGCTTAGTAAACAGAGTGATGTGTGTTTGAACAGACCCTAACATTGTTAAACTTCGGATACACGAATCATTTGTCTTGCGTGGTTGAGTACGTGGACACACACCGGATACTTTGTTTGGAATGTTGCGACTTTTATTTATTTATTTATACTTTATTGATGTTTTTACAGTATTAACTATTGGTGCGGGGATAGGTAACTGCATATTTTACTATTCATGTTGTGCTTCATATTTTTGTTTAGCGAAGCAATCGCTTTATTTTAAATAAATTAAAATTAACGACCTTCAAAAAAAAAATTGATGGCAATAGATGTAGCTTTTTGTAATTTGAGGTTTACTTATCCCTGGCGCCCTTAACACTTATTGCCCAACTATCCTAAATCCATTCGAGATTACGAACCCATCTTTATCCTTAACTTTATGGAGAAACTCGAAATACTCAGAATAATAATAAAAGTATTTCAACTTACATCGTTGCAATAACTGTATAATATTATTATCTTACAAGGAATAGCCGAGATTCTCTCGAGTATATTGTCCTTTTTATTACATACTTTGTGTCCCTTTAGATAATTGTAGCTTTTCAACGAACCGCGGTACAGTAAGTTTCTTCATAAATGGTGACATCGAATATTTTCGATACCACATAATAAGGTCTTTGGTATCCCTAGAAAAATGATAAGCCAAATACAATGCAGTACAATCATCGCCTTCCTAGCCTTTTGCCAACCATAGCTTAGGGTCGGCCTCCAGTATATTTGTAATACATAAAAAGTTTGAAAAGAGTGTTCATGGAGTTTTTTGTACATTCTTCTCTATTGAGATCTACGATTTGGAATGTGCAATTAGCATCATTTTTTTCTGACAGACCGACATCTTGATTTTTCAAAAGTGCAAATAGTTTATTTGAAATAAAATGCTTTGAATCTTTGAGTCTGCCAGGATGCAGCCGAATATTCATGCTATACATGGAGCGTGTGCCTATCAGACCTCCACAGATCAGTTACTGAGTAACACTCCTTGGATAGACTGGTGGTCAGACTTACTGGCGTCTGACTACCTGTACGTAATAACAAATAGAATAATATAGTAGCCAAAGATAATATAAATATTTTTTTCCTATATAATAAAAAATGAATAGCTATTCGTTAGTCTCGCTCAAACTCGAGAACGGCTGGACCAATTTGGTCAATTTTGCTCTTGAAATTTTCGTGATACTCCAGGAAAGGTTTAAACGGTGTGAAAATATGGTAACCGTTAAAAAAAAAAGTAGACTCTTAAGCGGTATGAAGTTTGCCGGGTCAGCTTGTATAAATTTAAACTTAAAAGAGTAAATGAATAACCCATTTATAAATATTGCTGAACAGAAACAGCACTGCTATCATTTGACGTAACAAGATAGAAGGGCAGTAGCGCACTGCTTAGTGCTAATGACGATATGCCTAACAAAATAATAGAAGAACTTTTCACTGATTTATTTCCATTATAATTGTAGTAACTTCTGCCAAAAATTTAAAATTATCCAAAGAGAACACTAGCGAGATAAAAACAATCCTGTGCCATTCCATGATATGGTCTACACGTGTATCAAATTTCGTTCAAATCTGTTCAGACGTTCCAGCATAAAAACAACAAACACAAGAAATCATTTCAAAAAATTGCCGCCTTTATAATAATAATTAATAAAAATTTTACAAATCATATGTTTTGTAACATTTTTTAAATATTTATTTGAGAAGATACGAACCTAAAAAATACAAATTCAAGCTGCATCTTGCTTAGTCAACGTTTGTTTGATTCAGAAATATATGCAATATTAAGAAATGAAAAAAAGCAAATACAAACAAAATAAAATTATATTGATTGTTAGTATTTAAATATTCTCTTTGTCAAATAATAAGAATATACTTAAAAAAAACGATAGTAAAGAAAAATAAACCACTTAAATTATAAAAACACACCATACATCATTCAGACAGACATATCAAAAGAAAAACTGAAAAATAAGTGTTTTTATTTAGAACACTTAGAAATGTGTTTTGGAAACTTGGAAACATTTTACTTGATATCATGCAAGTAAATAAAACTCAACAATGTCGTGTTAAATAAAAACTGGATACTTTTTCAAAATAACATTATTCTTTTTTTTGTAATGAGAGACCTGAAAAACACTTGTATCTTCTGATTAATGACTTGAACAAGACCCACGGCCACATTTACTGGCTTAAAATGTCAGGACTGTCTGACCTTAGACTCTACAGGAACAACTTGTAATTTAACCTGACCTGCCTAATTCTCTTAAATAAAAGGTTTAGTATGGACAAGCTTAATTGTTATCATATATTATACTCGTATATAATTATACCTTACACACACCTACGGAATAATTATGTATTTGTAGTGTTAATTTTAACATCGCTTTATACGAATAATTCTACATTCTATTTGTAATATTTGTTATTTATTTATTGTGAAAACCTACTTACCACAGTGTTTTCTTTTTTAACCCAAAGGTTGACTGGTAGAGAATGCCTTGTTGCATTTAGTCCGCCAATGTACCACTTCTGTACGTGAAGTTTAAATAAATAAGTTTTTAGGTACAGAATGTCCAAAATATAAAACAGACAAAAGAGCAAAACGTCATAAGTTCCAAAAATACGTCTAAATAAACTGCTAGCAAATAAAGATAGGTACACCTTTGTTTCTGAGCCTTCAACACATAAATGTTTTCCAATACAGTACTCAAATATTTTCCTTTGTTCTTAAAAACTCAACTGTAATAATATCAGTCCGTAAAGGGGTATATGTCTGAAATATCATAAATTATAATTTACCCGAATTCGACACCTAACTCGCTTTCTGGGATTCCAAATCGGATTTCAACATATTTTTTGCAAATAATTTACGTTTCATGCGTCTTTCACGTCGTTTAGTGATGTGACATTGTTTCAAACTTATCGAAACTTTGTTTAATTGACCAATTGATGGTCAATTTATGTCCTACTAACTAACAATAAGTTGCTTGGAAAGGGCTGGATCGAGGTACCTGGAAGAAGTTGGGGGAGGTGGGGAGGCCCAGCAGTGAGAAAATATAAGCTAAATAAAATAAAAATATGTTGCCGCTAATCCATAACCTAACTCACGAAATTTCATCGTTTTAATGAGTGTTGATTTTCAAGGTTGACTCTTGAGCGAGGAGCGGCCTGTATCCAACAGTGAACGCCTTTCGGCTAAAAAGATGATAACGATGAATGACTATCGAAGGACTCGGAATTACTTAGCAAGATCTATTACAAGATAAAGTTATGTTCTTCAACGTTTTTCTAAAACCATCATCTTAAATAGATTGAGCACATTATGGTTCTGTACGTAGTTTCGAGAACTCACTCCAACTAAACGCAAAAAAAAAAAACATATCACATTACGTTTTTTGAGGGTTTTTTTATGGTAGGTAAAATCATCCAATGACATTCCCCGGCCTACGACATCCCCCGCCCACCGTTTTTTGAGGTGAAAAATCACCAAATGACTTCTCCTGTTCTAGGACATTACGTAAAGGCGTGTCAGACTTTTACTGACTAAAACCGACCTGCCCATCAGCCCTTGCGTTCCAGGGCCACAGTAACTCTTCAAAAAATCCCGTAAAGTCGTCACATCCCTAAAAATCGATAGGAACATACTGCCACCCTCACTCGTAGTATTAAAAGTTGAAGCGCGGTGTAACACTTCCCAAATCCTGGCGACGCTGCTCCAGAGAACTGTTCCATCATAAACTTTGTGATACTACGTAAGTATACTGATTACTCTGATTATGACGTGTCTTTAAAAGTTATACAAGGGTGTTGAGTGAGTGATCTTAGTTAAAAGTTCTCGTAAATATATTACCATATTATTTATTTTTATTTCCAACAATATCCTTACAGACTATTCCGTATTACATATAAATAAAATATATTAACATATTATTTATTTAGTGTGACCAGATCCGTAGTCCTATTCTCTAAGAAAACGCAGCGCTGCCTCAAATACGAACACCCAAATAGGATACATTCCTACCTATACATTAGATTATTAATTCAATGTATCCTATTTGGATGTTCGTCGTTACGGTAGCGCTGCGTTTTCTTAGAGAACAGCACCACCGCACCGCTCTTGATTCTAGGATATACAATGCCCTTCACACCGCCAAAGATAGGAACAGATGGAGGAACATCATTCAGGGAAAAGTGATGAAACAGGGTGGTCACGATCCTCAGCATTGAGGAATACGACGCAGGATGGAGGGGGAGGGGAAAATTTTTGTATTTATTTTTATTCCCAATAATATCCTTACATATTATTTTTCAACCCGTTTGTACATATTTAATTTGTAATACCTAGGTATTAAGTTTTAATATTTGTTTGTTTTTAAGCAGTGGTAAAATTTAATTAAATAAAATATTTATGAAATTAGTGTTAACCCCTCACATATTAGTCTAACATACATATTTCTCGTGTTTATAATGAATGGTTAGAGCAGTGGTGATCAAGGTGTAACGGTCCCGACTTGTGAGTTGTTGGTCCCGATTTCAAACCCAGCCAGGCACATTACTTTGTGTAATTTATCTCATCACCACTGCTCTCAAAACGGGGAAGGAAAACATCGTGAGGAAATCGGCATGTCCTAGAACCAGAAATTCGAAGACATGTAACTTTCACCAATCTGCACTGGGCTCGCGTGGCAGATTATAGACCATTTCCTCCCCTAGTGAGGAGGCTTGACTCCCAACAGTAGAAACATTAAAAAATAAAAGGCTGATAATGCTGTTATGACCTCCTACAAGGTGGACCGATGACCTGGCAAAGGTGGCGGGAATCCGATCGATGCGAGATGGACAGGACTGTTCATTGTGACGACACTTGGGGGAGGCCTATGTCCAACAGTGGACGTCTTTCGGCTGAAATGATGATGATGATGGTGATAAAAATAAGCTATAGCAGTCAATGTGACTGTTTGTTCATACGATTTGACGGCCTATAACAGTACTGATTATGCCTATGCCTACTAATACTTGTGCTGAACGAAAGTTACGCGTTCACGAATATTATTAGTAATAGCTGCGCTGCGTCGATTCCCGGCTCTATTGTGGGGCTTAGTTTACCGCAAGCTATATTACAAAATATCCAATTTGTACCATAAATAAATCCGGGCTTAAAAAAGGCGATAAAAACCTACGTGCTCGTAGTTTATGAACATTTTTGGCGGTAAAACAGATCCTACGAGTATAACGTTCTCATTTTACGCCTAATTTAATAAAAATGTAATTTAGAAAATTCTTGGAAAATTTTCCATGATTAAAAATAAGTTTAATTCGGTACGCATAACTACGTAGGACCTTCTCGAGTGAACGAATCCGACAAGAATCCATTTCTCTGGCTTAGAATTGGAATGCGTGAAATAATTATCTTTCCCTCACACCATGATAAATACCGATGACTTTTTTAGGCATTCCTGCTATTCTATTCTCTTAACACCTTTTTTCTTCTTGTTTAATTCCACCTAAGATTATATAACAGATAGCTCGCTGATAGCACGTATTGCGTTGACATCAAATTACACGGGACATCGGCGGGAAGAAGATGATGACATGAATATCTTCGCTGGCTTGCGGACGGCGAGCAATCGGTAGCTCGCTGTGCGACCGTCCGGTAACTGTCCAGACCAAGGCCAAGTCATCGACGGCGTGAATAGTTCCACGCACGCCTAAAGGAGATGTCAGCAAACTGTAGGGCCCCAGCAAGTTCGAAGCCTACTGGGACCATGGGTTCGCTTTTGAAAAGACACCCTGGAGCCCTGGAATGCAAGGCAACGTAGGAACTTAGGAGTGGAATTTTAGTCAGTAAAAGTCTAACATGCCCTCCTGCACCGCCCAAGAGCAGGAGTATTCATTGTATGATTTCCCAGGCAGGGTCGAAGCCTGCTGGGGTCAAGGGCCGTTTTCTGAGAGGAAGGCTCAGCCCCGGCACTATAGGCAACGTAGGAACGAGGTAGGTTTTTAGTCAGTAAGAGTCTGACACTACTTCCCGCTCCGCCCAAGGGCGGGATTTGTCATTGGATGATTTTACCTACAAAAAAAAAAAAAAACCTTAAAAAAATAAAATCCATCCAACTTTTCACTATAGGACCTTTCTGTCCTATCCTATATATCTACTCATAACAACAAACATACTCGTACATAACATGTTTTTCTTCCCTCCTCTTTACATGACCGTACATACTAAGACGAACGATGCCCATTCAACTTTTCAGTCTCTGGCGCCATTGTTAAACAGTAACACGCCAACAATAGGTAAATATTATTCTAAAACTTTCCCTACTAAAAAACAGGAAGTCAACAAATTTCCCCTCCCCCTCCACACAGACCACAGCAACAACAGATATATATATAGCGACATGTTGACAGCAAATAGCCCATACACCCCACCATATTAATACGTTTCGCTTCCCTGACCCGTACCTCGATTTACTAATATATTGCACACATAAATATACATGTAGATAGATGCCAGGGATATTGTCGAGGGATGATACCGCTAACGAATTTTGGTAACACGCTCAAGCTTGAAAGATGAGGCCAGTTTAAGGTTTTTAATATGCCGTGTTGGCACGAATCTTCTGATCTAGAGTTACACCAACAAGAGATTTTTTTTCTTTTTTAAAAAGGTTCACACTTGGAATTACTCCTGTGTTGCGGATGAGTTCACAAATATTTGAACTCACATACACAAAACATCGAAACCCGCAATCTATATATATATAAAAGCGAAATACCACTCACTGATTAATCACGAAATCTCAGAAACTATAACAACTACAAACTTAAAATTTGGCAGGTAGGTTCCCTAAACGGTGTAGAGACGTCCACTAAGAACGGATTTTATGAAACTCCACCCCTAAGGGTGTAAACCGACTTTCACGCGGACGAAGACGTTAGCAGAAGCTAGAACTATCTATAGGCTATTTAATCCATGCGGGAATTGAACCCAAGGCTCACAGCGTAGCAGCCAATTACTCACCTACTGTGCCAAGCGCGCTTTTATGTTTGGATAAGGTGATCTTTAAAAGTTTTGATCAGATTATGGATATTCACTTGATAAAAACACTTATGCTAAGTGTTATGAGGCCACGGGACAAACTGAAATTGTGAAAATCCCACCCATATTATGTACAAAACCGTTTTGGGAACCAATTTATAGTGCGTACAGCTAAGGAGTAGAATTCTCAATCAGAATCGGTTTCTTGACAGCTACATCCTAGGGATCCTTAAGTCAAGAGTAAATAGGTTACTTCTAAGCAAGCGTGGTCCAACGTCGACCACATCATTGTTTAACATTGTGGACAAACGTGATGAATAAGCCAGTGAAACATCAGAATCAATTGACAAATTTCGGTTCGAAAACACGTAGTAAAATCAACAGTCATATACTATACGTACCTATACTTCTAAGCCACGATTTCCACAAGCAAAGTTTACACAAAGTGACTTCTGCACCGGACTTGCACTGCGAAAAACTTGCCGCAAGTTTCAAAACTAAAGCTGTCAAAAAGTCAAGATGTGCAATAAAACTTGGACATATTCTGTAACACAACAAGTTCGATCAGTAATCGGTCGCCACGTTGCTAAGCCTGAAGTTTATGGTATAAACATTTATCTCCACTCAAGGATTATGTTTGTAGTAAATATCGAGCTAATATGATAATGTTTCGAGACCATATGTACTCGTAGATATATTGATATACTTTCATTGACGTCCGTCCTAGGAAAACTATTTCGTGAACAAGAGTAAATAAAAGAAAACTATTTCGTGAAGAAGGGTTAATAAAGAACACCCACATTTGGACATTCAGGCCCAAGCGTTGCCACAAGGCAACGCTTGGGGGTCATAGAAACGAGGATTGTGCTTGTTGTTGTCAACATCCACAATCCTCATTTCTACGACCCACACAAGGTCATCAGCTCATACTGTGAGGACCTTCCAATGCTGCGTTAGCTCAGTACCTACCCACTACCACTTAAGTTTGGCGATTCTTCAAACTATGTCGGTAAACTTGGTTCTCTTACGGATATCTTCATTCCTGATCCGATCACGCAAGGAAACTCCGAACAAAACCCTCTCCATTGGCCTTTGGGTGACTTTGATCCTTCTGATGAGACACATTGTGAATTGATGAGCGACCACTTTTAAGAGTAAAAGTAAACTTTTACATTTACAACTTTCACAGTTACTCAGGATCAATCCCGGTATCTCCAAGATATTGCTCTAGCTATGTGACAAATATCACTCGAACCTTGAGAAAAGCGCCGCTTTTACCGTTACAGAAGTAGATAAAATATCTCTACCGCATGAACTCTCACAAAAACGAATATTATGAAGGGACGTTAGGAAGTTACTTGCACGTTTTTGCCAACAATGTAAAGGGGAATACCACCTAAATCGATTTTTGATGCGTTTTAACTTCTAAAAGGCTCTGATTCAATCACAGTCTTAAAATGTCTTAGCTTTCCGATTCCTGTCTCGGCAGGAAAATTATTTCCACTAAAAACTTTTTCGTAACATAACGAATTTCTAACTTCTTCATGTTATAATTCCTTTAACTTAAATTCAATTCACATCATCATCATCATTTCAACTGAAAGACGTTCACTGGCATACTTGGCGGAGGCCTATGTTCAACACAAGCCTCCGCCAAGTATCGTCACAACAAACAGTCCTGTGTGTCTTGCATCGTTTGGATTCCTGCAAATCTTACCAGTTATCATTGATTTCATAAATTGTTAATATTAACAAGTTTCGTGCTTTCCAATGATCATCCACTGATATTCCATTGAAAGAAATGGCATAGAATGTTAATCTCAAAAATTTTAACAGTTCCTTTGATTAGTGATTTAACATTAGAACCTCATTGTGCAGTCATTAATTTTAATTCGTTACAAGATAGCTCACACCACAATTCTATTACGAGACCACTGATTGACCCAATGATCGGCCATTATGAATTAACAGATTACGAAGTTTTAGCAAAATGACAATGGGATCTTGTTGGAATAATGAATTTATGAAAATAGCAGACTAGGGCGCCAGGTCATCGGTCTACTTTGTGGGAGGCCTGCAAACACTGCGTCTTCCAGTATGTAGTCTAGGTTACATAACCTTCCGACCCCATCTGCCATCATTTCTGCGAGCAATACGCCCTGCCCACTGCCACTTAAGTTTGGCGATTCTTCATTCTATTCGTTTAAATTAACACGACAGTTGAAATTAAAAGTTTAATTAGTACTTGGGAGTTTGTTGAGAACTCTTGTAACTTTGTCGCGCTATCAGCGTTCTATGCACAATTGCGTCCAAGATATTTCCTTACGATTCTCATTTCGTTCACACAATGAGTTGCAGAATGTTCTTTTTTTAATTAACAGAGTTTTAGTCGCGGGGAGAGGGAGATAAGCTGGCGACTGTAAGATGCCACTGTAAGGAAACAAAGACTTGGTGTCAAAGATTCAACAACTTCATTACCACAACATCGTAAACAAAGGCGCTGCAGAAAACCAATGCAATAAATGGTTCTAAAGGAAATTGTACTCTAAAAATACTTACATTTGGTTTGTTTCTTCTTTACGAGCCATGATTAATGTTTCAAATGGTGTGGGCGCAATGGGTGGCCCCGTTTCTACCGCAGCTTCAGTGGCGTTCATTAAATCCTCAAAATGGCAGGTGTATGGGCACATCACCAAACTTAAGTGGCAGTGGGCAGGGCACATTACTCGCAGAATGGATGGATGAACGCTTCTGGAGTAGCGACCACGCACCGGAAGACGCAGCATTGGAAGGCCTCTCACAAGGTAGAGCGATGACCTGGTGAGGGTCACGGGAATCTGACGGATGCGAGACGCAACGGACCAGTCATCATGGCGACACTTGGAGGAGGCCTATGTATAACAATGGAAGTCTTTCGGCTGAAATGAAGCGCACTTGAAGCAGTCTATTATATTGTTAATGTCCTGAACTTGCACTAACAATGGATGTCAGAGCGGTCTATCATACTAATATTAAAATAAAAAAGCGAAAATTCATGAGTGTATTTTTTTGTTACTTCTATACGCTCGAACAGCTGAACCGAACATAGAGTACTTTTTTGCCGGGGTATGTTGCCTAGGGATAATTTTCAAATATCATGTAGGCGAAGTTAAAAAGTAAAAAGCCTAACCCCTAAACCCTATTAATTTTAAGTTCTTAATGTAATTTTATTTTTGGTGTACAATAAAGAATACATCTATCTATCTATATATCTATCTATATATATTTACTGTTAAAAAGCCCTAGCCTAATCATTTTTTAAATGGAGACTTAAGTTGTTAAACAACAGCTTACACATACCACTTTGAAATAACTTTCAGATTTCTCATTTTCCTTTACTTAAGTACAGAAAATGGTCCTTTATTAAAATGTACACTAATTTTGCCTAACAACAAGAGAATAATTATTTTGAATGGAGTACATAATGATCTTGTTAAACAACACCTCACATATACCACTTTGAAACAATTTTCCTATATCACACTTCCTTTTACGTACCGAGAATCCTTTAGTAAGTGTTCACCGATTTTACTCAACAGCGCCCTTTAACTTTTACATCAGAAGTGGGATCCATTCCTAATCTGCTCACATTCGATTGTGTTAAGGATATCCTTCGTGTTGATTGAAATGTACTATTCAAGTATACAACTACCCTACACTGGTAAATTTTGATCGTTTTAATCTCGTGGAGGGTCAATCCGGTACATGAAAATTGTAAAGATAAAATAAAATAATACTTTTTTTCTAAAACTGGAATTAATATACGCATGTACGAAATTTGTTTCTTTATGTAAACGAGTCAATGACCTTGTAGGTAGTTGTCGGTCGTTGTGTACTAACTACCTACAGGTCAGGTCATTGAATTCGCCCAGCTGACGTTTACTTAAAGAAATTAATTTCGTACATGTGTAAATTAATTCCAGTTTTAAAAAAAGTACTTTATTTTTTAATTTTATCTTTACAAATCGATAGTGTTTCATGTACCGAATTGACCCTCCACGGGATTAAAACGATCAAAATTTAACGGTGTATAACTGGTAACTATTAACTAGTTATATAATAAAGGATATATTGAAGTCCTATTTTTTTTTTTATTTGCTTCACTTCGTCTCAACCCTTTCAACCGTTAAGGTATGATTGATTAATAAATCGTTCAAATTTACAGAAAATGGTCCTTAGAGTAAAATGGTCCAGCAATTTTACGAAACATTGCCCTTTAACATCACAAGTGAGAGCGATTCTTAATCCGCTCACAGTGAACCGTGTTTATAAAGGATATCCCTCATCCCGACTACAGGGATAAATACCTACCAGGGTGACCAGTTAAACTTAGGACATACTGAAAAAGCAGGTTTTGTCGACAGTTTTACCCACGTCACAGTCGAAAATTATTTATTTTATTATTTAATCTTCAGCCTAGGATGGTGTAGATTTCTTCGACGTTAATGTACCGCCTCGATAATAATTTTCCTAATCGAGATCGTGGTCTAGTAAAAACTTCTATAGAAGACCATAGGCTTTATGCCACACTACGACCCACGAGAGTAGAACAGTAACTAAAGACGCAAGTGAAGCTATTGGAGACAGCTAGTAGTATATTAGTAAGATATTCAGAATTTGATAGTCTAACCAATTACATTATGAAAAACAAAAGACTGTTTGACCGAATTATTTAAATGAATGGCCTCAGTAGGCATTCATTTAGAGATTTTATTTTTTAGATTTTTTTTAGAGGACTCTTCAGTTTTGGCAGCACAATTTCAAGCTCTGCAGCCCAGATATATATACAACAATAAAACTAGTATGTCCATCCCATTGCAGGATAAATTCCTCTTCAATAACATAAAAAGCACGAGCATTAATCGTCACGGTTACTCAAAGTGAATAAAGATTTAAATTGCGTGAGATGTGTATAATAAAATTACGTATTTGTTTTTTTCACATAAAAATTAATCAAGTCCTTGAAATCGTCCCTTGTTTAACCACTCACCCTGTATACTATATAGTAAACTATGGGCTTTTCTGTCGCCTTCACTCGTCTCATCCAATTTATTGCGAGTATTTCTGAGGGACCATTCGTATATCTCAAGTGATAACGCCCTCTGCTAGATTGGGATTGAGGACTGATAGATGTTGTATTGGATTCGTGCTTATCTGTATATTGGTGTGTAGAAAAACATTTTGTTGATTATATCTAGATTAAAGTCACGGTTTACTAATTAATTTTCAGATTTGTATGTTGGAATACAATTAATTACAGAATCACAATCTCTATTCATATTTAAACCAAAAAAATATTCTTCTCAAACAATAAGAAAACTTTACTATTTACTGCAATTCCATCCCTTTGTTTCCCAAAAATATTTTGACTTGTTCCCTAACAATAACTTTGAAACCCTATTCGTTCAGCTCTTTCATTACTGGCTTTAAGCCCTTTCATTTTCACAAATAAAAGTCATTTGTTCGGAAAAAGTTGGGACGCTGTAAAAACTTGGCGGCATCTAAAGGGTTGGGTTCAACCGGCCGGGGGCCCGGATGGAACCTCCACAGTAGTCGCCCACATAACACCCACGACTGAAATCTTTCGTACTAATGTTTTTATGCCTCCGCTCCCTATTTATATCTTTGTAATATATTATTTGGAAAACTTTTGGATGCCTTTATTGAATTATGTAGAACTTATATTAATTTTAACTTAAACTCTAGTAGGTCTACCCTTTACAACTAATATTATCACTAAGTTTGAAATCAATCCCAAAACGTCGAATAATATTATTTAAATTATGTATAACTTTTACTTCGTATCTTCTTGATTATCTGAATCTAGGTTAAGCTCAGAACTTTAAATCTAGGAACTTGTTACTGCAATGTCTTTAGTCTTTATGGATCAGTAAAATTCGTCATCAGTTTCGAAATAATATTTTTTTATTAATATAAAAATAAAAGTCTTAATTTGGTTCAGGTGAATTCAGTTTATGACATCATGAAATCAATTTCTATATACTTACAAAGTTTTCTATACTAAATGTTTATTTGCTTGCTTCGTAAATTATAAAAAAGGTTTCGAATAAGAACAATTTGAAATGTATTATAATATACTACCCAGAGAAAATTACTGACGATTTTCAACTGCCGTGAAAAGGGATTGTTTAGACGTATTCACATTTAAATCTCCCCGAAGGCGGAGTGGGAACAATTCATTTTTGTACGAGGAGAGCCGTTCCTGTTATAATAATTTATTGTCTTAAATTATATCCGCAATTCATTTGATCCTTTGTGTTAAAACGTTAAGGTCATGATCAAATACAATATTTTTGTGCCTATACGAAAAATCTCTTACCAATTTTCGGCTATAAATTTAAATTATATGTCTTGATATAAACATATTTTTTTATTGTATGAAACATATTGGTACCAACTTTGGCGCAATTTTTCGTTGAATCTAGCTCGAAGGACCAAACACTTTTGAATGATAAATGGATTTCATATCTGGAAATGACAAAATACTGTGTAGCAAACTAAGGAACTGTTTTCTTTCAACTAAATAAAATGGTTTTTACACCAAAACACACAAACCATTACCATAACCATAAGTAAAAGTAGCTTCAAGATTTTGATTTAAATATTTATCAAACAAATCCGTATCATCTAAGGCCGAGAGCACAAAACATCTTAAGCTGGAACACGCGTGTGGGTTGCAAATCCTCAGAGTATTTATCACAAGGTAAACTGGCATTACACTGAGATCCGTATTATTTTATAGAGTCATTTGTTACGGGAAAGAGGGAATGTTAAATTATTTCTTATCTATTCTGAGTTAGTTAGCCATCCTCTTTATTTTACTTTATATTATTGTCGGAATAATGCTGAAAGAAAACGTGTATAATATACCCATAATATGTGTAAGTATACGTAGATGAATCAAGCTAGACTGATTTATGTTATGACCTCAAAGACCAGAAATACCCTCAGAACGCCTACATATTTTGATATTGAAAGAGATCGCATGAAAAATAGGTCTTATTGGAAGTACCTTTAGACTTTTAGTGCTAAATTTGGTGGAAAATCCATTAAAATGTCCAAGGGGACTGTAATCACCACCAAAAATCTAATCATAATAGTGCTAAATCTAGCACTGAAAGTGCTGATTTCGCAACATCAAACTAAGCATGTGGCGCCATATTGCCTGCCCCCACCTTCCTTAGTTTATTTATTTATTTATTTAAGGTTCACCAACAGTTGTTACAGATATTCTATGGATAGGAACTTATAAACAATTGTGTCTTAAATCTAACTGTACAACCAATTACAGGCAAAGACCACATGCAAAATGCTCCTTGTAATTAACATTAATTTACTTATATATACTATTGTTTTTAATAAATATTTTAACCTGACTTGTAATTACTTAAATTCTAGACACTAAATAACAAATACTGTAGTAATGAATATAATTCCAAATACTAATTCTAATTGCATTTGACAAACACCGATATTGAGTCTGCGTGGACGTCAACCAGGTCGCTGCGTTCGTTTATAAGTTTGCACATGCGGGGTATAGGCGAATTAGCACCAAACACTGTGCGGCGAAGAGGTGGAGCTAAGGGTGTTATAGGTTTGCGAGGTGGTCTACGGGGTACTCTGAAATTGAACTTAGATACTAGTTGTGGGCAGTCAATGGTGTTATTGAGCAGTTTATATGCGAATCTTAAATCCAAGAGCTTTCTCCGAGCTTCCAGTGTATCCATTTTATAACAGCCTAGTTTATCAAGGTAGGAGAGGTATTTAAATTGTCTTCCCTTTGAGTACCCTAGGTATCGGACAAACCTTTTTTGGACTCGTTCTATCCGCAGTGAGTGGGTTGAGTAGTGAGGCCTCCATATCACACTGCAGTATTCCAGGATGCTTCTCACTAGGCTATTGTAGAGAACTAATTTAGTATGTGGGCCTTGAAATACCTTTCCATTGCGAATGACAAATCCAAGCATACGTTGGGATCGACAGATTATGTTCTCAACATGTGGCACAAATGTGAGTTTAGAGTCCAAGATAACTCCCAGATCTCGTACTACATCCACCTCGCATAATTTCACTCCTTTTATTTGATACGCCGAATTCACTGTATTCAATTTCCTGGTGAATTTTATATGGCTACATTTCGAACTATTCAACGAGATTTTATTATGATAACACCATGTAGTTAATCGGTCGATATCTTCTTGCATTAGATATACGTCCTGTTGAGACCTAATAGATCTAGAAATTTTTAAATCGTCTGCAAAAAGGAATATGCTAGTATTATGAAAGCAAGATATCACGTCATTGATGTATATGATGAATAGTATTGGGCCTAGATGAGAACCTTGAGGGACCCCCGAAGCAATTGCATACCTGCCGGACCGAAACCCATTGACAACCACATAAAACTCCCGACCATCCAGATAAGAACCAAACCACTTTAGAAGATAACCGGTGACACCGTACATAGCGAGTTTCTTAACAAGTAGTTGATGTGAAACCTTATCAAACGCCTTGCTAAAATCGGTATAAACAGCATCAACCTGTATACCTCTATCCATGGCTTCGCAGCAGGTTTCAACAAAGGATGCCAGATTTGTGCTTGTGGATCTATTTTTTACAAAGCCGTGCTGATGGTCGCTTAGGAACTTAGAAAAATAACGTTGAATATGTGGACAAATCAACGACTCCAATATTTTACCGAAAATTGAAAGGATGGATATTGGTCTATAGTTCTTTACATCACCAGGGTCTCCACTCTTGTAGACCGGTACTACTTTCGCCTGTTTCCACTCTTTAGGGAATTGACCAGATTGAATTGAGGCGTTATATATCTTCGCCAAAGGAATAGCCAGGCTAGGTGCACATCTGCTAATAAACAGTGGCGGTATTTCATCTGGACCCGCCCCTTTAGTAATATCAAGGCTTTTTAGTTTTTCTTCTATCTTTTCATATTTGATTTCTACGGAAGCTATACTATCTGACTGTGTGGCTATTGCTTCTAGGTAATCGGAGGCTAAATAGCTTTGATCAGAAGGTGATGTTGTTTCTTCTGTATAAATGCTGTTATAATTTAAAGCAAATAGCTCACATATTCCTTCGCCATTCGAAGATGTAATGGGACCATTAGTCATTGATGCTGGGTATGAACTTTCTCCACCACGTTTATTCTTGACATATGACCAAAAAAAATTGGGATTTCTGGCAATAGATTCTTCTGTACTCTTAATGTAACTATTGTAACACTCTTTAGCATAATTATCATATCGTTTAGAGATTAATTTGAGTGATAGCATGTCAAGGGGATTCTTGTACTTTTTATACCTAATACGAAGTTTGTTTTTTTCTTTTAATAAATTAAGAAGTTTCTTATCAAACCATATTGGAATACTACTATTTTGCTTTTGAATGATAGGTACAAAAGTATTGATAGCTGATCCAATTACACTGTAAAAAACTTCCACCATTTCGTCAACACTACTGCAACACCCCAGACACTCCTCCCAGTCCTTATCCTTCAAATGTTCGTTTATGGCGTCATAGTCCGCCCTATGGAAACTTCTCTTTGCACTGCTATTAGATTTAAGTTTTAGTGACTCCGTTAATGTTACTTTTATATCTAGTGGAGGATGGTGAGTGTCTATAACACTTAAGGGATCTGCTTCACTAACGCAGCAACCTGGAACGTCCACCAGCACAACATCCAGCAGTCTATTATTCTTATTGGTAACATTATTGCACTGTCGGAGGTTATTGACTGATGTAAAATCGATAAAGAGTTGATCTAGGGTACCCATATGCTGATTTTTTAGAGGATTGTCTAGGTCATTCCAGTTTATAGTCCTCATGTTAAAATCTCCGACGATGAATGTGTACGCATTGTGGTTATCTAAGTAAGAATTACAATTACTAATAAAATGTTCCAACATTGATTTGGAGACCGGTGGTGGCAGGTATACTGCACAAAGATCAAGTCGGCGGAGTTGTCTCGAGCGCTCGCACGGTATTTCTATAGACACCCATATATCCTCACAATTACTTTGTCTATTCAGCAATCTTTTTGAGACTAGTTTTTTAGATACTGCAATCAAGACACCTCCGCCGTCCCTATCACAGTGGTAGCCCGAGCTTTCCCTGTCCCGTCTATACACCAAGTACCGACCGTCGAACAATTCCTTATCGCATATACTATTATTAAGCCAAGTTTCTGTCAGAATTAGAATATCGTAGTTACATGTTGCTATTTTACATAAGAAATCGTGCGTTTTCGTACGCCAGTTCCAGCCACTGAAACGACAAAGCCAACAAAACCAAAGTGGCCCCCTTGACGGTGCGTTTTACTTGTTCAAAATAATATTCCTTTTAATTAATCGTTTTTTTTTATAAATGACAAGTTTACAATCGTTACGATTGTGGATTAGATAAAATAAATCAATCTCTATTCTCTAGGGAGGGGGGGCTACGGCCCCTCCCTGCCCCCGATAGGTGGGTTTTTTGTATAATGAATACATTAAATTAGAAATTAATCTTATAGTTCAATGCACAAAAATCTTTCCTTCATATTTGAACCCTACTTAAAAAATTGTTGAAAGAACAAATCTTGTCAATTTCTAAGTATTTATAGTGTTATATGATTGTCAGTTTTCTTATCAGCTCTCTGTCCCAAGTGACACCTCTGTTTCGGAATTTAATTAATGTTTTCCACGACCTTTTTGTTCCTATTATGTTCTAGTAATATTTTATAATGCCGAAATTAAAAAAGTTTTAAAATTAATTACCGTGTACTCATTGTTGCTGATTCAGGCAATTATTATGAAACCTAAAATAACATGGTAGTCCTGATTTTAGGATTTTTAGTCAATTTTATGATTCTGAAAAGACAAATTAAAACTAGACTATATATGCCAGGCTCAAATAGGATTGGGCGGGTCACTTGCGCATGCACAGGAACCGCTAGGCAAATTTTGGCACGTAGTGGGTTCTTGTAAAGGGAAAGCGCCATCGAGGCCGACCAGACCAGCCTAGAAAGAGGTGGCGAAATGGTCTGGATGCTTACCACGAGGATTGGTTTGAGATGGCGCAGGAGAAGAATGTCTGGAAGGACTTCGGGAGGCCTTTAGATCCAATAGTGGGACTACTATATTTGACTAAAACTTATTTTTTAAGTACCTAAATATTTTCAACAGCAGCTTATACGAAAAATCTATACAGTGCCATCAAATAAATACTCGATACTAAGAATCTCGCTTTGAAAGCACAAAAATAAAAACAAGTTAGCATAAGTTTTCGCCGGAGATAATCGGAGATTTGTTACATTATTTAGCAGTACCCACATAAATAAGGAATAAACTGGCATCATGAATAAACAAGATAACTGGAAGCTAAAGTCTTGCGGGTAGAATACTTTAGGGTACTAATTATACCCGCCTTGGTTTAAGTACCTTAGGGGAATGTACGTCATTTCGTGTCTATTATACTGCTGCAAAAAAAAAATCGAGAATGGGTATTTTTTGGTGGGAAAATCATCCAATGACATTTCCGCGCCCTTGGAAGGGGTGTGAGATAATGTCAGATTTTTATTGACTAAAAACCCACTCCTGTTCCTTCTTAGCCTTTCATACTGGAGCCGATCCTTCCTTTCAGAAAAAGATCCTTGTCCCCTGCAGGCTTCGACCATAGAGATAGATAGATAGATAGACATATTCTTTATTTGTACACCAAAAGAAATTACAGTAGAAGCTTAAAGTAAGGTTAAGGCGTATTAATAAGGTTTTGCCATTAGAATCTGCTCAGTAGCAGCTCGGAATTCGGAAGCAGATACCACTGAGCTTCAGAAAGCACGCCAAGGGCCAAATTCACCAATAAACTAATCGCGATTATACACCGTTAAATTTTGTTCGTTTTAATCCCGCGGAGGGTCGATTAGGAACATGAAACACTATCGATTTATAAAGAGAAAATTAAAAAATTAAGTACTTTTTTTTAAAACTCGAATTAATTTACGCATGTAAGAAATTAATTTCTTTAAGTAAACGTCAGCTGACCGACGCCAATGAACTGTAGGTAGTTAGTACGCAACGACTGACAACTACCTACAAGGTCATTGACTCGTTTACTAAAAAAAATTCAATTTCGTTCATGCGTATCTTACCTCGACTTTTAGAAAAAAGTACTTTATTTTTTAATTTTACCTTTACAAATCGATAGTGTTCCATGTATCGAATCGACCTCCACGGTATTAAAGCGACCAAAATTTAACGGTGTATATAACAAAACGCACTTTGAGCGCCTAATCGAGATTATAGCTTAATTTTGCGTTTCACCGCTATAAATTCAACCTAGTTTACGCCAAACTCACGTTTCAATTCTTTTGTTGTCGCTCATGTTTACGACACTGGTCTTTAAACCAGATTACGCTGAGCACAGTTTAGCTGAATTAAGTTTTAATATTGAATGTTGAAATCAGCCCTAAGTCGTTGGTCCTCCCCTCCAGTCTTGTGGGATTTCCGTACCATCGGACTATGAGAGTAAGGGAACAGAGAGTGCATCTTTTTGCGTCCACATAGGTGCACTATAATATCTCCTGCGTGCATAGCTAATCCTAGATAGGTATTTACTTTAGAAAATGTGCCACTTTTCAGTATAAGAAGAGCAAAACTTTCAGATATGCATCGCAGGATGAAAACACAGTTGGCGGAGTGGTTGAGCGATTTTCTGCTGCGTTGCGTGTCGCGGGTTCGATCCCCGCACGGAATAAATATTTGTACGACCTACAGATATGTTTTCCGGGTCTGGGTGTATTGTATATTAAGTTCACATGTTTGTGAACGCGTCCACGATACAGGAGTCATTCTGAGAGTAAGGTAACTTATTTCTTTTTTAATGAAATATAAAACAAATATCGACAAGTTCCTGACATAGATAAATGATCTAGCAAAAGTCGGTTCTGCTCGTGAGTAACTTCAAACCGTTGGACGCAAAAATATTAAGGAGAAACCCATGTCAGGTGGAATAATAAATGTAGCTTAAAAATAGGTCAGATTTTTCCCCATGAAATCACGTTTTTACCCGCCATTTATAATGCGCACAACCAGTATGTGAAACTCTCTGCTGTCATCTGTTTTCTTTCTTTTTCTTGCTTTAGAAATCTTTTTTTATTTTTAAAAACTAGTGCTTGACTGCAGTCCCACCTGATGATACCATCTTCAAATCATTTCTTTTTTAACTCTGGTTGGATAAGGAAGGTGTGTCAGAGTTTTTCTGACTAAAACTCACCTGTGTTCTTTCTGATGTCGATTACGTTCCAGAGGCATGGTAACTGTTTCAAATTATTTCGCCGTCCGTCGTTTGTTTTTCTACCGTCAGTATTCATATGTTTAAATATCGTGCGGATATCATCACGTATGCGGGTTAGCTCCGCATGCGTAACCTCCGGAAATGTCCTTTTCATACAAATGTTTATTTTAAAACGTACTCGGGACGCGTTATTCGCATTTTGTTATTTTTCTGCATGCGGAGCAAATCTGCATGCATAACACCCTGAACAGGCATCTTCTGAACTCAATCGCTCTATCTTAGACATCCTCCATCGTTTACCATCAGACGAGATTGAGATCATGAGATCGCTCATCACGAGATATTATTTCTTTAGCTAACAATAAAAACACATTCACATTAAAAACACATACATAATTATCTATTAAATTCTGTTCATTATTGAACATTGTTCGATGGAGAACCTCGCCTTAAGACAAGGGAGTTGAGTGCGAAACTTTATAGGCGTCACAGCTTTCAAACAAATACTTACATAAATCTTGACGCTGCGTCGTCAGTTTCATCTTACAGTTGAGCTTTAAAACTAGCGAGCAGCACATTGGTAAGCAAGTACGAATGAAAAGGAATAAAAGGTATATTTAGATAATGTATTTTATACCTCCACAATACTACAAATGCTCATGAACAATTAATAGTCTTAAAAGTAGTTGTAGAAATACAAAACTTTAATATAAAGAGGTTTTCTAAATTGTACTTTTTCAGACTTTTTTTTAAACTTTAATTATTGTAATTATTTTCTAGTAATAAAAGTATAATTAATACTTATCAAGGCCATTCCAAAAAAGGATTATCTTATTGCGCTTATTACCGAGTTTCTATGGCTTTCTTCCAGTTCCATCGCCAGTCTACCATCTAGCACTAAAATTCTCGTCAAGACGAATCACACTAGCTCAAACTTGTGGGGTTGTGTCGTTTAATTACCGAGATCCTATGGCCATCTTCCGGTTCCATCATCCGATTAGTTCTATGTCATAATAATTTTGCATTATCATCTGATTTACATATATATGCATGCAAAATTTCAGCTGAACCGGGGAGTTGGTCTAAATTTGAGCACAGACAAAAATCGAGACAGGATAAACTAAATAAAAGCTTGTAAAAATGAACTCAAACTTGAGAATTAATTTGGAAGGGTCATTAACAAGTTTGAACGTAAAAAACAGCATTAGTATTAGTGCTATTATATTATATTATTATAGCAGCACGAAAGCTGCGTTTGTATAGCTACTCTGTTTGACCCAATGTGTCAAACAGAGTAGCTATACAAACGTAGCTTTAGCGTTATAGGTATTATACGCTTCTTGAAAAAAACAGGAATACTCCAGAAGACAGGTCTCCTTCATCTATTACCACACACATCCCAACGTCTTTGTGTCGACACCATCACCGGTCCACACTAAAAACCAGCGCTGTGGACTCGTCGCAGTCTGTGTGTTTTTCTTTTCTTTTCCTTTCTTTTCTTTTCTTTGTTTATCCCTCCTTTTTCTTTCTTTCCTTTCTTCAGATGCCTTTTGCCTTTCAATTTGCGTTTTCAAAAATGCGGGTGTAATGCTACGCCCGCAGTTTCAATGGCCGTAACCCAGATTATTTCCAACTATCACATCATAGCGTTAATCTAACTAATAAAATCTGTTAACTACTTGTACCACAAATATAATTCATATTAATGACCTAGCTTTTCAGGCGGTTATCTGCCATGTTCCACGCAATGACAGTCGGAAACTTCGTTAATTTATTATGATGGAAAAAGTCGTTGGAGCCAGGAAAGTGGATCACGGAGTAACTTAGGACACTTTTAGTGGACTGGGAGGAGCATTAATAGGACCCTACCGCGGTATGCCAGTTGTAAAACTTAGTGACGCGGGACAAAAGATGATGGAGCAAAATAACACGGTATTGAGGGTAACTGAGCTTGCTTTTAATGGAATACTTTAGTTAGTTACTTAGAAGTATGCGGAACAAGATGTAAAGTCTAAAACAGCGGATCCTCCGACCAGACGCGTGTTGTGTCTGGTCCGGGCAACTGCCCGTTGCATAGTTGATTTAGAACTGTTGTATTTCTTGTGATTGTGCGAAGCACTATTTTTATTTTTAGGTTGGAAAATCATCCAATGAAGTCTCCGCAGCCTTAGGCGGGGCGAGAGAAAATGTCAGACTTTTACTGACTAAAAAAGCCACTCTTCGATCCTGGGCCCCGGAGTATATCACATTACCCATGGCCCCAATAAGATTCGTCCCTGCTGGGCCCCTACAGTTTGCTGACATCTCCTTGAGGCGCCCGTGGAACGTTACGCGCCGTCTACGACTTGGGGTGCGAAGAACTATGATGACACAGTGCAGGGTTTTGAGTTTTTACTTCGTATGTAACTTTATAAATGTCGTTACAGATATGTTAACTTTGATTTTCAGCCTCAGAAGCCTTAAAACAAGTCATAAACTACCAGTGATAACGACATTTGGTAGCAGTTATCAATACCATAAATTTTGTGGCTAACAAAGATTTACTTGTAGAAAATGTTCGATACTTTTAAACCTGGGTTCGATTCCCGGTTGGACGAAAAGTACTCTTAGATTTTTTCATTTGTAATTACTCTGTAGCAGCAATGAGTTTACAAGTTGGTGGAGTTATATTGCCATGAGTAATGTAAATGTGAACTCCGGAGCCCTGGAACGAAGGTAAAGAAGGAACTGGAGTAGATCTTTAGTCAATCGTTCCGCCCAAGGGCGGGAGATGTCATTTTCCCACCTAAAAAAACCGTGCTTCGAAAACCACCGAAATCCATTGGTTCTACGCCTGGTACCCTAGCCTTTGGACTATTGGAGTAAAGGAATATAGAGTGCGCCTGTGTTTGCGTACATGGCTAATCGAAATTCGGTCGATAGAGTTATTACTTTTGTGTACATAAATGATGGATGGAGAAGAAGGATTGGTGATACGCTCACAAGGGATTTCGATCATCTACCTCAACAGGCATTAGACTAGAATCTTCAAGGGAAAAAGAAGCGCGGTAAATCAAGTACAAAAGTAATGAAATCACATTAATATTATAAAGGTGAAAGTTTGTGAATATGTGTAGTTAAGTATGTTTATTACTTTTTCAAACTTGGTAGACGGGTAGACCATATCCTGGAATAGACCATAGGATTTTTATCCCAGAAGTATATTCCTTTGAGATATTTTATTACTACCAACCGGACAAAGCCGAAAATAATTCTATTTTCTTTCTTTGGTGTCTCATATTAGGCTCATAAGCTCGAAAATATGGCAACGTTCTATTAAGGACTGATAAGTCGGCTATTGTGTAAATTCCCGGTCAATGAGGAATCTGAAAACTTTCAGTGGACCTCTAATATTCTCATTGTTTCGTCCTAAATTACCAAAATCTAATGAACTGTCGAAACGATCAGATACCACATAATAAATACAGCATAAAGTAATATTTATTCGCAATAAAATGTCGCAAATATTGTTATAAGATGACCGCGGTTTATTGGCTGCCAGACTGTTTGTTACTGGCAACATTAATACTGCTGTTCTTGAGACGAAACACATTAGAGGTGAAGAAATAAGTGCTAATATAAAACTTAGTAATGTATTTCGAAGAGACATTGACAGTGGATGTGTTGGTATTCTTTATATCTTGGTTTACGATAGCAATGGTATAGTGCGCGGCAAATAAGTTGATTCATCTACTATGGTTACGCGCCCCACTTCGATTGTGACCCGAAAATCGTTTATAATCCTCGTCACATAAGTAGAACCATCATGGCAGTCACCCTTGAATGCGTAGTAACCAAAACAAATGGTTCAACTTATTTGTCGCGTACTATTACAGAATCATTTATCCCCTTGAACGTCTAGTTGTACACACGGGTGTAAACCCCCAAGCGTCGTTCGTACACACAGGTTTACGAAATTAATCGTCCGCCATTTGTCGTACCTACTATATCTGAAAATTATTTGCTCATGGCAACACGTTCTACGTGTATTAAAAATAATTAGTTCGTTCACTCACCATTTTAAGAACTATTGACGTAAAAAAAATCACGCCATGTAAAACCTTTTTCAAAACTAGTTTGCTTTGCTAGATCAAAACAACTACGAAATCTGCTCTAAATAAATGACGCCAACGTCGGTCGTTTATTCGTCTATTCACACTGAAAACTCTCGTTTCACTATTTTTTTTAGGAATTTAAAAACCTCACGTCCATTTGTTTGTCAACTACTTTTTACTAACTACCTACAGATCATTGGCCTCGCCCAGCTGACGTTTACTTAGAGAAATTAATTTCGTACATGCGTAAATTAATTCGAGGTTTAAAAAAATTACGTTATTTTTTTAATTTTCTCTTTACATATCGATAGTATTTCATGTACCAAATCTACCCTCCGCGGGATTAAAACGACCGAAATTTAAAATTAACATAACAAAAAACCGACCTATTCAATCAGTGATTTGAAACACTATATAGTTTTATGTTGTTTGACACAAGAGAAACGATTCAACTCTTATACATTGTCGGGTTAGTAGATGGAGCGTATTTTCAATAGGGCTATTAACCTTGATCAAAGAAAGGACAAAAGTCGTTCAGTATCCGTGTACGTGGGCAAAACTGTGTCGTTTCACAGTAATGGGGTTTTTGTGTTGCATTCCGTCCCGAAACAACGAGTTTTCCTCGACAATACCGAAGTACACACTTACATATAAAAGCATAAAATACTACAAAGCAACATCACATCGTCGGGGAATCATTTATACGGACGTTGTGCTAAATATTTTCGTGCATTCCTTTTAATTAAATTCCTAACACGGATTTCTCGATTTTCCTTTTAACCATTTATGTTTAAATTCAATGATAAAAGCTTTGCTTTGGCTCTTTTTACACTGTAAGAAGCCATTTTAATCTTGAAGTTACCAACATAAAGAGCTGGTCACGTTCGAATATTAATTTCCTTTATTCACAAACTCGTTTTAAAGTTTCGTAGCTACATTTGTGGTCGTAAATAAATGTGAAATATGCCATACAAGTTTATTCTCATTTTAAAGTAAACCAAGTCCACTAGAACGTTACATATATCATAGTGTTTGACTTTATGGCTGGTTGGTCAGGATGCCATAATCACGGCATTATTGGAGAGGTAGACCAAGAGATTGCTGGGCGTTACGATAGTCATTTATTTAACTTGCAACTTTGTTTGAGGAAAATCTAGACAAGTGATAGAACGCCCGCTTTGGGCTGTGTAAATATATTGAGATAAAAAATGAAGGCAATGTATCAGTCTGAAAATATACAAGCCTCTTTTCCCTACACTCTTTTAAATAAATAATTTAGCAGCATTATTTGTAGGTCTCTGTCACGAGTGAAGTAAATCCATTAATCTTAAAATAATAATTACTTTATCCTACCAGGAACTCCATATGGAGCCCCAAAGATGGCTCGAAGCGAATGAATATTACATTATTATAATTTATTAATCTTTTGCCCCAACGTTATTACGAGAAGGTGAGGAATAAAAATAGCATACCGACGCACCCTATACACATTATATAGTCATAATCATTTTTTGGAGCTGCTAAACCTTTATAAGTAGGTATTAGGGATGCACCGTTCACAGTTTTCTTTTTTGGGTTCCGTACCTCAAAAGGAAAAACGGAATCCTTATAGGACCACTTTGTTGTCTGTCTGTCAAGACCCTTTATCTCGGGAACGCGTGGAAGTGGTATCGAGTTGAAATTAAAACCATATAATCAGGTCTGCGGTTCCTTGAAACAAAAAGATACGACCAATAATTTATTAAAAACGTATATTTCAACACTCTCAAGGGAATAATAATTCATAGGATACTTTCCGTTGACCTAGAATCATGAAATTTGGCATGAAGCTAGGTCTCATAGCACAAGCATAGAAAAAAATCTGAAAATCGTGAATTTGTAGTTACGTCACAAAAGAAAAACATTTTTGCGATTCGCAAAAATCTTTAAGACTCGATGCGGAAAAACTGTTTTCATAGTTGGCTATGAAAACGGTTTTTCCGAATCGAGTCTTTAAGATTGAACTTGCCTTCATAAGGGACCCTCAGTACGCGAGTCCGACTCGCAGCTGCCCGGTTCTTTTAGAATACGTTGTCTCATACTGCCTGCCTGTATATACATATAAGAAAGCCTGCACGACACAGAAGCAATTTTTAGCGTTATAACTTCTTGCTGTAGAGCTCAAAGAAGTTGTGGTGATGATGTCACGGAGTTTCACGAAGGCTGTGCTGACTTTCATAGTCACCAGTATCGAGGTCTGCGGAACAGAGCTCCTACTACGAGCTCTTTACGCGATCCATTTTATGACCTAAACTGAACTGTTACAGGTATGGAGCTAACCACCTTTCTAGCTTCCACACTTGACAATTTAACACTTCATGGTAGGGTTCAGGATATTGTGGCGTCTATGAAGATCACATACTGATAACTTGCAAACTGGCAACATATGTATATGTTTTATGGTTTAAAAAAGGTGTTCACATATTGATTGATAGAAAGTCGAGAAGTAAAAAACAATAATTAAATTAAATATTTTTTTAAAGAATGTAACCAATATAGCTTTTAGAATATAACTAGTAAAAAAAAATAGAAGCATTTATTGCAACTGCTCCCACCACAATATTAAGTCCCGCAAGGGCCGCAAGTACCATTAAAAAGAGAAGAGTCTCCGACTCTCCCAACGGATGTTGTAGATATATATATTTATTAATCTACCTGGTTGCGCAAATAGGCTGTGAACTGTATGTTTAAAAAAGCGATCTAAGGTTTGTTAACAATATGCAGGTACTGTGCCTGGCGTTTATTAATGGGATAAATGTATTAGGAAGGAACACTGACCTTTTGACCTCGAAGGTTCCACGTGGCGCCGGCCGGCGAACCTCGACTTCGCACATTTAACCACTGCCAGGTCCTGTATTGCACTACACTGCACTATTGTTGAGTCTTTGAATGGTTGGATCACGAAATAGTCAATTTTCTTGTAATTTCGAGCGGGCGGTGTTAGCGGAGCGGTCACATTCACAATCGATGCACAAACGTCAATGTCATTCCATTTCTTGAGGTCGTGCGGGGGAAGGGAAACGGAAGGGATAGGATTGCTAGACCAAAAAAATAAATTACAAAAACAAAATCGCGGATCATAGCAAATTGGCGCAACCATTCCCCCCGGGTTTGAAGGGTTACCTTCAAAGAAAAGAAAAAAAACAAAAGCGAAACTAAACCCTATTACTAATCTAAACTATCAATACTAGGTAGCGAAACAACTTATAACTAACTATGCCACTACTGCTGATTAGGCAGAGGGCAGAGGCGAATAACCGGATGCAGGTACGATCCAGTTGCGGTTTTAACCTTTACGACTCGCGTTATTCCGTTCGAACCCGGAAAAACTTCTTCCACTACACCAAGAGGCCAGTGCAGAGGAGGCGCACTCTCAGTCTTCAGTATCACCACAGTACCGACTGTGACTGGATCTGAAGGAGTGTTCCACTTTTGACGCGACTGCAGCGTATGCAGATAATCTGTCCTCCATCGCTTCCAAAAGGACTGAACTAAGCTATCCAGCAGAGCGTAACAATTCACCTTATGGCGATAATCCACCAACAAATCCAAAACGTGATCCTTGCGTGGTAGAACTACTGGATGCATTTGTTCAAACTCTAACTTAGCATTTCGCAGACGGCCACCGACACGAATGAGTCCGTCTTGCAAAAATGGTTTCAAATGTTGAAGTGCGCGACTACAAGGTTTACGTGATTCTAAACTACGAAATTCTATTGAAAAATAAAATTTCTGCAATTCTCGAAGTACAACTGATTCAGCTCTATCCAAATCAGCTGCGATTATAGAACCACGCGATGGTAATAATCTCAAAAATCTTAGGACGTAAACTACACAGCGTAATAGTCTCGACCAAGACGAGACTCGATTAGACAACAACAAAACAACTGACTCTTCACGCGGAACTGATACTACAAGCGTATGTTTCTTCTCCTCGGGTGGCTCTGAAACAGTAGCGGGGTTAAACGGAACACTTGGCCACTCGTTAGGAGTGGTATGAAGCCAGGGAGGGCCACAAAACCAAAGCGGATGATTTAAAATTTGCGCAGGAAGCAAACCACGTGAGAGACAATCAGCTGGGTTTTCTGTTCCAGCGACATGGAATATATTTTCCGGTGACAATTCAGCTTGAATCTTAGCCACCCTATTTGCGACAAACGTGCCCCATCGATGGGGTGAAGAGTGGGCCCAACATAGAGCAACGGTTGAGTCTGAAAACGCTACAATTCTCTCTATATTAATGCGAGGACGACAAGTTTTGACTATAGATGTAATCAATTGAACCAACATAAGAATAGCGCAGAGTTCGAGACGAGCAAGAGAGACAACCTTACGAGGAGATACCTTTGATTTTGCGCTAATGAGGAAAACTGAAATGTTATCGCCATTTTGGACCTGAAAGTAAACCACTCCCCCGTAAGCCCTCTCACTGGCGTCTGCGAAACCTACCACATTAACAACAGTGTCTGGTACTATACCAACATGGCGAGGAATCTGTATCTGATCGAGCATTGGAAGCTCTTTCCTATAGCGAGCCCACAACTTAGCAACACTGTCAGGAGCGGTGTCGTCCCAATCACAGTTGGAAAGCCAAAGCTCTTTTATAAGCAGCTTTGCATACAAAACGACAGGAGCTACAAAACCCATTATATCCCATATCCGAGCTACACATGCTAGGACAACGCGTTTGGTACAAGTTGGCGGAGTCGAGCTAATTTTAAGACTGAACATATCAGTTGCGGGTGACCAACTTAAACCAAGGATCTTATGCGAATCACTATCATCGAATTCCTTTACCGAAGTCAACCGGTGTGACGGTGGAATCGACTCTAATGTAGCTTGCGAGTTGCTTGTCCATTTCACCAGATCAAATTGACCGGACTTCATGAGGCTGATTACTTGAGCAGCGGTCTCTATAGCCTCTGCTTCACTAGGTACACTGTACACAAAATCGTCCTTGTACAATCCGGTTTCAATAGTGGCCCTTGCTTTCGGGTATGTATGACCCTCGTCAGCGGCCAACTGCTTGATAGTGCGAAGAGCGTGAAAGGGACTAGACTTAAGCCCAAAACAAACACGATTGAATTCGTAAACCTTCAAAGGTTCCTGCGGAGAAAATCTATACAAGAAGCGTTGGAATCTACGGTCACATTCTCTGATTCCAATACTAAGAAACATTTGCCGAATATCAGCAGAGAGCGCAATAGCAAACAAGCGAAAATTTACTATTATTTCAAATAAGTTACCCTGGAGGTTCTGACCACAATACAAGATATCGTTAAGCGATATGCCAGTACTAGTTTTAGCGCTACCATCCATAACCACACGCAGTTTAGTTGTAAGCTTGTCTTCTCTAACAACTCCATGGTGCGGGATGATGTAAAACGGGTAATCACGTGTCTCCTCAGTCTCGGCAGGCGCTGATGAGATATAACCTTTATCTAAATATTCGATCAGCACATCATCATAGGCTTGCTTCAACTTAGGAGACGCCTGCATCTTACGTTCCAAGCATAGAAAGCGTTTTTCTGCGGAGGCACGGGAGCCACCGAGCGAAAAAATATCACCCTTGAAAGGGAGCGCGACAACATAACGACCATCTTTATCACGAGTAGTCGTGCGGGTATAAATCTCCTCAGTGACCTGATCCTCAGGGCTGAGAATAGGCGGGACATTGACCTCTTCAATCTCCCAGAACTTGCGGATGGTAGACTCAAGCGGCGGCTCGACGGTGCAACAGTGCGACACAGTCGAGTAACTATCTAAACAAGCGGGTGCGGAACCAACTATAACAAACCCGAGAACTGTTTCCAGTGCGTGCGGAGCGGGGTACATCGGAAGACCTTGAATTTTACGTGATAACTGGAGATGCGGGAGAATCGAAGCACCGATCAATAGATCGATATCTCCAGGGAAAGCGTAATTTCCGTCAGCTAACTGCAAGTTCTTAAACTCCGTCAGCATGGACGTGTCAACCGGTACCGTGGGCAACCGTTCCGTAATCTTATCTGCGACTAGCGAATCCATTTCAAACGAAATATTACGATTAAAACGTGAACTAAATATTATTTTAATGGAACCGTGAATGGTTGCCTTTAAACCTCCAAAACCTTTCACTTCTGAGCGGGATGACCAATTATTAAAACTAAAACCAAGGCGTTGACAACAATCCCGAGTAATAAAATTACTCTGGGAAGCGCCATCTAGTAGCGCTCGAACGGTGTGCGGTTTGCCAAAGGCATCTACAATGACAACTTGCGCGGTCGCAAGTAAAACGGTAGTGATTTGAGTACCAGCGGCGGAAAGCGAACACAATGTTACGTCGTTTGCACTTGCAGCGAGCAAGCGTCGCGCGTCTGCGCAGGCTGCGGCTGCGATGGCAGCTTACTACTCTCAAAATGTAAGAAGGTATGATGTCTAGCTAGACATTTACGACAGCTAACACCACTGTTACATGACGTAACCAGATGTTTGTCACTTAGACAATTAAAACACAAATTATTAGTGCGGACAAACTTGTAACGATCACTAGGCGATAATCTCTGAAATTCCGAACACTTGTACAGCTGTGTATGGCTACCCTTACACAGAGAACAGTCAGGTGTTGAGGCGGTATTAACTAGCGTATGTGCAGTCTTGACTGACTTCGATGACGCGTCTATACGGCGATCAGAACCTGTCCTATTCGTGACTTCATGACGTGCCGACGTGCGCTGCAATACCTTAATATGGTCGCGAATAAAAGATTCTAAATCTTCGAACTTAGGTATTTCGTTACCGCGCTGAGTCGTTTCAAACAGACGAACAGTTTCAGGATCTAATTTATTTAAACCGATATACAAAAACAAAAAGTCACAGAGGTCATTGACCTTTAGGTTCTTTACTGCACGAACAGATGATGCGAAAATATTTAAAAACTTCTCTAAATTATGATCGTTACAAACGGAAAAACTTTTCAAATCGAATAATTGATCTAAATATGCGGTGGCTACTAATCGCTTATCTTCGTATTTTGTTTTTAAAGTGTTCAAAACTAAAGTGTAATTTTCAGCGCTAAACGTAATTCCAGCACAGACAGCCTTTGCCTTACCGGTCAATTTTTCTACGAGATAATGCAATCTCTCGTGATCTGTCAGCGATGTGTTCCTATGTATTATATTTTCGAAACTATCTATAAATAAATTCCAATTTCGAATGTCACCATTAAATTCAGGTATTTGAATTGGCGGCAATCGTGGGCGTTCGCGAGGAGGGTTGGATAAACCACTCGCGGGGGGGGGAGTCTCTAAACTCCTAGCAATACGTTTGATACGACAATACAAGTCATCAAAGGACGACAATGCCTGATAACTCACACAGTAATCAGGATTTAACTCCAACTCTAAAATGTTTATATTATTAATTGTAGATTCAAAATCCGCGCGCAAACTATCTAAAGTTTCCAACGAACACAAGAAAGCATCTCTAATCGTCAGATCCGAGATTTGCAAAGATTTATCACAAATTGATTGAACACGTGAAAACTGTGAGTCCCTTTTAGCGTATAAAAGCTTTAACTGAACCTTTAAATCAGTACTAACCTTGGTTCCCTTAAGAGACATCTTGTTTTGATATATTCACACTATACACTCAAACAAACACTTAACGAATTATTAAGTAAGCGATAATTATCAGATAACAATATGGTAATATTGTAAACAACAAAGCGAACGGCGAACGAACGGAATAACCTGAATCAATGAGTGAATATTACCCAATTTCTCGATTAAATCATTCACGTCGTTCATATGCGTATATAATCTATGGTTTATCCGTTTCCTACAAATATTCACTCAACAATGAACGGGTATTCTTGAAATGCGTCTACCTACATGCAATTTGTAGGACTTCCGAATGAATTTTGTCAAGAAAAAGAATGCGATCGATTTATATCTACGCTGATATTTACGTAGCTAACTATAATTATGCGGTGCGGTTGACGGCGTAGGTACCGTAATTATCAATGGCTCTTTAACTATACGAGCGAAATAACGTTTAGTTGCCTAAATGCCTAGATGCGGGTTTTCTAGTATTATATCTAGGTAAACAGGCGCGTTGCGTTTATTCCCTATGGAACAAATACTATATTGCGAAATTACAAGAAAATGATTCACGATCCGGCTCGAAGGACCAAAAGTAATGGTTGCGCAAATAGGCTGTGGACTGTATGTTTAAAAAAGCGATCTAAGGTTTGTTAACAATATGCAGGTACTGTGCCTGGCGTTTATTAATGGGATAAATGTATTAGGAAGGAACACTGACCTTTTGACCTCGAAGGTTCCACGTGGCGCCGGCCGGCGAACCTCGACTTCGCACATTTAAATCACTGCCAGGTCCTGTTTTGCACTACACTGCACTGTTGTTGAGTCTTTGAATGGTTGGATCACGAAATAGTCAATTTTCTTGTAATTTCGAGCGGGCGGTGTTAGCGGAGCGGTCACATTCACAATCGATGCACAAACGTCAATGTCATTCCATTTCTTGAGGTCGTGCGGGGGAAGGGAAACGGAAGGGATAGGATTGCTAGACCAAAAAAATAAATTACAAAAACAAAATCGCGGATCATAGCAAATTGGCGCAACCACTACCTTTATTATATTATGCAACACAAAAGTACTAGAGTGGACTTAATGCTTTAGTCGTCCTCCACCAGTCAACTAATTATATTGATTAATATAACATTACCTTGGCGAATATCATAATGAATAATAATAAAAGATAATTGTAATTTACATTTTTATTAGTCTATAATGTTTTGTTCCATAGTAATATAATCCGAATTGTTCAGTTCTGAATAATACGAGAGAATTGATCAATTAACCCCTTTCGCTCCCGGTGGAGTAACAAATAGTGTCAGAATTTTTCTAAAACCTATCTGTTTCCCACTTGTGTCAATTGCCCTTTGCATTCAAGAATTGCTGTAACTCTACGAGTAGGTTCCTATAAAAAAATGTATTTCTATCACTCGCTAACAGAAATTCATTTCGATCTAACTCCGCAGATGTGACGCTTCATATTATATTGTATGATTACTTTATATCAATCCTTCATATCACAAACCTGACGAACATATTATACCTATATTTATGTGGAGATACGATAAAATCCCCTATAAAATCGTGGCTCAAGAATTTCTCGGCCATATCTTAGAGACAGTTTGCAGAGTTAGATCTTTCGGGCCGCAAATATGCGTAAATGTGACCACTACGAAAACTAGACGCGAATATCTAGACCTAGCAGAAATATTTGGTAAGACCCTCCTGTTTGTGATGGTACAGAACTTGTAAATCATCATACTAATAGAGACGCAAGTTTTTGAGTATCTTTGTTACTTCTTCATACTCGAATGGCTGAATGGATTTAGATGAAATTAGACGTGCCCAGGAATAGCACATAGGATACTTTTTACACCACCTGCTCGATAATACCGTTTTATATTATTTTAATATTACTTCTCTTTTTACTTTCCACTTAGCAAGATATTTTAATAATCTCTCCCGCTCATAATCTTACTTGATTCATGTTTATGTGTCCCAAAATGCGATTATGTTTAAAAGAGTGTGAGCCTGGAGATCTGCCTTACAGGTCTCGAACCTAGTTCAGACTCCAGCTCCCACAAAGGTTTTAATCTTAAGGCAAAATTTTATATATGTTATAATGTACCTTTATGAGAGAAATAAATGATATTTATCATATACTAGCTGTGCCCGCAACTTCGTTCGCGTGGACGACGAAACTTATCGATGAGTTTTTTGTCAATGACTTCTGTCGCGGTGCGGGCCTTTTGTGGCTAATTATAATAGTAACGGGTGACGTAACCTGCGACAAACTTATTATTTGCGGTTGGTATAGTAATCGGGCTTAGGGATCGAACCGCAAAATTAAGTACGTTTTTTATTGTATACCTATACTTTTCCGGGATAAAAAGTACCCAGTGTGGTGCCCAGGATATTAAAGAATAATTATACCAAGTTTCATTGTAATCGAACCGGTATTTTTTGCGTGATGCCTGAACAAACAGACAGACAGACAAAACATTTTTTAATCACATTTTTGGGTTTGGTGTCGGTCTAGTAACACCCCATGTCATTTATTTTTTTGATATTTTCAATGTACAGAATTTTTACTTCTACAGATTTATTATAAGTATAGATCATACAACCATTACCTAGAGCTAGTCATTCTGTCCCTAGGGATTTAACGTAGCATGAGCATTCCCTAGGAAACCATTAGATTTAAATTTGGAAGTCTAAAACAATTATTTTGAAAAAAAAACACATTAAGTGAATTAAAATATACACGCACCGTTTCAAGTTTGTTCAAAAATCGAACTGGCCACTAACAAAAAAAAATATATGTTTACTGACGAGTCTCTAAAAAAAAGTATTGAAGCAGCGGGGGGCGTCATAGAAACTCAAAAATGTACTTATTGTTTGTTAAAAACCGCAAAACATGTCGAGGGATAGTTAACATTATCTTGTAAGTAATACTTATATTTCCCTAATATACATTTGTTTCAGTACATTGAATTTTAATTATCTCATAATTATAATAATGTAAAAATTACATAACACTTGGATGAAGCTGTCTTTAACTTGGGCAGCTTGAATTCCTCACTTCACTTCCCTTTTTTCACTCTCACGACTGACATTTGAACATGTCATAGTAAGATCACAGGTATCGAGAGTGTTGAAAAGTAAACTTTCCAACTGATATCTCTTATATCACGACCAAAAACAAAACATTTCCATTTCCTACTTTATCGTAACTGGCGTAAAACATCGTGAAGATTGTCGAAAAAATCTCAGCGATAAAAACAAAGCCAATAAAATCTATTTATTACATGGAACAGCACTTAGCTGAGCCACTTTTGTGGAAGACACCCACTTTACCTTCGATGGAACATAAATCAATCAATTACTTTGTGTTTTGGACACTAAAATATTAGAACCTTAGTTTACTGCCGTCGATAAATATGCTTAAGTAGTAGTGGTAATGCGCCATTTTTTTTTTGTAGGTGTGAAAATCATCTAATTACATCTCCCGCCTTTGGGCGGTGCGGGAGGGTATGTCAGACTTTTACTGACTAAAAACCCATTCATGTTCCTTCGTTGCCTTCGTTCCAGGGCCCCGGGGTTCACTTCCGCATAACCTGTGGACCCCAATAGACTTTGCTGTGTCGCGAGGCGAGCGTGGAAAAATATGTGCCGTTGACGACTTGGGATCGGTTCGGACGGTTACCGGACGGTTGGACGGCGAGCTACCCATTGCTTTTCGCCCGCAAGCCCGTGATCCCAAGGGGAGATACCCAGAAGATAAAAATATCTTATGTGCTATTTCAGGACATGGTTTACTCGTGTACCAAGTTTTATCGAAATCCATTTAGCCGTTTAAATGTGAGGATGTAATAAAGATACGCACACACACACATACATACTCACAAACGTTCGCATTTATAATATTAATATAACACCCGTAGCACAAAATTAAAGTACGTAACACTTATAATGAAAAAGAAACATGTTTTCAGAAACCACACACAAAAATATTATTTGAAATAATTATAAGAAAGTCAAGATGAAAAACAAGGAGAGAGTTCTATGAAAACTTGAGCCGTATTTTTGCCAACAAACAAGGTTATATTTACGAATCCTTAGACCGGTAAAAACAAAATTTAGGCGCCCTTAACGATCGTATCTAAAAAGTTGGAGCCTTCAAACTTATACCAACAACTGACAAAACAGGATTTGTGAAAAAAATTACAGACCGATCCCTTGAGCGAATAAACAGCACTTATTATTTAATAAATAAATCTAATATTACACTAGGTACCGAGATAAATTAATGGAAATATTTTTCTCCGTTTAAAAAATTCTTCTCTATCACTACATTCTCGGAACATAAAACAAAGTCGCTTCCCGCTGTCTGTCCCTATGTATGCTTAAATCTTTAAGACTACACAACGGATTTTGATGCGGTTTTTTGTAATAGATAGAGTGATTCAAGAGGAAAGTTTATAATTATGTATAACATATGCATAATATATTTAATATAAATAATATTGCACCCGTACGAAGCAGGGGCGGGTGCGCTAGATATTTGTAAAGCTGAAGAGTTTGTTTATTTGAACGAGCTAATCTCATGAACTACTTATTCATATTAAAAAAATATTTTAATTTGGCATAGGCCATTTTTCGAGGAAGCATATTGGCTATGCTATGATCCATGGGAGCGGAGCAGTAATGAAAGTTGCGGGTGAAACCGCAGGAGTCAACTAAGTGGGTAATTGGTTATATATAAAAAAGAGAAGGCCTGAATTCACTGACTCATTGACGTCCAGCCTAAACCTAGCATAGCATAGCATCAGCCTTATAATGTTCCTACTGCTGGGACTCAGGCCTCCTCTCTAGGAGAGGGAATGGGTCGTAATAGCCGAAACATGGAAAGCTGAAATTTTTCACATATGTTATTTTTAAAATCGCAGATCAGAAATAAGAAAAAAACTGTAATTCAAAAAAGGGAGTTTGATGTGAGCAAAGACGCGAGCATAAGCTAGTATAAAAATATTGATGATATCGCTGCCTTGCCTTTCCTGGTCTTGGTCGTGACTTGCTCAATGCGTGTTGCTTCAAATAAAAGCAATCCCTCATGAGCCATAACTCTGTATCTACATGGAGTCATAACAGACCACATCAACCTTGAACCCTACGTATCAAGACCCCAGTTATTTTCTTTTCATAATCACACTAATATTATATAAGTTTGTATGTATGTGTGTGGGGGTGTGTATGTATGTTTTTTACTATTTCACGCTGAAAAAGGAGTTAGTGATAGCGTAACGGGTGACAAAAAAAAACTGGTCATATGCGAGTCGGACTCGCGAACTGAGGATTACGAAAACATTTCGATTTCCGAATCGACTTTCGAAGATTTTTCCAAATCGCAAAAAAAAAACTTGTGCTGCGAGACCTTTCCTCATGCCAAATTTCAAGATTCTAGGTAAACGGGAAATATCCTATGAATTTTGATTCCCTTGAGAGTGTACGTTTTTCGAAATATACGTTTTTTGCTACATTAACCGCCAATCTTAGGAGCAGGATAGGTTTTTAGTCAGTAAGAGTCTGACACTATCTCCCGCCCCACTCAAGGGCGGGATTTTTTATTTGATGATTTTACCTACCATATAAAAAAAAAAACCAGTAGAAGCTTTTTTTATGGCATAATATTAAAAGTGTCTACAACAAAGATCTGTATAAAAATCGATGTAACTACTCTACTCCCAATTTTGTAACAAACTGTACCCTTTACTTAGCCAAATTATAAGTAATTTGCTCTGTTCGACTCAATTAAATTGATGGTTGTAGTTTGTTATTCATTGACCTATATCGATAGCTTTTTTTTATTATTATTTTTATGGCGACTAGGCTGCGAGGTTGAAAAATTATCAGGCCAACTTTTTATGGTTGGTAGGATCGCGCTTGACTACTAACTCAGCTGATGGAAAGTGACAAAATCAACTAAAGGAACACTGCTCGGTTTTAGTCATTAAAAGTTTGAGACTCCCTCTTTCTACTCAGTCTCTACCAGGCGGCCGGACGGCGTGCTACCCATTGCTCGGTAATCTGTAATCACCCTGCGATGCCTGAGCCGTCACCATTTGCGGCAGCTGGGACATCAGGATGTTCGTTCCCTCACGGTTGCGACAATTTACTTTTCTCACATTACTGCTTTGCAGAAGAGGATGGCAAAGAATAGCTAAAGAAACACAGCTGGGTTTTAAGCAGTAAAATTCTGACAAAAGGACTTTAAATATACACCGTTAATTTTGATCGCTTTAATCCCGCGGAGGGTCGATTCGGTACATGAATTATACTATCAGTTTGTAAAGAGAAAATTAAAAAATAAAGTACTTTTATTCAAAAACTCGAAATAATATACGCATGTACGAAATTAATTTCTTTAAGTAAACGAGTCAATGACCTTCTAGGTTGTTGTCGGCCGTTGCGTACTAACTACTTACAGTTCATTGGCCTCGCTCAGCTGACTTTTACTTCGAGAAATTAATTTCGTACATGCGCAAATTAATTCGAGTTTAAAGAAAGCACTTTATTTATTAATTTTCTCTTTACAAATCGATACGGTTTCATGTACCGAATCGACCCTCCGTGGGACTAAAACAAGTAAAATTGGTGTATAAATTTTGACAAATTTAATTCGGGTGTTAGCTATTCCAAGCTAGATGGCGTCACTTAGGCATAGGATGACAATTTTTCTAAAAAAAAATCTTTTGATAACCGCTCTATTGTTCTCACACTTCCTCTCCCTTCAAAATAGAGACTGTGTCGATTAAAATGGCTGAAAACTCCTTCAAAAGGATTTATATTATAAGCCTGAGTTCTTTGTATTTATTTAATTATCTATTACCGTGAAAGTGAAAGTGAAAAATCACGCATTTTGCTTTGACGCCGTAAAAAAACATGTCATGTCATTTGATACATTTTGTACCTAGATACACACGTTCCGATTTATAGTCCCTGGGGCTTCCTACAGGCTACCGGAGCAGTTTTATGCGTACTAACGATGCTAGGATCGGGTTTTATGTGTACAACCTATGTATAAAGGGTCTCGGGAAAGGGATACCGTAAAAACATAATAAATTAGCAGGGTTTGGTATATTTTTTTCTATAACATATTAATTCTTTGGTGTAAGATTAATTAGGGGTTGTTTCATTCCCATTTTTTGTCTTGTTTCTAACGGAAAAATCAACTTCATTAGTTGTACCTAAACATTCGGCGCGCACTGTTCCCGCGCGCCTCAAGTTGTCAGCAAACTGTAGAGACTCAACAGGACCGAAGTCTACTGGGGCCAAGGACTGATTTCTGAAAAGAATGTCCGGCCTCGGTATAAAGGGCTATGAAGGAACGGGGTAGGTTTTTAGTCAGTAAGAATATCTCCCGCTCCGCCCAAGGACGGGAAATGTCCTTGGATGATTTTACCTACCATAAAAAAAGTACCTAAACTTTCAACAGTACCGCCCATGGTTTGAATTTGGAAACAATACTCTCATGTTCTAACATTTGTTTGAAAAATACTAATTTCCACTTGATATTGCCCTTATAATTGCCATGACAAACTAAAAAACGGTATATAGGAACCCAACTTTTTTGCTATCGGGAGGGAACCTTCACAAGACTGGGATTTCAGGCACCGTAGACGTGAGCTTTCAGACGACGAGCAATGGGTAGCTCGCCGTACAGCCGTCCGGTAATCATCCGGACTGAGCGCATAGTGTTCTAGACGTGCCTCAAAGAAAAGTCAGCTAAACCGTAGGGACCCAGCAGGGCCGAAGCCTACTGGAGCCTCGGATTAAGTTCCGAAAGAGAATCCCGGGGCCCGGAATGCAAGGCAAAGAAGGTGCATAGGTGTTGCTTTAGTAAGTAAAAGTAAAAATTTACGAGGATAATTTGTACTGATTGTTAATGACCATTTTAGTAAGATATTTATTTAATAAAAGTGTACACTAAATTTGTTTTGCCGTTGTTCAAGATACGTGGAATTACCTGCTGAAACACATTTTAATGTAGGAGATATTTTATGTATTACGGCATTACCAGCACCTGCTTTATATTATGTTCGTTTAATACCATACCGGTGTACTGCCGTCTAAAGGAAAAAGAGTCGCATCTGCCTTATCTAATTTTATGGAAACTAAAAAACAAGGCGCGTTAAGCAATTAGAAAATCCTATAGTTGGCGTTAGAGCAGTGGTGGCCGAGTGGTAACGGCCCCGACTTACGAGTTGTAGGTCGCGGGTTCAAACCCAGCCAGGCGCGCATTACTTTGTGTAATTTATTTCATCACCACTGCTGTCAAAAACGGTGAAGGAAAACATCGTGAGGAAACCAGCATGTTCTAGAACCAAAAATTCGAAGACGTGACATCCACCAATACACTACGTGGATTACGGCCCATTCCCTCTCCTAAAGAGCAGAGTCTCAACAGTGGGAACAATATAAGGCTGATGCTATGCTATGCTATAGTTGTCGCATTGGTTGAGCGATTGGCTGCTGCATTCCAAATCGCGCAAAAGATATATCGTGGGTGGGTGATCAAATCATCCAATGACATCTCCCGTCCATTGGGTGGAGCGCCAGAGAGTGTCAGACTGTTACTGACTAAAAACCTACTCCTGTTCCTTTGTTGCTTTTCATACCAGGGCCGAATCTTCCTTTCAGAAGCAGACCCTTGGCCTCAGTAGGCTTCGACCCTGCTGGGCCCCTACGGTTTGCTGACATCTCCTTGAGGCACGCGTCACGGAACAATACACGCCGTCGACGACTTGGGCCCGGACAGTTAATGAACGGTCGGACGGCGAGCTATTCATTGCTCGCCGTCCGCAGGCCCGATTGCGTGGTTTTCTTATGTTTTTTACTTGTTTGTGAAAAGGGGTTGTTTACATGTCTATGAAAACACTCACGATAAAGTATTTATCCTAGTGTGAAGCAGATTTCTTAAGGAAAAGGTTCACAATTTCAAATCATCTTATTTTTTTCTTGGTCGTTTTTTTTGGCGATAGTACATAAAAAAGAAACTAAAATATTTTAAACCCATTATTATAACTGAGTATTTTCATTTCAATCGCTTTTGTCTTTATTCTGGCTCACAGAATTCAATTTTAATAGTAAGCCTTATAGAACTTGCGCCTAGAACTGCGTTCTACTAAAAAGGATGAATATAAAATGAGCTTAGTCTTCAAAATTTCGTTGAGAGCTAAAACTTTTAATCAATTTTTAAATCGTGTTATACACTGATTATTTTTTTACTGAGCAACTTTCTTATAAAGTTTTCAAGACATGGAGAAGAAAACTAAAACATTGAAAATTATGGCGACGCGACAAAGTTAGCAACTCATTAACAAATAAAATAATTTATGCAGAAACTCGTGTATTTATTTGTTATCTCTGATTTTTAAATCAGATATCTCTCTTGACTGCATTGACCTGCTACTAAATGGGCATCGGGCCTGTGTCCAAAAGTCCCGGGCCAAGAGATTCAGATCAAATCAAGACCATTGACTATCAGTTTTTAAATCTTTATACTCATAATTCTTTTGTACGTAAGTTTGTCACCTAATTCCTCCTAAACGGCTAGACTAATTTGGAAAATTGAACTAACTGGAGAGAAAACTTTGTGTGTATATATTTGAGCGGATTCTTGGACTGTTTCAAAATACAATTTAACCCGGTAGGTGGCGCTGCAATCAGGTTTTGATATTTTTTCTGACAAAAAGACAACGTCTGTCGCGACTGCTAGTTTCATAGAAATCCCTTCAGCCGTTGAGAGTTGATGGATCAAACAGCCAAACATCTTAACATACATAACAAACATTTATGTATAATATTGATTATACATAAATAGTGGACATACATGGTGTATAGACACCAGACCGTAAAAATGTCGTGTCACTAATGAAGAGTAGGTACCAGGGTAATGAAACCACGACTTAGCTGTAGGGCGTATATTCGCAGACTGGCCTACCGAGTACACATTATCTATAACTTAAAATAAGTACCCACAATTTACAGATATCACACCTCCACCACTATACTAGAATTAACTACAAAAATTCTTAATTAATATAAGTTCAAAAATGTAACCATAATCATATAAATCTGCGACATAATTTAAATGACAGCTAACTAGTAACTTAATTACGAGGGTTGCGCTGTCCTTATTTAAATAGGTAAATATTATAAATATAACTGAGCTTAACTAGGTATTCTTATGAACTAACTTATACTATTCGAAATCTCTCCACTGGCTTCCGTGTTCGTCTGGAACGACTCACCGGTGACACAGATGGCGATAACAATTTAGGCGAGGAATGTTCAGAAGGGTCAACGCCTTGATCGTCCTGGTTAATATTTTCGGCCTCTTTATTGGTGTTTGCTATTAAGGTATCTGGCAGTGTTACCTTTTCTAAACCCTCATTTAGTGGCTCGACAGCATTCTCTTCACCCTGCTGACTCTCATCATTTCCTTCCGGACAGGTAACATCAGACAATCGTGACCTACGACACATTTGATCTATGTGTCTTTTATATGATTGACCGCTATCCGCCACTACTGAATACCTACGCAAACTGTCCACGCCTCGTATAGTGCCTTTCACCCATTTATCCCCAGAGCCGTACTCACGGGCCCAAACCGAGTCCCCCTCTCTAAATTTACGCGGCGTTCCACCTGCATATTCTACCTGTCGCCTCTGGACTTGGTGTACTCTGTCTTCGACGACACGATCAGTACGCAACAAATCTAGCCTTGACCGTAACGTACGCCTTTGTAGAAGCATGGCTGGGGTTTCCCCGGTTGTACTATGCACCGTATTGCGGTATGTTAATAAGAAAGTTTGTAAAGCCGTATCGATATCTACCTGATCCCTATATGCTTTTTTGATAGCTCGCTTACATAGCTTTACTGCGTTCTCTGCTGCTCCGTTTGAGGACGGGTGGTAAACTGGTGAAAAATTCTGTTTTATGCCGTTATTTTTAAGGAAATTTTTAAATTCATTACTGGTAAATGGTGGGCCTTGATCGGAAACTAATTCTTCCGGTAGACCGAATCTCGCGAATGTAGATCTTAACACTTTTATAACGTTAGAAGCATTAGTACGATTCATCTCAAAAACTTCTATCCACTTGGAGGTAGAATCAATTATCACGAAAAATGTTAAACCTTTGTATGGTCCTAGGAAATCAATATGAAGCCTGCTCCAGGGGCGCGTGTAATATGGCCACGGTTGTATCGGAGCCCGCCGGGGGGCGTCCGCCTCTGCCGCGCAAGTCTCGCACTGCCTGCACATCGCTTCTACTGCCGCGTCTATGTTTGGCCACCACACATAACTACGAGCTAGACTCTTTGTCTTCACTATGCCCATGTGACTACTGTGAAGTTGTTTTAATACATAATTTTGTAGTGATAAAGGTATGACCATACGATAACCCCACATTAGGCACCCACATTCCGAGTATAATTCATTACGTCTTCTAAAATAGGGTTGAATCGATTCATCTGAACAAGTTAGAGGCCACCCGGATTGAGTATACGTTAAAATTCTACTAAGGACCTTATCACGAGCTATTGCTTCCTTAATATCTTTGCTAGTAATTGGTAAAAAATCTTCAACAAAATTAACGTAGGTGTTCTCATTCTGCATTCCTAAATTATTACTATTATCTGTACATGGCAACCGTGACAACGCGTCCGCACAGTTCTTACTTGATGAAACATACTCAATATCGTAGGTATAGCCCGCTAATAGCACTGCCCAACGTTGCAATCTGGATGCGGCCATTACAGGAATCCCTGCCTTATTTCCAAAGATGTAAGTCAAAGGTTTATGATCAGTTCTCAATATAAACTTGCGCCCATATAGATACTGGTGAAATTTACGAATTCCAAAAACAATAGCGAGTGCCTCTCTGTCTATCTGTGAGTAGGCGCGCTCGGCCTGCGTCAGCGAGCGCGACGCGTACGCCACTGGCCGCTCGCCGCGCGACGTTGCATGCGATATCACCGCGCCTATTCCTACACTGCTCGCATCCGTTGTCAATATTATTGGCAGCTCCGGTGTGTAATGCATTAAAACTTTACTACTTGTTAATGAATCTTTAATCTTGGTGAACGCATCTTGACACTCCTTACTCCAACTGTACTGAACACCCGCTCTGAGCAGGTTATAAAGAGGTGCTAAAATTGTACTAACATTCTTTACAAACTTGCCGTAGTACATGACCATACCTATGAATGCTCTCAACTCAGAGACGTTCGCAGGCGCAGGGGTTTTAATTATAGCCTCAACCTTGTCTGGGCACGTGTGAACGCCGTCTTTACTGATGGTATACCCTAAATAATTAACTGACTCCGCAAAGAATACACACTTTTCTTTCTTTACCCTCAGGCCATATTTTTTTAACCGATCGAATACCTTAGATAAATGTTGCATGTGAGACTCCTTAGTAGACCCTGTGATAATAATATCGTCCAAGAAAATACCCACTTGGGGTATATCCGCGAATAACTGCTCTAACCGTCTTTGAAAAATACCCGGACTTGACGACAGTCCATAAACTAGCCGGTTATACATAAATAAACCCTTGTGGGTATTAATCACTGTATATTTTTTTGTGTTATCAAGCTCAAATTGGGCGTAGGCCTGGGATAAATCAATTTTACTAAAGTGTTCACCACCCCTCAGCCGGAGCAGCAGCTCCTCCACCCTAGGCAGCGGATAACGGTCAACTTCTATAACCTTGTTCAGCGTTAATTTATAATCAGCACAAATTCTAATGTTACCGTCCTTCTTGACGACCGGCACGATTGGCGTTGCCCAGTCCGAGCGCTCCACCGGCGAGAGAATGCCGTCGAGCTGCAGCTGGGCCAGCGCGCGCTCGACGGGCTCGCGCAGCGCGTAAGCCAGCGGGCGCGCACGCATGAACACCGGGCGCGCGCCCTCGCGCACATGCACGCTCACCTTGCCACCGGTGAATCGGCCCAGACCGTCCGCGAACACCTCAGAGTATTTGGAACTGAAAGCATGCAAGTCAAATACATAATTTTTGTGCATATCCACATTGTTACATTCATAATTTACTATGGGTAATTGTATTTTTAATTCGGCCATCCATTGTCGTCCTAAAAGAATAGTTTTCCCATTCTCCACAACAAATAATTCTAAGGTTTTGCACATATCTTTGTACTTAACAGTCGGATATATTACTCCAAGGGGTTTCGCTAACTCCCCCGTATAATATCTGAGTGTTAATTGACATGGCTTAAGATGTAAATTTTTAAATAATCGTATGTAACATTCTCGACTTATACATGAGATAGCACTACCCGTGTCACATTCCATTTTAATGTTTTTGCCGTTAACGTTTAATTCTAGATACACGGGTTTACATTGTATAGCGGATAATTTACAGACATCGATAAAAATTACCTCGTCACTTCCTATACTTTCGCTTGATTTTCCTTCCTTTATTTGATCTATGTCGACGTTGAAGTGTCTCGCTAGATTCGGGCACACGCGTCGCAGATGTCCTACTCGGTTACATACTCGGCAAACGTAACGCGCAAACTTGCACGTGGCTGCGTCGTGACCCGCGCCGCAAACTTGACACTGCTGCTGCGCACGCTCACCCAGCCGCGCAGGCGCGGGCGCTGTCGATGCGCGCGGAGCTCGCCTCCCCGGGCCGGCCTGCGTAGTGGCCTCCCGCGCTGCTCCGCTGACGTCACGCGCTCCGCGTGTCGCTGCCGGTGTCCCGTGCCGCCACCGTGATGCCTTCGTAACCGACATCGCCTGGCACGTCACCGACGCCGCCGCCGCCGTTGTGTCGCTCGCCGACCCACCCTGTCTGACCACTTCTGCCGCGTCTTTTTCTGCCACTTCCATACTAACCGCTAACTTATACGCCTTGCCGAAATCCAACTTACTTTCGGCAAATAATCGTTGTCGTATCGTTTCATTACTTAGGCCACAAACTAACTGGTCTCTCAAACTTTCTTCTAGCCAGGTTCCAAATTCACAAGTCTTGGTCATTTTCTTCAAAACTGCGGTATATTCTGAAATAGTTTCACCCTCCTTTTGTTTCCGATGTCTAAATTTGTAACGCTCGGCCAGCTCGCTTGGTTTGGGTTGCAAGTGTTTTTCCATAATGTCCGTGATCTGCGTGAATGTTTTGTTCTTAGGTTTCTCCGGCGTACACAAGTTGACCAAAAGTTCGTAGGATTCTGCTCCCATAACTGTTATTAACGTGGGCACTTGTAAATCAACCGGTATTTTGTTCACCAGGAAATATTGTTCTAAACGTTCCACGTACAATTTCCAGTCGTCACTATGCACTTTGAATTCAGTTATCTTTCCGATCGACATCTTGCAAACTGTCACTTTTTTTTTTTTTAAAACGCGTAATTCGATACTGCTCGTCGCCACTGAAGAGTAGGTACCAGGGTAATGAAACCACGACTTAGCTGTAGGGCGTATATTCGCAGACTGGCCTACCGAGTACACATTATCTATAACTTAAAATAAGTACCCACAATTTACAGATATCACAACTAACAAAGAAGTGTAAAATTTCAATACATAAGTAAGATAAATTAGAGTATGTTTTAGAAATTTAGACGATCAATACAAGAATGAATACAAAAGCATGTCTTGTTTTCAGCTTATATTTTTAAGAAACTGTCACAATTTTTATCCGAGGCCAGGAATTTTTGCGGCCCAGTGTAAGATTAATAGATTACGAGTAACTTTAAGATGACAAGGCTACTTATTGTTTGACTAAGTTCAATTATAAGTAAAACTGCGTGTAACAACGGATAATCACACTAATACTAATCACTTAAAGGCGAAAGTTTATGAGTATTTGTGTGATTACTTCTTTACACTCGAACGGCTGACCAGATTTCGATAAAATTTGGCGCACGGGTAGACCATGTCTTAGGAATAATAATAATATTTCACAACTATCAAATAACGTCGTCTAGTCCCAAGCTAAGCAGACCTTGTGTTACGGGTATTAGACAACTGATAAACAAACTTATATATTTCTATATACATACATATTATAGATAAATTACACACGGAACAAATGATCATGCTTATCACACAAACATTAGTCCTGGGTGGCAATCGAACCCACGACCTCCGACATAGCATTCAGGGCCACTAACCACTAGAATAACTGGCCAGTCAAATAATTAAAGTCAAGGAATTATGTTTCCTTTAGGACAATTTTTTGCTTAGATATGAGCAGCAGCTAGTAAATTATAAATGCGAAAATTGATTGCGTAGACTAATAATAAAGTTGAGCATTGTAAAACTGTTAGAATTGTAAAATTTTACGTACATAGACAACCTTGTTCTGTACATTTGAAACTCCGGGTAAGGTCGGGTTCGCAATATTTTAAGGAATGCTGACAATATTAATGTTTTATTGGACGTTACTGGAATGTTATGCGAACTATCTCGAATCCAATAAATAAAATGCAGGCAGTAGGTACTACTTGTGTTTACTTTAAGTTTTTAGGGTTCCGAACCTCAAAAGGAAAAACGGAACCCTTTTAGGATCACTTTGTTGTCCGTCCGTCTTCTATCTGTCTGACGAGACCTTTTAGCTCGGGAACGCGCGGGAAAATTAAACTTCTAAGTCAAAAAAAAAGATACGGCTGTTTACGTCGCAAAAAACATATAAATCAACACTCTCAAGGGAATCAAAATGCATAGGGACTCGTTGACCTAGAATAATGAAATTTGACACGAAGCAAGGTCTCATGGCACAAATGTAGTAAAAAATCTGAAAACTGAAAATTTGTAGTTATGTAACAAAAAAAAATTGCGATTCGAAAAAAAATTCGAAACTCGATTCAAAAATTGAACTGTTTTCATAGCTAAGTTTGGTACGGAATCGTCAGTGCTCGAATCCGGTTCGCACCTGCCCAGTTTTTTTTTTAATTTGCTGACACACTAATATTATAAAGGCAAAAATTTGTTTAATTGTTTAATTTTATCACCTTTGGGCCAATTTTCTACTTTTATTACTACTAGCTAGTTTAATATAAAATAGTAATTTAAAAAATAAGAAAATGTTGCTATCGTAAACCAGGCATGGAAAAGTAAACTATCAAATGGATTTCAGCGATTCAGTAATGTAGATAGGGGAATCATGAGCATTTGGGAAAACTGCCTGCCCAACTCTATGTTGAGTCGATTGTAATCGATGACAATAAAATTAGATAAATATCCAAATACGGTATAGATTGTATACACAATATGTTATATAACATTTATATCGAGATTCAGAAGAAATCAAGTGCAATCTTGATTCCCGAACCATCAATATGACTGCTAAAAACGAAAAGTTCGTGCGCGTTTGTCCATGCCATCTCGATTTTGTGACGTTTGGGAACGCCACAAATACATTACTGAGAAAAAAGCACAACATCAGCCTTATAATTTTCCCACTGCTGGGACTTAGGCCTCCTCTCTAAGAGAGGGAATGAGCCGTAATCAACCACGCGGGCCCAGTGCATGTTGGTGGATGTCACATGTCTTCGAATTTTTGGTTCTAGGACATGCCGGTTTCCTCACGAAAACTAAAGCATACATAATATAATTAACTTTTCCTACTAAAAGCTTGACACAGCTTCCACAAGCTATGAAAACAACACACAAGTTAATAGCTAACAAATACTCCGATGAACTCGCGCATTAATTATGTCGATAATCGGATATTGAGGCACGTGTGCTTTCGTTACATGTGCTATTAAATGATCGATCGTGTATAATGGGCAACTTATTAGTTGAGCGATCACGTAGGCTGAAGCACCCTCATTCCTTTACGCGAAAATTTTGCTTAATATGCAATTAATGGTTATCTAGCGGAATATTGGGTTTGTGTTAAGAGAAATTCTTGAGATAGTGAGACGCAGTGTTGCAAGGCCTCCCACAAGGTGGACCAATGACCTTGTGAGAGTTGCAGGAATTTGATGGATGCAAAACGCTCACGACAGTTCATTGTAACGAATATTAGGGGAAGCCTTTGTCTCAACTCAACTCAAAAGCATTTATTTCACATAGGTAAACATGGGCACTTATAAAACGTCAGGAGCTAGTGCACGATCCAATTGGTCGTTTCCTATGGAGAAGAACCGGCAAGAAACTCCGTGGTTATTCTTTAAAAAAAAAATTGTTTCTGCAATATTACAATATTAGTAGATATAAGAGGACAATGAAGACCGATCAACTTTGTACCTAAGCCACAATAAATTTGTAATCCATGAATCCGCGGTGTCTACTGTGTTCTCACATTCACATTACAAAAAGAAGCTATACAAAAAAAAAACAATCAATTTGTGACAGATAATAAATTACTAGTGAAATTGAGGCGGCTGTGGTTTAAATAATATAAAAAAAAAAACATTGCAAAAAGGATGTCACGGGAGAGGGAGAAAAAACAAGTATCAATATAAATAATAATAAATTTAAAATAATGATGGAGCAGTTAATAGATTCAAAAACAGTCCAGTCCTAGAATCAAAAATTCGAAGAAATGTGACATCCACCAACCCGCACTGGGCCCGCGTGGTGGATTACGGCCCATTCCCTCTCTTAGAGAGTAGGCCTGTGTCCCAGCAGTGGGAACATTAAAAGGCTATGATGATGATTAGTTTATAGATAATGCAGTTAATGAGCTGCCAGGGAAGCTATATGTGCAGAAGTAGTCATTGCCAGTCGACGTCCAATGACTGATGGAAACGACGAAAAGACGTCTAACAGTAGACATCTTTTGGCTGAAATAATGATGATGTTGGGTGAAGGTTAGTTTCTCAAACTACAAACACACTTTATAATTACTGAATAATCACATCACACCAATATTATAAAGAGGAAAGTTTGTGAGTGTGTGTATGTTTATTACTTTTTACGCTCCTCGAACAGCTGAACGTAGTAAGTAAAATGCAGACAGTAATTACTACTTGTGCTTACTTTTAAGTTTTTTTTAGGGTTCCGTACCTTAAAAAGAAAACCGGAACCCTTATAGGATCACATTGTTGTCCGTCTGTCTGTTGGTCTGTCTGCCCTTTATGCCTTTATCTCGGGAACGAGTGGAGGTATCAAGTTGAAATTAAAACCATATTCTCACTTTAAGCAGTAAAAAAATCAAACTTCTAATTTACGAAAAAACGAATTGAACTGTTTTTATATGTACTCGCGTTCTAAGGGTTCCGTACCCTTAGAACGCGAGTCCGACTCGCACTTGGCCGGTTTTTTCACTTTCGTTCCTTAACAGCTGAACGGATTTCAATGAAACTTGGTACACGGGTAAACCATGTCCTAAAATAACATTTTTATCCCGGGACTATGTTCCCTTGGGATAATTTTCAACAATCACGCGAGCAAATCCGCAGGCTGAAACTAGTTAAAATATATTGTTTATTGTAGTAGTGAGTATCTACTAATATATTTTAATTAATTTATAAACATAAGTTACGATACTAAGTAAAAGTTCTGCTTCCCCAACTTGTCAGTTGTTATCCTCTATCTTAGAAGACAGCGTTTTTTTTTTCTTTTAATTAAATAAGTTTTTTACGTGACTGACAACAATGTAATCGAATAAAAAACATTGGTAACTAAAACGTTTAATAAAATAATAACACAAGTTAAAAAGACATTTAAGTTGTGTTATTTCTCGTTCCACCCCTAAGGTAGGCTTGGGCTTACGGATGGCCAGATAGAACCAAGCCCGAGTCGACGCGACGGTGCGTTGTGTTGTGTTACAAGAGCTCCTCAAGGAGATGTCAGTAAAACTGTAGAGGCACAGTAGAGCAAATGCCTGCTAAGGCCGCAAAAGGCTACTGAAGGAATACTAATGAGTTTTAGTCAGTAAATCTCCCAGTCTGAGTGGAACGTGGGAGCGCTGCGCCACCCAGACCGGGAATAGTTGCTTGATGATTTTCCGCCTCAAAAAAAGCTTTTTGGACGAGCTTATTGAACGGATAACACAATAGCAAATTGCCCAAACTAGCAACCAAACCCAAGACCTCAAGGTCAACAGCAGCACTTGTGATCAATAAACCAACGAAACAATTGGGCACCTATAAACATGAAATTGTCATCAAAAAACAAACGCCACTCTACTGCCTCGGGATGATGGTCGTAATCCTTTGATCACGTTTCATGCCTTGAATGGACGTGACTGAGCGGTCTATCTATCGGATGCAGCCATACGACAGAACCCCATGGAAACCTTTCACGTTTATTATATTAAGAATAGGTAATAAAATACTCATAAGGAAAAAGATGAAATACCCTCTGATGTAGGGGCCCAGCAGGGTCGAAGCCTACTGGAGCCAAGGGTTATGAGAAAATGAAACTCGGGGCCCTGAGACGAAGGCAATGAAAGGAGCAGGGTAGGTTTTTAGTCAGTAAGAGTCTGACACTATGTCCCGCCCCACCCAAGGGCGGGCTTTGCCATTTGATGATTTTACCTACTATAAAACCCTCTGAATAATATGAGGTGACGGTTGCTTACCTACATAATTCTTTGGACAAAAAGAAGAGCAGCGGTGACCCTATGGTAACAGCCCCGACTTACGAATTATATAGGGTTCAAACCTAGCTACGCACATTACTTTCTACAATTTATTTCATCACCACTACTCTCAAAACGTTGAAAGAAAACATTTTCAAAAAACTGGTGTGTTCTAGAACCGAAAATTCAAAGAATATGTGACGTACACCAACCCGGACGGGTCCGCATGGTTGATTGCGGCCCATTCCCCCTCCTCGAGAGGAGGCCTGAGTCCCTGCAGTAAGAACTTTATATGCCTGATTATACCTACGCTTATTACCTTTTGACACAATTGGATATGTTAAAACTAGCTTTTTTTTATTTATTGAGGGTGGGAAATTGCAAATAACTTCTCTCGCACTGGGTGAAGAGTGAAGGAGTGATAGACTTTTAATGTTTAAAACCTACTGATGTTCCTCCAGTTGCCCTGTGCGTTCCAGAGCCAAGGTAGCTCTTTCGAATAATCCTACAAGCTCTGCCGATTGGAGGACCAATGGTGACTCTGTGTTGTCACAGCGATATGAACTTATCTCTAAAACCGGAACTCCAAAATGGTTGTGTTTTTTATAATAAATCAAGATTCGGAAAAAATTCAGTGTAGCACCAACGAGTTGGACCCAAATGATTAGTGTTTGAGCCAAGATTTATCTTTCAGACGGCCATTTTAAATTGAAAACCCTCGTGCAAGGGTACTGATAAATCTTCACTAGGCAATAGGGATTTCAATTTTATTACCATTGACTAAAGGTCCCTAATAATTTGACTTTTTCTGTTCAATTTAATAGTTTTAAACTGTGAATATGTCCTTTAACTTTTTCCAGACAAGAAATAGACACTAGGGACCGCGAAAAATGAGCTGAGTGCAAAACCTCGTTTAAATTCCTTACAGTAAACATGCAACGGTCACGACTCTAATCTGATTACTGTCTGAGATGGTTTTTGAGGAAACAATCATACAAAGGGGATTGCATGAAAGTGTCCCCACCCACCAACAGACTGAAACAGGTGTCATTCGAAGCGTCTAGTTAAATAGAGTTTTTGTTTATTATGGCGACATACCTGAAAAGCATGGCGTTTAGATTTTATTATACGTTATATTTTAACCTAATCTAATCTGTTTAAATACCTTAAATATACTCATAACATAGTACTATCGTACATTTTTGAATTTGGCTCGGCGAGCCCTACACGATCCTATATAAATATTTGACAAAGGGCATTGCGTAAAACTGTCCCCAAAAATGACACCCGTTTCAAGTCTCTTGGAGGGGTACCAACAGAATTCAAACAGGCGTCGTTCGAAGCGTCTAATATAAAAATGTCTTGTAAAATCTAAACCCCATACTTTTCAGGTATGTCGTCTTAGTAAAAAAAACTCTATTCGAACAGATGCTTCGAATGACACCTGTTTCAAATCTGTTGGTGGGTGGGGACAGTGGCCATACAAAATCCGGCATCACCCTTTGTGTGGACTCAAGAAACACAGGAATAGTGCTTACATAAAGATTTAGAGGCCACAGGACATTAAGTCAAGCAAGTCATACACAAGCGATAACTATTTTAGGTAGCGAAGTTCACAACCTTTATGTGGATTTAGAAAAAAAAAAAAACATCGCTTTCCCACAAATCTTCTATATATATAAAAGCGAAATACCAGGTCTGGGGCTCTGGGGAAGTATGAAAATGCATCCCAGGGCCAAGAAGGAACACGGTAGGATTTTAGTCAGTAAGAATCTGACACTATTTCCCGCTCCACCAAAGGGCGAAATTTGTCATTGGATGATTTTACCTACCACAAAAAAATCCCTTAAGGGAGTAAACCGACTTCATGCGGGCGAAGCCCCTGGCAGAAGCTAGTTTTATATAAAGTCTTTTTGTTTTGGTGAAAAATCGTCAAATGAAAAGTTATTTGATGATTTTTCCCACTCTGGGAGGAGCGAGAAAGAGTGTCAGACTATTACTGACTAAGACCCTTCCTGTCTTCCTTCAGTTAGTCTTTCCGTTCCAGTTCCACGGCAACTCTTTGGAACAATCCCACAAAGCTTAATATACCTGCAAACATGTCCCTGCAGCCGCAAGTCGACTGTATTATCAAACATCTGAGCGTATTGTGTGAGTTCCGGAGTTGGAGTTATTGCGTAATATAAATCGCACCGCAGCTCTGCCACTGAAAGCCTTTTTATTTTGAAGAATTATAGACAACACCCTCTGTCTGTGGCCAACGTAAATAATTGCACATCATTTATAATTCGCCTTTATTTAACTTTGCATTGGTCTTTTTAATCATTCTACCCAGCCGCACTAATTCTGAACGCAGTAATGAAAGATATTGTAAAATTGAGTCACTCATAGATTCGCATTCCTCGTAATGAGCTCTGTATACTTATTTAATCTTAAAAGAACTACTAATAAACTTCCTTACTGTTTTTATAATCAGCCAATATCCAGGTGCGTATTACCGTTGTATCAATGATACAATGCCCCAAGCTATAGGGGCCCCAAAATGAGAGAAAGTTTGTAGCAAATCGTTATCCACAACTCAATTTTCTTATTGATGAGAGATAACTAATGACTGTATGATAGGATGTTCCATTTTTATAACTTGCTCGCTCGTTCTATCATTCAACCTATTCTAGTTCCCAATACTCCAATAAACGAGCTCATCGGTCTTCGTCTTTCATTAAAACATGAATGAAGTCTATCCAGCTAGTCTAATCATCTCTGTCGTTGCCTATCACGACTCGGTCTTACGGTTTCATATGTTTTTTTGTAAAAAGAATAAATTAATACGGGCTCTTTTAGGACAAAATAGGTCACTAAAGCCCGGACGCGGACCAGGAAGAATTTCGTACGTTGACCTATTATTACCTGTCTCTGTCACTCCCGCGTAAATATAATGCGTCTCGCTCGCACAGATGCAATGGCCTCCGTTGTCAGGGATTGTAAACCCTTTACTGTAAACTTTTTACTGTTATTGTAAGTTTTGTTCTTTTTCGAATGTGGTTTTTTTTTGGTTAGCATTTAGTCATTACAAAAAATCCTTGACGAAATTCATAAATTTAAAAATAATGAATGACAATGATATTTTTTTTTATTATCATATTTCTACCGAATTAGTAATTTTAACTCGATTTTTAAATTGTTATAATATAAAATGTAAATAAATAATTTATATATTTAATAAAAATAATTTATTTAATAAATTAGTCATATTTTTCTCCTTCAAATGTTTAATATAAAACGCACTTAATATAAAAATGTTTGTGACCACTGTCAGTAGGCCCAAAGGTCATTGTACGAAATTCTTCCTGCTCCGCGACCGGGCTTTACCAATATTCTCTGTGGTGCAAGAAGTAACTGCTCGTGCGAAATCCACATAAATGATAGGCTCATACCAGATACTCTTTTCATTCCCGTGGAAGGTCGATTCAAATTCGAATCATGAACTCTATCGATTTGTAAAGATAAAATTAAAAAATAAAGTACTTTTTTTTAAATATACGCATGTACGAAATTAATTTCTTTAGGTGAACATCAGCTGATCGAGTGCATTGACCTGTAGGTAGTGTACTGAATACACGTCATTGGACTCGCTCAACAGTTAATCCACGGGATTAAAACGATCAAAATTTACCCGTGTATAATCATTTTACTATTATTGGATGTAGCTAAACTGATCAATCACAACATATAAAATGAGTTTAGACAGCTAACTTAATAATAAAGCACTCGGCCTCTCAATGTTTTACTTTGAACACAACTGATTTCCTACTAAATTTGCGGCTCGGTTGGCGCAGTGTTGGAGCGATTCCCGCACGAAACAAATATTTGTTTGGCTTACAGCTACCGATAGTTGTTCCGGGTCTGGGGGTCTTGTACGAGTATGTATGAGTAGGCATGCATGTTTGTGAACGCACCCATAACACATTAATACTGTAGGGGTTTCTAATTTTTTTGGGTTCCGTACCTCAAAAGGAAAAAACTAAAGCCTTATAGAACACTTTGTTGTCCGTCTGTCGGTCTGTCAAGACCCTTTATCTCGGAAACACGAGGAAGTATCGAGTTGAAATTAAAACCATATACAAAGGTTTACAGTCCCTTAAAGCTGTGAAAAAATCAAACTTCTAAGTTAACGACAAAATAAGACATGGCCGTTTATGTCGAAAACAACGTACATTTTGATACTCTCAAAGGGGTAGACCGATGACCTAGAACCATGGAATTTGGCATGAAGTAAGTAGGAAGTCTTATACTACTAAGTATAGAAATAAATCTGAAAACTGTAATCTGTAGTTACGTCACAAAAAAAAAAATATTCGGAAAAATCTTGGCGCTCAGACCAAAGTCGTGAATGCGCTGTAAGACTCTATGGAACAACTCACACAAGGTATTTTGGTGCAAGGTTACTTCACAACGTTAAAGCATAAGTTCTAAGAAGACATGAAGATACTTTAGTACATAGTTTTCCATCGTTACTGTAATACCTGTGTATGCACATAGTTTCTCGAAGTCTTATGTACGTAGATAGAACCCAAGTATACCGTTCGTGTCTGGACAATAAATAGCAGAAAATTAAAAATGGCCGATTGATTTCTCTTAAACACGCTAATGACGAACTACAATATTATTCTATATGTTACCATTGGTTTTATGTATTATGTAATGAAGATATATTATGATATTATTACATATTGTGTTAATATTGTTTTATTATTGTAAGTTTTATTTCATTTAATTTGATAATTTTATGGTTTTTTATTAAGTGTTTAATATTTTTTTTACATCTTTTTTTTTGTAACATTCAAATAAAATGTAAAAAATATTATTAAATAAATGAAATGGCACGGTTGCACACATTTAAATACTTATTTAGAATGCACCCACGATAACTAGAAGTAATTCCAAGCGAGCGGTAAATTAAAAAAGAAAATGGAAGTCTCGAGTACTGATGAAAAAAAATTGTGTGAAAATCTCTAGTCTAGGCATATGATGCGGAGAATCGAAAGAAATTAATCCGAAGATACTCACAATATTCAATATTAATGATTGTAATAAAGACATGCGATAGAAATAAAAAAATGGCGCAAGGACTATGTTAAACACAATATTATGGAGTAATTAAGAAGAGCAGAAAAAGTATAAATTAGACAAACAACATGTAATATAGTTAAGATGTATCCTGAAATTAGTATGTACAGAATCTTCTATTAAAGCGATTTCACCTATTTTAATAAATTCTTGATAAATTCATCAGGTGATATAGTGGTCAAACGCAAGCCTATCAATAATAAAAAAAAAATATTTTCCTACAACTAGTATGTAATTTCTTAGTGTACAGTGCTTAAATTATATTTGTAGCAAAATTTTCGAATTTTGTATAAGACGGGCATTGTTCCAGTTAGATACATTTTGTATAGGAATATGAGAAAGAAAAAATATTTTATAAAAAATAATAGATACAAAATGCACAATTATATTATACAGAAAAACAAACAATAAAAAAACAAGGTTACATTTTCAAAATTCAGAAAATTCAAAATATTTTTATTTCATATAGGCCTACATGGGCACTTATAAAACGTCAGAAGGTAGTGCACGGTTCCAAATTGGTCGTTTCCAATGGAGAAGAACCGGCAAGAAACTCAATGGTAACTCTTTAAAATAATGGTTTGTCTTACAATATTTCCATATTACAGTATTCATAATTATGTAAAGACAGTGTAGCTGTAGACCGGTCAATATTGTACGCAAAATCACAATAAAAATAAACATAATAAAAAAGTGGGTCATAAAAGAAAGTACTCTAAGAATTCGCGAAGTCTACAGTGTTCTCACATTCACATTAAAAAAGAGGCTATATAAAAAGCAACAAAAAATATATAATTACAACTATCACTACAACAATTTACCCATAAGATGTTAATAAAATAAATTTTTAACGAATATAAAGTGGTTGAGTTTTCATTAACTATTTTCTTTCTTCTCTTCTTTTCTATCACAAAATAACATAAGTAAAATATGATTGTATGGCGATACTTGCTTAGTAAATTTCCGCAATTTACATTTTCCTTGAAAAAATGAAAAGGTGAAAAGAAGCAAGCTAAGACCTACTTAAAGGAGTGACGTCATCATCAGGGCTTGTCGATCAGAAGTCAGAACGCGTCGTGTTCCACATTATAGGAACTTATTCATATTCAACGCGTCATAAAAATGTTCCCGCATAATAAATAAAGCGTGTATTACACCCTGATATTGGAAATCCCACCCTTTTAGTTCAATGTCAGAATATGTAAAATATTATATTCAGTCACTAAAACTTTTTCCATAGGTGGGGTTTTTTTTTTTTTTCTTGGTACTTAGGTAAATCATCCAATGACAAATCCCGCCCTTCGCCGGAGCAGGAGATAATGTCAGACTCTAACTGACTAAAAACCTACCCCGTTCCTTCGTTGCCTATCATACCAGGGCCGGGCCAACTTTTCTGAAAGCGACCCTTGGCCCTAGTAGGCTTCGACCCTGCCTACCTGCAGCTAGCAAGCTGGGCTGGGTTTACTGACAAATCCTTGAGGCGCGCGGGAACAGTACGCGCCGTCGACGACTTGGGCTCAGTCCGGTCGGTTACCGGACGGTCGGACAGCGAGCTACCCACCGCTCGTCGTCCGCAAGCCCGCGCCTATGGCTGCCGGAAATCGGGATCGGAAACCCAGCGGTGGCTGGGGCGTGAGTGCCATTGCCCTTGCCTGATGCGGTCGGCGTCCTCCTTTACATTACTGCTTCGCAGAAGGAGGAGACCGCCTGCCATCCCTCCTCGCTTCGGACCATGGCCTGTACCAAGGCCCGGCGCGAGAGATCGCTGCCGCCGATCGCCCCCACGAGGACACGGCGATGCTCTACCCAGGCGGGGCACACCTCTACAGCGTGCTACACCGTGTCCTCCGGGCGGTCCGTACGTACGTATCCATAAAAAATGATCACACAATCAGACGACAATTTGACTAGTTAATCAATGAATCAAAATATTTTTATTTCACGTAGACATACATGGGGCACTTATAAAGCGTCGGAAGCTAATGCACGGTTCCATTTGGTCGTTTCCTATGGAAAAGAACCGGCAAGAAACTCCATGGTTACTCTTTCAGTCTACACCCAAGCGAACGCATCGATTATAAAATATTTCGCGTTCTATTTGTAGGAATTTTAGCCAAGAACGTAAATTATCAAACTTTTTCAAGTAGTCTGTAAATATCGAAAATAAGGTCTACAGGAAATGGGAGAAAGCGCACTCAGAATATTTACCTATATATACTATATATACAGAAAGGTTAAAATAATGGTACAAAATTACAATATTTCCATATTACAATATTAATAGTTACGTAAAGATAACACTATGCAACACCGAAAAAATCACCGATATTCCGTATGGTGATTTGTATTATGTATACCTTATAAACGATAGACTACACATTTATATTTAGATATCACATCCCAAAACCGAAATCTCACTTTGTTTACTTTGCGCAACACTTGTTCGAGCGTACATGTTCGATTAGGTAGATCATTAATGTGTACAAAGCAATATTACTCTTAAATCTACAAAATGTCGCATTTTCCTGTTGAGTTTCACTTAATTTGTTTAATTTGTGGTCAATTAATTCATAAAAGTGAAAAAAATAGTGCCATTTTCGCTTTAGTTTGAGAGTATTAGTAATTTTAAACTGAAATCTAAATTTAAAATCTAGCACTAATTGTGGGTTAATAGTATGTTGTTTAAAATGGTATAAATATTTGACGAGTTGTCCTATAGGTAATATTTAAAAACCAGATACTTTTTGGTGGACTAATGCAGTGCTGTAAACCTAAAAATCATGTTGGCGTCTATAACTGCACAACCACTGTGAAAGGTTTTTCAAAAACTCGAAACTTTCAGTAAAGTATGCTAATATGTCATCAGTGGCAATGAAGATAATTCTCCAGACACCTAAGTTGGTTTGATAAAAAAAAAAAATGTAAAAGCACTCTCCAAAGACGGATCTGAATTTTTGTTTCTCAAACACTAAGTGGGGCAAAAACCAATGACAATTTCTTTGCTCCTGGCATATGAGCACTAATCAAAGATTTCACTTTATTATATAGCCTCCGTAGTACATATATATCGATGATAGCCTCAGTCCCATTGAAAAAATGCATGGTCAGTTTAATTTGTTGACATTACAAAAAAAAAATCCTTGGGAATCACAAGTTACGAGACTTCTATGAAAAACTTAACATATTTTCAAATGTGTATCATAAGCGAAGATGCAAAATATCTTTGAAAATCCATTTCTTACACTCCCGTTTAAGTTTCCTTCCGTATACATGGGTGTAATAAGTGATGAACACGGTGAAAGATTTCATCAAAAAATTACAGGGTATAAAAAGCGTTATCAAGGTAGATGGTTGCCAGCCATGCTTGTGGACTACCGTAGGATCCTTCAGAGGGACACTGCCACTAATGACTATAAGAGGAAAGCCAATCGTTCCAAAAAAAAAGGTTTTTTTCATGTAGAATAACAATTTATGTTCCTACTTCATATAATTTTAAGTAAAATCACTAAATGCCTTTCTCTACTAAACTTGATGTGATGTAAAAAAAATATTTATATATTTCAATTAGGCCTAGGGTAGGGAATCGTAATTACGTACAGTGAACCCAGTGAATTTTTAATTTTTTTATTTTGTTGCATAGTGTAATTAGACCAGTCAATATTGTACCCAAAAGCACAATAAAAATAATCATACTAATTTATTACCGTATAATCTTAATAAATTGTTACCATAATCAATAGATTAAATAACCCTCGGATACAATAGGGGACAGAATGTCCCCAACTTGACGGGCAATGACAAATCTATGTGAGGCTGCAACGTTGCCCAGTGTCCCGCAACTTATCTCCCACATTCACATGACGCGGTTATTATGTTGTAAAATAATTTGACATCGTTACGCGTAATTTTTTGGGACCATTTTTCCATAGTGTATCTTAGGTTTTATTATTTAACTAGCGACTCGTCCCAGCGTCGTACGGGTACTAGAAATCTTGAAGCAATCTGAATCTTGAATCTTGATGCTTGTTTTATACACATAAACCTTTCCCATGAAACCCTATAAATTGATGAAAACTGCATGAAAATCCCTTCAGTAGTTTTGGAGTTTAACGCTTTCAATACAAACAGATGAATGCGGTAAGGGACTTTATTGTGTAATATGTAAGGTTACAAGAATTTAATTACAACTTAGTTCTTTTTCAAAAAAAAAAAAAACAATGGGAAAGCCACCAGCGGCTTCGATGGCAAAAGTAGCAAAAGGCGAACATTCTCAGAAACGCTATTAGTCTTGCAGGCGCCCGGCGACATCGATCGATTTTATCATTTCCAACGGCTCGCTTAATCTCCTTGAATAATACTTTTTACTTGAATATCTTCGTAAAGTTATGGCTCAAGACCAACTATGACTAAAATTCAAGCAATATCTAGTGATAAAACTCAATATAAACTTAAGCAAAGAATCACAGAAAAATATAATAGCAAAGAAATCCGGCGACGGCCAGTCGAAATGTCAAGTAATACGAAAGTCAGACGACTTGGTTTGGTTCATCGGCTAGATATTATTTAATTATTTTGTCGTAAAAACGATTCATAGGTACCTTAAATACCAGTCCTGAATGCCGATACCGAACCTATCAACTTGTTTCATAAAATATTTTGCTTAATATCTGGACCGAAGCTGAAAGGCATATTTCTATAAATACACCTCTCTATTGTGCCCAAAAATAACCACACGTGTTTCAGACAGACGAGTATCCATTAAGGAGATATAATAAGACATAATTTAGTTTGGCATCTTTCATAATAAGTCTCTTTGAAAGGTGGTCTATTCGAAAATACAATAACTAACATCATAATAGGTCAGTAAAAAGGTAATGTGAGCCATAAACACGTCATTAAGATTTATTTTAGCCTAAAGGACCATTCTTTTTAATACTTATTTGATATAATTTATTAGGAGCAAATGTGTTTATGTACGCATTTAATATAAGTTAACACATAAAAAAAATAACAACGAAATATTCTTACCTACGTGACAGATTTCACGTCGATTACCTTGGGACCTCAAACGCTCCATACAATATACGACGGATATCGAAAAATTTTGTATTCAAGAAGTAATACGCCGTACATAGATAGATAGATACCTGTATAAGTGTTGTTAGTCATTTTAAATGATTAGGTACCTGACCCTGCGGTTTCACTCGCGTCTTTGATTACTGTTCCGCTTCTGTGGGTCATAGCGTGATGTTATGTGCTTATACTAATGGTCATGGACCTTTTTTGGGCGGTTCATTGAGTCCAAAGCAAACCCTATGACAATGCCCACCGTTAGAATAGCTGTAGACGCCAGTTTTTTTTTTTAATTTTCATATTCACATGCACACGGTATTAGTTTTTATATTTAACGCGACGTTCAAGGCTGCCTTGTTTCCTGTTTAATCTCACTGATTGCTCCGTTGCAAGTTTTATTATTCTGTGACATGAATGTGTTTCTGTCGAAGGGTGACCTTATGCAAACTGGGTTCGCAAAATTTAAAATTGGATGTGGAATGTAAACTACTACATTCCACATCTATAAAATGCTCTAAATACAAATATAAATTTATAGCTATAATTCAAAGCAAAATCACAGCTATAATCGTGTCTAATGTAGCTCAAATAATGTTAAATAATGTCAAGTAATGTTTAATCTAAAGTCAAAATTTAGTAATTTTGACTTTAGATTAAAGCTAGAACTCCATTAGACACACGCCTAATTACGTAAAACGACATGGCGTGGCGTCGCGTGGTGTGGATCAAGTGTAGCTACATGTCTAGTTGCCATATAAAATGTAAGGGGACCGACGCGCCCATATCGGCGTACGTGGCCCACGTGTGCGCAGTGTAGGTCTACCTTTATCTTTTTTAGAGTTCCGTACCTAAGTCGGCAAAAACGGAACCCTTTTATGATCACTTTGTTGTCGGTCTGTCCGTCTGTCAAGACTCTGTTATTTAGAAATACATGGTGTTATAAAGCTGAAATATTCTGAGTATTTGATATACATAAGCTGCTTAGGGTAGCAGATCTGAGTCAGGTCTGCAGCTTTGAAAAAGTCAAACTTCTAAGTCAACGCAATCTAAAGATGAGGCTGTTTATGTTCCATTTAGGTGCATATTTTGACCTAAAATCCTATTTGGCATGAAGCAAGATTTATTAACACAAACAGTTACGTTTTTCGCAATTTGAAAGAATCTTCGAGACTCGATTTGATAATTAAATTATTTAGATGAATAAGTTTGTACGGAGTCCTCGATGCGAGAGTTCGACTCGCATTTTAAATTTTCTAAACTTATCAAGCTTTTTTGTAGTACGATAGCGACGGATGCAATCATACACTCAAGCTTATTCTTATTTAGGGAAAGCAGAAAATACAGAACGTCACCTGCTAAATATTCTTAATACTTCGTTTACGATCACACGCACACAAATTGTGAGTACCTATGTATACCTAAACTTTTTTATTATTATTGATAGCTCGCGCTTGACCACTATCTCACTTGATGGTAAGTGATGATGTGGTCGACGATGGAGCACGCTTACCTAGAAGTAACCGAAGACTCCTAGGTAATAGCTATCAGAAAACATAGACTCCGGTAGGGAATTCAGGGAATTTGATCCTTAGCTGTATGCACAATGAATTTGTTCACAAAATATTTTGTGCGTATGGTTGGAATGTCCAGGGTCGAGGCTTAGCCTGGGGCTCTGGGGAGGTATGAAAATGCATACCAGGGCCCTGGATCCAAGGCACGGAAGGAACAGTGTAGGTTTTTAGTCAGTAAGAGTCTCTCCGCCCAAGGGCAGAATTTGTCATTGGATGATTTTATCTAACATAAAAAAAAAACATGTACAGGTGGTGCATCACTATACATCTGGTGGTCCGATAACGAAACAGGAAGCGACATTGAATCAATCTAACTTTTTCGAAGAACATCACCAATAAGATTTGTGTGTGTCCTCTTAGTAAAGCATTCCAGGATTCTGGTTGATAATTAATTAACATCTCTACCGTAACAACTGAAACCGGATACACTCAAAACTTTCCTCTTAAAACCCCTGGTGCCTGGCCATTTAAATGTTTAACTACGTTTTGATTCCGTTAGCGGTAGAAAGTGGTTAGACCCCTCTCTCTCTCCGGCAAGACTACACATTTAGGTCCTTTACAAGACTATAGTACAACACTGTCTTTAAAAACTCCAGGCCAAAATAAAACGCTCTTAGTAAACCTACAGGTTGTATTTTTAAAAAGCTCAAGTTTGTTATTTTTTTTATATTTTTTGTCTAACTTGTTCTGTTCATCGTGTAATGCGTCCTCACCGAAAAAGTAAAGAGATAAAATTCAGACGCGGTGTTGAATTTTTCAAACATAATTCAAGTTTTCGTAATTCTCATGTTTTTATTTTGTTTTTCAATGGTCGCTGTCCTTTTTACTTTGTGTCAAACTTGTCTGAAGAATGAATGGAGTCCATTGCTCTGGCTTTTCTAAGGTTACTTGAGTACGTTCTGGCGAATTGAGGCTGTTCTATTCAGTATACACACCTTAAATGCTGCGACTGCGACCGCGTGTAAGTAGAAAACCTAAGATAGAAAAAAAAGTAAAACATACGAGTATATATAACATATCCATTCAGTTACTGATTTAGTAACTGATTCTCACACACACAAACACAACGCCGTCTAGGCCCAAGCTAAGCAGAGCTTGTGTTATGGGTACGAGACAACTGATAAACATACTTATATATTTCTAAATACATACATATTATAGATAACTTTGTGTATTTACAGATTACACCCAGACACAGAACAAATGATCGTGTTCATAACACAAAAAAAAATCCTGGGTAGGAATCGAACCCACGACCTCCAACATAACAGTCAGGGCCACTAACCTCGAGACCAACAAGCCAGTCTATGTATTTAATTTCGACATAATTATTGTTTCTACACTATATAGATACTTATAGTGTAGAAACAATATGGAGAAATTAAGAATTTAAAAAATAAAAGAGAACACTTACATTGTGTGTCTCACAGCTGCGCTAAATAGGTCATACACTCAGGACAAAAAGTCCTATCCCAAGACAAGGTCTACCCGTGTGCCATTTTTTATCAAAACCCGGTCAGACTTTTAAGCGTGAAGGTGTAATATTCATGCACACATACACAGAAATACATACAAACTCTCACATTTTTTTTAATTTAAATAAACCAGTGCTTGACTGCGATCCCACCTGATGGTAAGCAGTGATGCAATCGATGATAGCATGATTCTACATTTAATTTAGCATAAGAGCTGCTAAATTAATTAATTAAAAAGCAATCATACAGGCCATATCTTCTGCCATTTTTCAGATGGTTGAACTGAGCCGAATTGTCAAAAGTAGGAAAGGAGGCGTGCCCCGCTGTAGTACACAACAGGCTTATGATAATATAGAGTGACAGTAGGTATCTCCAAAACATAATTTGGACCTCCGTTTCATCCTTTTAGGGGTTGAATTTTGAAAAGTCCTTTCTTAATGCTCGCCTACGTTATAAAGGGAAGAATTGGGCAAAATTTCACGCTCCAAACTCCAGTAGTTACAACTATGCGTTGATATCTCAGTCAGACAGATGTTTTTTCCTTTTATGTATATACAGATAAATCCATGTCTACCAGTAATACCGTATAAATTGTGCTTGAATTAGTATCATGCTACTAAAAAAATATTTAAAATAAAAAAATATTTAGAACAAAATATAACCATCCCTAAACAGTAATTAATGATTCTGATTAACACACGTTATTTTGTCCACGTTAATTTCACGGTACAAAAGCAAAGTGTACGAGTATCTATTTACTCGTGTCATAACGTCCGTGCTATTCACTGCCTAAAAATAGAAGACACGTTTTTGTAATCCGACTGCCATCCACAATTACATCATGCACAATTACAAAAATTGAATAACACACAGAAAATGGGGTTGTTTTTTAGGAGACAATGATTAAAATTTGTAAGCACTTCGAACACCTCGTAACAATAAATGCACCCTTTTTTGGCGGTGGGAATCCTTCAAAATGTGATTGGACTTTTGAGGAAAAGAGAAGAAGAGTGTGGGATTTTTGGTAATCACCATCAGCACATGCAAGGGCACTCCGTGACTAAAAATAATTATATAGTAATCATAAATAAACATGAGCAAATTCCACAATAACACCCACAAAACTTTTTCTAAATACCCGTAATTACTGTCCCACTGCTAGGCAAAAGTCTCCCTAGCCACAAAATCTGGACTGTCCTTAACGAATTGACTAAAGAAGGCAAAATGCAAAAAAATCATGGAAACCACACAGAGTTTAATTCAATTCACCACAAACAATTTAATTTTTTAAAACGCTTTTCCTTTTTTCATTTAATTTTTTAAAACACTTTTATTTTTATTTTTAATGATAATAAAATCCCTAGAATAAGTTTTCCCTTGACACTAAACAAGCTGACAGTAAATTTTACTTCAAGCGTATAATTCGGAACTGTTACCTACTTGAAGACCTCTCAACCTTAGTTTGGTCTTCGTCATAATTATTATATTTTAAGTTCTCCTAATTATAATGAGTTGATATTTATCATAATATTTTTTTTTATTTTAGCACACACGGCTAAATTTTGATCGTTTTAATTCCGTGGAGGTTCGATCCAGTACATGAAATACAATCGATTTGTAAAGATACAATTAAAAAATAAAGTACTTTTTTTTCTAAAACTCGAATTAATATACGCATGTTCGAAATATATTTATTTAAGTAAACACCAGCTGAGCGAGTCCAATGACCTATAGATAGTACGCAGCGACCGACAACTACCAACAGGTTATTGGAATCGCTTACTTTCGATCGATGGTGGGTGACAACTCTCCTCTTGTGCGGGCTTCCAGACTGTATAACGCTATATGGCGCAAAGCTGACATCGACATAAATCACGACACACTGAACTCGTTTAAAAGAAAATTGTATAAACACTTTCAGGCGGAAAATCTTTGATTTATCACTCCAAAAATAAAAGTATTTTTATTATTTTTTAATTTTATATAATTTTAAATAATCGTATTTTATATTATGTTAGTAAATTAATTTAATCTAGGTTTTTAATTTTGAATCTAATTAATGTGATTTAATTCTGGACATTTTATTTTTATTTTATTTTTTTTATATTTTGTATTCCAATGACTGTAATGAATGTAAATGAAGTCTGTTTGACATACGTGTATTTTAATTTTAATTCTTTTTAAATTTTGTTTTAATACTGTTTAAATTTTTTCCCATATCTGCAGCCATGTTCACTCATTCATGCATAAGTTGTGGTTGCCTATAATTGAGTGTGCATTATAGGTCTAGGTTACATGTACCAATTTTTATGTCTAAGTCTTTATTTTGTAACACTCGTTGGTGATCCTTAAATAAATAAATAAATGATCTGTACCGGTAATTTTTTTAAAGGTAGGAAATCATCCAATGACTTCTCCCGTTCTAGGGCGCAGCGGAAGGGCGTATCCAATTTAATTCAATTCAATTATTTATTTGCATTCCACAATGTACATGCAATAGGTGGTAAATAAAAATTTAAATAGACACAATTGTGGACCCTGATGGGCACAGCAAAAGATAATGTGACAAAGACTTATAAACTACTTGTTTTTGGTACAATTTCATTAAACATAAATTACATTATGTTAATATTTATTTCATTATATTAGTATTCATTACATTATTAAAATTAATTACATAATATTAAATATTAATTATGATATATTAAAAATTAAATACCTTATGTCAAACATAAGGTATTTAATTATCGTATCAGTCTTTTACTGTCTAAAACCACACTTATATTCCTTCTTTGCATTGCGTTCCGGGCTCTTGGGGTTCCCTTTCGGACTACCCATAGCCCCAATAGGCAAACAAAATGTACATAAGTATCACACGCTTAACTTCACTGTTCGTCCAACCGTCCCCTCAAATATGAGTTTGATTGTCACTTAAAAATAAATCCAAACCATGCATGAGCAAACACATAGGTGTTCATCATCCAAGCTTGTACTTCGTCAACATTGATCACGTCACGTGATTAAATAGCTGGCAAGTGCTTATAACTGAATCAATATTGTTGCAAACGAGCCGACCAGGCCGAGCTGGGCCTCCGCCAAACAACCGCGATTGCCTTAACAGCCATATTAAGTTAATAAACCATATTAAGCTGCTAAAATCTGCGTTTTAGCATCAGCCTGTATTTTATTGTGTATGGCTAAACAATAACTTTTGAATATGCTGTTGGTGTTAACAATGAAAGTAGTATATGGTAGCAAAGCAATGCAGCCTGCACAAGCGATGATCCTTACTTTCGAGCAATGGGTAGCTCACCGTCCAATAAGGAGCTGTAAGCAGCACACGCACCTTAAGGAGATCAGGTCATCATGATTGACGGGGTCAGTAAAGTCGATGCTGCCAGACCTGCAGGATTGTTTGAAAAGAGTCACATTGGCCCGAGAATGTTAAACGTTTGATGATTTCCCACGTAAAAAAAAAAAGCTTCAAAAGCTTAAGGTTTATTGTAGAGTTACTTGTAACAATTAATGAAGTGAATTTACTTACAGCTACAAAATGTTGTGGATACATGATTTTTAACAGTCAGCCGCAGCAGTATAACTTGGGTTATGATTAATATAACACGCGTCGGTCCTTCCTTTCGCGAAACTAGCGGGAGTAGAAGTTATTTCATGATTTATTACCCCTAAAAAAAAAAAAACGAATTGGACGCCTAGTCAGGTCAAGTCCAGGAAGTCAACCCTAAAGCCTCCTAACTGATTGGTTTATATTTTTAAAATGAAATAAACTTATACTACATAATAGTTTTTACTGACACGAAATATTATGATTGAAATAACTAATCTCAGTTACCTACAAAATTTGTATTTATGGTAAAAGCTAAATGTATTGTCAAATTGTAGCAATGAGACTACTATCTATATACCGAGTGAAGTGGGGTAAGTTTGGCCCTGGGGTATAACTTTAGCCCAAGCTTATTAATCAATTGTAACATGAGCAACTGTGCTCACTGTGCTTCTATTGATTGAGGAGTTCAGGTCAAAGTTATATCTCCAAATAATCACACTTTACGGTATATAATAACCAAAAATGTTTCTACCTATGTCTGTATTATAGACTTTGAAACCATCCAATCGATGTGCGCCAAACTTTTTTCGTTAGAAAATCATATGAGGATGGTTTTAGAACATTGAAACTGCAGCGACATCTATGACAACACATACGAACTGAAATCTAAAATCCTGCATCCAGGTATAACAGCCCATTCACGACCTTGCCGCTAATATGAGCGGCGTCTCGTGGCCGTGCTTCAAATATTTTCATACTTTTGTTCTTAACGCTCGCCACTGCCGCGCTGAGCAGCTGCTCACAGCAGCAAGGTCATGAATGGACTGTTAGAGTTAGAACAATAGCCCGAAATCAAATATCGGACAGTTGCTCGGATCAGACACAACATCCATCTGGTGGGAAGATCCTCCCTTTTCAATGGAGGTTTGCGGAACTTTACACCCCGTTTCGCATGCATATCTCTAAAAAACAATTCATTAAAAAAATCTTTTTTTATCCAGAAAATAAACAAACTGTATTTCTTTTTTTTAGCATAGCACAGGCCAGGTATCAGCTAGTACAGCAATAAATGTCAGTAAAAACAAGTCCAAACAATGCATGAGCAAACACATAGGTGTTCATCCTACACACAGTTATACACACAGTTGTGTACTTGTTGGTATGTGGACCCAGAGTATTTGTGCGGGATCCTGTGTGTGCCTACCCTCGCAAATGTAGGTACACACTACATCCCTCGAGAACCTTTAGATCCTCGGATCTTTACAATATTTGCTCGAGAACCAACTATTTATTCGCCACCATTTCGTCAAGCGGTTGAGTCCTCTTGTGTTAGACAAATAACTGGAACATGGAATTTTTAGGAAGAATATCATAAATGGCAGATTGATTTAGGTTTCATGATTTTTTACCGAATTATTTTTGCTTATTGGAATTGATTCTTCTTTCGATCTTTTTATTTTATTTTATTTATTTAGGAGACAATTAGTAGTTACAATATACACAAAAATAAAATGAAATAATGCATATAAAAAACTACTTAAAAATATATATTTTTATATACTTCGAAGACATGGAACGGAACTCCTCATAGGACCACAGCAGAACTGTTCTAAAAAAGAAAAAAAATACACACAGTCGAACGTATTAACTTCCTCAAAAATAAAAATTGCTTTGTTTAGACGTGTAGTCTATGACTGACTGAAGGAAGAGGGGGAGGGGATATATCGAACAGATCTGATGATGAAGCCGGAAGGTAGGCACCGACTTCCGAAAATAAAGGTATTTTGCAATTTTTTTATTAAAAATCTAAACAAAGGAAGGCTGTATCAGCCATATCAATAACACGAGGCCCCGAACTACAGGGGCCCCGACGTGTATTAAAAATGTTATCTACTGGCTACGTCCGTCGTCGCCTATAGCGACCCCGTCTCACTGTCTCTGATTCTACAGTTCTGTGTCAGTAGAGCCAAAATAATAATAAAAAAACAAAAGCCCTAAATATTTTTTTGATACCGGGCCCCTTTGGGACTATCTACGCCACTTTATCTAAAACTTTATTACTACTTTCGTGACACACTTTCTAACCTGAAAAACCTTTTTTTTCTATGGACATACAAGAAAACAAATAGGCACATTCAATAATTATTGTGTATGTAATGAGAGGTTTTTTTTATGGTAGGTAAAATCATCCAATGACAAATCCCGCCCTTGGGCGGAGCGGGAAGTAGTGTCAGGCTCTTACTGAATAAAAACCTAACCCATTCCTTCGTAGCCTATCGTGCCGGGGCCGGGTATTCCTTTCGGAAGTCAACCCATGACCCCAGTAGGCTTCGACCCTGCCTGCCTGCAGCTAGCAGGCTGGGCCTCTTCGGTGTGCTGACAACTCCTTGAGGCGCGCGGGAATAGAACGCGCCGTCGACGACTCAGGCTCGGTCCGGTCGGTAACCGGACGAAAAACCCCACCATTATTATTTTACCTAGTCGGACTCGCGCACCAAAGCTTCCGTACTGTCCGTAGCAAATAACAGCAAAAAAGCAAGTTTGTTTATGGGAGCCCCACTTAAATATTTATTTTATTCCCGTTTTAGTATTTGTCAACTATCTATTACGGTTCATGACATACACCTATAGCCTTGTGACAGACAGGCTGACAGCGAATTTACCCTTTGGATACGAAACCCTAAAAATAACACGTTTTAACATAAAATAAATCACAAGTAAAACTAGCAACTTCAATATAAAATTGAATTATGAAACATCACGCGTCAATTTCCCAAAGGGGTGGTCTCGCGACCAGCTCTCTACTAATATCCTAACGATAAGTGATATTGATTACATACTTAAGGTAATTATGGATTAATATTGATGAATTAGGTCGCTCAATATCGACCTAGCTATGCCATATTTTAAGTTTTAAGTAGGCTTCAGCTAACAATAAAGACCCCTATTCTATAATCGTTACCTAACCCACCCCTTTAATAATTTTTCAAAGGAGGTGGGTTAGGTAATTTAGGGACTGTACCATACCTCGTAGTTGTGCTTTCCTATAAGGAATTGTTAGACTAGTCTTTAAAATTCTTGGTGAGCCAAAAAAATAAAATAAAGTACCTATTACTTTTAAGTAGCTTTTAAATAATCCATCCACACTTAGGCCCGTATTACAGAACCTTACTCAAGTACTACTTAAACTGCGTTCAACTGATTACTGCTTGAGCGAAGAATCTCGACTTAAGCGTTCAGTTTATTTTAGAACTATCCTCAAACTCAAATCAAACTAAACAACGCTTGAGTAGAGATTTTGATCTCTGATTACGTGAGTAAGCTATCATTGTGGTAACCCTGAATAATTGTTTGTTTTCTATTGAAAATCTTGCAATCAAGCAGTGACTCTGAGCTGATTGAGATTTTAAAATAAGGACACATTGAGTGGAGCTCAGTCAAGCCTCAAGCACTGTTCCATAATACGTAAAAATGTTATTTTAAAGTGACATTGCTCAGGTGATTATTGATTGTAGTTTCTCTGCTCAAGTTAAGTTCTAAAATTAAAACTCCAACTGAGACTAGTTTTAAGTAATGCTTGAGTCTTGATTGTAGTTCTGTAATACGGGCCTTAGTATTTGAGCATCCATAAACTTACGTCTTCATATTCCTTCTTGCCACACTAACTTTATGTCTAATTCTTAAGCTGGCTCTACCATAAAACCCAGCTAAATAAAATATTTCATCTAGCGAAAAATTCAGAAGGAACTAGGAATAAGATTTATCTGTTTGTTCGTTGCTAAACCAATTTTAGTAATTTTGGTACAGAAATAGATTATATCTTGGAGTAGGAACAAGGGTCCCAATTGGTCGTTTCCTATGAAGAATAATAGGAAACGACCAATTGGAACCGTGCACTAGATTTTGACGTTTTATAAGTGCCCATGTTAGCCTATGTTTTTGCCTGGCCTGTTGATCTAATGGTTAGTAGCCTTGACTGCTATGCCGGAGGTCATTGGTTCGATCCCCACCCAGGATAAATGTTTGTGTGATGAGCATGAATGATCATTTTGTTCTGTGTCTGGGTGTAATTTATCTGTAATATGTATGTATGTAGAAATATACAAGATGTTTATTAGTTGTATAGTACTCATAACACAAGCTCTGCTTAGTTTGGGACTAGACGTTGTCACACAACGTGTGATAGTTGTCAAATATTATACACATGTATTATACACATGTGAAATAATAGTACATTAGAGAGCCAAGAACGGTAACCATACATTACTCACGTGCATCATACAACGTTTTTCAATACACTTGTGAAGAAAAATAATTTAGCTAACTATTATTACAACAGCAAAACAAGGAAAAAAAAATTATATGGCGGTAACATTCATAGGCACGCATCAAATTTTTTTTAATTGACCCATAGCTGAAGGCTATGGCTACATAGTCTTTTGATCAAATTGCCTAGACGTTGTTTGTTTTCTTGTAATAATTTCATTTTTAATGAGAATAGGATGTAACATTTTCTAATGTTTTTGTAGTATTTAATTTTATTTAATTAATACAGACAATGAACTTCACTCGAAAAAATCACGCGCATCTTAAAATGACGGACATAGACCACAAACAATTTTTATTTTTTCGTATTCAAAATTTGATTTGCGAACAAAGAGGTTGAACAAAAAGGTTATAGCTACATTATAGCACTAGTACGTAATAGTAATCCAAATGTCACAGTTTGGTAACAGGTGCCATTATGTACCTAATTGTAGTGCAATAAGAGCCACTTTCTGGGCAAGTGTATTGAAAAAATATTTTAATTTAGGAAAATTTTGTTTATCTCAGAATTTAAGTTTCCTTCATTTACGAAGGTAGGTTTTTGTGTTCAATATTTCTATACAAGATGAAGATTCGAAATGGGCGAGGACAACCTAATTCGAAACTATAATTCGTAAAACAGTAATACGGCGCCATTAATCGCGAACTGGAGCTTTCCGGGTACATTCGAAAACCGAGCCGTTAATTGCGGCCTTGATCTGGTCTGTCCATCTCATTGGTGATCTACAACTTGGCCTGGTTCCCTTAACTTTGTCCTGCATTACGAGACACTCTATGGAGTCATTACCACGACGAGATACATTGCCAAAAGTGGTCAAAACGCTTGACTGCACTGTACTAGGTACACGTACATTTATCGTTCGGCAATCAAAACCTCTTAAAGCAAATTTTCTTAAAATACGTAAATATTATACGTATATGCTTTACGAGTATTAAATTAATGTATTATGCTTTGATATATCTACTGTTTGACATATATGTGGGCCCAATTCAAGAAAACCGTGTTATTTTAGAATTTGTAACTTACGACCCTCCCCAGCTTCGCACGAGTGCAATGGTGATATATATATATTATACATGTATTATATATACACCGTTAAATTTTGATCATTTTAATCCCGTGGAGGGTCGATTCGGTACATGAAAAAAATTAAAAATATAGTACTTTTTTTTTAAACTCGAATTAATTTACGCATGTACGAAATTAATTTCTTTAAGTAAAAGTCAACTGGGCGCGTTCAACGACCTGAAGGTAGTTAGTACAAAAACAAAAAAATATTTAGTAAAAATACATAGTTTTAAAGATCTAAGCATACATAGGGACAGACAGCGGGAAGCGACTTTGTTTTATACTATGTAGTGATAAAACACACTTCATGTGCTACTACAACTCGTACTTTTCCGGTTGTTTCTTACGTATTAAATATGAATGTAAAAGTCTGAAAGTTTTAATTTAAATTATTAATTAAACATTCAAAAACCTAATCGTGTTCTAAAGTTGGTAAAGTATTTCAATGTTTAATAAATCAATCACGCTTCAGTTGCTGAACGGATTTCGAGGATTTATCCCATTAATATGTTACCGTGGGATAATGTACGACTGGCCTGTTGGTCTAGTGGTTGGTGGCCCTGACTGCTATGCCGGAGGTCGTGGGTTCGATTCCCACCCAGGACAAATGTTTGTGTGATGAGAACGGTCATTTGTTCTTTGTCTGGTTGTAATTTATCTATAATATGTATATATTTAGAAATATATAAGTATGTTAATCAGTTGTGTAGCACTCATAACACAAGCTCTGCTTAGCTTGAGATAAGACGTCGTTGTGTGATAGTTGTGGAATATTATATATATTATTATAATGTTCGGTTTTCGATAGGACGATGCTACTGTCCTTAAAATTATTTTTTTTTTTTTTAATATAAATGAGGCTACAATAATATTGTTTAAAAACATCGTATACTCAAATTATTTAATGACATAAGAAAATTTTAATTTTAATTCAAATAAAGGAAATGGTAATACATATAATGGACAAATTTACAAGTGACGTAGACCGGTGAACAGCAAGTTATAAATTGAATATGTCTTTATCACTATTTCATCAAAAGTTCCATAAGTAATTTAAGCCAATATATCCTTTGCATCAATATTAATTTATTGGTTTTAAAGATATCATTAATCCAATGGTTACCAAACGTAAAATAAAATAAAGCAATTCATATTTTATATTATTAGACTATTTTTATTAATTTTGGATTGATACACTTAATACTAATTCTTATTTGTTATCCATTACTTTTTTATATAAATTAATTATTTCAATTTTCTAACCCTATTCAATTAAGCAACGGTAGACGCGGGCTTGCGGACGTCGAGCAATGGATAGCTCGCCGTTCGGCAATTAACCGGACCGAGCCCAGTCGTCAACGGCGCGTAGTGATCCACGCGCTCTTCAAAGAGATGTCAGGTAACCGTAGGGGCCCAGCAGGGCTGATGCCCGCTAGCTAGTAGGACCGCGGGGAATTTCCGTAATCCTAGAACGTAAAGGGCAACTGAATGACAGGTGTGGGTTTAGTCTGTAAAAGTCTGACATGCCCTACCGCTCCACCCAAGGGAAGACACAAATTATCAAATTTGTCTGAACTATGAATAATTTATGACAACAACTATGAATAAATACAAAAAAATATTGTAGACTGGCATGTTGGTCTAGTGGTTAGTGGCCCTGACTGCTAAGCCGGAGGTCGTGGGTTCGATTCCCACCCAGGACAAATGTTTGTGTGATGAGCACGACCATTTGTTCTGTGTCTGTGTATAATTCATCTATAATATGTATGTACTCGTATTTAGAAATATATACGAGTAAGTATGTTTATCAGTTGTCTAGTACTCATAACACAAGCTCTGCTTAGCTTGAGACTAGACAGCGTTGTGTGATAGTTGTGGAATATTATTATTATTATTTAAAACGAAAAGAAAACACACTTTAATAAATTCGCTTAATCTCCTTATAACTTGGAAATGAACTAAACGAGTTATGGAGGTCAGGCGACAGTCGTTTCATAAAACCATTAGCATTCTATAAAACCATAATGTCTTTAATTATAGAGCTCCTTAATGACTGCACCATCAATCTTTCTTTCAGGAACGGAGTATTTTAAGGAGTATATGACGTTTAGAGCATAGCGATGCCAAATATAAGTGTGTCACTGAGTAATGACTGGCAAAGAATGAAATACCCAAATACTTAACAATCCATATAAGTACAAATAATTAAAAAAAAAACAGGATTGAAACAGAGAATTAGGTACAAAGACAATGCTTATTTTTTCAGAAATCTCTTCCAGCATACTTGCGAAAGGAGAGTTAGAAAATAAGAGATGTAGTCACGGGGTGTAAGAGTAATAGGAAAAAAAGAGAATAAACAAAACAGTCAGCGTTGAAATAATATAAGAATATACTATCATAAATATGACGCTTTGTAGAATAAATATCACAATAATACATACTGAAATATATACGAGTATATAGGATTCTAAGCGATTAAGTAACGTAAAAGAAAAAGCCTATTAAAGTAACCTTATCAGATAAATTGACAACAAGATGTTTTTAGGGAAAAAACAATTGACTCACAGACAATTTAAGCCTCCCGGGCCACAAAAATTAACATTGTTCTTATCCTCCCTACCTGAAATTAAACAAGTCCACAAAATAGGCTCTTCCGTCTCCTTATAGCAGTATAGCGTAAAATTACAGAATTATAATTTTATAGAAGGGAACCGTCGACCTTCTTCGAATTTATTCGTTAGTACGATTCTCGCAGATATGGCAAAAAATAATTTGGCTTGTAGCCAGTGAAGTGGTACGCATGCCTACATCACGACCAGTAAATCTTCCAGTGACGTTACATCCACGGCCTTCTCCAGTATCTATTGTGGATATAGATAAGATTAGCAGAAATTAGCTTTATGTTCAGATTTGTTTAGTACGCGTTTTGTGTCAAGGATCACATACATATCGTGATGTCAAGGATATATTCAGTGTCACACACTAATCCCGCTTACTAACCAATAAATAAGATCCGTATCACACGCTACCTTTTCTAAAACCGACCACTTTTCTATTCAATGCATCGTCGAACTCGATTTACAGTCAGACTTATCACTACGTGACCGACTCCAAATAATATTCCTTCGAGGAAAAAGCCTCTCTTTTAAAATTTACTCGACCAAGATAGTCGCTCTTGAGGAAAATATTTCCTGACCGTCAAAATGGTGTAAGTGAATTTTCATTTTTCATCAGCACCAATGGATGGATACAAAATAAATGCATAATGAACCGGAACATTCACGATGATATAAATTGAGGGGGAAAATTAACTGGTCCTTGTAAAAAAGAAAAACCTTTACGCGTCCCTCAGGGATGGCGAAATGGTTACAATCCACGAGACCTACAATACTGGGATTACCGATACCATTTTTATAAGACCCTTTCCGTTTTTTAAAAAAAATCTATATTAATTTATATACATAAGAAGTTTTTTATGGAAATCTGAGATATTAAACGTTGGGTTTGTTCCAAGAGCTACATAAACTGACCCTCGATCATAACGATGGTCATTGACAAGCAGAGTTTAAGCCATAAAACGCATTTGTACGTCCTTTATTTTTGTGAGTCTTTCTATAGCCACTTAAAGACGTTACCAGGCCATCTTATGTAAATGATATTGGCGAGTCTAAAGGTTGAATTGGTTTTATTTTTAATATTTAGAAATTTCGATAATAATGAAAGCTGAAGAATAGTGTCTCAAGTTGATCAAATTCAGTAATTGCTTTCAAACCAATGATTCGTATTCCAAAGAATCACAAACAAACAGCACTTAGGTAATGAAATGGAAAGTTTTTTTAACTAACCAAATATCGTGGAAATCCGATATCAAATGGAATCGACAAATAGAGCAAACTTTTTTTGAAAAGCACGAATAATCCGATTCGAACGGAAATATTTGCCAATATTTTAAGAGGATGTAAAACTGAATCCGAGGCTTTTATGCAGAAACAGAGATCGACCGTAATATACGAGTAGATAACTTGTACTTAGGTAAAAAGAACTGCTCATTTAGAGACGTCTCATCAACCATATTGTATTAATTACAATACAGCTCAAAAGTGCCAATTGCCAGGTGTTCAACTAAAGCCATTCATCAAACAATCGCACTTTGAAATAATTTGAGACTTTGACGAAATGACGCGATGGACGTACTCTTAATTGTAGTTACCTAACTGCAATACAATTGCCCGTTTAACTTGCGTCTAAACTCCCCAACTTTAACCATTAGAACGCCATAACTCAGCCGTGTTTTCGTTGTTCTAGTTTTCATTTTAACAGCCTTTAGTCGTCTAATTACTAGCCGTAAATTCACTCAGGTCTAAATTACGCTTCATCATCGGGTCCTGAACTGGACCCACGGTTTTTGCTAAAACTTTTTTTTTGTTTTCACGGCTTCGTTTGTCAGGTTTCATAATTGATTAATTGCTCCAGAAATTAATTCAGTTTAATTATCACGCTTTTTTTTTCAGAAATAATTCCAACTTTGTGTCATCCCCTAAATCCTATTTGACATGGAGCTAATTGCTTTTGAAATGTTTTTTTTTTTGTGCAGTAATTAGGTACCTTATTTTTTATTCGTTCTAAACACGTTTACATTATTTAAAATTTTATATGTTTCCTTTGTGATCATTTTAATGCAAGGCCATTCAAAAGGCATTGCAAGACCTTGTTAATTTTTCAGTTCAATACAATTTCACGTAATTTACTCAAAGATACGCTTACGAAGGTTAATATGGAATTTAAATAACAAGTAATTCCTTATGAATTAAATAATCGCTACTGTTTCAGTAACTTTTTAATCTCGATTAACCAGGACAAATAAAAACTACGGCGAACTTACCTGTTACGGCATTCTGTTGCTATTTTCCTTTCTTCCATAACTTTCACTAGTCCGTGACACAAAACTTAGTAAACCATAAATCATCTTTATTTTAATTTTCACCTTATTTTTCCGTCAATTTACCGAATTATACTTTCTATTTTCCACTTAAAAACATTCAACCCATTTTCACGAACTGTTTTAGAACATAATAAAAGAAAAAATCATCACCTATTACACATTTTACTGTGTTCTTTTTGTAATAAATATAATGTATTTATTTTTTTATGCGTATTATAGTCTATGATAAGTTTTTCGCGGGAAAGCTCGGCAATGGCGGCAAACGGTAGCGTGGGGACAGCACCCGCGCTTTCCTCGAAGCTACTAGCGGTCGGAGCGGAGGCGACCCGCTTCGCTTGTGCGCAGCCCGATGCGCGGGCTCGATTCACATTTGCACTTTTACAACGTACATAATTCGGAATTTTCTTTTAAGTTCTACCGCAATCGTTGAGAATGCACAGTTTTAATGATATTGAGCAGAAAAATTGCTTACTTTATCGAGAATTGTAGAAAACATTTCACTACTTGAATTGATTATTAGAAAAAAAAATAGCAAAATGTGAAATGTTTTATCATTAGAATACAAATTTAACATGCATTGTAATTCCTCTTAAAACTCATTCTATATACTATTCAAAACTCTGGCAGGTATCTACCTAGATTTTTCCATTAATTCGAGTCATTTTTAATTACGCAGTGTTACCTGTGGCATGATATTTTTTAATCAACAATACCTGTTGCTTATTTTACACAGGAGTAGAGTAGCTAGCTATAGAGTAAAACCACTTATTAATTGCTTTCTAAAATTAACATTGGCAATGTGGTTTCATTTAAGGTTTTTAGGCTTTATTCATGATGTAGATTTTAATTTTCATATTACTCGTACTTTCAGTCAATTCTGTCACAATGTAGGCTTGCAGGACAAAGGCCTCCCCTTCTTCTTTCTGAGTTAGTATAGCAAGAATCTTGTATACTCACTAGTATAATCAAAACAGCGGAAGATAGGTGACCTCTGAAATCACGCATGTCGTAATTTCACTCAGTCACAATCGGCGTCACATCGGTCGAGACAATCACACGCATTCCACGGCTAACGCTATTTTACTGACCGACCGACACGACCGACAGCGTCGGCTCTTATCTCTGTCCCTGTCTATCAATGACTATAGATAGTGTAGATATGTGAGTTTCGAGTCCAGCCCCCTAGCCAAGTTACAATCGTTTCGTTTTACGTGAACGCTTGAAGTTGGCCTCGTCCCCAATTTGTTTGTTCGAACAAAGGTGTAACTTGGCTGGGGGGCAGGTTTTCTAATTGCGATGTTAGCGCGTAACGTATCTTCCATTATAATATAACAATGTGTATAATCTGAATATTCTTAGTATCGTGCAATTTAGCCTGAAGGTGCCAAACACTTACACTCCATCAGCAGTCTTTCTGTTACGATATCGCCTTACATTTTCCAAGTTCAAAATTGACTTCATATTATTATTTTTTTATTATTATGGTTAGGCTTGCGTTTGACCACTATCTTACCTGATGGTGAGCGATGATGTGGGTGACGATAGCGCACGCTTACCTAAAAGTAACCTATTTACTCTTGTCCAATTATTTAGCCGACAAGTGGATTTTTTTTAGGTGGGAAAATCATCCAATGACATCTCCCGCCCTTAGGCGGAGCGACAGATAGTGTCAGACTTTCACTGACTAAAAATTCACTCCTGTTCCTTCTTTGTTTTCGTTCCAGAGCCCCGTGGTATCGGGTTCACTTTAACTTAACTCATGGCCCCAGTAGGCTTCGACCCTGCTGAGCCCCTACGGTTTACTGACATCTCCTTGAGGCACACGTGGAACCATACGCGCCATCGACGACTTGAGACCGGTCTGGAAGATTACCGGACCGTCGGACGATGAGCTACCAATTGCTCCTCGTCCGCAAGCTAAGTTGGCCGGAAATCGGGATCGCAATCCTGGCTGCGGCTGGGGCGTGAGGGCCGTTCCCTAATGCGGGCGGCCTCCTCCTACTGCTTCGCAGAAGGAGGCGAAGCTGATCGACATGCGGCAGGCGTAACCAATATTGCAAATACGATATTCTAAATAACTGTTATTAATGGTAAAGCTTAGCATAGGTCACAAAGGAATTATGTTTTATGGAACTAATTCCACTGCTGGTTATACGACAGTCATAAACTGGCCCCTCGTGCTGCGTAAATAAAATATTCGGGTTTAGTGATTACATAGAATGGCTCTGCTAGATAAGGAACTATCAGTAATTTTAGTACCAGCTGATACGCGTAACTACGGTGTACAGCAATTAGGAATTTCTGAAAAATATTAGACCATCTCGTTCGTGTAGATAGGTAGCACCGGCCGTGCGCCCTTCAGATAGAAACTGTAATTATAACTGCCATAGATAGTAGCTACAAATTTTTAGGGTTCCGTACCTCAAAAGCAAAAAGCGGAACCCTTATAGGATCACTTTGTTGTCCGTCTGTCTGTAAAGACCCTTTATCTCGGGAATATGTGGAGGTATAGAGTTGAAATTGAAACCATATACTCAGGTCTGAGGTCCCCTGACACTGTAAAAAAATCAAACTTCTAAGTTAACGAAAAAAAGATACGGCCGGTTATGTCGCAAAAATATATTTCGACACTCTCAAAGGAATCAAAATTCTTAGGGTACTTCCTGTTGGCCTAGAATCCTGAAATTTGGCATGAAGCAAGGTCTTATAACCAAAATATAGGAATAAATCTGAAAACTGCAAAATTTGTAAATATGTTCTCAGATTTTGTTTTTTTTTGCTATTCGAAGAAATGTTCGGGAATTGAACTATTTACATAAATAAGTTAGTTTGTACGGAACCATCGGTGTGCGAGTCCGACTCGCACTTACTTCTTACTTCTCCCGCTCTGGGTAGATCTGTGTTCCTTCAGTCGTCTTTGAGTTTTTAAAACCACAGTAACTCTTTCAAGCAAACAGCAGACCACTAAATCTAGGTACTCAAAGCGTAGCGAAAAAATTTGAAAAAAGTCAGACTACAGGCTTATCTGATTGTTCAGTAAGTATGCTCAGGGTCACTGATATGTTTTCAGATTTTGATTTATGAAAGTTAGATAAGCAGTTAGCATCAGCCCTAAAATGTTCCCACTGCTGGGACTCAGGCCTTCTCTCTAGGAGAGGGAATGGACCGTAATCCACGCAGTGCGGGTTGATGGATGTCACATGTCTTCAAATTTTTGGTTCTAAGACATGCCGGTTTCCTGACGATGTTTTCTTTCACCGTTTTTGAGAGCAGTGGTGAAGAAATAAATTACATAAAGTAATGCGCCTGGCTGGGTTTGAACCCGCGACCTACAACTCGTAAGTTGGGGCCGTTACCACTCGGCCACCTTTGCTCCTCTCCGATTAGCAGTTACTACTAAGTGATGGCTAATTTTACCCAGATGCAACTATTTTCCAGATTTTAATAAGGTAAAATAAAATAGAATAAACTTTATTGTTCGCCAAAATAGTAACAAAACTTTAACTACCACTTCAACTGTACCTCTACCATGAGTTTTAAGCAATAGTATTCGTCGCTACTCGATATCGACGCCGTAAATATTTTGTATGGCAAATTTTGGTTCTGTAAGTGACTGCTAGAGGCGCTGCAAAATTTGCCATACAAAATATTTACGGCGTCGATATCGAGTAGCGACGAATACTATTGCTTAAAACTCATGGTAGAGGTACTGAAGCCAGTTTCATTATAATTGGGAACAGGCTAGGCCAGGCAAGTGGATAATACAGTACTAACTTACCTGTATTTTTTTTTTGTTTAATAATAATATTCTGCTTATTTCAAGGGGCATTGTTCAGTAGATAATACTTAAATTTGTTTAATATTTATATCTCACTAGCTTCTGTCGTGAATGTTTTTCCATAAAAACATTGGAACCACGTTTCAAAACTTTAAGAATTTACGGTCGCCTAACTGGTCAAAACGTACTGAACTTGGTAGATTTTTTTAGCGATTTCAGGTTTGGTCCCGTAGTAAAAGTTGTTTGTTATCATGACTACAATCACGTGTTTAAGTATCGTTCACTAATTACCAGTCACCCTATATACAGATTTATAATTACACCAAAACTTATGAAATGACAAATGGTCTACTTAATGCTGACGTCACTTCACACGTACTACACGTCATTCAAACTATACTCCACATTGATATTATATAGCTGCGATGAACAACTTAGCAGTGATTCAATTGAACTTAGTAATTAGCAACGGCTTTTAGGAGTTCCACAGTCATGACTAGCTAAGTCGAAGCTAGAATCATGATTCTGTCAGGGCTGAGGTATTATTCGAAAGAGTTGCCCAGGAACTCAGAGTAAGAGAAGAAACACAAGTAGGATTTCGTCTGTAAAAGTCTGATACTCCCTTCACCCATAGCAGGAGAAATTTTGTGAGACTAGCACCTGTCACGAGCGCCGATGGCAAGATTTGAATTTTACCCTCAGTACTTATATTCCTGGCAGAAAAACGACAGAGGATGTTACTTATCAACAGAAAAAAAAGCAAAATTTCGGTGGCTTACTCTTGGATTTTGATTAAAGGACCGTTTTATAGTTAATCGCTAAATCCACTAAAATGACACACAGCCATATTGAAACATTTATTGCAGTATATAGATCTTTACTTAACCAGATCTATTAGTTTTATTGGCAGTTCCCTTCCCGGCCAAGGCTGGGCCGGAACTCTGTGGGAACGATGACATGAATAAAGAAATTGTTGTTTGTCGATACTGTGTGTCGTCGACGTTATGCGGGGGCCCCCTAACCCTCGCGACTCTAGTGTCATAAAAATGACACACATGTATGATGAAAAATTTGTCTGCGCGTCGTATTTTTGTCCCGCACATCCGACCGCTTTGATCAGCATGTGTCGGACATCGCAGCGCCGAACTGCAATGATCGACGGTCGAGTACAATGGGACAAATCTGTTTATTTTTAAGGTGTAGTACTTTTGTACGTATAGTTAGAGGTTCCTGTAGGACCCTGATTAAGTGCAAGTTGTTTTTTTTTTTGCTGTGGCTACAAAATACACCTATCCGTAGGATTCGCAGTTGGCAGTGCTGCAGCGTCTGGCTACCCTTAGCTACGACTCGGACAATTAATGAGGCTAAAGTTATGTGTAGCGACTTACTTTGTTTGGCTTGCCATAAAATAATGCCTTTTGTTAATAATCTACCTAATAAGGTAAATTAACAAAGTACTAACTTCTCCTAAAATTTAAATTATTTATGTTGTTTTGGAGGTTGCTCTGTCCCACAGCACGTAAATAGATAAATACTTCACTTTCTCCCTGAAACTAAATCTCGTGTTATGAGGTGATGACACCTTGTGATTCTTTAGAGGCATGCGAAACAGGGAAAAGGTCCGTAAATCTCCGTTGAAAAGGAAGAATCCTCCGACCAGACGGATATTGTGTCTAGTGCGGGAAACTGCCCGAAATTAATTTCGCATTGTTGTTCAAGTCCTTTTTCGCGCTGAAAACTCTAATACTGCGATACACAATTTTGTAGTTAAGTTCCAATATGGCGACATAGATGTCACGACAGTTCATCTCATAAATGCGTTAGCCTGCAACATAACCCCACATTAGGAACAGCATTAGATACTGAGTTTTTCCATTAGAGGCAATCCAAAAGCATAAAGGTATTTATTCCCAGTAGATGGCCCTGTACCGGAACAGTATCACATTGCTGTATTTCGAAATTAATGACAAAAATGTCGCGAGGAACAAAATCCGTTAACTTTTTCCCCGTGACTGACAGGCGCAGAGCGCAATACAATGTGACAAGTGATAAGCGAACGTGATTTGCGAGACACGACACTAATAACAGGAAAAAGTAACCACTTAACATCAGGTGGACCGTTCACCAGCATTCAGCAGCGGCAAATATAAATACCCTTTTCAATACACTTGCTCAGAAAGTGACTTTTATCGCACTACACTTAGGTATATAATGGCACCTGTTACCAAACTGTGACATTTTGATTACCATTACGCACTAGTGCTGTAATGTAGCTATAACCTTTTTGTTCAACCTCTTTGTTCGCAAAAACAAATTTTGAATACGAAAAAATTAAAATTGTTTGTGGTCTATGGTCGTCATTTAAAGACGCGCGCGGTTTTTGGCGTAATTTTTTCGAGTGAAATTCATGGTCTGTATTAATAAAATAAAATCAAATACTACATTTTAAAATGTTACATCCATATTCTATTGTCAAAACGAATGACATTAACGTAAAAACTTTTCACACAAGAAAACAAACGACGACTAGGCAATATGATCAAAAGACCATATAGCCATAGCCTAGCGCGTGCTCATAGGCAACAGATTTAATTTTTTTACTGACATGTTTTGAAAAATTTTACTAATTTTACCGTTGTAATATTAGTTAACTTAATTATTTTTCTTCACAAATGTATTGAAAAACGTCGTATGATACACGTGAGTAATGAATGTTACCGTTCTTGGCTCTCTTAAGACCCTCGCCAAGGCTCGGGCCTTAATACCGCCTCGACGGTAAAAAAAAAAAAAAAAAAAAAAAAAAAAAAGAATACCTCCTACATTACACACTTGTATCATAATGTACTATTTCAAACAAAAACACGATACCGTGTCATTCCATGACGATTCTAGGAACGTATCAAGCTCGTAAAGATACAGTACACAGACTATTATGTTCATTAGACCGTTCCGTTACCGATTAACAACGTCGCGTGACATGCACACAGCGTGTCGGAAAATTATGTTTTATCGGCGCTGATAAGCTTCATGCATGTCGGAGATGGAGAATCTCATACTTACTTATTATACATGTGTTTGGCCAAACACGTTCTTAGCACGGTTAGGGTATGATACGGAGTGGTGAGTAGACTCTTAGATTACGCTATAGGAAAAATTATAAACAAAAACTTTCAGTACATTCAATATTCAACCATCCATTCAGATATTCTCTACCACAAATGACCCATTTTCCTTCAAAGTAAGAGTGAACAGCCATCCCCTGGGTTCGGAACAACGTAATCTCAACGAAACTCATTCATCGCTTTCCTAAGTTTTCTAAACAATTACAACGGCCCTGAAATTTAAACGGCAACTGAAGGAACACAAGTGAGTTTTAGACAGTAAAAGTCTGACAAATTCTTTAACTCCTCCCAGAGCGGAAGAAGTTGTTGATTTCTCATCACAAATAAATAGCTTTCCAACAGGTCCCGAGGTCAGGTCACATTAGAAATAAAAAAAACTATATAAGATATTTTTAAATCGTACGTTTATATTTGTACAATGTATATATGTAACAATAAATAATATTAAAAATAAATCTTTTTCTGAAAACAGTATCAAAGTTAGTTATTATATGAAGCATCAATTAACATTTCAAACATTGATATTTGAAAGAGAGGGCGCGTGGTGGCAGTCTCGCTATCTCTTTTCCGTACACGTTTTGACGTCACATTTTAGTGTGTGCATCCTGTACTACTTGACAGTTTCCCCTTCTATCATATTTAAAAGGTTTCTAACTTACTTAAAAGGGTATGTTTGATCTGACGAAGGTAGAAGTAGATACATTTTCGGTAAGGGCCTTTGTTTAGATTACAGACGAAGAGAGCAATTAAACTAAGTTAGATCCATTTAAAGATTCGTTTGAAGTAATAAAGACAGGAGGAAAATCAGCGCATAACAGAACTTGATCCTGGAGGGATGCGCAGGTATGGTTGAGTAACTAGAGGTTAATGCTAAACTGATTTGAAAAATTCTTTCTATTGGCGATTTTAAATTTTAGATACAAATAATTAAAAACAGAAAGAAATACTCGGATTACAAGTACATGGCAAAAAAAATATTCTAATGCAACAATAACAAAATCCAGCACGAACCTATATAACGATATCCCATACATCTACTATAATCAATAATTTAGATAACACTAAAAATATAACACAAAGGTACGAGTACCTGCCTACTTATGAAAATATTTCCTATCTGATGCTTGTACCTACAAAAGTCATTGACAAAATTGATAAGAATGTAACATGCACGATACATTGATAAATCTACCAGAATTTGGTTCATAGAAATAAAGGTGAAAATTGCATGGCATGGGCGTAGTGGCCAGTTACTGTTTTGAATTTTTGGCCTCATTATATCCTCTTTACCAAATAACCTACTTTTACATGTCAAAGCGTTAAGAAATGAACTTCCATAGACAGATAGAATGGAATGCGCATTCCACGTCTGACCGTCAAGTAAAAACGGTCAAAAAAGTGTAAGAGAGACAAAGCGATCGTGGAAGCAGTTGTCGTTCTCTAGAATTTTAATTAGTCCGCGTCATTGGTTGTTAGATTCACATTCATCACTACGACCTCCAGAAAAGAGACAGGTGTACACAATTACCTTATTCCTTTCTACAATTGAGTTGGTTTTCTAAAGTGATGCGCACTATTTGGCTACTGACAAGTAGTGGGCATAATTTTAGATGCTGGGCAACAAACAATCCCGCAGATTGTTCAAAAGAGTTAACGAGGCCCTGGAATGCAAAGTCTAAGGACTATCTCACAGCTCGTTGACAAGTGAATACCTAAAGCCTACAACATAATAAATCAGTTACGTGGGCTGGAACAGTTTGTTTATTGCTCGTTACCCACTCATCGCCCACAAAATAGGGTCTCTGGAAAGGATTCGCACTCTGGTTGGCATCCTGCGCCGACATGTAAATATTACTAGGTCTATGGTTTGTCGGGTCAACAAAGAGGTTATTTCCTCCGAAAAGAAAAAAAAAACATATGTCAAATCTTTTATGTATATTTTTCGAGATTTCAAAAAATATAAAATAATTGATGTCAACGGCACATTAACGATATTTTCAAAGAAACGGCCCTTTTGCCGAAGTGGCGCCTACTGATGGCGTAAATTCCCGAAAGCCCATAATTTGTGACGGGCCAGTTCTATTATGTTTATGTGAACCAACACATGTGGTAGGCTCTGTTCCTTTTTCAAATATTCAATGAATATTAATTGGTACTTGATAGGGCTCGGTCGATTGTCGGTCATTCCTTTGACAGACCTAGGCAAGCTCATAGTCTTTTCCAATTAAAATTACGTACGATGTGGGAAATAAATAACAAAAGAAAGCATGCTAGGTAACTGCTTCTAATAATATTGTGGTGTTGTGTAAGTAGGTAGTTAAGTAATTAGAAAAACATTTTTGTGTTTTTGTTATTAATGGTTACAATTGCTTAACTGTTACAACAACAAGTAGAACAAACACAAACAAGTGTGAAAAAAATAATGTTTTACTCGATGCCAGGAATTGATAACATGTTATTTATATACCTATTAAGAAAATTAAGTTTGAACATATTAACTATTTTTAATGAACCTAACTATGTAGGTACAGGCGAGTAGAGCAGTGGTGGCCGAGTAGTAACGGCCCTGACTTACGAGTTGTAGGTCACGGGTTCAGACCCAGCCAGGCGCATTAATTTCTGTAATTTATTTCATCACCACTTCTCTCAAAACGGTGAAGGAAAACATCATGAGGAAACCGACATGTCCTAGAACCAAATATTCGAAGACATGTGACATCCACCAATCCGCTCTGGGTCCGCGTGGTTAGATTGTAGGTATATATTACAAAAATGTTACATGCTCTGGCGTCGAAGTAATCCTCCACATCGCTGTCAAACAAATAGTATGCCTAAAAGACTGGCAGCATTGCCACTCGGATATTGAGCCAGCCCTCTGTTTTAAACTTAATTTTATCTTTTGTATTTTAATGTAATTTTATTAATTAATCTAATGATCTTTTTCAGTTGTTGTTATTACTATACGTTACCATATTAATCCAATTATAATTAATATTAATCCAATTGTAACAACAAAAATAATACATAATATGATGCTGGCCAATAAGTAATTGTTATCTACAGTAATTAAGTAATGGAAGCATAGCGATTAACAAATTGTAAATGTATTGTATACCTCAATAATAGTTTGAAATTACATAAATCACCAGTTTAATTTTATAAAAGGCGAATGGATTACAAACACAATCAAATAATAAAAAATCATTAAATATTTTAATTTTCAGAATTATCCTATAAAAGAAAACACATCTTGATCTGGTTATTTTTATATTAAGTATATATATTTAACAAATAAAAATATTTTTTATATAAATCTTTAAGGCGGCAAGGAAGAAGAATGATGGAAGACTTGAGGGGGGGGCTTTGCCCAGCAGCTGCAGCTATAGTAATGCTTAAAAAAACCAATGTCAATCTATCAATGTACCAAAGAAAACGTTGCGTGATTATGCATAGCACGCACTCTTTCGCGCGACGCGTGATTTTTACGACATTCCTGTTCCGGTATTGGTCGAATGGGCGCGGTAACCAACCAATCACGTGCGGAGTGAGTATACCTTTCTCTTTTGAAACATCTTTAATGTTCACGTCTAATGTAAGACACTATTTCGATATCTCTATCAGCTGGCTCGTTGGTCTAGGGGTATGATTTTCGCTTAGGGTGCGAGAGGTCCCGGGTTCAAATCCCGGACGAGCCCAATCTTTTTGTTTTATTTTTACTCAACTTGTTGATGTTTTTTGCTGTCTTCCGTCCATTTTACGTAAAATATTTGAGTTTTTCAGAGTTTTGTAACTATTTTGCGATATCTAAAGAAAATAATTGTAACAAAAATATCCTAGTTCTATAAATATCACACTATATTGATAAGGAACGCCACAATATCTTCGATAAAACGAGCTGTCTGTTATCAGGAAGGAAACAACACAATATTGATAACACTAACGTCATTAGCAAACTTATTTATAGTGTAGTTATGAGTACATACTAAGCCAAATTTTCATGCAGTTCGTAGATTAATTAGAACGCAGGTTTATCGTACTGGCATTAGACAAAAATAATTTCAAAACTATACATATACTACTAACCAACAAACTATACATATATACTAGTTGTATAACTTCTGTACGGGTGTTTGTTACCTAGCCGCCGGAATTCCGATCCCGATTTCCGGCTACCGTAGGCGCGGACTTGCGGACGGCGAGCAATGGGTAACTCGCTGTGTGGGTCGCTCGCGGTCCGTCCGGTAACAGCCCGGTCCGAGCCCAAGTCGTTTACGGCGCGCACTGTTCCCGCGCGCATCAAGGAGTTGTCAGCAAACTGTAGGGGCCCAGCAGGGCCGAAGCCTACTGGGGCCAAGGATTAGGTAAAAATGAACCCCGGTGCCCTGGATCGAAGGCAATGAATGGAACAGGGTAGGTTTTTAGTCAGTAAGAGTTTGACACTATCTCCCGCTTCCCGCTCGCTCGGGATTAGTCATTTGATGATTTTACTTAAAAAAAAAAACCTAACCGGCTTTACCGATTTGAATCAAATTTTGTTTGTCTATATACATTTATGAGTGGGTTCCTAGATGGTTTGAAAATACAACTGAAACCGGTAGGTGGCGCTGCAATTGGGTTCTCATTATTAGTGTAATTCGCTTCGGCCGTTCTGTTTAAATTAAATCTATATATATAAAAGAAAGTCGTGTTAGTTACACTATTTATAACTCAAGAACGGCTGAACCTGATTTGGCTGAAAATTGGTGAGAAGGTACTCGTAGCTTAGAACCAGGAGAAGGATTTTTAGAATAGAGTATAATAGAACAGAATAAACCTTATTGTACACCAAAATATGTAGACTAGGGTGGAGTAAGGTAAAGCAGGAGCGAAGCCGCGGCAAAAGCTAATAAATAAATAAATCAAAGGCAACCGTTACTGACGGACTGATCCATGAACAAATACCGTAATTAGAGACATAATAGAAAGACAATAGGTGTGCGGACACCGGTGTCCTCTTGGGGCTTGAGAATAACCACTAAATGGATTGCGCTGAAATTAGGCGCGCATGACTTAGGCATGCGCCAAGAAAGGAATTTCCGAAATTCTCTCCCTAAGGAGTTGAGACAGGGGTCTAAGGTTTCAGTTTCAAGTTTTTTTTTCTCAAAATGAACACACAGTTCACTCAGATACGAAAAAATTACAACAAAAAGTATCTTAAGTAATAAATACATATTATTCTTTCGATCACAGTCGTTAACATTCGTTGACCAAATTAAACTTTAACCTATTTTTAAAGGTTAAATCTTTTATTTCTTTCGTTAACTTATCATTAAACTGCGTTCCCACAAATTGCATAGTTCTCTTCACTACATAGTATAAAACAAAGTCGCTTCTTGCTGTCTGTCCGTAAGTATGCTTAGATCTTTAAAACTAGCCAACGGATTTTGATGTGATTTTTTAATAGATAGAGTGATTCAAGAAGAAGGTTTCTTAATTCTTAATTCTTTATTGTACACCAAAATAACATAAAATATAGTGGATTACAAAATGTATGTACAAAGGCGAGCTTAACTCAAAAATGAATTTTCTTCCAGCAAACCATTGAGTGATAGAGAGAGATTACATTAGACGATAAGATCCAGTTTACAATTTTTAAAATAACAAAAAAAAAACACAAAATATAGGTATTGAACAATATATAAACATACCTACATAAATAGGTTTATATGTATAATACATGCATAAAAATTTTAAAATCATTGCGAAGCTGGGGCGGGTAGCTATTTCTATATAAAATACAGATAAACTTACTTCAACGTGGCGAAACCTTTGGCAAACTAATTATAGCCAAAAGATCAAACTTATGAATCACGTCACCGCCCACGTGTGCAAACTCCAATCGACTTACTTACTATAATAACTCTGAACCAGATATTATCATAATTAACTAAGCAAAGGTTAAAATAACATTAAATAACGGAACACGCCTTTGTAACGAATTAATTAATGCTTAACGAGCTGCTAACTCCGGTTCGCTTAAACGAGCCGTTAAAAACTTTGAAGTGGGTGTTCGGAGATGTAATCGCGTGGCAGACATAGATGTTTTCAGTGTCTTAAACACACACGCGGTATTTGAACACTTTATTCTTTATTGTACCTACATACAGTTTTAAAAAAATAATAAAAAGGTCAGTGGATGTACATAGGCGCGCTTAAGGGCCGGTTCTAGTCACTGTTTTTTTTTGTATGAACTTCGCTCGGGATTATGTCGTCTTCGCGGCCCCAAAACAGCGGTTTTATTTTTATATAAAAAAAAAACAACAACTATTCAAGATTTTTGTTCTTGCGAAGCGCTTTTAAATAAAAAGCTTTATTTTTTTTTTTTGTAACTTTCAAATAGTTCCGTAAAGTAATCTCGTATATAAATACGTTTGAAATCGTAAAAATGTTCCTTAATTCTTTGCCTGAAAACCTCCAACAAAGGGCTAGCCCTCAATGTGTGTGGAAGAGAATTCCAGAGGCGCACAGCATGAACGGTAAAAGAGCCACTGTAGCGACTTAACTGTGGGGAGGAAAACGAAGGAGAAGAGAGGATGATGAGCGACAAGGCTTTCCTCTCGGAACAAGATACTCAAAGTGTTCCCGAAGATACAAGGGGAAGTTGGGATTATGAAGAACAGAGAATAGAAAAGAAAGAGTGTGACAATCCCGACGTTGCCGAATAGGCAGCCACTTCAATTGCCCTCGAAATTCCGTCACATGGTCATACTTTCGAAGGCCAAAAAAGAAGCGGATACACAAATTCTGCAGACGCTCCAGTTTATCAAGAAGTTCCTCAGTCGCATCAAGGAAGCAGACATCAGCGTAGTCAAGAAGAGGTAAAAGAAGAGACTGAGCAAGAGTAACTTTAGTTGAGAAAGGCAGTAACTTCTGAAGACGTTTCAGTGACCGAAACGAGAAAAATACCCTCCTGCTTACTTCTGCAATGTGGACATTCCAAGACAGATACTTTAAGTACTAGGTACTAGGTACGAGGTACTTTAAGTACGTAGAAGGCGTGTTCGCATTGAAAATAACTGGATTAATACTACAATTTACATATTAAAAATGATTAATTTGCTTAATTCTTCTTTTTAGGGCCAAATTCACCGATAAAACTAATCGTGATTATTTAACCTTTTGAATACCGTAATTAGAGACACAATAGAAAGACAATAGGTGTGCGTTCTCTTGGGAATTTATGAATTAAAACAAAACTTATAGCTTCATTTTGTGATTCATCTTTCACCGCTATGAATTGAATCTAGTTTACGTTAAACTCAGTTTCAATTCTTTTGTTTTCACCTATGTTTTCGACACGCGTCTTTAAACTAGATTACGCTGAGATTTTTCCGAATAAAAAAAAAAGTTTTTTTGACGAAGTCGCTGGCATCGGCTCGTAAATAATAAAATAAAAATAAGTAGGTACACTTATCTACTTAGAAAGTTCCTATCATAATCATTTTCTTTGTAATAAGTTTACCGCGTAACATGCCTTTGATGACCACCTACGTTAATTCTGACTGATCATACATAATGCATTCATTATATATGAAGGCAATTTCCTCCTCACACACAAAGGTCAGATTATATAGTCTTGCTTGCATCCCAAGAAATGTGGGAAGTATTTAACCCTGTTAGATCTATCATCATCATCTTCCTGCCCTTATCCCATTTTATTTGGGGTCGGCGCAACACGTTTTTTGTCTTCCACTCTTTCCTGTCACCCGTCACACTATCACTAACTCCCTTTTCTTTCATATCACTCAATCCATCCATCTCTTCTTTGGCCTCCTTCTCCCTCTCCATCCATCTATGTATAAATTCAGAACCAAGCTATGAAATACAAACAAAATTTGTTCGTATTGCTGTCGACTGCATGTGTGGCCAAAAGACTGGCAGCATTGCCACGTTGTATGGCGTGGTGACCGATGTAAAAGCCTTGTGTGTATGCATCACATCTCATATCGTTACAAATATCTCAGCGTTGTCGGCATAGCTTAGAAAACAGACCTTATCCTAGAAGAAAAAATGTCCCAATCTTTAAGAAAACCCGTTTCATCCCTCCTCTTCACATGGCCACACCAAGACAAATGATTTCCTTTCAATGTTGTGTATTTGAGTATATGTATTTGAGAGGGATTCCGATCACATACTTAAACAGGCGTTACACTGGAATCCTCAAGGGAAAAGGAAGCGCGGCCGTCCTCAGCAAACCTGGCGACGCACTGTGTTGGTAGAAGCGACGGCTATCGGATTGACATGAAGCGAGGTGAAGCGTAAAGCTCAAGGCTGGTCTGGTTAGATGACTACTGTCAACGCCCTCTGTCCCAGTTAGGGGACATAGGATCTTCAGTAAGTCAAGCATTAAAATCATCAGTACAACCCTCTTAGTTCAGTTAACCATTTTGAATAACTTTTCCATGAAATAGCCATTCAGTTGGGTTATATTTTAAATTTTAAAAAATGTCATATTGTACCATCAAATCTGTCTAGGGATGCCTTAAGTGTCGTACTAAAATATTTAACGTAAACAAGTTTTCAATGAAAACCATTTTCCATAGCCAGCTTTTTTAACGCGGTATATACCTATACACCGTTAAATTTTGGTCGTTTTAATCCCGCGGAGGGTCGATTGGGTACATGAAATCCTATTGATCTGTAAAGATTAAAATGAAAAATAAAGTACTTTTTTTTAAACTCGAATTAAATTACGCATGTTCGAAATTAATTTCTATAAGTAAACGTCAGCTGATCGAGGCCAATGAATTGTAGGTAGTTAGTAGGCAACGACCGACAACTCCCTACAACGTCATTGACTCGATTACCTAAAAAAATAATTTCGTACATGCGTATATTACCTCGACTTATAACTAACGGTGAATAGTTAATACTAATCAAGACCATTCCAAAAAACTCAAACACGAAAGCGATTAACGAGGTATGGTCATCTTTCAACTTCATCTTTAGACCCTGGTTACCATCCAGCATCAACGTACTCGTCAAGACGAATCATACGAGCCTAAACTCGATGGGTCGTGTCGTTTAACTACAGTTCTTATAGCCACCTTCCAGATTAGCTCCTTGTCATAATAATTTTGCATTGTCAGCTCAAATTTCAGCTCAATCGGTAACTGGGAAGTGGATCAATTTTAATTTGCATGATTTGATCACAGACAAACATCGGTCAGGTGAAACTAAATAAAAGCTTGTAAAAGAAATGCAACACAAATAATTTTGAAGAGCGAGATCTAAATGCGAACGCAAAGTAACGTTGATTAAACGAATTCATTCACTCATTATAATTGGCTGCTTGACACAGAATCTGCCGACGAAGTCAGACCATTGAATGAAGTAATTAATAGTTTTGGCAAATTAAACAAAAATATTTGGCGGCCATTTACCATGTTGAGCATAAATTAGCGGCGTGGCCCCACCAGATTTCAATTAAATTCATGCGTTCTTCACTTTATTGTAAATGCTATTTATTACTTCGTATGACATTACATTGAGAGTTGTGGAGGCCGAGGGGTAGCGGCCCCGACTTATGAGTTGTAGGTCGCGGGTTCAAACCCAGCCAGGCGCATTACTTTGTGTAATTTATTTCATAACCACTGCTCTCAAAGCGTTGAAGGAAAATATCGTGAGGAAACCGGCATGTCCTAGAAACAAAAATTCAAAGAGATGTGACATCCGCACACCCGCACTGGGGCCGTGTGGTGGATTACGGCCCATTTCCTCTCCTAGAGAAGAAGCCTGAATCCCAGCAGTGGGGTCATTATAAGGCTGATGCCATGCTATAATAATATCTAATAATAACTTTTATTTCAAAGATAACATGGGTCCAATGGTTTGTAAACAAAACTTATCAACTATAAAAGGGTTTGTAACAAATAAAAACTTAATTTATTGCCGCTTCAGCAATCGCAACCAGTGATTGATCACTGGCGCATCATGCTTGTCTGCTAAGGTCCGAAGAATGCCATTGGAGATCGCCCTAGATCTGCTTAGCAACGAGGCAGCCTTCCTCCTCATAACGGCGTGGAAATTATCCACACGCGCTGAGGCACTGCAGTACCTAGGCAGTCCCAACGGCACCCTGAACCCAATATTATACTGGACCCGCAGGGCGTCTAGAGCCTTCCGCGTATAATTAACCCACAGACCGCCCGTGTAGAACGATTGGCAAAAGGCTTTAAATAAAGTCATTTTGATTTGGGCAGCTAGGAAATACCGGCCTCATCTAGTTTAAGCGGACGAAAAAAATAAATTAACGTGTAAAAGTTTTTTTTTAAACCTATTTGCAAAATAAATATCATTTAACATTTAATGAACTTTGGACAACCAATCGCATTACTTAAATTTCGATTAAGATTTTACATATAAACTCTTTTATTTCCGGATACTGGGGTTTAGTTTCATGTAAAGTAAAATAAAAACTCCACCAAATCGCACTCCCTCCAAAAATCTCTATCTGTCTATCAATTAGCTGTCGCCAACGACTTCACCCGCATGATAAGAGAAAATTATCCCAAGGAAACATACTCCTGGGATAAAAAGCCAGGTCACAGTCTACCCGTGTACCAAGTTTCATCGAAAGCCGTTCAGCCATTTCAGCATGAAGAAGCAACAAACATATAGAAGCAGATACTGACCATGACACACACTCACAAACTTTCTCCTACAAAATATAAATGTGAGTCGTACTCGCACACGAAGAGTTCCGTACCATTGACTAGGTAAACAACAGAACAACAACACAAAAAATGAAAAAGGCAAAAAATGAACCCCCACCTTAAAACTTTATTTTATTTTGTTTTTAGTATTTGTTGTTATAGCGGCAACAGAAATACATAGTTTTTGAAAATTTCAACTGTCTAGTTATCGTGGTTCTTGGGATACAGCCTAGTGATAGGCAGACATACAGACAGACAGTGAAGTCGTAGTAATAGGGTTCTGTTTTTATCCTGTGTGTACGCAACTTTAAAAATATCCTTAACAGGGATATATTCGTATGATATTTTAAGGCTAGAATGCCTTCCGTTTGGGAAAAAATACAATTTCACGTGATTTAACCACTAAACATGACCCTCACAGTTATTCCGTGATTCCGAACACGATTTCACGCGGTTTTCTATTACAGAAGGAAAACGCCTGATTCATTTAAACGAGCAACGTGATACGATACAAAGTTATTTTATGTCTGGTAAGTGTTTTAGAATCAGTTTGTCGTTGAGGAATTTAGATATTTTGTTTCGGATATATTGAATTTTTCTTCAATATCAACACGTTTATTTTATAACTAGCATCTGCCTGCATCTTCGCCTGGTTGAAAGTAGAATAGTACATTTTGATACAAGTGCAGAAAGTTTGTAATTGCGACCAAGGCGACATTCGTACGAGCCGTAGGCGAGCGTGCTAAGGAGCCGAGGGCTGCAGTGACAAATTTGCACGTGTGTCAAACGACGTTTTTCAATACACTTAGGCACGACTCGTGGGGGTCGACCCGCGCCTCGTGGGGTCGACGTGCGCCTGGTTCCATAAACAATTTTATTAACATAAAATGGTAGCGTGTGCGAGCACGCGCACTTTTCCGCAATAATGTGGAAAACCGTCCGATGCGTGTCTAAACAAGTAAGTGTACTGAAAATTTAAGCGTATTGAAAATTCTACTAGTGAAATAATTTTTAAAATCGGTCCAATAGTTTTTGAGTTAATTCATTGCAAACAAAAATATGAACATCAAATCTAGGACATGAACTACCCGAGTGCCATATTTCATCTAAATCTGTTCAGGTGTTCGGTCGTGAAGAAGTAACAAAAATACATATAAACACTCACAAAATTTCGTCTTTATAATATTAGTGTGATATTAATACAGATTGAAACGAAAAGCTTAGAGGAAACTTTAACTAAAAAGAGCAGGGATTCTTTCTTAACAATTATTCAGTTTCATAACTCTCCATTTATTATTAGACTAGCTTCTGCTAGGGGCTTCGACCGCGTGAAATTCGGTTACTCCATACAAACTTTCAACCCCCATTTTACCCCCTTAGGGGTGAAGTTTCGTAAAATCCGTTCTTAGCGGAACTGTAACCCAGGAAATACCACTCACTGATTAATCACGAAATCTCAAAAGATTCCGTAATTAATCAGTGAGCGGTATTTCGCTTTTATTTTATAGAAGATAATAGATTCACATAGTAAGTACGCGTAATATTAGAAATGTAGAGAGAAACCCAAAAGTTTCTTATCTTGCCAAAGATCCCGAAGACCTCGAAATTATGCAAATGCAAACAGTCTAATTAAATTCATTAACATAAACAACAAAAGTTTCAGGGGTAAACAACAAAAACTCCGCCAGATTTTTACCATAATTTATTGTCTTAAAATTATTAAAATAAATAAATTAAGCTAGGAGTGGTTAAGCAAGCGACCACCCGCGACAAATACTGGGGAAATTCATTTAAATCCCCTAAGTCGGGAACAGGCTAATTGGCCTCTGAAGTCGAAACAAAATTTATAAAATAAATACAATTTTCTGCCATAACTTTGTAACGGCTGAATATCGGCGGAAACTGCAACTTCTTAACAAACTAGAATGAGCAAATAAAAATGTCCCTGTTATAGCAACTTATTCAATTCTTTCTTGTTGTTTGTATTTATAAAAGACAGAAACATAAAGATATTGATATAAAACGCTAAGTTACTTAAATTCTTATTTAATTATTACTTCTAATCGATGCAGTCTTGTACACGATTTCAAGGCAGTGACACACTTTTATATCAATATTTTTTTCTAAACTGTTGATGCTTTCTTACCATTATGATGCTATAATTAGGAACTTACATTTCGACGTCCTCGGGCAATAAATCGGTAATCGCAAAAATTAGTTTTTCGATTATAGACTTTATTATCCGGACAATAAGTTGGTAATCGTATAACTAATTTTTGCGATTACCGTCTTATTGCCCGGAGGCGTCAATTTATGTTCCCTATTAAAATCTTTTCAGGTAAGAAACACACTATTTACATATGTAATATCTATCCTAATCATCACAATAAGCCTATCTACTAATAATATAGACGCAAGAAAACATTGGCGTATTATGTTGCGATTTGATTGAACAAAATACGACAATATTGTTCAGTAACCTTAAACTTCATAAATACGTTCATTATTATGATTCATTACGTAGTGAAGAAACACCATTTTATCAATATCAAGTCACCGAGCAGCCAGACATATTAAGGCTATCTTAGAAACATATTGAATTTCGTAAAAGCGGAAAATCAAGGCTAAATCACTAGATACCAGTCTTGCTAACCACTTAGATGTAGACTTCAAAGACATTTCCTAAAATCTTGAATGTCAGACTCAGAATTCTTATTTACTAATTGCTGTTTATTGACAGATGTCTTGTTTCTACATGCATCCCACTACCCGGTCTATTCGAGATTGAACTGAGATGCAGCCCGCAACGTAGCAACATAATTTATCAGCTGTCTTGCTTGGCGAATACGATTTTGATCAAACGGTATCTCTAGAATGACCACTAAGGCGTCCTGTTCACGGTACTAAGGCTCGCAGTCGGCGCGGTCGGCGTTGTCGGGCCAGTCGCAAACATTCAGCTTGACGTTGAACACTGTTCCTGGTTGGCAGGTGAATTGTACTCCTTCGCCGTTCACGCAGCGCCAGTACTGTAAAAAGATAGGTATTTAGTAACTTAGAAGAATTCAAGTTTAGTGATACGAGAGGCACAGGACCGGTGGTTGTAACGACACTTGGGGGAAGTCGACGTCTAGCAGTGGACGTCTTTAGGCTAAAATGATGTTGATGAAGTTTAAGTAATAACAAATTTTACTACATGAAGACACAGATCAGACTGGTAGGTTACTGATACTGTGGCCCTGAAACGTAAAGAGCAATTGAAGGAATACAGGTGGGTTTGATTCCCTCGCTCCACTTGGGAGAAGTTATGTAATTATTTCCCACCTCAAAAAAAACTATAATTTATTTCAATATTTACCTTGTTGCACTTCTTCTTGTCTGGCACATAATCATCTTCAGAGTTGCACACATCGTGGTTATCAATCTCGTTCTCCTGTAAAAAAAAAAAAAACAGATTAATTTACAACAAACTCGACCAAAAATACACTGATAGTATTAAAAATAATAAACAAATCTAATAATAATAATATTAAACATATCTTACAGTAGGTGGTTCAGGAGCTACAGGCAAATCATTAGCAGGCTTCTCAGATGCCTCAGGAGCCTTAGGAGGCTCTGGTCTCACCGCGATATCGTTCTCATCATCCTCAATCTGGACAGGCGCCCTCGTCGTTGTCGTAGGTTTGGCGGTGGATGTCTTAGTGGTAGTGGCCGGCTTTGCAGTCGTGATTATCGGCTCTCCCTCGGCCGGGTCGGACGTCGTCGACGGCGGGCGCGCCCATTCAGGCTAAGATTTATATCAATATGAGTAATGGACCATCCATTTGTTTCTGTTGCGATTAATCGCGCGTGTCTACTTCGTTCAAACGTTGGGAAAGTTTATTAGTCAACTGTATTTATGGTTTCCAGTTAGGAAAAGCAAAGGGATAAAAATCGTAATTCATTATGACGGATCGGTTTCAAATATTTGGTTGGGAAGTTGGGAACAATGGATTTTCAGTGTGTGTATTTGCAATGCCTACACAGGTATTGATTTTGACTAATCCAATATAAGGCTATCTATCACAATGTGGTCTGGGTATTTAGCCCTACACTTTAGACTTTAAAACTTACGGTAGGCGTGGTGTTTCCTGAACGAGGTGGTGGAACAGTGTATGTGCTCATATGCTTGTGCAGGAGCTTGATAAGAGGGTTCTCAGGTCCACAAAGTCCCTTGAAATCATCCATGTCAATAGCCCAGGTCATAGCTCCGAGGTAGCCCTTCTCCTTGATCCAGTTCATCTTGATCTCGACACTGCGGGGATCCTCGTAGCCAACCCATTGGGTTCCCTTATAGGCGTAGGGGCACTTGCCTTGCTCGTCCCATTTCTTGGTCCAGCCGGAGCCTTCTTTGTCGACTTCGGTACAGATCTAAAAGAATAAAAAACGGTGGAAATTATCATTAATATGCCGCTGCATACACATACCTACTATGATACAGATAATCGATATTGACTGCGGAGTTATGAACATTCTCATAAGAAAACTCAAAACTCCATACTGATTACAATCAGCGCACACACAGACACCCTTCTCTCTGGGAGTAAAATACTTTGGCAATTTCCTGTACGTTTGGAAATTCATCTAAACAAACAAAATTTGGGTTAGCAGTTCAAAACATTAATCCCTGCGTACACAAACGAGTACCAACAATGGTTTTAACCAGTTACACGTGTTTACAAGTAGGCAGTATGAATAGAGTAAAATTGAGGAAAAAATAAAATAATCGGATCCACGCGACAAAACCAACGTTGCTATGCTTTAACTTGAAGGGTATGCGAGCCTGTGTACATAAAAATGAACACACGAGACAGTAAAGATATCAAGCTTTCTTTATATTTGCATCACTAATGGAGTCACCACATAGGAACTAAAAGACAAAGTCCTTCATCGTGGTATCAGAGTTATCCGAGTGACTAGGACATATACAACAACCTGATAACTATCGGGCAGTTGCCCAGAACAAACACGACACCCGTCTGGTTAATCTATAAATTTGTAATTACGTCACAAAAAAAAAATTGCAATTTGTAAAAATCTTCGAGACTTGATTTGGAACTGTATTCATAGGTTTTGTAAGGAAACCTCAACGCGCGAGTCCTACTCGCACTTGCCCGGTTTTTTTTATCATTATGACATTGCTTATAGGCTTTCAATATATCTGATGACAAGGAGTTATACCGGTTCCTTGTCAGCACCAACTTACGTAGTAATCAATCGAGAAACCGATCCTTAGCATCAGATCATTTGCTTGTTTGCCTACATCGCCATTATAACAAACATATCTCCATTAAAACAAACATGTTTACTGTGTTTACCTCATAATAGGCCCAGAATCCAGTAGCGTTGGTGTAAGGAGCGGGGTCACCGCCTCCGGCCTCCTTGTTGATGTAAGTGCCGAGACCGTAGTTGTTGTTGCCAGCTGACAGAGTGAATGAGCGGCCGTAGAACGGAATGCCTACTACCAACTTGTTGCTAGGGCAGCCCTTCTCTTCCCAGAGTGCTAAGCCGTCGTTCTGAAAGAAAGTATAAATTAATAAATTGTACATAAATATGTCTGGAAGGAGGAGGAAGGAAACCTTTCCCTAAGAGTGGGACAGTAAAGGCTAAGGAAAAAAAATATATCTGCTTCAACTCAACTGTGATGAAAGTATTTTCTTCAAAACAAACTTTCTTTGTCAAGGTTTTTATTAGGGATTAGTTTAAAGAATCCATCTTCTGTTAAGGTACTTTGAACCAAGTTAGATAATCCAATAATTACAATCAGAATCATGTGTAGGTAGCATCAAAATCTACACCAAAGAAAATTTTCTATAATTTGGCTAATAATTTAGCTCAAATTTTAATGACAATAACTTGTAGCAAACTTCTGCCGGTTCCGCCTGCTTGAAAGCAAAACAATACCTAAAGGGAACATTCTCTCGGGATAAAAAGTATTTATGCTACTTCAGGACATTTTTACCAGTGTGCGTCCATTCAAATTCCTTCTACAGTTTCAGCGTAGAGGCGTAACAAACATACACGCTCAATTTTATCAATTGGCACGATTTCACATCGGTCACGACGATCACACATATACGGCGGCTAACGCTATTTCGCTCGCACGACTCCGCCGGCTCTTATCTGTGTCCTTGCCTATCAGTGACTACAGGTAGTGTAGATATGTGAGTTTCGAGTCCAAGTTTTCTGATTGCGATGTTAGCGCGTAACGTATCTTCCCTTATAATATATTGTATCAATGATTAGAGTATATATACCAACCACATTAAGTTTCTCGTAAGCCCACTGGTCATGGGGACGTTTGTACAAAGGCGAGTGCACATCAGCGAATCCAGCCCAGTTTCCTCTCAGATCGTACGACATCACGTGAATAGCATCCAGCTCCCTGCAACACACGTAAATCTTAGCACACACAAACTACAACTTCTAAAGCACTTCACGAGTCGGAACAATGTTTGTTTTTCTTTTCAGCCTTCCTTCGCCTGTTATTTATGTAGCCAGCCAGTAACTTTGTAGCGATAAAAGTGTTTCAAACTATTAAACTGTTTGAACTTTTTCGTCGTAGCGAAATATGAAGTTAATTGCTTATGAAACATGGTTGAGCCATCGTTGAGCTGAGGGTAGTTTTACAAAGGGTTTTGTTAGACTGATTAACTAAAAACGCTTTTTGAATGATGTTGTTCTGTAAAGTAACATAATTGCTCTGATTTTTTAAATAGAATCTCGTCTTTTGTTTTTTTTTTTTTAATAATTTTAATTTTAATGTTTACTAATGGTATTACGTAGGTATACAATATATACTTCCGTTTTATTAAACAGAAAGTGTTTTTTGTTTCTTGTTTAAACATACTAATCTCTGGAACTACCAGTCGGTTTAGATTATTTTGTATGTGCGGCAGACAGGACCCACGGATGGGGTGCAGTAACCAAAAAAAGTTGTGAAACCGTGGGGAACAGCTAGTAAATATACTAGTATAATTGCGTGCCCATTGCATCCCACTGATGGGTAAAAACTACCCTTCCTTGCATTATTTTTCCATCAAGCAAATTCTTTATCGTCATGATATCTAAAAGTAACTTATTAAACTACGTCCTCTATAAAGACGGCCTTCTAAACCCACACCTACTGGCAAAGATCCGGTACATGGTATCCTTCCATCAATCTGAAGTTGGCGAGAGGCACGGCAGCAGTCAGTTCCCATCCCTTCTTCTCTCTGATGAAAGCCCTCCTGAGCTCCTGCACGAAGAAAAGGAACCGGTCCTTGTCGGAGAAGGAGCCACCACGGTCAGCAGCACCAGGGTACTCCCAGTCGAGGTCCAATCCGTCGAAGTTGTATTTCTTCATGAAATCTAGGAAAAAAAATGGTGGAACGATTTTACAATATTGAAATAAGAAATGTAAAGTTTTGAATAACTATATAGTTAAGCTCGGGTCGTCCACTCTAAGATATTGATCTCTCATTTAAACACGGTTTTACATATTCCTCCAATAGGGTGCGTTTACACTGAAGTGGAGCTGGGTAGAGTGAAGCGGGGAAGGGCAGTGAAAAGTGGCAAATATTTTCATTGAAACGGAACGGGGCAGAATACCCTATAGTGCTACCACGAGCTCTTAACGCGATTCATTTTAAGACCTAAACTGAACTTTTAAAAGGGTGTAGTGAACTGAATGGTGTATAGAGCCATCCCTCTTTGTCGCTCAAACAGCTGACATTTTAACATGTCATAGTTAGTCCCCTGTCATGACAAGACCACACTACCCCCTGTGCCACACCGTCATGCTCGGCTTTGCACCACAGCCTACTGGACTCGATTCTCTCTCGCTCAGGGTCGCGTATTCATTTGTTTTATATAAAACGTCCGCTTAGCTCCACTCCGCTTCACTTACATTGTTTCCACGGATGCGGAGTGGAGATTTTGAACACTGTGATTGGCCAATTCATGGTCTGCTTGTCCTAGCTGTGCACAGTGGAAAGCACCCTTACACTAAAGTCTTAATTTAAATCATCTAATAAACTCTGCGGTTTTCAGATAACACTCAAAACTCATACTTAACTAATTAAGGAGTCAGAGCTTGGAACTAAGACGTCTAGACGAAAAAGAGTAACATAATGTCAACCCAGATACGATTTCGACGCCCCCGGGCAATAAGTCGGTAATCACAAAAAAATGTTTTTCGATTACCAACTCTATTGCCCGTACTATAAGTCGTTAATCGAAAATCAAATTTTTGACGCTCAGGGGCGTCGAATTGTGCCTCAAGTTAATATCATATTTTCTTGCAACTCAATTTTTTTTTAGGTGGGAAATCATCCAATGACTTCTCCCGCTCTGTGGCGGAGCGCGAGGGCGTGTCAGACTTTTACTGACTAAAATCCACTTCTATGTTCTTCTTTGGCTTGCATTCCAGCACCCCTGATTTTCCCTTCGGAAGCCAATCCTCAGAGTCTCGCAATTCCAAATAGGTATTTTTTTTAATATTACTGATGTTTACACACCCGACATTCGTGAATATTGATATATTATATTTTGTTTGCCTACTTTTGGGAGCTGTAACACGAAAATTGAAAAATAGATTGAATACCAAAGTCCCTAGATACACTTTGCGTCTCTACTCTCTAATAAGACATTCTCTTTGAATCTTAGTAGAATGAGAGTTTAGATTATAACAAAATTGTTTAAACCATTTTTTTAGTTAGTCAACTATATAGTTGACTAACTAAAAAAATGGTTAATAATGGTTAATATATGTGTACCTATATATTTCCTTATTTTAAAAACAAAATCCAAAACCACGTGGGTCTGATTGTATGTACCCGATAAACTCAAGAACTACTGCCCCCTAGCCAAGTTACAATCGTTTCGTTTAGCGTGAACGCTAGGAGTTAGTCAAGCCCCCAATTCCTTTATTCTGACGTCATCTCAACGCTTAGTCATGTGGTCTAACTCTAAGCGTTCACGTTAAACGAAACGATTATAACTTGGGGGGCTGAGCAGATTTTCATATAGTTTTCACCAATAGACAATGACTCATGAGGAAGATGTAATTTCCAAGATTTCTAACACCGGCATCAAGTCGGGGCAAGTCGCTAATTAATATAATATAAAACTGAAAAGTTTGTTTTTTTTATTCGTTAAACTTGCTTCAGGAACTTTTAGTTCCGATTGGAAAAAAGCAAGCCCTTTATCAGGGGGTTACTACAGACTACAAGTATATAACACTACGCTGCGCCCAAGAGGAGCGGAGTAGTAACCAAAGACTTGGGCGAAACCGCGGGAGACAGCTAGTACAGTATACTATGACTATTTCTTTCTATTACACAGAAAATCAATCGATACAATATTCTCTTTTCGCATTTACTATAGGAAGTACGACAATAAGTAACCCAGTTCCTTGAAAAATATTTCTAAATAAATACAGCTTAATACTTTAAACATTTCGCCAGCTGCAATTCTCGTAGTATCTACACAGAAAATATCCACTCTGCAAACAAATTCCACCCTTATGTGATTTCTTTTATTTTCCTTGTGGGAGTCGCTACACGAAACTATGTTAACAATAAAATAAGGAATCTTGGTAACGTATGAGGAAATATATTCGAAAACACACAACAGTGCATAATTTACGGCTAGGTTGTGATTCACCACACTTGATATGTTTTATAGGGCAAACGTCCTCGTTTGTGGGGAGCCTATATTGTTTTCATATTCCACAATACTCTGGTTTAACCAAGGTGTATTTTGCTGACGAACAAGACTTGAGTGACAAATAAGGCATTACGGATTACTTACTAATAAATTTCTCATAGCCGGAAAATGGTAATGGAAAGTCGACCTTAACACTAATTAGGCACCGTAGGCGCGGGCTCGCGGACGGCGGGCAATGGGTAGCTCGCTGTCCGTCCGTCCGGTAACAGACCGGTCCGAGCTCAAGTCGTTTACGGCGCGCACTGTTCCCGCGCGCCTCAAGGAGTTGTCAGCAAACTGTAGGGGCCCGACAGGGCCGAAGCCTACTGGGGTCAAAGGGTATGTGAAAATGGCACCCGGGGCCCTGGGACCAAGGCGAAGAATGGAACAGGGTAGGTTTTTAGTCAGTAAGAGTCTGACACTACTTCCCGCTCCACCCAAGGGCGGGATTTGTCATTGGATGATTTTACCTACCGAAAAAAAAAAAAAATACTAATTAGGCAAATTACTTTTCGCAGCCAAAGTATATCACACATGTTATATCGATCCGTTTTAGGAAGAATTTAGTAAGCAACAGTGTGCGTTTTTTGCAGAAGTGGATTTTCTCATTCATAATTTAAATAAATTACAAATAAAAAAACTTTTTAAAAACAAGCTTTCAATTAAATGGGCTAAAAAGAGTAAAATAAACTTTTCCTTTATAACTTTTACTATCAATTTATAACGGCATTACACGATTTATATGATATAAAAAGCTTGTCGCGAGATTTTGAAAATATTAAAATCAATAGATGAAGTTATTTAACTTATTTAATGAATTAAGTTATTTAGCTGTGTATTCACACAGGCGACCACTTGAGAAATCTAACAGGTTGGATTTATGAAACAAAAATGATGGTGGTGGATCGTTAGACTAACAATCAACCTAACTTCCATGAAATAGCCAATTGCGAAGTTGTCCAGAGTTTATCTACCTGGGATCCACAATCACAAATACTGGGAAATGTGGAGAAGATTCACGTACCGTAAAAAGATTGACGCTCTTGAAATGTGACGCTGGAGGCGTCTACTGAGGATAAAACAGACTGCTCAACGCACTAACGTTTCCATTCTTAAAGAGATTTGCATCAAAACAAAAACTTTCGTCGATTGTGCAACAGCGAATTTTTAAAATGTTTGGATATATCATACGTAATCAAAGCTCTTTGGAACGTTTAGTGGTACAGGGAAGAGTAGAGGGCCTACGTTCTCGCGGCCAATCGCCTATCAGATGGACAGACCTCACTAAATCATCTTCGAAGTGTTCCCTCATTGAATGTACACGAAGTGTCATGAATAGAGAGAGATAGAGAAGTCTCGCAAAAGCCGCAACCAACCTACCAGACGATCCATGACCACTACCACTCCACCAAGAGTATGACTGAGAAAAAGGAGAATATTGGATTTAGAGTAATGTCACTTTATTTTTCAAGTTACTCTCTGCAAGTCCTTTCAACTATTACCTATTTTGTAGAAGTGTGTTAAAACTAACTAGCTATTTACTTATGTAAATTTGTAGGGACCCCTCCGTGCGCGAGTCCAAGTCGCTTATGACCGGTTAGAACTTATTTTATTCGATCCGAAATTCGATGGGATTGTGTCGTTTTATTGCGGAACTCCTATGGCCACATTCCAGCTCCATCATCATACCCTGGTTACCATATAAGCTCCAAGTACTCGTCATTAAAAATCAAATGAGCCTATAGTCGATGGGGTTATATCTTTTAATTGCGGAGTTCTTATGGCAACCTTCCAGCTCCATCATCAGACCCTGGTTACCATATAAGATCCAAGTACTCGTCAATAAAAATCAAATGAGCCCAAACTCGATGGGATTTTGTCGATTTCTTACGAAGTTCCTATGGTAACCTTCCAGCTCCATCGTCAGAACCTGGTTACCATATAGGATCCAAGGAATCGTCAATACAAATCAAACGAGCCCAAATTCGATGGGGTTGTGTCGTTTAACTGCAGAGTTCCTATGACCACGTTCCAGCTCCATCATCAGACCCTGGCTACCATATAGGATGAAAGTACTCGTCAATACAAATCAAACGAGCCCAAATTCGATGAGGTTGTATCGTTTAACTGCGGAGTTCCTTTGATCACCTTCCGGCTCCATCATCAGACCCTGGCTATCACACAGAATCAAATTACGCGTCAATACTAATCAAACGAGCCCAAACTCAATGGAGTTGTATTGTTTTATTGCTCAGTTCCTATGGCTACCTTCCAGCTCCATCATCAGATCAGCTCCATGTTATCATAATGTTGCATTGTCACCCGATTTACACATGCATGTTAAATTTCAGCTCAATCGGTTGAAGATATCTGCTTCAAAATTGAGTTGCAAGATTTGAGCCGAACATACATAGTTACATACAGTGCAAGCTAATAGAAAGCTTGTAAAATATTTAAGTATCATAATATCCAACATATTTTCATAAATATTTTTTAACAATTGAAGACGAAATCCATGCCTGCAAGAGACGCAAATTACTTATAATGTGTTTTCCTGTAAATTTTCGATCTATATAAATGACGAATTTTAGTGTTACCCAAAAATTAGTTTTCTATCAACGATACAAGGTACCTAGTCTGACGATCAAAACTGACCAAAGTGGTCGATTATTTTCGCTCCACTTACACTCGAGTTAAAACTTTTTTAATCTTGCCTTCATTTCGTTACTACACTACACAACTAAAGTTCGCAATATAATGATAATGTTTACCAATTTTCTTCCTGTCAAATCGAAACCTAAAGTATTTTCGTCTTACTCACCGACAACGCTCCTGACGAAACTCATCCTGGACTGTTTCTGCGCGACCATGTGCGAATACTTGGAGCCACCCTCGGCCCAGCCACCCACGGCTACCATGAACTTGACATCGGGGTGAGACTTGCGCAGAGCTGTGAAGTTGCTGAATCCATTCTTCTCCACATCCAGCTGAAAACCGTAGTTTTACTGTCAGTCATAATCAACCTTACAATGTTTCCACTGCTGGGACTCAGGCCTCCTCTCTAGGAGAGGGAATAGGCCGTAATCCATCACATGGGCCCAGTACGGAATGATGGATACCACATGTCTTCAAATGTTTGATCCTAGGACATGCCGGTTTCCTCACGATGTTTTCTTTCACCGTTTTGAGGGCCGTGGTGATGAAGTAAATTACACAAAGTAATGCGCCTGGCTGAGTTTGGATCCGCGACCTACAACTCATTATTCGGTTCTGCTACCACCACTACTGTATTTATTGTCAGTAAAGTAATTTAGAGAGAATAGAGAAATAAAGTTGATAAAAAAAGGATCGCGATATCAACTATCTTTGTATTTTGTAGCAGAAATCTGCTACAAAAGTTTTGAAAAATTGCCAACCATTAGGTAAATTACAAACGGTTTCACAACCTATGCTGCTTATTCTATTTTTTTAACACGAAAAAAAAAAATCTTCTTCTTTATTAAAACTAAAATACTTTCATACTTTCAAGCAGCAGTCTAGATGCTTCTGTATTCTTCTGTGTAAAAATCTACTTAGACATTATATTTATCTCACCTCAGGATCAATAATAAGGACTTCATGGTTCTTCTCTGTGACACCGATGAAGGAGTAGATGATGTGTGTGCAGAGGTCCACGGGGATGTCTTCGATGCCGTAGCGACCCACACCAGGCCGGTACACCGCCCAGTTGCTGAAGTAGCATACTATGCGCGCTTTGCTGTCCGCTGGAGAGGTAAAAACAGACATTAGGGAGATTTCCTGAGTAATAGTTTTTCATAATCCTACTTTTTATATTGTGGATAGGCTCGCGTTTGACAATTATCTATCTACTAATATAGTAATGTGACAGTGATATTTTTAATTAACAACGTCTCAATGACTGAACAGATTTAGGTTAAATTTGGCACACTGGTAAACCATGTCCTACCATTACCAAAAACGCTAGATTTTATGTCAATCCGGGAATTTTAAGGGACAAAAAGGTCCAAATTCTGGCCCATTTCATTATTTTAGCTAGTTCTTCGCAATCAAATGTTGTAACAGGTGGCCTTAGAAATACAGAGGTAAGATTATCAATATTCACAATTTGTAGTGCGATTGCTAATCAACATGCTGATGAAGAAAGCATTTCTAGCTGCATACCCAATGAATGATGATTCATAAAAAATTATGATTATTTCTAGATATTTTTTTGGGGGAATAAAAAAATTAATGTTTGGCATCAAAGTAATCACAGTTAAAAAGACAACCCCTACGGCTACCCCCTATATTATCTTAAATTCTTATGATCCATCTAAAGCTTTTTGGTAGATATCACTGTCAGTGACAAGACTGCCGTAGGTACCTACCCATAGATTAAAGTTTGTGTAGAAGTTGCGTTAATTTTTTGATTTGCAATAAAATAATAATGAAAAACATAATGGTTCAGCTTTTTACAAATTTATTCAACCAAACCTCAAAATCAACAAACAAGTTCTTTGACAAAACCAGAAAAGTTTGTACAATAGTTGCAACACAAGATAAGCGGGGTTAAGCCCATCTTAGTCGGCATTTGACTGGGAGATTGATTTATGTCGCCTAACCCTTTGTTATGAAGAGCCGTTAATCCATCGGTCGTTGAGCTATCATTGGTAAGCTTTAGTGGCAGATAAGTCACCTCAAACCGTGGGCAGACATTAATTATTCTGCGAGATAAGATTAATATTGATGCTTTTGTTTAACTGATATTATTTCTTGCTCTTAAGTCTCTTTGAAATTATTTTCTTAAACTTCAGAGAGAGAATCATTGCACCAAAAAAATTAATTATACACCGGTAAATTTTGATCGTTTTAATCCCATGGAGGGTCGATCTAGTAGGTACATGAAACACTATCGATTTGTAAAGATAAAATTAAAAAATAAGTACGTTTTTTTTCTAAAGCTCATATTAATATACGCACGTACGGAATTAATTTCTTTAAGTAAACACCAGCTGAGCGAGTCAAATGACCTGTAGGTAGTTGTCGGTTGTTGCGTACTAACTACCTACAGGTCATTGAAAATTTAGCCGTGTATAAAAGGAAAAAGTGACTGACTGACATATCAACGTACAGCCGAAACTACTAAGACAAGAACGGGAAATTTTGCACAAGGTTTCTTTTTATAACGTAGGTGGGTACTAAAATAAGATTTTCCAAAATTCACTCCCTAAAGGGATGAAAAGGGGGTTCAAAGCTGGTATCGAGAACTTTCACAAGGACGAAGCCACTGACCGAAGCTAGTTTAGATATACGTCTCAAGTTTTCCTATGATCCTTGTCTTCATGCTTTTATCCTTAGATATCCCAAATAATTTAGTCTCTCTTGATTTTTCCTTCGCCTTTTAATTTAATTTCTTTTCCAACAGTTGATTTTTGCTGATTATCTTTTATACTAAGGTCCTTATATTTTGTTTACCTAATATTAATGTGTTCTTACCTTCAATTGCAGTCGTGGCGAGCGCCAGGACGGCCAACGTCGCTAGTATACTTCTCATTTTGAACCTGTCGACAAAGTAAACACGTCTGTTTAATATCATAAAGTCAACATTATGTATCTGGAATAAAATAATCTACGAGTAAAAAATAGCATAGCCTAGTTATTCCCGATGGTAACGCTCCTGTGGCCTATCCCACGGGACTCTTGATATTCTCTTGTTATTCACTTTTCTCTTGACATTCTATTTAAAATTATGTGTTATTTATTTATTGTGTACACCATGCCTACCACAGTGTGGTCTTTCTTAACCCAAAGGTTGACTGATAGATAATGCCTTGTTGTATTAAGTCCGCCTATGAACCACTACTGTACATAAAGTTTGTACACTGACAACCCTAAATCTATTTCCTTTCACTCAGTCCATCCAAAGGTTGTCTGTAAGAAATTGCCCTGTGCGATAAGACCGCCCATTGTACCCTTATTTATAATAATATGTTCTATATTTGTTGTTTATGCGGTGTACAATAAAGAATATATAAATAAATAAATAAATATCTTCTTCACTCGACGATAGCGTACCGTTACTTTTATTCTTTTATCTAACCTATACTGCTTCACCGCTGGCACTGGCAATTTCATTCCTCCGTTCTTTCTATTGATCCTGGCTCTGCAGCAATTTTTTTGCAAGATTCAATAGTGTAGCGCCCAATCAATAAAAGAGCTCTCGCAGTTAAGCAGTACTTCCAAACGTTGCGTTTTACAACTTGTTAAAATTTTAAAAGTTTTTCCTTTAAATTACTAACACAAGCAGTTTATAGACCATCTATAGACACTGACATTAATACTACGAGAATGTTCAGAAGAGTTATTGTAGCTCTGGTGAACGAAAGGCGCCGGAAGGAACACAGGTGGGTTTAGTCAGTAAATGTCTGACACTCCCTTTCACTCTAGTCAGAGTGTGAAATTTATTTGATGATTTTCCATCTCAAAAAAAAGGTTAAAATGACATTCAGAGGGCATCTTCACCACTTCGATAAAAATATTAATAAAAATCTCAATCCGATTATAAAACATCTGATACAGGTTTTCTCATCTTCAAACCTGGACTGTGAAACAAGTTTTTCTACCTGGTATTTCCTTATTACATATCTACAAAGTAAAATTAATTATCTAGCAGTATTACCGGCTAGTAAGGCAGAACAGTTACCCATTTCCCATGGTAGTTAGGTGTCGGGGTGTGTACGGTATTCGAATAACGGATACCATTGACAACGGTCCCACATTCCACGGCTCATTAAATAATCTATTTATCGGGAAAATTATGGAGATATGTGTATCTTAGAACTTGCTACCTGGATGGTATTTGTCGATAAAATCTTCAATTTATAGCCAGGACTACTCGTACATACTCCAAGAGCATTCTATTGCTTCTCTTTTGTTTGGTCAGAATTTTAAAATATTGCACTTCTGTTAAAATTATAAATAACAAACAAATTACATAACACTACTGATTTTTATTATTCGATTATTATTTATATTCAAGGAAAACAGGTTGGAACATGGGTAATGTTATTCTAAAAAAGACGACAAATGACTTTGTCAAGTTTGCCTAAGACACACAAGACAAATATCGTTTACAAAAAAAACACACTTTAAACTCTATGACAATCTGCACCAGCATCAAATGCGAAAGTGAGAGAAAAAGCTCTTTCAAACAAAAACACAGTAAAAAACAAAAACAAGAGCGCTTCTACTTGCTGATCTTATTTACAATCGTACTAACCCTAATAAAATGATCATTCTAAAAATCTGCATGATTTAATGATTGTTTATGAATCATGACTTAACGGCTGAATGGTTTTAGGCGAAACATAGCACACCGAAAGACCAGATGGTCTGGATTAAACACAAAGAATAACTCATCCCGGTAATAGGTATTTAACTTCCTCGCGGGTGAATCTAATAATATCAATATGTGCACGTCAATAATCAGGTAATAAACAACGTTATTACTCGAACTGCGCGCGCGCAAGCCGCGGTACAAGCGCCGGCGCACTAACGGTACCGCCGCATTCGCTCCAAATGTGTCACCATCACCCACTGACCCCAGCCTCTCATTGTAATAAACTAGGATTCTTTTTATAAGTATCTACTTAACCATTGACAATGGAGAGCGAATGAAAAAACGTGTCGAACTTATCCGACTTTTTCTGAGAACTATCACTTTATATTGATCTCTAATAAAAAGTAAAAGTAGTCGAATCTAGAGCGTTACTATATTATGCTGTGAAATTGTTTGAAGATATGTTTTTGACTGTTGCACGTTGAGTATATTTTAAACAAGAATATTGGTCCATGACTTTAGAAAACTCCTGATTCAAGGATGAATTGAATTGAGATACTAAGATGTTCACATACGCTCATTTTCTAGAAACAACTGCACGGTACAGATGAAGTACTTACTATTATGCAGCAAAAGATCTGTGTAGAATTAAAGCCTCTTCCGTAAGTATGAAAAAATAACAAATATTATTAAAAAATATTTTAGAAACTATTAAACATTGAATCCAAAAATTAAAGTTCAAAAACAGATAGATTTGAAGAAATAAACGTATATAACTACTCTTACAAAAAAATTAAAGCTCAAGAAACTAAAACTAATCTGAAATAAAACACGATTTTCTGAAACAGTTTCAAGCCATTAAAAGTAAAACAATGACTAGCTAAACCTCCTAATGGCTTAGCGGAAAATAGCTTTCCCACTAGCTGAAGTTCAAATCTGTTTGATCGTTTGTAACAATAGCCAAAGAACGCCACTTAATTCCCAAGCTGCCTTCATAGTGGCTATAAATGAAGTCCCTAGGCAAAAGTGATCGTACTTTGTAAATGGTTTAATGAAATAAGAACTAGTTTTGAGCTTGACACTAGATTTTGGTTACCCTAACGCAGCTCTATATCTAAAAGTTTATTCAAGCATTCAATCTACTTTTATTTCACTTTGTATACGTTCCTAAGCATCTAGTTTACCATTAAATTCCTTAACATTGTGTAGTATGTTGCAATAAACTAAAAGGCGTTCAGCCTTGGTATTATTTAAGGATCCTCGTTCTCGATTCTTGCTCTAAACATTTGACATAAAATGTCACGCGAAACACATTGTTCCTCTCAATGTTTGCAAACAATGTCGTTACATCTCTCAGCTTAAAGTTTATTAAAATTATTGTAAAGAAATTAGTATTCAATGCGTCTTCTTAAATGTTGCGTAGAATATTATGGTCTCATTTGAGGCCATTAAAGCCCGTCGTGCAAACATGCGTGTCTTCTATTCCGCTATAAAGTAAGATAAACCTAATAAAGCAGTGAACAGACATTCATAAACAACAGCGTTTTATTGTGTTCACGTGCATATTACTAGAAAATATTCAGAAGATTCTAATAAAGGAAAACTTCCGAAAGATTACGAATCATGCTTGCTTTAAATTATATTTCTACGATTATAATTATATTAAAATATTGACTTTTACAGATAGTTCTAAAAAAATGCTAAAACACCAAATCATGTTTCACTGTTTTAATATTATACCTAGTATACTACACTTTGTCAGTTTAAACCACATATTAATATTTATAATCTGGTGACACCGAACACCGGTGCTAATTCTCGGAACAATAAGAAACCGGTCGGACATCTGGGGGTCCATCAGCAATGCAAATTGAGCATCAGGGGCTGAGTCAGAGATGGATGTTTAGGTAGCATCAAATTAAATCAAGTAGGTATGTATATTCTTTCTTTCTTTCTTTGTCTCGTATCAGCACGAGCTTTGTAAATACTAATTTGTTAGACCTACGAGTATGAAATTAATATTTTTAAAATGGGTTACTTTGAACTGTGATACGAGAGTTTCTTTGTGTTCCGTATTTTTGGTAATATCTAATATACTTGAGTTCAATATTAGAAAATGTTGTGAACCTGTTAAGCGATGCGCGCACTGGTGACTTTTGTCACCGTGACTTTTTTGTCACCCTTATCAAGTCCATGGATATGTATGGAGGTGCGCGCACGTAGCGACGTGACAACTGGGTGACATTTTTGTTCGCTGACCATGGAGCGGACAAGCCCGTGACATTTTTGTCGCCGCGCTGCAATCAGTGGCGTAGCATGGGGGGCGGTGGGGGGCATGGCCCCAGGCGCCATACGAAAGGGGGCGGCAGGAAGCGCCAATTTAATCATTTGGAAAATGTTAAAATATGAGTATGAGTATTTATTTATTTATTTATTTATATTTTATTGTACACTAAGATAAAAAGATTATACAATTTTGAGACTTTAATAAAAATACAATGGGCGGCCTTATCGCTATCTGCGAACTCTTCCAGGCAACCTGGGATGGAAAGAGATTGTATGGACATAAAGTGGGGTTGCACTTGGTGCGTAACAAAACAAGTTAAACAAATAGGTGAAAAAACAAAGTACATACCTAAAACTGAATAGATACATAAATACATACAAGAAAATATAGGCAAGAAACAAGTGACGACTACAATTGATACAGATAGAAACAAAACATAACTACAAGGACAAGTAATATTCCTTCACAAGCGTTTAGAAAATATGAAGTGATTGCGCGCGTTTAATTGAGACAGACAATGCATTCTACAGACGAGAAGCTTGGACAGTAAAGGATTTATCTAAAAACGTAGTGGAATGCATCGGCACTTTGAGCCGATTTTGAGAAGCAGTGGTATATCTTGACTTTCAATAAGTGGTACGAATTACTGATTACTTCTATTAAACCAAATGTTTAAACCAAATAATAAAAAACAAAGGGCGGCCCCATACAACGAAAACCCACGCTACGCCACTGCGACAAGTGACGCTTCGATTTAGAGTTGTGACTGATATATTAGTATTCGCTGAGATATTAGTGATATTCAATGGATTCATGTATTAGTAATCCGACTAAATCTGATATGCTAATATTTAATATTCACATAATAATGTCAGGACCATTCAACACAGGTCGAATAATATTAAATATGAAAAAATATTTTGTGAATATAATATCACTCGGGATTCATTCGATTACCGCGGATCATATTCACTCACTAATATGGCAACAAATGTATGAATGAAAATAAATGCATCACTCATAGGCATTAAACATTAATATCTACGTAGCAATATCAAATAGTACCTAGATACTATCTCAAAAATAATATCTGTTTATTGAATACAAATACAGCAGTAATATCTATGTATTCCATCATATTCAGATATCACTAATACTCAAATATTAGTTTAAATATTACGATATTACTAGACGAATATATTCATATTAGCTAATACTGACAAATATCGGTCCCATCTTTACTTCGATTTCAAAAAAGTTTCGTCGCTGTCGCTCGTCGTGCGCGCACTCCACCTTGGATACGTGACGTGACAGTGACAAACACATAAAAGTCACCGTGACTAAAGTCACCGGTGCGCGCATCGCTTTAGTGGCTGTAAAGTTTCCTACTGTCATTCTAATTAAAAATTAAATTAAACGACAATTTTACAAATTTTGACAGCTTTTGAAAAAGGAAAGATCAAATATATTTAAGTTATTGGATTACATTTTAATGTTATTGTTAATAATATGAAGCTTATCAACTCGAATGTGTATGTATTACAAGTCATTTTTTTTTTCAATGAATTCTTTATTTTTGTCACAATCCGTCTCAATAACAAAATATAAACAGGGCGACAAATTCCCAACAGATGATGAATAATTTATACAAAATTCAGGAAAATCCACGGATTGTGTTCCAAAAGGAAATGCTTGCCAAAACATTGACATAACACGTTACCTCTGATTATTTACTTGGCTCGGGAATAAAGTCTTCTAATATTTACATTATATCCCATACCCGAAATTTTATTGAAAATCCTTGCTTGAAGAATATTCTAAAACTTGTTTCACGGATTTTAATATTTAAAATGTATATATTTGTTTTTTTTTTAATAAATGCTGGTCTTATTATTTTATTTTATTATATATTTAATTATTAGAAGTTCCAATCTGATTACGATAATAATTCTTACTGACAAAAAGATAAGACAATAGGCATTATTCTAATTATTATTATTAGTTTTAATTCTCAACAGGGCAAAATGCCACCCTTTCATTCTTCAACTCTCTTCGTTACTACATCTGATGCATCTTTTAGGTATCAGTCTAACTCATCAAACCAGACACACTAACTCATCAGACCAGTCCAGAAGGAGATCCTCTGGACCTACCGCGTCACCGGCTTCTGCTATTTGGGATCCAGTCTATGGTTGTCTTTGCCATTTTTATGATGCAACACGCAGCAGATATGATCAATCCAGGTTCATTTTAGTTTGACATAATTCGATCAAAAATATGGCATATTATTCTAAAATTTTTGTGTGGATTTTTTCAATTGCGTGGACTGTGGGCTACCAAAGGAACATAGATGTGGGAAGTTTAAAATAATGAAAGTCTTTAATATTAGGCTTTGATCCTTACATAAATAAGTAGGTACCTTTAAAACTTCAAAAGCATTCAGTCTAGGTACATTTGAAGTTATGAAAATATTTGATTTCTAAATTCCTGATGCCATAACAAACTCTAGCCAGCCATTGTTCAATACACGCAACAATACAAAGCCTCATAACAATATAAAAGGATCTATAGCGGAACCATCACACTTCCCTTCTCTATAATCACTACTTTAGTACAGTCTGCAAAAACGGTTTGTTGGTAAACGTATAAGAAATCGCAACATTTTTAATGAGAAACTCTTTCTAATTCATTTTATATTCATTGGAACCGTATTTATCACCGATATAGCTTTCTATTCGTAATATTTTGTCAGTAATTTCAGAAATTTGTTTTAAATTATTGAAATACCCAAATGGGCTACCATTGTTGTCGACGGTACTCAATTCGCAGTCACATCGAAGCTCCACGCTCAATTACTAAGAAGTAATAAACTGCCAAAGGCTTCAGTACTAAATGTCAAGAATGTCCCAGCCCTGTTGCATTATTGTGGAATTTATTAGTGTTTTTAGACATTTAATGTAATCATAGTGGCAAAGACCCAAATAATTATAATTGGTCTATCAAAAATATAAATTACTGCTATTATAATAATTCAAATCTCTCTCTGCACGAGTTTTTGGTTACGAACCTATCTACTTTGTTTCTAAAATTTTCTTAATTTAATAACAACATGTATTTAGTCAAAATTATTTATACAAAATGTCCCTTTATTCTCATAAATAAAAAAAAACATTAAAATAAAATGTGCCTCAAATGCATAAAAATAAAACAACAAACGTTTAATTTACATTTGAAATGTCAACTCAAACATTTTAGGCACGTATTTAAAACCCTTTTGCCGGTCGCTTCTACCGCAAACAATTCGTCAGTAATGTCAATAGCATCAACTTTATATTGGACGCAATTCCGTGTGTCACATAATTGAGTACTATCCGTAAGTTGGCGATGAGTTCGCGCATCGATAGCACGTGCACCCTCCTTGAATACTAAAGACCTGATGAGTTCGCTAGTGTCGTTATCCTGCAGCTAAGGTCACCGGCCGAAAGTGAAAAGCCTTTGTCCACCAATGGCTCCTTCGCTCCCATTTAAAGACAAAACCCTTGCCCGTGACGAGAGTCCTAATTACGGTTATGGTGCGTTTCATAATATATATTACATGTGAATACTGAGTGAGTTAGGTATCATGAAGCGAGCATTGATGGATGTAGAAAGATTAGTAGGTACTTAAAATCATAATATTAAAACTAACGACGATTATAGAACTAGAATTTTAATTTTAACAAGTAGAAATTTATAAAAAAGGGCATGGAGCTGTTAAATTTTTAATTTAGAATTTCATAAATTTAACGGTGATTAGTGATAGTTTGGCAAGACTTGGCAATATCTCAAGCTTGAGACCTAAACAGTAATTTTATGAATTGTTTTATCATCAAGTAATTTAAAAAATGAGTTATTGCACAATTTATTATTACTATCTTTCTTTAAAACTTTATCTCATTTAAGTATTTTAGATTTTTATAAATTATAGCCTTAATAGAATTATTTGTAGCCACGAGATTTACATAAGTACTTTATAGTTCTGATTCTCATTCCGATAAATTTGTTAGTGGCTTCAGTTTGCCGTGAAATCAGATTTACAAAATAAACATAACCGCATGAGTTTGAATGCCCTACGAGTATACTTTTATCAATAAGAATGAATATAAATGATGATATTTCGCATTGATTTATGTTCTGATATAATTAAAACTACTACTAATACCAGATCTTTTATAAATTCATTTTAGTTTGGGATAAAAAACTTTAATACTTTGATGTGATAAACTTTAATTTTATGAAAGTCTGCAAAGCATAGTAAAACCAAACTTTTTTTTTTAATAAACATATTTTTATGTGATATGATACTCGTAAAATGTGATGTCATTTTTTGGAAAATACAGAAGAAAACACTCAGCAGAGTTGGTAACGCAATGAAGAAAACAACAAAACGGAACTATAAAATCGCTTCGGAACATTACAATTTTATTTCCGAATAAAAAAGGGCAACAAATTAGCTACCAATCAGCATATCCATAAAAACACAAAATGAGCATGTAACGTTACTGTTACCGAACTGTTAATAAGCTCATAGCCGCACGCAACATTATTGTACCAACTTTTCAGCTATTGATAAATGCCAATATTTTAATCATTACATCGAATATTTATTAAACTTCATGGCTGTACAAATTGTATTTAGAGCAATATCACAGAGAGATAAAATTGTTAGATTTATTTAAGTAAAATTTAGGATCTCTGAAAGGACAGATATGATTTTGCAAATTCTTTATTCGATTACCACAGGTTTATCACTTCGATACAATGCACATTTCTTGTAACGTAGAGGCATAGGAAGTGACACTGCGTGTCTAAGTTAGTTATCGATAGTTAAGAACGAAGGTTTACCTTTTATCATAGTTCAAAACTTGCAAATTTATAATTAAAACCAAATAAGTGTCAATTTCGTAGACCACTCTAGAGTCGCTACCAGCTAATACGAGGATTGTGTATTTTTAGAGACACCATTTAAGAACTATGAAAGTCAATAAAATTATCATAAAGCAATCATAATATTTAACACTTTCACTAAACAGGAGTCAAGTTCAAAAGAAGCAGATACTGTGATGAATATTTATGTGATGTACGAATAAGTTATACTCATAATTTTATAAACAAACATTAAAAACAATAATATAAAAGTTGGCGAACTGCTTAAGCGGTAAAAGTCGCTTGTTAAGCTTGTGTCAGTCACTAAACTTTGTTTAGTAGTTGTTATTCTTAAAATTGAAATGTTCGGTCTTGGATGCGCCACTTATCATTCATAATTATTTTATTATTGTATTTGATTCGTTTTGCAAATTTTGTCAGGAAAAAAAAATATATTTTACCAATATTATAAAAAATTACATTAAGTTATCTAAAGTTATAGTTACGTTATAGTTTCTTTTCTCTTCCTAAATACATTATAAATTCAGATTTGATTTTATTGGTTTATTTCACTCACAATTATTTCGAAACTGAATATCACTGACTAAGAAATAATCTAATTATGAAATGAATTTTTCTGTTAATCCAATGTATTTGCGTATAATGTACTCACAGTTGCGGTGTTGCGGCGGGCGGCCGGCGTGTGATTGTGTGTCTGTGCTCGCTGCAGCGCGTTATATGTGCGCACGCGACGCCGCCCGGCGACACAGGGTGTAAACAAATGCAAATATTTTCCTGTTTCTTATTTGGTATTTTTTTTAACTTCAGCGACAAAATCATAAAATGTATGTGCAATGAATTCGATATAAACGTTAGGGTACATTCTTTCGTGTTCTTGTACTGCTCCGTAACTACCTGCTTGACAGAGAGTACAAAGAAAACGCATAAGTAAATTTAGGCATTGGGTGCATTTCTTTTACAACAATAGAGGGATGAATGTGACCAAGCACAAGTTTATAGATAATATAATATTAATTATTTTTTTCATATCTTTCACTAGTAGAATGCTAAGGCTAGGTTTTTTTTTATTATTATTGATAGGCTCGCGTTGGACCATTGACCTGACGGTAAGCGATAATGTGGCCGACGATGAAGCACGCTTGCCTAGAAGAAACCTAATCACTCTTGACTTAAAGACCCCTCCCTAGGTTGTAGCTATCAAGTATTTATATGTTTTCTACTATAACACGGGTACAGTTGCTGGTAGAAACTACTAAAATACTGGTGACATACACTGAGACATCAAACGCATACCTAGTTTGTTCTTATACATTCTTATCCATGTCATGTTGGTTGATCCCTAAATGTGTATCAGCTTTTGACATTTTCATGAGCAGTTTAATTCAAATTTAGAATTACATCTTTGGTAGAACAAGACTTAAGTATACCAAAATATGAGTAGGTAGTAGTAGTTTTCTTCTTGTCGTTATCCGTGTTTTTCTTCCATTCTGTCCTAACACCCGTGACGTTATCACTAACTTTCTTTTTTTTCGTATCACTCCTCACACAATCCATCTATTTCTTTTTTGGTCTCCTTCTCTATCCGTCCACATGTTAATACAAAACATGAGCAGTACTAAAAAAAGTAAAAGATGTGCCTTTACCTCTAGTGGTGTTTGAAGGAACCTAATGAGTAACTTTGCTCGTCCTGTTCAAAGAAATTTTAGCATACTTGAAGTTTGTTTTTGTCATCTTTATTTTCGGAATTTATACCACAATTTAATTTTTTAATTTGTATGTCATTATAACAAAACAGGAAGTTGTTCTTGTGTTATGCGTTGACCTATATTAAACAAATTTTGATTCTAGTTCGGATCCTTTGTCAATTTTTTTTTTTTCAATTTTTGATAAATGATCCCTTGTCTATCGTATGAAGGAAATATTTTGAATTAAATGAAGATAATGTATATCTTAAAGTTATAAATGGTAACCATGCATCAGATCAGTATCACTTAGTGAAAACAACAGCCTGTGTAGTGGTTGATCGATGATGGTGTGCAAGCGACGCTCCCCAAAAGTGCAATGTATCAAACAATGAGATCAATGGTGGGTGCTGGGTCGAGCAACGGTCCCCAAACCAGTCTTCAAGGGAAAGGCTCTAAATACCTGATTAAATTTAATTTATGCCAATGATAAAAATGTCCCGTTCACTTTGCACTCCCGAATATAATCGTCCCGTTGCTCGAGAACACTAATGAAGTACAATTAATACCACCGTCTTGTTACTTGCAACTGCATGGTTATTGGAATTATATGGAAACCATTTTGCTGCGATTTTATTGTGTTTTGGTAGTAAAGACGTGTTTACATGTTGTTATAAAATCAGGTGAGTTCAATGTACTGGCTTTTAAAGGTTTCTTATCTCATTTCTTTATTTTTTTTTTGTTGAGAGTTAGGGATTCATTAAATAGCTTCTCACGTAATTTGATTTTGCGTAGAGCAAGAGAGTGTGTCAGATTTTTAGTGATCTGTGTTCCTTCATTTGTCTTTTATAAAAATAAACCATAATGCTAGTAAATAAAGCTAGTGTTAATAATGACCTTTGAGTTCCAAGGCTATGATAACTCTTAGAAAAATTCCCGCAACCGTCACTCCAAACCTAATATGAGTAAAAAGCTATGTAATAAAAATGTAAGGAACAGGCACATCAGCAGAGCGTTGGGTAAAGTAATAAAGTGTCACGCCGAGGCTACTTAAGGGCAGGACGTTAGAAAAACATCAACTCACCGACAGATGCCTAACTCCACACAAGTACTAAAAACTTCGTAGAAGCTTTCCCTTTTAGCTTAATATCGGCGAAGTCCGACTCTATGCATCCACAAAGTAGTCTCAAAGTGAAAATATTTATGCGAAAAACAAGTCTTATAATGACCTAGTAGCTGGAGATATTCTAATAATCCCATTCATTATTCGTTTTTGCCTTCTCTCTGATCATAACAACGCCTCTCGCCGCCCGTAAAATTAGGATATGAATTATTATAATTACTTTTGTAAGCCTATCCTAATTTGTGCTTAATGAAACCCTGTTTAGGGGAGACGGGGCTAAGCAGGCAACTAGGAGTATTTTCAAATGGTGAGTTTTATTCATAATGACTTTTGTTCGTACTTTATTTTGTGTCGGACCTAATTTGTTTAAAACGAGTCGGTAATATGGAACTATAGGGAGCGTTTGTTTGTTGACACAAACATGGCCTACAAGAGTTTAAATTTTAAAAATGTCAACGTGGTACTATCTATACACATAAACAGATATTTAAACAGTAGTATGCGATATTGACCTACTCTGATTAGAGTTACCTACCATAACTTTTCAAGGGTAACAAACAACCATACATAATTTGTTTGGTCATGAATTTTTTCAGTCACTGTTTTCCAACATTCAACAAATGTTGGAAAATAGCTCTCATAAAGAGGTAAAATGAAAGAAAAGATCATCAAGTGCTGCTGGGTGCAACTCATGATGGTAGAATGTTTATAATTTATAGCTGGTCTTAAGATTGTTTCATTTCCAGCAAAAAAAATGTAGTTCTTTCTTTCTTCCTTTGTACTAAGTCAGTTTACCTGTACCTACAACTTGACAATGAATATGGCACGTTGCCACAAAACATAGACACCTCCTTATATAAGGATTAAGTGCGATACCATTCAGGCATTTATAGCGTGCCAACAGTTGGAGAGTTCATCGAAAATTATCGCAACGTAATATTCGTTTCAGTGCACACACTGCCTCATAATGCTGAGACAAAGTTATGTTTAGAGAAAAATCTTCCTACAATATTTATCAATAAAACAAGCATAATCCACAACAAACCTATGCACAATGGTGTGAAAAAGTAAATGCATTAATGTCCACCAACTGTTATTTAAATAAACGTTGTGTCATTTGATAGTGTCCTAAATCATTGGCAAACGAAACCGTAGTACCGTTGGACACTTAGTAGGTACTTCAATCGCTCATACGACACTTTGAATTAGCATTCTATTGGTCTATTGACATTTGAGATGAATCGGCGCACGCGTCGATTGTCTCCGGAGTCGAGAATAACGGAAGGAAGATACGCGGCATTGAACTGCATTCACGTAGCACCCGCGTCTCTGCTCACGCGCTGAGAATAGCAATCACTTCGTTGGAGACAAAGACTTCAATCCCAGTGCTGGTCAGTAAGTACTTACCTCGTGGAATTATCAGGAACTCGGCAGAATTTTTAATATAATTGATCTTCGATCTTTTTAAATGACGGTTATTTTTAAATTCACTGTTAGAACTCGGTAAGTTTTTTTCACATATTTCAACACCTGCTATGCATAAAGTCGTAACATATATTTGAGTAATTGGTAATTCTAAAAAAATAAATAAATATTATTATTTCATATCACGGTAAACTTCAACTAAATTGATTACAGATTGCAAATACACCGATTCGAAGCGCTTCATATGTTACTAACAATTAAAAAAGTGGTTCTCTTATTAAAATCATATTTTGCGTTACGACCTTATGCGCAGGAAATATCGATTTTTAGTTTATTTTCAGATCTTATTGATTTTTTATATTAAATTTAGAATTTGGAAGTTTTCTCTGGATACTATACTCGTAATTATATCTACACACTTTCGCACTAGTCGATGTAATCAAAACAACTGCTTGCGTGCTGCGAACTGCTAGAAACAGTGGAAGGTAAGAAACGGAACAAGTAATTATAACACTTTTACATCTGATCGGACATATCGAGATTACATAAACTAGCCACTAACACCACCGCAACTAGCGTAGTTTGTATGCCTATAATAATCTGGTCATAGCGCACTTTAACCTAAAACATGACCAATCACTGAAACACAAACAATAATACACAAATAAACACTAATAAAAATATTTCTGATATCAGATTTTAGATTATACTTAAGTTGTAAAATAGCAATTCTGTTCGGATATGTGTAGCAATCATTTATATTTCATTTATGATAAACAAAGCCAAAAAATAACCTTTGTAAGTTTGAATTCATCATTATTTATGACCAAGGAGATACAGACAGCCAAATTTTATATTAAAAAATTGAGAACTAAATTGTCTCCATTTCTTTTTGTCAATGAAAGTTTCTAACTACTATTAGTTAAAAGCTTGAAAAAAAAAAATGTAAAACGTTCCAATACATTTTTACGGTTCGAATTTATTTATGAGGAGTAAAATGGTAAATTGTAACTGAATTATGAATGTAAAAAAAAACTAAACAACATTCATTCGAACTCTACAAATTTTTCATGAACTGTCAAAAACATATCGCTTTCTTTTTTTTATTGGACCATAAATAATTTATAGACAGAGTTGTTAAAAGAAACTATCTTAGCCAAAAGACTTTTTAAATATTTAAAGAATAAACCGGACTGTGATTTATTGGAAACAAATATTTAGTTTGGTCGTTTTATTTTTAATTGCAAGTGATTTAAATTAATTAATCTCGCTGAATCTTGCAAGTAATTGCAAGTAAAAAGATCTAGCTGTAAGCGAAGGAGGGTTTTCTGTGATGTGCAATCAATCACGTCGGGAACCATTCAATGAACGGTGTTAGCGACGGCTTAACGATCATTAGTGGCCTGATACGTAAAGATTACAGTTTTTTTTTTCATACATTCTCATGATAGGTATCGTAAACATGTTAAATAAAATACTATTTTTCCTATTGGCAAAAACTGTGATAATCATTTTATTTATTTATACTCTCTAAGATACTTAAATATTAACTAAACCTTACGCACATAAAATTAATGCAGAAAAACACAAAAAATATACTTGTATCGAAGTACTCCTTCACATCGTTGTCATCCGGAAATGTGCCCAGTAGACTGGCAGTATTGCCACGTTGAATGGCGATTCTTTGGATTTCGATTCTTTGGATAAAGAACGAGCCGGCCTTCTAGTCACGCAGTGTCGATCAGTTGATGTGAAATTTCCTTGGAAAGGAGACGCGCTCTCTTTTATCTTATCTTTGAAACACTTAAATGAATTTAAAGGATGATTCGAATTTTTTGCTTAAGCTGATTTAAAAAACAACTCGACTCATTTCAATACTTAAAAAAAAAAAATTAACTGTTCTCTATACTTTTAAATAACTCCTTTAGGAGTTAAGCAAAAAACTACTGCAATACTTAACTACAATATTGCCTTTTTAGTTTATTTCTAAATAAATCGCGTCATAAGGCCTGGAAAAATGTACGTAAGTATCTATGATACAAGTTTTATTTGGAGCTCTTTTTCAATAATTATTTTATCATTCCAGATCCAGAAGTTAATTTAGACTGTGCATTTAAAACTTGTATTTAGTAGAAAGATGGCTTGAAGTTCAATCAACTCAGCTGACCGCAGTTCATAGCATTTCGCCACAAACCCAAGATTAGTCGCTTTCATAAAGTTTCTACTTATAATTAAGTTTTATTCTAGGTAGATATAATGAAAGAAGATTCATCATAGTGTCCTTAATAGTCTTGTCATCTGATTATACCAGGTGCGCTCTAATTTCGGTGAGAATGAAATTATTTGATCTTCAGATTCCATTTGTTTGATTAGTGTGTCTCGAACAGTCGTTAGTCCTTGTTTGTGGGCTAAGTGCGTTTATGTAAACGCACAATTTGAGGTGGATCTAATGAGCTGTGACCTTTAATATTTATGGCGTCGATAGCTGCTCTCCTTTGGGATTGATTGACCGATATGAGAGGAATACATACCATGATATTTTTGGAAATCATCAAATAAGTCCTCCCGCTCTAGGTGGAGAGGGAGCGACGTAGTTTTGCCCAACTGTGACCCCTCACTTGCCCGTAGAGACCCAGCCTGCTAGCTGCAGGCAGGCAGGGTTGAAGCCTACTGGGGCCAAGGGTTTGCTTCCGAAAGGAAAGCCCGGCCCTGGTATCTAAGGCCACGAAGGAACAGGGTGGGTTTTTAGTCAGTAAGAGTCTGACACATTGGATGATTTTACCCACCACCAAAAAAAAACAAAAAACCCCTCACTTGCTCTCTGCGTTCCAGGGCCGATGTAACACTGTCGCCCAATGCGTTTTCGGTCTCGTTTTTTAAAAATAGTACAATCTTAAAATTGACAAAGCATATTTGAACAAAAAGGTTGATTTAATTAAAAAGCATATAAAGCTAATCTATCATTAATTCAATTTTATCATCGTAACTGCAATCCATCACTCAACTGCGCTTATCGCTGTCAACTGGTCATAGGCATCTCCAAAGTTTCAGATTTTATATACAGTAACTATTGCTTTTGTTCTAAGACCTGCCAAATTTTATTTTGAGAGTTTGATTTATCTATAGCGTTACTAATATTAATGTATGTTGGCCAAGCTACTACTTACTTTGTACTTCTCTACTGTACTTCTCTCTTCTTGGAAAAATCCGAGTTCGCGACTCTTACATATGCGAGTGTAGTTTGGAAGAAGGTACTTTGGATCACATATTTTCCGAATGCACAACGTTCCACCTTTAGATCTTAATAGCCGTCTACCGAAATTAAAAATACCTCTCCAATTAATGTCCCCGCCCTCCTTTCATATCCCTGTCCAGAACTATTTGTGGCGCTGATGAGCTTCATTCGTCACAATAACATCAAATTAGAGCCTTAACTTCTATGTAATTGTGGTTACGTGTATATATTTAATGATTTAACAATTTTTAAATAGTTATTTACTGTTATTTTTTGTTTGTTTCAGTCCAGTACTAACACATACCGCCTTATTCCAAAACGCGATCTAAATTAGTTCCGGGACTATTACTAAGTTTAATACCGATTAAACGCGATCTAAATGTAGTTTTCGGGATTACTAAATTTAATACCAATTAAAAGCGATTTAAATGTATTTCCGAGACTATTATTAGGTTTAATGCCAATTAAAACTAGCAATAGTCCCGGAACTATTTTAGATCGCGTTTTGGAATAAGCCGGATAAAGTCCAATTGTATAAATCAGAGATTTATACATCTATAGTTACTAATTTAAGTTTCTAGCATACTAATTACTCGTGTTAATGATATACATCAGAGCTTTCCAAACCATGGCATTGATGCGGCCCGCAGAAACTTTTTTATCTTCTTTGTTTAAATGCATTAATGAGCAAATTAATTTTCTCGCGAGGAAATTGAAATCATTGACAGATACTTCACTTACACATGCACTGCGTCTTGCCAGTACTAATATTGAGGTTGATGTTGACAGAATTGTAAAAGATAAATTAATGAAAAAGTAATAAAATAAAATTATTAAACCTGTATTTTATTTTTATAAATATTTTTTGGCACCCCAATGTATTTAGTCATTTTTATTGGCCCTGGGTCCTATCTAGTTTGGACAGCCCTGATATACATACTTGTTTATTCAATTTACTTTCGACATTGGCAGAATAGTCGACATGGCCCTATTTGCAATCAATAAAAAATAGAATAGAATACTTTGTACCTAGATATATTTGAACATTTGGATCTAGTCTTCAAATCAAAATCCCCAGTACATTTTGTTATAAGTAAACAATGTTTTTCATTGCAGTCGGAAATACACACCCGAGGTTTTACACGTCTGAAACTCTGAACCGAGGCAAATGCTATCGATACATCGATGTTTTAGAAACTTCGGTAGTTATAAACAGAAGTTTTTAACTAACAGAGAGATGACGTATGTTTCGATATATCAATGTTTTCTAATGCACCGAAGAACTGCTACATTTCATAACGACATTTTCATTCCTAAGCCAAAGTTAAGGTCGTTTTTGAGCCGAGAAACTGCAATGTCAATTGTAACTCACATTTAAAATGACGTTTTTCAACACACTTGAAAATAATAAGTCCCTTCAAAAACATAATATTTAGTGACATGGTGGGACCTGACTGCCGTATTTTTACGCACAAGTGCGGAATATACTAGATTGCAAGTATAAGAGTGGTAGGCGGAAATTTTGTGTATTTTTTCTTTTTAATTGATATAAACTAGTGCTTGACTACGGTCCCACCTGTTAACAAATAGGTGTCTTTGATTAAGGTTTCGCCATCTGTTGATCTTCCAACACACTAAAACGATTGGAAATATATGCTCGAATCTAACTTATACTCACTCTGCTTCTGGCAATTTCCTAATGAAAAACCCTTAACTCAAATACACACTACAAAAGGGATATTTTAGTTGGTCATGTAACATTAATTCACGTTTCAAAATTCATTACATCTCATAAAGTAGTGGGTTAAATATATGACTAATTAAAATATTCCCTAGACTATTTTCTTTTTTTTTATTTGCCATGAGTAATTTCCTTTATAAAATTTTCGGGGAAAACCCAGTACAGTAACTTCAAATACTGGATACCTAACTATCATACATGCCTAAACAGTCTTATTGTTTTTGTGGTCTGGTTTCCGCACTTAGTCCTTGGTGGAACATTGTTCGTGAACCTTGGCGGCCTTTATTTTGGCCCGCCTACCTCTCTCCAGAAGCAGATGTGTCCTTTCACATTTCTCAGGGCGTCGATGAGTAAATTTGGACTCTCAAAGTTCTTGTTCTTATTACACTGACGACTGAACATTCGAGGAGCGCGCGACACAGTTTCCTCTGACTCCATGCATGCCTTTAAACACTCAATCTACTAGACCTCTGATATTAGATACCTACCTATCCAATACGTGCGTGTCAATTTTGATGGAAAATTCATAACATCAAATAAAACAAAACGTAGGTAATACAGCATATTATTTATTTTCAGATGTGAACAACATACGCGCTATAATTACAAGGATTGATGTAAAATTGGATAGAGTCAATAATATAAAACAATATGCACAATTCCCTGTAGGTATTTACACAACAACTCATTTTAAGGCAGTCAAAATAGTACTTCTAATATGGGGGCTTTTATTAGTAGGCTACGTTCGAAGCAAGCAGCAGTAAACTCAAGTTTAATACAATATCGATAGGGTTATTCATGACTTCATTCGTGGGGTTATTCGTGAGGTTATTGATGAGGTTATTCATAAATCACCCTATCGATACAAAGAAACACTTGATATCAAATTAGACTAGGCACTGTACAAGGTGGAAAAATTTAATAGGGCCTTGCGGGAAAATAATGGTAAATATTCATTGATGCTACCAAGTTTTTTATTCAAAGGAAGTATTCTTATAGTACCTCGGGGTAACTTATTCTTACATTTATAGAAGACCCACTTCAACTTTTCGGCTTGCTTAGTAAGAGAATATAAAATAAGGTGTTGTTAATATTTTATAAAATAAATTTAGATTAAAAACAAATTCTCATAAAGATACATACTGAGTACGCTGCATTATTTTGCCACTTGCTTCTATAATGATCGATAAAAAGGTTCAACAGTCACATAATAAGCTTTAGCATATAGCTAAATATAAAGTTATATATACTCAGAATCATTCGTTGAATATTAGGGGCTACAGTTCTAATACCTATATCTAATATATAATGAAGTAGAAATAATTTTGGAATACCGGCAGTCTACATATAAGGCATATATACTCATTATATAGGGAAACAGCAATACTAGAAAGTATTCCCTTTTTATTTTATTTTTGTTATTATAACGGGCATAAAAGTTATATATTTTAGTTTATACGTATTTATTGGATTTTTTTTAGAGTCCATAACGTTTAACTATTCAGGAATCATATCTACAGTTTTTGTTACTATAAATTTCAATCGATAAGGAATATATTCCGTCACAATTAAAAGTAGGTGAGTGAGGAAATATCTATATTTTTCATACCAATGCTTATTTTTTTTATAATAAATATCTCCTACGATACAATAATTCGGAAAAATCCAGTATTTCAAAATCAAAATATTATTGTTCAAAAATCCCTAGTAAATATATTTTTGGAAGTTTATAGCGTTTCACCATAGAATAAAGTTTTCTAAGGGTGTATAATTGACAGTAATTAAATGAAATAAATATTGATGTAGTTAAGATACAGTCTTTGGAGCTTTAGGGAAGTGATGTTTAAACGTCAAAACTAATTAAAAGGAGCAAAATGGCAAGGTTTCCTACAATTTGCTCTATGAGCCCTTAATTTAACAATTACAGTAGTCCAACACACATTGTCATAAGCAAATTATTAGATATTAGTTGTCTAAAGAGCTACCAAAATACCAATAAAAATAGAAATGCGAAACCATGGCACTAAATACAACGTATTTCATTTTGTACAAATGTAATTTTGTTCTTCTAAACACATACAAATAAATTAATATTTACTACAAATGGTAATAGTAAAAATAATTGTGACTTTGAATTGAACTAAGTAGCTACAGAAACGATTGTAGGCAGGAATATTTAAAGCTTTTAAGACATTGTGAACATTGATATATTTACTACCTAGGGTTACCTACCCACAGTATGACTTCATTTTGCAGTAAATACTGTCTTCCAAGTTTCCCTACTAAAATTCTACCAATAAAAGACATTATAGCCCATAAATTGCAAATTATGAAATAAAACTGTTGTAAAGGGTCCCCTCGCCATTAACGCTACACTTAATATTCTCAATTTGTTCGTTATCGTCTGCAAAATGTAGTCAAAGATAATTATAACGATTCTTAAATCGTAAATCTTTGTCTAATGAAACATTAATTCACCATTACCTTATAATCGCATATATTTGAATCTCAAAACGATTCTTTGCTTCAGCTACCAAATAATAGGAAGCGGGTTAAGTATATTCGATTTATAAGATTTCACATAAATTCATACAACACTAGGTACAAAAGTAATTGACGAGCTACATATTATGTGCATACAATAAACTAAATGAAGATGTAAGTAAGTACACAAAAATTAAATTATATAAAACTTAATGTATTATTAATATTTACATTAAAGTACAAAAAAATAAACGAAATAATACTAAAACGCATTGTCATTCGTTATCTAAAGTTATATCAATTAATATAAATGTGCACTTTCTATTCAATAAACATGGCAACTGTATACATAATGTCATCTAAGTAAAATTCACTATTTATCTTAACTCTAAAGTAACAATACAAGGCTTTTTACATATAAGACTTGTATAATATACCGATAATAATTTTGATCATCCACATACCGTTACATTCAATATATTGAAGGGTATTGCAGATAATTTGTTTGAACATCTCAATTTGGTTATACCCAATCGTTATATCTAGAGGTGTCAAGAGGTGTTGATATTCAAATTATTGAGTTTAACGGTATGATAATACTAACTGGCCGAAACAACATTTAAGTACATCTTTTAGTGAGTCATTTGTATTTCTATAAAACATAACATTGCTAAGGAATGTCCACAACATTGAGCAAGTGCTGCAACATATACCAATTCCTATTTACCTCCTAGCAATTACTTACAATTTCATGTAAATGATATTCTGATAGATATGTGGAACGCACAATGCAAGTCGAATTTCTTCCAACAAAATACATTAAAATCTAGTTCCTACACATACAAAGATGGAGATCCACAAAATATTATATCAAGCTTTTCTAGTACACACTATTTTAAATTTGTAGATTAAATTTTGTAAGTAGTCAAATAATAGATAGCGCCTTTCTCATTTTCACACGAATAAATTACTAAAACATTTGCATGACTAAACACCACATAACTTCACTAATCATAAAACAGTATATTCAATTTTAGACCATTATTCTTCTATAGATGATTTGAATATACAATATATAATCATCTATAAACATACGAAAAAACTATTACAATAAGACTGATGTTACTTTCTATTAATTGAACATTCTACATTGACCGCTTACATTGGATTTAAAGCCCAGCTTGGTTATATGTTTCAATTTTTAGTGAAGGTGTTGATATCAGTACAAGTATGTTTAAAGTACATGGATATATTTATTATATTCTATTTCACGAATTTAGTTTGCTCTTAGATGCATGTTTAAATTATCTTAACACGCATCCAAAACCAAATTTTGGTGTTATAGAACAAATTTGTAAGGTACCACTTTAATCGCCAAAGATTTTCTAAGCCAAAGACAGCCAAAGTACTAGTAGTCATCTGTGTCGATGTTATTACTTTCCAGTGATTATAAATTTCAAAGAACCCTAAAGCTACGTTTACGATTTAGCTTGGTTCTTTGAACAGTGACGGTTATTAGTTTTTATCATGAAATTCAATGATTTCCATATTTTTAGGTAAAGAAATTGTCTCTTTGTTGGTAGATGGGCAGCTCTACGTCTGGTGACCGATCGTCCAAGTCGTCAGCATTACCATTTTGAGGCAGTTCTTCTAACGCTTTAACTGATAAAATAAAATAAAAACTATTAGGTACTTCACAAAAAAAAAATATTATAATTAAAATCACCATTCACACATCAAAATGCAAACCAAAACAATGCAACTATTAATGTTCAATAACTAAAAATAAATATAGTGAGCTACTCACAACAAAATGCAAAAAACGAAACCATGCCGCAACACACTGGGTAGTGGGTATCTTCGAAGAACCGTCCGAGTCAGCCAATTTACTTACATTACATATTTTTGAGGAGTTTGAAGCAAATTATTCATTAATGGAAATGGGCACAGAACACCGTCTAGCAACCATTATTACTACACATTTGTTTGAATTGATGAATGTTTTATTGCAGGAAGATGCTACTGTACCCAAGTTCAGTTAATGGGAGTGGATAAAGTGGAGGAGATGTGAATTGTGCAGGTGTAAGTGTAAGTGTCTGGCTATCAGTGGTGGGATGCGGACGGTCCTTGCTCAGTGTTGGTTCCTGCACAAACGGGACAAACGACATCAAGCAAACGGTTACAGGCGTGACACACGTGATTGGGTTAGTCACATCAAAAACACAAAAATTGCTACTTTGAAAAGAGGAAATACGTCAAAATGGCAATTCTGTGAGTAAATCAAGACAAAATCAAAATGTGAGACATTTGAACAATGTTTGGAGTCTAAATGAATATTTAGTGTCACATTGCAAAAGGTGACATAAAACATTTGTTTGCAAGTACGAGAACAAATATTTAAGCGTGTACACTAGATTGCCAAAAATTTTTGACTGTTGTGAGAGGTTTCTCTAATATCTTTAAACAACTTAAAAAATATAAATACAGTTAGTTAATAAGTAAAAACGTATGACAATATAGTGCACAAAAAAATCTGTTAAATTAACCCATAATTCCTACATTTTGCTTCTAATTAATATTAAAGACCCAATAATTCTAAAAAGAAACTGGTATGCTATAAGAATTATAGAATAATGAAACAGATTTACAAACACCTTGAGACACTTAAACAACCTTTACAAATATCAATAGTAAGTATACAAGTAATACGATGGGAGGCAAAACTAATATGAAGCAACGTCCTTACCAGCGATGATTTTGCTCATCTCAGTGACCTGCTTGGCGAGTATCTGGTTCATCTGTAGCAAGTGCTCCCGTTGCCGCTTCTCGCCGGCGTCCGGACTCTAACGGTCATCACACAAGCACACACATGTAGGACTGTGCTGGTTTACATATTTACAGCCAACATTCGAAGCGGCTTTACAAGCTTTTATGGTGTTTTCAGATGGAATGCAATATTGAAATAGTCTAGTTAACACAATCATCCGTTTGTTTTCAATTAAAAACTGTTTACAAAAAATGCAACCAAACTACACTTGAATTTTGACTTCGAGATATTTTTTAAAATTTGGAAAACAAATCTCAAAAATTGTAACTCATGCTTTTTTTAGTTTCGTTTTTACGCAATTATATATTTAATTAATATGATGCCATAATCGCTTTCATGTCAAAAATACACGATATAGCAGAAACCATATTGAGAATTGTGACAATATTCCATATACAAACACCGATCTATCAAATAGTATAGATTAATTTTAAGATTTAGTCTAAGACTCTAGAAGTAATCAGTCAAGGGTAGAATGAACATGCAAAAATATAAAAAAAGTTCATTCCAACAACAATTAAAGCAGAGCGAACTAGTTTAAAGTGCATCGTTTTGTATAATGAAAGTACATGAGAACTGAATACATTAGATGTACAGAATGTACAACACTAATTATATGAAGTAGAAAACTATGTGGATGACGAACTATTTCCAACTGAGAGAAATGAAGAGGACTATGAAGAAGCAGTGCTTAAAAATTTGGAAGAGAAGTTGAAACAGTCGCGTCTATAACAAATACGCATGGTGATGAATCAGTTCAGCTTGTACAAGCGAGAACAGTTCCAGTAGTAATCGGAAATAGTCATAATTCATACATTCATTGAATATATTCCTCGTTATTCATAGAACTCAGGAAGTAATACATCGTAAATCTACTTCGGAAGTAAATCGAAATGATGCAACAGGCGTATCATGCATACCTTGCTGGGGTCAGCCGACGTGCCTGTCAACATTTTCTTTATCGACTCCACCTTCTCTTGTCTCTTCTGCTGTTCCTCTGGTGACAGTTCTGGGGGCTGTGAGAAAACAATATCACCGATCTATTAATTGCTAACTTTGCGCTAATTCTATCTACAGTTTTATAACAGTATAATCTTATTTTGTCTTAAAGTTTTTCGTGTATACATTTCGTGTTTTCTATGTACAACGACTGTCGATTTCTTTCATTTCATAATTGAATTGATTAGCAAATACTTTCAACTAAGTTGGTACTTGGATTCAGTTATACAATGTAACTGCTGGTTCCGCAATCTTTATTCCGGAACAACACTATAACTCTAACTAATCCGAAATAAAACATGAAAACATGTATGTATTCGAAAGAATGTTACACATTTCTGCTTCATTGAAGCGATTAACAACCGGTAATTTATGCATTTAACAATTACATATACGAGATCCAAGTATATACTTAATATGTATTCTGAACCAATAAAATAATAACCACAGCAAGGGCAATTAATTTGTCAATCTACGTAGTATCTCAGCTATATTGGGTTCAGTGTTAAGCCTAAGCGGATGTAGCGTAGTATAAGTATTTTAGATGAAGCGACTGCCTATTCGACCTCGACAACCCAATTACAGGGTAATATGATCCTAAGCAAAATTGTTGTCAGATTTTCTGTCTTCTGATTACCCATAATAACTGTCAAAGATGTACCTGACAACCAAACAAATTAACATACTTTCCGAAGCACTGAGGAGAAAAATATACAGAAAGTATGTAATGAAAAATTAACCCATCCACGGTAAGCGTTAACTTTGAAGATCATAACTAGAAGCTTTTATTATTTAACCACAGGCATCCTCTGCATATTAATTGGTCGGTCGGAATAACAATTCTAACAATTTTTCTACAGCTAATTTTCAAATTACCTTCTCTGGTATATATCTTTCAGGAATGAGAATCTTCTGTGGCGCGGCAAGCAGCTGATCGATGGTGTTATCAGCCAACCTGAGCGCGTGCGGCGGCAATGCAGAGCGCACTACATCCGGGGCAGCGCCACGGAGTGCGAGCTCCATGTCTGCATCGTCCACTGAACGACCCATCTTCTGGACAAAACGTTCATTTTAATAGTTATTTTATGATATAATTGATAATTTTACTATTTTCAAAAGTAATGATATATTCGTATCCAATTCGATGTACATAACACACAAGTAAGGTCTTTTTTCTTAATACATAATAAATAGGTATTGCGAATTTGCGCTTTTAAGATACCGATACCTCCCAACCACAACCCTAAACAAATGATAAAAGTTTTCAATGGATCATTCAACTTTATCGAAGGAAAGTCACCCTGTATAGCATTGTGATCAAGAATAACATTATGTATAAAAACCAACACTTACATCTTGATTGTACGCATCCTTAGGCATTTCATTTAACGTCTTTGCACTGAGATGATGTGGTGCCGTGTAATGCCTTCTCTTTTCCTTCGGCACTTGCCGTCTATGCAAGGAACCGTTTTTCGGTGCATCTCCCGACATCTCCGTTATGATCTGCTTAGCAGCCTCACTCTTGAATATCGGTGACAACTCCATGTGCGATCTTGTCAGACTGACCACACTGCTGGTCTTTGAAATGGGATCATTCGTCAAAGTCCTTGAACTGTCCGTAGGACTATTTAAGTATTGTGTTGATAAAGACATGTTACGATCATATCCGGACCTATCGTAGCTTTTGTTATAGCTACTACTCAAAGAAGACATGTTTTGTGAGTAGTCATAGTTTGAAAGAGATGGACTAGATACATATTTAGGGCTGAGATCCATGTTTGGTTGCAAGTAGTTGTTATCACGTCTTACACTGTAGACTTGTTCGTATTGTTCGTTTCGGGGTAGAGACGTTGATCGAGAGTAATTAAGAGACTGTACAAGTTCTTCTTCCAAGAAATGGTCTAAATTAGCAGTGATGTTATTTGTGGGCCAGTCGGACATTGGCTGGAGAGAACGTTCCCTATCTCGCTGGCGACGTTCACTTTCGCGCTTTACTATGCGGACTGTTTTGATCTCTTGTTTTTCTACGTTGGTGAGGTTACCTGAAACAAAAATTATAAATTATGCTACAGGAATCTTTTTGATGGCTTTCTTGAACTTGCTTCAAGTTTTCCTAATTTCTAAATTTTTATTTCTTATTAAACTTCTTAAGGATCTAAAATAAGAACTTTGGATGCAATCTTTGACGTGAGTTATAACGATGACAAAAAGTACTCACTAAATCCAGCATGCTGCAAATCCTCACTGTTGAGGGGAGAAGTGACGTCAGCTCCAGGTCCCCTAGTATCCACATACAACGGAGTCTCCACGTTGGACGGCTCGTAATGACCAGGAGGCATTAGAGGTCCTACGTCATAGTCGTAGTCGGAGTGTCCGTGGTCGATAGTGTGGCCGGTGTCGAGGTTAGTTTCTTGCCAAGATGACATGGGACGCCGTTGTTTTCCTAGGAAAATGATTTTAAAAAAGCTTTTTAAGATAGCATTCACTTATAAGAAATTTTCGCCAGATAATAGATAATATATTTAAATACAGAGCTCGACGGTGAGCAAAGGGTGGATGGCGGCCGTCTGGTAAGAACCAAGCCCGAATAGATGGTGCAATTTGTTTCACTCACGCGTCAAAGAGAACTTAGCAATAGCTGAGGGGCTCAGCAGATGCCTGCTAGAGCTTATCTTTCGGAACTGTTCAAAAGAATTACCAATCAATATATGATTATAAAGTGCGGCAGAAGTGATATGATATGTTTACCCAGAACAGCTAAATAATTAGATTGGGACCTGTTTAATTAAAAAAGAAGTTAGAAGTCAATACTCCAAGATAGGCCTGTATCTACCACATGGTTGGCAAACTCAACTGTAGTAAGCGAGGAAATATAAATTCTGTTGGCTCAAAAACAGTGGCCTTTCTGAGTTCGACTACGAGAAGAAAAATTCACCCAAGGTGATAGGTAGTGTAGTTCCACTTACCAGGCATAGCGTCGTGGGTATTCTGCAACGCATGAGACTGCTGCGTCAGATGCCTGACGGCGCGGCTCAGCTCTTGTCGCTGCCGCTGCAACGCCGTCACCAGCTGCTGAACGCGTGACACTTCTGCAATTAAACAGCCTTATTGGTACAGAATTTAAACCATTTTTTTTTTTTAGTGTGAGCTGTTTTTGTTCAGCTTTTTTTTATTTGTTTGTAGGAAGTCATCTCTGTCACCTAAGACTATAATAATAATGATTCTCTCTTTTTATTGAAACTCAATGTTTTATTTTAATGACTTTCCTCTCTCTTCATTTTCACGATTATTGCATATGGGAAATATGCTGTAGAGGATTATTTTTAGGATTCTGTATCCGAGGGGTGTCCGTCCGCCTGTCTGTCTGTCCTTCTGTCAGTGGAATGTATCTCAACAACAAATAATAAAATTAAAATAAAGTTAAAAGTTAAAGAAGGTTCTCGTACGTAATGTAATGTCGTCGGCGATTTTAAAAAATTGTAGTTCGGTACTTTTCGTGTGCAAATCTAACTCGCACTTTGCCAGTGTTTTTCCTCCACCTTATTCTATATCTACGTTATCATTAATGCTTGTGTATAACGGTGTACTGACCGTCCTCGAGCATGGCGGTGGGGTTGGTGGCATGATGCTGGTGGCCGGCAGCTCGCCTCGCTTGCAGCGCGCGCCGCAGCTGCTGCAGCTCGCGCTCCAGACGAGCGTTGTCTGCCACTGTCTGCTCCAGTTTCTGTATATAGTATTTTAAAATTAGTCAGTTAATTTATTTTACATATACATTTACTTTTTCAGCAGCTTGAGCAGTGGTGCCCCGGTAGTAACGGTCCCGACTTACGAGTAGTAGGTCATGGGTTCAAACCCAGCCAAGCGTATTAATTTGTATAATTTATTTCATCATCACTGCTCTCAAAACGGTGAAAGAAAACATATGAGGTAACCGGCATGTCCAAGAACCAAAATATCGAAGACATGTGACATCCACCAACTCGCACTGGGCCCGCGTGGTGGTTTTCGGCCCATTTTCTCTCCAAGAGACAAGGCCTGAGTCCCAGCAGTTGGTACATTGAAAGGCTGATTATGGTATGCTATTTAATTATGCTATGTTACTTTCTCATCATGCGATAAAAAAGGTAAATCAACAAACTCTACGTAGTAAAACATGCAATAGGTGGTCAAAAATATACATAAATATTTCGTAATAGATTTACTCCAGAAACTATACCAACAATTTCATTCCAGGGAGTAGTGCAATAGTACAAATCATATAAAATAAAAGTAGTTTCCAAAATACGTAAATTATATAAACAAAAAATAAAAGTGCATGATATAGACGAAAACCTTATAAACCTTAGAATTGTGTGCCAACATCTGTTGCACGCGCGCCAGTTCCTCTTCGAGACCTCCACCACTCTGGTTGTTGGTGGGTGCTGACCGTCGCGTGGGGTTAGGATTGCCATCAAGATTCAGTTCTCCTTTGTGGACGCTGTCCAACTTACCGCGGACACCTGGAAACATAAACCGTACCATATCTTATCATACCGTATATGTCAGTCATTAGTACGCATTACCTATATCATGAAACCTAATCTTTCTTAAAACCAAATACGTTTGTTCATGGCGAATTTTTTTTAAGTCAAAGTCAAAGCCATTTATTTGCATTAAGTGAAGTTGTGTAAATTATCACATTCTTCATCACACAACCATTTATAAAAATGTTATATTCGAATTCTAACGGATCTCAAAGTAATTTAAAAACTAAATACTTTCTAAATTCGACACTGACTAAATGCATAAACCTTGCATGGTTTATGCATTTATTCAGTGTCGAAGCCATAAGAAAAAAAAAACAATATCTTACCAGAAAGTAAATTCTCTATAGCATCTTTATCAGTCTTTAATCCTTGTAGAATGGCAGCTTCGTCAGATAGTTCTTGTTCTAATGCCCATAATTCAGCCACTCTTGCTCTAGCTGCTTCTGTTTCCAAAGATTTTCCCGCTGCTACACTTTCTAGCCATCTAAAAATTTAATTTATATATCAATCATAATTGACAAAAAACTTGAGACCTTCAACATGTCTTCTTTTGTAAAAGATAATAAACTAGAAACATAACGGGTGAACCATACCTTTGTTGCTCCAGAGCATGTTCAGCTAGTACTTTCTGTCGTAACCTCTGGTTCCTTTCCAGCCTTTCGATAGTAGAACCAGGTCTGTTGTAAAGAGATCCTAACTTTACCATATTGTCCACTAACTGTACTAAAGGTTTGCTCTTTTCGTACTGATGTTCCAATTCCATTAATTGATTTTTGAGAAATTCGAGCCGTTGAAGACTTTCTTCGCGTTCCATTGCTTTTAAAGAACTGAGGCAATCCTATAATGAAATAAAATTATAAGGTTTTAAACTAAAGCTATAAAACTACATTTTAATGAATATCAATTAAATCACAACATAAAAGATTCTACTACTACTACTTAAAATACAAACAGAACAAAAAATAATGCAACTAAACAAGGTATAATAAAAAGCGTTAACAAACACCTCAATGCTACTGATTTGAGTGCAGCACTGCTCGATGGCTCGATGGGTCGCCGCGTGGCGTCTTCGTAATTGAATCAAGAGCAACACCAATTCTTCATGAGTTCGACCAAGAAGTTCTCCAGCAGTAGGAATTTCACCTAACTGCTCATTTTGATTTTGATTTTGATTCGGCTGCTGCCCCCGTTGCTGATATGATAATACAAAACGTAACACAAATGATAAGCAAAATGCAAAAATAATAAATTAAATATAGGTACATAAGTGAATGCTAACTAGCAAACAAAACAAAAATGAGAACATAATAAACTAACTAATAAATTATTGGTCCTTGACCACATACCATATCATCAGTTTCTGTGTTCCTTCGAACTCTAGGGCTTACAGCTCTTATAGGCTGCTGAGAAACTCTAGATGGAGATCTAGCTGAAGCCCAGGAGTCTTCAGTAGTACTCAGAGTATGTAACTGTAAGATAAACTATAAATTAATATCAACGGTAAGTAAGAGTAACTCCTTTTAATGGATAAATGAAAATTTCTATAGGTGATGACACAGGACATTAAATGGTGAATTTCTAAACGATCTTACATTTTGCTGAGACGTTGACATTTGTTGTGAGCCGTAATGATCATTAGATTGTTTATCTTCTACCCATCTGACCCTCGGGCTCACTGCACGTACCGGTATGTTGGCGTCCCGGCTGTTTCTTCCAATAGACGTGTTACTTCCGAGAAAAGCTTTCTTTGACAATGCTTGCTGAGTTGTCGTATTATTGTTTGTTCCAGATTCCGTATGCGCGCCTGACATTGTCATAGAAGCTGAAAGAATTACTTTCGTAAGAATAGAAGCACACAAAATTACTTTTATGAATTCATCCAATTCATTTCAGTAATATTAGAGAGGTAAACATGATAAAGTGTGTATCGTGTTTGAGTGCGCATATTAGTATAAATATTGATTACTATTTACAAAATAAAAACACAATCCATGTTAAAAGTCGCATGCTTGGTTTTTATTAACACCTTATCGTGTTTCAACCCTTCCTTCTAACCAAATCTAATTTTTAATTGTATTGATATAAAAATCATAAAAATGCCAAATTATTTACACTTCCAAAAATTAGAAACAATGACTTTGCTTTGCTTTAATATTGTAACAGAAATATAACTTACATAGTGTACCTTACAGGACCATAGAATGTTAGAGGATACCTTCATTGCTTGCACTGTCAGTTCCAGTGTCCGTACTACAGGCAGCGTCTCCCCCGCCCGCACTGGCGCCTGAGCCCCGCACGCGACCTACCCTGCCCTTCATTAAACCACTAGACATCAGATCCCACTGTCTAAGCTTCTCCCTATCAATTTCAAACCTTTTTTTATTCCTTTCTTCAGCTTCGCATGACCTTCTTTTATTTGTGTAAACGATTGGATTGTTTGGTTCGACGGCGAGTTGTTCATAGACACCTTCGTCAGATTGTTTTAATGACATTTCCGCGCTTTCAGCTAAACTCACATATACATCGTTCTCGTCCAACTTTTGTTCTTCTTCTAAAAAGTTGCAAAGAAAAGCAGATTTACTTTCTCTATTTCTTAAAACTCGGCCTTGTACGTCACAATTTACATAAGTGACATTTCTATTTATTTTATTTGTACCATCTTTCTTTACTCTTTTGATGCTACTCATGCCACAGGCCTCATTTATCTTAGAAGATAGTGACGTTCCTACCGGCATTGAGTCTAAATCATCCATGGATCGAGCATGCCTATGAGAGACACGTCTTAAATTATCTCTCCACAAAGTATCCTCGTCCCAGTGTTTGTCTCCTTGGCAAACAACATTCTCATAGGCACCTGCATCAGCTTCGGCGTCGTAATAAACGGTATTTGATGAATTTCCACTACAGTGAGATGACATACTTGTGCTAGAGAGCTTTATTAAGGAATTTGCATTGGATTCTGGCGAAGAGTTTTCATGATTACTATGACTACTTGAATTTCTTTTACATCCAAGACCCGATAAATTCATAGATTCTGGAATTTTAGAATTCCTGCCACCAGTAGACTCGTATATATTTTTCATATCAATCTCGGGATCCTTGTCGGCTGCGCTCAAAAACTCAACCGATACACTTCTAGCTGTAGCAGCTAATTCAAAAGATGGTTCTGACAAAATATGTTGATTATTTCGAATGGGGTTATGAATATGTGAAATATCGTTTTTCTTATGTAATGGGCCCCTTCGCCGTTGGTTATTCAGTTTCCGATGAAGGTTAGTATTTTTCAAGTAATGAGAAGTAGGTAAAACGTTAATATGCTCTTGTGAAGAAAGATCAGAGTAGTAATAAGGAGCACTGTGTTCCGTTGAACTTTCTCTGCTATGAAATCCTGTAGAGGTTGATGATGCATTTGTTTCATTTCCTGTGCGAAGCGCTATCTTTTCATTTTCAAATTCCTTTACCTTATCAGAGAAATCTTCGTTGTTTAAGTTTTTACTTACAAATTTTTCTTCATCGTAGTTTTTACAATAATAGGACATTGGTGACTTAGGTATTCCAGACGAACTGCATGAGCTTTCTGAACCTATGTAGCTGGAAGTTTGTTCACTTATATGCCGAAACTGTTGCCCGATGGAATTCCTGCTTTCAAAGCTATTTAATCTACTGTTATGATTTATAGGGGTACTGGACGAACGAGCGTGAGTTGCAGTTTGTAGAGCCGCTTGAATTACATTATCTTTATAATTAGATGTCTCTGGAGCTGAACTATTCAAATGGGAATGGATTTGACTACTCATATTTTGCGCTTCACTTGTACTAGCTTGTAAATTATCTAAGTATCTATCTAAATCTACATAAGTAGGAACATCATTATTAAAAGGCAATTCGGCCTTCACTAATTCAAACAGTGATTCATCAGAAAGAGGTCTTCTTTTAATCATCATTTCTAAATCTCGATATCCCATAGGATGTCTATAGTCTATAGCTGATTCGCTTTCATTTAAGCTAGTAACTTCAGAAGAAATATTTGATGGCACTAAATCAAACTTACTACTAACATCTGATTCGAGCGATAATTGCGAAGAACCTCGATCTGCACTATAACTTCTCAAAGAATCTGTTTCAATGCTGCTTGAATGATTATAATGATCCAGTAAAGTACTACTTAATAAGTTACTAGCACTTCCATTCATTTTATTAATGTCGTTAGTAAGACTTGCTCTACTATTTCTTATTTTCTCTCCCCTAGAAAGTGTGTCATGAATAGATGTCCGACTTCCGTAAATCATTAGCGATGTAGTTTTTCGTTTAACGGTATTCATCTTCTGATTCTCACTCGTTAACATTTTTAAAATAGAGTTATCATATGACATATCTGATTTGTCCAGTTTCTCTAAGATATATTTAGAAAGAGCATCATCTGATAAATCTTCACAAGGAGGCGAAGAACTCGGGATAGGTGGAGGTGAAGCTAACTCACTGTCGGAACTATCTTGAACATCTAAAGTACTCTTGCTACTGTTTAAATAATATGAAGCCGGCCGGAATGTATCTGATATACTAAATCTACTGAAAGGTGAATCTAAAGAAACATCTTTATTCATTTCATCGTCAATATCTGAACTTTCTGATTTTTCTTTTGAGATCTTATCAGTTTTTGCGGCTCTTTTCAATGTATGATTCTTCGAGTCGGCAAAGTTTGATGCAGTATCTAATAACTTAGTACTTGCAGAATCATCTTGAGACTTGTTTTCATCAGATGTGACGTTATTAAGTTCCATATAAACAGGTTCAATTTTTCCATTATTTACACAAACTACTTCATATGTTTGAGTATCATCGTCGTCGTTTCCTAAATTCATTTCAACATATGGGTTGTCTTCATATCCTTGGGGCATAGACTGATCAAATACACTCAAACTTTCGAAAATAGCTTTATGAGGAGGTTCGTTTACAGACATTTTTCGGGGACTCATAGGTAAATAATGGTTCTCTCCGAAACTACTGACTGGAGGTGTTTCCGATTTGGCTTCAGTTTCTTCTTGTACCATATCGTTGTTTTCTTTAGTATTTTCTTCTTCCTTTTGGTCGTTATTTTGGCGTTTATTTGTATTATCGTCTTCTGAATCCAACAACACTTCGTCTAAATCATTATCAGTGTATTCCATTTGCGTTTCAGACTCGGCTTCACTATCTTCTGTTTCGCATCCATCTTCAGACATGGTAGGTGGAGGTTTTTCTTGTACCTCTTTCTGTTCTAATCCAAATGCCGTTTGTTCATAATCGTTGTCGTTATCTTCTAATTCTACTTTAGGAATAGATATTGTACAAAGAATATTTTGGTATGTATTTTCAGTGCTATCCATAATTTTCATCCCTTCGTTAGAAGAGTTTTTCGCAGGATCAATTTGTGCATTGGAAGGCGCGTGCGGGGTTATAGGTCGCATAATGATAGGACTGGTTAGGTTCACTTTTTGAGACCTTCCTGCCTGCATTTCTCTGGGTTTTTGCAGATCAGTGCCCGATGTTCCCTCTGAGGTGCAAAAGTGAAACCGATAATTACTATATCAATAGTAATTATTCAAAACATAATAATGGTTCATAGTGTTCCTTATGGTCACCACAATGTTAGTATTGCTTTGGGTGTTAGAGTGATGCAAACTACTCAAGATATAACCAACAAGAACTAAAGTTCGTAACCCACCACCGAATAGTAGACCAGTAAAATTATGTTAGTGGCACAATGACCCCGCAGGCAGGAAGGTACCTCTCCGCAAAGCGAAGTCATCATAATGCTACAAGTGTTCCATGTATATGATAATATAATACACATAAAAATATGAATAAGTCTTTTCGTATTAAGTGGCATTTTCAGTATTTTGAATAAAATGATTTATAAGGGATCGGTAAACAATACTGTACGCACCCAAATTATTTATAAAATGATTAAAGATGAATGATCTTAGAATTTTAATAGTATTTTGTAAATTAGGGCATGATTTAAATTGTTTGCGTAAAATAATGTTTAATATAATGTTAATGCTATGCAATGTTCTTTTGAAACACATTTTTTTTTTTTTTACAATTTTTAATTTATAAAAATATATAAGACGAGGGTTTGCTGTTTCTGTTCATGCAAAATATTAAAAAAAAATGATAAAATAAACAGATTCATGCTCCTTTCACACTTGTTTTGGAAACCATTATTCCATTCTAATCTTCAAGTTTTTAACCATGCTACAAAATTATAACTACCTACAAACACATTATAATCATATACATAAGATAATTAAAATAATTTCTATCACATACCTTCATCATCAGAAGAATAGCTATTGTAGGAAGCATTCGTATATGTCTTGGGCTTGTACTGATCTGACCTCAATGATTGACGGCTATGGTTAAGAGATCTTGCCAAAGATATTGTAGCCGGAGTACTTTTCCTGGTTAAAGGCGATTGCAACATTCTTTGCTTCCATTCCAACAATCGTTTCATTGATTCCTCACGCTAGAAAATAGAAAAAAAAACACTCACTTGAATATTATGCACTGAAAAACCTATGAAACTTGCCATAGCACAAACAAACAAACACAACTATTTAATTAGTATCTGATTCTATGTACCTGTTGCACTTTCTTTTCACCTTCTTTTTCTGGAGCTGTTGAAGGCAATCTTGCACTTGCAGACCTCATAAAGCCATCAGTATTAGTGTCATATTTAGCTGCCTCCTTAACATACCCACTAACATTAGAACCATCGCTCATCACACTGCCACTTCTATTCAAATATTCTTTTTGTATCTCCTTCTCTTTTAAGGTCCAATTAGAGTTCAACGCCTCTAAATCACCATATTTTGAGTTGAAACTGACATTATCTCGAGCCGTTGCAAACTCAGCTTCGTAATTATTATTTGTCATTTGGGAATACGCAGTACTGAGTTGCTTCTTTGCCAAACCACTAGCATATTTTGCAAGAGGAATCTCCATATTTCTCGGAGCCACACTTGGAACCAGTCCTTGTGTTAAGTACTGTGCGGATTGACGCATTTTCTCTGCATAACTCTCTTCAGAATAATACCTGTCAGAGCTAGGATCGTAATATGAATTAATGTCAAGACTAGACTTAGGTCGCTGCGGTGGCTCCTTGTATGTATCATAAGCTGAGCGAACGGGAGCAGTTTTATTTAACATTTCAGCCTTCGATTCATATTCAAGAAAATCTGCGCTATGGGGTCTTGGCATTGGTGGTTGGATCCCACTCGATTGCATCTTTTTTCTTCTTAGTACTGACGGTCCGCTGAATGTTTTCTCCTGGGGCTGAAAAGAAGACATGGCAAAAGTTTGAATTGTGGTTCTATATTAAAATCAAGAGGATTCAAAGACTTGATTGTCGTGTTTTACTTACATAATTTCCCGTGTTTCTTTGTTGTTGTTGTTGTTGATGACTAGAAATGCTGACACCATCACGATCTTGCGATGGATTTGGAGATTTAGCGTACGTTTTACCGTATTCATTTTCAGTTGCATATTGTGAATATACGTCCTCATAGTCTCCCATCTTTCCTTTATTATAAGCAGCCATCGTTGTTGATCTACCGTATGCATCTGGAGTCCTCCTCTCGGCTAACAAGCGTTCGTTGATAGCACTCCCCGCTCTTCCAGGCCTTGAACTTAATTCCCCATACACATCCCTGTTATAAGAATTCAAATCTAAATTCGATTTAGCATTATTTCTACTTTCAGCATTAATTTCATTCTGATTCAATTCGGCTCTTTCTTCCTTCATATTAGATCTTAAATTCTTATTTTGCATTTCATTTCGTTCGTCTTTAGAAGGAACGTCTTGAGGAGTCGAATCTTGAAGGAAAGGATTGCGTTGCGATTGCCTCTCGTATATTTGTTCTCTGTTCTCTTGTGCCACTTGTTGCTGACTTCGATTCCTATCAAAGTAAGGCGACTGTGCATTAGACTTATACATGGATGATGTACTGGGTTGGTTGTTCTCAAGTTTGTCAGTAACTGTGTTTGTTAATGGCAGAGACAGATGTTGCGTATCATATGGTTGTCTTTTTGTTTGATACTGTGGTTGCTGTTGTACTGGCGGTGGAGATTGCGGACTGCGAGTGTATGTGGGTTCTTGGTTTGGACTGGCCGGATAATTAGCGTGGTCTTGATATCGTGCGTGACTAGTGCCTTGACTGTAGTGTGATGCTGGCTTTTTGAGTAAATCATAGTTAGGGTCGTACCTGTAATGCATGAAAATGAAAAAGTACACTTTGCTGTTGGTTTGATCTGTTACTATAAGAAAACAAATATACAATTTAATAGAATTGTTCTTACATGTCAGGACTTGGTGAATTATAGCCTTCATTAGAGCGTCTTGGCTTAGGTGGAGCGTTAGCGTAGGTAGGTATATCATCGCCATCCTGAAACGACACAAGATTTTACAACTATAAATCATATAGCACGGTATTATTAATTTAGACCTAACCATCAATGGTGATACATTAGTAAATTTACAATCAATGTGCAGCGTCGTCGTCCGACTATTATCTGCAGTTATAACGACCATATAATGGCTGTCCTTGGTTCCGCTCTGGCTAACTAATTGCCGATCACCTGCACCGGTACAAAATACGTGCTTACAATAATACCAACCTCTGTCTTCGCAGCTGTCCGCTCACTCTGTTTTTGCGGCTGCTCACTGAAAATAGACATTAATGGATTTTAGAATCAACAGATTTGAACTTGAAACAACTGTTGAAATATTTTATTATCAATCATCAAGTAAACATTAATCTGTAACAAGTATCAACAAGCCGAGACTATCTACTGATCAGATCTCGAAGGTAATCTTACTTGGGGCTTTGCATTAATGCGGCCATGGTCAACGCCTTTACCCATTTCATCATGGCCTCCTGGTCGGGCGCAGCGAGGATGTAAGTTCTCATGTTTGCATGCTCCAGTTTAAAAGCATACTTTCGAAGTACTTTGTCTTCTGAAGTGCAACTAGATACTCTATACGATGGTAGAAGTACTGAACCTAGCAATTTTTCCTCGTCTTGACCTATAACATAAAAACAACGCACATTAAAAATACATTCCGGAAAAAAAACAACAGACTTTTTATTGTATTCCATCAAGTGAATAAACTCCCGTAGTAACAATATGGCATTGTGTACCTATTTATAAACGTTGATTGTTGTTTTTTACTTACTTTTATAGTAGAATAGGCAATACTCCGACAACACGAACCATCGTTTCCTCCAGACTTTCAATCCGTCTGATCCTTGTTTGTAAAGTATACCAGACATAGTAACTGGGGCTGATGGTATTCGTTGCGCTATAGGTGACCGCAGCGCTTGGTTGCCACCGCTACTTCTTCTACTATCAGACGACGGAGATTTAACGCTAGGACTACTAGATTCGCTAGACTTCATGGGTGATGCGACACTCATATTATTTTTTTGGCTTTGATTGTTATAATCCGATGGTGGAGACTGACTTTTCCCTTTATCAGCTTCGATTTGCCTTCTGTATTGTTGTTCCTGCTCTCTGTATTCAGCTTGCTGATTCTGATTCCATTGAGCTTCATATTGCCTGTTTTGTTTCTCGTATTCCTTATACTCATTGTTTTTAGCATAACTGTCAATATCTTTTTGTATATCAGGGCTACTATATTCTTTGAAGTCGTTTTTACTACTGTATCGATCTGTAACCGATAAATCTCTATAAGAACCATCAGAGTATATACTGTTTTGTAAATTAGGTGGTGGTTGAACTCCATGTATTTGTTGAAGCAACAATTGTCGTTCAGCAAACTTCTGCTGTTGATGCATCTGTGCCTGATTCTGATAGTGTAATTGTTGTTGAAGTTTCATTTGCTGAATTTCACTGTACTGTCTTCGTAATAATTCAGTGTTGCTCTGTGGTCCTGTCCTATTGGAATATGGTAGATATGGCTTTGATCCGTACTGATTAGGGTTAACATTAGGCCTATACATAGGTTGATGATTTTGGTATATTTGATTGGTATCTTTCGGTGGGTTGCGTTTTAAATAATCTTGATAGACTTCCGCGTTATATCCCTTAGGGATATTGTGGAGTAGCTCGTGATTTACATTTTGATCTGTGTGCACATCAGTTCTTTCGTGCCTCGGAGGTGACTGCGGGTAATTATAGTTATCATTTGCTCCATAATGCCTGGCGTAATCGTGATTGTGTCCAGTGCCATATAAATCGTGTCGGTTTTCAAGGAGCGGAGATCGTGCATTCATGTTGGAGTGATATTGACTCTGCAGTAATTGGTGCATGACGCCATTTGGTTGTATTTGGCCTGTTTGTGAAGAACTTAAGTGGGCTAGTTGTGGGTGCTGCTGCGAGTAGATCTGCTCTGGGTGCACATGATGAGCCATGAGATGTTGCTGGGTAAGCGGCTGTTGCGTCGCCGGCGCTATCTTTTTGTTCTCCATTTGGTATTGGCTCTGTGCTGCCGGTGGATCAAGCCTGAAACAAAAAGAAACGTCAATCAAGCTATTGTATTGTGAAAGGATTATTCACCGTTGACACGTATGGCATAATAAAAGTTTATGAAGAATGTGGTCGCGTGCTCGATAAAGTGAACCGAAACAATTCAATTTGAGTCGCTTAATCAAAATATTATCATCGTAGGCTGGATAACGTGCGTTTGAAGGATTACTGTATATATGTTAAAGAAGCAGGTTGCGTACAATCACGTAATGCTTTGGGGCGTCGCGCCGCCTGTACAACACCTGCCAAGCATTCAGACTATAATACTTTTATTACTTCAAATACAATGGAATTTTATACGTGAAAATAAACCTAATCATAGCCAACACTTCATACTGTATAATTTATAACATGTTAGTTAATTAAGTACCTAAGTGTTGGAGTCGAGAAAGTGAACAATGTAAATAAATTCCCATTCATTTTAAATGGAATTAGTGGTTAGTGTTACGAAGAACCAGAGATAACATCTCGGAGGTTCCATTCCTATTCCGAAAGATTGGAACTGCCGATTGATTTTTTTTTTCACATTTCAGTACATAACCCACTGACTTTGAAAGGGACAGTCGAAACGTACGTAGCTATATGCACTCAGAATGCTTTTGTTATTACTCCGTATATGAGCCATTTTTTTTGCGCAAACCTTTTTTGGCCCGGAAACCATCAGTGCACGCTTCAGTAATCATTCCAGAGGCGCTGAACCGCCATGGTAGATCCAATGACATCCTGAACGCATTATTGTAGAATACGCGGCATATAAGTTCAATCAACATGGCGACCTTCAATGTCCAGCTTAGCGGGCGGCTACGCGTAACCATAGCAAGGACGGCCATTTTAGTTCAATATATTTGCCACGTACTATACTAACTAATTTTAAAAACTCCGCTTCCGAATTCGGTTGCGAGTAGATACTATTTTCTTTACATCCCTACAAAGAATACATACAAAGAAATCTTAAGCCGTCTTAGCTATCGTTGTATCTGTCTGCGTGTTAGACGTCCAACCCTTACTGTAGAACACGTAAAAAAACTATTTTCATGGGAGTGTTAGCACGCAAAATCAGGCAGTTTTATAGTCACTTCCCACGCAAATATAAGGCATGCTGAAAAACTTGCGAGCTGTGTGTGAATTTATTAATATTCTAGTTTCTTATGGCAACTCGTAAACAACTTTTTACTATTAGTACTCGCTGAATGAACATGAGTTCCCAAGAAATGCAGTACAAATAAGTGATCAGTGTATTCTTTACCGGCCATCCGGTCTGGGATCATCAATACGTAGACTTCTCGCAGTTAATAAAGAAAATCAAGATTTTTCTCACTCAATCTCCAAGCGAACGCCAGCGTTTGCGCGTGATTTCGTGCCATTCGGTTAAACACCACGCGAACGCGTTCGCATAGATTATGAAAAATTGTGCGTTTTCTTATAGAGTATTTATCCAAGAAGGTAAATAAAAAGTTTTTCATGAAGTATTCTGTAAGTGTATAAGCAAACCTTTTCGTTAATAAGGTTCAGTTGAAAACCAGCGTCAGGCAACTACCACGTAGCTGTCTGGCATTTTTGCTGAAGTGGACCTATTTGGCGCAACCGTGAGACATACAATGTTAGTTTTATCCTTTTTTTTATCTTAAGTGTCTACATGTTGTTTCTACATTGTGTGTGACTATATGTGTCAAATAAAATATTTTTCTTCCTTTCTTTTTCTTTTTTCTTTTCTATAATCCATAGGGATTCAATGGCCAAAACGTAACGAGTCAACAACCAAAAAGAAACAAGTCAAGACCTTGTAGGTAGTTGTCGATCGTTGCGTACTAACAACCTACAGTTCAAAGGCCTCGCTCAGCTGGCGTTTACTTAAAGAAATTAATTTCATACGTGCGTAAATTAATTCGATTTAAAAAATGTACTTTATTTTTTTAAATTTTCTTTTTGCAAATCGATAGTATTTCATGTACCGAATCGACCCTCCGCGGGATCTCCGAGCGGAGATTAAGCGGTCCAAGATGGAGGCCCGCAACGTCTGGCTGGGGTCTCTGAATGCAGACCCGTGGGGACGCCCATACAAGATGGTACGGGAGAAACTCCGTCCATGGGCTCCCCCACTGACTCAGAGTCTCCGGCCAGAGCTCGTGGAGGGTGTGGTCAGCACTCTGTTCCCTACGCGGGGGGTACACTCCCCCCCGTCTATGGCTCCGCCAACACCGGCAGTACCTGACGCGGACCACGACGACGACGACGATGTTCCAGAGGTGACCGAGGTAGAGATGAGAGTGGCGGTACGAAGGCTGAGTGCCAAGAATACCGCCCCAGGACCTGACGGCCTGCCTGGGAGGGCCTGGGTCCTGGCTATGGAGGCTCTCGGGCCTCGATTGAGGGGGCTCTTTAGCGCATGTCTGGAGAGGGGCCAGTTCCCACTTCGCTGGAAGACGGGGAAACTGGTCCTCATAGCGAAGCCTGGGCGCCCTGCGGACTCTCCGTCCGCGTACCGGCCCATTGTGCTGCTCGACGAGGTGGGCAAGCTCTTTGAAAGAGTCATTGCAAACCGCCTCGTCGCGCGCCTTGCAAGGGTGGGGCCGGACCTGTCGGACGGACAGTTCGGTTTTCGCAGGATGCGCTCCACGGTGGACGCCATCATGCGCGTGCGAGCCCTCACGACGGGGGATGCGGTGTCCCAGGGCAGGTGTGTCGTGGCAGTGTCCTTGGACATTGCCAACGCCTTCAACTCCCTGCCCTGGAGTTGCATTGGAACGGCACTCCGGTACCACCGGGTGCCCGACTACCTCTGTCGTGTGATCGAGGCCTACCTATCGGAGAGGTATATCATCTACCCCGGTCACCAGGGAGAGTGGAAACGTCGAGAGATGTCGTGCGGTGTTCCGCAGGGATCGGTACTAGGACCACCCTTGTGGAACATCGGGTACGACTACGTGCTGCGCGGCGACTTCCCCGACGGGGTCAGCGTGGTCTGCTACGCGGACGACACGTTGGTCCTAGCGCGGGGAGAGTCGTACCGGACGGCGGTCGAATTAGCGACACGCGGGGTTGCGATGGTCGTTGACAGGATCCAGCAGTTGGGACTCGAGGTGGCACTGCACAAGTCCGAGGCCATGTGCTTCCACGGCCCCCGGGGTGCGCCACCACCTCGTTCCCAGCTAACGGTAGGAGGGGTTCACATCAGCGTCGGGTCGACGATGAAGTACCTGGGACTCGTCCTCGACAGCTGGTGGAACTTCAGGGAGCACTTCCGACGTCTGGCTCCCAAACTGAATCGGACTGGGGCTGCTCTCGGGCGGCTCCTGCCCAACCTCAGGGGACCAGACGCCTCCTGCCGGAAGCTCTACGCGGGAATCGTTCGGTCCATGGCTCTCTACGGGGCTCCGGTGTGGGCACCGACGTTGCAACAGCAACCGAGGACCCAGCTGAATGCGTGCCAGAGGGTCATGGCAATACGCATGGTGCGAGGGTACCGAACGATCTCCCGCGAGGCGGCGACCCTCCTTGCTGGCCAACCGCCGTGGGATCTGGAGGCAACAGTCCTTGCACACATGCACGACAAGCGCATGGAGATGCAACGCCGGGGCGAAATTCCGCTGCCACGACAAGTCGAGGCATGGCGGACAGAGCTCCGGCGGGATCTCATGGCGAAATGGCGTCAACGACTATCGCAACCTCGTTCGGGGCGCGCCACAATTGGGGCGATAAGGCCCATCCTTGGGGCGTGGCTGGAAAGACCTCACGGCGTTCTCAACTTCCGCACGACGCAGGTGCTTACCGAACACGGAAAGTTCGCTAAGTACCTGTTCCGGATTCGTGCGGAGGATTCGCCCGGGTGTCGCCACTGTGCGGAACATCCGGAGGACACGGTGGAGCACACTGTAGAGGTGTGCCCCGCCTGGGCGGAGCATCGCCGTGTCCTCGTGGGGGTGATCGGCGGCAGCGATCTCTCTCGCCGGGCCTTGGTTCAGGCCATGGTCCGTAGTGAAGAGGGATGGCAGGCGGTCGCCTCCTTCTGCGAAGCAGTAATGCTAGCAAAGGAGGAGGCCGACCGCATCAGGCAGAGGCAACGGGGCGCTCGCCCCAGCCGCCGCCGGGATTCCGATCCCGATTTCCGGCCACCGTAGGCGCGGGCTTGCGGACGGCGTGCAATGGGTAGCACGCTGTCCGATCGTCCGGTAACCGACCGGACCGAGCCCAAGTCGTCGACGGCGCGTTCTGTTCCCGCGCGCCTCAAGGAGCTGTCAGCACACCGAAGAGGCCCAGCCTGCTAACTGCAGGCAGGCAGGGTCGAAGCCTACTGGGGTCATGGGTTAGTTCCGAAAGGAGTGCTCGACCCCGGCACGATAGGCTACGAAGGAACGGGGTAGGTTTTTAGTCAGTAAGAGTCTGACACTACTTCCCGCTCCGCCCAAGGGCGGGATTTGTCATTGGATGATTTTACCTACCATAAAAAAAAAAAAAAAAAACCCTCCGCGGGATTAAAACGACCAAAATTTAACGGTGTATAAGCAAACCTTTTCGTTATTCCCTATAATCCCTATATATATCTACATATAGATGTGGAATAAAACGTTAATTGTGCTCTTTTAACCACCATTTTTTTTTTTTCGAAATACTAGCAAAAAATGTTATAACTGTAAAAACTGAATACCTATCTACTTTAATTAATAGGAGAACTTAAATTGCTTGTTGACTTGTATAACTAACTATACACATATATAAAATTGAAGTTTCAATATTATTATTTTTTTTTTACTAAATGTAAATATATTCGGTATCTACTTACCTAAATTTCTTTCTAATCTTTAAATTTTGTGTCTGTAGATCTATCTGTCTCTTGGTCTGTCTGTCTATTGGTTTGTTCCAGCTATTCTTCGAAACAGCTGGAACAATATTGATGGGACTTTCACTAATAGATGTCTATATTTCTAAGGACTAAATTAGGGTATTTTAATTAAGTTATCCCACAAAAAAAAAAAACTTAAATTGTGATCCAATAGCATTGTGCTGTTAAACGACACTGGCGCCGACTTAGGGCTGATTTCACCATTCAATATAAAAACTCAGTTCAACTAAACTGAGCTCAGCGTAATCTAGTTTAAAGACCCGTTTAAGAAACGCGATTAGTTTCTTGGTGAATTTGGTTAAGGGCCAAATTCACTCAGTTTCAATTCTTTTGTTGTCGCCCATGTTTACGACACGTGTCTTTAAACTAGATTACACTGAGCTCAGTTTAGTTGAACTGAGTTTTTATATTGAATGGTGAAATCAGCCCTTAGTCGCGGGTACGTGCTAGTCTATTATATATTGAACTATGAAGTATGTAACCGATAATAGGTACCTTAATTGGCAAACACGCATTGCCTAAAATAAACGTAAAGTAACATTTTTGAAGTATCTCTGACCTAATTAATTTATCATTGATTAATGATAGTGGAACTAATATTGTTAAACGTTAACATTAATCTACCAGTTATACAATGATGAAGACTATTCGACTTAAATACTTTAATTATAAATTAAAGTACAGAAAAAATCATAAACAATCTGAGTTCTAATTTATTATTTAACTACGCCTAGTCAACACTTTGCGTGACCAGTACCTCTACCATGAGTTTTAAGCAATAGTATTCGTCGCTACTCGATACCGACGCCGTAAATATTTTGTATGGCAAATTTTGGTTCTGCAAGTGACCGCTAGAGGCGCTGCAAAATTTGCCATACAAAATATTTACGGCGTCGATATCGAGTAGCGACGAATACTATTGCTTAAAACTCATGGTAGAGGTACTGGTCACGCAAAGTAAAATATTTTGTATGGCAAATTTTGGTTCTGCAAGTGACCGCTAGAGGCGCTGCAAAATTTGCCATACAAAATATTTACGGCGTCGATATCGAGTAGCGACGAATACTATTGCTTAAAACTCATGGTAGAGGTACTGAGGGCTTTTACTTCGGCAAGAGGTTAAGTATTGCCATACTACGTGGCAATACCGCCAGCCTTTTGGACACAGTTCCATTCGACAGCGATGCGGAGAAATTTCTCGACGTGATAATTATTTTAGTAAGACGTAATTAAATAGTTGAGTTAATTAAGTTTTACATGATTATAAGTATATTATTTAATGAAAAAATCCGCTGAATATAAAGTTTACTGGAACTGTTGATATCTTCAGATTGATTTTGAATTATAAGTTTAATTATAATTCAAAATCAATCTGAAGATATCAACAGTTCCAAAGTGTGCGTTCATAAAACCTATTAATAAATCCATTTAGTTATTCACGGAATACACACACACACTAATCAATCTCCCTGCCGTCTACCAATTGATAGATAAATTTGAAAACCTCAGTATCATAACTTCACTTCATAATAACTTGCTACACACGCTCCTGTCACTCTCATCCTGGCCAATAATGAGCTTCGATCCATCACTCATCTCCCGCGCAGCATCCGGCATGAAAGCGACCACTACACTCTAATGACCGGAAGATGAGTCCATGTCGGCAGTCGTTGTATTCATCTGCTTGTGTCGTGTACAGCCGCTTCCTGAACGTAACGATAATGAGTCGTTTTGATCGTGAGGTCGGTAGATGAAGTGCTCGTACGCATGGTTATAAGAGAGTATACCGGTAACATGTCGCTTTACGTCTAGTGTTCCGCAACTGATAGAAAACCGACCAGGGCCTCATGTCTGCTATTACAATAGTTTCAGAATCGCCTATCATTTATTTCATCATGGTTGATTTTGACAAGTTTGGTAATCTACTAATATAATGGCGTCACTATGACTTTCCAACAGTCAATCACTGACACACCATTAAAAGAAATAGTAATCTCGTACATAATTGCAAATGAATTTCTGACTTATGGGGTAATCTGCTAAAATTTTGTCAGTTCCTTTGATTAGTGACTTACCATTAAATTTGTTTGAATACGACAAAGTCATTCTACCATCATTTGTTTACGAGACAAATAACAGACCAAAGATCGACCATTATGATTTAGCAGATTAAGAACTTTTACCAAAATGACAACGGAAATGTGTTGGAATGTCGAATTTACAAAAATAGCAGAGTTGGGCCCCTGTTAACAACTCGGCGTTGGTTCTCAAAACTTTGGAGCTGTGGTTCAAAGAGTGCATCATTGCCGATGATTCTCTTCGCTCAATTCGCAATTGACTCAAGCGTATGAAGCAAGCGAAAGATGAGAGCATACTCCATACACGATCAAACTTTCTCAAGAGATAAAGTTTAAGCAGCTGTTCCATATATGCTAATGTTAAAAGTATCAAATTCTTCCGATCCCCAAATAGTTAGAAAATACGTCTAGTTTTAGAATTTAGTCTATTTTGGAACGTATCTAACCGGATGCAGCCGAATACCAGTATTTTACATATCACGACTGCCTTCACCAACCAGTAATTGGGAAACACGATACCCGTTGGTACGACTGCCATTAGATTTGCAGACATCTGACCACGCGTAACGACTGCCAAGGGTCTAATGAAGACCACCAGGAACAACGACATATTTAATAAGCGGCAAATAAGTTCAACACGTTAGTATGGTTACACGCAGATTCCCCCTCAGATCTTACTTCGATTTAGACCCGAAAATCGGTAACTGCGTATTTAAGGTCGACCGCCATGATGGTTCAACTTGTGTGTGGAGGATTATAACGTGTTTGTTGAGGAACAAAATTACGCATTTTTGCGTTACGTGTTAATCCTAAAGATTTTTAACGTGTACCAAATGGTTTCGCTGAATATCCAAAGAACGTCTTCATCACAACCAATAAATACTCGTTACATGAAAATGCATAACACCAACTCATCAACCAAGCATACGTGGGGAAAAGTTACTCTTTGAAAAAGCATTATGAACTTTTAACTAAGAAAGTTATAACTGAGGCATGTAAAAGATATAAAAAAGTAAACTAGACGACCGTCACTGTCTAGACATTTGAAATATTTCCGATCGGTGATAGTTGTCTCACACGTAATGTTTTGTCTACTAAATTGATGTAATACATTCTATCGACTTCCATTCATTATGTATGAGATGTTTTGTAGGAAGAACGTTTAAAAGAGTTACCGTAGCTCTAGAATCCAAAGAGCAAATGAAGTAAGATAGGTGGCTTTTAGTCAGTAAGTGTGATACACCTTTTCTTACATCTATGACCTTTTCTTTAGTGCGGTTGAAGATATTTGAGGAAATAAGGACAACAAGGGCTCAAAAATATATATACAACTTTTTAGTTTGCACATTCATTTAAAATTACTCATAGATAGAATGATTTAAGTTACAAAGGTCGTCGCCATTGCAACTTTGAGTTACTGAGGTGCAATGCCCAAATTATTTGTTTAAGTTATAGAGGGTTCTTATTTTAAGTAACAGAGGTTTTGACCTCCGAGGGGAAGGGAACACTGCATTTTATGAATTTATAAAGGCTTTTACGCTGTCGAGGTTTAAGTTAACTAGGTTCTACTGTGTATATATTCCACTCAGATTTGCTACTGCATTCCTTATAGCTCTCTAATTTCCGGCTAATTACGTAGTCAGGTCTTAAGTAAGTAATGAATGACGCAAGTCACCTAAATATACTTTAGCTGGACGGATTTATAAAGTCGTAGTTCTTGCCAACGCGCTACAGGATATTATGAAGGAATCGGTCTTTAATTAAATGCTTTGGAATCTATTACGGAGTTAATGTTATAGCTAAGCCATAATGTGACGAGTTCCGACGCAATACGTCGTCTTAATATGATTAGGGTTTTATTATGCCATAAAACGTTTTCTGCTCATAATAAAAATAGCTCATCAAACTATCTCTTATTGAAGAGAATAGATTTTATTTCTTACACAGACACGTAATATAAATTCTAGTCCATACTAACGACTCATCCCAGCTTCACAAGGCTATTTAATTTTTTTTATTCTTGACTATTCTCTACTATAATATGTGTATACGTATAATGTATTTTAAACCTTAACCGTTGTCACGAATCACACTGTCTATTGATAAAAACTGCATGTAAATACTTTCAGTTGTTGTTGACCGATAGACACCATGGGAGACTTTGTTTTAATTTATATAGGAAGCTTATAAAACTTATATACCTATAGCATCTTACTTTCTAACACTATATCTTCCCCTCGGACAGCCATTGCGCATGGACGTGTTTACCCAAATAGTTTATTTAATTAAATCAATGTTTAAATTTTAATACAAAAACTAAAATAAATCGTCAAGTTTAATTGTCGAAAAGTACCAGGCGTGCAAAGTGTTGCAAGAGATCGAGTCCTGCCGCGAGCGAGGTGAGAAAGCAAGTTACCATCTCTGTCGACTGCGCGTGAGTCACAACCAATTGACTCCGCCCTCCAAACTGACAATTAGCAATTACAAGCGCCTAACATATCACACCAAGCAACGTGTGTCAACGCGTCAATCATTTGTCACTCTAGACGTAAGGTGCATATTTTCATTTTTTCTAAATGATGAAGCGGACGCCACCTAAACCTAGCAGTGAGCCTCTTCTTCACCACAGTTCGGAGCCAGATTTGACAACACCTGATTCGGAACAAACATTGGCCAGAATCACTTTGCGACAAAGACGTAAACATGATTCTGAACAATCAATTGAGATGAATTCTCTCCGGGAAGACATTATGTCATCACTTCATACCTTGAGAAAGGAGCAACAAGAGAAATTTAGTATGATGCAATGTAATTTAGACCAAATAAAGGTACAAAACACGGAATTGAAAAAAACGGTTGAGTTCTTGAGTGGAAAATATGACGATCTCATGACTAAATTGGCCTTTTTGGAAAGGGAAAAGAAGTGCACATTGGAGTATGTAGGATTTTTAGAGGATAAAGTCGAGATCATGGAACGTAATTCAAAATCATCAAGTTTAGAAATTCGCAATGTACCGAAAAAACCTAATGAGTCAAAGGATGACCTTATAGACATTGTAAAAAATCTGGGAACTACTGTGAGCACCGAAATACAAATGGCTGAGCTCAGGGATGTTTATCGGCTCACCAGTAATAGAAAACACCAAACTGGTGGGCCAATTACCGTTGAATTCACGTCAACCATAATGAAGGATAAACTTCTAAGGAACATAAAAAACTACAATCGCGACCACAGCACCAACCGTCTAAACAGCTCACACATTAAAATGCCGGGAAATAGTCCCATATTCATTTCTGAGAGTCTTACTACCAAAGCCAGGAAGCTGTTCTATCAAGCAAGAGAGTTTACAAAGCTAAATGGCTATGCGTATCACTGGACATCACATGGCAAAGTTTACATAAAAAAGAAAGAGGGAGCGCCGGCAAAAAGAATAACACAGGAATCCGACTTTGAAGGTCTAAAACTACAAGAAGAATGACTAGATACACTTATTAACACCCAACAACGTGGTCTACCTAAAATATTGATGCTTCATTTGAAAATTGCATGCCTTGTTAACTTTCTTGTATTTAACATAGTTTTAAGTATTTTTCTTTTGTTTCTTATATTTTTGTACGTGTTCGCTAGCATACTAAAACCAAAGTACATTAGAACACTATACATCCAATTACTACACACCACAACAATTAACAAACACAATACATTTAATGCATTTTATCAGTTTTTACTGTACATATTCTCAGTTATCTCACCGTGTTTTCTACATCACACTCACATACTCATCACCAGCTTTTACACATGGATACGCCCGCGTGGAACCGAGATAAACGATAGCCCATGTGTTGTTACAAGCTGTAGACTGTCTGTATGCCAAGTTTCTTTCAAGTCCGTCCAGCCATTTTTGCGTGAAAGAATAGCAACCATCTTACCATCCATTCATCCACTCATCCTTACAAACTATCTCACTTGTAGTGTTAATAAGATTATTACACGGTTCCATTTTTGCTTCTTTACTTTGTGTTTGTCTGAACTTGTTAATGATATTGTAGATCCATTGTGTACAGAATATTATATGACGCCCCGGTCTGGTACACCCATAAAAATACTATTTAACAGTGGATAGTGTGACAGAAATTATTACGAATATAGATCAGCTCTCAGTCTCTACCGTACTTAATTGTGACCCCGAAGAATGCACTAGCTATGTCAAAAACCCTTCCAAGCAATTAAAAATAATTACTCAGAACATTCGCTCTATTCATGCAAACTTGGACTCTTTCTTAACTCTCCTCCATCGAATAAACCTTGATTGTGAAATACTTGTACTGACTGAGTGCTGGCTGAAGCGTTATAATGATTCTATCCCAATTATCGATAACTACTCTTATTATCAAACAAAAAAACACTTAAACCAGAATGATGGTGTGGTCCTTTATGTTAAAAATATAGAAAACTACACAGTCGAAGAACCTGACTTCTCAGATGCTAGTTGTCTAGTGCTAAAAATTGGCAATGATAAGGCAATAATATGTATTTATAGATCTCCGTCTTTTAGGGACATAAGTAACTTCCTCCAGTCCCTAAACTCTCTTTTAACAACCCTGATTACATATAAAAATATAGTTATAGTTGGTGACATTAACCTAGATATCGCTTGTACTATAACCTCACACCAAACTTCGGACTATCTCGATCTCATAGCCTCCCATGGTCTGCTACCTGCTCACTCACTTCCCACTCGAGAGAGTACGTGTCTTGACCACATCATGCTTAAATCTAACTTGACTGCACTCACCATAGTATTACATGCATCCGTCACTGACCATAATCCTGTAATGCTGTGCCTTGATCTGAAACGATATGTTAATTCACGCTCGTGCAACATTCTAAAGACTAATTACGAAACTCTTGATACTGATATGAAGACTACTAATTTCCAAGCAGTTTATGAACTTACCGATGCTAATGAAGCTACAAAAAGTTTAGTTACCACACTAGCTAGACTCATAAGTACTCACACTTCTATAATCAGGATCCCAAATAATAAACGCTTACTCAAACCGTGGATGACCGTTGGCATGCTCCGCTGTATGCGTAATAAAGATGCAATGCACAAAAAACTCAAGCTATCTCCAAACAATGTTATATTAAGGGTTACTTATAAAAGATATAGGAACTTCTGCACAAAAATCACAAAGAAGCTAAGGAGAAGTTTTGACAAGAGAGAATTGAAAGAGGCTTCAAAAGACAATAAAAAAATTTGGAAGGTGATAAAGAGAGTAACTAATACAGACAAGCCAAACATACCCAATACTGATTTATTGGCTTATTCTACTTCACCTCAGCTCTCGGTGGACAAAGTAAACAAGTTCTTTTCCAACATCGGGAAGGAACTTGCTGATAACTTTTCTTGTCCACCTGGTAGTCATAAAATTCCACCAGACATTGCTTCCACATCTTCACCTTTACAATCATTCGTCATGTTAGACACCGACGAGATGGAGGTTGGAGAGGTACTAATGTCACTTAAGTCAGATTCTGCTATAGGCTGGGACAATATTTCAACAAAGTTTTTAAAACGCTATTCATCAATAATAGTCCCCTTGCTCACACATATTTTTAATATCTGTTTCCATACCGGCACTTTCCCCTTGTACTTTAAGAAAGCCATCATACACCCAATTCACAAAAGTGGGAGTAAAAAACTTGTAAATAATTATCGACCTATTGCAGTGCTACCGTCCATTTCTAAAGTTCTTGAACGCTTAATTAACAAAAGACTTGTGACTTACATGGAAGATAAAAAGTTGTTTTCTCCCAACCAATTCGGTTTTAGACGCAATAAATCTACCAGCAGTGCTGTGATTGACCTAATCGACTATGTTACTAAAGGTATTGACAGTAAAAAGAAAGTATTGTCAATTTTTTTGGACTTGAGAAAGGCTTTCGATACGGTTTCGATTTCTGACTTGATAATAAAGCTGGAGGAACTCGGGATTCGTGGCCAATCACTTAACATCTTTAGGGACTACCTTCAAAACCGAACTCAGAGTGTTAAAATACAAAAATATCTCAGTAGAGAGGAACCGGTGACATTCGGCGTTCCCCAGGGCAGTGTGCTTGGCCCCACCCTATTTCTAATTTACGTCAACCAACTATGTAATCTGAGTTTGGAAAGTGGAAGAATCGTGGCGTTTGCTGATGACACCGTCCTTACCTTTTCTGGCGACACTTGGGATGACACTTTCGATTCCGCACAAAAAGGACTAAATAGCGTTCTACATTGGCTCAAAAGACACATTCTCACAATAAATACTGACAAAACTAAAATTCTTACGTACAGCTTACGGAATTCCACTCAACCTCCAAATTCATACGCTTTAGTAGCGCATTCATGTTCACTATCTGGCACTGCAACATGTACATGTCCAGAATTAGAACGTTGTCGAACCATCAAGTATCTCGGTGTGACTCTTGATGATTGCCTGAGTTTTGCACCTCATATAGAGTTACTGACGAAAAGAATCAGAAAGCTGATTTTTGTTTTTAGTACTCTTCGTCACATCGCAGAACCTCAAGTTATTAGGTGTACATATTTTGCTCTCTGTCAGTCTCTCTTAACTTACTGTGTATGTGCTTGGGGTGGTGCACCCAAAACGATACTTTTGAAGTTAGAACGAGCTCAGAGAGCCGTCCTGAAAGTCAGTACCTTTAGGCCCATCCTCTTCCCAACTGAAGAACTGTATAGGAACTGTAAAGTCCTTACGGTCAGACAATTATTTGTACTGCACATTCTACTATACCAGCATCAAAAAACCTCCTACGAAATAATCATCACAAGACGCAAAGACAAAGTATGCCAACCCTTCCGGTGTAATTACTCTTTTACAAGAAGATTTCTCTGTTTTCAAGGTCCCCATCTCTACAATAGTCTTAACAAAATACTGGACTTTTACTCACTCCCTATATTATCATTTAAAAAGAAACTTAATGATTGGCTACAAACACTTAATTATAACAACACTGAAAGCTTATTATTGACTCAATACAGCTCTCGTTAAACCCCTTTCTTTCATCATTTTCTCATCGCTCGCTACCATTACTCACCAATATAGAACACATACATACATACATATACACCCATCACACACCCATCACACACCCCTTCACACACTACACGACTCCACTCATAATTATTTTTCGTTTTTAATTTATTTCCTTTTCTTAATAGTTTATTTGTCTGTTTACCTATATCACATAATTAATACAGTTGTCTAAATACAAAATGGCTTGTACCTAAATGAAATTATAAACATCCAATAAAGGGTCGGGCCCAGCATCTTTAACACAAGTTGTCTTGGCAACTTAGCAAGGGTGCTGGTGTCACCACATTTTTTGTATATTTACCTTAAACTGTATGTACTACCATGTATTTAATGTAAAATGTAAAACTTGATGCAAATAAATTATTATTATTATTATTCTGTTATCGGCACTAAAGTACCTAATCGCGGTTCACGCGAACTAAATACCAAGACTGACCGAGACAAACATTAAATAAACTTTGGCAAATTATCAAATTTCGCGCGCACTGAAAATAAACCAGACGTTCTAAATATTAAACTGAGTGATGCGTTCAGTTTTTGCCGTTTCCGAAGTGTTAATATCGATACAATTTGTCTGGAAGCCACGGGACTTAGTGCTAGGTTGTAAATAGGGTAATTATCGGTGATATTGTTTGCGCGGCGCCCTGGCCCAGAGTTGGTCCACTTGGCAGCGAGCCAACAATGTGGCGGGCCCGTTTGCACCACGAGACGACCCGCGATTTATCTGCCGTTCAATGTCAATCCTACCTTAGGTTGACCTATATTCGCTTACGATGCTCTGATTCTATCGTAGATCAAAGGTGATATTTTGAGACGCGATTGTGACAGTGTGTTGCTGTCTATTGTCAAGTTTTCTTTGCGAAAGTATCGTCGGTTATGCCTTCGTACAAAATGACATACAATTACGCAAGTAAGGCATTAATGGGTTAACTCATATGCCCGATCAAAGTCGGCCACATCGACTTGTCTATCAAAATGCCAACGCAAGCTTTACAGCATCAAGCTTCATCACGCTAACAAGACTGACAGAGTGACAGCTGACTGTTCACATTGTCAGTCACAGACAAGCACTGAACGATGGTACTCCTTTTAGGTTAACTTAATTTATGTACTTAATTATGCTATGTTGATGACTATTCAACTTGCTAACAAATAAAAAAACTTGAGTTGAAGTCAGTGAAATTTGAATGTAATTCATTAATTAGTTGTTTACAACGCTTACGTAAGTGTTAATTTTATTGTGCACGCATTACCATAACTAAATATTAATTAGAAACACTGCGCCCAAAATGTATGAATGGCTATTAGATGTAATTTATTGTTTGCAAAGACGTTGTCGTAATATTTGAGCTAAAGTTATTGCAAATATACGAAATAAACATCGAGAAAGTCCACATCTTTTCCTCTATAATAATAGACCCGTCTAATATTACTTCGCACGTAACTGTTGATTGGTAATTTAGCACCAAACGTGCTATTGACTCTGTGTGACGTTTGCTTCAACGTTTGCCTCATTATAGTCATTCACAACAAAAATAGACAAAGTCGCCTTAATGATCGCACTGTTCTGTGAAATGTTAATGCTACTTTAATAGTAGTTATAAAATGCTTAGGTAATCAACTCTGAAACTGTGCCTAACTAACTTTTAGTACTTGTAGGTTACACACGCACATCCTAACTGAGAACTTTCTACAAATACTCTAATGTCTTTAGGAAGAAAATTAAAGAGCACTTCCTTTCACAATTGTCATAATATTATATTTGTATTTATTAGTATGTCTAACGTATTTTTTATATTATACTTTATTCTGTAGGTTTATATTTTATACTGGATTCTACTCTGGAATTTGATCTCTCTCTCTATTACCTACTCAAATTCTTGCTAAGTTAAGCTTGCCTTTGTAAATAGGTACATGAATTGTCAAATCTCTATGTCCTATGTTTTTGTCTACAATAAAGACGTAAGAATTAGGGATGTGAGTATCCAGTATTTTCTAAGAAGTCTACCGTTATTAGAATTCTTAACAATGCCCTAGCAAGTTATAGAGCACGTAATGTAAATGAAACCACAAACACAGAAAGTACCTACTCGCGGTACTCGCGGTACCGCAAGACCAATAACAAATTCGGAACACGATTTTCAAATAACATGGTCGTTTGTTTATTTGTATAACGCTACCACCATTTTCATTCACAACGCAATGCTGATTGAAAGTTTAGAAATCTCTGACTCAATTCTTACTCATTTTACCTACAGTAAGTATCCGGGTTGAACTGTCAATTTCCTAAGACACCAATGTCTGATCAGATAGCAAAATAAATTGGAAAAATATGAGATTCGAAATACAAAACCTTCGAATGACCTATTTTAATCTAAATGCCAGTAAATCAAATTGGTTCTCCGTCTAAAACAGTATCAAATGACATCATTGATGAAGCCATATTATTTTATAAGGCAGTCGTCACCTTAGCTGCTTCAAATGAAACGATGCTTTGAACGAATGCAATGGTTATGAGCTGGAAGGAAATAATTATCTAGACAATCATTACCCGTGGTTGGTTGGAGCATATAAAGTGGTGAGTCCAGTAGCCAGAGCCTAGAGTTAAAATAACTGCATCCTGGAGCCTTGCGGTCGCAAAATTATGCCCAAGTGCAATTAAATGGGTGTCTTAGCATGTAAATTGCAAGATTGACTGTTAGTTATCGAGTCACGTTCATTATTACGTTACTTGTTTGCTTTGCTATGTAAATCGTGAATTGAATGGGCACCCACGTTAGTAGGTAAGTACTAATTGCTCGTTACTGTCGTTAATTGGTATATTTGATTTTTCTTGAATAATGTCGTATCTGTATCACAACCTAATTGGCGTTAAACGAATCCATTAACATTCCGAAATTTATGGAAATTGACAGACACAATGTAAAATTATATTTTCATAGTGAGATGGTGCAAAATTGCGTTTTCGCATCGTACTTGTCGCTTTACACAAACTGGCTTTCGGTAACAAGCTAGATTTTAATTAGGTCCACTGTCTACGGACGCGTAGCTTCATCGATGCGTATTTGTCATTATACGCTTAGTGTACCTGTAGCGTCGTGTCGTCCTGTCGTTGCTGCTTCATCGACAGAGGCTCAAAATTTTGTATGCAAGCTGTGAGCAGGCGTACATCATAAGCGAATATGCGTCTATGAAGCTGCGCGACCGTGGCCAATAGGCCTTAGTCAAACGTTCTTCATCAAACATTAGAATTCTATTTAGCCGACTTGTTAAGGGTGTTTCTAATTTTGTGCGAATTCATGACGGAGCTTACTGTTCGGGATCACGCCCCGCATCCCGCGTGATTATTTATTTATTTATTATTTATTTATTTATTTTACGGCACTCCAACGAATTGTTCGCAGTAACATTAACAATAAAATAATCTTATTAAAAACAAATTATCACAGCGAATTCTTCACTTAAAGGTGTGCACAGCACTTACAGAATTTAATCAACTAATATTAATCATATATAATTATCTTGATTTATAAGCAATTACGTAATAAGACATTCAAAAAGCAATAAGTAACAAAGTAAAAAACAGAGACAAAAAAAAATCAAATAAAAGATACAGACAAATTTGGACAGAGGGAAAAGAGATTAAACAATTAATCAATGAAGTAAAATAAATCAAATGAAAATCATATTAAATCAAATCAATATTAGATCAAATTTAAATTCAAAAACAAAATAAAATCAAATTATAATCTAGGTAAAAACAAATTAGAATTGAATTAAATCAAAATAAATTAAATCAAACAAAAACAAATAATATCAATCAAAATAAATTAAATTAAATGAAATTAAATAAATAATATCAAATATAATCAAATGAAATAAAATCAAATTAAATTCAAGTTAAAGTTAAATTAAAATAAAGTTAAATTATTGTACGCATTACAATAAATATTTGTTTGAAAAGGACATTTGCGGGGGTTATTCGTGCGGAGTAATTCCGCTTGCGTGATGAAATCCGCACAATATTTAAAACACCCTAAGAGTTGTTTAGAAGTTTCAAAACAACTGGCCACAAGAGGACATCCCTCTAGTCTGAACTTTAATTGTGACAAGTGAGTGACGTAGAGGAACACTTTTGTTCCACTCAAGCCGTAATTTGACAAGACACTGAAAATATTTAGTGCTGAGAGTAACATCTTATAGTTTCAGAAGCATTCAATATTTTTTTTAGTTTCTTACTTGTATACATATTAAAGTGTTTTTTTTTTTGTTGATTGAATGCGGATTGCGAGTTAGCCAATAACGTGATGATTCACGTTAACGAGTAACATTTTAATGTTATTTTTTGTTGTTTACAATTTTACATATTCATTAAGAGCATTGACCTAATGACATTGGACACATCGGATCAAACCGGATGCGCATGGGCACATATTGATTTTAAATTTTCATATATGTTATAACTAACATGATGGAAATAATTGTATACATATATAAGGCAATAACGTACAAATTACACTACAATTGCAATAAGAGGGTGCTGATGACAGCTGTCAGATTCATATAATGTAGCTATCTTTCATTTATTTATTTTTATCCTGCAGTCATCGTAACCATTCTATTTAAAAAAGACAATACTTCTTATTCTCTTGGGTTTCAAATAACAGTCCATAGGTTATAGAATATGCACGGCATGAAATCAATATCACAGCATCCGACTGTAACTTATCTTGTCTGACGAGATTCGATATACTTATCTACCTACATGTACTGTATCTAGAAGTTATGCTAGCCAAACTTGTAGGTATGAGTGTATAATCGCAAAACAAAACATCAAAGCACTGAAAAATGATATCATTGAAATATTTAATGGCTGACCTGCACATTTACACTTCTGTATATCATTTAAAGTTAAGGCCAGGATCTACTCATTTTGAACTTTTTTAAACTTCTGGAAATACACAAATACAAAAAAGAACAGCATGAAAAATAAATTAATTAAAAAATATTTTATTAAAATTGACTATATGACCAAGGGCCGGGCAAAAATCGAAACATGATATAAATTAGTTGGCTCGATTAAAAAAAAAATCGTTAAACTGACTCTAATTTACGACTTCAAACGTATATACTACGAGATTACGTCACGGAAATATTTAAAAGTTATAAGAAAATAAAGCTTGTTATTTTAAAAGCGTCTCGCAAAAACAAAAATCTTGAATAGTTATAATTTTTTATATACAAATAAAACCGCCGACTTTTATTTGTATAAAAGTCGGCCTAGAGCCGGGCAGAATTCATACAAAAAACTCAGTGACTACAACCGGCCCTTAAGAAGCAGTCATATCCGATTTCTTTAATATTGTTTTACCTGCGTGCGTTTTTATCTAACGCAAAGTAATAAATCATAAAACTACTTCAAATGAAATGACTAGTTCAAGTTCTATAAAACTGGTTGTCATCTACTTATTCATTCATAATCGCGCTTTGCACTTCACTTGCGCTTGGCTTTCAACGCTACAGCAACAAATAAAACACTTTAGATGACTCCATCCAATGAATACAGCATTTGATACTAACAACACACACGAAAAGAAAAAGAATGACGAGAAAAAGGTGTGGGGGAAGATCAAAGACAAAGCTGTCACCGGGGTCTGTGCAGGCGCATCTGATTCTAATTGACAAATGTTGACGACAACTGCTGGCAAGTAGTACAAGCGAAACTCCATTGACACTTGGAGTATGCGAGATATTCGGGCAGGGGCGCTCATACTTGTGGTGCTATTGCTTCCTGATCAACATTGGACCTTAATTAAGGTTCAAAAAAGCATGAAATAGTACCTTATGACTAGACTTATGTGTGTGATTAACTTATCGACGCAAATCAGAGATAGAAAAAGCCTTAGTATATTGAACGTGGAAAATAAGTTTAACTAAAATGGCGATCGTTGCTATGTGGCCCTCGCGGTGCCGTACCGCGAATGATTCACGGCAATTAAGTTTATTTTTCGATATTAACACTATTTTTGGATCTACGGTTTGAGCACCCCTGTACTAAGGTGTACGATTCACCGCAGTGGAATGCTAAGGTAGCGTCGATTGGCGGAGCCGGTCCCGCACCGCGCTGGGCCGCTGGGTTCCCGCGGCGTTCCCGCGCATTCTTGACGTCGAGGTGAACAACCGCCGCGCACGTCGTCGTCCTTGGAGCCGCGTGCTCCTTTCTACACAGCCTCCGTCAACCCGTACCAAGGGTTGCCAGTACGTGCCAGTGTGGCCACATTTCCGTTGAAACCGGACGGGATAGGGTCCGGTTCTGCCCTCCAATTAACTATGGTAATTACTGTAGATACGTGGATCTATGAACGCGTTGAACTACTAAAGGAAACTGTTTGAATCATAGAGATAAGATGGGATATCTATGAAGTTTTTATTTTCTTAGGGTTTTTTTTTTATATTATGCTTAAATACTATTTATTATCGCTGACGATACAGCATCTACTCAAGATTCAAAATCAACTTAAGTCCGTCTTATGAGATCATTGTGAAAACGCCAATCACTATTTCACTTGATGACCGTCGAAAAGTTCAAGATGAGCTGACTATAAGCGTCAACTATCGACGAGTGCCAACCCTACTCAGTCAGTCGCTGGACTAGCGTGGTAAGATAATTCACATGTCGGTGGTAAACTGTAACCTGAGTACCGTGACCATAGAGGACCATAGACGAGATGTGTTGTGCGTACAACCGCTCGGTGTGCGAGATTTTCTCACTACGAAACATTATCCGATAGAATTTCGCACATTAATTTGTTAAATTTTTAACCTACATATTTGGGATTGCTCACAAATATTAACTTTTTACGAGTTTATCCTCATATATGGCCGCAAAGTAACAAAATATTTCTCAATAAATTCGAATTTCTAAATACTTTAACCACTCAAAATGAGCACAAAATTATGTTGAAACATAAGCGTTACTTTCTACAAAATTCAAATTCACGATTAAAGTAATTACTTACAATATACAAATAACATTGTATTTAAATGATGAAATAAAATGCGAAACAATAAATCAAGCTATTAAAACAAGCAATTTAACGGATTAAACAATTATAATTTTATGCTTATATTCACGGCACACTATCCACTTTCTACTAAGAATTCAGGCAGCGGAAAAAGTCAGTCATTCTTTAAATATGCTAAAGTAAAAAAAACATCTTGTCGTGAAACCTGTACTATTCGCAATATTCTAAAATTAATGGCAACAATTTACATGTTCTTTTAAAAAGCTGGCCAGTTTATGTCATTGTAAATTTTCATATTTCGAACGTAAAAATAATGTCTGTCTCGACTACATAATGTAACAACCCTACTTATTTGCGGAAAACGGTTCCGTGCACTCTGTTACACAAGAAAATGGAGGTGAGGAGTTTTCCCGTGAAATTCGCGAGACACGGCTCAGCCTCTAACTTAAGTAAGAACTATGAGGATATTGAAATGGTAATGAAACAATTATGCGCCTCCCAAACGAAATGTTTTTTCAGAGCAGTCATAGAGTTGACATTAGTGAACATTGTACCGACCGGCAGACCATGAAAACTTGACAAAGAGAGTGTTCACAATAAGTTTTGTTTTGTTGACTTGCTGTCGCGATTGTAGTGCCCTCCGCCCGCCGGTCGCCAGTGTAAAGTTACCACGTTACAGGTCGGAACTTCAAACAAAAAACGCCACGTCTGTCTCCACCGAGTTCACTAAACCAAAAACAATGGGACAAACCAGAAATTAACGGTGAATGTTTGTTTTAAGGAAAACAAAAGAAAGCTACGAGTGACATTTCCTCGTAATCAAGCAATATTTACTTTTGTTTAAACCATTATTTGTCTTTTTGGACTTAATGAGGTTAACGGTATTTCAGGTTAATTACGTATTACAAAATCAAGATTCAGATGAAGTTTATTACTTATCCATTAATAATTATGTAATGTTAAATTGTATGCTTTCATAATACAGCATCATTATTGAGACATTCCGTTTTACGAGGTGATCGTTGTAAAAGTAAACGCATTACTTAAAATAATTTCGAACAAGTGGATTTAAGTTTTACGGCTTCTCAGGAATAAAAACTATTTGACTACTAAATAATTCTTGCCTAAGTAAACGTACTTGACTGATTAATAATAAGACAAAACGTTTCACAACTTTCTCAAGTCGAAATATTTCTTTGAATCAGTTCCGTGCTATTAATCAACCATTGAATGAGTTTAATTAGGTGCAAGTCCACCTTGAGCTTATTAACCGTCAGGCACATTGCAAAACTTTGATATTTGTTACTGACTTTATACATATACAATCAACTTTAAGAACAAGAAAACATAAAAAAATATTTTTTCAATACACTTACTTGAAAACCCGCTCTTATACCACCGCTTTTAGGCACGCAATAGACTGTTTTCCGCACTAGTGCAGAAAAGTGCGCGTGCTCGCCCCCATTACAATATTGGGCGCATGTCGACCCCGGATTCACCCCCACGACGTAAGTGTATTGAAAAACGTCGTTTGATATGCGTGCTTTGTCACTGCACCCCTGGCTCCATGACACACTCGCCTGCGGCTCGTGCAAATTGCGCCTCGGTCGCTATGACAAACTTTCTGCATTTGTATCAAAATGTACTTTTAAAAATATTTTTCTGCAATTTCGGTAGGAAACAAGGATTCATGTGTTAGCACGAATTTAAATAAACAGCAATCTGAATGTAAATAATGGTATGCATTGCAATATAACAATGGAGTATTTACGATAACGATTTGACATACATTTTAAACAAGCCGTTCGTATCAGTCTTCTAATGTAACAAAGATATTGCCTGATCTTGGATTTATTTCTCACCATTCCTATCCCACAAAACATAAAAAAATGGTTTTAAAGAATGGAGGTATTGTGTAAAAGATGTTACGGTTTGAAAGGAGAATGAAATGAGTGTTGAAATAAGTGCGAGTCGGAATAGAGGATTCCGTACTTTATGTAAATAGTTCAATTCCTGAATCGAGTCTAGGAAGATTTTTCCAAATCGAAAAAAGTTTTTTTTTTTTGACGAATTTACACAAATTTACCGTTTTCAGATTTATTGTGTTCCTATCATGTTCTATAAGACCTTGCTTCATGCCAAATTTCAGGGTTCTAGATCAACGAAAAGTACCCTACGAATTTTGATTCCCTCTCCCTCTACCCAAAGCGAGAGGAGTTATTTGAAAATTTCTCACCAAAAAACAAAAAGAAGGAAAACTGCGATAGTTAAGATGCATGACCCAAAGTTGACTGCGAAATTCAAATTATCGAAAGTTTTTTTTACAATTTTTCTTTCAATATCAGATAGAATAGTAAAGAGGATTCACTTTAAGTGTTTTATTATATTATCGGAATCAATAATCAAACTACCATATTAAGTCATGCCTGTAACTCTACCATGAGTTTTAAGCAATAGTATTCGTTGCTACTCGATATCGACGCCGTAAATATTTTGTATGGCAAATTTTGGTTCTGCAAGTGACCGCTAGAGGCGCTGCAAAATTCGCCATACAAAATATTTACGGCATCGATATCGAGTAGCGACGAATACTATTGCTTAAAACTCATGGTAGAGGTACTGTAGCCTCGCAGCCTGCCTGTCTCACAAACTTGCATAGCACTATCGACACGGATGCGTTGACGTTGATGTGGGTTTTATCAACTCCATTAACATACCGAACTAGCTCCATTTGGTAAACTGGTTCACAAGACTGAAGTCGTTCGCTGTTTAAATCCGTAGACAGTAAAATAATAAAGTGACTTTTTTTATATTAGCTTTCTCTTAATGCGCTTGTTTAAGAAACTGTTTTCACTTGACTGTCAATAGAGCTGTTATGAAGAAAAATTTTTTCATTGCGGCTCTAAAAAATATTTTTCAATGGTAATAATACCTACTATCTCAGTACATTTTGACATACAACTTAATAGCCACACAAATTGCAAACACACCAAATCAAAACTAATCTAGATGAAAGAGAAAACATAAATATGCTAACATTATCCGAGACACTTCAACCATTTTTGTTCTTAAACAAATATTCTCGGAAAAACACGTGTCATTTAACAAATGAAATACTGTTCGCACCGTATCTATTTCTAAAAGGATACACAATATCAAAAGGGTTTACGACACCAATAAGGTTCAAGTGTCCACTTTGACTCGGTATTTTCTTGGTCGTTAGAACACTCATACATTTAGATACGGGCGATATAAACGAAATCGGTGCTAAGCCCTGATTAAAATAGAAATGGAAAGAATTAACTCGATAATTCTTCATTGCTTTCAATCTCGTAAATAATAAAAAAGCACAGCCAGTATTTTATTTTTTAATTAAAAAAAGAACAAAGGACCACAGATGAATTGAATTTAGAAGGATCCGTTAACTCTGTGGTATTGGTATTATTATGTTGGTATTATGACGGATCTTATTTGAATAGATCTGCGTGGGATCAGCGCTTTTATAATGACGATACAGGCATACCAACTCCACCTGTATGATGTCACACTTCGGTGTCAACGAACATGATCGATTGAAATATCGATTTACATAACATGGATATGCCAATATCATTATAATCTTACTGAAAGTAACTAGAATTCAATTAATTTATCGAAAAGTTATGACAGTGGAGGTCAGTTAAAGTCAATAATGTTGCTATTAAATATAGTCCATATTATAATCGAAGGTATTTTGTTTGTGAACGCAGTTAGGGCATTGAATAATAAAAGGCACGAACCTCTTTGCGGCACGACTAGACTACACCAAACACACCTGTTACTTTGGTAAATAAGATTTTATTGTTGGATATGCTTAGTAGGTACCTAGTGCAGTGTTTCAATTGTGTCTCAATCCTAGGTTTTTAAAAATACATTTTGTATTATTAAAATTCTTAAGTCTAGTAAATTTTTTTGCTGATCTTACTCATTATACATAATTATCACATTATAATATTAAAGTTGTCAAAAAATAAAATGCCCGTTTTGACATTTGTATTTTGACTACAACTAAAATAATAATTAGAGGCCCGGTGTAGTAGTAGCTATTTTAGCTATTTTAGTGCTAGCTACACAAATTCATATAAAATCGCACTTGGATATATTTGAACTGAATAAATTATTAAATTACCTTTATTAACTTGCTATACATATTTTATTATATTTTAAATATTTCCTAATACATATAAAAAAAAACCATTTAAAAATATAAAAAATAGTATTCTGCCGTTGTCGGGAACAGTGTCCAAACTACCGGTGGTTACTGGTTAGGGCTCCAGAGACAGGAACCTCCTCACAATGCGAGTCGTATCAAGGAGTACTACCTTCTGTATCAGGCAGTTATTATTATTGTTATTATAAATTTAGTAGTAGCTCAGTTGCCCTTTGCGTTCCAAAGCCGCGGCGGTGAATCCAAACAATTCCGCTGTCCTCCGAATAACAAAGAGGTTATCTTAATTCAGCACGGAAACATGACATAAATCTCCTTAAATTCAATATGCACATGCAATCCATTAGCACAATGCACAACATAAACATGCCACATGGCACTCTGTTTAAATTTAGTCTAATTACAAGATTGACTGGTTATTTATACCGAGGCAGTATTACTGGCCAGTCAACTGTCAAGGGATCAGTCCGAGGTGGCAAAGAGCCAGTCACGAGTGTCGGAGGGCCCAAACATGGTTTTTGTCCGTTGATAAGTGTAATAGACTTGCTTTCTACATTTCGACGTTTAAATTCCTGTGAAACTGTTTTTCTTGTTGAAATTTTACTTTTATTAAAAAGATTTGATGTCTTTATTGTCTTCCCTCTCAGAAATTTTGAATGACCTTAGCGAACATCTGCGCTGCTGGGTCGTAGTGTCGTCGATCGCTGGAAATTACTTTGCCTTCCGAATCCATTTGAACTTGGAGAAGCATTTTTTATTCTGAGAATACATTGCCTTAGGATGATTTCCGACATTGACGACCACTAAAGGTGCTGGCAGAAACTAATTAAAATAAAAGCTACTAGCTTTTACCCTAGACTTCACTTGGCTTAGCTCACGTGAAAGTTGGTTATTTTGGACGCTAAGTCAGATAAAAATAGCCTATATCCTTCCATGGGGCTTAAGCTTACTCCGTACCAAATTCCATCAAAATCGGTCGAGTAGTTTAAGCGTGAAAGCGTAACAGACAGATAGACAGTTACTTTCACATTTATTCTTATGGATCACCTTTTTAAGCACTCACTACAATACTTTATTAGATGTCAGGATAAGCGCATTTATCGCATTGAGAACTAAAAACAAAACCTGTACTGGTAGATGTAAGATGAAGAAATAAATAGATACTTATGCATACTAGCATAAAATTATTTATGTTGGTAAGTTCAATGTTAACACATAATCAGATAAGATCTATAACACTTACGTTAAGATCTACAACGAGCTCCATTATACAAAGGCAGTGGCTCAAATTCATTTACATTTTATGCCATTAATTTCTAGCCTACTTGGGCTAATGTTGGCTACTGGTATGCAAGGACAAGTTTGGCCATGCTCTATAATACATAATTCATTACAAAATGCTCCGACACGCGCCGGTGCGTGCTTTTTAACAACAATGATTGATTTAAAGCGAGGTTGTACTAATTTTTGAAAATTTTTTTACCTCTGTAAATCCACAAATATAAAAGAGAACACCATGAAAAATTATTTTTATTAAAATTGACCATATTATAACCAACCGCTGGATAAAAATCAAAACACGATATAAATTAAATGGCTCGATAAAAAAAAATCACGAACCTCAGCCTAACTTACGATTTCAACGTGATTACATCACAGAAATATTTGAAAGTTACATAAAATAATAAAGTTTGTTTTTTAAAAAGGAAACAAAAACGTGACACCAAATACAAAAATCTTGAATAGTTCCTTGGTTTTTTTTTTAATAAAATAATATAGCCGCGAAATCAGCATAGACCCGAGCCAGTACCTACAAAATACTCTGTGAATACAACTGGCTCTTAAATAAGTAACTACCTAACCGAACATTAGCGATAACGTTAGTAAAATAGTCTATTATTATCGAGCAACGTTTCAATCAATCAATCAATTTGGCCTGTCGCAGTCCACAGCTGGACAGGGGGTTTGAATTACTAATGAATTTGTATTGCAGTCCCCGGCTAAGTATAGCACCCCATCTGATGCATGAGACTGTGAGTTTAGTTGGAAACGGAAGCAAGTGAGGGAAATGATACGTTGCGGATCGTTTTACTAGCTTTGAAATTTAGCGTATATCAACCTTTTTGATATGTGACCGTTTTGTGCATTAGATAACTAGACATATACCTAATAAATTCAATAAACATTATAATTTCTCCCCAGCAGGCTTAGCCAAATTACCTACAATCGTTAACGCTAGTACAAAACTAATCAAATGTATAGGAATGACATAATCTCATCAAAATTCGTAGCCAAATTGACATCGTTTAAAATGATGAAATGAAATGTAATTGTTTCTACAATGTTCTTCACTCCATCCTATAGTTTTATGGTAGATGTACTTACGCTGAGTTATTATCGTAACTAGGCCTGCAGATCTTTTAAATAACCATCGGTATCTCGTCTTGAACTGTGAGACGTCCACAGTACTATAGTTCAGTAAAAACCTTAGTAGAATAATAATTTGCAGCGATCTCTCTCGCCGGGCCTTGGTTCAGGCTATGGTCCGGAGTGAGGAGGGATGGCAGGCGGTCGCCTCCTTCTGCGAAGCAGTAAAGCTAGCAAAGGAGGACGCCGACCGCATCAGGCAGAGGCAACGGGGCGCTCGCCCCAGCCACCGCCGGGATTTCGATCCCGATTTCCGGCCACCGTAGGCGCAGACTTGCGGACGGCGTACAATGGGTAGCATCGCTGTCCAATCGTCCGGTAACCGACCGGACCGAGCCCAAGTCGTCGACGGCGCGTTCTGTTCCCGGGCGCCTCAAGGAGCTGTCAGCAAACCGTAGAGGCCCAGCCTGCTAGGTGCAGGCAGGCAGGGTCGAAGCCTGCTTATGACCCAAGCAGCGGGTCAGCTTCCGAAAGGAATACCCGGCCCCTGCACGATAGGCAACGAAGGAACGGGGTAGGTTTTTAGTCAGTAAGAGTCTGACACTACTTCCCGCTCCGCCCAAGGGCGGGATTTGTCATTGGATGATTTTAGCTACCATAAAAAAAATAGAATAATTTGTAATATCGACTTTCCAGTTTTTTAATTGCATTATCTAACTACAATTAGTAAGTACAATATGGCAAAAGTCATTAATTATGTGGTATTTTTCCAAAGCCTGAGCCTAATTCATCACAAAAGATATATTAATTTTATTTTCCTGTACACAGTTCTTTGCTAAAAGGGCCAACTAAACAACCTACAAAAACACTAACATAACTTGATCGTTATTCAAATACAGTACTTAGAAGGTTATATGATCTCATCATAGCAATAACAGTTACATAGATCTATTATAACCCACAACAATATAACCAAGTTAACAATGAGCGGTTCGTGTTTACATTTTGCGGCCAAATAGCATGTGGTTAAGTTTTACCCTACTTTGTGACAAAATGCAGTTATGACCCACTTGGCAAGCGTGCGAGTTCTAATCATGGTTTGATTTGCAGCACTACTAACGTAACTGAAGGAGATTTTCAGGCCAGACACACTATTAATAAGTACCTAATAATGCAAGCATGAACATTTTGTGAGCATCGTAACAATTTTAGGGCTCATAATCATAATAGGCTATTGAAACTTTGTCTTTATAGCGTTACAATAACATACACGGGTATGTCATGCACCTAGATGTAGTGAATATTTTCTCATGTGTGTCAATTCGTGCCATTCTATTTTTCTTTGTGTAATAAAATGTAGCATAACCATACTTTTCCTTATGATTTTCCCACTGCTAGGACTCTGGCCTCCTCTCTAGGAGATAAAGAGCAGTACCACGCGGGTCCAGTACGGGTTTAATTTATTGAATTTCGAATTTTTAGTTCTAGGACATATCAGTTTCATCACGATGTGTTCCTTTATAGTTTTGAGAGCAGTGATGATGATATAAATAACACTAAGAAAACGCCGGGCTGGGTTTGAACCCGCGAGTCGAAGTTGTTACTACTCTGCCACCACTGCTCTGCTTATGTATCGATACAGTATGGGTATAGAAATAGTATCGATTCTGTAAGAAATGTAGATATTACAGCATTTGTAAAACAAATATTAGGAAAAAAATTATAGAAAATTTTGTTTCTCAAAAAAAAATCGAGCTTGGAATGTTGATAATAAATAAGTATAAATGATAGAAGAGGAACGCCAATAATTTCAAAGATTTGTAACACCCGTGTGAACTTGGAGCAAGTCACCAGTGTAAAATAATTCAAACATTTTATTAGTATTCGAAGCATAGCAATAAAACAATATTTTCGGAACCTAAAATATAGACTTCAACATCGAACACGGTCGTCATAAATTGCGAAAACGTGACTGTGTACCGAACCTACTTGTTCAGCAGTCGGCAATTCTATACAAACTAATAATACCTAATCACAATATGCTGTACAACAGGTAAATATACATATATGAATGGATGCTACAACCGACTTGGTAATAACAAAGGCTTCAATTGACGTAAACAGAGATAAGAATAGTAATGTGTATTCTGAACACGTTGAAGCTCAACAGAATTTCGTCATAACTCAATAGGTACGAGGTACTCAGACCAAAAGATTATCGCCGTTGAGGCCTCTCAAGTCGAAAGCACTCGACGAAACCTCGCTAATCTAATGCTGAGTGACAAAACCGACATTCCGAAGAAATAAAGTGGTTATAACTCAATTTTCATGAAAATTCTAACCGTGTAGTACTTCCTAAGTATAGCCATTGTCGTTATTGTGAATTTGAACAAAACGTTCGTCGTTGTCAATTTAAAGTAGCCGGAGGTATGGTTAGCAATAACAACGCAAAACAATATTTTGCGATTATCAACATCACAAACTTATATTCATCTTTTCAATATGTTTTAGACATTTTCATAATTTATGCTAATTGAAACAAGTGTGTATAATTTGTAAAATTTCGTTTTCTATCTTTTAATACAGTAGCTGTTTTTATTTGTGTTGTACACTCTACCTCTTCAAATTGACAACCTTCACTTGCCGAAGACATTAACTTAAGTGTCATTTTTATTATGACGGGGAAATACTACTATCTCTATACTTAATATCGCATTAGAGACTTTACTGACGTCGAGTGTATTTTGAGTAACCACACCACCTGCCAGATCGTAATGTAATGGTATATACAATATTCAGAAAGCTCAATGATATTACATTCGTGTTCGTGGAAAAATCAGTTAAAAGCATTACTTTAGGTCGTAATCAGTTGTTCTTTTTTAAAATTTAATGCTACCTTTATATGTGGGCCCAGCCTCGGCCAATCGACATCGTGTTGGCGGGGTTTCCCCGTTTGTATAGACGCCAGCTCGTCAATCTACCCCAATCTGTCAAATTTTACCAATCGAACATTAACCTTCCCGTATTGTGATAAGGTTGAAAATCTACTAAAGAAATTTGACAGATTGAGGTAAGTTGATGTGCTGGCGTCTGTACAATAGCTACACAATAGCGATTGGCCGAGGCTGGGCCCACATGTGAACGTAGCATAACAAAGCTCGCGTTTTTTCACTATCTCACCTAATAGTAAGCGATGATGTGGTTAACGATGGAATAAACTTACCTAGAAGTAATAATGCCCTATTGACTTTTGACTCCCAAGTTGTAGTCATCAGAAGACAGAATTCGTCAGACAATTTCAGTCCCTGGTCACACTGCTGAGTATGAAAGAAAGAAAGAAAGAAGAAAGAAAAATATTTTATTTGACACAATATAGACACACACAATGCAGAAACAACATGTAGACACTTAAGATAAAAAAAGGATAAAACTAACATTGTGTATGCATATTATTGAATGACTATTTAGCTTAATTTTTTTGCTATCCAAAAATAAATTTTATTACATTAGATATACTCGTATGCCTATTTATTCTACGTGCAGGCATGTATAATTGTGTACTTCATTTAAGTAACACGCATGCCGCGAATTGAGACAAAAGTCGTGAGAGAAGAAAGTTATAGTCTCACTGACACAGTCGAGACCGACTGACTTCATTACATTTCTTGTAAGAAGGTAATTATGTAGCAGTACCCTTACGTAACCGGGAGTGGCGTAATTTTTTGATAAACTTGAGTGAACCGGTTTAAATAAGGTAAAAATTTAATACTTCATTAACTTTTACTGGCTTGGAATGATTTACCGTTTCAAAAGCTATTAAGATCGTTGTAACAAAGGCTTAGAAACAATTACATAATGAGAAATAAATTCCCATTTCTATTTTATAATAAAATTGACCTACTAACCACCCTTTCACTCAAAAAAATTCCATTCCAACTTCGAATTTCATAAATTATTTTTGCAATTTCATTTCCATTTGCTATAATAGTTGTATGGTGAAACCTAACATTAAAATTAGATTTTATAACCGGTAGCCTACGTGCTCCCATAGATAACATCGTCACGTCAGCCAACCGAAGTGACATAGAATCGTGAGAGATGAAAGTCATTGTCACACATAGTACTTCAACTAATAATAACTACAGTACAAAGAAATTATGTGCTTTATCTACGTTTTTATGTTCCGTTTATTTAGACTTCTGGTTACATTTTTGTACTCTGTGGCGCTGATTACGAAAATTCTTTGCTTAAAAGGTATTTCAGTATTGTCGTGTTCTATCTTCATTCCGGCAAATAATTTCCTTTTTATAGGATGGTTTTGTAACGGTTGTTTCATTTTGTAACTAGTTTAAGTCAACACTCGCGAAATGCAAACAATTTTGTGTTTCTTAACACCCTGAAATATAAGGCATGATGAAAACTGAAATATTTAACAATATCAAGAACATCATCGGACCATCAGCGTATGGTGTTACGCTACTGGTACATGGTAGACTTCCCACCCATACCACAGAACAAGTAATAGTTGCTCATACGCACAAAACATTTTAGGAACACTCTTCATTCTGCGTACTACTTACAGCCAAGGAGTGGAATTTCCTGCCGGAGTCTGTGTCCCTGATAGCTACAACATGGGGTCTTTGAATCAAGAGTGAATAGGTTAGGTACTTTTTGAAAAGCTTGCCATCATCGACCGCATCGTCGCTTTCTGGTCAAGCGTGAGCCTATCAATATTGAAACAATATGTAAGTTCAAACATTTTAATTTCGATGTAAAATTGAGTCACATCAACCATTGCACAAATATGAAAGCGGCTGTAAGCAATGCAAGGAAAATAGTTTATAAAAAACCAGTGAGATATTTGTAGCCTCCGTGCGAACTGCGACATTAGCACCAAGGCGTAAGTTCTGTAATACAAATTAATTTTAATAACTCATAAAATTTAGGTACGTCGTCTAGCTAAGCGTCGTCGGCATTTCTGAGTGTTATCATAACAAAATATCTAACATAACGTGCTCCTTATTATAACCAGTAACGCGACCCTTAGGTAAGTTCTTCCACGAAATATAACACCGTTGAATTCTTAAGTGGCTTTGGCTAAACGAGCGATTACAGGTCATGATTACTCAGCCAATTATGCTTTACTACTAAGAACCAATCTTTAACACAATAACCTTTCGATTTAGCTTTTAACTGCAGAGATTAGGAAGCCTAGAAGAAGCGAAACAAGAAACTTTAAGCTATGATTGCAGTGTTAAGTGCAGACTAAATCACAATGAAACCGTCTTAATACTGCCCGATTAAATGGTTTAAATGCTTATGTGAGTGTTGAAGTGAAATTTTGCTATTTATTTATTTTTGCCATTTATTTTTTGTTGCCAGTCGTTTCCCTGTAAGAAATCATCTTCCTGACCTGGTCCAATTTTATTAGGTGTTGGTTCAACACGTTTTTTTTCTTCCATTTTATCCCGTCACCCGTTACGCTATCACTAACTCCCTTTTCTACATTTCTGACTCAATCATTCCATCCTGCAAGAACTAAACAGATAATACATTCAAACTTATGTATATCTTAATGCAGACATGTATGTTAAAAGCAAAATCCTTGTTTATACAAAAAATAACTTCTACGTGTCATTTACGGTCCCTAAAGTGCATGTACAAACCCTTAATCACAGGCTTCATAAAAGCTTCATAACTTTTTTACCATAGACTAAAATTTCGTAACAGGCAAACTCAAAATCCCTTTAACATTCTCACACAATCCTTATCGTCTCTCAGACGTGTGTGTCAGCAGGTTTGATGTTAGGGGCCTAGTTTATAATGTAAACAGCCTTGTGTAGAGTGGGTGTAAGGCAAACTTTGTAACTGTATATAGTCATGAGATAAACGGCTCTCCGGCTGTGCCCTCTCGGTCGCAGGTGTTACGTAAGTACCGCAGGCTGCAGTACCTATCGACCGGCCACCTAACTGCATACCACGTTGATGTACTGTAGGATCCGTCTTAACGTGCATATCTCATATTTTGGATTTAGAACGATGATGTGTGCAAAGATTCTTGCTAGGTCTATTTCAAATCTTGCTAGGGTATTTTACACTCTCTTCGAGAATTTGAATAGGAATATTGTCTCTATATATTCAATTAAATCTGTTTTTTTTTTATCTTAAACGTATTTGCGAGTCCAAACATCAATTTCATTTAATTAATCCAAGAATTTATACTTACGTAAGTAATAGTGTCATTAAACCACACGAAACCTTAAAAGCTCTAAAGTTAAAGGGCACTCATGCAGACATCTTTTATGTCTTTACTCGTCGTCAAGTATTATTCTACGAACATTCGATTTACAAGCTATTTCCTCACTTTTCTGAGAAAATATTAAGCGAATGTCGTAGGCGATGTTTAATTTATATATATGTACCCGTAGGATTACGAGTAAACAGTGCCGTAAAACAGTTTGCATGTTATGGGCACTAACAATAGATTCGTATGGTTTTACACATGTTTGTATGCAAGAGATCGTTTATCAGTTTATTGCCTTGAAACGCTTTAAAGGGTCGAGATCACATTTCGTTCTAGGAAATAAGTGTTTAATCCAAGTTCCAATGTTGAAGCAGGAAGCTAATCTCCTGAGGCTGAGAAATAGGAAATATCTGATACCCGTTGACCTCAAATATTGAACTTTTACTAGGAAACAAATGACGGTTTTCCGAGCAAAATCTAATACATAATTATTAACAAGTTATACACAATAAGCATTGTCATTGTCACGTTATTAATGGGAATACTAAACTTTGGTCAGACAACAACGAAATAATAACAGCGAACGAAGTCTTTGTTAAACCAACCCTAAAGTATTCCTTTAAGGTTTGTTTAATAAGGCTTCGCTTGAAATAAGCTATTAATTAAACCAGAAATTTTTAATGGCTTCTAGTAAAATAATTGAAGAAAAATCTTCAATGAAATCATTTAAGAATTTATTTCTTAAAAGAAGAACTAATATTTGAGTTGAATTTAAGCCAATTATGCCGATAAAACATTCCATTACAGCAAAAACAACACTATTAAAGCTCCAAATATGATCTAAGATATAACTGAAACAGAGATTCCGATAGAAGATATTAAGGTTTGATAGGAGGGACTAGGGAGACGTCGCGCGTCGTCCGTTGGATTCCGATAGTCCTTTCACGCTTAGAATGCTTCGCAATAATCTGCGCAATGTGCCATCGGTTAAATGTCGAAGAACAGATTGCTCAGCGACCTCACAGACTCAAGCCAATAAGAGAACGGAATATTTGCTACGACTGCAAATAACATCCAGCTTATTAAAAACTGCTTGCGGTATAAGGATGTGAGCATGTTCCCTAGTCAAGCAACCGCTGCAACTTTTTTCAATATCCGCACTGAGAACGAGTCGAGAAATTGTCAAGATGAAGGTATACCTTTATAAATATCATGTTCTCGTGTATTATGAATGTGTATGGCACGAACCGTCATCTACCTTGATCCTTGATTATTGATATTTGGCACTCAAGATGTGCATAATAAAATATTCTATTTCGTGATACTTGTCAAGCAAACCTAATCTTTACAGCAATCACAACAAAAAGAGAATTTGGAAGCAACAAAAAAGATGAAGATTTCAAACGGACAAGGGCAAATCAATTTGTACCAAAAACTAATTTAAATCATTAACCAAATTGGTGCCCTGGAGATATTCAAATGACTGTTGAAATAAATGCAGCATAACTGGAAAAGGAAAGAAAGTTTTTTGTTGAGTTGATCGTTGTGGAGGACGGCGTGCGGGCGCGCGCGCAGGCCACTCACCCTGCGGGGTAGGACACGAGGGGCGGGGAAATGCCACTACAACCCATACCTTGCCTCAGCTGTGATCCACGGAAGTGCCTCCTGTGGCCTCTCTGATAAATCCTTTATCAGATTCATCCGTTCGAGGATTTCAATCAAATTCTTTTTCAAACGGTGTTTCATCGAGGCCGACACTTTTTTTTATATTCATATTTTTAGATATTGTGTTGTTTTATCACAGATTCTATTTTTTACTTTGATTATTAAGTTCCAGATGCAACAAAGAACAAATTGTTTGTTTCTGTTGTCAAAAAACCTTTCTGGAGTTGTTTGTTTCTTAGCGCCCGTTTTCATGCGAAAATATTAGTACTCCAAACATTTCACATCATTTTATTACGTTAAAAGACTTGTTTGGTGATATATATCTTCTGCTCATTCTACATTATGCTCAAGGGTGTTTTATGCATTGTAGGAGCACCTTATTCAATCATAGTTATTAGAGTTGCACAATTTTGCAACCTTTACCACGAGATCGTATCTTATGTTCAATCTTAAAGAATGAAAAGTAATTTCATAACATTGACTTGTTACAAATTATTCACTTTCAAAGTTTGAATCCAATCTGTAAGGGATTGCAAAAGTACAAGACATTGTGAATTTACTTCGAGAGCGCAAATGTCAATGTCTCAAGCTATTTCACAGAAATAGCCATAACGTCATAAATGCAAATATTAGAAGGTTTCATAGTAACAAGTGCTACCCAAACAAGTCCTATGGCTTTGAATGTTCTACCGCCATTCAACATCGAACAAAGGTCTGGAGACAAAAAACTCTTGGCTGCGAAAGGTCCGCTCAACTACCTGCTTCAAAGACAAATTGACGTCAGGCCCCTCCGAGGTTGAATATTACAAGTGATAAATACCGTACTTTGCAGCCGATGACACATCGCTCAGGCCCCACCGTATTTGTTGATGATGTACCCAAATGTTTGCAAATTATTTCACCTATAATGATAGGAACTGAATTGTAACATAGAGTGAGTCATCAGCGGAATAAAGAATCAGTTTTGAGTATTCAAAACCTTATGAAGTTTCACGTGTGTCCGATAATGCAAAAAGTGTGAACCGTGAAATTTGTAGCAAAAACTGATTCTATAGCCAATTGACTATGTGCTCGCGAATTATTGTCTAGTTTCAGAGTTGAGAGTGACTACAATACGGGATTATATTACCATTGCAAATTAACTTCTCATTTTGATTATTTGGATTTTGACCAAAAAGGTCGCAATTATTTCCTGATGCGGTCGCTGCGGTCATGTTCAAACTTGTGGTTTCCCTAATACCTTTCTTGGCAACAAAATAACTGAGATAACCTTTGATACTGAGTTTACTGAAAAGTGGGTCATTCTCAAAACGTATCAGTTGCACTTAATTCTAGTCAAGTGCGTGTCTGAGAGTTAATTTAAGAAATAAAGAGATAGCATAGAGAACTGCAGTCCTCTGCTAAGGATCTTTCAAGTTCTTTATGTTAAGGTGTAATGATAAAAACATACATGTTAGTGTAGCCAGTCCACCTGTTGACAGCACACCTGGTGCGGGCACACACGGGGGTGCAGTGACGTGCATCCGACCACCAATGTTTATCTCATCTACAAACATTTAAACGTCGCGTGATTGAACTTGTGATGCATTTGAGCCGCCTCCATGAAAATTCCTTCACAACTTCACAAAAATAAAAAGTTCAAAATCATTTTTCTACCTCTGATACCGACTATAATTATTATACTAAACTAGTCAAACGACTGTCTAGGAACTAGTACAATATCCGGTTTGCCGTACCTTATTCGCTGGCACTCTTCTGCCTCGGAGGATATATTGCTACATTTACTGCAATCTTTTAAATAACACTAAGTTATAGAAACACGACTGACACTTTACACTAAACACAAAAACTTTTTAATCTAATTGATTATTCCTTCTACTGCTATTCACTAGTTTTTTGTTTCTTCTGTTACAACTTTTTCATACTTGTCGACTACTTTTCATTTATGATTATCACTTTTATTGTTTTGTGTTACCGCATTTACAATTAAATTAATTTCGATTAGTGATTATATCGGAGAACGCTCGCGGCCGTCCGCCGTCGACTGTTGGAGTAGTAACGTACTAGCATCGCGGCAACCACCACGTTGAGTGGGAGGAGAACCATGAGACAGCGCTACGAGCAACGCGTGCGTGAGAGGGAGACGACCATAGACGTCATCACTGGCACATCTATAAAGCAACTAATGAAAACTGTCCAGCAAACAAATTAAACAACTCACAAAGTCGAGGGTCTCCATTTTTACCGTATAATACCGGTTTTACCTGTGTCCGACGGCGTGCCAATAAGGTAATTTGAATTCCAGTAGAGTGAAAAAGACGGAGATTTGTGTCGAAGGCTCTATACATATAAGTCGTAAAGGGTTACAGTTCGAAAGAAAATGTTAATAAATTAAATTTGAATACTGGGTTCGTTAACGGTCACAACGAGTCGCCGAGTGAAACGAGAGATTTTAATACCGCCTAGTGTTGATAATAACAAACCGGTTTCACCGTGTTTGGTTATCATTGATTCTTAATTTGGCAGTCTTTAAAATTTTCTCACCGCACAACAATGTTGTGCGAGCACTTTCTAAACGCAAGTACATTCCTAAAATATGTAGAAACAAATATAACCGCTAAATCCGTTAATTCAATAATCGCGTTACGGGTAAGCCAATAAACAACAATTTGTTGTGCAAATCATAAGACAACGCATCGGTTGTGCTTCGCATGATTCAAAATACAAGAACGCGGTTACTCTTCTATTTGCCTTTCTTACTATTACGCACAAAGAAAAGCTTCACTTTTACCAATTAGCTCTGCGGCGCATGAGCGGCCAACAGACGTGGCTTTGTTTCCCAAAACAAGTGAAAATCTATTCGATATCGACACACTTTCGATACACCTGCTACAATTCTCTATTGTGTTACGACATTTTTATTCTGTCTTCCTATTATTGTTCTTTAAACGTACTAGTTGCTTACAAAAATGAAACGTCTTACAAACAACTTTGGAAGTAAAAAAATATTATGCATAAAAATTACTTGAATGCAAGCCGATTTTTTTTTTTACATGGTCTAAAAGTATTTTCAGTTTGGCTTATAGCTTAAAAAAAGATTGATAGAGAAGACATCCAATTTTTTTACATTATATTGTCATTAGCATAAGATTATCAAAATTCTACGTGTATTTTCTCTATATGTTCATTTATTCTAGAATTTAGCATAGTCTAATCTCTCAGGTCAGGTTTCTCAAAAGCTTTCAAATGTGATTCCTGTCTTTAATTTTTGTGAAGCAACTATTTAGAATCCACAAAATTCAAATCAAATGGAAATTTTGAACTACAAGAAGTAAGAAGTGTGCCATCAGATGCGTTGTATCCGTATTCTGTAAGCTTTCATAGTTTCTTACGGTCGCATCTAATTCTCACCTCCGCCATGTTATTACTATAGCTTTAACATCAATTAGCTGCCTTGTAAGTGGATGGTAACTGTGGTAATAGGTACCTTACATAAAGGTAATGTTGATTGATTGAAAAACTTGCCTTCTCTGGGAAAGCTATAATTTTCACCTCCATCTGTTTTATTTTCTTAAGAATGGCGTATACCTACTAATTACTTTTGCGTTTCATTTGAGACTTTAAGAAAAAATGCTCTATTTACACTAAAGGTAGATCCGGAAAAGAGAAAGTAAATAAATCACACCGATTTCTACGCCTTTTTACAAGAATACAAATTACCTTGAAGAAAAACAGTCCTATTGTAAATTATTTGGACGTGCATAAAATTCCTAGTTACAATGCTTGTTTCAAATTGTTCACAGAGAAGATCAGAACGAGCGGCATGTAAAAATTCTGTTTAACATTCACAATATCTCGAATCTTCGACGACATTGGTACTTGAGGTCCAACGTATTAAGGAGAACCTTGTCAAAACTGCCTTTGAAGAATTATACATACAAAATGCCTAAAAAATTTATTAATTACGAAAGAAATAATTTTTTATTAGAAGTAGGTAAGTATTTAACGCAATTCAAATAAGATTTAACAAAATATAACATTCCTAATATTCATACAAAAAGACACCTATTTGATAAAAAATCGCTGATGACAAATAAAACACACGGCATTGTTCGCGGCTCAACTAATGACGGATATGACCCAAGTGAAGGGAGAGCGTCAGCTTCGAGGTACGAATTTTCGCCAAATGACACTGCGTGATCAGCATGGTATAAGAGCTATGAGCCAATGGAAATCGAACCGACTACTGACCCCTTTCTCTGATGAATAGTAATGACCCTACATGGTTGCTTCACGGTGCGACTCATGCCAACATATCGATTATATATGCATCAGAGCCAGCTTTTGCGGGTTGCGGCGTGCCACCAGATTCGTCATAAACGGGTCCAAGTTGAGTATAAACGGTATCGAGCGATACACGTGTTTCTTACGAGGAATCTCCAAGTGTGATTGTTGATAAAGCTCCTAAAAACATTGTATATGCATTACTAGTTTCAGCTAGTGGTTTCGCGCCGCGTTAAAGTCAAAATATTAGTCTAATTGAACTTATGGGATAAAAACTATTCTATTTCCACCCGTGAGCCGTGCGTCAAATATCCAAATCTGATCCGAATAATGATGACAGTCTTCATTTTGCAAATAGCTTCAGAAAACACTTTTACATGACAATTTTGCCGTCAACATTTAAACTAGATGAGGCCTGATGAGGCCTGATGAGGCCTGATGAGGCCGATGTTTCCTAGCTCACGACCCTGAGAAGAAATACCGACACAAACTTAAAGTTCAAAGTCTCTTTTAAAGTCCATACAGCAAAAAGGTAGTTCTTTTTTAAGGAAAGATCCACACAGATTTGAGTGGGCTTGTCCAGTCTGTACAAGCATTTGTCAGTATTCGTGTAGCTCAACTCAGGACTACTAAGGAGCTCAACGGCTTGACGAACAATAACAAAAAGGACATATGGGTAGGCCGTATAGAGTACTCAAACTGCCAGACACACCTTAATGTCAAATTGAAAAATATTTTTTTTTAAATATACATCATCAATGCCAAAGTTTAATAAATAAAAAGTAAAATAATATAATTAAGGACAGTAAATATAAAACAAAAAACAAGTTTTCAACGAAAATATTTTTTACATAGAAAGCTTTTATAGCGCGGCATACAAAAACTTCAAACACGATGTGGTTATCTTATTGCGCTTTTTACCAAGTTTCTATGGCCATCTTCCAGTTCCATCATCAGACCTTAGTTACCATCTAGCACCTAAATACTCGTCAATACAAACCAAACGAGCTCAAACTCGAAGGGGTTGTGTCGTTTACGACCGAGTGTATGGCCACCTTCCAGCTTCATCATGAGACCAGCTCCATGTCATATATTATATTGCTCAATCGGTAAAAGGGAAGTGGATCAAATTTAATTTGCAAGATTTGATCACAAACATCGGTCAGGTGAAACTAAATAAAAGCTTGTAAGAACAACAATCGCAGTACGTACTGGCTTTTTGTTCTCAAGATAGTCTTGAGAACACAAAGCCAGTACGTACTGTTACTTCAGTCGTTGTAGTATAAAAAGCCTTCTGACAAATAAACACGCATTCATACACATAAATTTTCGCCTACATAATTAGTGTGACATACAAATTTATTTCTAGACACGGCGCATCAGTCCTAAACAAACAAACCACCATGAAGATAGGTATAATACAATAAGGTGTTTTTCTTAGCCAGTTGAAGCTATCCTTTGTATCAACAGAAAATACATTGCTTAGACACTTACCTTCTTACTATCAATTTTGTGCAAAGGTAAGTAGACCAACCAGGCAAGAACAAAAACAATATATAAAAGGTCAGTATTTTAATTAGTACTACTAACGAAGTTTTAACAAATTTATCCTTCGGAATACTTTCTGTACCTTTAAGCAGATCATTTTTCTTTTTCCTTTTAATGGATTGGCCTAATATAACCAATATTATTATTATTTAAATCAAAAGCATCGAGAACATGAAAGGTTCTACAACGATGAAGGCTGAGGAGCTCTCAATTCATTTACCATCTTCAACACAACAGCCTTTGACCTTAAAACCGGAATTCTTAGCCGTCGTATCTGCACGCCTTTACTTAGGTACATTTTAAACGTATAATAAGTCTCATAAAAGGCGTACAGGTATCTTAAAGACAAGATATGTGTGCAATGAAGGGTCTAACTTGTTTGCCGTGATCCAATCTCCTAATTAAGAGTCATATATGCTGCCGTTTGTGGCTAGCGTCCAGTTCACATTTCCAACTACGTAAACGCTGACAAAAGTCGAAAAGCAGCCTTCCAAAAATACTTGTATAAATAATAAATGATAGTATTGATCGTATGAGACGATGTACGCAGTACGCTTTATACCTTATGGTAGTATGTATATCAAATCAACACAGTATAATGTAAACTAATGATATATTGATGGAGAGCGTGCCAGCAATTCAGCTTAAAAGGATTTTCTTTCTTTGTAAAGCCCACATGTAAAAGGTTTTGATATGAAAGTAGGACAAAGTCTTGGAAAATTTAATTTGACCTTTGGGGATATGGGAACACTCCGAATTTATGCTGGTATGAACCGTGGAAAAAAATACTTACCGCTGAGGACAAACAAACTAAAAACCAAACATACTTCCAAAAATATACACGTATTATCACTGTATGTGAAAGACCAGATTGTATTTGATAATGGTTGTTGTACCGCGGCCCTGACATACAGAGCCAGTGAAGGAACTCGGGTGTATTTTAGTCAGTAAAAGCCTGTTATTCCGTTTTGCCCCATGCAGAACTGGAGGACTTATGTGATGATTTTCCAACCAAAGAAAAGTATCAGCATATGTGGGGGACAGCAAGCGTGAACATATACCTATCTAAAGCTCGCAGCAGCATATCAAAACATTACAGACGGATAGCATTTCAAACAGATGAGAATTCAAATTGAACATGAAATTTCAATTTCGCCAGCCTCCATTTTGGTAGGAAACGGATTCTGGTAAATGACGGTCGAGTTGTGGGACCGAATCGATTTGAGACATAATTTACTTTCCCTGCCAAAAACAACGTTTGATCTACGATAAGATGAACGATGTAGATTGTTGCAGTGTAACTGCGGAACTATTAAAAGATTAAAGAAACGCTATTAACGTACAAATAGACCTGTTTTGCACAATTAACTATGGAAATAAACGAAACAGGCTAAATGCGTTTGCGCAATGTTTAACGATGTATTTTAATAACTTGTTATTTTATGGTCAGACTTGCAATGAATCAACTTGTAAGCAGTTAACAATGATGGAAAAGCAATGTTTTTTTGATAAATTTTGCAGTTTTTATATGTATACCTAAGTGCTCGATTACGGAGACGCGGCGCGTCGGGCGGTACGTCGTTCATTGCTATAATGTTTGTGTTTGCGCGAACGATGACGCGGCCCGCTGCTGCAATGTACGACGAAACGCCCAGCGCGCCGCGTCTCCGCAAACACGGCCTTAGTCAGCACCAGTCGCAAATGGAATAAGTAGTACACATAAGTTCTACCTACCAAGTTTCATCCTAAACTTTCATAACAAACGCAGAGATGCAAATAATGTAAACAAACTCAAACCTACGCGATTTCCAAAGTCCAATCTCAGAGCTGATTCACTAAATTCAAATTTGCAGTTAGCCCGAAACAGAAAGAGTTCTAAATAAAAAGGAATTTACCTACTAAAGTCCTTGACTAAAGTATCAAAAGAATTCACCCAAATAATTGTGTTATTATGTATCATCCTCATTAGTAGTGACAGCGTCATCGACTGGTTACTTCCTTTTCTTTTCTTATCTTAAGATATTTTATCATGAGAGGGGTACCCAATTGTTGCTTCTGTTGATTTCTAAATCATTAGATGTCCCTATCCCTGTCCCTGTCCCTATGTATGCTTAGATCTTTAAAACTACGCAACGGATTTATTTCATAGATAGAGTGATTCAAGAGGAACGTTTACATGTATAATACATGCATAATATATTTAATACCACCATTGCACCCGTTCGAAGCTGGGGCGGGTCGCTAGTCTAATATAAGCGAACCCGAAAAGTAATTTCTTTTAATATCCGCCATCCGGTACAAATTTAAACTTGGTGTAGCACACACCGACATTGTGCCTACGCAAAGTCTGCTATTTTCTAACAATACGTCTAGACTCTTCATGAATGCTAGTCGCACTGCTGTCGACGTCGCGACACCATGGAACTGAAGCTAACGGCCGAACAATGGAAATGCTGAAATATTAAACCGGAATTGGACGATTTATTTTAGGAAAACTACGAAAATGGATGGCGAGACTTTGGCTTACGTTGCACTAAAATAGACACATTTTCAGTGTACTCTAATACTATATCAGTACTACTTTTGTATTGTTGTATTAGTTTAGGATCGAAGTTAATGTAGGATTTTAGTCGTTATTCATTGGTTGGGAAATTCTATTTTCATTTGTTCATTTTATTCTTCAACAGCCTCAAAAATTAGATATCTTCAAGGCAATTGATGAATGGCTCTAGTGCACCTCATCAATAATTGCATTACTACTTACCATCAAGTGAGATCGCAATCAAGCGCTAGTTTATATCAATTTAAAAAAAAAACTAAAATGTTTATTCAGCTGTCAAACGTTGTCATAATTATGTTCAATACATTAAACAAACACAAATTAATTAAAAAGAACTAAGACAAAGCTAACCCGTAACTAACTAAACAAATGTATTGCGAGATGTATAGTTCTATTTACTGTGCAGCTCTGAGAGTTGTGGCTTTGTGGTGAATGAAGTGCGAGACAGGCGACAGTTTCCGTAGCACAAGTAGTGGGGTACCTACACTAGAGAGGCAGCTGTCAACGACTGCTAGTTCACAGCCACAGAGAAACAAACCCGGAGCCACTTTAATATTTCATACGGCGAAAAGACAACGGCGGTCACTTTGTTTTCCATTGGCAGGAAAATAACTCACCGAGACAACGGTCGATATTTACGTCTGACTGTTTAAAACGGCTGCGAAATGAGAAACTACAAAGATGCAATATAAATATCTTTCCTTATTTTAGTGCACTTGTTTTATGGAAATATTGACACATAGAATAGACATACATAGACACACACACAAACACACAAATCACACACACCACACACACATCACATTACAAATTTTAATATAATATTGTATGTATATATTTTTTTTTATTATTGATAGACTCACGTTTGACCACTATCTCACCTGATGGTAAGCGATGATGTGGCCGATGATGGAGCACGCTGTCCTAGAAGTAACCTATTCACTCTATTGCCTTACCTATTGACTTAAAGACCCCTAGGTTATAGCTATCAGGAAACACAGACTTCGGCAGGGAATTCCAATCCTTAGCTGTACGCATAATGAATGAGGAGGACAAAAGTCAATAATTTTATTAAATAATTAGAATATATCATTTATTTATCTTATCTTCGACATTGAATTTTTCTTTTGACTTGAATTCCTATTCAATTTATTATTTAGTTACTGCACAGCTGACATTATAGATCTTTTTGTATAAATTATTTAATATTATTTTTGTAATGTTTTTTTTTTTTTGCGGATTGATTCTAAAATTGGATTCGGTATACTATATTTCTTATGATGTATCATTATTGTCTAAAAAAATTACTACAGATTTACTTTATCTTATTTTGAATTTAATTTGGAATATTTTTCTTTTTGTTTTTCTAATTATGACATGTTATATTTTTATATTTATGATTGAAATTATTTTATTGTGAACTATTAGGATTTGATTGAATGTTTATTTTTTCTTTCTTGCACATTATATATTATTTTCTACACAATGTTCCTGAAATAAATGTTATGAAATAAATGACTTATGAATTAATGTCTTCCCAAATTGTGTATGTTAATGGTAAATGAGTGACGGAAAAGCTTATAAAATATTTACATGCGCGAAACGTTTAGCTTTCTTTATGTTTTCTATGTGTCATGTTGTGAATGTGCCTACTACGTTATACAAATATCAAATAGGAAACTTTATATTTTTCATACAACCACATCATTTATAAGCAGTGATCATCGTCTGTAGCAGCCATTTCTGCCACAAACGGACCGAACGTAAGTCTTTTGAATACCGTAATTAGAACTAGGAAAACTCTCATTTCGTGGCCATTTTAGTAGAAAACTAATAGTTTGTATTAAAAACTTGGTCTGCACTGGTAAAGTTATTTGTGACGCCTTGGAATGACTGCGGTACAGCCGTAGCGCTAGAGATTTATATTGTGAATCACCAGCAAGTACTTAAAACTATGATTACTTCTGTGCGTATACAACTATTAAATATTAATTAAGAAACTAGATAAATTTTCCTAATGACACAAAATGACTTGAACACACCTTACGGTTTTTACACTAACATTTTATTACACAATTGTACTGGAATGGAAAAGGGAACTGAAGAAGAACATGTGGGTTTTAGTCAGTAGAAACCTGAGACTCCCTCTCACTCCTCTTAGAGCGAGAGAAGCCACTCATTATATCAGGACATTTAATTTTGATAGGGTTAGGTACAACCACAAATCTTGTACGGAAATATGTACTGTACATATTGCTGCCTTATCAGGTAAGCACGTATACCTTACAATTATCTGATTCAATTTCAGTACAGCAAACATTTTCTTATTACTGTGTAGTAACAATAGTGTTATGATAATCTCCTTTGTTTTGATAAGAATTGATTGAAACATTAAATATTATTGACACGTGGACTGCTTTCCATTAATATTTACAACAACTGGGATTATTTTTATTAATGAGAGGGCTAAATTCAGTCCACATACAGAAATGACAAGAAATGCAAATCAAGATGCGACAGCCATTTTTAAACACCTGAGTGAGTACGTGAGTAGGCCTCAGTCCCAGCAGTGGGAACATTTAAGTATGTTAAATAAGTAATAATTTTTCATAGACATATATTCATTTACGTATTAAAATAAATTATGTATATTCGGTGTTGCATTGTTGTGTAACGTGTTGCAGTTATCCATCTAACAACCAATCCGATGCCTGCTAGTAACTGTACTAGGGTCGGGTAGTTTAGGTAGGTGACGACCGAGCGACGGATCTTGGCGCGTCTAAAGTTATGCTCTGCGAACTTTAGCGCTTGTGCACTCGTAAAAAAGTAAATGGTTTGAAAAAATAAATGCCAATAGAAGTTGTTATTGCTGTTAATAACTGATATTAGCATTTATTTTTATAAAACATTTATTGGCGCGCTTATTTTGAGCGCTAAAGTTCGCAGAGCCCAACTTCAATTTTTTTTTCATTCCAAAAAAAGAAACCCGTGGTCCTATTACGCAAAGGACAACTGAAGGAAACAGGTGTACGTACCAGTACCAGTAAATTTAATCATTGGTTAATTTCACAACAAAAAAAAATACAGCATTAAAATTAACACTCACCATTCCCAAAGATGCACGAGGCAGTCGAACATGACGCAGCCATGTTCCGTGCTCATGCACGACGCTGCTGGAGCTGCGGTCGCCATCTTGAAGCCAGCACTAATCTCCAATTACCCTCTCATTTATAATTTCACTTGCATACAAGTCAATACCGAAAGTATCCGATGGAGGCGACGCCTAGCAATTTTGTGGAGGTATATCTCTGGAAAGAGAAAAGTGCCAATTAGACATGATGAGGTCGTGAACATTGTGATGAAATGACATGAAAGTGAAATTATAGGCGGTGTGGCAGTGAGGTGGTTTTGGTAGTGACAACACTATTGACAGTCATTTGATATCTATAATTTTGGATATTCGGGGCCTTATTGTTTTTTAGGAATTACTTCGTCGTTTATATTGTGGGTGCGTTCACAAAAATTATAAGCTCACATACGCAAGACGCCCAGACATGGAACACCTGTGTAGGCCATACAAATATTGGTTCCGTACGGGAATCAAACCCGCGACCCGCAGTGCAGCAGCCAATTTCTCAACCACTGCGCCAACCGTGCCTGCCATTAACCATGTCATTGGTTTAAACAAACACTGATAATAATCCTCGCCACACAAGTTGAACCATCATGTGTGGCGAAGTTCTCGAATCAAAGAAATGGTATTCGCGAAAATTGGACATTCTATTTTATTGAACTTGGTCAAATTATTGCCTCAAAAACCATGCCAATTCGGACTTCTTGTTAAAGAACGAATATAACACTATATTCAAGCATTATAGTCAGAATTAGGCGAATTGGAGGAAATAATTTGCCTAGTTCAATAAAGTGGAACGTCCGATCTCCGCATACCATTTCTTTGACTTAATAATGCTCCCGTAAACTAAAACAAAATAAATTAAAAAAGTTGACATGAGCGCCATACATTAAAAAAAAATGTAGAAAATACAACACTACAATACACAAACACTGGACTTAGAAAAGCTACGAGCTCAAGGGTGTCTTGAATCCGTAGCTTTTACCTTAATGTGATGGATGTATGCTATCTTATAAAACTTAAACTCAGTATACGATTAATAATTATTATTGAGTTATATAAGACTTTTGTCCATTTTAACATGCATTATATTTTGGTCTTTGCAGTAGATTTAAAACTAGATGTATTGAGTATCGTTTTAATATTCAAACGTCATTAATTTTATAAAATTCATGTTTTAACTATGTTTTAACCGGTGTATTCTTAAGGTAGCTAAGTATTTATGTTACATGTCAGCAGAAATGAATTAATATAATAAAGCAAACGGTAGTATTTCAATAAAACATTGTTACAGCAGATCGGTGACAGGAGATAACAATGAGAAACGAACTTAGACATAAAGTAATATGACAGAAAAGAAACATTAAAATAGAGATAGATTAGATAAATAGATTATAGTAACTTAATTGTCAAAACACACGGAAGTCAGCAAGACAGTTTACACTCACGAAATGTATTATTGTTTATTGCTCGTGACTGTACCTATCTATAGAGTAGTCCTAGAAGTTATTCAATAGCAACAACACCCTGTAATAAAGAGTAAGTGTCCTATTTATGTTAATAACATTTGATTACCGCTGTTTATCAGTGTTAACTAAAATAAAAGAAGGTAATTTTATGTAATTTAACTGCCACTTAATTTAACGAGCCTGAAAAAAGTAACTGGCTAAAAAAAATTAAAGAGGATGCCTAGAAATTAGGACCTACAAAATGAAATAAAGTATTCATTTTAAGTGGAACAGTACCTCTACCATGAGCTTTAAGCAATAGTATTCGTCGCTACTCGATATCGACGCCGTAAATATTTTGTATGGCAAATTTTGCAGCGCCTCTAGCGGTCACTTGCAGAACAAAAATTTGCCATACAAAATATTTACGGCGTCGATATCGAGTAGCGACGAATACTATTGCTTAAAACTCATGGTAGAGGTACTGGGCATTCAGGGCAATCTATACTTATAAAATGCTTTGTCCTGAATGACTGACGGATCAACGCACAGCCTAAACCGCTGATCGTGAAGATCTGAAACTTGGTAGGTATGTTTTTTGTGTGACTTAGGCATTCGAAAAGAAAAGATTTTTTGGGTTTCTACCCCTAAGGGGGTGAAAAAAGGGAGCAAAGATTATATGGAGAAACCTACTTTTAATCGGGCGAAGTCGCTGGCAGAAACTAGTGATAGGAATAATGTTCTCGTTAATTACATAATCATCTTTATTTTTTTCTTCCGTTCTATCCTGTCAGCTGTCATGCTAACACTATCTTCTTTTTCTTTCATATCACTTCTCATACAATCCATTTCATCTTTTCTTTTGGTGAATAAGTAATTAGTAGATACCTATATCTAAACTGGATACTCCACGATTCTTCAGAACAACACGTAAAATGTAAACGTACTTAGGTAGGTAACGCAAGTAAGTAATGTTATCTACCGATGAACTGCATTCCATCAGGAAGCTCCAACAATCTGATGAACCGCAAAAATACCTCAATATCGAACAGGTATTTGTGGTAAAGTAACGGTATATTATACATTTCATTCAAAGTTGCCTTTATATCAGCTAGTTGCAGTGCTTTTATAGAAAAGTGCATTGCCTGCAATGGTGGCATTTGGGTCAGATTTAATAGCCCTCACTAAACTAGCTTCGAAGAAATTAAATCCTGCAGTAGTCGTAAATATTCATTAGTGCACATAAACACGATTCTAAATAGCGGAATATTCGTACAAGTATTCATTACATTTAATTATTTGACAACATTAGGATAAATAGTAGTCTAACTTCACCTACGATGATTGCAAGCTTGAAGGTTTGACAGGCAAATGTGTACCAGGCATTGAATCAGTAATCCGATAAGAAACCCCTCGTAACTCTGCAAACATTCTCTATCAGAACAGGTACCATCAAAGATACTTCCGCCTGACCACTGCTCAGTTCATTTTTGCTTGCACTCGAAACGAAAACTTCAAAGGGTTTGGTTGGGCGCCAGAGGCGTAGCTACCGCCGTATCTGCCGTATCAGTTATACGGGGCCCCACCCTACAGGGGCCCCGACGTAGGCAAAAATTCGCAACATATTATTCACAACCGTCTTGTAGGGTAAATCAAGCGTTTGTAGAAAAGCGCAATTTTTTTATACGGGGCCCCCTGTGGGAATTTTGATTCGGGGCCCCTGTGGGACTAGCTACGCCAGTGTTGGGCGCTGCGCCGTTTTTTGAGTGATCAGGGCAGAAATGACCGCAATCTTACCTACACGTCTTATAGGATTAAGCACAATAAAGCATCAGCAGTATCCACCCAGGCTGAACACAATCATTTGTTATCATGACTTGGACTGTCTTCCTGTATCTATATACGCTGTAGAGCATACGCATAGGCGGTAGTGCAGTGGCCGTAATGATGTCCTGACATACCTGTAAGTACTTAGTTCTAAGCTGCTACTAGATCAATAAGTCTTTTATGGTTTGACGGTACATTTACTAATGACCACTTTAAATAATGGTCTAACTTGACAGAGCCCCTGTATAATAATATGCTATCATTTCCATAATACACTATTACCGTACACGCAGCCAATGTAATCTATGCCGCGCTACAACCTGTAGGTACCATGGACAAGCACGGAGATAGTGGGACACTTAATAATTCACAATGGGCCGTATATAGTGTAGCCAGGTGTCCGGATTAAACCGGACACGGTCAGTATTTTTGGTTGCGTGTCAGGCCTGTCCGGTTTTTGTTAGGCTTTTTAAAATAGACCATTTTTTTAGATTTTTCTTTTGTGTTCTGCCTTACCTTCTATCGCTAGCGCAAGCGGAGCGAACTAGTAATTTTATCAGTCAATTTTATTGTTGTTTATGGTAATAAATGTTAATAAAAATTTTGGCTTTTTTAGCCAAAACTCCGATTCAACTGACTGCTCTGTCCGGCTTTTCGATTTCAAGACCTGGCAGCCCTAGGCGTGTAGCGGTCGCTGGCCGACTCGATTTGCTCTATTTCAACCATAGACCGTCATCAAGGTTGCCATGGCCTTGCCAGTATCATTGTAAATGAATGAGTAGAAATCCTCGTTTAAAAATTCATGAACCTATTCTGAAAGTTGGAACCCACAAAGAATAGACCAGACGTCGACGTTTTAAGTGTTTGGATGTCCTGCAAACATGCGACCATTATCTTGAACGATGCTTTAGATGGACTGTGTTTTAACTAAGCACATTGTGTGCCAAAAAAATATAGATATAGCCAAGGACAAGCCACACATATGTGCATAGATACATACATAAATTAGCCATATAATGTTCCCACTGCTGGGACTCGGGCTTCCTCTCCAGGAGAGAAAATGGGCCATAACTACGACGCATATTTGGTCGATAAACAGTACATAGGTCCTGACTGAAAAAATGCAATCCTATAGTGTATAGAACACCTTATTATAAAAGGAAGGTGAACAAAACAAGCCCGCGTTGTAGATCACCGGTGCGAAGGACTGACCAAGTGAAAACGCCTGTTGGCGGCCCATTGAATTGTTAAAGTGGCAAAAGAATATGTACATCTTCTCATCATCGTAAAAATTTCAACTGTCTAGCTATCACGGTTCATGAGACACAGCCTGATGATAGACACACGGACAGCGGAGGAATAGCAATAGGGTTCCTTTTTTACCCTTTAGGGAACCCTAATAACAAGCTTTTATCATCCGACGTAAACGTGTAAAGGGAATCTAATGAAAACTGGTTCCGGCGACATACTTATTACAGGTGGGCAGTAAGTATTTAAAGGTTGTTGGAATCTTGAAATCTAACAATTTATTGTGGTCTTTAACTTTGTGTGACACCTCGCTTTGTTAGCGAACGGTTCTTTACAATCTGTGCTTCGAGCTACAAGCAGTGCTATTCTCTAAGAAAACGCTTTTAAGGCCAGCGTCTACTCATTTTGAACTTTTATAAACCTCTGGAAATCCGTTACGGAAATATTTAAAACTTACAAAAAAAAAAGCTTGTTATTTAAAAGCGCTTCGCAAAAACCAAAATCTTGAATAGTTAGTAATAAAACCGCTGTTTTGGGGCCGCGAAGTCGACATAGTCCCGAGCGAACTTAAGTGCAGCGCTGGCTGCAGCGACGAAATCCAAATACATTAGATTAACAATCCAAAGTAAGTACCTATTTGGATTTCGTCGCTGTGGTCAGCGCTGCTCTCAAGACTGTTTTCTTAGTGAAGCACGGAAGCTTTATTGAGACACTACCACGAGCTCTTAACGCGATACATTTGACAACTTAATCGACTATTAAAGAGATGGAGAAACATATACACCGTTAAATTTTGGTCGCTTTAATCGCGTGGAGGGTCGATTTATTAAACACTATCGATTTGTAAAGATAAAATTAAAAAATAAAGTACTTTTTTCTAAAAGTCGAGGTAGGCATGTACGAAATCAATTTTTTAAGTAAACGAGTCAATTACCTTTTAGGTAGTTGTCGGTCGTTACGTACTAACTACTTACAGTTCATTGGCCTCGCTCAGCTGACCTTTACTTAAAGAAATCAATTTCGTACATGCGTAAATTAATACAAGTTTTAAAAAATAGTACTTTATTTTTCATTTTTATCTTTACATTTCGATAGAGTTTCATGTACCGAATCGATCATCTACGGGAATAAAACGTACAAAATTTAACGGAGTACAGGAGGTATGGCTCCATCTTTCTTTCCCGCTCGTACGCTTGACATTTTAAGACGACATGATAAAGCCCTTAGTTATTTATTTATTGTTGGTACTTAAAAAAATAAAACAAAGAAAAACTTAAATCTAAAGCACAAACAATGGGAGGCCTTATTGCATTCCGCGATTTCCCTTACTGCTGCTGACAAGAAAATCTCTTAACCGATTGCTATGTCAGGATGGCCACTGCAGCAGTGCTATTCTATAAGAAAATTGCCTTGAGCGCAGCGCTATCCACTGTGACGAAATGAACGAATTATGAACAACCTATTTGTATTTCGTAGCGACGGTTACGACCAGCGCAGCTCTGCCATCAGGACTGGTTTCTTAGAGAATAGCATTGCTAATCCTATCCGCCTAAATAAGATATCATCTCAATGGATTTTATCGACTCATCCCAAAAACAAAATGTGTATAGTTGCCACGGGAGCTTCTGAAAGCGATACCGTGACTCTAGAACGCAATGCGCAAATAAAAGATGTAAATGGGCTTTAGTCAGTAAAAGCCTGACACCCTGTCGCACCACCCCAGAGCAGGAAAAGTCATTACATGATTTCCCAATCCAAAAAAAGAAGATGTTAAAGGTCAAAGCCCTTTATCGTATACTAGCGACGCGCCCCAGCTTCGCACGGGTACAATGGTGATATTAAATATATTATGCATGTATTACATTTAGAAACCTTCCCTCTGAATCACTCTATCTATTAAAAAAACCGCATCAAAATCCGTTGCGTAGTTTTTAAGATCTAAGCATACATAGGGACAGACAGCGGGAAGCGACTTTGTTTTATACTATGTATAGTGATATTGTATCTTTTTCCCTGACCTTGCTTGGCAGCATTGCATCTGATTTCCAAAAAAACGACATGATATCTCTCAATATAGGTTAGAAAATAATGAATTTGTCTATTAACGGAAAAGAGAATCGCCTAAAGGAATTTCAATTTCGAAATATTTCAAACACCATGCAATACCATAAATAAAATGGAGCTGTCCCCCATAACAAGTAAACCGTATCCAATAAAGTGCACCCTTATCCTGTACGGAGGGATCGCCCTTTGGAAAATTTGCAAATTCAGATGCAAACGGAAATAGGGAGGACCATCGCCTCGAGCAAGTGTTTTATGAAATGTGTTGAAAAATTTGTGTGTACCTCCCTATCTATCGATTGCTTAGATTAAACTGTATGTCATAAAAAAAAACTCCAAAAAAACCTGGTAAGTGGTTGGTAATGTTTATAATTTTGGCCGTTTTACCACCGTTATATACACCGTTAAATTTTGATCGGGAGGGTCGATTCGGTACATGAAACACTATCGATTTGTAAAGATGATTAAAAAAAAACTTTTTACAATAAAATACAACCGACTTCAATGTAAAAATAGAAAAAAGTGTAAAATAACTTTAATTTCTGAAGTCGGTGTTTCGTTATAGTTTAGTCTCTTTGTTATTACAAAAAAAGCGTTTGGGTGCAGCACCACTGTATCCTGGTGGGGTCGACCTAGTCCCTCGGTGGGTCTCAGGGCACGGCGTGAAAGGTCAGCGGTACAGGCCATGGTCCGGAGCGAGGGAGAATAGGCGTCAGTCGTCTTCTTCTGCACAGCAGTAATACTTGCGAACAAGTTGTCGCACGCATGAGGGAACGGACATTCTCATGCCCTAGCCCCCAAGACCCTGACTCCGACTACCAACCACCGCAGGACGTAGGCGTGAATTTGAGAAAGACAAGCAAAGGGTTGCTCGCCTTCCGGCCATCTCAAAGAGATTTCAACCAAACCGTAGGTGCCAAGCATGACCGAATCCTACTAGGGCCATAGGTCGACTTCTGAAAGGATTACGCGTAGTCCTAGACCGCAAAAAGCAACTGATCTGACACGCACTCTCGCTCCACCCAATGCGGGAGGGGTTTTCTAATGATTTCCCTCTAAAACAAAAAGGTAAGCTGCTCCAAACTGCCTCAAGTGTTCATAGCGATGAACACTTGAGGCAGCTTGGAGCAGGTATACCGATACCTGCAGTTCTAACTATGATCAACATTAATGCTGTTACTAACGTGGCCATCTACTAAATGGAATCCATTCAAAACCATTAATTTTCTCATTTCCATCCACCATAATACTTTATGTAATAAGACAAACTAAAAAAAAAACAACATAAGTACCTAACGTACTGTATCTGTGTCAAAACTGACAGTTATCAGATGATCGAGGCTCGGGGCGTGCGGCCAGACAGTGAAAGTGTCCCTACCGAACAGTTAGCGGTACGTTAGTTAAGTACCTTCAGGCTGAAGGGACCACTTCTCTGGATTTGTCGAGACTTCTATGGTTTATGGCTGTGGGTATTTTTTTTTTTTTTTGTTACTTTCACACAACGCAGTCGAGCCCCAAACTAAGCAGAGCTTGTTGTATGAGTACTACTTTTTTACAATTTGACATTAATTATTTTTATTTTTACAATATGAATTTATTTATTTATTTTTTAAATTCAATTTTGACAAAAATATTTAGTTTGTTAAATATAACATTTCTCTACACTTTATTTTGTATTTTCGTTCATGTTCACTATGGGGATTATGTGGATCATTTTTTTTTCTTTTCAGTTATTTTTACGTATGTCTGACAATTTCAGTTGTTTCTGCGGCATACCCAAATGTCCTTTCATTGGTATTGTTCGTCAACTCGTTGAGCTCCTTAGTAGTTCTAAGTTAAGTTATACGAGGCTTTGACCCCTGAGTTTGTTTCGGTGTTTCTTCTCAGGGTAGTCAGCTAGGAAACATCGGCCTCATCTAGCTTAAACTGACGAAAAAATTGACGTGTAAAAGTGTTTTTAAAAAACCTATTTGCAAATAAATATAATTTATCATTTATCACTAGATAACTGATAAACATACTTATATATTTCTAAATACATACATAATATAGATAAATAGCACCCAGACACAGAACAAATGATCGTGCTTATCACACAAACCTTTTGTTTTGGGCACGAATCGAACCCACAACCACCTGCATAGCAGTCAGGGCTACTAACTACTACACCAACAAGCCAAGTCAGTCCAAAAAAGACTTCCACAATGTTTTTTTTTTAATTTTGGCTGGTATGGCAAATGCTCATTGACGTCCTGACTGTCTCGCGGACAAGCCAGTCTCGGCAGTGTCAGACTCTTACAGACTAAAGCTACAATCCTGTCACACCATTTGTCCTTTGACGAGGTCATAGAAGTTATTTAAAACTTTTTGTATTTTTAATAATTTTCTACAAATTGGTTGTTTTATAACTTTGAATTAATAATAAATAAAATTGAATTTCTGCTTTAATTTTAGAAACACTTAAAGGTACTGTTTTAACACTGTCGAAGATTTTTTTCTAATTTATATATGCTATAGGTGTACTAATAATTGTAAACATATTTTATACATTTACATCCATATTAAGTTTCATAATTCTTTTAACTACATTAGACAAAATACCACTATTTTTTCCTGGTTAACTTTCAGACTTGCAAATGTTCAATTTTCATATAATTACTACCTGACTCGGCAAACGTACTTCTACCATATAATTTACATCAAAGAAAACAATAGGAGAGTAAGAGGGGTGGGGGTAATAAGTTAATAAATAGCCTACGACCTATTCTCAGACCTACCAAATATAGGTACACAAAGATATTTATAAAAATCTGCCCAGGTGTTTCGGTGACAACACTGTAACACGGGATTTTTCCAGTTCCCCCTTCCTAAACAATTACTTTAAATACGCCAATGCTCATAGCCAAAAGGAACGGCAATCCAACACGACCGGAGAGAGATCAGGCGCAGGACCAACGGCTTTACTTACTTTTCGAGTCAAAGGGGTGTCATACTACCACACTGACGTCTATTTATTTTACTACCAACTTCCAAACTACAGAATAATTCTTATTGAAATAACCCGAAAGCGCTATTTTTAATATGGGCCCTATTATGTACTATCTTAACCCATTTATTTAATCGTAAACGTCATAAGGAAGCCCTAATTTATGATGATAGCGTTCTGATCTACGCAGTTGTTATAAAACTGTCTTTTATAACCCATTAAAATGTTTTACATCTATAAATCTCTGTGTTCTAGCCGTCTATACATCCGCTAGTAAGTAATACGATTGTTTAATGGTCACCCTACTCAAGCTTTTCTCTCGTGGTCGTCACACTTGAGTCTATCGATGTTTGACTGGTTGCCGTCGGTAAACAGCTTTCCTTGCAAAGGGCCACGGACTTTCGACCATTCGTGAAGTACAACCAGTCCTATATGATAAAATAAACGAATAATTATCAAGAGTGAAAGCAAAAATGAAGCGCTTTAATTACTGTTTCAGATCGAAAGTAAATCAACTCGGTATGTTATGAAATTGCGAAGTTGTGCGAAATCTTTGGGCGCACCTACGTCGTTGCTTGCAGCGCTACTAATTTATATTGCATAACTTTCAAGGGACGCTACAAAAGAACTTTGAGAAACTTTTTAATTTTCCGAAAGCACTTTAGGGTTGAACCCACTAAGTAATACAACAATCAGAAATACTTGAACAATACCAAATATTTAGATAAAGATTAACTTCTGTAATAGGAAATCAGGGCTATTTAAAAAAAAAAACATAGCTGCCTTCCCAAGGAAACGAAGCAATATGTTCAGACAGTTGTAAATCCCCAAACTGCAGTCGTTTGGCAGCGCGCCCCTATCCTTAAGAGTCGGAGGTGACGGATTTGGCACGCAGCGAGACGACAAGGGTGGCAGTGGCACCGTGCCACAGGCTCACGGTCAGTGACACTCACGATTTCAGAACCTATTTCGAAGGGTGGACGTTAGGGGAACGGCTGATTAGGCCATGTGAAAATAGAGTTGACGAAAAATTTATGTTAATTCATTTACTTAGAAAATTAAGGCATTTAGGCATGAATAAGCGTAAGTCCTGTACTCAAAGGAATATTTTCTAGAATAATTATAAAAAATTCCCAAATTGTGACAACTGCGCAACTATTTTGATGACTCGTGAAAATTGCGCGACACCAAAACAAATCGTAGGAAGTGTAAAAGCTCGTTGAGTAGTTGTCATGGAACAAAAGCATGGAAAAGGTTACAGATTCATGGGATAGGTATTTGATTATTTTTTTAAATTAAATTTATTCACCGGTACATAAATATTAATGTAATATTTACATCTATAAAAAATGTTCTACATGCTGATGCGTATTGCGTAGGAAATCAAAAGCTTAGGTAGCTTTTAATCTAATAAAACTGAATACCGCTATGAAATTAACACTAAAATATGACACAGGCATAGGTCCCTACACGATGGCGATAACTAGGTCATCTCGACGTGCCAATAATTATTACTTACCTAGACTGAAGCGATTTTGCGACGCACTTGTTTATGGTTCGGAACACATCGTTGAAACTTCACAAAATCACAACTAGCACAACTTATACTTGTAATAAAAATCATAAGGGTATGTATGGATGAATTTATGATATTTTAGAGATGGAAATTGTTGATTTTGTCGTACAAAAGCGGTGTATCGATTGAGCGGCGCCTCAACACGGAATGAGCCTGCCCACCACCCCATGCGCGCGTTTTCCACGCTTTCCCGCCACCGGCCCGGTACCGGGGTGGTTTGAAAACTCTCGCCGCGCGAACTACTGCGCATTTTGTTTGTTTTATATTAACCTATAACATGATCTGATCTTGTTACATTTATTGCGTATCATACAGACATTGTATTGTATAACAAATGAGTTTTGAAAGGCTTTTTGTATCGTATTTCCAGGCAAATTGCGTATATAGTACAGGCTTCGAGATGATGAATTCATTTTGCCAATCCGTGAATAAAAAGCAGGATGAGGAATATGAGATTGTTTTGTGAAAATATTTGCTTTTGCAGTACCTATATTCCCCTTAAATACTGTGAGTAAACTTTTCCCACAAAATGACATTGGGCAAGATGAACTAATTTTCCTGTATTTTATTTGAAACATCTAAGTACTGAAGTAATTACTATATTATTATTCTTTAAAGTAAGAGATTTTAAAACCGAATTAACTCAGAACATATTGCTATGTCGCTATAGCGGATTGTCCCCCAATTAAATTAAATGCGTAAATTATAAAATAATGTTAATAGAACATTCACAAACCTTTCAAGAGAATAAATTTTATATCAGATCACCAAAATGTAATAAAATCACAGCATAAATAAATTTTCCAACGCAGACACACTAGAAACAATATCTTTAAAATGCTATGAAAACTTAAATGCGTAACATTTGCTATCTGTTGATGTGTAAGGCATCGTTGCTTTTAGAAATAAACAGATCTAGTAATGGGGGTTGAGCTCGTTAACATTGGGGTGGGTTAGGGAGCGGTGGCACCCTGTACTCACCCCCCCCCCCCTCCCTCCGCTGTTCCCGCGGTCCCCGCTCTCCCCCTGCCGAGTGTTTTCACAACAACGCACCCACGCTGCACTAACCTCCTCTTGGCAACTAAGTACATCCTTTAACTTCACTTGAGCATCATAATTACAGCGTCGAGGCTTTAAAGCCATTTCTTTTTATTTTTATTTCAAAGTGATCGCAATTTTTATATGACTTATGAGGACTTGTTTTTTTTTTTTTTTTTTTTTTATTGTAGGTAAAATCATCCAATGACAAATCCCGCCCTTGGGTGGAGCGGGAAGTAGTGTCAGACTCTTACTGACTAAAAACCTACCCCGTTCCTTCGTTGCCTATAGTGCCGGGGCTGAGCCTTCCTCTCAGAAGACTTAAGTATGTTGCTGTAAGTTTGATTTGAACCAATTTGAACAATGTTTTAATTGAATTGTCTTTAACAGAAAACTAAATGAGGTGAGGAACGCATTAAACCTCCTATAGTCCCTATATAAACCGACACACACCAAAGAGTCTTAACGGTTTACGAAAGAAAGATTGATAAGATCTAACTTGCAAATGAGGTGCGCAAAATAGTAATGTACGAGTATTGTTGGCTTGTATTAGGCAAGAGATTTTTTGGTACAAGTAGCTTTTGGCTCGTACCTAACCTATGAATCTTGCAGATTTGCTAAGACAAATCCTCTACAATCGTGATACGAGCCCTCCCTCCATTAAATGCACTGATAGGCTGGTAAGGACGGTTGAAATTAGGAAGCTCGTACTACTTCTTCGTCGGAAATTAACAAGTTACTACTGTTGGATAGGTACTACTCGCAGATGCTTCTTTTATTTGTTTGAAAGGTACCATCGTGGCCATATCTGAAAAAAATTCGCTTGATTAAAATGAACTTAGCGGTGGTTCGGCGAAAGTGTCTTTGATAATACCTTGCTGAATAGCAGGGCGTTATTTATTTAATTATTTATTATATACTTTATTGAACACCAATTACACATCAAAAAAAGGAAACTAAAACACATAAATACAATGAGCGGCCTTATCGCGTTCTGCGATCTCTTCCAAAATTAACCTGAACTAACCAGAGAATTAACCTGGAAAGGACACCTGCCTGGACAAGAAATGGGGCTGTCATTGGTGTGACAAAACCAGTATCATACATATATATTATTATAGATACACAAATATATACATATACTATTTAAAAGATACATACATATTGACAACTATAGACAGAAATACACCGTTAAATTTTGGTCGTTTTAATCCCGTAGAGGATCGATTCAGTACATGAAACACTATCGAGTTATAAAGATAAAATTAAAAAATAAAGTTTTTTTTCTAAAACTCGAATTTAGTATACACATGTACGAAATTAATTTCTTTAACTGCCCAACATTATAAACTGCGTTTTCGTGGGGTTGACCGTAAGACCAAATTTCTTGCTCCAATCGCATATGCGGGCCAGATCACGATTGATGGTGATGATGGCCTCAGGTAGATTTCCCAGAGGAGCACTCGAGTAAATTTGTAGATCGTCTGCATACAGATGGTAGGAAGAAATTAGTTCATTGGAAATTTAATTTATAAACCCTGCGAAAAGTAAAGGGGCTAACACGCTACCCTGCGGCACCCCGGCGGAAGTACTACACCAGGAATACAGAGGCTCACCAATGCAAATACGTTGCCGGCAACCGAGCAGGTAACTACAGAACCAGTGAATCACCGATGGAGATATATTAAGAGAGCATAGAATACTAAGTAAAACATCAAAATCAACAGTATTAAAGGCATTACTGAAATCAAGCAATGCCAAGACCGTTAGATTTCCGACCGCTTTCCAAGACAGATCTTATATCATCCGTAATGTTAAGAAGCGCTGTACCAGGACGAAAGCCGGACTGAAAGGGGTTAAGGAGATTATGCTTGTATAGGAAAGTACATAATTGCTTGTGGATTAACCGTTCAAGGACTTTGGACAGGAAAGGTAGAATGGATATAGGATGGTATTCAGAAAAGGATGAGGGATTGGACTTCTTTGGTAAAGGAATAATCTGAGCATCTTTCCATAAACATGGAAAGACACCAGTACACGCAGAAAAGTTGCGGATGTTTTTTTTTTTATGTTAGGTAAAATCATCCAATGACAAATCCCGCCCTTGGGCGGAGCGGGAAGTAGTGTCACACTCTTACTGACTAAAAACCTACCCCGTTCCTTCGTTGCCTATAGTGCCGGGGCTGAGCCTTCCTCCCAGAAAACGGCCCTTGACCCCAGCAGGCTTCGACTCTGCCTGCCTGCAGTTAGCAGGCTGGGCGTCTACGGTTTGCTGACAACTCCTTGAGGCGCGCGGGAACAGAACGCGCAGTCGACGACTTGGGCTCGTTCCGGTCGGTTACCGGACGATCGGACAGCGTGCTACCCATTGCACGCCGTCCGCAAGCCCGCGCCTACGGTGGCCGGAAATCGGGGTCGGAATCCCAGCGGCGGCTGGGACGAGCACCCCGTTGCCTCTGCATGATGCGGTCGGCCGCCTCCTTTGCTAGCATTACTGCTTAGCAGAAGGAGGCGACCGCCTGCCATCCCTCCTCACTACGGACCATGGCCTGAACCAAGGCCCGGCAAGAGAGATCGCTGCCGCCGATCGCCCCCACAACGACACGGCGATGCTCCGCCCAGGCGGGGCACATCTCTGCAGTGTGCTCCACCGTGTCCTCCGGGTGCTCCGCACAGTGGCGACACCCGGGAAGTTGAGGATGTAGCAAATTACGGGAAGGATTACGTCCAGCACCGGTAGTTACATTTTACAGCTGATACAGTCGCTTCCCACAGCATTAGTAGTAATCGACAAAATGCTCTTCTTAACATCACAGGCGGAGAATTCATTAAAAACAAATGGGGAATAACTGGGAGTCGGAAGAGAAGAAACATCATCCAACATATTCAATTATATATATTACAAAAAAAATATTATTCATGGCATCGATATCTCAATTTTTAGGAGTTAACTCTTGTCGGGTTTTACCGACCCCCAATGTTCTTAGAAAATTCCAAACTTTGGATGCGTCCCCATTTTAAAGGTACTTGGGGACTTCTAAATTTATAAACCTAGTCGGGTCATAAGTTCTGTCAAACCTTATTACAATACTTTAAACTTTCTTAAACTGGCCAAATATACTTCGAATAATTTAAAAAATAGAACATGAAGAAAATAATAAAGTAAAGTAATTTTTCAATACACTTGCTCAGAAAGTGGCTTTTATTACACTATACTTAGGTATATAATGGCACCTGTAACCAAACTGTGACATTTTGATTACCATTACGCACTAGTGCTGTAATGTAGCTATAACCTTTTTGTTCAACCTCTTTGTTCGCAAAACAAATTTTGAATACGAAAAAATAAAAATTGTTGGTGGTCTATGGTCGTCATTTAAAGACGCGCACGGTTTTTGGCGTAATTTTTTCGAGTGAAATTCATGATCTGTATTAATAAAATAAAATCAAATACTACATTTTAAAATGTTACGTCCATATTCTATTGTCACTACGAATGACATTAACGTAAAAAATTTTCACACAAGAAAACAAACGACGACTAGGCAATATAATCAAAAGACCATATAGCCATAGCCTAGCGCGTGCTCATAGGCTACAGACTTAATTTTTTTACCGCCATGAGTTAACTCATCGTAACAGTCGTTTACGCTGAGTATGCAGTCTCCGTCAGCATGCATCGAGTTACAACTATGCATTTACTTTGAAATCGGACATAATTGTTTTTGTTGTATTATATTCAGTCTTGTATCCGCCATCGTAGTAATATCCTGTATTTTTTATAATTAAATTTTGTTATAGTAAATAAATATTTTTTTATCTAAATTCCCGATCGCCGAAACATAACTGGCGCAGTCGGTAGGATTACGACGCTCTAAGATCGAATCAAACTCTTCATCTTAGCAGTGACGGTTCTCAAATCGTTCCTCGTAATCTACAAAGAACCTATCGTGCGGTCGGACACCTCTACGGTCATCAGGAGCTGCGTTGGACGAGGCTAGACTCGACAGGAGATGCAGTGGCTGCTTTGGTAAGTGCTCTTTGTTTTACCAAGTGTCCTTGCTCGATTTCCTGCCTTATTTTAATTTGTGTATTTTATGTGTCTGTCTCTAAGCTAAAATCGTAGTAGGCAACCATATAATTATAATAAGTAGCATTAAGTATCGCACAAGTAAATTCCAAGTGTTCAATTCGACACCTCTATTGTTTTACGTCAAGTGCCACTAGACAGGTAAGTTACAGAAATACAATGTCGCTCAGGGACTACGATGCTAACTATAAACCTTACAAACTAATCGCAGATTTAATGCCCAGATATGATGGCAATCCCAAATTGCTGAATTATTATATTAGGGAAGTAGAAAACTTATTACAGTTAACGTCAGAAGCAGATCGCTCGCATCCAGCGTTCGTCTGCCTAATTAAAAGTAGGCTCAGTGGTCCTGCCATAGATGCAATAGCGTACGAAGGCCACTTAGATTCATGGCTATCCATTAAGTACGCGTTAATTAGGCGCCTTGGTGAACCGCGCAACGAAATACAAGTGATGCAGGAGTTAATGCGGGTGCGTAAGTCTAAGACAGAAGATGCTGAAATCTTTGGCAAACGCCTCCGTGAGCTGTTAGATACTCTATATTCCGTAGGAGAGCATGGTAACAAATCGTACTATGAAAAGATGGTTATTGAGCAGTATATAAACCAGCTAGACTTCCACGTCTCATTGGGCGTTCGAATCGCTAAACCAGACACCTTTGAAGAAGCTATCATAGCGGCTAGACAAGAGGAAGCTAGGCTTTCATATAATAGAGCTAATTATAACAATAATAATCCTTCAACTTCCCAAGCAAAGCCAAAGGAGTTATCTAAACAATCTATCAACAATAATCCCACCCGTAATACAGTAAACCCGTTTGTACCAGGCTTTATTGTTCCTTCACAAAACTTTGTTCCTCAACAAAATAATATGACCCCCGAACAGCGTCAACAATGGGTACAATCCGTATTGCCCTGGAAATCCAGACCAGCATCAGGTAACTCCAGACCAAATGGTTCCAGTAACTTTAGGAATCAGCCTAACATACCAAAATCATCGGTTCCCACGCCAGTATCATCGGACGTCACAATGCGTACGGCAGGTAAGCCAGAAAAACCACAGTTCGCACAGCAGTTGTTTTATATCCCAATTCAGATGGCCGCTCAAGATCAATCAGAACCCGGTGACATGGGGCTCTATGGCAATGTTACAGAAGGTAATGGCATAGCGCTTGAGCCGAATGTAACCTTGGAAGTACCAGAGGTAAGTGGTGACCAGGATTTTACCTTGGACACCAACCGAGACAGCCAGACCTAGTTTCAATTAATTTCCAGACCAAGAAATATTTACCGTACATAATATTACCAGAGTTTGACGGTAAGTTTTTATTAGATACAGGGGCCAGCCATTCAACTATAGCTACTGACGTCATTGCAGGTACCATATTCGAGTATTGTGTAGAAACAGAACCCTTCCAAATTAATACGGCTCATAGCTCATCAGTTCATGATAAGGTAGTTTATCTTCCCTTACCTCCCGCGTTTAATAGCGATATAACACATAAGTTTCTAATATTCGACTTCGACCCTAAATATAAAGGTCTTATCGGAATTGACCTTCTGCAAAAGTTAAAGAGTAACATAGATTTAAATAATAATGTATTACGTACATCTACAGCGGAAATACCAATACACTTTAGTTCCCCACCTCGAAAGATAAGTATTGAACCTAGATGTGAAAAGGTAGTCAAGGTAAAAACCAACTACTTAGATGGACAATACCTTCACGACGATTTAATCTGGTCAGATGGTTTAATATCCCCAGCAGCTATAGTTAACGTTACAAACGGTTCATTTAAAACATCGGTAATTAATCATAGTGACCAAAAGAAGTGCATCCCGTGTAACCCGTCAATTGAATTAGAGATATTTTCTGAAGTCAATAAAAATAATAGTCATAATATTAATAACATACAAGTTCACACTAACGTTGATCATATTTTAAACGAAAACTTAAAAAAAATTCGTACAGATCACATGAACGAAGAAGAAAAGCGTGAAATAACCCGGCTATGTTATCAGTATAGGGACCTATTCTATGCGGAAGACATACCACTCACTTTTACGCACGCGGTTAAACACGAACTCAGATTAAGCGATGACACACCAGTTTTTACACGTAGTTACAGACAAGCTCCTAAACAACGCGAAGAAATTCGTAAGCAAGTAGACAAGCTCCTTCAGCAAGGTATCGTGCGAGAGAGCATATCCCCTTGGTCATGCCCTGTGCATATAGTACCCAAAAAACCCGATTCCGCAGGCAACGTCAAATGGAGACTTGTAATAGATTACAGGCGACTCAATGACCGCATAATTGAAGATAAATACCCCTTACCAAATATACACGACATCTTAGATAGATTAGGACGAGCGCAATACTTCACAACCCTAGATCTTGCTAGCGGTTACCACCAAGTGGAGATGCATCCTAACGATATAGAAAAAACCGCATTTACCACTGAACGAGGGCACTACGAGTTCCTTAGAATGCCATTTGGACTCAAAAATGCACCAAGTACATTTCAAAGACTAATGGATCATATATTAAGAGGCATAGACAATGTTTATACATACTTAGATGACGTAATTATAATATCTACGTCACTGCAGCAACATATAGAAAAACTAAAACAAGTATTTGATCGTTTTAAAACACATAATCTAAAGATCCAGTTAGATAAATCTCAGTTCCTACAAAAGCAGGTTAATTTCTTAGGACACGAACTAACTGATGAAGGTTTAAAACCCAACAAAGATAAAATAAAAGCTGTACTTGACTTTCCCCTACCCAAGTCTCAGAAGGAAGTAAAAGCCTTCCTAGGTTTAGTCGGATATTATCGCAAGTTCATAAAAGACTTCGCAAAGCTTACCAAGCCAATGACCCTTTGTCTTAAGAAAAATAGTAAAGTTATACACTCCCCAGATTTCTTAGAAGCTTTTAATAAATGCAAACAGATTTTAACTAACGCCCCAATACTGCAGTACCCGAATTTTGATGAGCCCTTCATCCTCACCACCGATGCTTCAGATGTAGCATTAGGTGCGGTGCTATCCCAAGGAACAGTAGGATCCGACAAACCAGTAGCATTCGCATCCCGAACACTCTCAGATACTGAGTCGCGTTACTCTACTATAGAAAAGGAGCTACTCGCTATAGTATGGGCAATCAAATACTTCAGACCCTATCTTTACGGTAGAAAGTTTATCATCTATACGGATCACCGGCCTCTCACCTGGCTAATGTCATTAAAAGACCCTAATTCTAAATTAACTAGATGGCGTCTAAAACTCTCGGAATACGATTATAAGGTTGTATACAAGAAAGGTCGCCAAAACACTAATGCAGACGCCCTATCACGTGTTAAAATTTTCCATGGTAGTATCGATTCCCTTGCCGTTAATTTAGATGATAACGAAGACGATGAGATAATCAATAGGATATTTGACAACGCACGTAGAGAAGCCGAAAATCAAATAGACCCAGTAGGACCCAATGAAAATATACAAGCACAAAACCCAAGCGTTCCCGAATCTCACGTAGGTACAGATAGCATGAGCATAGTGTCAGCTGAACCCGAACTAGTGTCTACAAGACATACCCAGCCTGACAACGAAAACAAAGGCATACCTATCCTCACGGACGCTATTGATAGGCAGTTAAAACAGTTCCACATTAGGTCAACTCCCGGATCTACGTATAGAGTAGATAACAGATCGACCAATTCAAAAGTAGTTATAAAAGATGTATTTATCCCAGTAAATAATACAGAGTCCGAGATAATTAGATTCCTTAAAGAACACACCATCGCTGACCGTATATTTCACTGCTACTTTCATAACGAAGAGTTATATCATGCCTTTTCTAGAGTTTACACAACAATATTTAACGACAGAGGCCCTAAGCTACTTAAATGCACAACACGCGTAACGCTAGTAGAAAACAAACCTGAACAACAAGAGTTGATTAAGAAATATCATGAAGGAAAGACTGTTCACCGTGGTATTCAGGAGACGTACAAACAGTTACACAGAAATTATCATTGGCCAAACATGCTCCTTACTATTCAAAGATACGTTAACCAATGCGATACATGTCTAAAATCTAAGTACGAACGCAACCCTCTTAAACCACCTTTAGCTATAACTGACACACCTCGTAAACCGATGGAACATTTATTCATGGACCTATATTCTACGGGAGGCGCAACTTTCCTTACAGTCATCGACAATTTCTCTAAATATGCCCAGGCAGTTCAACTAACAGCATGTAGCAGTGTCCATATAGCTGAAGCATTGCTTAGCGTCTTCTCAGTGTTAGGTTTACCGAACAAAATAACCACAGATTCAGATACTAAATTTGACAACGACGTCATTAAAGAAATATGTGCACTACATAATATACATATACATTTTACGACACCCTATAACCCTAACTCTAACTCCCCTATTGAACGTTTACACTCTACTCTAGCCGAAATAATTAGGATTCAAAGAATGACTAACAAAGATGACCCTATACAGTTAATTATGAAGTACTCTATAATAGCATACAACAACGCTATCCACTCAGCCACAGATTACACACCCCACGAGTTATTATTCGGACACACAGCATCCAGAAACCCATTAGAGTTATACTATCCAAAAGAATTTTATCAGGACTATGTTATTAAACATCGTGCTAATGCAGAAGCAGTTCAAGAGTGTATAGCTGCACACATGTCAAAAAATAAGGAACAGGTGATTGCTAAACGGAACCAAGAAGCAGAAGAAATGAAATTTAAGGTAGGTGAAACTGTCTACAAACAGGTGGCGAAGTCAGCACGCAGTGATAAGACGAAGCCAGTCTTCAGAGGACCATACAAGATCATACACCTCCACCCAAATAACGTAGCCGAAATAATAGGTAATCACCCAAATTCTAAGTCCATTAGGGTTCACTTCAAGCTACTACGGAGACCTCATCTTGTTGCAGGATCTTCGTCGCAGGAGCCATCGTGCTCAACACAACAGCAACCGTAACAATTTCCCAAGTAGGTAATGACAATGGTATCCTCCTCCTTAAACAAGGTCAACTATTTAAACAAGACAACTACTTTAGCCTTGCTTGCGTTTACAATATTAGCAATCTGCACTTTACATCTATTCAATTGATGTCATTATATGCAAGTACAAAAAACGCCGAGAGTACAGCATCTGGAGAGTTACACAAAACCTACAGGAATCAAATAGAGTATAGCCTTAGTACTATAGGTAAAAAGATTAAGTTTTTAACGCCGCAAGTTAGAAAGCGACGCGGTCTTATAGATGGATTAGGTAGTATCGTTAAATCTATCACAGGTAATCTCGACCACGCAGATGCAGTTAAGTTTGAAGAAGAAATTTAGAACATTAAAAACAGAGTTAGAAACGTCCAAGATTCACAAAGGAAATCCTTAGTATTAGCACATAATACAATTGATGAGTTCAGTAAACAGTTAACTAAATTAAATAATAACCAGAAACATTTGGCTAGTTTATTACAAAATATTACTAATAATTCCAACGATCTGTCTAACCATCTACATTTCCTAGACATTTACGTACAGATAGATTTTAGTTTACAGATAATCTTAGATAGGTTAATGTTATTAGAAGATGCTATGACTTTCGCTCAGATGGGCACCATGCATCCTAGTATCATAAGTCCTCAGAATTTAATAGAAGAGTTAAGAAACTTAGAGAATATGTTTATGTTTAAGCCAGTAGCTAGTATTAGCATTAGTAACATATACAGGATAGAGAAATCGATCAAAGTTAGAGCTTATAGTACAGAACACTCTGTTAATTTTATTCTCGAAATCCCTTCAGTTACGTCAAAAACCTATGACCTTATCCATCTCTATTCTATCCCAAATAAAGATAACCTCACTATCATCCCTAAATCCAAATACCTAGCACTTGGTAACGATGAGTACGCTTACCTGGAAGAAGATTGTCAGCCACTGACCGACAACACCCAGCTCTGCAAGCTCCTCGACACCAGAAGAATTGAAGACACAGATGACTGCATACTATCACTTGTTCAGCATCGCCCAGCAAATTGTACCCACGCCAAGATGAATTTAAGAAGAGGAAAAATTCAGAAGATCGGAGACAACAATTGGCTACTTGTACTCAGAGAAGACGAAGTCATTAAAACGCAATGTAATACCAAGACCGATTATAAGAAGCTATCTGGAATTCATCTCGTTACGCTAACAGAAGATTGCCAGATGAACGTCATGAACAAGACATTGCGGTCTCACACCGACACGATCGTCATCAACGAGGTCATACCGCTACCGGAGCAGCATCAAGTCTCAGAACAGTCAATACAATACGAACTCCAACTAGAAGACATCTCACTAGACAGTATCCATGAACTTGTCAACAGAGCAGGCGACATCTCCGTACCAGGAGAAGACAATTGGCCAATCATAGCAGCTACACCTAGCTGGACCACAATCATCTTATATATCCTACTGGTCGCAGCAGCATCATGGAAGCTGTATCAATGGAAAACTAAGAAGATCCCAGAGGACACCAAAGGCAGCGTGGACGCCGCCAGAAGCAAGAGTTGCTTCTATCTTATGGAGGGAGGAGTTAACTCATCGTAACAGTCGTTTACGCTGAGTATGCAGTCTCCGTCAGCATGCATCGAGTTGCAACTATGCATTTACTTTGAAATCGGACATAATTGTTTTTGTTGTATTATATTCAGTCTTGTATCCGCCATCGTAGTAATATCCTGTATTTTTTATAATTAAATTTTGTTATAGTAAATAAATATTTTTTTATCTAAATTCCCGATCGCCGAAACATAACTAAATTTTACTAGTTTTACCGTTGTAATATTAGTTAACTTAATTATTTTTCTTCACAAGTGTATTGAAAAACGTCGTATGATACACGTGAGTAATGAATGTTACCGTTCTTGGCTATCTTAAGACCCTCGCCAAGGCTCGGGTCTTAATACCGCCTCGACGGTAACCTCCTACATTACATACTTGTATCATAATGTACTATATTTTCAAATATGGAGTGACAATCTCCTGTCGATGGGATAGGAGAAAAAATATATATAGAATGGTCAAAGAAGGAAGCTGTTATGTATGGCACCTGTGCTGTGTGTCACACCGATCTGGTTAAGCGCCAACAGAAAATTTTAATATTCTGAAAAAATTTAAAATTACACTAGGTACGGTTTCCTCATCGAAATATACACTGTTTCAAGGTTTAAAGATCATAAGAGGAACGAACGACCTTGCACAGTTAGTACAACAGCGATCGTCATAACAGTGTAGTTGAAACCAATGAAACCCCGTGCATAAACTAAAAATCTTAGCTCTTCTGCGAGCGCCGAAACACAAAAAAAAAATATGACCGCTTTTTACGTGGTTCTGCTTAGCCCTAAGGGCCGAAACACATAACTGCGTTGCGGCGCCGCACCGCTATAATGGGCAGTGACGCCTGCCGCAACGTAACTTTCAGAGTTTACTGTCGTATCCTACAGGAATAACCGCTATAACCAGTTCCTATTGATTTTTTAATAGACGTCTCTCTGCCATAGAATTATTATTAAAAAAAAAATTACTCTGTTTTAAATAAACGATAAATATAATAATACTGATGAACTTTGACAATGAACGTCAGTGCAGCCTTTGCACGTACTTCATAATGACGTCAACACCACTAGCTCAAGCTTTCGAGCGGCGAGTAATCCTGCCAGGGGCGTAGCTACCGCCGTATCTGCCGTATCAATTATACGGGGCCCCCGCGCTACAGGGGCCCCCACGTGGACAAAAAGTTGCAACATGTAAACCACAAACGTCTCGTAGGGTAAACCAAGCATTTGTAAAAAACTATTTTTTTTTATACGGGGCCCCCGTGGGACTAGCTACGCCACTGAACCCTGCCCACCAGTTTGCCTACTTGGTCGTCACCCCGACTCATTAAGGCATCATCTCGACACACTGGGAAGTGGGATATCATTACCCCGACTCACTGGGCCACCATCCCAACTCACTGAGAAAGCACCACCCCGACCCATTCGGGCATCACCACAGACAGTTCTGCGGCTTCCGGCTCTGGCGCACTACAAAAGCTGAAAAAATAATATATAACCGATATCCAGTAACATAAGAATGAAAGATAAAAAGTTGGAGGATTAATCCAAAGAGAATATAAGCATTACGTTCATGGACCTAGAACTACGTTAAGATCATCGGTTAAGATTAATCGACGGAGGACTGGATTGTTGCCATAGGTAAAATACTGTGAAACGACTACATGCAGAATGCAGCAGTTTTGTCTACAAACTGAAATATAAGCTACCTTGGCAAAAATATTATTTAGTCCATCACTTCCCTTTATCACTTCCATGAGTCTGTTCACAAGAGCAAGGAACTTAAATAAATATACAAGTTCCGTAGTATCAAAAGTGGATCATTTCCCAACTATGTAATATTAATGTTCTGTGGTTGTATTCAGTGTTGCCAATTCAGCGATATCCTCGCTAACTTTAACGATAAAGAAAATAATTTTAACGACTTTTGGAGTTCAAATCAAAACAATTTTAGATCGTGATCTCATTTTTAGTCAACTATAAAAAAAAAAAAATTAAATTAAAAATTATTATGTTTATAATTAAAGTATTTTAATTCGAAAGGGAAAATGAGAATGACTGTATCATTCTCATTTTCTGAATCCACAACGGCAAATATTGGTTATATTAGTTATTAGTAGAGAGCACAAGAGAAAATGAGTTTACTGAAGCAATATTTAAAAAAAAGTTGATTTAATAAACAATATTTTATTTTCAGACACGCACAAAAGTTTAATCAACACTTAAATAAATTTAAAACTCTATGCTCTAAGACCTCACAGCCACGGACCACCGTTGACTTTAGAGTAACTATACACTGATTACAGAATAACTTATTACCTACCTAGAGTATCGTTATTAATACTCTATCAATCTTTATTGCAAACGATGAAATATTTAATTATGACTGAATTACGTACAAATATTTTTTTACATGTCACCCAAGCTAAAACTAGCCTGTGGGCCAAATGTCAACTTTTTAAAATGTGCATGGATAGATTCGCCTGGAAGAGTTTAGTAGAACGGGCCAGATGTCTCCTATTAAAAACTAAAGGGATGTTTAGGCCAAATTATATATTTATTAATTAAATAGCTAATAAATCTGTAAATCGTAGCATCAAATGACAATCATTTTATCTCATTCTAAATTTTGAAGCCACACAAATATTACGTAATTTTTCGTATCCGGTGTTCCTTGTTTTGTTTACGTTACTTTTACCACAATTGCGTGCAGTAAAGAAAAAAAAGTATTATTAAACGTCCTAGAGTTTTAACGCGAGGTGCCATTTTTAAGGCACAAAAAATCAGAAAGATTGTTTTTATAAAGAATTACACTCGTATGGTTTAAAAAAATTACTGAAAGTGTTGAAAAATTTCGATGAAAAAGCGACATTAACGACTTTTAAAAAGAAATTGGCTTTGAAAGTGCAGGTACTATGACAACCACAACGTCGACATCTTGCATGAAAATGAGCATTCTACAGGCTAGTGTAATAGCGAGCTGCTACTTAAACAATTTAGCTTCACTTTTTTTTTTGGACTGACCGACATTTTGACAATTCAAAAGTGCCTGTAATTGGTCTATTTGAAATAAACGCTTCTGATTTCTGATTTCTGAAACTCTAAAAAAGTCTGTATAACGTATGCTAAATACCGCGTAGTGTTTTAGTATGCACAAACACAACTCAAACTCATTTATTTTAAATAGACCATTTACAGGCACTTTTGAATAATCAAAATGTCGGTCAGTCAAAAAAAGGTAAAGCTAAATTGCGCTTTATAGTTAGCTATTTTCTAGCGATTTGAAACTTCTGGAGTTGGCAACACAGGTGGTAATCTGTCAAAATTTTCAAAACATAACGGACGACAAGCGAACGTTGCGTGTTGTTTGTATTGTTCTTAAAATAAATTGTTCAAGATCCAAAGAGAATATAAGCACTACGTTTATCAAGATCTACGAATCATTCAAAAATATATGACAATGAAGAGCGAAGTATTAGAATTGGAAACTAAAATAATAAATCACGAAGCGTATGGGACTTCGTAAGTAATTCTTATCGGAACTAAAAAGTTATATCGAAGTAAGAATTTTGTTTACATATTCTTCGCGTATTTCAGGTATAAATGGTCTCCCAGAGACTTCGAGCTCGGTTCAGCCCTAGGTCAAGGCAAATTTGGACACGTTCATGTAGCCAGAGAGAAGAAAACCGGCTACCTAGTAGCCATCAAAACACTTTTCAAATCTCAGATTGTGAGGTCGAAATGTGAACGACAAGTGATGAGAGAGATTGAAATTCAGTCGCACTTGAAGTAAGTACAAAGTTTACTTAGTTTTTAGCAACCTAGTAACTTATCCAATATTCTCAATTTTCAACTAAGTGATTTACTTTTCGGAACTTATATGAGGGATCTCTTTCAACAACACTTGTTCCTTTTCAGACATCCTAACATACTACGGTTGCTGACATGGTTCCACGATGAGCGCCGTATCTACTTAGTGGTGGAGTTTGCAGCCGGTGGGGAACTGTATAAACATCTTACCAACTCACCCAAAGGTCGCTTCCCTGAAGCCAAAGCTGCTAGATATATTTACCAGGTAAGATCGAAAAGATGTTTTATAATACAGTTATTACTTGGCAGCTTTGTGTATCATAGGAGATGTAATTTAAATTATTTTGTGGTCAATATTTGAGTAGGCTTCAACTTCAAATGACTAAGAAAGTGAAAATCAAGTGACAAGCATTAGAAATGTTTCAGTAAGTGAATGCAGTCCTTAAAAAAACATTGTTTCTTTAATGAAATGATCATTGAAAAACACACAACAGTTACTACCATCATAATGTCTCTTATTTTTTATTCCAGGTTGCAGATGCTGTGGAGTACTGCCACCAGCACCATGTCATCCACAGAGACATCAAACCAGAGAACATACTGGTGGCGTTCAGTGGAGACCTCAAACTTGCAGACTTTGGCTGGTCTGTGCATGCCCCTTCTGAGAGGTAAGTTTAAATTAGAATAGACCACAGATCATTATTGTTCACCCAGAAGACATCCTCTTTTGGATATAGAGGCTCAAGCAAACTATGGATTGCTAAAACTAAATGCATATGCCCATTGTATGTGTCAAAATATTCTTTAAATGTGGAGGATAAATAAGAGTTACTTCTCTTGATTGCACTGAGTGACACTAGTTGTCATGGATGTCTAGGTGACAAGTGTATATCCTGCTCATGTTGCAATTACATTTGTTACCTTCTGCTAGTTACAGTGTGTCTGTGTGAATTGTAATGTTTAATAGTATCATTTTGATATATTTTGCCATAGAACAGGCTTATAAAAGTGTTGTGTAAGCTCCCATATTGAACCAACTTTAAAAATTGGTAAAATTTATACTAAGCAATCAGAAGTCTAGGCTCCACTTTAGGCCTGTATTCTAATTCTTTTCTGTCATATTTTCCTGAAATGATGTAGCTATGATTTTATTACAGGCGTAAAACCATGTGCGGTACATTGGACTACCTGCCTCCTGAGATGATCAAGCGAGAAGTCTATGACGTGTCCGTGGACCACTGGTGCATTGGTGTCCTACTGTATGAGTTCCTAGTTGGCAAGCCCCCATTTGAAAGCGAGGGACAAGACAAGACTTATGCCAGGATCCTTGCTTTGGACATGGTGTATCCTAGTTATGTACCTGAGGGAGCTAAGGATCTTATTTCTAAGGTTAGTATTTCTATTCTACACTAATATTATAAAAAGGTAGTTTGCAATTCTTTTATTTTATTAAGTAATCTCTGAGCTGGAATTTTCAAAATTGGTTCAATAGTTTTAACGAATTTTGAAAATTCGTTTACCAGCCATATTTGATTGCAAATAATATTTTTTTACACCAAAAAATATTTTATGCTCGCTTTTTTAATATAAAAGTCCATACATAACTGGCCTGTAATTTTACTATTGCCCGGAATCGTCTTAAGCCTTTCCAGTAGCTCCTCTTTCCCACACTGGACCATCCAAGGTAGATTATGGTCCTCCAGTGTGATTTGTTTTTGGGAATAATGACAGAGATTATTTACTATTTAAAATTGACTTAGTAAAAATAAATACCAAAGCTCAAATTCAATTTTTTTTTCACATCATTCCCAACTAAGCAGAGCGTGTTCTATGAGTACTAGAGACAACTGATAAACATACTTATATATTTCTAAACACATACATATTACCGATAAATTACAACTAGACACTGAACAAATGATTGTGCTCATCACACAAACATTTTTCCTGGATGAGAGTCGAACCCTCCAACCCAGCCAGGCACAGCAGTCAGGCCCACTAACCACTAGACCAATAGGCCTGTTAAAAAATGAAATTTTATTCAAGGATATGGAAAAATCATCATATTAACCTCTTCTAAATGTCTTCATTTTTTAAGTGAGAAATCATCAATTAACTCCTGTTATGGGTGGAGCGAGAGGGCGTATCAGGCTTATACTGACTAAAACCCATCCATGCTCCTTTAGTTGCCCTTAACATAATAATCCCGTGGCTGCTTCTGAATGACTTCAATAGAATTTTCATGATTAATTCTCTGTTTGACAGCTCTTAAGACACTCAAGCAAAGAGAGATTATCACTGGATGCTGTGAAAAAACACTACTGGGTTCAACAGTTCCAGACTAACGGCGCATAGTATTCAAATTGAAGTTTGTTAAGTTAGTATTAATTAATTATTATTTTAATCATAGTAATAAATGATTTATATTTCAACATCAACATTTTTATTTATATAAACATATACAATGTTTCGTTATTTGAACACACTATACTCCATTCGCAATTACATTACACATTTAAACAAACCTTTTTTACCGTCCATTCTACCGATTTTGTCTTCTATTCCGTAGGCATAAGGATGGCATTAAAAGCAAAAAAGTGGTTACAATACTATTTACTGCAGCCGCCAATTATCATGCCACCTCCTCCTCCTTGCGTAGTATTCCTCAATGCTGAGGGTCGTGACCTCCCTACTTCATCACTTTCACTCGCACGACATTTTTCCATCTGCGTCGTGTGTGACAGCCTCCTTCGCGAAAACCGGATTATTACTTGTGCAGTGTCGCTAGTCGAACTTTAACCGTGTGCATGTAGTCGTGTCAACGAAGAACTAAATATAATATTTCGTAGCATAACAGGCGCGGGTCCCCGCTACGGAACATTTTTGTATGAAACCACGCAGGCGTCCTCTTTACGCATTTTTGGGTTTAAATGTTTATTTTATTGGGAATGAAGTATAGGAAAGAAACTTTCAAATACTTATTTTAGAATATTCAATAATGGAAGTTGATTTTAAATAATAATAATTGAAATGAAAGTTTCTTCTCTATATCACAATTTACACAAAGTTTCTAGCTTTATTATCACCATTTTATGTTATCACAGACTATAGCCATAATTCTTGACCCAAGTGAGTCCATCCTTGGAATTCTTCAACGGCTTGTACTCAAGGCCGATCCAATCAGTGTAGCCATTGTTTTCTAACTGGTTGAGAACATATTTGTAGTTTATCTCTCCGTCTGTATCTGGTTCATTGCGATTTGGCACTTGAGCTATCTGCAATCAAATTTACAATTTAGCTTAGACATTACACACAGACATTTATTACATCAGAACATTCACAAAGGAAACAAGACTAAGTGTTGTTATACTTAAAGTGTTTTGTACAGTAAGTACATCAAGAGCTGAATTTCTGCATTCAATTTTTGTATTGATTTGATTTTCAAAGTGAAGTATTTTCCTAACATTTTGCTAAAGCAACTATAATTCTGTCTTAGCATAGACACAGGAAGTATCTCTTTTTATTTGTATCATCTAATATCTGTATGCAAAACAGGGCCCAATGTGGCGATTCCTGTTATGACTGCGGGATTTTTTGAAAGTTACCGTGGCCCGTGAAAGCAAAGAGAAAGGTATAGGAACACAGGTGAGTTCTACTCAGGAAAAGTCTGACACTCCCCACCGCGAGTTGGGGAAGTTATTTGATGATTTGACACCTCAAAAAAAACTATTATCTGTGTCATCTATTTTGTGCAGTAGATGTGTCTATTCCACAAATAGCAGTTTCATTAGCAGTTTTTATTATTCTACATTTTGTTTCACGGTATTACCTGCACATGCCCAACATAGGGCATAAAGTTGGTGATGCTATGAGATATATCACCACATATTTGTTGCAAATGGAACACATCCAGCATCAGCTTCAGATTGGGGCTGTTTATGCGCTTGATGATATCCAAGGCTGAAACAAACATAAGTTCTTACTTGGATGAGAGCCTAGAGTTAAGGGACTTGAATATACATAATATTGAATAACTGGAACCACTCAAGATAATAAATATCAAGGAAACACACCACACATTTAACTGAAAATGTTAAATGCAATGCACATTTTTTTTTCCTGTTTGGGCAACTAAGGCCCAAAGATAAAATACATTACTAACATGAGACTTCATTGGTAGAAAATCTCTATTTTTGCCAATTTATTTTAGTAAATATCTATTGCCTGTTGAATACCGTAATTAGAGACACAATAGAAAGACAATAGGTGTGCGGACGCCGGCGTCCTCTCGGGGAATAATGAATTAAATGATAATTAAGTTAATAAAAGCTTGTCATCCGTACCTTTGTTAAAATCGCTCAAAAAGTAATTAGGCACTGAATATTGGTTTATGGGTTCAATAAGCCCAAGGAGGTTCTCATTCTGCAATACATCAGCTGCATACTTTAAATTCTTCTCATAGGTTTCCCAGTTTTGCGATGTAGCGTTCTGTAGTTTTCCTGCCATTATGTGTATTTTCCTTGCATTGAGGGCCTTGGCATATTCAACTGTGGTGTTGAAGTTTTCTTTGAATTCGTTTTCTTTTCCTGGCACTGCTGTTACCCCTAGTTCTCCCTTAGTTACATCTCCTGTAAAAGATAATAAGGGCCATACTAGCTTCTGCAAGCGGTTTCACCCGCGTGGAAGTGGTACAATGCGGTCCAAATGAGAATATGATCGATTGCCATGTTGTGACGTCACGTCGAACTGTCAAATTGAAGAAATTGAGTATGGTAAGCAAAAAAAGAAATGTTGAAAATTATTTTTTTTACGAATCGTGATTGAAAAAAAGTTTTATCAGAATCCAGATCTTTAATTTTGCTCATATCTGCGTAACTGTGTGAAGTGTCTGATTAGTGGCAAATGGAAGAACAAGTCGCATTATTCCTAACAATGAAAATAAGAAAGAAAATAGGTTTTTTTTTAAACGAATTATGACTTAAAACAATATATTTAGCTAATTTATAAATCAGCTTAAACAATAACGTTTTTACTTCACCTAGATTTAACAAAGACTTCATGATACAAAGCAAAAAAAATCCTTTATTGATACGCAAATAAGTTTTTTTTTTGCAAACCGTACTTTTCACTCAACATTTGACAGATCGAGGTTATTGACTTTCCTATTCTTATTTGGAAAGCATAGTAGGTAAATATATTATAACCTATGGCACACAATGATAAAGTAGAATTTATATTATTATTATTAGCATAGAAATATAGATAACTATCATATCAAATGTCTTCTCGTTTTTGATAGTGTTGTCACAATTGAGACAGTTTTAGGATATATTCCGTTCTAATACTAACAATTAATACTACTGGTATTCGTTTGAACTCATATGACATGTCCAAATATTTATGATTAAGTCAGTAAAAATAGAATAGAATAGAATATCGTTTATTTATAAAAGTGGCTCATTTAAAGTAAATTTTATTCTATTCTAGTAAAAATGCTTTGTTTGTAATCATAAGACCTTTAATTGAAAAAAATAAAAATTAAATGGATAGATATAGAATAGATAATATTACAATCACGTAAAAATATCAGGAAACTTATTTTAATTAGGTCTGACTGAGCTGACTGTACCAAATTCAAGCTGTTGGTATTCGTTTGAAATAGAATTTTAGTTTTTTTATCTACGAGTAATTGTTTGTGTTTTTTTGTTTACTAACCTGTCTTCAAATTGATCAACACCTGTTCAACGCCAGCTTTTTCCTTAGCGTCCTTCACTTGCTCCACTGTCAAACCAAAAGGGAATCCACTTTCCACAGCCTTGAATCCAGCATCTTTAGCCAAAGCATATCTCTCTAGCATCGACGATGCCTCCGTAAACATAAACGCTAAGTTTGCACAGAACTTCATTTTTCAAAACAACTCAAATTAGAGGTTAGATGTTGCCTGGTACAGAGCTAACTAAAACTTTGTGCGTTTACGTTTAGTTATCGTTTGGTATATGAGGACTATTTTATATAAATAGACTGATAACCTATCTCACCACAAGTTGGTGCGAAACCTGTTTGTTATCTTTGTTTATATAAATAGACATATTTTATCGACAGAAAATGATACTTAGCATTCGTAACAAACCGCAATAAAAGAAAAAAAACAGTCAAGTTCAGTACTGTACTGACCAGCAAATTTTTTTTCGCGATTTCAGGTTTGGTCCCATAGTAAAAGTTGTTTGTTATCATGACTACAATCACGTGTTTAAGTATCGTTCACTAATTACCCTATATACAAATCAGAATAAAATAAATATTTAAGTGGGCCTCCCATACAACAAATGTGACTTTGCCGTTTTTTGCTACGTACGATACGGAACCATTATTGCGCGAGTTCGACTCGCACTTGGCCGGTTTTTTATTTTTCACGAAGACTGAGCTAGAGGACGTGAAGTGTCTTAGAAAAAGTAAAAATCTACCTATTATACAAGCAAAAATGGGCGTATTAAACGGCCCGTAGCTGTTGGGACTGTATTCATCATCTTTCGAAGCACATATATTCCAAGTTTAAAGATTAAACGCAGAACCGGTTTTTATTTTAAATAATGAGTGATCTCTATGCAAATTACTGGATTTTTAGGGTAGTAGATTGACAGGTGACACCTGTTATGTTATCATGGGCAGTAAGTTGCTCACTGAAAAGCATTTTAAAAAGATACAGCATGGGAAGAATAAAAAAATCCGACAAATTGAGATCTTCCTTTTTGTGAAGGCTTTTCAAAATAAAATCTTTAACTAACTTGAATATTGCACGCTTGTTATCTAAAAAATCGGACAAATTATCCCTGTTGCGTTACACTTTATGAAATTCAGAAAGAGGCCATAGCTTTCCAAGCCATCAGAACATAATTACGTTTATATAGTTGAGATAAAGCTAACAAAATCACTGTGATGAGGCGCGTTGGCCAGTGTAGTGAGTAACTATCGCTGCCGAAGCACTGGTAGCCTTTAAAGAGCAAAATGATCATTGAGTGCATTATTGCTAATCAAAAATCATAGGGGCAGAATCAAGCCCATAATTTGGACTCGTAGTAATCAAACAGGGTTTAAAACTTGGTGGCTCACTGAATTTGAAAGAATACATGTCACGATTTATCAAAGCGATTTATCTAGGCTGCAGCTGGATCTGGACTTCAGTAAAATAAAAAGATGGTGACTTCAATGTAAAATATTGTAGGATAAACCAAAGAAGGTACATCACAAAGTAAATAAAACTCGGTTACATTGTAATCTCCTTACTAATTTTATATTTATAATATTAGGTCCATTTTAATTTTTCCATATAATATATTTCATAACAATATCCTCATGTATTTATGTTTCCTGTATAATGTTAGACAATATAACCCATATAATAAAAGCTCACAAAGATGGAACCATCCATGTTTATGCTATACATACTAACATCAACATAAACATTTATATTATAAAATAATCATAGGAAATGGCCACTTCTAATTGAATTATGATTTTATTATAAATATCGAAGCTGGTATTACCAAAAACTTATTTTAAAATGGAATGATTGTAATGCTACTTAAATGTTTACACTAAGATTAAAAATTGCATTAAAAATCCTGACAAATGCTTGTGCTGGCAGTGCACAGTCTTAAAACAAGAGGTATTTGCGGTTATAACATTTTATATAAATATGTTTTTGATATTAACACAGCCATATTTTTATAATATTGTGTAGCTATAAACTAGATCAGTAATCTACGTAAATATTACACGTACAATACCTTCTTAAACAATAATTTGTGTACAGTTCTTTCAAAATGAGAAAGAAGTGTGCGATTTGAGCAGATTGTGCCAATACCCTGTAACGCACCTTACACTGAGCTGTCATGGCAACTGAGTTACAATTAATTGGAAGAAGGGAAACTATCCTGATCGACACGTTAGAATTACTTGAATAGAAGCATATAATTAGATGAATGTCAATCGTCTTAACTAAGCAAGATGAAGACATCGAGCACTCGCTTAAAATTAATAGTAAGATATAAGACGGACTTTATTAGTCATTAAAATTGAATATAAAAATTAATGGCGGTCTTTAGTCTTAATAAAGCTTTGATTATACAACCGTACCATTTCATGTGCCTGTATTCAAAGATGAATTCAGGACAAGGAAATAAGCAGGTCTTTAATATCCATCACTAAATATTAACGCTAATAATGTCAAGATATTATTTGTATAATCTATTCAATGATAGTTTTGCTGTAAGAAGCAGGAAGATACAATAACACGTTACTAATAGGTAACAATACAAATGTGAGACTACCACTCGACTAATCGCAGCGACACCGGTGACTTTGGAGCCAGCAGGAAATCGAACTGAATGTCCAACTCGCCATCAAATTCCACGCGCCATTTTTGCATTATCTGGGAAAATGGAACAAGAAGTGTGAATTTATGTAAATGTCAAAGGAGAAAAACACGAAATGAAGTATGTAATAAATAAAACTTAATTAAGTTAAAAAAAAAGGAATCGGGAGCATCTACAGCCTCTTCTCCAGTTTAACGTCAGACCGAAACAGTCAACTGTTGTGGTCTGAGTTGATTTAGATGAAGAACAATGCAATAATCTCTCAAAGCTAATATAAATCTAGCGTTTCCCAAGAGACCCATACAATATTCTTGCAATAGACGGATCCACCTCGACCTGAGCTATAATATAGATTGGTGGCTAAAACCGTCTAAGAACAGATGTAAATAGTCAATTACGCTCACCTTTGCAAGTAGCAGATGTAACTCAAGATCCACAAAGCGTTTCCCGGGGCACATGCGTCGTCCCCGTCCGAAGGGAGCGACTAAAGTAGCCGCATGGGGTGCGGTGGGCTTTATCCAACGTTCGGGGATGAACTCGCGGGCTCGCCAGAAGTTCTCTTCGCGACGACACGCAGCTCCCGTGTGAGCAAGGATAAATGTCTGAAAAAAAATCGCGAGTCTCAGTCTAGAATTTCTCCTAAATAATAATCTACTTCCTGACTATTAAAAAGGAAGTTGTTAAAGATTAGTCGCTTGATTGGCTGTCTTAAAAAGAAAAATTTGTTTTAAAACTAGGTTTAGTCTCTAAAATCTGGCAGCGCGGTGTTGAGAGTTCTCCACGCTGTTAGAACATATACAGCAGCCCGCAATCAAATATTGGGCAGTTGCCTGGACTCGCCAAAATATCCGTCTGGTTGGAGGATCTTCCCTTTTCAACGGAGGTCTACGGGATTTTACACTCTGTTCCACATACCTCTAAAAGTCAATCCACAAGATGGAATATGAGGTGACATTCACGTCATTTTTCAAGCAAACGCTTTACATGGCAGTCCCATCCAAACAGAATTAATAAACAAACAGATATACAGATTTAAAATGAACGAACAAATTGAAAAGATTCTTGCTGCCTCAAGAGCAAATAACATAGTAAGTAATCAAACGTCCCAGAAATGCGCACAGAACAACAGCGCATTTCTTCCTAAAAATATCAACTCACCCCAGCAGGCAACTTATGTCCAGCAATAGTCATAGGCGCATCCAAAAGCCTGGCTAAGAACGGCGCTGTTGGTAAAAGGCGGAACGCTTCATAAATAGCTGCACGAACTGACGGGGCGGCTGCAAGATCCTCGGCACTCAAGGTACTGCAGGAGGGTAGCTCGGACCGAATTGTGTGTTGCCAGTCAGGCCGCCCACTCAACAGGTAAAGCAGGAAAACCAAGCTGTTCGCTAGCTGTTAACAAAAAAAAGTATTTGGAGTTACAACTATGAAAATATTTGTCAGTTATAAATTAGATATTACGTCAAGAGCTACTTGCTGGCCTACCACCGTGGGATTTGGAGGCAACAGTCCTTGCACACATGCATGACTTACGCGTGGAGATGCAACGTCGGGGCGAAACTCCGCTGCCGCGACAAGTCGCGGCATGGCGGACAGAGCTCCGGCGGGATCTCATGGTGAAATGGCGAGAGCGATTGTCGCAACCTCGTGCTGGGCACGCCACGATCGAGGCGGTAAGGCCCCTCTTTGAGGCGTGGCTGGAAAGGCCCCACGGCGTCGTCACCTTCCGTTTGGCGCAGGTGCTGACCGAGCACGGCAAGTTCGGTCCGTACCTGTACAAGATTCGTGCGGAGACGACGCCCGGGTGTCGCCACTGTGCGGACCGCCCGGTGGACACGGTGGAGCACACAGTCGAGGTGTGCCCCGCTTGGGAAGAGCAGCGCCGTGTCCTCGTGGGGGCGATCGGCGGCGATCTCTCGCGCCGGGGCTTGGTTCAAGCCATGCTCCGGAGCGAGGAGGAGTGGCAGGCGGTCGCCTCCTTCTGCGAAGCAGTAATGCTAGTAAAGGAGGAGGCCGACCGCCTTAGGCAAAGGCGGACACGCCGCCGCCGCCGCCGGGTTTCCGATCCCAATTTCCGGCCACCGTAGGCGCGGGCTCGCGGACGGTGGGCAATGGGTAGCTCGCTGTCCGTCCGTCCGGTAACAGACCGGTCCGAGCTCAGGTCGTCTACGGCGCGCACCGTTCCCGCGCGCCTCAAGGAGTTGTCAGCATACTGTAGGGGTCCAGCAGGGCCGAAGCCTACTGGGGCCAAAGGTTATGTGAGACTGTCACCAAAGGCCCCAGGATAAAGGCAAGGAATGGAAAGGTAGGTTTTTTAGTCAGTAAAAGTCTGACACTGTTTCCCGCCCCACCCAAGGGCGGGATTCGTCATTGGATGATTTTTACCTACCACAAAAAAAAAAAAAAAAAAACGTCAAGAGCTAAGGAGGAAGCGTCAAGCAACGTTTTAGTGGACTATCATTCTAGACTGACGGAAACAAACCGAGAAGTGGTTAATAAATAGCTGAGAAAATTCGCATTGCTCATTTTGATATTGATATAATGACTTTTTGAGATTCACCCTAAGTTGTCGTAGCTTGCGTCAGGCATTATTGCTATGAGTTGCAGCTAAACAGATGAAATGTCCCTGTAGTAATGCCTAATGTGTGTCGAGCACTAAAAAATTGGGTTCGCGTACAAAAAAAAACCGGCCATATAAATATGCAGTTGCCTACAAAACTGACAATACAAACATTTACATTGGAAGTTCGGATATAATGATTTACCTACTCAAAATATTAGTAAACATACCGTCTCAATGCCGGCTGTGATAAAGTCAATGACTGCGGCTTTCTTATCCCTCATATCAAGGGCAGGGTTCTCTAGAATCCTCAGGAAGATCTCCTGCATGGCTTCATCGTTTGCAGTTCCTTGTGTTCTGTTCTTTGCTTCCTCCATCAGCTCCGATACTATCCTGCCAACAGTTTGGTTTTATTATTGCTTGACTGCATTGTAAATAAATTGGGTTCGCAGAAAAATTTACCGCATATAATGTAAGAATTAATATCCAATAACCATCTATTAACTCAACGGAACTTATAAAAAAGCCTTAACAAAGGCTTGGTTTGAACTAAACCCAGCCTTAATATAATAGACTAGACATCAAGGCTAAAAGCTTTTTTAGCAGTTGCGCTTTTGTTGCTGATTCATCATATTATGCAGACTGCGGAGATACTGTCTGGCCGGCGTAACAGCCACAAAAAGGTTCCTAACCTTCGTCTATTTACTGCACAAAAAATCGGTCAAGGCTAAGGGGCTCGATTAAGGAAGAACCTAATTTTATAAATCATGCATCTCCTCGTTAAAGCTCGTTCGAGTTCAAAAATACAATACATGAAAGGCATCCAAACTTATGCGTCATGTACAATTTATTCCAAGGGATGATTAATCTTAAAGAGCACGCAGAAACTCGGATGCTTAAAGCCATCATTATGAAACTTGTTCACTAATGATACCTATTCCATTTGAACTTGAACGATCGGTAAACAATAAGTGCTCTATACTTATCTGTAGGTACACATCGTCCAATGTCACAGTGTAAAACAATCCTGTATCTTATAAAAAACACTGGCCGCGCATTGAGAGTAATAGCCCATCAATCACAAAGTCAATAACGTAAGTCGTAACTATATATTTACGCATTCCTTCATTATTAAATTAAGATTGGGGGAACTAACTCACGTATGAATGGTTTCCTCGCTCTTGACGAAAGTCCTGTAGAGTGTAGTGGGTGCAAACTTCCACAGCGGTGCTCCGTAGTAGGAATCTCGTTGAGCCCTGAAGTGGGCCTTCACAGCTGCAGCAAGAGTAGCCGCACGACCCGACATCCAACGCTCCAGGAAGCCAAGTCTTGAACCCAACATTAGGCCGCATACCGCTGTAACAGTATGATTAAAATTTCCCCTAAAATTTTCGAACTTAAGTGATAGGGGTTGTATGGTCATTGGGTAAACGGTTTGTCTTGACACGCAACAGTGTTTTTCAAATAACTACGGGTTAATTTGAACGGTGGGTCAGAAGAGCTATTTACAGTAGACAAAAAGTCTACTATCCACTATCCAAATAGACTAAAGACGTGATAGAACCAGACACAGAAAAACTTACCGAACACTGAAACTAGTCACTGGCCAGACAAAAAGAAAGTTGATGCTCTCATTTAGTTGTGATTTCAAAATTTACAAAAAGCTTTTAGTATAGTATCCATTAGTATCATAATGAATTAGCGTACTGGAGTACCTTCAGTAATATATTCTGATACTAGCGACCCGCCCCAGCTTTCGCACGGGTGCAATGGCGACCGGCCACTCTAGAAAGGTTAAATATATTGTGCATGTATTATGCATATAAACCTTCCTCTTGAATCATCTATTAAAAAAAAACCACATCAAAATCCATTGCGTAGTTTTTAAGATCTAAGCATACATAGGAACAGACAGCGGAAAGCGATTTTGTTTTATACTATGTAGTGATTTACTATCCAAGAAGTTTCGTATAAAGTGATTATCTCACATCTAATGTACACGTACCTTGTGTAAAACCTTTACCTATAGCACTCAAATGGACAACACTTAAAAAGATATAGGTAGCCATGGTTAACCATGAAATCCCGATACAAAGGAAGAATGTGAGCATAGATACGCGACATAGCTTCCTGTCATTAGCTGATAACATTGAACGCAGAGAATGGTTCTATGTAATCCGGTGCAGTTTACAATTTTATAATACATTTCTGATGTTGATTGTTGCATTCCTCGCGACGCACGCACGCGAGTACGTTGGCCATCTAACGCTATTTTCTTCCACATATGACCCACATTCTTATCTCTAACGTCATTTTCTCGTCACTATTATCGTAATCCTCTGTCAGAATCTATTTAAGACCCACTGACTTTAGCATTTGAACTCCACGCGACAGCGCACAATAGTAATTTATTAGCTGTGTTTTGTTTGATAACACATTTCAAAGTACAAGGCTGGGAGCACCTAAATAATAATGAATAATACAGATATAAGTATACTTTTTCCAAATTAAAAAATCTGCCCACTATACCGTACCGCGCCCATAACCGACCGTGCTAAGAATATGTATCTTCTTTGTATTGAAATAGTACAATTCCGTCACCGACCAATTCGATTCTATATAGCCGGTGCTGATACGCTCGGTGCATAGCTATTATAGCACGCGACGTTATCCAACCCTTGAACATAGGTACGGGTTACAACGTGATAACAGTTCTAAGCTCGTTAAATGACGACGTATGGAAGTACAATAAATTATGTATATAACATTTTTGCCGTCGCATATGTATGTGGGTAAATATATAAAATAATTGTATGTACAAACATATCCATTTGCTCACCCTGATACGTCTGCTTGACGCGAAAACAGGTGAACGTGAACTCTAGATATGACTGAAAGAACGAGTACGGATATGGCACGCGAAAGATACTGGGATGAAAAGCGGATGCGCTGAAATCCGTTATGCATTGGATATGCCCACGGTGTACTATTATGGTACATCGTGTCGTGTTTGTTTGCGTGCTTGATAAGTTTCTAGTACGATCATGGGATGATAACCCCTTCACCACCTAAGTATATTCGAAGAAAGTGTGATCTTTCATATCTTGTTAATTTACCTGACTATCTGTGCTCCCAACATCCGATCAAATTAGTACTAACCACCTAGTTTATAATTGTATAATTTGTAACTAATTCAATACCAAAACAAGAAAAATAACGAAGTAAAACTAAGTATCTATAAGTGGCACTCCCAACTAAATTTCCGAGTCAAAAAATTCTCCTGCATCGCTTTCGACTAAAATTGTGCCGGATCGACACTTCTGGACGTAGACCGCTCTAAGAAAAGCTACTTTTTTTGTTTGAGGTGGAAAATTATCAAATGACTTTCTTTACGAGAGGGTGTGTTAAACCTTTACCGACTAAAACCCATCGTCGTCGTTCAATTACCGTTTGCGTTCCAAGACTACGGTATCTCTTCCAAAAATTCCATTGGCTTAGGATATAAAATATGATAATGTGTAAAGCTTTTTAGAGTTAATTTTTTTGTTTTCGACTTTAATGTTTATGTGGTAGACGTCGCCGTTGTCGTTAGTCGTCACTAACGCAACTTTTATCTTAAGTTCCAACACATGACTGACTCATGCTTACTCAATGTCTACACAATAATCGACGGACAAATCAAATTATCTAGTAGAGTTAGTAACAATTCTCTGCCATTCTTTCTCAACGCGATTTCAAATTACATAACTTGTCAAATGGAGCATCTCGATTTTTTTTAAATTTCGATTACATTTCTGTCCGCATCGTTTACTTTGAAAGTATATCTATTAGTTAGTTGTTTGCAGCTTTATGCTACATAGCTGACTTAAGGGAATTACACTGCTCAATGACCTTGAAGAATTGACCTCTACACTAGTAGAGAAGAATTGACGTCTACACAGGCATTGCAGGGGGTGCTGCGCGCGGGGTGTTAGTACTGATTCGATTTTTTCTTGATTACTTATCGATATTCAATGAAATTAGAAAAAAAAATCAATACAAGTTATTCAATTTATCGTGACATATATTTTGGTATAAATTCAATGTATAAATATAGAGCCGTTTTCGAGAAAATATGGAATTAATGTTCAAAAAAGGCCTGTTTACCAGATTTTTTTTTCTAGAGTTTTTAGGTATTTTTTTGAAAAACCGTTATGAATACAATTTATTTATCCCCTTCATTTTTTATTTGGTAATCGTACATAAGGAATAATCTATTAAACTTCAATCAACCTAGGTGTTTTTTTTTGGATTTGGACGATGTAATCCCCTTAACAATTCCTGTTCGAAGAAAATGTTCATGATGATAAGACATGATCCCAGCTGTATAGAATCAAATCATTTTACTTACACTCCAGCCCCATCCTGTTAGTGAGTTGATCAAAGCCAGTAACAGTTCCATCGCTTCGGCGACAGGATTCCAGGAGGATGAGGAAGTCATCACAAATGTTGTTCAACTCGGGAAGGAATCCCTGCATTGTATTGGGACTTGTCAGCTCTGCGGTTAAGTGTCGACGAAGATGGTGCCATTTCTCGCCTTGTCTGGAAATGGTTTATTTTAAGCTACAGTTGCAACAGTAGGTAGTCTTTAATTTCGAGTTTGATAAATTCGTTGATGTTTGTCGATATTTAGGTGCTATGTTGTGCTATCAAATACAGTATAATATCATATTTGATGATCATTACTATCAGCAGGCAAAGCCTTATTAAGGAAATCAAGATGAAATATCATATTGTTGCTGGCCACCTGCCCTCATAACGACCTTGTACGGTTCCCTACTGGGGTCATGGGTTAATTTCCGAAAGGAATGCCCGGCCCCGGCACGATAGGCTACGAAGGAACGGGGTAGGTTTTTAGTCAGTAAGAGTCTGACACTACTTCCCGCTCCGCCCAAGGGCGGGATTTGTCATTGGATGATTTTACCAACCATAAAAAAAAAAAACCTTGTACGCCTCTTACGAAACGCAAGAAGTTTCGTAAAGTTGCAACCTTGACCATGCAACGTCTTCGGACTATTATTACCATTAATAGTTACGTTTAACCTAGCCAGATCTTTAACTGCTACGGACACTGTATGTATAACTCTTGGCCTTGAAACCTCTACCTGCCGAATAAACGTGAGCGTTTTATAAATTGCACGCTAGTGATTTAGGCAATAATAGCTAGGCACATTCGGTTATTTCCTTTTTTATCAAAGAAATAACCTTGTTAAAACACTTGCCTCTAAAGTGACAGGAATACATTTACTTAATAACATTTAAATAAGCTTATAGTACCAAAAGTTTCAAAAGGAACAATAATTGAGATTGTAATCGAATCTGATGAAGCATTGTTGAAGATCATGATGAAACTGTTGGTGTTATTGAGACTTCATTTACAGGTAATGGCAACATTACAACTTCGCAGTTACTTTGACAATATATATTGAAAATATTGCTAATGTAACTGCGAAGTTATATTGAGGTTTACGTGACTAGGAGTACAAATCCTTGCCAAAATATCACGACTAAAGGATAAAAGAGTTACTTTAGCCCCGAGACTTGAGGTCAAGCCACCTGCTGTGAATGAATAGTTACTTAAAAGATAACCTAGTCTAACTAGGTATCTATGTCAATTACTCTCGATGATTGGCGTTATCTGTAATCGGGCTGTCAACTTATTTATAACCTCAGACATCTAAATAAGGCACTGTTTAATACAAACCTTGAGATAAAAGATGTTTAATCTAAGGTAGGAACCGACATGTGTTCATGTGAATATAATTTTATGATTACCCTAATAAAAACTAATACAATTAACTCGTAGTCACGCTTATGGTTTGTAATCACATTAATATTAATGGATTGCTTTTGGATAGATACTGGTAATCCCCCAGAAAGTGATGAGGTCATATAGAGTTGTTTCTAACAACTGCTAGCCTTCAACCTTGGACAAAACTCTAGGCCTTTGCTTTGGGACTCCCTGCTTGCTCATAATTGTTCCCTGTTTGATCACTATCTCACCAGGATGGTGAGATAGTAATCAAACTCAAGCCTATAAATAATTATAACCAAAAGGAAACCTCAATTTCAAAGCGATTGGTTTAGTGAGGGTTGCTGAAGACCTGAATAAAACCGCTTTGAAATTGAGGTTTCCTTTTGTGTAGCTTCTACCAATTATATTCAACTTCAGTTACACTTACTCATTAACAAGTCCAGTGGAAGCGTATCTATCGGGTCTGCTTCTTCGGTAGACCTGCACTATCTCGGTGGGAGGACGGTAAGGTCGCTTGGCCGGTGCCCGAAGCACGGCTTCCAAGGCTGCACGCTCCGCGATAGACACCACAGATGCGCCCCCAGGGGTCGTCTCCACGAATACCGGCCCGTAACGCCTGAACATGTCTGTGTGCAAATCTCTCATTGTGATCGTAAACTAGCTTTTGACATAGAATAATACAAAACATAAGTTAAAAGGAGCTATTCTCTTATTTGTCTAAAAGTTCCCCGTTCCGAAAGATAAAAACATCGAAGTTCTCTCCAGAATGACCAGCTTTTGTTGTACTCATTGATTGCGTTGTTTTGCCGATATTTAATCGGGCTTGACAATTTCAATAAATAACTTTGAAATCATGAGTATAGCCAATCTTGCCAGGTAACAATGCACACACAGTCTCCTTTAAACCTTAGCCCTCAAGGGGCTCCATTTAACAGTTTCATGGTATCGCTTACACGCGAGATTTATCTTGGAGAAATAAAATAGTTCATTCAAAAATTATTATTTTTTAGATCTCATGTTGTTTTGCTCTTTATCATAATTATGTTAATTAGAATGTTATCAAAATAGCACACACAGTGAACTATAAATAATCTTAAACTAGATCAAGTTACTTGTAGCTGACATCGGAATTTCTTATTAGTCTCGAAACCTAATTATACTTGTTCTGTGATCTAGATTGCTTGGTCTAGACAACTTTGTCTCTATAGGAACAGATTCATTTAATACTAATTTTAGTGGATATCTTCATTCGCAGATCAACCTGTCCTGCATTAAATCCCTCAGCACTGCTGCAAACTACGAAAATTTGCTTTTCTTCAATTAACGCCTTTACACAGCTTTGCTTGCTAATAAAATAAACATTTTGAACTTTCTGTAACCACATAAGTTACAGAAAGTTCAATCTCTAAAAACGTCTGTACATAATAAATATTATGTAGGTACCTAGGTATTCTGTTAATCTATGTTTTTATCACTTGTATGTTGTTGCTTCATTATAATAAAATATAGATAGACTGGCTTACTGAATGTCTCTTTCTGTAAAATGAGCTATTTTATAAGACTTTACTAAATTCAATGCATGCTAATATTAAACGCTTTTGTCACTTAAATATTGGCTTACTTGTTTACTGTTGCTTGTTTTAAGAAAATGGGATCGCTTTCTACTTCCTCTAGTGAACATTTCTTAGAGTAGCTATAAAATCTCACCTTCATAGGCTTCATGTAGCTTGTTCATCTTATATCTACTCCAGAACAGCCATCGCGTGCCCAGAAAAGGGAGAGCTTGCGGTCCAGGCAGGCGCGTGGACTGCTTTCCATCTGCCGCGCGTGCAGCCAACGCAGTGGCCGCTACCAATACCAAGATCACTGCCAGCACCAGCGTCGGTACGTACGACCAGTCCACCAATGGAGGCGGCGTGCCCTGTGTAAACAAAAGAATACCATGTAAGTAAGGAAATAGCTAATGTCATTTAGCGGACATAAAGACTTAAAATAAATTAGCGCTAATCTGCAATCGTGGTAAATAGCATTTTTGATGTAAGCGAGGGACACACTTTTTCATTGTAACTGAGTTGGAATAGATTGCACCCCATGTTTTACTCGAAAACTGGATTCTACCCCAACGCTATAGCTCTAAGATTGAAAGCGTACAAGCGTATTGTCATCACAATCATACATGACCTAGGCATCTAAAAGGTTAGACCACACATGGGCCCGCCCAAAGATGCTACAATGGGTAATCTGAGATTATCGTGTCCTATTAATTACCATAAACCACAACATCGGCACTGCCTACCTAATAAAAACAATCCACAATAAGTTTATTGACCGCATCGAATATTTGTGAACCTACGTCGATTCTTTTAAATATTTTTGCCAATATTAACTTTTCAAATCTTTGTTCAAGTTCAAGTTTCGGCTTTTTGTTTGGTATTATGGTCGTTGACCCCGCGAGTGGCCGTGCTGCGCGGCGCGTGTTGGGTGTGTGGAGGTGCGGACGCTGCGCCCGCGCCGCCGCCGGCACCGAATTGACGCGGCGCTCTTGACATTGGCTTTACGTAACTGTCTCTCGTTACGTAACATTACGCCGCCGCAGGCACCGGACACGGCGTCAACGGCCGACCGTCTCAGCTACCTAACTGCACTCAGTGACAGCTAAATATGTGAGAAATTATCTCTCCAGTATCGAGCGATACTGGTGGCACAAGTTTTTATTGGCCTTTTAACGGATCCCGCATTTTACAGGAATCCGTAACTGGTACCTACTGGAATTTAACGGGAGTTCAACTTTCGCAAACCTGTTGGGAATTATCAATGACTTTGTAATATTGCAATGAAAAAGGCGCTAGTAACGACAATTGGTACCGAACGCAATCCCATTCTCCTCAATGTGCAGTCTCCGGCCGGCACGCAGCGGACATGCATTAAATTGTAGCAGTACCAAATCGTTCGGTTAAAAGTTCCAACAAATAGGAAATTTACGAACTTACCCATATTTTATTTTAACCCTCATAAAATATGAGTGTCAAACAAAACAAGTTCTTTAATATTTTTCCTTTCACTACAAAGTAATATTTATTACCGTTCGTATGCATGAGGTGCATGCATGGCTGCTGTATTTTCCTGCATAACTAGTCCGCTATATACAGATACAAACATAAATAAATACATATATAATATAATTATATAAAGCACAAGTTTATGCTCTTGTTGAAAATCACTCGTATCCTTTGTAGGTATTAAGTGCAGTAATTAATGGTTGGTCCAGTTCATGGTTAACTAAGATAAATTAAGATATTTACTAATTTGACCCGAAGACTCCACAAATGTGATAGATAGGGCGTTGTTGACAGTTTCTTAACTAAAGCTCGATAGTTGGGCAAAAATAATGAGGTGTTTAACCTTGCCTCTAGCATGATAACACCAGAAATTCGATTAACTCAGCTTGTCGCAGTCCACCGCGTTAAACCTAGTTCTCTTATGTGTCCCTGCAGCAGCACTCCAACTCTAGCCATATCACCAAACGTCTATAGATCCAAGCTCCCAAGCTTATTGCCTATCCATACGTTAACAGAAACTTTTCAAAACGTGTTGATACAGGCAATTAGTATTTAGCTTTGTTTTTATTATTTACTTATATAGACATGGGAAAAAATCACGAGCCTTGATAATACAAAATCGTCTGTAATTGAACATCGGCGTCGACGCGGAGATGTTTTTCATCACTAGCACTACTTAATGCTAATTATACCTTGCGTCGTACGTAGAACCACTGGGCCTGCAAACGTGGCCCACATACAAGAAAATGCTTACAATGTTAGTAACTATGTATCGATTAGCCAGTTTTTCGCATGGTTGCTTCATAGTCTTCAATTGCCTTGCTTCAGCTGGTGAACATCTCAAACATTCCGTAGGCTAACAACATCATACTACATATTTTGTTAGTAACTAAGTCTAAAAATTCGTTGAAACAAAATATAGATTTTTCTCGTGTTTACTGGTCAGAACTACCAACTATCGGCTAAATACTAAAACTCCACTCAAATAGCACCACGCACTCTCATTACGCAAATCTGAAGCTTTTGCGGAATTTGAGTCGAGCCTAAATTCACAAAGTATTCCGACAGCGTCTTTTGTATTTTAGGGCTACTTATACGTATGAGCAGCATACAACTGATGACTCGTATTAGTACATATATATCGATGTATAAAATAAAACGTGTCTTTATATATGAGAATACAATGCCACGTGCCTTTACATATTTTCAATGGTACCACCCAGTTTAATGATTTATGTAGCTCTCTGTGCCACTGCATTAGACATATCAGGTACACTGCCATCTTGGTTTCATAAGACCCTTGTACTGAAATAGAAAAAAATAGCCTGCTTGGTTCTCTTTTACCTGTTACGTCACTTTCTCCACAAATACACTCACTAAAAAGTGATAAGTAATGAGCAACAAACAGACACAAGCCCAGACAGTGACTGTTCTTAATCGCATTACCTAGTGATTCTTAATCGATTTACTGGAGCATACACTAATGAGCATTTGAATTACAAATAAGTTGTTTAGAATAATACAAATTAATTTGCTCAGGTCCCAAGTAATGTGGAATGAACTTAAGAAAATCCAAATCCAAAAAAACACCTAGGTTGATTGAAGTTTATAGATTATTCCTTATGTACGATTACCACATAAAAAATGAAGGGGATAGTTAAGGACATTATTAATAAATTGTATTGATTACGTTTCTCAAAAAAATACCCTAACTCTAGAAAAAAATTCTGGTAAATAGGCTTTTTTTGAACATTAATTCCATATTTTCTCGAAAACGGCTCTATATTTATACATTGAATTTATACCAAAATATATGTTACGATAAATTGAATAACTTGTATTGATTTTTTTTCGAATTTCATTGAATATCGATAAGTAATCAAGAAAAAACTCGAATCAGTACTAACACCCCGCGCGCAGCCCCCCTGCAATGCCTGTTTAGAGGTCAATTCTTCTCTACTAGTGTAGAGGTAAATTCTTGAAGGTCATTGAACGATGTAATACCCTTAAAGTAAGTTGAAGGACAGTTCAATTTCATCAAAGACGTTGCACACCTTTTGGTTACGCGTCTTATGAAGTACGAGATAAGATAGACAGTTAGTAATCAAATAAATAAACCGAGTATGGTGTTTCTTCTATCTGTAAATATGTAGTAAGTACTCTGAATTCGGTAAGTATCCCTCAAAGCAATCTGACTCTTTTTGTCACTCATCACACTTATATCGCAGTCAATCAAAAAACTTACTCTTACAATTTACGAAGAGACTTTTCTCAATAAGTCCCTTTTAATACGTGTTGTAAAAATAATTGTAATTACACCGGTAATGCAAATGACCTACCAGTGTTTGTCTGAAACAAGTATTGAATCAACAATTTCATGTTCATTGAATCGACCAACACAAAGTCATCATTAAGTTTCATTTCACTTCTTATTATTTCTCAATGCAGTCTGATTGGCTGGACCGTAATGACTCTATGCTCAACCATTGAGTTAGTAACAAGTACGAGCATATGATAATACTAAGACAAATTACAACAGTGCTCTCTCCAAGCTTTATTAGAAGCTTCAAAATACATGTGTTTGGAATTCATAACTTTAAACATATAACATATTTTAATATCTGTAACCTATAAATTTTTCGGCTTTCTTCGTTCTTTCCGTAGCTGCACCTTAATATAAAAATAAACTTAATTGATATTATTTCCCTTGGCGTTTATCTTTATGTAAACATATCGATGGGTAAACATTACAAACTTCCTTGTATTTTGCAAAATATTTTTGCAAATTCTGTCGTTTGATACGTAATACCGCAAAGGTGTGGCGGAAATGTTTAATGGAGTATTTTGTAAAAAGATAACATGAACAGATCCTTGCTTAAGAACTGCGTGTGTGTATGCAAACCAAACCATTTGCTTATAAATGACAAATTAACTTAATGAAATTGTGATAAGGATACCTACTAAGCTTAAACATTTTAAATAACACTAAACAAAAAGTTGATAAATGTTCAGTTTTTTCTAACGTCTTTCCTCCGAATATTTCTTCATCTGAGGTTATCTCATAAGAGCAAATTGATAAAGTGTACATATCTTTATGGTTATATTATCTATAACGTTTCTGTTTTCGACAGACAAGTTACCTGGGTCAAAAACCTCGCCGCTCTACCATAATTTTGTTTTTTTTTTTTTCAGAAGAAATTGTATCAATTTCCTGAGTAATTGTATATGGGGGTTTTAGCAACTTTTTAATGTTCTGGAAACTAAAGTTGTTATTTTTAAAATCGATTAGCAAGTAGGGAACTGGACTGCTATCCTTAAATTAAAAATACAACCGAATATAATACAAAATAAACATGTTCGAAACAATTTTTGCTTTATCAATTCTACATAATTTTCTAAATCTTATTATCAGAAAAACTACACTAACTAAATCGGACTAAAACTTGATACCGTGTTGGGGGTTGCTCGAGATTGATCTTCATTGATTAAGTAGGTACGTAACTATTCAATGAATATACCTATTCATATTGATCGCCGTACTATCGATGCGTAATGTCTACGATATCATTATTTCATCAAAGCTTGCACTTTTTCAATATTTATTGAAACGTTTACAAATATGTCAGTACCGACCAGTAAACATTTGACATTGGATAAGACACTATTTATTTCTAGATGTCCTCACTATGTACTTACGTAACTACTTAGCCAGGTGACGAAACTGATGTACCTACTTTGTAAAAGAATGACAAATGGATTTACAGGCACCTACGCAATATTAATAACCTTAGATAACTCTATCTCTCGTAATTAAAAACCTTCTCTTAAATGTTTTAAACAAACCAAAGTACAGTCAAGAGGTTATCCTTTGCTGCCAAAAGAATGACTGGGTTAATATTAGGTCTCAAAAAATTATAATAATATCCATTATGATCAAGTACTTACCGTAAAGTACAATGTTTCTAATCAATCATATTTTCAACCGATTTCAAAACAAGGAGCAGGGTACTAGCATAGAATAATATTCTTACACGACTATAACTTACGACTACTTAATCTTGCAACGCATAATAAATTCCCATAATTGGAAACACCAAAGATCGAGAACATTAAACTATAAATAAGCTAAAGAATGGAATTCTCTGCCAGAGTCTTGTGTTTCCTGATAGCTACAACTCGGGAATCTTTAAGTCAAGAGTGAATACTTCTAGGTAATCGCGCTCCATCCTCGACCGCATCGTCGCTTTCCATCAGGTGAGATAGCGGTCAAGGGCGAACCTATCAACAATTAAAAAAAGTCTAGGTACACACTAGTCACAAAAGCAAACTGAATCACTCAATTCTATAAATCCAAACCGTAATCACAAAAGCAAAGAGAGCCTAGGGAAAACACTTGACAAGCTGTGTTGTCCTTTTGTGACGTAAAACGCATAAGGGATATAATTATACCTATGACAATATTATAATGGATATCTTAAGGAACTATTATACCTGTATAGTTACTAGGGATACAAAAACAATAATACAAAACTAAGAAATAGTCGTGAAAGAAAATTAAGAAAAAAAACGCGCACTAACTTCAATGCACCTATGACCTAATCATCGATCTTGGTTTAACGTAACAAGTTAAGCTTAGGTACAATGCAGCTTGCTTATCTTCCTCATGTACAAGTTTTTTATTTATCAGACTATTTTGACCTTAGGTTAAATCCTCTTCCATGATTAGCTTGGAACTTAACATTTCTCATAGGCAGCTTAAGTCGCTAGGGTTTCATAATCCAAGGGATCAAGAGTTTTTTGATGCCTCATTTTAGATTAATTTTAATCAGTTCTTATGGTTTTTTTTTTATTAGTGTATATAAGAATAGTTGTAGAAAACTGTAAATATTACAAATAAACCAAATCTACAGGTATTAATCGGAATTATAAAAAAATATAACTTTGGTTATCATTAGCCGTTTTTTAAGCATACTGTAAGCTTTATATAGGTGGGTAGCTACACAAATTGCGCACTTTTAAATGTCCACAATCGATGGTTGATTTTTTTATATTATCTATTTATCATATCACATAATTATAGGAAAACCATGAATAAAAATAGTTATTATCTTAATGATAAATAGGCCCATAAATAAAATTCCCACAGTTAGACTTCATTGACAAGTCGGCGTTGTAAGGTCAATGAATTAAGAATGATACACATGTCTACAAATGATAATATTATGAGAGTAAATAATAAAAATCTTGTGTAAACTTAGTAAGCTTAACGTGGGTAAAATGTATGTATAACTTGGTATTATTATGAAATAGTAGCAATTCGTTTTTATCAATATCATCTACAATTTATATATTTATTTTTTGGTCCATTAAATCATTACTATGAAATACATGAATTGGGTATTATTTATGTATTATAGAATACTCGAAAATAATCTGGTGACTAAAATAAAATTTAACCACAAATGAACTTCGTTGCATTTCAAAATTCCTCAAACGTTTGTCCATGTTGTTCTTTGTAATATTTCAGCATTGACGTCATAGTAAATGCGTACACTAGTAACTTGCACATAATTTACATAACGCCACGAAGGGAGGCGTCGTCGCGTCACTTTGTCAGCTGCATCGACTCTTCCGCGTTTATTGAGGCCGGTTCACGCGGTTCATCGTCGCTGTAATTGATTGCTGCACTCCATCGCTCCTTACTCCCAGTTATTGAGCAACTAACTTGCATCTTTATGTTCATCACTTATCGACATCAGAACGAAGTACTTCGGACCTATCTGCGGCGGTTTATGTGAAGTATAACACCGATCTATGTAAAACTTTTGTATGACAAGTGGTCTAGTTACAGCACATTGTTTCATCCAGTTTTCTGCAAGATTGTTACAAGTGGAATGAATAGTCACATAATAATTATTAGTATCTGAACGAATATCGAATAAATTGAAAATGAAAATACAATATGCTAATCAGTCAGTTTCTACTTGAATTAAAACATAAAACAACGCAAGTAGGTATTCAAAAAGCAATCCAATTTACAAAAAACAGATCTGTTTATCATAGATCGTATGTCAAGCGAATGTTGGCGTATTTTCTCCTCATTATTAATGGACGAGTAATTTCAATCGTCTTATTTTAATTTTAAAGATCAAAGTGTCAATTAGCCAGTTGTATATTGATAAGCAAATAACGATTTTGGATATATGATGTATAAAAAAGAGCGTGGCTCAGAATACATGATAAAATAGAGTAAATTATGTTATATCGCTGAAAATAGTGGGCCATACCCGCTATCGTCAAAGTGAAACTAAAAACTGGGCACAAGGCAGGGCAAATGTACCTAACTTACAGCTACACATCCAATACCTCAAGTCTAGAACAAACTTCAGACTGTAGCTGGTTAGATTTCTAGACGGTAAACATAACTACAGCGATCATAGCTTACTTCCTTCTCCTCCAACCGACTTCTGTATCTCAGATCAATACTCAGCCGTTATTCTACTTATGACCTTTCTTTCACTGCGAAAGTATTTACAATTCCTTGGTATTCCTTTTTTTACTTGTTTAAACTTCTCGATACCGTCATCAATGCTATAGCAATTAAAATATAACTTAAGTCTCAACTCAAGGATTCCATCAGGTGAAAGTCATTGAACGTTAAAGAATTATAGTAGGTACTTATTTTATAGTTTTGTTTTTACCAGTTCTAAGACTCATTATCATGATAATGGAACCAAAATAGCAGTAACGTCAACTTTAAATACCTAAGAGTTTAGCTTCTGCAGGTCAATGCTTAGTCAAACGAATACATTTGTCATTGAAATGCGTTGGGATGAACCATGGAGTTCGTAGCGAATGACAGTTGATATGACATTCATTGATGAGTTCAATGAAATATCAAGACGACTGTGAGGTTAAGAACTTTCAGATCAAATACAATTGGCGATTGTAGGTACGAGCACGTCTAGTATAGACAGTGTGCTTCCCTGCAGAGTGCGCGATGGCGCGGGCGGCCGAGGGCGGCGCGCGATTCGTTTTGCTCCCCGAAGGCCGACCAGTCCCGGTCGTCTCGCCGCATCGGATATGTGTCACTATAACACTATACATACGTCTGCTTCCCTTCATGTGACTTCCACACTGAGACTTGATATTAAGACAAAAAGATTCTGTGGACTGTAACCCTGACCTTTCCTATCATATTTCGAACAGTTTGGTTCAAAATGATAATTCATTTTGATCGATAGCATAGCTATTTGCACATCCAGGTTCCAAGGACAGACTTATCTCATGCTACATATGCGAACTCTTGCTTACGAGGGCTGATGTCGTGATATTCTCTGCTGATCATTTCACTTGCCAGCAAAATATGATATTTACGTAGGTATTATGTTAATATTAATTTATGCATCGTATTATTACGTAGACATAATTAGAAATAGGTAGTTTAGTGTATCTTTTCCGTAAAATAAAATAAAAAATTGTGAATAGCTTCAAGTTTACTAAACTAGCTTTCACCATATTTCGATAAAAGTACCTATAACAAAACAAAAGAAAAAGAAAACAAAACGTAGAAGATAAAGAAAAGTTGGATGGCAGCACCAACGCAAACAGGAACCGAAACCTATAGTAAGATTCGCAAAAGTCAATCAAAGCTGACTAACTAGGTTTTTTACTCTAATTGATTGAGAATATCAATGAGCGACAGTTGGAAAAAATATCAAGCAATTCAGTTCTATAATGTTGATTCCTAAAAGCGCGTAGGCACACCAACTGCGTAGGCTCAGTGCTGCCACAATATAGCTCCATTTTAATATAAACACAATAGATTTTACATAACAAGAGAATTTTTATTTTAATCAACACTATAATCAATAATATTATTACAAAACATTTAATTAATAATAAAAAAGTGTCCTTGTATGAGGTTCAAGGCGAAGAGTAGGTCGATGGCGGGCGCGTCATCGCCGATACAAAATTTTGTACCGACGATGGTTTACGACCCGACTCGGCAATCCATTATCATACTAATAGGGTAGTTTTAGCCAACTAACCAGTTGTGGAAGGCCATCCATACCGCAAAAGTAAAGCAGTAAAAAACAAAATCACAAAGTGCGATCATACGTAGGTGGTGTTCATCGGTGATCTAAAAGGAGCTACGGATTTATTACGGGGATATAGGTATTAATAAACAAGCTCGTTTAATTAGTTCGGAGACTTATTTGCATTGTTATTATTTAGGTATACTTTAACAGAGTTCTCAAATATGACGAGACACGATAATATGGCCACACATACCTATATTTCCTACAGATCGAACGTAGAAGTAACATTCTGGTGCCAAGTACCTATCTGTCGTTGAAACTTTCTTATGCAATTTTTGGCCTTTTAAATTCGTTAATTAAAACTAATATGTAATAAAACAACCTATGATGTAATAATATAAAAAATAATTGTATCCATCAGTCTGGATATTTGAGACAAGGTAATAACGCTGATGAACATCCGGTCACGACTCTCAACACATGTTCCAAGCAGAAATGTCGCACGTGATACCACCAAATATCACCCACTTTTTTTTTTTTTTGCACAAAGCTAAGTAGATACTGTTTAGATATTATACAAGAAATCATTTACGAAATATTTTTGCCAACGCAAGTTCAATATTAACAATACTATGAAATAGGTACAATCGCTGTTTTCTAAATCAATCTTGTGCGACGAACTATTATATCGTTTAAAACAACGTTCGCAATTATTCTTAATTATTACCGGGTAAAAAATTAACCTTGAATCAGAAGCAGGAGCGACCGATTGAATATTAATATATAGCGATGAGTGAACAAATGCTGAATATTCAACGTCTCGGTCAAGCAGTCTCACGCACTCCTGGAGTTGCCGAGAGCGCTTGTTTGGCAATAGGAAACGACAGCAGCGCATTGCACCACAACCATATGACCACGACTCAACACTCAGAGCAAAACACAGTTTCAGCTCCATCAATCGTCCTCACACTTTTCGCTCACTCCGATTAAGCAATCCAAGTTTCTTGATAGCAAAAAGTAAAACAAGAATTCGACTGTGAAACGAGAACCGTCTGCCATTTCGAATTCGATTGAATACAACAGCTTTTGTAAAATGCCTATTCATTAAGAAAGAACTTCTGCATGTAGTTCATTAATGAAGTAAAATGTGGGTTAACTCTAAATATAGGTCGCTATTTGCATTTTAATGATATAGTTTCCGTAAAGGTCAGAAACTATCAACTAATTAGGTACCAACACACGAAGGAAGTTGTGATCTTTACAAAAGTATTTCAACCGTAACTTCAGTTATGGATGAATTACGCAGTTTACTTAATTGTTAGATAGCCTGCAGTAGGTCCTACATTACGTAAATCAAGCATTGTTACTAAGTAATATCATAGTTTGGAGTTTTCATTTAAATTGTTTACCCAAGCAAAAATTCTATAAATTTCTTGCGTCTCATAAACCAAACTACACCCATTTAGCGAGCACTTTGGTTTACTTATTCTTTTCACAGCGTATAGGGCAAACTTTAAATGCAACAATTTAAACATTTTTTCGCGTCATACGGCTAAAGAAAAAACATCTATTAAAAATTAACTTGCAACATAACTTCTCCAAAACACGCAAGCTAGGCGTAGCGCTTCATAATTCGCAAGAAAAATGTCTGAATAATGTATATTTTCTACTTGCAGCCGTAACTTCTTACAGTTTATGCCTCGGCTGGATCTTTGTGTCCGGGATAAAGCAGAGAAAACTAGACACATAAATAAAATAAATAACATTATTTATAATAGTATATTGCTAAATAAAAACTCGTTGATATTATGATAGGTAAGCATAGTGCTTTCAATCTAGCCTGGATCATGCACTCATGTTACCCACTTCAGACGCAGTCTGTGAATTAAGTGCAAAAAAATAATTACCTACGTGCTTGCTCGCTTGGTACGTACTTACGCTTTATTAAAAATTAAAACGATGAAACTATAACGACTAAACATAAAATGGGGAAAAGAGAGTAAAGGCTATATTTTTTTATTTTCAATGATAGGAAATAAACTTACCCAAAAGCTCTCCACGTAGTGTGAAAAAAGGAAAACTCCCGGAAGAGACATCGTAGCCAGCTTAACTTCACAAGTAGACTGACAGAGGGAACACGCCGCGCTTTTTATTTATACACTTTTTGTTTACTAACATCACATAGGAATTCCTTTATCTGTGTCGACAGGCAGCTCATACACGAGGTCGCTCACGGGAGTCGCCCGGCAGCCCGCGAGCCTCGTCACTAACGACTGAGAATCCGCCAACATGTTGCGCCCCTATATACCTACTTACTTCTTGTTTTGCCTGAATGCTTTATTTCACGCTCTATATCCATGAATTAATAATTATGGATTGTGTTTATCGAACAGCAAATATTCGTTGCATACAAATGGTAGACATGAGTAACAATCATCTTGTCCGACTTTCTTACTGGCCACTAAGTGTACCTATTAATTGTATTGACCTAATCTATCGGGAAGGGCACGATTGACGACGAAAAAGTAGGGAAATTAGTTCAAGGCTTACTGTGTCACTTCATGAGTAGGCCATGCCCATAGCGTTGCTGTACGCCTGTGAACCTCGTGCAGGAATCACAAAAAATGAGACACAATCTTTTTAAACAATCAATAAGTTCTTTAAGACGTTAAATAACAGTGCAAATATTTAATAAAAACACCTTGATAAAATTTAAGGGTTAATGTCCTAGTGGTTTTATACAAGGTCACTCATTTCTCAGTGATTTATCAGCATACATTGTTTTTGTTATTCAAATTTGTTAATCCATAATACTTTCTAGACACTCATTCGTATATCACAACGTGTTTACTTCGTGATGTTGGCAAAAAATACAAAAATAAATGAGGCTAAACCCAGGATAAGGCAAAGCAAAACAAAAAGGAAGGAGACGGAATTAGACCTTGCCAAATAATACTGGGGTCACCTTGTATCCGGCTCCCGACAGAAGTCTGAAGGACGCCCGGGTAGACGGCCTATAGGTTATAGTTACCTACAACCCACAGCTGCCATGAATTAACCCCAACTTCTTTTTATAGGTGGAAAACCTTTTGACAAGTCTTTTTTTAAATATTTTTTATAAATTAACAACACCATCTGAGAGAGTTTCTTACTTGGTTTAAAGCCCATAATAAAACTATAAGTAAGTTATCTTGCTTTGCAAGTTTAAGTCAAGCATTAATCTCTATGTCTGATTTTCCTTCAAGTGTATTTTCAGATTACCTAATTTTAATTCATTCTTTTCAAATTTTTGCAATTTATTTATTGTAGACACCTAGGTACCACAATATAGCCTTTTATAACCCAACCAGCTTCTGCCAGCGGCTTCGTCCACGTATAGGGTTACCATATCTCAGTATTTATCTATATCTCAGTAGTTAAGTATATTTGAGAGAAAATTCTAAAACTAAGAAATCACAGGATTTTTCAATGGCAATCAGACCTTTTTTCAGGACTTTTGATTTTTGATCTGGTAACCCTATCCGCGTAAATATCGGTTATTATGGGTGCGAAGACAAAATCGAAGCCTATGTCCTTCTTTGGGGTTCAAATTTACTCCAAATCGATCAGCAGAGTTACTTTTACATTTATGATATTAGTATGGATGATTGACTGGTAGAGTCTTGTCTTCTGTCCAATGTTTGAATGCCTTATTGCATTAAGTCCGCCTATGTACCACCAGTGTACATAAAGTTAAAATAGGCTGCAAGATTCTCGAGCTTCGCCTTTATGCCTCTAACGACTCTACTGACTAAACTTTAAAAAAAAAAATCCTAATAGTAAAGCAGCTGGGAGCAGACTCGGATAAAAAATAGCTAATAAGAACCTATTGAAAACGTGGCTGTGTTTTTTCTCAGCTCCAAGCGTGTGTTTTTTTTTTTCTGCAACTCAACCTATGTGATGCGCACATAGGTTGAGTTACGAACTTACGAGCACCATCAACCTCGTATAGACGAATAATATATGTAACCGATTGCTTCTAAGCTCTCCTCGTATTTTAGTTTACTAGATAGAATTTAGGGCAAACACATACCCACATAATATATAATGCCCAGAGCTGTGGGATTAATCGAAACAATAACCGCGGCCCTGGAACGTGAAAAGGGCAGCTGAAGGAATACGGGTGAGTTTTAGTCAGTAAAAATCGGATACCCCTTCGTACTCCACGCAGAATAAGAGCACACACCTACCTATTTAATCATTTCCCTTTTCAAAGTAAAAAAAGATAAACACCGAAAACTGGAATGGAATGGCTTATCAGCTATGTAACATTCGAGAGGCTCCTTCAGATTCAGATTAATTCAGATTCATTTATTAATTGTCAAACCTAGGTACATTATAATAAATTGTTATTTAAATAGGTACACTGAGGGCGCTATGTTTTGCCTCTAGGGCGTACAATGATACATGCAATAAAATTAAAACAACAAATTTAATCAGATAAACAACAAGTCAGCACTTGTTTAAAGAAGATTAAAGAATTGGAATAACGCCATAAATTAAATTTAAATGTTAAAATTTAAAATTAAATGTCAAAATCTAAAATTAAATGTCAAAATGTAAAGTTAAATGTCAATATAAAATGTATAATTCTTACGTATGAAATGTCAGAAATTTTATAACAATGTATCATTCAAATAGTCGGTGATTGAATAATAACATTTTTCTATTAAAAATTCTTCAATTTTCTTTTAAAGTTGTGCAAATTTTCATTTTTAATGTTATCAGGACTTTTATTGTATATTACCGGACCCATGCCTAAAATACTTCTCCTTGCTAGTGCTGTTTTGCATTTACTTTTACACAACATGGTTTTGTACTGGGATCTAAGTTGAGTGGTTCGTTTTCTAGTTTTTACTACCGGAGGAAACAAATTTAGGTTACATTTCACAAACAATGCTACTTCAAGAATATAGAGGCATGGGAAAGTCAAGACTTTTAATGATTTAAAGACAGGTTCACAGCTATCTGTAGTTTTTAGGACTACCATACTTCTTATACATCTTTTTTGAGTTTTAAATATAGTTTCTCTTTCAGCACAGTTTCCCCAAAATATTATGCCAAATCTCAATATTGAAGAAACTATGCCATGGTATGCTATGAGTACCGTTTGTAAATTAACTTTCTTAGCCAATATGAAAAGAGCATAAGCAGATTTGCTTAGGCGTGCACATATGTCATCTGCCTGCATTTTCCACGTTAGTTGACTGTCAACTAGAATACCAAGAAATCTTGCTACTTTTACCTCTTCTACTCTTTGACCATCAGAAGAAACATTTAAAGGGTTGGGTTTTAGTCTCTGGTAGAAATGCAATAACTTGGTTTTTTGTATATTAATTACTAAGTTATTTCAATCAAGCCAATCAATAATTTTTTAAGTGTGTTATTTACATCTTCTTCATAGGTCAGATTATTGGTACATTTAATTATTGCTGTGCTGACATCAGCGAAGAGTATCATTGGATGCTCTATTTGTTGTGGTAGGTCATTAATATATATAACAAATAAAGGTGGTCCAAGCACACTGCCCTGTGGTACCCCATAGTAAATTTTCCTACAGTTTGACAGATATTTTGTTTCTAGTTCCGTATTTAAATTGACTCTAGTTATTTCAGTATATTGATTGCGGTCACTTAAATAAGATTTTAACAGTTCCAAAGCATTTCTCCTTACACCGTAAGCGTTTAGTTTTTCAATTAGTGTCTTATGATCTACATAGTCAAACGCTTTTGTCATGTCAGTAAACAAGGCACATACTGGCGTTTTACTTTCAACATTGGCAATTATATGATTGATAAAATTATATATAGCCATATTGATACTTCTGTTCTTACGGAATCCCATTTGTTCGTCACATAATATATTAAATTTGGTCAAATATGAGTTTAGTTTTTCATAAATCACCTTTTCTATCACCTTCGAGAAAACTGGAATCAAGGCGATGGGCCTGTAATTTTGCATTAGTTCGTTACAATCCTTTTTATGGAGTGGCTTTATGATACTGGTTTTGAGACCTTTGGGAAAGGTACCAGTGCTAAGACATAAATTAATAATGTGGCAGAGTGGTGTTGCTATGACACTGCATACTGATTTTATTACGTTGGTTCTAATTTCATCATATCCTGTGCTATTCGTATTATGTCTTGTGGTACAACTGGTGACATAAACAGGGAATTGCTGCTGTAATTTAAGGGTTTTATTGTATGCGATGTTGAAGTGGATTTACTGGAAATTTGGTCAATAAAGAAATTGTTAAACGCTGTAGCTATTTCTTTTGGGTGTTTAATAATGTTACCAGAAATTTGTATTTGTTGTATTGGCTCTGGAATTGGTTTGGTATTGTTTATTAATTACCATGCTGCTTTAGATTTGTTCCTAGAATTTTGTATCAGGTGGTTATTTTGTGATTTTTGTGTTAATTTGGTTATTTTCTTTAGTCTGCATGAGTATGATTTAAAAGCAGCTTTATTCACACTTGTTGGTTTTAATCGATATTTCCAGAGCAAACTTCTTTGTTTTTTACTACATATTTGTATTCCTCTCGAAATCCATTTAGTCTGTTTATTTCATTTTATGGTACTTAACAGGAAAACATAAATCATATAACAATCTAAACAATTCCAGAAATTCGTCATATGCCTCATTTGCATCTGGCTTGTCATAAACTTGTGAGAATGTCAATTTTTGAGGTAATTTCTAAATTTAAATAAATTATTATCTTTTGATACGTCACGCCCGCCGTTCAATACGCCAATAGTTTAGTTTATACGTTTTATTGACTTTTATTTTTAATATTTGTGCAGTATGGTCCTATAAGCCGTAATCAATAACATCATTACTACACTTTTGTTTAAAATTGTGGGCAAAATTGTCTAAGCAAGTTTTGCTACTGGGTCGAGTAGGTTGATTTATTGCTAATTTAAGATTGTAGTTTAGTAGAAAATATTCCAAATCTAAGGTAATTTTGTTTCTTTTGAGAATGTCAATATTGAAATCCCCGCATAGTATTTTTTTATTTTTAGTCTTGGAGCATATTTCCTTTAATATTTTTTCTAGAGTTTCGTAAAATGTACTTAGATTACACGCTTTAGGGGGGCGGTATATACAAATAATAATTATTTTATGCAGCGGTAATTTTATACCGCAACATTCAATAATGCCTGATAGAGATCGTATAGCAATTTTTTTTAGCTCCTTAAAAACAATGTTATTTTTTATAAGGATGCATGCACCCCCTCTTTTAGCTGAGCGAGCATTGCTATGCTCGCTAAGCCGCCGCTAATTTATAATTTGGAATAAATAATATTTTTTCATGGCCATTCATGATAAAATGTTCCGTGATACAAAATACATCTATTTCAATTTTCTTTTTTGAAAGTTCCTGAATATGTACAGTTAGCATAGCAGTTTTATTTATTAATCCAACTATATTTTGGTGCATTATGTGCATACTGTTTACAAAGAACAAAACTGATCACTTTCATTATTTTCTAAGTTAATATCATTATTACAAGTGTATTCGGTAGACATATTTGATTGAATAATATCGGGAATGTAATTTAGAACGTCTTTAAAAATTGTTACCATACCATAATTGTTTATGGAACCTGTTCTTCTGTGAACCATTTTATAGTCACATGATAGGTTCCTATTGGAATCAAGGAAGTACGTATGCTCGTGAGTTAATATGTCCATGTAAAGTAAATCGTTGAAATTTTCTACACGCCAGTTATACATCAACGATCCACTATTGTATTTGAATGTCGGAGAACAGATGATAATATTTGTGTGTTTGATTGAGCGTAGAGACTCTCTGATGAAAAATATCTTGCCGAAATAGTCACGCTTTGTTTGGAAATCTTCTTCGCCAATGAAGATGATCCAAAAATTATTCATAGTAAATGATTGCAGCTTTGATTGCTAACCTTCAGCTGGATGGTACCCAAGTGATCAATTTTTCTAAGGGGATTTATGAATCGAACGAACAAAAAAGAACTTAGCGACGTATGATGAGATACTGTTTCAATAACTTGAGCGGTATGAATTTGAGTAAGCGAAACTTTAACTAAAGTAACGACAAATATTGATTAATAATAAAATCCAGAACGAGCTTATTAAAAGTGGGTTGTGATTAATCAATTTCAGATATTAAAATTCTAGCTGTGCAACTAAATTACTAAGTGACTAGAAATGCGGAGAGCGCAACTTCAATATTAAGATATCAATCAATCAATCAAATAATTTATTCGCATAATATGTGTATGCATTTACAGGTGGTACATGAATGTTATATACAATATAAAAGGAAAAATCGACATATTCGCCATTTCTGGTATGTGAAACTTAAATTAATAATTAAATGAACTAGTTAAGTACATAGGACCCTATATATTCTTGACGAACATAGTGAAGTGTTACATAAATTTTCTATTCTTATAACTTAGGTATTCCTCGGTCGTGTAAAAACATTTATTGACTAGCCAGATGTACATTTCTTTCGGAATAGTGTAATGGGTATGTCTTTCAGGTCACTCGGTAATTTGTTAAATAATTTAATGGGCATAGGGTAACAGTTCCTTCGATATAGATCGGTTTTTATATTGGGCAGGGGAAAGCTATTGGGATAACGGGTATTAAAATTACAATAATCACCAAAAGATTTGTATAGTCAGTGAGTCTTTTATTTTCGTTAAAACACATCAGTATGATGTGTTTTAACGAAAATAAAAGACTCAAATATATACATGGAAGGTGCTGTTAGTAAGTTTAGTTTTTTAAACAATGGTTTACATGAAGTTATTGAATCTACGTTACAAAGTGCTCGAATGCACTGCTTTTGAGCTAGGAATACTCTATTAAATTCTACTGAACCGCCCCATAATATAGTACCATACCGTATGTTCAGAAAACACAGAAACCTTGGGGCTAGAGATGCCTAGCCACTCCACCAATTTTTATGGCAAGTCCTTTGCAGTACAAGCGGTGCGGCTGTGGAATGCTTTACCCGTGTCGATAAGGCAAGCTCAAACACTAACTATTTTTTTAAATATGGTTAAGGATCACTACCTCTCCTCTTGAACATCATTAAGTAAATTATTTCGCTGCTTTTATTGATATATATCTATATATATGTATATATATATTATATTGATTGTGCTACATGTATTTTATTAATTATGTATTGTATATATGTAAATAGTACACCACAAACTACCTTCGTATCTTTTTCTCCGCCAAATCCATCCAAAAGTTGTCTGTAAAAAATCGCTTTTAGCGATAAGACCGCCCATTGTGACACCCTATTAATTTTAAGTTCCTATTGTAATTTTATTTTTGGTGTACAATAAAGAATATATCTATCTATCTATCTATCTATGTTGGAAGCTACATATCCATAATAGACATGCAGAACTGTTTTTTGGCTGGAGATTCGTGTAAGACCATAAAGCATAAACATATCTGTTTATTTTGTTACAGATTTTATCTATGTGTAATTTCCATGAGATCTGACTATTTAGTGACATCCCAAGGAAAATTGTACTATCGGATTGTGTTATGTTATTGTTATCGTATGAGACAAATAATTTGTAATTATATTGTTTTCTATAGTAAAATTGTATAATTCTGGTTTTGTCACTTTTAAATTATTACACTCTAGCCATTGGATAATGTTTCGAACAGCTTCGGTAACTTCGTTGTTATAACTGTCAAAAGTGGTATTAAGTTTTTGTGAAATAACTAGCGATATATCATCTGCAAAAAGAGTACAGTGATGATTTATCGCGTTAGGCAAATTGTTGATGTAGAGTAGGAATAGAAGTGGGCCTAGTATACTACCTTGTGGGACTCCGACTATGTTATATGCTAACTTTGAATCATAACTGAATTATACGTCCTTGTTAATTTCTACATATTGTTGCCTATTAGTGAGGTAACTTTGTAACCACTTATATGCTATACCGCGAATACCATATGCATAAGCTTTTTGGAGCAAGATGTCATGATCAACATAATCAAATGCTTTGCTCATGTCAAAGAAAACTGCGCAGGTGTTAATACTTTTGTCAATGTTTTCTGAAACTTTTTATTTATATATATAGACGATATAGATGATTTTTCCAATTGAGATTTTTATGTAAAACCGAACTACTAAAATTAGTTAATCATTTTGAAATAGATTAGGTTAGTTAAAACTTTGAACAAACGCGCTTTAGCCGAGCGGGCGTCGCCGCAGCAGCGGCCGGCGAACGCTACGTCCAAGTTGCTCGCATTGCCTTGTGACATACCTACATAAAATAAATAAATATCAATATGTAGGAAATTAGAAACGCTTCATAGATAAAATGCCGCTCATTATAAAATAACCATTTAGGTACCAAACATTGAAAAATATGCAAGACGTTGATACTCAAACAAATATTAGGTTGGTCAAATGGTATAAAGCTTCTCATTTGGTATTTTGAGTAACTTAAATTAATATTTGTAAGTTGCTGTTCTGTTGATTTCTCGTCACTCGCAGTCAGGCGCTCATTTAGTAATACTTTAACTTAAATTAATTATTTTTGCCACTGTAGATGTATGAAGGCGACGAGTTTTATCATCTTTTTCGCCATATCCAGCACTCTCAGGGTTTCTTTGGTATTCATCTCAAGACCTTCCTTCAGAGGCGCTTCCTGTCGCTTAATTACTCGTTTAAATACTACCCTTTTTCTAACATACTAGCAACGGGCTGCTTATCGCTTTCTTTTAATTTAATAATATAAACTTGTGTAGCAAACGTTGAAGGTAAGGGGCTGAGTGCACTAGTTTATTCACTCTAGAGCCTATTCACTCTAGCCTTAAAGAAGCCTAAATAAATTACTTATAATTGAACGGTAAGACCGCAGCAGGCAACACCTCGAATTAAAAATTCGTTGTATAAGGTCTCCAAACCTTCGGTCTTGTATTAGGGAAGTAGTGAAGCGCCCAAGGGTTTTGACGTCGGAAAATGGTTACAGTGAATGAATTTGTTTAGTTGATGTGGCATTTTCTTTTTTATACTATAACTTGCAAAGTTTACTAAAAATATTTTTGTGCTTTCAATTTTTTAATTTATTAAAGATTAGAAAAAATTCCAGCATATATTTAAATTTAATAGCATTTTTTTATGTATACGTCGAATTTGACTCGAATGGGTATAGAAAATCATCTTTTGGAGATAACTGTGTTTATGAAGGGTCGTAGAGACCTTGGACAGGTAGTAAAACGTGAACGGGAAGCAGAGAGGGAAGGTTGAAGGGGCGGCAGCGGCAGCTGTAACGTGCAACTAAACGGACGTTTTCTGGAGAGTTTAGTTGTAAACGACACGTGCCTTAGATATGTTGTTTATTTAAAAGTGAAAATTGTGTGATTTTACGAAAATTTAAAGCAAACTATACATTAGATCTTTTTATTATTAAAAATACCTACTTAAAGTAACGAGTCTGTTTTCGCCTCGCTTTTCTAGTCGATTTCCGAACTTTATACGGGGTCATGGCTTAAACTGGCTTTGACTGGCCTGTTGGTCTGGTGGTTAGTGGCCCTGATTGCTATGCCGGAGGTCGTGGGTTCGATTCCCATCCAGGATAAATACTCGGGTTATGAGCGCGAGCATTTGTTCTGTTTCTTGATGTAATTTATCTACAATATGTATGTATTTAGAAATATATAAGTATGTTTATCAGTTGTCTAGTTAGGCGCAACCACTTAAAACACGTCAAGGATTGCAAAGTGCTGCCAGGAGAAGACATAGTCTCGCAACACAGACTCCTGGTTATGACATCAGTGGTCCAAATACTGTATAGAAAAAGCAAAGAGCGCCCGCCCCCTAAAATAAAATGGCACATGCTAGAGAGGAATGACTGTGCGAAAAAGTTCAAAGAGCGAGTGGTGGACAGAATGATAGAGATGGGAGACATGAATGATCGAAGTATAAATGAAAGCTGGAATGAGATGGCAGAGTGTATCAGGCATGCAGCGAAAGATATTTTGGGAGAGACGAGAGGAAAAGGCACAATAGATAAGGATACATGGTGGTGGTCGATAGAAATTCAGAATGTGTTGAAAGAAAAAAAAAGAAAATTCAAGGAATGGCAGCGTGTAGAAGCGGAAAATGATAGTTTGAAAGCTGAAAAAAAGAGGGAGTATGATAATTTGAAGAAAAAAGCTAAGAAAGCCGTAGCTTTAGCGAAAGCAAAGGCCCAAGACAAATTATACGATACACTGGACAGTCCTGCAGGCCAAAAAGATCTGTACCGGCTTGCTAGAATAAGAGAGAGAAGGACGAGGGATGTTTGTCAGATAAGATGTGTAAGGAATGAAGCTGGAATGGTCCTATCGGATGATGAAGAAATCAAGGACAGGTGGAAGGACTATTTTGAAAGACTGATGAATGAGGAAAATAATTGGAGTGGGTCTTTAGAGGGTAAACCAGTGAATGTAGGGTTAGTGAGAATGGTTAGTATGGATGAAGTCAGAATAGCAGTAAATGGTATGAAAAATGGTAAGGCCACTGGTCCCGATGGAATTCCAGTTGAAGTGTGGAAGTTATTGCGAGTGGATGGATGGATGTGGTTGGCTTTGTTCTTCAATAAGTTGTTGCGAGAAGAAGCCATACCTGATGATTGGTGCAACAGTTCTTTGGTGCCCATCTTTAAAAACAAAGGTGATGTTCTTGACTGCAACAATTATAGAGGAATAAAGCTAATGTCACATACCATGAAAGCCTGGGAGAAAGTTATTGAAAGGAGGTTGAGAGAAGAGAGTGAAATTTCACAGAACCAATTCGGTTTTATGCCTGGTCGAGGTTCAACGGATGCCATTTTCGCTATACGTCAGCTGTGCGAGAAATACAGAGGTGCGCATAAAAACTTGCACATGGTATTCGTTGACCTCGAAAAGGCATACGACCGGGTACCTCGTGAGGTTCTGTGGTGGGCCCTTAAAGAGAAAGGTGTGCCTGGGAAGTATGTTCAGTTGATCCGAGCGATGTACAGTCAATGCCGTACCCAAGTCCGGTCTACAGTGGGCACCACTAGCAGCTTCAATGTGGCTGTCGGCTTACACCAAGGGTCGGCACTCAGCCCTTACCTCTTCCTGATGATAATGGACGCTCTGACGTCGGACATTCAGGAAGAGGCTCCCTGGTGTATGCTTTTCGCCGATGACATTGTGCTGGTTGCCGAGAGTGGCCTAGAGGTCCAGAATAGATTGGAGGTGTGGTGGCACAGACTGGAGAGTGTTGGCCTGAAATTAAGTAGAACCAAAACGGAGTACTTGTTCTGCGATTTCGGCGGTCTTTCCGGTCCTGTGCCCTTAGCTCTCGCCGGAACGCCCATACCAATCTGCTCCGACTTTCGGTACCTCGGGTCGCTCGTTCAAGGAGATGGTGAGGTAGACCGAGACGTAACACATCGGATCAACGCCGGATGGACGAAATGGCGACAGGTCACGGGAACAACTTGTGACCCACGGATGCCACTCAAGTTGAAGGGTAAAATTTACAAGTCCGTGATAAGACCTGTCATACTGTATGGATCAGAATGTTGGGCTGTGAAAAAGATGGATGAAAAAAGACTGCATGTAGCGGAGATGAGAATGTTGAGATGGATGTGTGGTGTGACGAAAATGGATAAAGTGAGAAATGAGTATATTAGAGGAAGTTTGAAAGTGGCGCCAGTGACTGAAAAGTTGAAAGGAAATCGTTTGTCTTGGTATGGTCATGTGAAGAGGAGGGATGAAACACATGTTACTAAAAGAGTTCTGAGTTTACAAGTAGATGGATGGAGAGGAAGAGGGAGGCCGAAGAAGAGATGGATGGATTGTGTGAGGAGTGATATGAAAGAAAAGGAAGTTAGTGATAGTGTGACGGCTGACAGGATAGAGTGGAAGAAAAAAACGTGTTGCGCCGACCCCAAGTAATATGGGACAAGGGCAGGAAGAAGAAGAGTTTATCAGTTGTCTAGTACCCATAACACAAGTTCTGCTTAGCTTGGGACTAGACGGCGTTGTGTGATAGTTGTGGAATATTATATTATTATTATATTAATATTAACGGACTTGCCCGGGTGTCGCCACTGTGTGGACCACCCGGAGGACACAGTGGAGCACACGGTAGAGGTGTGCTCCGCCTGGAAACAGCATCGCCGTGTCCTTGTGGGAGCGATCGGCGGCGACGATCTCTCGCGTCGGGCCTTGGTACAGGCCATGCTCCGGAACGAGGAGGCGTGACAGGTGGTCGTCTCCGCGTGCGAAGCAGTAATGCTAGCAAAGGAGGAGGCCGACCGCATCAGGCAGAGGCAACGGTGCTCACACCCCAGACGCCGCCGCCACTATTCCCGCGTGCCTCAACGAGTTTTCAGCAAACCGTAGACGCCTAGCAGGGCCGATGCCGGATAATTTATTGCAAATGTTATTTTGTAATTGCAAAAAAGGGTGTGGAGCTGCTTGTGGATGTCGGAAGAGTGATTTATATTGTAGTATAGCATGTTAACAGTGCAACGGAAATAGTTGCCTTAATTCTTTACCTACCATTAAAATAACTGAAGTGGAAGAAAATATTTGATGCAGATTAATAATATAAAATGCCTAAATAAACCAAAATTTTATTTTAAATGTTACTTTAAAAATATTCATTAACTTAATTTTTTTATAAAAAAAAAAAACATTTTTACAGCTTATTATGCCTCATACTATTTAAATTATTATCCAATTATTTATTATTTTAAAATCAAAAGCACAAATTTTCAATAGGTAAACATTTTTATTTATGTTATAAGCTCAAATCTTTAATCAATATTCACTTATAATACCACAAGAGCTTCAAAATTATGACTTTATTTGTTTGCAGGGAACCTTGAGGGAAATGCCAGATAATTTTGAAGCTCGTGTGGTATTCGGGGGATTATTTTTCCGTCCCAAATGTCGGCCAATAGAATCTCCAATTTTCACAATTGAATTCAACCTGTCAGTTTGACGTGTGGTTAATTTGACTGGATCATGTTTTGTTTTTTATATATAGCAACTACCAGAGAAAATTTTCAAAAAATTATCAGTATAATACCATGTAGGTTGTACCACGTGACGTCGAATGGTGCAATTCTATTGGTCGATATTTGGGTCGGAAAAATAATCATTTCAATTTTTTTTTTTCATCCACTGTAACGGAAGTCCGCGGTTTGTATGATTTGGACGCTCCATGCACTCCACTAAAGGCAGGAAGGTGAGTTTAGCAGTTATGTCACTGGTTGTTAATGTTCATTCATCATCAGCACCTTACCTAAAAACATATATACGTAGGTACAAACTAAATCTTCTCTCATTTATCTACGGGGAGTAGGGAGTCGCAGGACGTTTGCCAGTTCGTCTTGTGGACGGTGAGCAACGGATACCTCGCCATCCGATAAGGGCACGCGTTGTTCCACGTGCGCTTAAAAGAGATGTCAGCAAAATTGACCGGGCCAGTCAAGGTCGATGCTTGCCAGGGCTGCGGATTGTTGGAAGGAGTTACCCTAGCCCTAGGAAACTGAAGGAACACTGTAGTTCTCCCGTCCACCCAGAGCGAGAAGTCATTTGGTGATTTCTCACAGAAAACAAAGGATATACCTATGTGGACATACCTTCCTAAAAAAGGAACAATCCGCAAGTATCGACCAAACGGTAAACTAACCTTAAGTGCCCTTCTATTGAAGCGAAGTCTGCTGGAACCTGTCTGGAATCTAGGACGGATTTAACAAGAACCTTTTTCATTCACTTTGATGACTCAAGAGTTGGAATATAGGTAGACCAAACTCATCATAAGCTTGTTCATATGGCGGGCTACCTTGTACCTTGGGAAGCACGTATATAAAGCTGTCGTCTTTAACTATTCGTAGGTCAATGTTTGACAGTACAGTAATTGGGTGGCTCAGATAGCATAGCATAGCATCAGCCTTATAAGGTTCCCACTGCTGGGACTCAGGCCTTCTCGGTCAGAGAGAGAATGGGCCGTAATGCACCACGCGGACCGGTGCGGGTCGGTGGATGTCACATGTCTCCGAATTTTTGGTTCTAGGATATGTCGTCCTCACGACGTTTTCCCCGTTTGAGAGCAGAGGTAACAAATTACACAAAGTAATGCGCATGGCTGGTTTGAACTCGCGACCTACAACTCGTAATGGTACGTTAAGTCGAGACCGTTACTACTCTACTCGGCCACCACTGCTCTCACGGTCGGTGGATGACAGTAACCTATTAATAGAGTGGCCAACCATGGATAACGCCACAGCCACCCCTCCCTTTCTCGATGAATGAGCTATCCAACACAGAAACGAAAAAGGTCAGAAATATATCTTGTGGTGTCCCAGCGTAGTATGCTTCGCTTACGACACGCTGATTCTGACGGAGGGCCGAGGGTGTGAGTATCGCACCAGGTGGCGACCGAACCAGTGATACCCATGTTACGACAGCCGTCGACACCACTATCTGAGACGCGAATCGAGGGGGCCGATAAATTCGAGGCCGTGTGTTCTCATGGCCGATGGAGACATGGAGATGTGTTCCGCGTGGGCGGAGCGCCGTCATGTCCTCGCGGGGGCGATCGGCGGCGGCGAACTCTCGCGCCAGGCCCTAGTACAGGTCATAGTCCGGAACGAGGGGGAATGGGTGGCGGTCGCTTATTTCTCCGAAGCAGTAATGCTAGCGAAGGAGACGGCTGCACGGGTGAGGGAACGGACATCCTCACGCCTCAGCCGCCAAAACTCAGACTCCGACTACCAGCCACCGTAGGCGCGGGCTTGTGGACAATGAGTAGCTCGCCGTCTGGCCGGACGGTGACAGTCGCTGTCTCGCCACTGTCGAGAATCTCAGGGCGGATCCTGATGGCCATCGTAAGCGCGGGCTTCTGGACGGCGGGCAAAGGGTAGCTCGCCGTGCGCAAGACAGTAAGAGTCTGATACTCCCTCTCGCTCCACCCAAAGTGGGGAGAGAAAAGTTATTGGATGATTTACCACTAGATTGCTATTAGCTATTGGCGGACGGACACTTGTACGCAGTTTCAAAAGTTATTTCCTACTTTTGAAACTGCGTGTTTCAAAAGTTATTTCCGCCGATAAATTTTATTCTAAAAATAGACAAATTAATGCAATTATTTGACAATTGATGTACAAAGTGAGCCTAACTCAACAGTGAGTTTTCTGCCAAATCGGTTAATAATCCTCGTCACACAAGTTGAACCATCATGACGGTCGACCTTGGATGTTCAGTAAACGATTTTCGGGTCTCAATCATTGTGGGGGCAGCGCGTAACCGTGGCAAATGGTTCAACATTTTACCGCGTACTATAGTATGTTTGTAGTAAATGATAAATGATATTTATTTTGCAAATTGGTTTTCAAAAACACTTTTACACTATATTTTTAGTTTGTACCTACTCTATGCGTACCTACCTAAACCATTGATCAGATTTGAAATTGTGATGAAACTTTGGAAATCTACATACCTATTATTGTACTGTATTATGTATATTGTACTGTGTTTCCTGATAAATACAACCTGGGGGCTTACTCTCGAGTTTAATTCCGATTAGTCGACATTTGAATTGTGACGTTAGGTACTCTTGAATTCGATGATAGCGCCAAATTAGTTTAAAATTGCGTGACCACACGCCAAGCTCAATCCCCATTTTACTTAGTTTCCCAAAAAGGTCACGCAATTTGGCCCTAGCATCGAATTCTAGAGTAGGTACCTAATGTCACAATTCCAATATTGATTGATTGGAATATGTGGACCTTAAGTCAAGAGTGAATGGGTTACTTCTAGGCACGCGCGCTCCATCGTCGACCACATCGTTGCTATAAATCGGGTGAGATGAATGGTCAAGGGGCTCGACCTTGATTATCTACATAAAAAATCTAAATATAAAAAAGGCATTTCCGAAATGGCTGGATCGATTTTAGCAGGATTTTCACTGACTGATAGCTGATGTTATAAAAAGTACCTAATTTATGTTACTTTTCATTTTCCCGAGGGAACAGGATTTCAAACTGCCGAATACCTATGTCTTCGAAACAGTTGAACCAAAGACGGTCCCTGTCCCTGAGACAACTTACTCTTACAGTACGGCTGACGGACCTTGGCGCGTCTGAAGTTAGGCACTGGGAACTTTAGCGTTCAAAACAAGCGCGCAAAATAAATGATTTATAAAAATAAATGCCAATAACAGTTGTTAATAACAATAACAACTGCTATTGGCCTTTATTTTTTCAATTCATTTTTTTTTACGATTGGACAAGTGCTAGAGTTCGCAGAGCCTAACTTCAGACGCGCCAAGATCCGTCGACCGTACTGTACTACTAACAACTTACTTAGTACTTTACTTTTTAATTTTATCTTTACAAACCGATAGTGTTTCATGTACCGGATTGACCCTTCACGGGATTAAAACGTTCAAAATTTAGCCGTTTATATGAATTTTTATTATTAGGTTTAACTAATTTTATTTATGATTTTTGTACACTGACCGCCCCAAATCTATCTCCTTTCGTTCAGTCAATCTTAAGGTTGTCTGTAAAAGATTGACCTGTGTGATAACAATACCCATTAAACACTAGTTTTCTAAATGCTTATCCTGTACACATTCTAAAGTGTACAATAAAGTATTTTTATATAATAATAAAATACATAGATAATAATATTTAGTACCGTTAAATGGAGTGAATAGGAACGCAGGGGTAAATAGAAACAAAATGTTGTTTAGGACTTTAACTAATTTCTCATAATATTGGTTTCTAGCAAAGCCTGCATCATTTTTGTATTACGATGCAAGAAAAAAATGTCAGTACTTAAGTTCTGATTTTTCACAAACAATTTCTTAATAATGTGAACTATTATCATCTTTAAAGTTTTTGTTTTCATTCAAACCTGCGTTCCTATTTTCACCCCGTTTGTGTACCTTACCTTCAAACTTCCCGCTGGATAGGGTATGTTTCACTATTTAACATTCAACCATCTAATGGTGTTGAAATGTACAAACCCACATTTTTTTTTTTTCAAATGGTTTGTTAAAAACGTTGTTTTTACTATTTTATTAAATCAGAGTTCAAAACTGGTCATTGTACTGAAGTAGGTGATGAAGTTTCATAAAAACATCCCTTTAATTGTAATGTACGGTAATACGATTCATTCGACGCTGTAGTCAGTTTTTCAAATCGGAAACTGGTTATTTTATCGGTGAAAGCTAAACAAGAAAACTGACTGTTTATTCAATGTAATTTAGATGATTTACTTTAGCAAAGTTTTGCTATTATCTAAATAAAATATATAAATTAATGTTGATACTTATTTTAACTTTTACCAGTGTAACGAAACGTAATTTTATTAAAATTTAATTTTTAGCCACAATAATTTTAAAATTGACATAATCAACATTCTATGAGTAAGAAGTTGAAAACTCTTAATTTAGAATTAATTAAAACTAAGATTAATGGTGTAATTATGTAATTCAGTCACTGGAATTGTCATTCAATCTGAAAGATAAGGCCAAAGGCTAACACTGTCAAAATCCAACACGAAACTACTGTAGCGGTGATTGCTCTAAAATTAAAATAAGTGAAAAGGATAAGACTTAATATTCTTATACACATACCTACCTATATTTTTGAGAAATATTTTAAAATGCAATTCAAAAATGTAACTCACGTGTTGTTCGATTTAGATGGATTACTTCTGGGTAAGTTTTAGATGATATTGCGTGAGATTTACGGACTGATGAAAACTCCGGTTACCTATAACGTGATCTTTGTGCTGTAGATTCTGAAATCTTATATACAGAAGCCTTTACTGCTGTATGTGCAAAATATGGGAAAACTTTTACCTGGGAAGTCAAAGCCAGCCTTTTAGGATTCCAAGGTCACGAATGTGCGGAAAAAATAGTAAAGACGTTGGAATTACCGATTACCAAGGAGGAATTCATGAAGGAGAGTTTCGAATATTATGAGGTACTGTTCCCTAAAGTGCAGCTTATGCCAGGTAAAATTAAATTTGGATATCAAAATGTTATTGAACTGCATGTTATGTGTGTATTCTTTGAGTTCCTATTTATACAAATAATATCAGACAATGTTTTTGTTACAATAAAATGTATAATTTGCAATAACACTGCTGACCGTCTCAAATGTCAATACAACCCTAAAAATATTCTAAAAATGTATATTAATAATTTTCAAATTGATTCTGATGACCTCTTGGCTAACAGTTGAATTAACAAAATGACATTTTCATGGAGGTAAAGCTATACTAGTTAATTGTTTCTTTATCAGTATAAAGCTGCTGTAACATTTATTAAAAGTTTCACTGCCAGGGACATAAAATATCAAGCCTTTTCATTTTTTCCTTTTCAAGGTGTCTTTAAAATATATTTATACTCATATATTTTAAAGACGCCTTACTACAAAAAATGCAAACTGTTGCTTACAAATGTTCTTTCTGAAAAGGATTGAAAAAATTTTTAGTTTAATTCTGCTCATGCCTAGGACTCGGCTAGTGAGTCCAAATCAATTACAGAGAATTAAGATTTTTTTGTTATTGTACAATCCATATGCAGGGTTCTTGGCACAAGTGTTAAAAATGGAATCATTTTATTTTCTTTTAATGTCATCCCTAAAATACATCTGAACATCTATCTAATATAATTAAAAATTACAGGTGCACAAAAGCTAGTGGAGCACTTGCACAAGAAAGGAGTACCATTAGCTCTAGCTACAAGTTCAAGTAAGGACAGTGTGGACATGAAGATGCAAAACCATCAAGAGTTCTTGAGATTATTCCACCATCTGACCATGGGTTCTACGGACCCTGAGGTCACTAAGGGGAAGCCTGATCCAGCCATATTCCTTGTCTGTGCTTCTCGATTTCCTGAAAAGCCAAAGCCAGAAGATGTGAGTAGATAAGACTAATTTGTTATAGCCATGACCTATGATGTCAGATTATTTATAGTTACATTTGATAATAGGAACTGAAGCAATAAAAATCGTCATCTAACCTATACTAATAATATTATTGTAAGATTTTTATTTTTACTATATGGGATCGATTTTTAGGGTTCGTACCTAAAGTGTAAAAACTGGACCCTATTACTAAGACTGCTGTCTGTCTGTCACCAGGCTGTATTTCAAGAACTGCAATAGCTAGACAGTTGAGATTTTCATAAATTATGAATTTCTGTTGTTGCTATAACAACAAATACTAAAAACAAAATAAAATAAATATTTAAGGGGTGCTCCCATACTAAAAACACCATTTTTCGCCTATTTTTGCTTGATACTGTAGTTTACCTAGTCAATGGCACGGAACCCTTCGTGCGTGAGTCCAACTCGCACTTGGCCAGTTTTTAAAATTCCCACTAGCAATATGCTACTGTATCGCTGAGGTAAGCTAGCCAATACTATATTTAGTTAGACTAACCTGTTAGTTGGTTATTGGCCCTAACTGCTCTTTCCGAGGTCATGGGTTCAATTCCCATACAAATCAAATATTTGTGTGATTGATGAGCAGGATCATTTGTTCTGCCTGGGTGTAATTTATGTTTGTTTCGAAATATATAAGAATGTTTAACACTTTTCTAGTACTCATACCACAAGCTTTGCTTAGTTTGGGCTTGGATGGTGTTGTGTGATTCAGGGACTGCATACCGAAAAAATATCGATTATAAGGGTTAACGGTATGACGTCATACCTTTTTATTTCAATACCTCAAAATAACGGTACCGTTATTTTTCACTACCGGAAAATTACGATACCTAAATTTTTTTTACGGTACCTATACCTCTAATATTAAGGTATCCTTTGAAACCCCTACTCCCTCGCTTTTTCGTCGTGCCAATCGTAATACACTTGTCGCGATAGCTGGCAACGTCGCATTTATCGTAGGTACTCGCACGAGAAATAATTTCGGTACCGGATTTATTTCGGTTGAGTATAGGTTAAATAAAGGTATAGCGGTACCTAAAAAATAGCGCTATCGTTATTTTATACCGGTAGCGTAACCGCAAATCTTAACCGATTTCGGTCTACCCGTAAAATAAAGCGGTACCGTATTTTAATACCGGTAGCATAACCGTAAACCTTAACCGAAAACGATCCCTGGTGTGATTATTATTTATTTATTCATAGTATAAACATATAAATTACATTTTTAAATATAAAAAATAGTGTCCCACCGGTATCGGGAACAGGGTCCAAGCTACCGGCGGTCAGGGCTCCAGAGAAAGGAACCTCCTGACTATACGAGCCGTGTCCAGAAGTACCGCTTTCTGAATCAAGCCTTTGATCCAGCCGCCTAACGAGAGCCTCCTAAGGTGTAGGTCGAAGCTCTTGGCTATTAAGCCATTGGCTGAAACGACTCAGTACAATGATCGCCGAATCCACTTATCACATGTCGACAACCTCGCAAGCCACGTCAATGACTTAATTTGTCTTGTTCGACTGGCCTGTTGGTCTAGTGGTTAGTGGCCCTGACTGCTATGCCGGAGGTCGTGTGTTCGATTCCCACCCAGGACAAATGTTTGTGTGATGAGCACTATCATTTGTTCTGTGTCTGAGTGTAATTTATCTATAATATGTATGTATTTAGAAATATTTAAGTAAGTTTATCAGTTGTCTAGTACCCATAACACAAGCTCTGCTTAGCTTGGGACTAGGCGGCGTTGTTTTTTTTTTTTTTTTTTTACGGTAGGTAAAATCATCCAATGACAAATCCCGCCCTTGGGCGGAGCGGGAAATAGTGTCAGACTTTTACTGACTAAAAACCTACCCTGTTCCTTCCCTGCCTTGGTTCCAGGGCCCTGGTATGCATTTTCATACCTTCCCAGAGCCCCAGACTAGGCCTCGACCCTACTGGGCCCCCACGGTTTGCTGACAACTCCTGAGGCGCACGGGAACAGTGCGCGCCGTAAACGACTTGGGCTCGGTCCGGTCTGTTACCGGACAAACGGACAGCGAGCTACCCATTGCCCGCCGTCCGCAAGCCCGCGTCTACGGTGGCCGGAAATTTGGATCGGAGTTACGGCGGCGGCTGCGGCGTGAGCGCCGTTGCCTGATACGGTCAGCCTCCTCCTTTGCTAGCATTACTGCTTCGCAGAAGGAGGCGACCGCCTGCCACTCCTCCTCGCTCCGGAGCATGGCTTGAACCAAGCCCCGGCGCGAGAGATCGCCTCCGATTGCCCCCACGAGGACACGGCGATGCTCTTCCCAAGCGGGGCACACCTCTACCGTGTGCTCCACCGTGTCCACCGGGCGTTCCGCACAGTGACGACACCCGGGCGTCACCTCCGCAAGGCGGCGTTGTGTGGCAGTTGTGGAATATTATATTATAAGTGAAGTGCCATATAATAATATTTTATATTGCACTTCCAATCCCACATATTTCAGAGTAAGTTGCTGATGGATAATCCTGGCTACAAGGTTATGTCTATGCAAGTACTCTCCGTTAGCAAGACGAGAACAACCAGAGATAATGTGACGAATTGATTATCCCGGACGGTGACATGCCCGACAGATGTCAACCGTGCCATCCTTCACAATAAACCTCTGTTAGTTATTCGTCATGATAACTTCGTCCATAATTGCACAGACAAAACCTTCGGTTTCCCCAAAGAGGTCACCGAAACGCAGCCAGGCTACGGACACCAGTTGGTCTACATCTGGCCCGTGTAGGGCAAGAAAATGATTATTATTATTTCTATAATGAAAACAAATTATAATATGGTTTTCTCACCGTTGCAGTGCCTTGTTTTTGAAGATGCTGTGAATGGTATAAAAGCAGCGAATGCAGCAAACATGCAAGTAGTAGCGGTGCCTGATCCACGCATAGAGGATGATCAACTGCAGACGGCTACATTAGTTCTAAAATCCTTGGAGGATTTCCAACCTGAGTTATTTGGTCTTCCAGCTTATGATAATTAAAGGAAAATGTTATTATAAGTATTTGTTGGTGCTTGTATTTATAATATTGTCAATCATCACATGATCAGTACTTATTGGTTTTAGTAACCACTACTTAAGTAGTACTTGTGTTATTTTTAATTTTGGTGTTAATGAAACTGTTTGATAAACATTTAATGTTTTTCAAATAATCTGAACTAAGATTTACAGTATAGTTATACAGGCAGTATTACACCTCTACAGTACCTGAATGTGTTAAACATTGACCTCTTATGTCTAGTCATAATTAAATAAAAATGCAAAACTTCACAGCACCGTTATGTTGTTTTATTACTATTTACAATATACACTAATGTACATTAAACTTCTTGGTAACATTGGCTTAGCACCTTTTTTACCTCAAGATTTTGCCTTGATCACACGTACCGAGCAGACGGGCGAGGCAGAGCTCTCGGCCGAATACTGACTACGTATGAACATTGCGCGGAGTGCTCGGCCGAGCAACATTTTACTGTCTCGCCCTTATACTCGGTACGTGTGATCAAAGCATAAACATCAAATATAATTTGTACTCAATACATAAGCATAGTACCTCAATGACAAGCGATCATTCACCTACTAGGCAATGTTGCCATTTTTGAATTACTAAACAAAAAATAAAATTGAGATAATTTAACATTGACTATTTTTTTTCTAATCATTTTTCTTATACGGCGGGAGTCCGAACAGTTCTGGCCTGAAGTCTTCAACTGAGTCTAGTACAAGCGTTGCTTCTGTAGTGCGTGAGCGGTCTAGGCGGGGATCGGGTACCATAACGACTTGCATACCAGCCGCCCGCGCCGCCCTCACGCCGTTGATAGAATCCTCGAACACCAAACACTGAGAATTTTTTTTTTGTCAGTAAAAATATTTTAAAATAACATCTAATACACAAAACCCAGAACAGTATAGATGTCTTTGTCTTGAAGTATTACCAAAACTCAATATTTTATCAAATTTGATCCAATAGCTACTTTATTTTTTACGAAATAAGATTCAAAATTGAATGACAGCAGGTCGTATTTTTAACAAAAAAAAGGAGGAGGTTCTATGCTCGGCTGTATGTTTTTTTTTTTTCATGATGTTCACCGATATCTCGGTCAATTGTGGACCGATTTTGTCAAGTTTTTTTTTGTTTGAAAGGTTATACCCCGAGTTGGTCCCATAGAATTGTTTTGATCTGATGATGAACTATGAAGATATAGAACGGAACTCTTCAAAAAACCATAGCAGAACTGTCGTAACAAGTAAAAGAGTATTTCTCAAAAAACATGTACATCTTTGAAAAAAAAAGTGTGCTTTGAAACAGTTCAAAAGTTTTATATTTATAAATCATCACACAAAAAAAACACACACTCAATTTTGTAGGATGAATATTAATCTTTAAGATAACGAAGAATTATAGCTATAATCATACTTATTATCAAATATTTCGATATTTTAAAAATAGCTTTTTTTACCTTTCATACAAAAACCTGTTTGCCACTCTACCTTTTTCATGTGTTTTTGTTTCATAAAATGCGATACGTAACTAAATTATTGTAAATTTCTTTGTATCATCGTTCTACAGTAATCGCAGTTTCTGTATCAAATTGATTTTCTATGGGGTGTCATAGTGAATTGGCAATTTAAAGCAAAAAAACAAAATGAGTCGCTCTCATTTACTATTTAGTTATTACTCTTTAGTTACGATTTATTTCTACTTTCCCATGATTTCTGAACGATTCCGTAATTTTTTTACACGGACAACACTAGCTTCACTCTGATTGGCTATTGGTTTGACGTCTCCGCCATTACATCTATCGTGAAAATCAGTGAGAACGTGTGTGTTTTGTGGGGTTACTTTTTCGAGACAGGAAGTAAAATCAGCGATTTTTCATAGAACGGTAAGTCTTCATTTACCCATTTTTTGTAATACGTGTTGTACGAATATTTAATAAGCTTTTATATTTGCTGTAACAGCTTTTATCAATAAATATATTTTTTCTGACCTCAATTTGTCTAATATTTCGTAACGTTTTTTACGAATTTCGTTACGTAACGAAAAAGTACAACATAAAGCTGAGTGTATACTGTTATAACCTGACTAAGCATAGTAATATTCACTACTTAATTTATGAAAAAAAATATATAGAGCGTCAATAACTAAAGGATTGGATATTATCTGCTATATAGAAGTGCCACCAGCAAAAAATAATGAAATAATTTAAATTACGTTTTTATGTGATTTAACAACTTTTTACCCCTGATATTACTTACATGAAGTTCTATTGAGAACTTCCTCCTTTTCGTCGGTTAAAATACCTCGCGGCTTTGTTTCAATTCGCTTGAGAATAGAATTATACCGATTGTTACAAATACTTAACTCTTGCTAATGACACTTCTATAGAGATGCCCACTATACTTGTTGGTTTGACTTATCAAATTGGTTATTACTTACAACTGCTTATATACAACTGCATTACTTCTTTTGTTTTTTAAGGAATGCCGCCAAAAACCAATGCCGAAAGGCAAAAAGCTTACAGAGAACGACTCAAAAAGGATAAACCAAATAAATATGAGGAAATCCGTGTCAAACATTTGGAAAAAGTTAAAGAAAATATCAAAAAGAATAAAGAAATTCTTACAGAAGAAGAAAAACAAGAGCTACGAGCAAAGTGGAGACAAGCCAATGCTATAAGAGCTGAAAGAAAAAAAAAGGCCTACTCTACGACAAAACAAAACAACACATTGGAAGTAAGAAAAAATGCTAAAAATAATACAAATATCCTAAAGGAGAGACTACAAAAGCTTACTGAAGAAAATACTCAATTAAAACGACGAAATAAAAATTTAAGACAGGCCTGCAATCGGATGAAAAAGCGAGTGGAAATTCTGAAAAAACGACTACCCCAACAAATTAGGCCTGATAATGATGCTATTTCCATTGAAACTCGTCAGTGTGATGACACACCGTTAACAAAATCGAATAGTTTTTTAGAAGAAACTTTACCAAATGTGTCCGTGACGGAAAAAGAAAAGGTAAAAAAGAAGTTAATTTTGCTTAACACAATTACAGATTCTTTAAAAACAGAGTTTAATAAAGCAGATACCAAAGAGAAGAAAGTACTAAAAAAAGTTGCTACCAACGATATTGCAAATAAATACAAATTAAAAACAGCTATTTCTAATGTTCTTGGTCTGAAAGGAAGAATAAGAAAGACGAAATCAATAAACGAAATGAAAAAGAAATTCATGAAAGATATACAAGATTTCTTTGAAAGAGAAGATTTAAGTAGACCTAGTGCGGGAAAAAACGAGTGCATAACGAGAAACAAAGAAAAAGTGCAAAAGAGATATTTAATGGAACCAATATACAAGCTCTATAGAAAATACAGGTTAGAGGGTGGTAAAGCGTCTTTGCAAACTTTTTATCGTTTTCGACCGTTCTCCGTTGTGAAACCAAGACTTCAAGATAGGAATACTTGTGCTTGCATAAAGCATAGTAATTTATCTTTCAAGGCAATATCGTTGAAGAAGCTAGGTTTGCTTCAGACATCTGACATTGACGAACTTATGAAAAATGTCACTTGCAGTAAATGTTTTAAATGCATGTACTCTGAGTGTTCTGAATGCAAAAATAAGAAACTAGCTGTTGATTTGACAATAAATGAAGACAGCCCTGTGGAGTGGCTTCAATGGAAAATAGGCACACACACTTATATTAAAATTGACAAAAAGAAATGCGTAGAAAAACAGACGAAAAAGTATTCAAAACAGGTAGTGAAAGGGACAGTGAATGCATTGATAAAAGAATTTCAAAATGATGTTCAAAAATTTAAAACTCACTACTACAATGTTCAACATCAGTACTTGGCGTGGAAAAAGTGTATTGAAAACCTTGATGAAGACGAAGCTGCATTGATTTGCGATTTTTCAGAAAACTTTTCGTGCAAGCAGTCTGAAGAAATTCAGGCGATACACTTCGGAGGGTCTAGAAATCAAGTCACATTGCACACTTGCGTCCTTTACAGAAAAAATGTGAAACCCCAATCGATATGCTCCATATCCCCAAATAATGAACATGGTCCTGGAGCAATCTGGGCCCATTTGGATCCAATAATGAAACTGTGCCAACACTTTACCATTAAAAAGATTCATATATTTTCTGATAGCCCTACAACTCAGTACCGCCAAAAACATAATTTTTTCTTGTTCCAACATAATATAAAAGAATACGGATTTGAATATGCAACTTGGAATTTTTTTGAAGCCTCTCACGGCAAAGGGCCAGCTGACGGGGTTGGTGGGGCATTAAAGCGCCAACTTGACAATCATATTTCACATGGCAATGACATAACCAACGCAAAAGAAGCATATGACTATTTAATGGTTAACAGTAAAGTAAAAATGTTTTATGTTAATGAAAACGACATTCAGAAGATGACCAAAAATATCCCTGAAAATATTATTCCCATAAAAGGAACAATGAAGCTGCATCAGATTGTAACGGATGGCAACACGACAATTAAATATAAATTGCTGAGCTGCTTTGATTGCCAGAAAAACATCTGCTGTGATTGCTACTACACTAAAGAACATGAACTTCTATCCAACACCCTATCAGAACCAAAAGCATCATGCAGTAACAAACCGCAAGCCTTGAAAAAACAAAAACCAGCAGCGAAAAGATTCAAAAGAATAAATAGTTCTACTACGACGGAGAGTGATGTCAGTATAAGTTATCATAGTGATTCAGATCTGATAGATGCGGATTTTTGGAGTGAGGACAATGATTTACCCAGGATAGATGACAGAGAGAGTGATCAAGACTTAGAGGTGAATGTCCATTTGAGAGCAAATATAAAAGAGATTTATTTATGATTTTTGACGTATTTTAGGGTCAAACACAAATAAAAAACTAATAAATACCTTTCAAAATCAATCATAAAAAAAAAATATTTTTAAATACACTTTGATGTCATGTTTTTAATTTTCAGGACACATCAAAGGAGGAAAATGTTAAACGGCAACCCCCAGAACAAGTAACATTGTTATCTTCGTCAAGATTTATGTCTGCAAACCATGCTTTCTATGATACTGAAGTAAAATGCCTCAAGGCAGACGAAACACAACAAGGCAAAGAAAACTTTAAGAATAAAGGAAAAGGAACAGGGAAGAAAACAGCAAAGCAACAAAAAGATATGGAAGAAGACAAATATCCAATTGATATAATGAATGTATTAAAACAAAAAGGTGAAACAGACAAACCAAGTAAAGAAATAAAAAGTCATGAGGAAGAAGGATCAACAACTGATATCAATACAAAGCCAATAATTCTCGAGGATTTAATAAGTGACGAAGCTGTAACTACGGATGAAAAATATATGAGTGATGCAATGTCATTTAATGAACCGGAGTTTAATTTCAATGATTTGGACAATGTAGATGTTATAATACAAAATAATAATGCAACAAAAAATAACACTGAATATGAAAATAATGAAAATGTACCAATTGAAGGCACTCACAAAGTCAAAGGCGAAACATGTGGACTGACTATTCTTAACGACGAAATACTGGAAAATATACACACAAAAAAGAAAGTGGTTTATAAAGGACTTAAACCTCTATCGCTTAATAATTATCTTCACGCGCCAAAGCGATGTGATCCAAAGATTAAAAAACGGATTGTCAAACCAAATGTGTTTCGGAAAGAATTCAATTATTACAAAGATAAGGAAGAAATTTATAAAGCGCTAATGGATAGTGATTCTAATTAAGTTTTTTTATGTTTAAAATAACGTCAGGTTTTCATTTTTAAAAGATTGGGAAAAAAAAATAATTTGATTAAAATAGTATGAATGATTACTCCCTTATTTTATTTCTAACCCCTTAAGTATTTGGGTACATACTTACAAATATTTCGTATTGAATAAATGAAGAGCATTCACAATATTTCGCCAATGTGTAACCAGCCTTATGGTTACTATTTAGTTACATCTAAGGACTATTTCGTAACAATATTTCGTTACTACCATTTCGTTACGTACATTTATTTTGAGAAATACTCAAAATTGTTTATACATGTAGTCGGTGGCTGACTAAAGGAAGAAGGGGAGGGGATACATAGAACTGATCTGATGATGAAGACGGAAGGTAGGTAAGAGCCGGAACTTTGTAATAAATCAGTGTATCCTAGCCGTGTTTGGTATTATTAGAATTGTCATGATGATTTGATGATGGAACCGAATGGCGGAAAGTACCTATCTATTTAAGTTTGGCTGAGGGGTACTATAACTAAAAAGTGTAAAATAAAAAACTTTTTACAAAAAAAATACAACCGACTTTAATATAGTTAAAAGTTTATTTGAAAAAACTTATTATAAAAAAAAAATACAACCGACTTCAAAAAAACACCAAAAAGTGCAAAATAACTTTAATTTCGGAAGTCGGTGTTAATAACGAAGAGACCAAACTATTATAGAAACACCGACTTCCGAAATTAAAGTTACATTGCACTTTTTGTTGGTGTTTTTTTTGAAGTCGGTTGTATTTTTTTTGGAAAAAGTTTTTTCAAATAAATTTTTAACTATATTAATCTTTAACAGTTACATTAAAAGCAGTAAGAAATTATAAACTACCTTCTCAGGAGCAGGTTTGTCAGGAAACTTGTTGGCTGCAACGAAGAAGATGTCTGGAAACGGTTTCCCTCTCTTCACGTCGGGATCTGAAGTCCCCCAGGTTTTGCATGGAAACAGATCGAATAGTTCCTGATGGTTAACTGTCTTTAGATCATAGGACTCCTTGCTACTGCTCGTCGCTAATCCAATGCCTACGTTGTTATTGTGGAGATGACGAATTAGTTTCTCGACTCCTGTAAAAATTATAATATTTAATACAAAATCAAAAGATTTGGCAGAAAAGGGTGATTTTATAGGACTCCCTCGCAAAGGGTAACTGAAGGATCACAGGTGTGTTTTATTCATACATAGCAAGTATAGGGTTGCCAACTGTACTTCAGAGTATTGTAATCTATTCATATAGGCGTACTCTATAATCTAAATATAATAGAGTACGCTAAAATACTCTTTTTCACATAATACTTTCTATACTAGAGCCAATCACGCATTTATGATGCATATCTAATATTGCAAACAAAAAGGTAGACTTTTCGATCATGGCGGAAGTGGCAAAAAGAGAGAAACGGGTCTTCATTGAAATTTATTAAAAATGAGCTCCATGTAAATTTACGAGTAAGAATGTTTAAAGTTTTACAATTCTTTTAAAAACAATGAAAAATTGTTTTTTTGCTACGAAAATTTCCAAAAAGTACCTTTTTAATTTTTTTTAATATTATACTCTTTATATAAGTCCATACTCTTCATTTACGTCCTTTGAAATCAGATATACTCTATTTGTTATAGTAAAAGTTGCCAACCCTAAGTGTGACACTCCCTCTCGCTTTACCCAGAGCGATAGAACTCATTTCTTTTTCCACATAAAAAACCTACTGAACAAAAAAAGCCAAATGGATGTATCTATCGCTCATGAGTGGCGGCCTTAATTTAATGTCCGTTATTGCTTAGGTAGATAGATACGTTCTACAATACTCATGAAAACATCAAAATTATCGCATGTATCAAATTGAGTATACTTTTAAAGCTAAACTTATTTACCGGGCATAATCTTGCATTGCGGAAATAATTCATCGAATATTGCGCGCGTTTCAGACAAGAATTCGTCAACACTGAGTGGCAAGCCAAGGTCGTCGATGATGGTGCTAGCGAATTCCTTGCTCTGTTGACCCATGATCTTACTTTTAAGAGCAAAAGTAAATTCCTTGCCAAACCGTGAAGCTACTTGTTGAAATCCCACAGTATAGAGGTCTTCCGTGTCTGAAAATAGCAGTATTGATAATGAATGTTACGTAAAAAGATTGAAGATATTATTTATATTTATTATTTAAATATAAGTACGCCTACTGCAGAAGCTGCGACTAAATTTAAAAAAGAGATTTCAATCTTACTTAATAATAAACCATCCATATCAAACAAAACATGTGTCACTGGTTTAAACATTTTCTTTATATTATACTTCCACTGATACAAATATAATCACAATAATTCCAATAACACTTTATGGCTTCTTTGGTACCATATGACTGGGAGATGTTGTTATGAAAAGTTATATCTTATCTGCAAGTCTGTTCAAGTCTTTATATAACTAATACGTAGGTATAATTAAAATCACTGTTACAGTATTGTATAGTTTCCGATACTAAAGATGTAGATAGCAATGTTAAGTAGGTAGGTACTTATGTGTTTAACATACCAAGTTATAATATAATATGTACATAATAAAGGTACTAGTTTAGCACTTGTATGTTAAATGTTATGTTAGTGTGCAAAGTTGCTTACTCTAATTCTTATAAGGAAACAAATAGGTACAATAGACACAACCACAAGTGATAATTTATGTTTACTTACCATTACTTACTACATTTTTTTTCCATTACTACAGGCTGCTCTTTATATGTTTAAAATGAAAAACAGAATAATAAATTGTAAATAAACTAATATTATAATTTGCTCATATCATGTAAAAAAAATAATTTATATAACTTTAAAATAATAAATTAATTTATTTAGACCCTAAATAAAAGTCTAATTTACGAGGTAGACAAAACAATTTATTAATTATAATGGCTATCACAATATATCTATGGCTTGAATGGTGGTAAACCAAAGAGCTCAGGTTTGAAGTCAAGTAGAGAATCAATGACAAGAGTAGCATCAGCCGTCAGATTCTTAGGCACTCGTGGGTCCGGTACCATCACAACTTGCATGCCTGCAGCCTTAGCAGCCAGCACTCCATTAACTGCATCCTCAAAGACGAGACACTAAAAATATTCATAGGATTGAATTTAATTTCAATAAATTATAATCTGCCTAGCCTTTTTTCGACAACGTTAGGGTCAGATTCTAGCCTAGCTGGGTGCAGGTGTCTATCTGACCTGCACAACCTAGTAACACAATGCCCCTTGGCATGACTTGTGTCAGATTTCCTGGCTGCTGACTATCTGTTACAACGGGTTACCTATCAGAAGTTTCAAAAATGTTTGACCGAATTTCATTTCACCTAAAATTTTTCAACTAAGTACACATTATCTTTTCGTTTTTTTTTTCATTACATCGAAGTCACTTCTGCCACTATATCAGTTGCCCTATTTTTTTCAGTTTAATTTTTTCTGTTACTCAGACGTTTCATTTGGTCGAAAAACTTTTCACCAATGTTACACTCAGAAATAACATTTGTTCAAAGTATTATGTTTCCGAACATTCATTACATCACTGTTTTCAAGCATGCATGCAACGTGCAGCAAGCATTGTTTCTGTCACGGCTCCGGTTCTTGGGCGGGGCGGAGTCTAGGCTGCCTTACGCAAGCTTATCGTCACAGAGGGCTTTGACGCTCATCACCGTAGCTTCAGCTAGTTGAACGGCTTTGCCTGTCAGCCTCAGCCGCGGCTGTGGGCCTTCAAACCACCTGCTCCCCAGCTCGTGGGGCCGCCCTACCCCCCTGCGCCTACGCGGGCTTGAATTGCACTCTAGGGGTAGGGCAGACAAGACTGTGTAAATTGTGTGATTTTGCATCGATTCGTTTCCGTCATTTTGTTGCACAACATAATGACTTTATGATACCATTTTAAATTAATTTTGAAAATGCTACCAAGTATAGTACGCGGCAAATAAATTGAACAATTTGCTATGGTTACGCGCAGCCCCCACTTCGATTGAGTCCAAAAATCGGGTATAATCCTCGTCACACAAGTAGAACTATCACGGCGGTCGACCTTGAATGCGCAGTAACCGATTTTTGGGTCTCAATTGGAGTGGGGGTCTGACCAAAGCAAAGGGTTCAACTTATTTGCTGCGAACTATAACCGTCGTCTATATATTTGTGGCCAAAATTCTGTAAAATGTTGTTTCGGTGTGGCGATAAAATAGCAAATGAAAAAAGTTCAAAAGAGGCCAATGGCAAAAAGTTATTTTGTAAATCGGCGAGATATAGTTCGGTAAAATTATTTATGACACATGATACTTCGAGGATCTAAAAATATGTCAAATAATGCATATAGTCAATAGTTTTTGGTAAAATGAAATTCGACCAAAAAAGTTTTGAAAAACTGATTGGATCCCATTACAACTGCCAAAGGTTTTCAAATGACAGCTGGAACCAACAGCTTAACATACTTAGCAGGCATGCTGGAGTCTCAGAATGTTAAGATGGTCACCCATTCACAGACTGACATCAGTAAGCACATAATCTTGAAGATCGATTGGAGCTCTTCATTCCTCCTCAAATTAAATATAAAAATGACTTTTGTTTTATTCAATAAGTACTTTTGCCTTTAAAATTAATTCATGAAAAAAAATTACCTGTTCTGGTTTTGGTTTATCTGGGAATCTGTTAGCAGAAACCAAAAATATGTCTGGATGTGGCTTCCCATTCTTTACTTCAGGATCCGATGAGCCAAATGTCTTGTTTGGAAATAAACTGAATAGCTCTTTGTGGTGCTTGTTTACTTTCAAATCATAGCTCTCTTTGCTAGAACTTGTTGCAAGTGCAATTGGAATGTTATTGTCATGTAAATGTTCTATCAACCGCTTTGCACCTATAAATTAATTCTTGTGTTAAGTGGCAGTTAAAATAAAACTCACAGGGTGGGTTTTTGAATTGATCATTACAGTTACAGTACGTTCGACTTTTCTTGGCGCGCCTGAAGTTAGGCTCTGCGAACTTTAGCGCTTGTGCACTCGCAAAAAAAATAAATGGTTTGAAAAAATAAATGCCAATAGCAGTTATTATTGCTGTTAACAACTGTTATTGGCATTTATTTTTATGAATCATTTATTTGACGCGCTTATTTTGAGCGCTAAAGTTCGCAGAGCTAAGAACCGTCGAACGTACTGTAAGAATGTATCAAGCCCTACTTGATGACTAATGACTACCTTTTTCACAAACTTTCAGGCTACAGTGGACTTTGAGAAATAGCTCAAATGCTTAAGAGGGCCCTTTCTCACTCGCCTATCGTCAACGTCGAGCATGATTTAAAAGCTTGTTGCTTCATTTAAAGCAATCCAACGCGATGTTGATGGAGAGTCAACTCGGAAAAATAGAAATAACGCCTTAAAATGCTGTTGGCATTCGGTAATTCCGCGATTTACTCAAATATTTAACAAAACTTGTTCCAGGAAATACGTGTTTTTTTAAAGCCATTAAAAGCTTTTGAGAAAAATTGTCGTCATTTATAATGTTGATTAAATGTGCAAAAATTCTTTAGATGAACTTTTTTATACCTATAATATATAAGTAAATTATGGAGAGCCAAAGTTTACGTAAAATAGCAGAGTTACAGAGGTCTTTGCTGAATTAGTTTTACACAAATTTATTTTTTGATTTCTATAGAAGCTTACATAATATCCACAAAATATCTGTGTATCCAAAATATCTGGAGGATAAATATATGTAATAACATCATAATATATGATGTTATTCCTCCTACTGATGAAGTAGGACTTATATGAAAATGTACCTCAAGTTGGCCGCTCTTAATTCAAAAATTGGGGGTATATCTAAAAAAAGAATAGTGATTTGAGTATTTTTCAATCTCTACTTAAGGCGACCATTACACGCTCAATCATTGCCATCAATCACCATCAAGCAATGAATGACGGAAAATGATTTTTGAATGACGGTAAGTACCTACTATCATTCAAATTTCATTTATCATATATCATGATTGATGGCAATAATTGACGCTAACATGACCGTGTAATGAGCGCCTTAGCCTAAACACATATCAGACTGGCATGCTACACATTCTGAATTCAATTAGAACTCAGCATTTCAATTAAATTTTTATTATAAGGGGCATTTCACGTGAAGCGGACAACAAAAAAAAAAATGAGGTCGTTGATTTTGTTTATATTCCGGTCAGTTGTACTTCTAGTAGACATGGATGTGTACACACAATTTTTTTTTCGTGTGATTCTTTATTGCAGAGTTATGAGCTTTTACAAATTGACTAAGAATGAAGTCATGAATTTTTGAATGCTTATTATGTGTATCAATCAATTTGTAAAATAAACTAAAATCTATTGTTTCTTAGTTAGTTAAAAGGTTGAAGTTTTTAATTTTTTTTGACGAATTCTAAATTTCAATTTTTTTACGTATAGTAAACCGGAAGTGAACATTTCAAATCGATATTTGGGTAACTTCGACACTTTTTTTCTTCAATTTTTAAACCTTGGATTAAAGCTTCAAATGTAAGTATTATTCCCCAAAAAAATTAAAACGTGATCTTCAATAATTTTAAACTTGAGAGTGTATAGAATACATATACATAGGTATGAGCACTTTCTAAGCATTCGGGTTTATGCGCTAACTTGCTAAAATACTACGCTATAATATTTTATTCCTTCATTCTAACATGCAAAAATATAAAAATAAACGATATTCATAATTAACAATACAAATATGTTTGTTATAATAATAACAAGTGCCTGCTGGCTGTGAGAAATTGGGAGTCAGGCCTTTGGCTTCACGCACTGCCGTCGTCGAACATTGGCACCTAGTTCGACGATACTACTTTCCGCCTAGCTGTTGCCCTACGCCTTGGCGCTCCTTGCTGTTCTCCTCATCGCTGCCACTGTGGCGAAGTTGTCAACAGCCTCGGTCACCACGGTCTGTCATACTGCCGAAGCGCGGGACGCATAGCGCGGCACGCGAATATTAACGACATTATCCGACGAGCCCTTGTCACCGTCGGCGTCCCGGCTGTTTTGGAACCGCATGGGCTGGCACGCGACGATGGTAAGAGACCGGACGATATGTCATTATTTCCGGGGAAGATCGGTAGACCTTTAGTGTGGGACGCTACCTGTGTCGACACTCTTGCGCCATCCCATCTTCCTAGCTCATCGTGCTGTGCTGGTGCTGCCGCTGCGGCTGCGGCGGAAATATAACAACCTTGTCGGCAGTTATATTTTTGAACCGTTTGGGGTTGAAACTCTTGGGCCGTGGGGACCAAGTGCTCATGCGCTTTTTAAAGATCTCTCTAAACGTTTAGTTGACACTTCGCGTGACCCAAGGGCTGGCTTTTACCTCGGTCAGAGATTAAGCATTGCCATTCAACGTGGCAATGCCGCCAGCCTTTTGGGCACACTTCCAGTCGACAGCGATGCGGATGAGTTTTATGACGCCATTTTTTAGTTAGGAGTAGGTTTAAGTGTATATATAGTTTTAATTTGTATTTTATATAATGTAAATAGTATTTAAAAATTGATTATAATAAAAAAAAGAACTATCTTTGGTTTATCTTAGCAAATTAAAAAAAAAAAATAATAATAATAATAATAACAAGTTGCAAAATTGTCATGTTGCTAATTGTTTGGTTGATCGTTGTTTTTATTATTAAGATGCTTCTATTGCCTTATTATTATGATATATTATAGGCTATAGTTAAGGGTTAAATAATAGGAGTAAACATGTACAAGTATTGTGGAATAGAGAAGTTGGACTGTATTAAATAGCTGGTGTTGGTGGTTGTTCTGTATGAAACTCGGTTTGAGCTTACCCAATCTTGGAACAAAGTAACAAACGACAAAGCCAAAGAACGTCTTACCTTTATCGCCTTTTCAGCCTTCCTCGAAGTACTCTGGATGAAGCAGCACTGTTGAAGCTGGTTACTGATCACACAACACGGTTATGCTCACTTTGTCCCTTGATTTATCGATTTATTGAGGAGCGCGCTCAAAAAGAAAGTTACCGCACGGCGGCCCGATTTCAACAACATGAAAAACCGGGAGAGGGCGCTTGTCCTGTCATCTAAGCAGCCCGCTATTGGCTGATTTCTGGCATATAGGACGCTCCATGATCTTTGCGCCGTCAGCTGAACCAATCATGGGTTAGAATACAGAACATACCCCCTACCGAAACCATAGTGATGGTTTCCTAAAAATGAGATTACTATACTATCTAGGACATTGATAACTAATCTTAAATTATACTCTAAATTAAATAAAAAACGTTTTATTTGAAATTAATTGGCGTAAGGTAATAGGGCAAGTTTATTTATAGGTCTCTGTAAGACACCCTTTTCTGTGCGCAGTGTCACGCACCTAACTATTGAGTCGGGACCGGGATGTAACTTCTCAATCTTGCCGAGAGGCCAAGTGCAAGAGGGAACATTGTCAGTTTTAATTATTACTAAATCTCCAACTTTAGGATTAGAAGAAGAGATAAACCACTTGGCTTTCTGTTGTAAAGTGTTTAGATATTCATAACTCCAACGTTTCCAGAACAGTTGGGAGCACTTCTGGATATACTGCCACCGTGACAGCCTATTGATATCAATATCTCGCACGTCGTACTCAGGAATGGAGACTAAACTTCGTCCAATTAGAAAGTGTCCGGCGGTTAATACGTTAAATTCGTTGGGGTTGTCACTTGAAGGAAGCGGACACAAAGGGCGCGAATTCATTATGGCTTCTGCCTTACAGAATATCGTAGCAAGTTCCTCAAACGTTAAGGACTTTTCCCCTACACACCGCACTAGATGATATTTGGCTGACTTAATGCCCGCTTCCCAGAGACCACCCATGTGAGGAGCACTGGGGACATTAAATTTCCAATCAACCTGCCGTTTAGCGCAACCACCCGAAATGTCATCTTGATTCTCGCGCCAGAACTTTTGTATCTCCGACAGATGTCTGTTTGCGCCAACAAAATTAGTTCCACAATCAGAATAGAGAACAGCGCACAGACCTCTGCGAGCCACAAATCTATCCAGGCATGCGAGAAAACAATCAGCGGAGAGAGAAGACAACACTTCGAGATGTACTGCTTTAGTTGAAAAGCAGACAAATAGTGCCAAGTACGCTTTTGTCACTTTAGCATTACGACGTAAGCTTTCTTTAATTAAGAATGGACCTCCGAGGTCAACTCCGACGTTAGAAAATACCTTATTAGGTATCAACCGAGTTGTTGGCAACGGGGCCATTTCAGGCTGAAGTAACGATGGTTTACATTTAAAGCACGTTTTACATTTAGATGAAACGGATCTAATAACGCTACGAGCCGATAATATCCAAAAGTTTTCATTAACAACACTTTGCAAGGTTCGCGGTCCAACATGTAAATATTTTTCATGTAAATATTTAATCAATAGTTTTGTAAATAAACTATTTTTAGGGAGAAGTCGCGGGTGTCTAGCATTATAAGGAAGTTCGGAATAACCGATGCGACCCCCTACCCTGAGAAACCCATCGCTATCAATGAACGGAGATAATTTTCGTAACGATGGTACGTATTTTTTATCTGTTATCATTTTAATTTCCGTTTCAAAGTAAGTATTCTGAACTAGCTTTATTAATTTATCGCGTGCCTCGTTCAGTTCACGGGTTGATAACACGTGTGATTTAGCATGGGTGGGTATATCACCCTGTTTGCGAGTCAATCTTAAAAATCCAAGCAAAAGATCTTTGCAATTTGGAAAATGACGAAAATTGTGCGAAGATTCTATCACAAAATTCCATTTTAGTTTCAATAATATGATCACTAATATTGTGCTTCAGCAACAAATTAGTGGAAGTTTTTAATTCCGGTAGTTTATGATTGCTTTCATTCACAAACACCGTCAGAGGCCAATCGACGTAATTTTGATACATCCAATCGGCACCCTGTAGCCAACGTGGGGTGCAGTCTATCAGTTGCGCCGGAGACGCTCCACGCGAACAAATATCTGCTAGGTTATTTTCGCTGCCAACGTGCCGCCAAAAATGAGGGGGTAAGATTTCAATAATTTGAGTAACTCTATGACTGACAAAGGTTTTTAATTTATAAGGTTCCTTTTGAAGCCAGGACAGTACGACTGTCGAGTCTGATACTGCAGTTATTTGGTTAATTTTAATTCGAGTAACAAATGTATCGCAAACGAATTTTATTAATTTACTTAATAAAACCGCTCCCATTAATTCTAACCGAGGGATTGTTACGGGTTTTATTGGTGCTACTTTGGATTTCGCTGTTACTAGACGAACCTTTGCGTTACCCTTTTGGTCACGACTGATGACGTACACGCAGGCTGCGTAACCTCGTAAAGAAGCGTCACAAAATCCGATTAAATCACAAGTCGTTTCGCCCGGTAACAGCATATGGCGTTCGATACGTAACTCGCTTAACCGCGGAAGTTCAAAAATAAAGTGCTGCCACGATTTTTTAATGTTATCTGGCAACTTATCGTCCCAACCAATACCTAGCTTCCACAGATCTTGCATAATCTGCTTAGCTACTAAAATGCATGGCGCGATAAAACCCACGGGATCGTAAATCGACGCTAGCAGTTTTAGTACCGATCGCTTGGTTGTTTCGTTGTCCGATAAATTAACTGAAAATAAAAAATGATCGGATTTTGGAGTCCATTTAAGTCCTAAGACCTTAATAGAACTGTCGTTTTCGTCTTTAACGAACGTTACGGAATTTTCCCTATTTTCAGACGGAACGCGTTGCAGCAACTCCTCATTGTTACTCATCCACTTTTTTAGCGTAAAGTTGGCACTTTCAAAAATACCTATTAGTTGATCTTGGACTAGGCTAGCTTGCTCAAGGGTTTGGCATGAATATAAGATATCATCCATGTATATTCCCTCACGGAGGACCTGAGCAGCGAGGGGAAAACGTTCACCCTCGTCTTTCGCTAACTGGAGCAGCGTGCGAATAGCTAAGAATGGAGAACAGCTGAGTCCGTAGGTTACAGTTTTTAATTCATATAATTTAATTGGATCGTTAGGGGATTCCCGATATAAAATGTGTTGATAACAGCGATCTTCTTTTCTTAAGGCAATAGCGCGATACATTTTACAAACATCACTCACTAAACAATATTCGAATAGTCGAAACTTCAAGATTATTGACGCAATGTCCGGATACAGCTTAGGGCCGACCAATAGAATATCATTCAACGAGACGCTTGTGGTGGTTTTCGCAGACGCATCAAATACTACTCGCAACGGAGTTGAGGTACTACTAGGTCTCAAAATACTGTGATGTGGAATAATGTATTTACTAGGCTGATCACCCTGATAAAGTTCCATATGACCGAGCTTTTCATATTCACGCATAAATTCCTTATATTTGTTATTCAACTCAGGTACACGTGCGAGTTTACGCTCCGAGTAGATCAGTCGTCGCTCGGCCGCGGCACGCGATTGTCCCAATGGCGCGGGGTTAGGTGCGAACGGCATTGGAACTACGTATTGGCCGTTCGACTCCCGCGTATATTCATGAGAAAATATCTCCTCGGCTAGTTGATCCATTGGACTTGTTGACGGGGTACACGGCACCTCTTCAACTTCCCAAAAATCACGTAATGTTTTGTCAATTGACTGTTCGTCGTCATACGAAACTGATAAATTAAGATTTTGCGATTTATATTTATTAAACGGATATAATTTTCCGCTAACTACATCACCAAAAACTGTTTTAATCACACTAGGAATACCATCCCTAATTACGAATGGTTTATCAATAATTATATCTGGGACTATGTCATTCCCCAACAAAATATCTATTCGTGAACGCTTGAAAAACAATGGATCCGCCAACTTATAAGGTTTATATTCGCTAATGACATTTTCAGTAAATGAAGCATTAGGCATATCCGCGGACACCTTTGAAATAACTACTAAATTAACTCGAAACGTCGGACCACACGCCTGTCTTGGTTTCAATGTACACGTGACCATTCCTTGAGTTTTTACTACCCCTCCGCCGATCCCATGAATAGTAAAAGGACATTTTTTACGTTTTAATCCTAGTTTTTGAGCACACTCAGTTGTTATAAAAGAACTTTGTGCCCCGGAATCTATAACGGCTCGACAATCGTGAAACTGACCCACACAATCAATTACATGAGTGAGAGTAGTACCTAGAACTACCTCATATTCACACAGGTTATTACTCATGAATGATTGTTGTGTATTTGTGCATGTGACGTCACTTACGAAGCGACCAGCGTTTAGTGCGAGCGAAGGAGACTGCACCGTCACGGACGATGTTCGCGCGCTATCTGATAACGTATTATCTTTATGCAACAAATAATGATGTGGTTCTGCACAGACCCCACAACTCATTGTGCTTTTACAAGCATTCGATTGATGGTCAGATTTAAGACAATTATTACACAGTTTTAGTGAATGAACACGGTTCATTCTTTCATCGACGGACAATTTACGAAATTGATCACATCGATAAATCATGTGATTTTGTTTACAAATCACACAGCTTAAGTTTGCATTACGGTTATTAATATTTTGCGGAGTTCGTGCCGTATTGAGAATCAACTTTGACGAAGATCTCTGATTTTTATTTTGCGAATGGTTATTACTAGACTTCGACGGGTTATTAGTAGCCACATTTATAAACGAATGTTCTAGAACTTTAATTTGTTTGTTTACAAACTGCATAAGTTCTTCGAAAGTAGGTATTAACTTTTGATCCCGACTTTCTTCGAATAATTTTCGCGTATGAGGGTCGAGTCTTTGTAATGCTAAATGACACAATAGAAAGTCGTCCAAGTGTTTAATATTTAATGCTTGAATCGCTTTAAGAGAATGATCAAAGGTTTCTATAAATGAAGTTAAGTCCGACGAGGTATCTTTTGTTAACGGTGTAAAGTTCAACATTTTATCGAAATACCTACATGCTAGTGTTCTGTGATCATGGTATTTATCAATCAAGCTTTGCCAAGCTAATGCGTAATTTGCGGCAGTTATCGGCAGTTTTTTAACTATATTTAAGGCAGGGCCCTTTACGCATGAGAGTAAATAATGAAACTTATCGATATCTGTGAAATTTCGATTGTGAACTAATGATAAAAACGTGTCATAAAAGGTCATCCAATTTTCTGTTTCACCGTCAAATTGAAATAATGATATCTTTGGTAACGCGGGTTTTACTAATTCCTGTTTGTCTATCGCAGGGAAGAAATCATTTTCCAATTTAGAATATTTACTAGCGATTAACTGGCACGCATTATACATTTCGTCAAATGATTCAAGCTCACTTGTTGACATTTTCACTTTAGTAGGTTTTAATTGTACTTCTATTTCGAACAAATCAAATATGGTGGATTCAAATCTCAGACGGACACTTTCCATTTCAGACATTAATACCGTAAACATTGGCAATATATCTGGTTCTGTTCCCAACTTTTTGGAATAATCATAAAGCTTTTGTAATTTTGCAAATAAATATTCTTTCCTGCATGTTAACGTTTTTCGTTTCATTTCTAAGACCTCCGCCATTTTGGACGCGTAGGTCTAGCGCTAGCCAAATGTTTTTCCTATTTGAATCTTATTGGAGAGATGAAAATGAGAATCCGTCTCGAATGGACCAGAATGTGGAATAGAGAAGTTGGACTGTATTAAATAGCTGGTGTTGGTGGTTGTTCTGTATGAAACTCGGTTTGAGCTTACCCAATCTTGGAACAAAGTAACAAACGACAAAGCCAAAGAACGTCTTACCTTTATCGCCTTTTCAGCCTTCCTCGAAGTACTCTGGATGAAGCAGCACTGTTGAAGCTGGTTACTGATCACACAACACGGTTATGCTCACTTTGTCCCTTGATTTATCGATTTATTGAGGAGCGCGCTCAAAAAGAAAGTTACCGCACGGCGGCCCGATTTCAACAACATGAAAAACCGGGAGAGGGCGCTTGTCCTGTCATCTAAGCAGCCCGCTATTGGCTGATTTCTGGCATATAGGACGCTCCATGATCTTTGCGCCGTCAGCTGAACCAATCATGGGTTAGAATACAGAACAAGTATATAAAAAATTACTAAAGATATTAGGAAACTTATTCGTATCGCGGTGAAAAAAAAATTTGTCACTAACAATTCTTTTTACGAGTGTACATGCGCAAAAGTTCGCAGAGCCTAACTTCAGGCGCGCCAAGATCTGTCGGTCGTACTGTAACGACACTTAGTATTGTATTTGTTAGTGACACTTTCTATAGCTATCAGTACCTCTACCATGAGTTTTAAGCAATAGTATTCGTCGCTACTCGATATCGACGCCGTAAATATTACGCCATACAAAATATTTACGGCGTCGATATCGAGTAGCGACCACATGCATGCTAGAGCATGCATGCATGCGTGCATGGTAGAGGTACAGATGGCGTTATTGATGTGTTTCACCGTCGTAGTTTTTAAAATGACAATTTTGTAACTTGTTATTATTATAAAAAATATGTTTATATTGTTAATTATGAATATCGTTTATTTTTATATTTTTGCATGTTAGAATGAAGGAATAAAATATTATAGCGTAGTATTTTAGCAAGTTAGCGCATAAACCCGAATGCTTAGAAAGTGCTCATACCTATGTATATGTATTCTATACGCTCTAAGTCTAAAATTATTGAAGATCACGTTTTAATTTTTTTGGGATAATATTTTTGTGTTCACCAAAAATCTAAAGGTACATCTATGTATGCATTTCTAAAATATTGATCATAAACCCGTTTAATTGTTTTACTATAATTAAACTACTCGGCCAACAAAATATGTTACATCAAACAAATTCCAAATTAACACCAAGATATAACACTTTTTTATTGTAGTGCGCTGCAAATATTCTATTGTAACAATAACTATTTTATTCTTCCCCGAAAAATACTGATCGTGCACCAAATATTCCTGAATGTTACACAAAATATTTAGTATGCATCCTAGTACCGTATACCCATTTAAAACGGTTTTGTACAACTTTTATGTTACTGAAATCATTATAATTGAAGAACAAATAATGCATTTCGTAAAACATTACTTCTAAGACTTATATTTATTTTACTGAAAATGGTTTTGGCGCGCTTGCGACACTTGTGATACACGCAGACGCTACGTATAAGATTGTGTGGCAAGGATTCCCCGTGTTAGTGGTGGGAACTACTGATAAAACCAAAAAAAATATCCTTTTTGTTTGGCCATTTCTAGCTCAGAACGCAAAGAAGATTTTAAAATGTTATTTGAACAGCTTAAACATAGCGCTTACACTCTGTATTCGCATGTAATGCAGCCGAAGGTTTTAATTTGTGATGCAGCCAAGAGTATTCAAAATGCGTTTACGGAAGTATTTGGAGTTGAGACTACAGTCAGAATGTGCTGGGCTCACGCTAAAAAGAATATTCAGAAACAAGTAGTTAAACTAGTAGACAAACGACTGCAGAAAGATCTTCTACAAGGCATCGACATTTTACATTCTGTCACAGCACCGGGCGTGTTCAACACCGCTTTAGCAGCTTTTTTGAACAAATATAAAAGTCAAAAGGCTTTTATTACATACTTCAAGGAAGAATGGGTAATACAAAACCCGAATTGGTACCTAGGCGCTTCGGACGGATCTCCATCTACGAATAATGCACTCGAGGCTTTCAATAGGAGCATAAAAGATAGCCACACCCTTAGAGAACGAATTCCACTGTCCCGGTTTCGTGCTGTTACTCTTGACATGGTCAAGCAGTGGTCCGAAAATTATAAAGTGGACTCGTTTTCAAGCACACCTTTAATAGAACTATCTGATTGGACATCAGCATACCAATAGGCGAAATTGAACAAAAAAGTGAAAACCATATCAACAACAGCGATACAAAAATCTTATCTAGTCGAAGGTTCAGCAACCAATAATGTTCCAAACGGGCAAAGTTGGGAGACATTCGATGAATTCCAGAAATTTGCCTTTACTCACTGGACAGTTGTCTTGCCTTCCCAAAATAGTGACTGGGTAAAGGGTCAATGTAACTGCCCCGAGTTTTTAAAAAAATATAAATGTAAACATGTTACTGGACTTGCGATCAGGCTGAAATACATAACACCTCCCGTAGAAGCCAAAAACATAGCCATCGGGCAAAAACGAAAACGTGGGCGTCCTACAAAGGCAAAGTGCGCTTTATTGGTGCAATAATTTAAAGAAGTACTGCAGAGATTGAGTGGACTGATAATGTGAACATTGTAGGAGTAAAGACTTTGTTTAACATTTTGAATTATTATGGTTCGTACTGATTAGTATTAAAAAAAAACATTTTTAGTAAGCATTACATTTTATAATGTGTTCATTTTTTATTAATAAAGCTACATTGGACATTAATTGGTGTTTGATTCAAATACATTTTGCAGTGCATTATCTGGAGTAAAACTAAAAAAATAAATGCTTGTTTTTTAAATTAGGTGTATTACTATTTTTACAAATTTGCAACAGTTGTTAAATAGATGCTCGTTATGACATATTTTAATTAACATATTTTGGTGCACATTCAGTATATTTAGTGGAACACAGGCAAAATTAGGTAAATGAAATGGGAATAAATTGAAGTACTTTTAAATACCATCCATTTTTTTGGTGAATAATACTTACATTTGAAGCTTTAATCCAAGGTTTAAAAATTGAAGAAAAAAAGTGTCGAAGTTACCCAAATATCGATTTGAAATGTTCACTTCCGGTTTACTATACGTAAAAAAAAAAACAAATTTAGAATTCGTCAAAAAAATTAAAAACTTCAACCTTTTAACTAATAAGAAACAATAGATTTTAGTTTATTTTACAAATTAATTGATACACATAATAAGCATAAAAAATTCATGACTTCATTCTTAGTCAATTTGTAAAAGCTCATAACTCTGCATTAAAGAATCACACGGAAAAAAAATTGTGTGTACACATCCATGTCTACTAGAAGTACAACTGACCGGAATATAAACAAAATCAACAACCTCATTTTTTTTTGTTGTCCGCTTCACGTGAAATGCCCCATAAATTAATTTACCTGGCATGAGTTGTGCATCAGGAAATAATTCATCAAATTGTTTTTTACTTTCCTCAGTAAATTTGTCAGGAGTCATTGGCAAATCAAGAGCTGATATAATCATTTTAGTAGTCTCCTGCGCTTGCAGTCCCATAAGTTTGAGTTTTAAGTCAAAAGTGTAATTTTTTCCAAACTGTGACACAATGTTTTGAAATGCCACTGTGTATAAGTCTTCTGTATCTATAAATGTAACAAAAGTATTATTGTTTTGTCCTCCTCGCAAATGAAACTTATTGTAGCGGTGTTGTATGCATGGCCATATACATATATCACAAAAGAAAAAAATACAAGACCTACACCTTCGTAAACTTTCAAGCCCCAAGAGGACACCGGTGTCCTCACACCTATTGTCTTTTTATTGTGTCTCTAATTTACGGTATCCAAAGGGACAGGGATGACACAAAGCTCAGTAACCATAATCAAAGCCAATATAAAAGCAGTCAAATCCTGCTATTTGTATTTTACATTTACAATTGGACCTACTTATGCAAACAGGAACCAATCCACACAAATGCCGAAATCGAGATCCTCGATTTAAACAAGTTATCATGGGCGTCGCCAGGGGGGGGGGGGGCAGGGGGGCTACCCCCCCCCCCCCCTAGAGGCTTGCTTTACAGGTTCAGAGCCTAGTTTAGGCACCAGTGTCCTTCAATATAATACCCATCCTATATGTTACCGCAGATATAAGTCTAGGAATTAGGGGTTATATTGTGAAGAAAATAAACTTTTATTATTATTTAAAAAAATCTTTTTTAATATTCTCTATACTTCCAATAGCCCCCCCCCCCCCCCTTGATCATCGGCTGACAACGCCCTTGCAACTTATTAAAATCTTCTGAAAACCTTCCAGAAAAGAATCTAAAAAATTTGCACTAATCTACAGTGTAAAGATTTTCTGAAAGACTCTTGATTATTGCTATATAGCAAGCATAGTTATACACCTTTCTGTACAAGCAAAGAACAAGGAAAAACAAAAGCGGGTAACAGTAAATATCTACTGTATAAACACGTCATTAGAAAACTTGTCTTACTCAGTATTAAACCGTCCATATCGAAAAGTACGTGTGTTACTGGACGAAACGCCATTTTAATTTAAATACAACAGATTTTTTTCTCTTGAATCCTGATATCAGACAATATTTATTGGAATGCGTTTAATTTTGCAATTATTTTTACTATTTATAACCTAAAATAAAACAATTTTTATTATTGTGACACAGTGACAGATGGTGACAGACTCCCCTCGTTCCGAAATGCGCCAAAAGTTATTATAGTGCGAATGCAACCAACGCGCAACGTCACAATTATTACTTAATAGCCCTTATATTTTGTGACTATTAAATTTGGTCTGATTCGCGCTATAATCCCTTTTGGCGCAATTCGGAACGCGGGGACTGACACCCCTCGTTCCGTATTGCGTTAAAAACGATTATAGCGCGAATCCGAGCTATATAGTCAGTAAAAGTCTGACACTATCCTCCGCTCCACCCAAGGGTGGGAGATGTCATACTGCGGGGAACAGCTAATAATAATTAAACCAGAATTTATTATTATTGTTAATAATTAATTAATTACTTTTGACTTCTTAGTAAATTAAACTATTTTTTCAGGTTTCACAGACAGTTAGGAGTTACTGGTACTTTGCCGTCCATAAGTAGAGTTCTAGAACATCCATTAATATTAAAATGCTGCAATGACAAAAAAAAAAAATATTATGTTACATTGACAAGCAAAGGGAAAAACGTTCCGAGCCCTATTATATTTATTTACCCCTATTTTATCAAGTGTAACCATAAATTTACTATAAATGTAAATTATATAAATAGATCACGAAATTCATGGTATTAAAGTTTAGTTTAGTTTCAAGGATTAAGGTATGTACTTTACTAAAATTAGTTCAGTTTAACGACTTTTTTTTTATGAAATGGCTCGACTGTGGTTCGTACAGCTACGTACAACAATCGCGTATTTAATTCGGCTAGAGTGCTAGACGAAGCGTTCGATGCTAAGTTCCCGTGTGTGCGCTTATGACGCTTATTCGTATAATCTCTTAAGCCTTTCGTCCAATCATGATCAAAATTTCAGACCAAAAACACCCACTGCTGGACATAGGCCTCCCCCAAATGTCACCATGATGAAAGGTCCTGTGCGTCTCGCATCCATCGGCATTTCTGCAACCTTTGCCAGGTCATCGGTCCACCTTGTAGGAGGCCTTCCAACGCTGCGCTTTCCGGAACGCGGCCACCATTCCAGAACCTTTCAGTCCCAACGACCATCTGTTCTGCAAGCAATATATTCATTGCCCATTGCCACTTTAGTTTGACGATTCTTCGTGCTATGTCGGCAACTTTGGTTCACCTGCGGATATCTTTGTCCAATTAATATGCAGTTAAAATTAAACAAATCACCACAATTACTATAGGCCGACCGTCTAAATGAGTCTTGGCCTTCGCGGTACAGGGCGCGGGGGTATGACGACCAAGGGGACTGAGACAGGTGCGGGCGGTGGGTGAATTTTTGTAATAGCTCATTTCGATCGCTACACGGGTAGTATCTCTCTGTAATCTGTGCTACACGGGTAGCGATCGCACGTGTTAATTGTTGCGGACGCCTTGTGAGAAGTAAACATGTAATAACAATCTCAAGATAAATCGAAAGATATTCGGACATAAAGTGAATGGTCAATGCAAGCAAATGGCTTTTAACGTATACGAATATTGACGAGTTATTGAAAATAAACGGACATGAAGTGTTGCGTTTGCCTCCATACTAGAGATGTAAGCGCTGTATTATATATATATACCATTTGCAACACAATGAATAAAACGAAAAATACCGTATAATACGGTATTATACCATTTGCTACGGTATATTATGTATAAATCGATTGTTTCTATATTTTTTAAGTAAATTATCTGACTAATCATTAAAATACTGAATACGGTGGAAATGCACAGAAATAAAACATGAAATGGTATTTTAAATTTGTATTATTTATATAAGGTGTTAAAAAATTAACTGCAAGAACTGGTTTAGAATTACAAATAAAAAAATTGGCGAAAAAATGATTTTTAAATAACAACCCGTTTCGGAGATATGCAATATTTTCACTTCACACAAAATTATTGAATATGCGCACTGTACACCGCACGTGCGCCGGCGCGACCGCCCCGCCGTAGGTACGCGTGAGTCGTTCACCCCTGTGAGGCTGTGACACGACACGCGACGGCGCAAATTCGTAAACAGCTGATTCTAATTTTTTCATCACATTTCTCAGACTTTGGACTGGCAAATTATCGAGCTTACTTACAAATAGCATATTTTATTATACCTATAGGACTATTAAAAGCACTGGTATACTCCTAGGATTGTTTGGACAGCAGGCACTCGTCGTTGCTCACCATACAGTTCACGGTAACGGTTACGTGCCGCAGCTAAACTTTGACCAGTCGTAATGTAGGACACTACCATATCTAAGTACTCTCGATTGGAATACGTAAACGGCATTATTAAAAGCACGAAACTGCACGAACACACGTATTCGCCGTAATGACACAAGAAAACACCCTTACCGCGCGACGGATTTCGGACAACTAAGGGTCGGGAGGGGTAGAGAGAGGTGCGGGAAGAGTAGCGGGCGGCGGGGGAACCGCTAGCAAGCCGCTCGCGCGCGGTACGATGGCGGCCCAAGCCGCAAGCGCAGCCCTGGGTAAATTTAACACTAAATTATTTTATTTATGTGAAAATATAAAAACGCTCAAAAAAAAAATTTTTTTTTTTTTGATGTGTTCGTTTTTCGATGGCGAGTAAGTGGACAAAATTCTTGCAGTTAATTTTTTAACACCTTATATAATACAAAAAATTAGTTCTGGGAGTTTCATTCAGGGACGGTTCTTCTATGAAAAACGAACGAAGTTTTGCGATTAGCCAACATTACCTGGTTAAAAACACTTAAAACTACCACAAATGCTGAACGTCTAAACGAAATGAACAATTCGCTCGTTTTTTCAAATGTGTCAGGAATATACTCCATATTGCTATTATGATAAGACCAAAATTTGTATGAATTGAATGTTTTTAGGTTTTCGTTTTTTAATTATGTGTAAGTAAGTTAAAATGACTCTTATTTTCAGCTGCGTAGAAATCAATTAAGATACTCTAATAGTAATAGATCAATAAGAACTGGTTTTGTTAGCTACAGTTGACTGATAAAGGTCAAGCGTTCGTTTTATTTGTTCTGAAATTTTAAAATCAATTGACAACAGAAACGCGCGCGCGTATTAATTGTTCGATATCGTTTGCAAATAAGTTCAACCAAAATGGCCGTCGTTGCTATGGTTATGCGCAGATTCCCCCTCACTTCGATTGTAACCCAAAAAACTGTTATCTACTGCGCATTCAATATGCCACGTATCGTAAACTAGTTTTTTTATGTAACTGTTTCTTAGAACTGTTCTTTTTTTAAAAAGCTGTTTGGTTTCGTTTTACGAAAATCCCGAAACGACCCAGTACTACAAAAAAATACGTCAATGCGCAAGTGAGATCGAGACGACACTACACGGCGCGAACACAGCGCGGTAGAACATGTCTTAAATGTGTCGACGGCAACGAATGCAACGTTGAACCGTGGGCTGGGCGGGCTGATCACGCGGTAAATCGTACCTACTGTGTAGTACATTTAAATATTTAACAAACACAATAGTGAAAATTAGACGGAAATGTAATATTGTAATAATATCTGTGAAGTTTAACTACTAAGTAATCATTAAATTAGAATTAGTCATTCTAAAATAATAGAATACAATCGAAAGTTAAAATATATTTTATTTATTAAACTAGAACTCTTCGTAATATTGAAGGATCTTAAAAAGTGAATCAAAATATAAAATACATAAAATACCAATTATACCGTAAGTTATAATAAAATACCGGTTTATTTGCTGAATATTCCGTACAGAAATGGGAGCATTGTGTTAATCATGTTATTAATATCGAGGATGAGTACTGCAAACATGATGGAATTCGGGATGATGCTGTTGATTTTATTATTAACACTCAGGGCGACTCTGATGAATCCGATGATGACTCCGTCGAAAGTGAAGAATCAAGTTCCACCGACATTGTACCGCGCAGGCGACTGGCGAGGAATCAGTTAGACGGTCGGCCTATACATACCTACATAGGTATTTAGTAATTGTGTTGATTTGTTTAATTCAACTAATTTGCCGCGTACTAACATATTGAACTTCTTTAGAATAGAATTTTCCCATAGTACGAACTAGTCTGTGGACACACTGTATAGATAACATACCCTTTTATATCCCCTTCCCTCCGGATCTCGAACACGAGCAGACGTGTTTTTAGTTTCTGTTTGGCTTTTATTTCAAATTAAATTCGTTTTTTTTTTTTTAACAAAATAAATTAAAAAATAATAATAGGAGTGCATAAAATCATAAGAGATATTGCTCCGCGCGTCATCAATTCATCTTGGTCACCAGAGGCGGCTCGTTCTAAAGAGCGCTGGTGCAGTGCACTCCCACAAAAATGATAATAGATACATAATAAATTTCATTTATTTAAGACTATACACATTTTCTACCGTGCCTATACATACACTCTTAATAGCAGTTTACTACGAACTCATTAGCTACGAAGTACAAAATTAAATGTTCTATAATCATAATATTTGCGAGTCAAGTTGTTACGAGTGGAGCGCTAGCGTTTGCGCTCCTTTGAAACAAAGTTTAGTACAAGAACTAGCGCTCTATTCAATAAGTGCGAAAGAGAAATATCGACACAGTGCAGCGCGTGAAACAGAAGATTTTGTATGAAAAATTAGCCGAATCTGGAGCGCCGCTCATGCGCTAGGTTGCCGCTTTGTTTTGGTGACAGTGCAATCTGTGCAACAATATGCGTTGTTGCCGATCTTATGTAAATAAACATGTCGACACGCGCGTCGTCGGTCGGTTTGGTCAGTTATTTTACGATAATTTTGCAATTTTTCTTATAAATATATTAAAAATTAGTTAGTGCGTGATATTTGTGTTATAAAATGGAACGATACAGTGTAACTTTTATTGAAAATTGTGAAAAGACTCTCGAAATTCGTCTCGAACTGAAAGCTGAGGGGCCGCCACGGCCAGAAATTGCACTTACTCAGAAATGTAGTTCGAAAACTAAATGCTTTACACGAGTTTTTAAATCTGAACAATATTTCAAAACACCTTGGTTGTGTGGATGTGAAGACAGCAACAAATTGTTTTGTTTCCCGTGTCTAGTGTTTGGAGCTGGCGCTGGCGGTGGTGGTGAATCTGCGTGGACGGAAACGGGTGTTGAAACGTTTACGCGCAATACTATGGCGCAAGACCGTCTCAATGCATTGTGTATGATAAGTATAGAGAAACGGTTAATTAACCATTTCTGATTTTCACAAGAAAGTTATAGACGTCTTCGCTCATCAAAAAGACCGGCGAATGGATTTTTTATACAAATAAAATAAATGAAAGTTTTTTTTTTGTATGTTCTAGTTTTTCGTTTTTATTTTTAGTGAACACCCATAAAAAATATCACGAGCCGCCTCTGTTGGTCACCACCTCGGCAACAAAAGCTCCGCCTTGCTGCGTACGGAATCCTTCCATCTCACTTGTGCGGCAGCCCGCCCACTGACGTCGTCACACCAGTGTACCCGCCTCCAACCTGCCGTCTCACCTACGAACTACGAAACCTGACCTCCGCCACCAACGTCATACGAAATCGAGTGAATCCCCGGTTGTCATTGAAGACTATGTCGCCAACAGCGGTTACCAGATTTGCATAAGCCGAGACAACTGCCAAGCAAACCAACGGGTGAGTTTACAAAACAAAAACAGAACACATTTAAAATAGTACTGTTTTCAAGCAAAAGTACCAGGCTGGCATAATCACTAGGAGACACAAATAATTGAAATAGTAATATTGGAAGACCTTTTTCAAACATTGTGGTATGAGATCAAGTGGTTTAATCGGGTAAGACGTGAGTTCTTGTGTCACGACACCCGAGTTCGAACCTCACAATCAGATATTCTTTTTGTGTTTTTCTGACTTGCGGTTTCTACATTGGGCTATTGGTATTATATCAATGAAGCAATTAATAAGAACATAGAAATAAATAAATTATTGTTTTTATTGATAATATATAATTAATAACCTTTGCTCAGCCGGTGCCCCGAGTCATAACTGACGAAGAGGATTATTGATAGTTATTATGCCAGTCAACCGCTCTCCTCCTGTCTCTCCGATGCCGCTGCCAACAACATCTGTCGACATGGCAGACAATACTGCTTCTACGTCCGTTCGATTCACTCCACATGAGTCAACTCTGCAACAATGTGCCTCAGCACCCGACCTTTCGCTCGAATCTCACGTCACGGATTGCAACGCATATAAAAAGAGGAAATTCGAAAGAGAAAATGCTACTGGCGCGATAGGACTTACGAGAGACATGTTTGCTACGTTCTCCAATAAACAGGAGGCTCAGTTCGATGATTTAATGCTCAGGATTAATAATATAATTGAACAAAACATTGAGCTAAAACAGAGTGTTGAGCTAATGTCAGCCAAGTACGATGAGTTTTTAAGCCGCATAACGTCTCTAGAAGCTGAGAAAAAAGCGGACAATAAACTTATACGACAACTAGAGGATAAAATTGAGCACCTAGAGCGTAACATGAAGGCAGCTGAAATAGAAATTCGTAACGTACCGAAGTCCGAAGGTGAAACAAAAGATGACCTCCGTAATTTAGTTGTTAATTTAGGTCAAACCTTAAACCTTAATATTAGTGAAACTAATCTAAAAGATATTCAAAGAGTCAAGTCAAAAGGTAACTCAAACCCGATTATAGTAACCTTTAGCTCCGTATTAACTAGGGATAAGGTGATAAAGGGAGTTAAAATGTTAAACAAGTCAAAAGACAAAGAAAATAAGCTCAACACTACCCATCTGAAGCTTAAGTATAACCAACCAGTTTATGTGTCTGAAAGACTTACTCTTAAAACGCAGAAACTTTATTACCTAGCGAGAACACAGTACAAGAACTATGGGTATAGCTTTTGCTGGACTTCTTACGGCGTTGTTTATTTGCGAAAAAACGCTGGAAGTCCCCAAATTCGAATTAATTCGGAAGAAGATGTTCTAAAATTGAAACCTGCTAGTTGTGCATGACTAATACAGCTCCTGAATATGATTTATAACTTTAATTATATTTTTTGTTTACTTCGCATGAATGTAAATCTCATCCTGGTCGTGCTGACTCTACAAAAATTACATAAAAACATATCACAAAACCTACTCTACACTAACGTATATCAGAAACATACTTGGAACTACACTATTATTATATACTACTACTGCTACTACGAAAGTTTGCATACTCTCACACAATTACGGATTCTAATTCATACAAGCGAGATATTGCTAACGAAATGTCATCTTTATCAGTCAGATAAATATTTTCTTGGCTTATTTCAAACAAATAGCTCAAAATTAATTAATATTAAAATACTGTTGCCAAAAGTGGTGATGCTCTTACTTATGCTATATCAATGGCAACTATAAATAACATAGTTAAAGATATTGATGAGGTCTCGGTAGCTAAATCATTTAAATGTGACCCGGAAGCTTGTGGAAAATTAATTGAGTCTACTTCGGATGCTTTGACTGTAATTTCACAGAACATTCGTAGCATCTATAAAAATATGGATGGTTTTATGGTTTACTTGTCTAGGCTTGCGTTCAAACCTGACATAATAATTTTAACAGAGTGTTGGTTAAGTGAGCACAAACCACCACCACTTTTAAACAATTACTCATGTTACTTTTCCAAGAAAAGTTTAAATAAGAACGATGGCATTGTCATTTATATCACTAATAATATAAAATGTACTGTGGAGGAACCAGATCCCATCGGAGGAAATTTTTTGCTGCTCAATATTGGCAATGACATTACAGTTTTAGCGATATATAGATCTCCCTCCATTTATTGCATCGACAGTTTTTTGAGTAGTATTGACGGCATAATTCGACCAGCTAAGAGTAATAATATTATTATCATTGGAGACGTAAACATTGACATAAAACCTGATAACAATGACAGAAATAGTCCGTCATATTTAAACCTTATTTCAGAGTTGGGCTTTCTTCCAGGGCATACTTTGCCAACAAGACTGGGTAACTGTTTAGATCACATCATGATCAAAACAAATAACTCAGCCATAGTCACCGTCATTGACTCTACAGTTACAGATCATGATTCTGTTCTTGTTAGTTTGTCTTATAAACGGAAATTGATTAAGCAGTCTAACATAATTGTAAAGACGGATTTTAATGCATCTTTAAAGCAATTGGAATCTATGGATTTTTCTTTTGTCTCTTCTTTGACTAATGCTGATGAAGCTGCAACTCGTTTTACTGAAATGCTGTCTTGTGCAATCAAATCAAACACAACATCCAGGATCGTTTCTAGTCGTAGGAAAGCTATAAAACCATGGATTACTCCAGGTCTGGTGAAGTGTATCCGAAACCGTGATAGATTGCATGCTAAGGCTACAAAAAATCCAAATAATTCAGTTCTTGAGGTTACTTACAAGCGCTACAGAAATTTCTGCAACGCTCTCTTGCGAAAGCTGAAAATAAACTATGAAAGAAATATTTTACAAAATGCCAAAAATAGTGGGGAAACGTGGTCTGCTATCAAATCAATCACGGGCACTGTCAAGCAAAAACACGGTGCCAAGGAATTACTGGAGAGCAGTAATGACCCATTTGAGGCTGTTGAGGCAGTAAATATGTTTTTTGCGGATACTGGAAAGTTGCTTGCGGATAAAATAAAAAATGCTAATAGCCCCAAAACCAAAATCCGTTCAAATAAGTTTGTTGTACCTCGTGTCCCTAACTCTATGATATTGCTTCCACCAGATCAAACAGAGATTGAATCCCTTATAATGAACCTGAAAAATGACGCTGCAATGGGTTGGGACTCAATATCTAATAGGTTTTTAAAAATGGCAAAACATATCGTTGTCCCGCACTTTACTAAAATTGTAAGACTGTGTATAGAGCAGGGTATTTTTCCTGGAGTTTTTAAAAGAGCCATCATCACTCCTGTCTACAAGAGTGGGGCTCGAGACAGTGTAACAAATTATAGACCGATTTCTGTGTTACCTGCACTCTCTAAATTATTAGAAAAAGTACTAAATAATCAATTAATACAATTTTTAGAGAAAAATAATATATTGTCTGATTCCCAATTTGGATTTAGGGTAGCTAAAAGTACAGAAGGAGCCGTTGGGTCGTTAGTAGATTATGTCACCGCTTGCCTTGATAACAAAAAAAAATGTGTTGGAGTATTCATTGATTTAGCCAAGGCTTTTGACACTGTCTCGATTTCTGCTCTTGTTGACAAGCTGGAGAGGTGTGGAATAAGGGGTATGGTACTTAAAATCTACAAAGATTTCCTGACTGGCCGTTTGCAGAAGGTTAAGGTGGGTAGTGCGATGAGCTCAGATGTTTCAGTCACCTACGGAGTTCCACAAGGCAGCATTCTTGGTCCCAGTCTCTTCCTCATGTATATAAACGACCTGTGTGAAATGACACTAAATTGTGGTAGAATATTTACCTATGCAGATGACACTGCGTTGGTGTTTCAGGGAGAGACTTGGAACGAAGTCCAACGAAATGCGGAGATAGGGCTTCATAAAGTCAGTTTATGGCTGAGGCATAATCTGTTGACTGTTAACCTAACAAAGACCTCTTGTATACAGTTCACTAACGCTCGCATAAAACAACCGAACGTGGCTGTGCGATTTCACACTTGTGCACAACCACCGTTCACTCAATGGTGTTCGTGCACAGCGGTGAATAAAACCAAGACAATTAGATATCTTGGGGTTATTTTGGATGAGAAAATTACTTGGCAACCACATATCAACATGGTCTCATCTAGAGTGAGGAAACTTACATGGGTTTTCAAAAATCTCAGGCGTGTAGCAGACAGCGATCTTCTCCGTACTGTTTATTATGCTCTGGCCCAATCAGTTATCGGCTACTGTATAGGAGTTTGGGGCGGTGCGTGCAAAACGTATCTCTTACAGCTTGAAAGAGCACAGCGGTCATTGCTGAAGACTATGCTATTCAAACCGTACAGATTCCCCACAAAGTCTTTGTACGAGATATGCCGGGTATTTACTGTGAGACAACTTTTTATTTTCCATCTTATAACAAAGCAACACGTATGTACCCCGTATGATCGCGATAGGCTTCGAAACAAAAGGACAATTCCGAATGTCATCGAATCGGTAAAATGCCGTACGGCTTTGGCAAGAAGACAAAAAACATTCCTGTCTGTATATGTTTACAATAAAATTAATAGTATTCTCAATCTTTACCCGCTGTCTCTACGAGATTGTAAGTTGAAAGTACGGGACTGGCTCTTTACTCTTGATTATGATGGTGTAGAGAAAATAATTCATAATTCACACTAATAAAAAATTCAAATACAAATATATTTCTGGACATACACATACATATACACTTACACATAAACACGCACACATACACGACCACTACATACACAGCACGATTTAGGTAGGTAGTTAGGTAGTTAATTTTAGTTTTTGTTATTTACTTTTATTTTTAAATGTATACATAATTTTGAATAAATTTTGTTACTAAGCACTGGCATTAAATTGAACTATAATACTGGGAGGGCGCTGACTCCTGACATACAGGCCTGCCTAGTTCGGGAGTCAGAGGCTACTTAAACTGTATCAACCTTATAATTATGTCAATAAAAAATTATTATTATTATTATTATTTTTTATGATTTTTTTTATCTCAGGACCCTGAGGTCCTGGACCTTTGGGAGGCGTACGAGGAGCCGAAACCAACTCGCAGAGGCCCTTTAGGTACTTTTAATGGAACGTGATGCTAACCGACGATTGTCCCTGTACGCGCAATGCTAGTGCATCCAAGGACAACCCCCGGTTGGTGAAAACTATTGTGACATATGGAAAATAAAGACAATAGGGCTATGGTTTTTGAAGTCTTAAGTGGACTGGTTACCAAGAACTATGTGAAAACTATGGCCCCTGCCTAAACAATGTTATTAATATCCATCGGTAAACAGGCAGGGGGTGACTTGCACACTCAATAAATGGGCCCCCAAAAACGGCCGCTAGCACGAAGTGACGTAGCAACAAGAGGGCAACATATCCTGAGGTGCTTGAGGAGTGGAGAGGTATACCACGGCTATCAGGACAATCCCGGAAGTGCGGTCAAGATCCCTACCAGCACCTTACTGGATTATACATCCTTCTCCCGAGCACGATTGCTCTTGCGAATCTCCACTCAAACCAGCCAATAAAGGCAAGAGAGAGGTGGGAGCTCTGTTCCTCGTCAGTGTTCACTACGGCCGGCCAATAAAGGCAAGCCGGAGATGAAGAACGAGAATTCTCCCGGGAGATCGGGTCCGTGGGATCGCTAATGCCCAACAGTTCGCCACAAAACTGCCCTGCGGATTGTATCTCTCTTAGTCTGGCCCCTTACCCTAGGCGAGTTACAACCTAGGGTTTATTGGAGCACGCAAGCCCCATCACGACGTCAACGTAGAGATACAGCGATGGGGTTATTATTATTATTATTATTATATCGTAGTCTTCGGATCGTTTTTGAGGTTGTCGTAAGCAATCTAGATAGTATAAGAGCTTCATACATCTTTCTAAATTCAGGTTCCGATATTCAGATGCCGATTTCGGAAAAGAAAGTCAGTCGCCGGAGCTCTTGATTACACGTTCACTGATTCAGGTTACTGAATCAGTCGCCACAGAGTACGTTGTAATAATATGTCAGTCGCCAAGGGCGATCCACTTTATTCCTAAATCGGAGCCTAAGTAGGATCCTTCCTACCTAAATGCAATTATACTTCTCTGAATTTAGGCGTGCCTAAATATCGGAACCTGAATTTAGAATGGTGTATTAGCCCCTTAATCCGGCGTGCGACGTGTCGAACTGTCATGTGTCAGATAATGTAGCCAAGTTTAAAAAATTGCTAATAGTGGTAGAAAAGTCTTGCTAAGTAGTATTTCATGTTTTGAAGAGTTTTGACCAGGTATTATGAAAATCTTTTTAAACTAAAAGCTTAATTTTTTTTTAAGTTGGGCCAAATAGGCATTTTCAGAATTTGTGACACACTTTCACTAAAGGTCTTGTATTTTATGGTTAGTGAGGTAACAAATACGAGATAAGTTACTTTATATTCAATTTATGTTAGATAAAATCTTACATTGGCATTTTAATGAATCTAATGCCTGGTTTACACGTTGGCCCAGCCTCGGCCAATCGCTATTGTGTAGCCATTGTGTAATCGGGGAAACCCCGTTTATACAATGGCGATTGGCCGACGCTGGGCCCACGTGTGAATGGAGCATAACATCTTCTAAAATATTATTTTGCATAGAATGTGAAGTGTGCTTTGAATACAAAAAACCAATGCTATTGCTAAAAGTAAATGACCCTCGCTTGGATAATGAATAATGTTTTCAAATTGTTCTTTTTTAGGAAAACGCATTAAAATTTGATATTTCTATTTGTAACAGTCATTATACATGAATTATATAGATGATTATTACATTATAGATGATTTATAACCTTTGGAAATCTAGTGGGTCTGTTTACACATACACGTAGTAGAAAAATGCTTCCAATTTTTATGGGTTTTCTAAATTTCTACACTACGCATTGAAATCTGGTAACATTGGTGAACGATTTTCAAAAACTTGTTTTGGTTATTAATTTACAAAAAATCTACGTAACACACGCTGTAAAGGAGTTTATTGTTACGATTGTTTATTATAAAGCAATAAACTGTAGTCTTATGTATTTTAGTGAAAATTGCGCTCAGCCTCGTATTGTGGGACGTTAAATATCCGCTATGGATGGTCCCGGAATGAGTTTGTTTCAAGGCGCCGCGAGTATCCACATAAACAATAGTGCTCAAGATAGGCTTGAAGAACAAGAAGAACTGGAAGACCAGAAACGTCGGAATGAAGAGGTAAATATGAACTTAAGAACATAATCACTTTTATACAAAAGAGAAAAACTGTTTAAAATGCAAGATTACGCTGCGATGCGAGATGCGTTTCCGTGACAAAAACATTGCTTTCTCTATAACAGGTTCTAATGTTTCTTATTTCAGTTGAAGCATAAGCTCGCTAATGCGTTTGACGACCTGTTAGATGATGATGAAGCTAGCTCAGTCAACAGCAGTGGCAACTATACATTGGACCCAACTCAGAGTAATGGAGGTGTGTTACTTTGTTCATACTAATGTTTTGATACTACTATTCTATTGAAAAATGACTACACATTCATTTTTCATTTTTGTATTTGTTGGTATTAGGATTTTCTGACAAGGCTCACTTTAATTAACACCTTTCGATGATTGAATTAATTCTTTCTCAGCATAAAAAAAATGAACACCAAATGTGTTCATTTTTTTTATTCTTCTATCTTATTAATACTTCTCATATGTATTAACTAACTCCACAGTCCAAACAAGAACAGGCTTGCCTCCAACATATGTGGAGTCTCTAAATCACTTGAAAGAGAATCAACATGGCTCTGAGTCCCCCAAGCTTTACTGTGAGACTCCTAAAAACCATACGGGTCACATGAGACACCAGGAGGAAGCATTGAAGGCACAGTTTAGTCCTTATGGTGCTGGTGATGGACAGAACCATTATTTTCAACAGGATTATAGAGGTACAATGTGCATTAAACTCCTAACTTATTGATAATTTTGAACAATCTAACTTTTAAAAAAGAGTTTTTTGAGATTGAAATGTTCCTGTGTTCCAATGGGTTCCTGCAGACAAAAAGTGTGGTTGAGGGTGGCCCAGAGAGGGGGGGTAGATGATTTGATGATGGTGCAGGAGGATGGTGCACCATCTACCAACTGGACAGGAAAAATAGAAGATTCAAATTATGACTATGATGGATACAACAAACTTATCTTGCATAAACATGTTATATTAATAAACATAGTAAATATGTAAAATAAATGCAATAACAACTAATAAAACTACTGTAGTAGTATTAGAGTTATCAAATGTCAAAATTCTGTTATTGTTTTCAGGCCATATGAATGGTATCAATAATTGTGACAGGCAAGAGTTTATGAACAATGAACAGCTCAAAGTTATGTATGATGTAAGTGCTTTACTTTTTTATTATGGCCCTTAACACAAAACAAAAAAGAAAATACACCACGGCCCTGGCAACACTAAGGTTATTTGTAAGATTAAGAGTGGAATTTACACTCCCTCAGGTTTTACCCAGACTTAAAGCAGTTATTTGGTAAACTCCTACAGCAAAAAAAAAAATAAAAAAAAAATAGAAAAACCAAGCTGCATCCAACACATTACTGTCTCCGTTGTTACTTGTTACTGTGGAGTATTAGGCACAATATGTAATACTTAGTAACGTCATAATTATTCAATAAATACTGTTAGATATGTTGAATAGATATAGAAATGAAAGCAGTTGTGGGCGAGTGGTAACAACCTCACCTTACGAGTTGTAGGTTGTGGGTTCAAACCCAGCCAGCATTACTATGTGTAACTTATTTCTTCCCCCCACTGTTCTCAAAATGGTGAAGGAAAACATTATGAGGAGAAATGTTGAACCATAAATTCACCAACCCGCACTGGTCACACATGGTGGATTATGGCCCATTCCTTCTTCTATAGAGGAAGCCAGAGTCCCAGCAAAGGGAACATTAAAATACCGATTATGCTTATGCTATAATTATATGTTGAATAGATCCGTGTCAAGGAATGCCAGCAGCTAGCTGGTCAGATGCAGAAGCTAGACACAGAAATCGACAGCCTTCGCGCTCGCCTTGCCGCTGCTATCAATGACAGGGACAAGGCAGAATTATCCTTACAAGAAGCTCATCACTTGCTTGGTAAACAAACATTTTTTTTTACTGCCTAGGTGTTATTTCGTAAAGACAGAAGGACATGCATTTACTTGTCTGTCAAGGCTAAATCGAATTTCTATTATTAATTCTAATTTAAATATACCTCTATAATGTACACCAATAATAAAATTAGAATAGAAACTTAAAATTTAATAGGGTGTGACCATGGATGGTTTTTTCAGCGATTTTTTACCGATTTTACTTAGAATTCAACTTCTGCAAGTGGTTTGTGATGATTTTACAACCCCTTGTTATTTTCCCTCTCCAGTGTTTATTTCTTTATTGCACACTTTATTTCGTTATACTGAATGCAAATAAATGAACAAAGTATTTTGAACCTAAGTATAATACGTGGCAAATAAGTTGAACCGTTTATTATGGTTACGCGCAGCCCACCACTTCGTTTGAATACCGAAAATCGGTTACTGTGCAATGGCGGTCGAGCCATTATGGTTCAAATTGTGTGACGAGCATAATACTGCTTAGTTGTACATTTAAAAAGTCAACCATTATAAAAAGTATTTTAAAACCATTTTCAGCATCTAGCAAGCACAAGTTGATAGAGCTGGAGCAGCAAGTGACAAACCTGACTGATAAGTTGGTAGAGAGTGATCAAGAGAAAGAGCAGCTCAAACTAGAAGTACGCTCGGCCAATATCAGCCTGCAGGATGTACAACAAAGGCTTCACACTCTTCAGGTAAATTGTAGCTTTATTTGATGGGGAACATAAGCAGGGACTACATTAGACCGACGCACACGTGGGCCACACCTGATTTGTACGTAGAGTCGCCTCGCGCTCTACAAGTGTAGTTGCCATATAAAATGTAAGGAGACCGACGCGCCCAGATCGGCGTACGTGGCCAACGTATGCCCAATGTAGTACGACTTTTAATGTGACATCATAAAATTCCGTTTTTTATTACTTAGATATAGTTTGAAATGTGACATCACGAAACTTATGACTTCTCCGTCTACCCCTCCCAGCCCCTTAAAAAGTTACGTAATTTATGTGTAGTTTATCTAGATATTTAACACGTTATACAAACAAATTGCAGGTTGCACACACACATGATACTGATGCCATATTTAGAGAACAGCAAGATAGGTATGTTTATTTTTTAATACATTAAAGTTTTTTTTAATGTTAAAAATATGGTATGTGTATTAAAAATAATGTTTAAAAGTAATGTTAAAAACAAGGCATGTGTATTAAAAATAATGTTTTTTTTCTTTCAGGCATCGTGACGAAATGGAAAGATTACAAAACGATTTGACCAAAGCTAAAAGCAGACTAGATGAAAAAGTAAATACAACCTTTTCATAAATTCAGAAATATTTTCAATAATAAATATAGTACATTCAATAAATTTTCAAACCCACAGGACAATGAAATAAAAACACTAGAACGACGGTGTATGGAGAAAGACAGAGAGAAAGAAGATATTTTGATAGAGAAAGGGGCTACTATCAATAGATTAGCGGGTGAACTAGAGGCGGCACAGAGCAGGCTGGTCAGCGGAGAGACTTCGAGGTTGAAGGAGAAGGTGTCTCAGTTGACTACTGAGAGGAACGCGGCCAGGGAACAAGTGAAGGAGCTGGGCGTAAGTGTATCGATCAACTATAATACCACATAACTGGCATATTTTGATTAATTTATTTTGTTGCTTATGTTTGATTGGAGAAATTTTATATATAGTAGCTAAAGGCTAATTGTTTCATAAAAATTAGCATGAATTTTCGACAGTGTCCTCATTATTATATCGTAACTTCATTGGTTCTTCTTGGACTTCGTTCTAGAAATTACTTTTGCATCGTGAAAGCATTCATAAACATGTAAATATATATAACATACACAGGACGCTTAGACCCGGGAAAATGAACAAATATTTATTCCGTGCGAGAATCGAATCCGCGATACGTAACCAATCGCTCATCCACTGCACTAAATATGCTATCAATTTAACTTGTAACTAACTTCCAATATCACGCAAAATATTTTGTAATGTACCATTTGCAAGCATCTTTCATAAAATACTTAACAAGTTGTAATCTATTACAGTCCAAGCTTGAGTTAACTGCACATGAATTAGTGCTATTTAGGAACAAACTGGCTGGCACTCAAAAAGAATATGAACATTGGAGAACAACGCTACATCAGATTTTAATGGAGTCTTTACCTGAAAACACGTACCTTGGTAAGTTAAAATGACTGCACCCTAGTTCAATAACTGCATAATATTTGTGGAATACAGAACCATAATAGTACATTTTGATACAAGTGCAGAAAGTTTGTCATTGCGACTGAGACGGAATTCGTGCGAGCCGTAGGCGAGTGTGTTATGGAGCCGAGGGCTGCAGTGACAAATTTGCACGTGTGTTAAACGACGTTTTTCAATAAACGCGTGACTCAGGGGATGACGCGCGCTTGGTTCGATAAACTATTTTATTCCATAAAATTATGGCGAGATCAAGCAAGCGTATTTTCCTGCATTAGTGCGGAAAACAGTCCATTGCGTGAAAAAAGCGGCGGGATAAGAGCGGGTTTTCGATACACTTATGTATTGAAAATTATATTTTTACTTGCGACCGCGCGCCGCGTCAAACAGGTGTTAGAAATCTTTGAAATTCTCGGGTGTGTATATGTATGTATTTTTACTATTTTAGGTGAACCTCCTTCGCCAGGGAAATTGTCAACACTCAAAGAAGTTTTGAGTCGATACAAAATACAGATGCAAAAATTGTCGTCGTTACAAGAAGAAATAAGTAAAAGGTAACGAAATACACGTCATTGAATGGAATACAGATAATAATGTGCCATAGTGCTTTCAAATGTAATTGGCACTTTCATAGTAAGAAATTGAAAACTTATCATTTACAGTATATACAACTATTTTATTGCTCTTTGCACAAGTAAAACTGTATCAAAATCTATTGCATTCTTTTGAAGACGTCGTTTTGATAAAGACAACGACATTTCTGCAGTTTAAAGTCTATTCACGTTATGAAAAAGTCACTCCTCAATGCAACAGCAAAGTAAAGGCCTTTTCATACTGGCGTAAAAATTAAAGTATTAATGTTAAAGTAAACTTTTCACAGTACTTTTAAATAATTTACAATATTTTCCTACGCCGTTTTAAGAGCAGTGGAAGGTTCTTTTTTTTTAAATTATCATAATCGTTAGAATTTTCATTTATTTTTACGAATAGTTGAACTGTAATTGTGTATTATTATTTTTTAGATTCGTCGCGTCCGTACTATCTCAAGGGCTTACTTCAACTGGTCAATGTGAACATGACTTTACTATAATCTAATTGGTAGGGATGTGGCCACGTTTAGTGATAACGATGGGCCACTATTATCTTAGTAGTGACAAATTATTCTACTAATTTCAGGGACAAAAAAATTGAGCAACATCGCAAGCAAGAACTGGACCTCCGAGCGAAGCTAGAGGAACAGAAAGGTCTGGAGATGCAGCTTAACTCACGCGTAGCTGTGCTGCAGAACAAGCTGGAACTACTCGGCAGTAACTCCGACAGTGAGCTGCTGGAGAGCTATAAGCAGCAGAATGAGGGTTTGCAGGTGGAGCTGAACGAGGTTAGGAGTGAATTGAAAAATGTAAGAGCATTTATATATTATTTTGATTGTATAGATGAAGAAACGCCACCAAGAACATGGATGCGAGACGCACAAGAGCGGCCGTTGTTGCTAAACTTGAGGCTTGAACCGATCTGTTGTGAACTGTTTGAATCCTGAATTAAGTCACGTGCCAGAGGATTGGTGTGACGTCTCAGTCGCCCCAAGAAGATGCTTGGCCTGGCTTTTATTTCCTCATCCACAGTAGGGACCTCCAAGTATGGGTGAACCTCAGTATTTGTAAGTGTACTACGATGCACATTAGAACCTAAGTTACCGGCATAGCCTGAAGAATCGACAAACTTAAGTGGCAGTGGCCAGGGCACACCAAAAGGTTCTGAAGTGGGGTCGCGAATCCGATGGATGCGAGATGCACAGGTCCGGTCGTTATGGCGACACTTGGGGGAGGCCTGTGTCCAACAGTAGAAATCTTTCGGCTGAAATAATAACCTAATAAGCATTAAAAAAAATCGAAAACATAAACAATAGAGCGGCCATTAGTATTGTTGTTTCAACAATAGTGTTGATATCGACCGCGACGATACAAGAGATTAAAGCAGGCTTTATTTTCTAGTAGTTCTTAGCCAAAATGCTGGCCTGATCATTCCGCATTTTTACGAATTGTATGTGTATCATGAACTAGTCTTCTTGACTGTTGATTATACCTATAGTTATAAAGCGGCCTGTAACATTAACGTTTGTAAGCCTATCATAGTTCAGTTTTATTCCTTTTGTTTGACAGTAAAGATGCCAAAGTATGGAATGAAAATTATATTATTACACCTGATATTCTCCCACAGTTGGATCTCAAACACACACAACTAGAGTTGGACTACGAAAAGCTAAAGTCAGAGAAGGGTAGCCGCGCGTCCATCGTGCAGGAAGCGAATGCGGACTTGTTGCGCGAACTGGAACGTTACAGCGCACAGCTCAAGGACACGCTCAAAGAGAACGGGGAGCTCAAGACTTTGTATCTGCAGGTATAGCATCGACTTCTTCTTCCTACCCTTATCCCATATTATTTGGGGTCGGCGCAACACGTTTTTACACTCTGTCCTGACACCCGCGACACTATTACTAACTCCTTTTAATGTTGTCACTATAATAAGCCTTTAATCAGCCTTTTAATCAGTATTATTTATATAATAATCAGTATTATATATATAATCAGTATTATTTATATAACCAGCCTTTTAATGTTGTCACTGATCACTCGGCCTTACGTAAGTATGAATTCACCTTAACGTTGCAGTTCCACTGATAAGTTACTATTTGCTTAACAGATAGGCTATAGTATTTTTATAATCAACTCCAAACACTAACATACTATTTGTTATAGGGTAAAAAACATTAGTTCATGGAAACTAGGTTTTGAACAAATCGATTTATGTCGAAAATTTAACGACTAAGGATGTCTTGGGTTGGGGACAAGCAACAATATTAATAAAAAAAATCCACATCTTAGGTGTAGATAATTAATCAATTGTAATAGAATCGCGCCCCCTTATCACATGAGAGTTTAACAACACTTCCATAATAAATTAATTTATTCACAGGCATGCAGTTCTCGCGACACAGTATCAAGGGAACTGAAAGACTTGCAATCAAAAATACAAAAAGAAAAGGAACTCTACAAATCACAAGAGAAAGACTATGTGGAGAGATTGGAGAAGCAGAAACAGCAGATTGAGAAGTTGACTTCAGACTTGAGTAACACAAAAGAAGAGTTGGAAAGAGCTAACAAGAGAATATCGGAGTTGCAAAGAGAGTTTACTGATAAGCAGAGGGAGTTCACTGAAAAGCTTGATAAGTACTTGCAAGGTGAGTTCTTTTGTTTTATATCCAACTCCTAAGGAGACTTATTTTCTTTTTTTAGAAAAATTGATGTTTATTTTGTTTTGTATCTATTTATCGATGTTTTTTTTTTTAATTTTTGTTAACAGACGAAAAGTCCGCGATGCGAAAAGAAAGGGAGCCGTGCGTACAATGTGAAAAGAATATAAAACATATTAAATACTTAGATGATCAACTTAGTAAATGCACTATTAAATTAGGTAAGTTTACAAGATTTTTATTAACTCTTTATTACCGTTAGGTATTAATTGGGTATTTAAAATAATAGTACTACTTTTGTTCTTACAGCGTCACAAGAAAGCAACGAAACCTTAATGAAGGAGCTGAAAACCAAAGCGGAGTTCTTCCAACAGTACATCATAGACCGTTTTAATAAACTGCGAGAACAACGAAGCATAGGAACTAACACAGACGAGATAACCGAACGGACGCACACGCCAACCTCGGAGCACTCCAGCATCGAGCAGCTCGTACAGAACTGTGACGACGCGCTAGCTGCCAAGGTTAGTACTAGTTGGGCACTACGGGGAACACAAAGGTACGGACTCCCTTGCTGGGTAGCATTGCAGGCTAGCATTGAGCAATGAGCAATAGAACTGTATTTTTATTATCACTTTTCACTTGTCCTATGTTATTTTTTGTAGGTCGACCTACGTGTAACATACAAAGTTCTAGCTACTAGAAAGTTTAATGTTTATGACACGTAAACATTCATCTTTAATATAAATATTTATTACAGACTGCTCTCATGGTAAAAGAGAAAGCAATCAGGGACCAGATAGCCGAAAAGTTCACGTTAGAGATGAAAACCGTCGAAATGAACTGCGCGAGAAAAATCAAAGAGATTGAGAACGAACAAATGGAAACTGTCACTAAAATAAAAGAACTACTCGAAAGAAAAGCAAAGGAAGTTGATGCTTTGAAAAATTTCATACTCGACGAGAGGGCAAAAGTCACGCAAATCCTTGAAGCGAAAGAGAGCGAAATATCAGAACTTATTAAAGAACATAATGTGCTGAGAGAAGAATGTCAGAAAGCCAAGGACCAGTTCAAAACACTTTTGGACCAATCCAAATCCATTTCAGAATGGAAACAAAAAGCCGAGAAGTACAAAGAAAAAGCTTTGAGGCTTGAGTCGTTAGAAGAAGCTTTCAAATCCGAAAGAGAACATTTTAAATTAAAATTCAATTCAATGGCTAAAGAGTGTATGGCGATGAAAGCCAAGGCGACGGAAATGCAAACAAAACTAACGGAACTTGAACAGAAGCATGATAAACTTCAGATAGAACATAAGATAATTGAAGACAAGTATAAAAATGCTAAGAAGACTATTTTTACTTATAAGGTACACAATTTCTTTAACAATATTAGAATGTAATAATTTACTATCGTAAAACCTGCGCAGACCAAGGACTTTCGTCTGTTGAGGACAAAAATTCTGGAATCATGAAAAATATGTCCGCCGATAACTTGCCACGGATCCGACGCACACGGTGTGCGATAATTGGCTATGGATATTTTTAGGGACTCCCTCGTACCTTTGTCTAGTCCGATCTATCGATGTCTTCGGTTGCTCGGGCGACGTTTCGTACGCGTTACTCCACCCATTAAAAAGTACGCCGGCGATGGTTCCTCGTTTGCGCAGGCCTTTAGAAACACATTTAGATTGATTTATTAACCACCTGAAGTGTTGGTGGTGAAGTGCACTACTTTATTAAGAGCCTATTCAGTCTAGCCTTGAAGACGCCTAAATTATAATCGGACAAGACCGCAGCTGGCAAGTTGTTCCAGTCCTTCGATGTACGCGTTATAAACGACGAGTCGAAATGCTTAGCCCGGTAATCTTTTCTTTTATTTTTACAGGATTATGTCTCGAAAAAAGATTGCCATGTGAACAACGAAATGAATAGAATACAAGATGAGTATAGGAAGATATTCGTGAAGTTGCAGAATCAATTGACTTATTACATCAATCTTAGACTGGAGGAAGAGAGGAAAGGGAAGCGAGTGCAGCCGCAGAGTTCGCAACCGACAGACGTAAGTTATACCTACATACTCATATGCTAGGTGGCTCACACCAAACTCTTGATTGGGCTATTTTTAAGGTGGAAAATCATGGAACTGGAATGACACCTCACACTCTAGGATAGAGTGAAAAGACGTGTAAGACTTACTGAGTAAAAAACACCTCTGTACTTCAGTTGTCCTGTGATTTTTAGGGCTATGGTCACTTTTTCAATCGCTCCCCCAGCTTTAAACTTTTGACCCCTAAGTTTCCACTCCCTCCATGCAAGGTTCTATAAGTTTGTTATCATAACAACCTGAAAAACTCTATATATATCTCTCTTTCTAACCTATAATTAATCTGGTTAGCTATTGTGGTTATAAAGATAATAATTATTATCTTTAGACAATAGCTAACCAATTTCTCACAATACTTGATAATATAATGTAAATAATTGAAAATAGTAAAAAAAATTGGTCTACTAGTTTTGATATTAGGATACCTATCGCAATTCTATAAGAGAACTCAACTTTTCTTTTATTTCTTCTTTACCTATAACTAGCTTTTGCCCGCGGCTTCGCTCCCGCTCTACCCTACTCCACCCTGCTCTACCATATACCAATAAATAAGCAGGTTTTGGATTATTTTCTTTTTATATAATGGGATAAAAAATACCCTATGTCTGACTCCTGGTTCTAAGCTACCTTCCCACCAATTTTCAACCAAATCGGTTCTGCCATTCTTGAGTTATAAATAGTGTAACTACCTTCTGATACGAAACAGGTTGCATAGAATTGAAAATCCGAAAACAGTTAATATTTGTACCGAAATTATAAAACATGTGTTTGAGGTAACAAAGACAAAAACTAAATGATAATATTCTTTTATTTTCAGTATACAGATAAGTTAAATAAGCTCAACGATGATTTTACGCGATTGACGCAGTCCAACTTCAGGGATTACCTGAAAGATTACAAATGATGGCAACCTCCGCGGCGACTGCAGGTAACTGTTATAACTAAACGACTGGTTACAATTGTTAAACGTAAGACATTCGAAAGCCCCAGTGTTTGTACTTAATGTAGAATTTATGTAAAAGTATTATACAAAGTTTAAAAAAGGGTAATGCAAGGCATATCTCTCAGGGAGAACTGATATGTAACATAAAGACTGCGTTTAAACTATGACAATCGCTCAAGCCCCAGCATAGAATAATTTCATAGAATATTTTTTTTTTTTCAAAGAATTAAATTTAGATGACCAGATCATTCCATTAACCATTTAGTGAATTGTTCCTGTGATAGTTAAGTACATTGTAGAATAATGAAATGAGAACAGTATTACACAATAAAGTGCAAAAATATCTCACATTCCTTGTGACATGTCAAGTTTTACTTGTATAATAATGTAAACACTGCAGAGGCCGTATTATGAAGTGTTAAAGCCGTCGCGGTTCTGTTGCGAAAAAGGAATGAAGCTATTGAATTTAAGCTCCATCTCCTTCTCACATTGAACTATGGTACCTCAGAAACTGCATAATACGGCCCCAGGTAAGTAGGTATACTTGTTCATATCTATGGCCTTTTACTATGAAAGACTTGTTATATTAAAATTAATGTTAATTTCAATTATTATTGTGTTAAATAGTAATAGTAATTTGAATTGTTTTCGTTAAAGCTCTTGAAAATAAGACAAATAACGGAATTATATTTTATCGTATGGAGCATTTTATCTGTTATGTAAAAAGTTTTGTAAATAAAAGTATCATTTTGTAACTTAGTTATTTTATTTCTTTATGTAATATTTTGAAGGGACAAATGGCATTTTTGCGACTACGCAGGGGACATCTTTGCCTCTAATGTTAACAAATAGTTCAGTGCCGGCTTTCTTCCGAGCTTCGCTGACGTAACCCATGGCAACACTCCCGCCAAGTGACGGTGCCGGACATCCGCTAGTTACAGCACCTACAGTTTCTGAAGTCTTCGCGTCCTTCAATACGGCGCCTTTCCTTGCCGGTGGTCCGGTTTCCAATCGGATACCCACTCTCCTTTTCGTTACGCCTTCCTTGATTTGACGCAAAATAATTGACGACCCCGGGAAGTTATCATCGGTGCGCCTTCGTTTGGCTATCAACCATGTTAGGTTCGCTTCGACAGGGGTTACACTTTCGTCGATGTCGTTGCCGTAAAGGCATAGTCCAGCTTCTAGACGCAGCGAGTCTCTTGCACCGAGACCTGCGAGTTTCACATCACTCGACTGCAGTAGGGCTTCTGTAACGACTTCCGCTTTTTCCGCAGGTATGGATATCTCCACGCCATCTTCCCCTGTGTATCCGCATCGTGTAACACGACAATCAACGCCAGCTACTTTACCCATTCTTGATGTCATGAACATTAAATCCTCGACAGTTATATCTGTCAGTTTCTGTAAGGCTGACGCTGCTTTAGGACCTTGTAACGCGATTAGTGCTCTCTGGCTAGTCTCTAAGAACTCTACATCAACGTCATTGCCTTTTTTTCGAAATATTTCCGATGTTTCTTTCATGTGCTGCTTATCTACTTCTAATCGTCCAGCGTTGGAGACAACGTACAAAGTCTCTGCATTCACTTTAGTTACAATCAAATCATCTATGATTCCACCTTTGTCGTTCAAAAACACGGTGAGGGAACTAGAGCCATCCTTCATGCCTTTCAAATCGACAGGGCATATCGACTCGAACCAAGCCAAGCAATCCTTTCCTCGCACATTGGTCTGCAACATGTGAGACACGTCGAAAATTGAAGCACTTTTTCTAGTGAACAAATGTGATTCAGATAGACTTAAATCCGAATATTGCACTGGTAGCAGAAATCCGGCGAAATCAACCACTTTACCTCCATATTTCGTATGTAAATCGTATAGTGGTGTCTTCGTTGCTTTTGATTCATCACTGTACCACCGTGAGGATACTGCCCCCGAGACTATCACCTTAGAAACTACTCTTGGAGCAAACAGAACCCGGCTTAGCGCTACCGAACACATTTTCACAGTCCAAACTCTTTCAAATATGTGATTACAACATCTGGCAAAACAATATCTATAGTGGTTATAAGAAAAGGTCAGCGGTCAATCGGTAGTCCTGATAAGTAATTATGTTACAGTAGTGGGGGTGACTGTTTATTCGGAATATTTAACGCTATCGAAAAATAAATAGTGAGTTAATGATAATGGATCGTGCTCCATTATATGTTTGTGTCGTTAGCCAATCTTAATGGAACAAATTGACAAACACGTGATAGTCAACTGCTGTTTTTTAAACCCCGACGCTGACCGCTGTGTGTCTGTCAGTGTCACAGTAGCTCTTAAACGGGTGAGCCAATATGGATTCGGTTTTTTTTTTTGGTAGACAGGTTTCCTAATAATATTATCCAGAATGACTAGAAAGAAAGAAAAACAGTTTATTTACGCGCATTGACGCAAACTTAAAACTAAATAACAAACATAATCATTAAAATCTAAGGACTATGTGCGTCATAACCGCGCAAAACGCAACATAAAGCTGTGACCTCATGCATAAAGCGATAAGCTCACAGCGCACAGACTAGACACTCGGTTTTGAGAGCAGTGGTGGCCGAGTGGTAACGGCCCCTACTTACGAATTGTAGGTCGCGGGTTCAAACCCAGCCAGGCGTATTACTTGTGTAATTTAATTTATCACCACTGCTCTCAAAACGGTGAAGGAAAACATCGTGAGGAAACCGGCATGTCCTAGCACCAAAAATTCGAAGACGTGTGACATCCACCAATCCGCACTGGGCCCGCGTGCTGGATTACGGCCCTCTCCTAGAGAGGAGGCCTGAGTACCAGACGTTGGAACATTAAAAGGCTGATGATGATGATGATGAGACACTCGGTTCAGCCATTTACAAGATTTGGGGGGTTAAATGAAAGTGAGAATGAAAAACCGAATGTTTGCATAGCCAAGCAGGGTATCAAATGGAAGGGTACCTATAAGATGTACAGTTTATATTACAAAACTTGAACTTATATTCGAAAATGAAATAAAAATGGTGACGTCACATCGTAAAAATCTGCGAACTTGCACGACTCATCGCAAGAACTTGGTCACCGGTGGCACAAATTTTGGATAATTGAGCAAGCCATTTTGTCTTTTTATTAATTAATAAGTTAAAATCATTGGCCATTTAAACATTTACGTGGCCCTGGGATGCAGCCCAACATAAATCCGGCCATGGAGCCGGCGCGCTCCTTAACCGCTGTATAAATCACCCTAACCAAGGCCCATTGATAACACAATACCTCTTGCTTGCAGGCTCACCTGACATTTCTATGTCAAGGGCAATTGATAACTGTAAAAAGATTGCCTACTAAATAATAACGTCTGCAGCTAATGTCTGCTGGTATAATTTGGAAAGCGTCTATCTTATTTCTTTCTCTGTAATTTGCAAACCTGGATTTTCTTCAAAATTTGAACAACAGTTTAGTAAATGGCCGCAACTACTCAGGTTTCAGTTATAAATAAAACAACATCATTACATAAAGTCTATTCTAATCTTTTATTTCACAACTATCCAATACTTTTAAATACTCTTCATGAGTTAACAATTCACTCTTAGTAGCTTCAGAAATAGCAATACTTGATAAGATAATGGCGATATAACCATCGGCATCAGGCATTTCCTTCAGGAGCTTGGGCTGATTTACCAACTCTTCATTTACTTCTACTAATGTCCCTTTCATGCAACACGGTATCTCAAAACCTGATCCATCTTCAAACTCTATTTTGCATATGATGGATTTAGGGCTTAATTGTTGACCACCCCTCTTACTTTTGCCCCTGACAGAATTCTTCAACCTGTCTACTTTTCCTATAGTATAATTCACTTTGTACTCTTTATTCTTATTGAAAAAGAAATGACTTGGTGCCAGGCTCAGCAGAGCAATCCTGTTTGAGTGGAACATTATCATAATGTCATTATTCTTTATTCCATCAACATCGGTAATATATCTCTTAGTAAAATATCTATCTGTGAATGTCTTAAAGTTGTTTAGGTCTGGTATTGAATCTAGTATGCTTATCTCTTCCATTGTTACAAAAATAAATTCTGCGTAATAATAAATTGTTATGTGCAGTTTGTTTAATTTAACTGGCTTGGTTGGCTCGCTCTTGGGCTAATATTCGAGCCCGGATTTCAGCCTGGCGTTTACGGGACTCTTGCAGGTTAGCTGTCTGTCGTGCAATGCGTTCTGCTTTCAAACACTTTCTCATATCCCGATCATAATCATTGCAGTATCCCATAAACTTTCTAAATGGATGCTAAAACAAACAAAAAAAATACATTGTAAACAAAAAACCCCTGCTGGTAAACTAATTGAAGACAAAATAATCCAAACGTAACCGTTATGGAAGTCTTATGCAAAAGAAAAACACTGCATGCTACGGATTGTTGAGGTTATTTTCACTATCAGATAACCTGTATCCGCAACTTATATAATATTATTTTGAACTTAATTGCGGCAAAAGTGCCTACTGTTGTGTATAATATCGAATTTGTTATGCAATTAAGCTTTATTTCTTACCTACCTCGGTGTGACAATCCATCAACTTTCGTATGAAAACATTGCATTCGTCAGTATGTAAGTGGGGTGCTAAGTCTGTGTGCATAACTAAGTATTCGTTAAGTCTCTATAGGAATTAAGTATGTATTAACAGAACAGGTGTAGGGTTTTTCAAGTTTAAATTATTTCAAAACGGACTAACACAAGCTGTGTTCAACAGAGTTCGATTGTCAACTTCACAGATTACAGAGAGATACTACGTACAAAGAGAATATAAGCACTACGTTTAACTACGTATGTCAACTTTTTAATTTGGCTGATTTTGACGTTTTTGCTACCTCGATTTGACATTTTGGCGATTGTTTTCTTAATGTTTTTAGCTTGAATACTAAGTTTTTTAAGTAATATGTTCCTAAGAATAATTCATTTACCATTACAATATAAATGTACGTACGTAAATAACCGTATCAAGTCAACCTTGTCGATAAACTTTACTGAGGTAGTTTTTTTTGGTGTATTGTATTTCGGGATTTCTTTAAGTGAAGTTCAGTGGCTGTTTTAATTATTCGCGAATTGATTCCTAGTGGATATTGTGATGTAAAATTGGTGTAGTTTTGTATCTCAAGTGTCTGCGTAACTGGACAATATGTGGAATCATTGAAACAGGCGCGATCTCGGTAAAATGGAGCTGAGAATTTTATTGTAGTGTTGATTACCTCAGCGAAATTTGCCGAGAAGGTTGACTTGATACATTTGCTGCCAAATACTACAAAAAAAAAACATTAGAATGCGTACATCCATATTCTAATGGTAAACCAATGTGTTTGCACGAAGACATGGCTTAAAGGACTTAGTATCCAAGCCAAAAATAATAGCAAAAAAAAAAAGATTGGTGTATTCAGTGATGCCAGATTGGGGGGATTCCCCCCAAAACTGGAGGTTTTTTATGGTTATGGAGGGAAAATTGTAGGGAATTAGAGGGTTTTATGAACAATTGTTTCTCCTTAATTTTTCATGTTTGATATTGATATTCATGAATTTTAGCCAAAAAGCAATCCTGCACACTATGATATCCAGGTATCTTCAAAGTTACTATACCGCGCCCCCTCGCCTCACGACCTGCATCGTTCAACGTTCTCGTCCAAAGTACTCTGTGTTCTCGTCAGAGAGTATTCTTTGGTTCAACGTTCACAAGTTCGCAAAGCTTCCGAACTTCGCATCTGTGTTTGTCTTGTCTCAGTACTCTTATATTGTAGTACCTATACTATACTTATTTTTAGCAGACGACAAAAAAATCCTTCACAAATGTTTTATTTTTATATCGACTAGAAAAAAAAGGAGGTTCTCAGTTTGGCCTGTATATATGTATGTTTGTCCGCGATTATTTCGTGTTTGGCTGAACCGATTTTATTGCGGTTTTCAGAAAATCACAGTATTCGATTCGTATTCTTTTTTGAAGTCTGTTAGTATTCTAACAGACTTCAAAAAAGGAAGTTCTGTTTTTAGAATTGTCATGATGATTTGATAAGGGAACCGAATGGCGAAATTAGGTTTTTTTGAGAGGTACTCCAACTAAAAAATTTGAAATAAATTGTTTAAAAAAAAAAGTGCAAAATAACTTTAATTTTGGAAGTCGGTGTTTATTAACAAAGAGACCAAACTATTGAAACACCGACTTCCGAAATTAAAGTTATTTTGCACTTTTTTTTTGTGTTTTTAGTCATTTTTTTTTAAATTTTATTTGTGAAATTCGTATTTAAAAAGATATTTGTGGAGGATTTTTTCTTCAAAACTTCAATTTTGGGGGGATTTTGGGAAAGGTTTGGGGGGAATTGATGACAGTCGTCTGGCAACACTGGGTGTATTTTTCTCATTTCGTCGGCCTAATTCGTTAAATAGCCTGCTAAATCCATTTTTGGGCAAAGTTGACTTTTTGTACCAGTCTAAAAGTTCAATCTAATATCTACCGTAGTGTGGAGGAATAACAGCGATATTAGCTAAAAATCGAAAGATATGCCTTGTCCGAAAAACTACTTTCTGACCACCAGTCAATCTCCACAACGTGAACCTGCTAAATCCTGTTGGAATTTCAGTTTTGTACTGACAAAGCTCCCACACCCACGTGCCGTTTGCGACACGATTATTACACACAAACAAACTGTTCCAGATTTTTTATTAAGAGAGTCAATTGTTTGCCAATTGTCTGGACCTACTGTTGACCACAGATCCAGATACATGTATCGTAATAATTTCCTCACCACTAATTGGAACTTCAGATCACTGTTTGTTGAAATATGTATCGTCTTTCCGACTATGACTCACGCGGTGAACGGTGAATGTGGCATTACAAGTCAGCAGGTTGAGATGAGATGCGGCACTTCTTTGCGTCTTATACATGGCAGCAGGTCTGCTTCTCTACTGAAAATCCTTCGAGCTGTGCGGATGCTGTATCCGATGTGATACATCAAGCTAACACTCCATAGTGTTACATCCCTTATATCGTCCCTTATAGCGACGTATCCATCGGTGGCTCAGCTCACCTATGTTTCAATGCAAATCGGCATCGGCCAAGTATCGGCCGATTTAAATAACCTCATATTATGTAAGATTATGGAGCGTGTAACTCGCGCGTTATGGCATACCTGGAAAGTAAACATCTTCTCAGTGACCGACAGTACGGGGTTCCCCGCAATCGGTATATAGGAGACCTACTTGTGGGGTGAGGACCTCGAGAAGAATGGGGAAGCTATTGGCGTTTTCTTAGACGTCTCGAAGGCTTTCGAAAGGGTATGGCACACTAGCCTATTGAGTAATCTTCCAGCGTACGGTATTTCCCGTGGTCTGATAAACGGGGTAAAAGACTTCCTGAGTGAATGGTCTCTCCGAGTTGTTGTTGACGGACGCTTATCAACGAGTAATGCCAGAATTCCTCAGGGATCTGTTCTTTCTGTAACTCTTCTTCCTGCTGCATATCAACGATTTGGTGATACCCGGTATCTTTGGGTAAGCAGATGATAGTACAGTTTACTGACAATCTATGATAGATTAACTAACTGAATTCGTTTCACTGCATAATTAATTAATCTACACACCTGACTAAAAATAAAAAAACTGCTAAGTCCTCAAGCAAATTGAAATTTCACGTCGAAAAACTGGTAAATAATTGTTTTCCTGATTTTTATAATAATAATAATAATAATAATAATAAATTTATTGAACCATTGTTACAAAAGTTGCCTTATATCAAATTATCGTAACTTAATGTAAGTCTGTAACTGTTGACAAGCTTCATTGTGTAGTCTATACGGTGGTCCCCAAACTCGGCCGAGCCTGTATCTTGGGGACCAGGGTTGAGGTATGAGTAAATTTTCTTTTGCCACTGCAGTTAATGTTATAAAATGTAAGTTACTATAAAAATAAAGGTATAAAAGTAAAATCTATTAAATTATAATAACTGGAGATCAAGTTGTCTTAACTAGCTGTTGCCTATTTTTCTTTTTTTTTTTTTTAGTTTAAACAATAACAAAAAATAGAATTAAAAATTGTGCTGGACTTGGCACAGAATCACAAAAAAATAGTATCATAGAAAAATAAAGATTAAAAATTAAAAATGAGGTGTGTGATTGTGTAAATGTGTGAGTGTGTAAATGTGTGAGTGTGAAATGTGTGAGTGTGAAATGTGTGAGTGCGTTGTATGTTAGTGTCTGTGATAGGATTCCGAGTTAAGTGATGCTAGAAGGTTTTCTGAGTCATCGTATGTAAGACCTGAAAGCCATTTTTTGACTGCTTTTTTGCACGCAGCGAGGGACAGTGTTTTTGTATCGCAAGTTAAGCTACTAGTGACTTTGTTGTACACGAAGGTGTGTAGGTAAGAGGGACATCGTCTAGCTAGAAGGGAGGTTGTTCGTTGCAGTGGCACACGAAAGACACGTTTGGAAGTTAATGAGTGATAGTCGGGTCGGAGCTTTATAGTTTTATGAGTACGGAGGAAAGCATTGAGAATGTACAATTGACGAACACGTAAAACTGGAAATTCGCTGTATAAGGAGTCAGTAGGGAAGAAAAACGGTTTTTTTAAAAGAACCTTTATAACAGCTCTCTGGGCCCTTTCGAGCTCAATCATGCTTGTTTTCCCGGTTCCACCCCAGATAGACACCCCATATTGTATGATGGACTGGCATATAGAAAAATAAACCGTTCGCATTATGTCTATTGGGGTGCGGTCTCTCAATTTCTTAATTATATGTATAAGTTTCCTTACTCGACCAGACAATTGTTTGATGTGGGCTTTAAATGATAGATTTTCGTCAATCAGTAGACCTAGATAACGAATAGACTGAGATCGGTCAATACATTCGCATGTGCAATCGTCGAGCGAAGTGTTTGTGTTTTGCTGACATGTATGAAATTTTAATGTTAGGTTGGACGGAGGGCTAGATGAAACTGTTTTGAAAAATGGAATGTATTTGGTTTTCTTTATGTTGAGTGTTAGTAAATTATGGTCGAGTGTTTTAGCAATTGTTTCTAATCCTTCTTCTGCAAGATAGTAGACCTGTTCCCAGTTTCTACCATGAAATATGATAACAGTATCATCTGCGTATGATATTAGCTCTGCATTTTTTAGTTCGAGGTTTAGTATGTCGTTCATATAGATAATAAATAATGTCGGACCCAGTAAGCTACCCTGTGGAACTCCAAAATTAATAGGAAGTTGATCACTTGAGTGGTTGTCAGATTTAACATATTGTCGGCGATTGGTGAGGTAGCTGTGAAACCACTCAAGTGGTTTCCCTTTTATTCCAACTGAGTCAAGTTTTTTAAGAAGAAGATCTTTTGAGATGGTATCGAACGCTTTGGCTAAGTCTAAAAAGACCGCCATACAGCGGTTACCCTTTTCTATAGTTGCTGATACGGAGTTAGTTAATAGTAAAGCCGCATCTTCGGTAGATTTTCCTTTTCTAAAACCAAATTGTCTCTCTGATATGAGATTATGCTTTTCAAGAAAATTTACTAGCCGGGTGTTAACAACCTTTTCTAGAAGTTTAGATAGAATGTTCAGAAGGGCTATTGGTCTGTAATTTTCAGGTTTATCCTTAGGGCCACTTTTGTGTATCGGGCTCACAGCTGCTACCTTCCACTGTTCGGGGAATACACCTGTTTCTAGGCTGAGGTTAATCAGGTGGGTTAGAGGTGTTATAATAGAGACTTGTATTTTCTTTATGAGTTTTACGCCAATTTTATCAGGACCAGGGGAGCTATCATTTTTTAGCTGATTGATGAAGTTTGTGATTTCAGTTTCATCTGTAGGGTGTAGGAAGAAGGAGAACGGTGACGTTATTGGTGATGAGTGCTTGCTGATGATGGATGTCTGAGTTTCTGATAATCTTGTCAGTATGGTATCAGCCAGGTTTTTGCCTACGGAAGTGAAATAGGAGTTGCATTTGTTGAGAGACTCGACGGGGTCCAGTGAGCTTGTCAGTAAATTAGACGTATTGCGGTTTCGGGTGCTGGGGTCGTATATTGATTTTAGAATTTTCCAAAGCTTTTGGGAGTTTTGTTTATTTTCCTGGATTTTTCGACTGTCATATTCAATTTTAAGCTTGCGCAAAAGATTGTTGCAGAAGTTTTTATAACGGCGATAAATTAGCTTTTTAGTTTCGTTTGTGGGGTCACCGCGTACTGACAGATGTAACTTGTCCCTGTGTTTAATACATCTCATGAGTCCGGGTGTGATCCATGGTTGGATGTTACGTTTACTGCGAGAAATTTTGACTTCGTGTGTGTGTGTTTCTATTAATTTTGCTAAGGTTCCAATAAAAGAGTCAGCGACAGAAGCTACACACTGTTGGTTAAGGGTATTAGTCCAATCTATTTTAGCTACGTCAGTGGCTAAGTCGTCCTCGTTTAATTTGAACACTCGTCGTTTTTTATTGCAGCTAGTGTAAGTGTTTTTAAGAGGTATGTTTGCTATTACTATGTCGTGATCTGTGATGGAGCTTTTACAGACTATGCCTTTTGGTTTGGTATTGCACTTAACAAATATGTGATCAAGACAAGATTTTTGTCTGGTCGGTTTGGTGATGACGGGGAGTAAGCCATATGAGGCCAGAAGGCACATATAATCATGATGTTTATTATTTGTGGTGCTACATATATCAATGTTGATGTCTCCGGTGATAATAAGTGTCGGATATTTATTTGCCGTTTTAAGAAAAATGTCTAGTGATGCGATAAAATTTGAGAGGTTCGTAAAAGATGGTGATCTGTACAGTCCGAGTATAGCCACTTTATTGTTAAGAATTAAAAGGAGGCTGTCAGTATCCAATATTTTAGATTCAATAGTAGTTACATCGTAGTTTGTTTTTGTGAAGATGACTATCCCACCATTTTTATTATTTTGGGTATTCGTTCGTGTCACATTATAACCAGGTAAGTTATCCAGTATAGAACCTTCGCTTAGCCAGCATTCAGTTAGTACGACGGCGTCAATGTTAATATCGAGTCGATTGAATGCTATTGAGAAATTATCAAAATTGCGTTGAAAACTTCTGATGTTATAAGAAAGTATTTTGAAGCTAGGCTCGGAATCATTTGTGTACAACCTGCATTCTTCCAAATTTTCGAGGTCGTGACAATCTATTGCAGTAATTTCCTCTATATTTTGGATAATGTCAAATGAAGCCATGAGCATATTTGCTGAAAAAAGCTGAGGAAGTACTGTGTATAGGAAGTTTAGTTACGACGACATGGTGTGGAGTGGATAATTGCAGGTAGACATAAGTGGGTAAAATTGTGTTGGTGTGAGTGTGGTGTGTTTTCATGATATAAGAGCGTTTGTGTAGTAATTGGTGCGGTTGTGTTAATACATAACGTAAACTGGTAAGTAATAAAAAAAATATTACAATGTAAAAACTAATAAAACTAGAAGTAAAACTAGAAATAAAAATAAAAAAACGGAACTGTGGCGGGTGACTCTTAGTCACGTAATTCAGCTGAGGGTGAGGACTGATGAAGCTCCATGGTCGACGGGCCCAGATGGAACTCAAGGTCTCCGATGTTGCGTACATGAATAGGAGGGTTGCCTTCCTGTTTCCGTATAAGAATGGCACCATTCTTATGCCAGCAGTAGCGATAACCCTGTTGCTTTGAAGCCAGCTTAGTGGCACGAAATAACTGCCGGTTTTCTTGTGTTAGTCGCTCGTTGAAGTATACATTTCTCGAAGGCCCGTCTATTTGCATATCAGAAGATGTCATGGTTTTTCTAGCTTTGGCAGCCTTTAGAAACTCGTCACGTTTGTGGCGGCGAACAAATCTGACTACAAGCGGACGTGTAGGGGTTTCAGCTGTAGCTTTGTTTTCCTGGCGACGCGGACCCACTCTTGTAGCAAAGTCAATGTCATGATCCTCCACCGTTACTCCAAATTTGTGTGCCATAACTTGGATAATGTGATGCGGGTTCTCATTTTTGAATTCATTCACTCCAGATATTTCCAACTCGTTCCGAATATATGACTGGGCTTGCGAGTTTAGTTGCTCACGAAGATTGACGATTGTGCAGTTTAGAGCGATGATTTCCTCCTCGCGTTTTTCTAGAGTTTTAATTCTTGCGTCATACTCATCCAGGCGGCCGTAGCAGTGAGTGAGATGGTCGCTCAGTTGTTTTATGTGAGATTTCAGGTCTCCCATGTCACCTCGGAGTAATTTGATTTCAGATGTCAGTATGCTTAAAGTATCAGAACTGCCGTCGGACGCAACAATTGGCGAACGAATAATCATATTTGAGGAGTTACCTGTGCCGGGTGATTTTTGCGACGTGCTTGGGGAATTAGATCCTTCAGAGCTTGGTACAATATTTGAAGTGGCGTGCTCATCGGTTGCGGAGTATCGAGAACTGGAAGTACCTTTATCCGGTTGCTTAGTGTGGCAAAATTGACATATCCAGCAATTTTTATTTTCTTCGGTTATTTTGGTTAGGTTTCCGCCTTTTATACAACTGACGTGAAAAAGTTTGTGACATTTCGAACATTTAGCGTTCGTTGACCTTAATGGCTTAGTGCACAACGCGCAGGTGTTCGCCATACTTATTTTTGTTTACAATTGTTCGATAAAGTCGTCGCTAGTCACGGCGTTTAGTGTAGCACGATGACAGTACAGCGATGTTTGGATTGAAGGTAAGAGTTAGCGAAGGTGCGCTTCTTGGAACTTGCGTGTTTAGAGGGTCACCTTGTTACACGCGTCTCTTACGCGTGCTGATAAAAGTACATAAATCGTGGGTCACTGAGGTCACGTAATCACTTTTAAACACAAAATTTTGGTTTGTTGATTTAAAGTAAGAATACTGTAGGTTTTTACTTTAAATTTAGGCGCGTCAAGTGATACAAAAAGTTTGTGTGGTACAAAAAGAGACACTTCGTTCGCGGGATTTGAACTCGAGACGTCCCACACTGCAGTCCTTTAAACAACGGTCTAGACAAACTCTACATGTGACAAGGTGGTGAATTTCTTATTTGCTTAGTTGCGTTTTTTTCTTAAAGTTCGTTATGACGCTAATTCTTGGAGTCAAATTCAAAAAACCGACGCGAAGCTATATATTTTTTTCACTGTTATTCGTTATATTTTTGGCACCTATTTTATTTACTGTTTTGTTTTGAAAAAGGGCGAGTAGATTATTTTTGGTTTTTATACATTTTAGAGTCACTTTAACACCACAAACACTGAATTTGCAACTGCTCGTAGTTCGCAATTTAAACACGTTATAACTCAGTCTAAGGTGAGAGTTCCATGAAGATAACGATATCTCGGAATATTTACACTGTCTGGATTATTTTAACATTATGTTTACTACAAAACTATCACTTAATCATTTTTTTCTATTTAATTACACGGAGCGGGTTGTTTACATGACGGCAGCGCCATCTCACGAATAAATGTTTTTAAGTTTTGCTACTAATTATATTAAAATATCAAGAATAATTATAGAAACCAACGGGACCTTCAGAATTTTGATTGTTAAATTAATAGAGATTTTATTCAGTTTTTTCTTTGTCCTGTAAACTATGTCAAAATGGATTTAGCAGGTTAACAACTTAGGCCGACGACTTTATATTCTTACAAGTGGGGAAATTTTATCATGGCAGCCGAGGCGAATTTCACCCGAACCGTACAGGTCCAGATTTCAGGTTTGGTCCCATAGTAAAAGTTGTTTGTTATCATGACTACAATCACGTGTTTAAGTATCGTTCACTAATTACCAGTCACCCTATATATACTGAGAAGGTACAGTCAATATATTAATGTTTTTAAATTTATCTCTGAGGGAGTTTCTGGGACCTAATTCAAAACAAAGATTGTCTGAATATCGGCGGCATTTCCCCACAATAGAATGCCGTATGCCATGACACTGTGAAAGTAGCTGAAGTAAACTAAACGGACTGTCCCTAAGTCAGTTAAATTTCGAATTTTTCTGACAGCGTATGCTGCAGAACTAAGTTTTTTAGATAATTTATCTATATGAAACTTAGAAGAGTTATGCCCAAAAACACTGTAGTATCTTCAGGACTCAACTTTGTTTGTAAACTAGTTTCTACTTGCTTAATATCGTGAACTTAATACATTTAGTTTTTTTTTTTCAATAAGTAGCAAGTTTTCTTAGAGAATAGCATCACTGGAGGAATCCGTCTAGCTCATCGCGCCATATCCTTCGCGGTCTGCCGCGACCCCGTCGCACCGTCTTAGGGCGCCAACTGTGTACTATTTTTGCCCACAGTTTGTCGGGCATGCGGCGAACGTGTCCTGCCCAGTCCCATTTCAGTTGGGCAGCCTTTTGAGCCATATTAGCTATTTTGGTTTTGGAGCGCAGCGTAGTGTTTCGAACTCGATCCGTTAATTTAACACCAAGTATACTGCGCTCCATTGCTCGTTGGCAAACCTTGAGTTTGGACTTTTGGATATTAGACAAAGACCAAGTCTGTGCGCCATAGGTCAACATAGGGAGAATACACATGTCCAATGAGCTTTTGTTTTAGTGTCATGGGCAATTCACCTTTAAATAAGTCTTTCATGGACCAGTAGCTTTTCCAGGCGTTTACAGTTCGTCTTGCGATTTCTTTTTTAAATAATCTTGAATAATTTCTTAAGTACAAACTAAATTCAGCAGTGTTAACATGAACCCTTTCATCATACAACTCATAAAGCTCAGTGGTAGTCCACTCACCGAAAGATGCATTACTATTAACTGCAATAGTCTTAGGTATAAAGGAGGAATTAAATTGCTTACAGTAGTTAAAAAAACCTTCATATTCATGATTGATATCATCTGAGGTTGACATCATTGGTAGATTATAATTATCAGCGTACGAAACCAATATTTATTGTTTGGCCTACAGGTAGACATTTCAGGTCTAGGTGTCTTGTGCGTAAGTTTAGGTACATGTTTGTGAACACACCTACGATACAGGAGCAACGTTTTTTAAAAAGAAGAAAAAAGGGACAACGGTTTTCTGACTGAGATTTTAATTGAGCAGGCATGTCTAGTGAATATGGGCGCTTATGTCATTTTTCTGTATGGTAATGTGCGGCCATAAAGTCTATAGAGCTCATTTGGTGAATGCCTAAATTCAGGAGCTCGTTATTACCTGTATGGAGTGGCCATTGCAGCTCGCAGCAAGTGCTTATATTCTCTTTGCTCGCAGCAGTCAGCACAGAAAACTCGAAATGCAAAAAATAATGCAAGGGTTGAGCTCAAGAGGTGTAATAATAGCCAATTAAGTTAGTAGAATATACAATTTAATTGGATGATAAAAGAATATGAATTTATTTATTTAATTTAAACATAACAAGTCAAGCCCATTTACAGCATTTAAACTCGGACAGAAGTACAAAGAAAACAAAATAATCTATATATATAAAAGAAAGTCGTGTTAGTTACACTATTTATAACTCAAGATCGGCTGAATCGGTTTGGCTGGAAATTGGCGGGAAGGTAGCTTAGAACCAGGAGAAGGACCTTGGAATAATTTTTATTCTGTTAAATAATAGTAAAAAATAATTCAAAACCTGCTCATTTATAGGGTAGAGCGGGAGCGAAGCCGCGGGCAAAAGCTAGTAAAATATAAAACAATAATTAAAACTTAAAAACAGACAAGTCACAAGTCGCAGAGAGCGTTTAGGGGTAGGTACTTAGGTACCTATTTAACAAATATACATAATTATGTACTCGTACTTAATCGTATCGAATTGTAAGGTACCACTAAGCACCTTACCATTCCATACAATTAGGTACCAGAAATGGAGAATATAATGATCTTTGCTCTTATGTACTTTCACAATCTGTATCAATTGCTATTGACACAATAGGATCGATTTCAGAGGCTATCACGCGTTCGAATTGTTCACGTTTCTCTTTGCTGGACTTGATGGCTTTCAGGTAGGCGTCATTTCGATTTCGTAGTCGTTTTCTAGGTTATGCAGCCACAGTGCGTGATCAGAGGAAATTAAATCAATTTGTTTGCATTACTTTATCTCAATGTCCATGTGATCATAAGTGAGCACTGCTATGTTTAGGATTTTGTTCCCTTGACTGGTCGGGCGAGATGGAAGATTTGTGTGTATTATTCTACAGTCACTTTTGTTGTGTATATATCTCTCAATACGATGCCTATTGGAATACGGAAAGTATAGCCGTTGTGGCGCCTTTCTAACCACTCCTCAAATAGGAGTCTTACTGCCGCGATTTTGGCATGCCCAACGCTTGATTGCGATAATCATTGCATCCATACCTCCATGAGATCCTGCCGGAGATCTGATCGCTGTGCCCAGATTTGTCACCACAGCGGAGTTTCGCTTGCCACTTGCCCTGGGGCTCGCAGCAAGATCTCTCGTGGAAGTCACATATTTTCCGCATTTGCATAAAAAAATGTGTACTATTGTTATTAATTTTTTGTTACTACTAACGAAAAATGTCGCGCTCCCGTTTTCGTCCAGTTATGTTATGATTATGACCCATTCCCCTGATAGGTCATAACATAACTTACAGTTTTTATATCTACGTGCTTGACGACGATGTTGTATGTACAAAACGTGTTTTGTGTTTTTTTATGTGCTTATATTACTTACTTACTGATTAATATCAGTCATCCACAACATACCTAAATATTACAGTTTCACGAGTTTAACTTATTTAAGTATTTAAAGAACTGTACTTAACACATTTATTAGCGAATCGAAATTTTTGTGGCGCAGTGTATATATTGTCCCATAAAGGCACATTTTTTTTGCAGCAATAGGCAAAATAATAGGGCAATAACATAGCGAGAAAATAAAACACCGATGATTTTTATTAATTTATTACTTAAATACATAGTCACATTGTGTCTCATTAATAACTAACAAAGAAATAATAACGGCAAACACCGCTCAAGTACGGGGTTTATTAGACCTAGTAGTAGGAATACCTACATTTACATACCTTAGAATAGATACAAGAGTAACTAACAAACTTCATCAATAATGACTAGTAAATTATTGAATTTTTGAGACATGTATAAAAAACACTTTGATAATTAGGATTGGAAGTTGTCTTGCGTTTTCTATCATCACCACTAATAAACGCACGAAGAAAATCACAATAAAACATACGACACGACATCATTCATCTCAAAAACAGGAACAAGCGAGTATTAAGCAAAATAAATTACAGATAAATACAGAAATGCGATGTAACGAAAAATAACTAGTGATTTGATGCCCGATTAGATGAAGAAATGCAAAATGTGCCCAAAATAAATGTCCAATCCAATTGGCTAAATTTAAAAAGCGGGTGTGTAATGTGGTGTGGGGTTCGTTCGTTCGCGGAGGCATCAACTCTTGGGCATGCCCTGGGGCGTGGCGGTCTCCACCATCTTCTTGTACTTGCCGACGAGCTCGGGCAGGTCGTAAGCGATGGCGACGTCGAGCCGTGTGATGGGGCAGCCCCGGAAGTACGTGCACGTCGCCGACAGCTGCTGGAACTCGAACAAGGGATTCAACCGGAAGAAGTCCCGGTACGTCTCGGGGTCGGGCAGGTCGTACCTGGAAACACGTGTTTTTGATAAATTTTTAATTTTCGAATTAAAAAGTTACCAGTACCCCTAAAGTTTAACAGGTCAAGTTAGTTTTAATTTATGAACACATAGTTAATTTTAATATATTTTTTTAAGTTAGTTTTAATTTATTTATGTTTTTTGTGGACACTAAAAACTAATCGTTAAAAATCCATAAAATTTAGTAGACATTCACAAGAAGGAAATGAGAATGATAGGCTGATAGATATAGGTAAAAATGTTCTAAGTCGAACATCTTCGCATGAGTAGTTTTATGAACAATAGAATACTTCCCACATCGCGTCTAACTCTATTTTGGCGATGAATTTAAAAATACTGAACGGATTTTTGTGTCGTCGCCAATGGATAGAGTGAAGACTAGGGAAGGTTTAGGTGTCTAATTTGTTTATGCATTTTATAATAGTAGAGAAAAACCGCGAATATCAAAGATTTGTTACACCCGTGAGAAACTGGGGCGAGGATTTTGTAAATGATAAATAGATAATAGAGCAAAATTACCAATACATACCTGGAAATATTCGTGAGTGTGCTTAGACCCTCATAGATGTGATAGTTCTGAGGGTTTTCAATGATGGCGTCGGCGATGATCTTCCTGTTGCCGAAGATCGTCTTGTGGTTGTAATACGTTGTCAAGTAACAGTCAACCATCTTCGCGTGGTTCCTCACGCGAACCTGTTACAAAAGTTAATCGACTATGAACTTCGTAAATACCTAATGGGCACTGAAAATATTTCTTAGTCAAAAGAAAAAGATTTAAAGAATTTTCCAGTGATTTTTTAGATAGACTTTGAAAAATTTTCAAAGTCCTCATTACAATTAAGAATTTTTGAAGCTTTGAATACGGTTAACTTTCGATCGTATATATTATTTAAACAAGAAACAAGATCTTTTTTATTTTGTACATTAACTCGATTAACAAACATGTCTACTTACAGCGAATCTCCTAGCGCTTGCAATCTTGTTCTCAATGCGCTTGTCAATGGCTTGCCGCAAGTCTCTCAGGAGCTCTCTCTCCTGGGCTTGCAGCAGTCTTACGGGTGCTCCTGCCTCGTACGGCATCGACCACAGGGATACCGTGTACATTACCGGAGGCTGCGCAGAGCTCATCAGCGGCGAGATGTTCCAGATGAGCGCGGACTGTACCCGCATCAGCTCTTCCGGCTTCACCGTGTCTGCTTTGTTCAACACGATGCGTGTCTGAAGGATGATTGGAAATGGTACATACTTTGGAATTCATAATAATGTTTTGTTTTAACTTTTTTTGTCAAATTAGAAACCACACGTAGTTGATGTAACCCGAGTTTAAATATTACGTAAAGCCGAAAAAGTTTTGAGAACTTTTCCGTGACTTTTATTTAGAACGTTATAATTACACCTATTTATAAATAGTTACTTACACTTTATGTGCCGCATACTAACAATTAATTCCATTGTCGATCAAAATATACCTGGCACCTGGGCCAAACTGAACATTAGTAGGTGATGATAGAGTCACATACTTAGTACTACTACTGGACGTACGTATGCTAACATTCAGATGATGCATACGCATTTGCTTTTCCCATTAACATGGCACTATATTTATTATAGACGTTACATCGGGTGCGTTACATTCTTCTTTCACTGTTTCTATGTGTCCATAAATCTATCATAATAGTTTCTTTTGGACGTTTACTTTAGGTATTAGCATTTTTCAAATGAACTGGTTAATTTACCTGAGACTCCCTGCCTTTGAGTTGGTCGAGTATTGCTTCTGTCTCGGGACCGACGTCTAGTTTGGAAGGATCGTAAACTAGGAAGATGATGTCGGCGCGGTCGATGAACCACTGGCAGGCGTCGTTGAAGGGGAACACACGAGACACTTGCTTCCTTACTTCCAGTATTCCGGGAATTTCTACAATGTTCACCTGGAAATAGATATTTACCAAATTACCACTCATGATTGGGTACCTCCTAAGCCGTACTCATTTTAGAGATTTCGTTTGTTGTATCACGGTGCTGCGTTTTCATCCCATCATAGTAAATCAATTCCCATTTCTTTGTTTAATCAAACCGTAAAAGTTTCCACCTAGTTTGATTATTAAAAATATTTTATTTTTCTGCTTAAACTTTTTTCTTCAAGTCCAAATTTAATTTACCTTTTCCAATATTTTGCTCGGATATTTCAAGCCCCTCAGACGCTCTTCCAGACCTTGTCCGAACTTTTGAAGCCCCGAGAAAGTCCAGTCAGCGGCCAACTGAGTGCCATCTAACACTTGTGGTTCTTTGCCGTGCATTAGAATGTTGAAATATGCAGGTGATGGTTCCGCCCCTAGAAAACGAAAAATTTGTTATAGTTCACGATATTTTCATAAACAGTTTAATGACTTATTCGCTGAAATAGAATACCTTACCAGTTCTTAGAGACCATTCGGTGAATTCAAGTCCGGTCAAGTAGTTCAAAATGCTAGATTTTCCACCGCTCCAAGGGCCCATGAAGAGTACCAAAGGCTTGGAGAAGATCTCAGGATCACCGAAATGCCTGTTACTTAGATCCCTGTACTTATAAAGACCTTCTAATGGTTTTATTGAGCTCTCGTATAGCCTCTTCAAATCTCTGAGTACAATATCGGCAGATCTTTCTACGGTTAGCTCATCTTCACTCGCTTCTTCATCTAATCTTAGGATTTTGGTAATGTGGTCACGTGATCTTAAGTTCTCGGGAATATCAATGGTCTGAAATATGCAAAGAGTTCAGGACGTTGTGTAATTTATGTACTTACAAATACTTAACTAATTTAATATACATAAAAATAACTTAATCGATACATGTATGCTTATCGACCTTTTCCTCTACAAAGAGCATAACTCCAAATATAATAGGTTTGGTGATAAGAAAAAAACAAAAACAGTTTTACGAAGTGAGTTTCAGAGATTCATGAAAATGTTGAGGCGAGAAAACCTGCATAATAAGTGCCTGTTCTCAAAATGTCTTTATGCCCTTTGTAGCGTCGATATACTAACTAAAAAGAAATACAAACGCATATAAAAATAATTCACCAGGCATCAAAAAATACGTCCACGTCGCTGTCAACGGGAACAGTGCCCAGAACACTATTCAGTAGTTACTTAACACGTAACAACACATTCGGATTTCGTAAGTAATTAATCGTTGGCTATTCTTATCCATTTGCACAAACTACTACACAATTATTAAAAATATAGATTTTTAAGTATGGTTCACATTATATTTGCGAGATTAGCGTGCCAAACATGACGTCAACTAGCAAGTACAGATTCAAAATAACACGAATGAGTACTTACAATCAACAAGTCTTCCTCGGGCGCTCCTTCTTCCTCCGAAGCTTCTTCATCAGTAGCTTCAGTTTCTCCCTCACCAGTCTCAGAGGCCTCCTCGGATTTCTCTCCATCTACCTCTTCTTTGCTATCTGCAGCAGACTCATCTTCTTCTTGTGACTTATCTTCTACCCCTCCTTCAGCTTCCTCCACAGACGCTTCTTCTTTTTCCTCAGAATCACCTTTCTCTTCTACTGATTCTTTGTCATCTGCAGTTTCCTCTGTTTCTTCGCCAGAATCAGCTTTGTCTTCTCCAGAATCGGCTTTATCCTCTCCAGACTCTTCCTTTTCTTCTCCTGAATCATCTTTATTCTCTCCTGAGTCGTCTTTGTCTTCGGCAGTTTCGTCCTTTTCTTCTTTAGATTCGTCTTTTTCCTCTACGGATGATTCTTGTTCGCCGGACTCATCGTCAGCTTTTCCTTCGTCGGATCCGTCATCTTTACCTTCTTTAGAGTCTTTTTGTTTACTGTCTGCATCTTCTTGAGATTCATCAGCCTTTTCTTGAGATCCATCGTCATCTTCTTTTGTCTTGTCATCGTCGTCTTTATTTTCGTCAGACGCGTCGGCGACTTCAACAGACTTGTCATCATCGTCTGCTGATTCTTGACTAGCATCGGTTTCTTTACTGTCTTCTTCGGATCCTTCTTGGGATTTTTCGTTACTTTCACCCTTAGCCTCGTCTTCTGCTTCACCACTGTCTAAAATGAAGAAATTTTAACTACATTGTTTATTTTATAATTATATTAAAACTATTGTCTTTTGTTCTAAATAATGTATACTATAATAACCATGACTTCTAAAACTTGTATTAGTTTAAAATAAACAATTTGGCAATAATATTGTTGTTTACGTTCACCTTGGTCAGCTGCTTCTTCATCAGCAGATGCTTCTTCTTTACTGTCACCAGCCTGTTGTTCGTTGCTGTCCCCGTCGGTGTTGTCTGCCGCGGCTTCTCCTGAGTCAGTGTTTTCAGATCCAGCTTGTAAATCTTCGACGGACGCTTGGGGCACGTAGGGCTCATCTGCTATTTCTACTGATGGTGCATCGTCTTCTCCACTATTAGCTGCTTCCCCACCACTCTCTGCTGAATCATCTTCTTTGGTATTGCCTCCGTCGTCGACACTTACTTCATTGCTGTCGTTTTTTTCGGCAGAATCTGTGAACATTATGTATTGTTCTTATAGGAAAACTTTTAAAAAGGTTATTATTTGTTAGTATTACTTTTGAAGCAAACCATATGGTGGAAAAGGTATTCTAGTATAATATCGCGTCTTATAGACCCATAGGTATCTTGACTACTCTCGACTCAAGCTTAGTTTAGATTGTGGTTCACATCATAAGGAATATTAATTACAATAACTTGGTTTCTTAAAGATATTGCTTTATATCCATCAGGCCCTCTTTTTCCTCAGAAACACTGGAAACACTGTTGTAAGTTTCTTTTCCACTAGGTTTACGTAATGATTCATCCGATTTGTCCGTCCTTGACTATCTCTGCAGTCGTCTCAAAGTCATAATTTCTTATTAACAGTCCGTCACATCTCTAGTTTGACGCTCTCAAGTGAATTTCTACGTAGCGTGGTTATAAATACAAGTTTAATTTTAGATGGCCCAGCCTCAATACGTTTTAGAGGACAATGACTATAAAACAACATTATAATATTTCAGCGCATGCCTTATGTCTGAAATTTAATTAGTTTGTTATAGATTCTAGATATCTCAAATGTGTGCGATGCTTTTGCTGTCTAGATTAGTATAATACGGTGCAATCATAAATATTAGCGGCACTCAACCTGTCGTTGTCATTAATGATCTATTTCAATCATTTAATCATTTTCTAGGATTATCAAATGTATTAGCGAGTATAATTTGAATGTCTAATTTCATCGACTACCTATATCATTTTCACAGTGTACTCGTAGCCAAATCAAACCAAAGTTAATACAAGTTACAATGGAAAAATATTTGCATGATCTAGTGGCATCTATTATTTAGCCTACGACGTTAATATCGATGACGCGCCTACGTCCGCGCAATTAAAATAGCTCCGACATCTCAACACCAGCAAACTTGTGTCAATCCGAGATTATTCCTGGTTCCACTGAGGTCACATTTAATAGCGTTTACTCTGAAGTTAATGTATATCGTACAGTAACAGTTAGAAAACTATTCATGGATGCGTGGAATGAAATATTTTAGACGAACCGATTTCATGTTATGGGGAAATTTTTATTCTAGTTCGTTTTGAATGCAAGTAAGTAAAGCAAAAGTTTTAGAGAAAAAGAGAAAAGTATCTATGGAGGAGGGATCAAAGAAAATATGTTTAAAATGAGGGTGACTTCTGAGATTTAGATTAACAGGGAATTCCATATAGGTATCCTGAAATAAGAGCAGAACGATGATAAATTATTGCAAGCTAAAAGCCGACGGAACCATGCCACCGATTTTATCATATCGCAGCTGATTGCTGTTGCGATAGTTGAACCTACTCCATAACTTCTGGAACCTTCAACTAGACTTGGATAATTTGACAACATTCACATTGTAGCAAAAAATGCATGTGATGTTGAAATATAGGTTTTTTGACCATGGTGATTGTAGTGTTGGTCCTTAGTAAACTATTTAGGGTTGACATCAAATCTTGATATTAATGTGTAAGAATGCAGAAAGAGAAGTTTAAAAAAACGTCGTTGTGGAATTACCGTGGTGTTTTTTTTTTGGCCCATTGACCGGGTATATAGGTAGGTAGATACAACGTTATTACATACATCGTTGTTACTCAGATAATAATAAATCTCATTAATTTTTTACTGTTTAACGAAATTTAATTCTAATTCGTTTTTATGCCAAATATTTCATGAATACTTTAAAACTTAAAAGTTTTTCTAACAAATGACTCATTTAAAACTTTGATACTAAGGATTCGTTGACTACAAATAACTAGGTAGTAAATTACTGAAAAGCAATTAAAATGCTTTTACCTGGTTCCACATCTCCTGACTCGAGCTCTTTAAGAGCTTTCTCGATGTATGGCCTGCATTGTGACTCAGATGGTATTTCGTCGTCAGCTGAAAATAATTTATAATATTATTTAAAATTAAGTTTAACCACCTTGAATACTTATCCTTGAGAACACCTGTCCATTCAATAAAGAAAAAATATAGTTCAATCAAGTAGAAAAGATTTTAGGTATCGAGCAACAGATGGCCTCGAAATTCATTCTTCGTCTTTATTTAGAGTTTCCATCAAGACATCCATAACTGTAGGGGCCCAGAAGGGTCGAAGCCTAATCTGGGGCTCTGGGGAGGTATGAAAATGCATACCAGGGCCCTGGAACCAAGTCAAAGAAGGAACAGGGTAGGTTTTTCTAGTCAGTAAGAGTCTGACACTATCTCGCGCTCCGCCCAAGGGCGGGATTTGTCATTGGATGATTTTACCTACCATAAAAAATAAATAAAGACATCCATAATTATAGTTTTCTAAAATTCTCGGTCCTCTATTATGTGGGTGAATAACATAGATTTGCAGCGTGTACAGACACGAATGCAATGTAGTCACCCTTTGTAGTCACTCTTGATACTCTAGGTTAGAGGAGGAACGGAGTCAACCTAGCACATCCACGTTGCGTCTAAAATGTATTCATGATGTAATTATTTACTTATCCGTGTCTGCTTCTAAAAACGAATAGATTGTGCTTGCTGGGTAAATAATAATTTCATTATCTTTGTTTGGAAACTGCTTTCAACTCAGCTTCATACCCTTCTCCAAGTAAAGTACCTTGATTTTGGTAAAGTAAAAGAACTGGTATGTAACCAGTCTCTTTTACTTTAGTCGGGCACTTCAAAATATCGATCTTTTCTATATGTCTACTCAATGTTTTGCGACCATTAATAAAATTATCATCAAATCATAATTTTATCATCACATGCTCTTGCGTCATTACCTACCAGCTGTAGATACGTCAAATTGTGAATCACCTTCATTCCTCAGTTTTAAACTATTCATCTACTTACCTATATCCACCAAAGCATGGTAGTGTTTAATTACTTCTTATTAGCTTAATATAATCATATTATACTTTATTCCTATTATTCTGATCCATGATTGTTCAAATAAATTATCTTTACTTTCACTTTTCGGAATCATCCATTGATTTTTTAATGATTATAAAACCATAATATGTAGTTTGACATGTTATTACGATATTAATTTCTTTATTTAATCTTATTGCTTTTATTGCTACGAGTATACATGTTAAGTTCACATTTAACCTTCAGATTAAGATTCCACGTGAAGGCAACCTTTAAACTTCAACTAATTTTATTAATGTTTTGGAGGTCCTTTATCTATATTTATAATATAACATTTATGAAGGAATTCAACGCAGGAAATGAGAGATTCGAAATATTTTTGTGTGATCTTGGATTTTCTCATGTGTAGTATTTTCACCGACAGTTTATTGCCGGCCTTGGTGCGTCGCTCTACAGAGCTGTTTGTGTTTTATGTTGCATGCTATGCTGCCTGACATTAACTTACATGTAGAGCTGACAATCTCTACGAGTAGTCCCTGTAGATATAGCACACTGTTGCTTTAGACCATATGTCTCCTCTTAACATGTCCAAATTTTGTACAACTACCCACACCTATGGTTATTTGCATTTTTTCTGCGGTAGGTAGGTTTCCTCGTTTTTAGATCACATGGATAGGTCTTTTTTCCTCAATAAATCATCTTGTGCCCAAATTGAATAGAGAAGAAATGTGTTTACCACAAATGATGCCGCACTATTTAACGGTAAGACTATAGGTGATCTAGTTGGACGCTAACCAAATACTGGTTTACTGTCTACAAATGTGAATTAAAGAGACTTAGTTCTTAACCCCAGGTCTTACGCTAATGATGAAGGGCAACATGCAGTTATGACGTGACCTAGATCTATGTCATACTTTTATAATGTCGTCACGATCCTATCGTTTTTCACAAGATGGCGACGCACAACGACAAATCCCTGTATTTCTATTTACGTATCTAGCTTTGCGATGTAACGAGGCGGCCGGCGCTCTACCTTCACTCACTCTATCTGATAAACATAGCAGAGAATAGAAAAAACCTGTTAATAACTCGGTCACTAGATCATTTTGTCATACAAAACTTCACCTAAGGTTATCGCCAAAAATAGAGCACATACGTGAGCTTTTTACATAATTTCAGCGCAAGTTACGCCGAAAATAGCAACGATGTAGTGACGCAGAGTGGGAGCGAAGAAGTGCCGCCGGCCCCACTCGGCGAGCCGCCTCGCGCCGCCTGGACTCACCTCGCACCGCCGCGGCGCACGCCGACGCCACCAACAACATGCACAACATTATCCTCCATGTCGTCAATCCTTTGCTCCACATGTTGTTCAAGTTAAGCCCGCTACGCTGGGCTATCAGTCATTTGCACACACACTCGCGCACCTGGTCGGCCGATCTAAAGACGTTGTACACATCTACACTGAATGAGCGAATCCACTTAATACGTTGGCTCAACGCGACTCGCATACCCTCAGGAATGCAACTCGGGTCGAACCCGTAGCCATTAAATCGCGGGTAGAGCTGATCGGACCGAGAGATGTAATGAAATAAATGTTATACGAAAGCAATAAATTATTGAACGACAACTCTATTATTAACCGCGATTCAATGGCTAAAATGTTGGCTGCAGCGGCTCGCGGTACGCGACACTGCACGTAAAGACGACGGACGTACTCTATTTCCGGAGACAGCACAGCATCGCTGGTCGGAGGGGTACTGGCGAGAGCGCGAGGCTCTCCCCGCGCCGGAGCTTTCAGCGATATTCAGCGCGGTACGCGTGCCAAGCGCAACCCACGGCGCCCGCAGCCCGCGCGACCAACCTGCTTCACATCACAACCTGGACGCCTCAATAAAGCTTATTTTGTTTATAATCCACGTGTTTTATATATTATTCTAACCAACAGTTATTCTAATATACGTAACGTCTTGACTATCATAACGAGCCTAAAAGAAACAAACGCTTAAGATTGAGATATAACGACTTACTTATCTTTCCAAATGAAGTTCTGTGGACTATGAGTCAGAACAGCACATATATCACCAGTTAGAAACAGGTGTTACCGTGCCTACCTTATGATAAAAGATCCTCGAATTCATATTAGGTTCGGTAGGTAAATACTGTTCTAACTAAATAACTAATATATCAAATCCAGACCTGACTCTAACATTTCCAAATTGTACTAATGGTTTTCAAGGCTAGTCAACGTATTTTAGAGAAACTTTGTCTCCGTCTTCTATGACGTCTTAACACTTTAATTGTGGTTTAATTTCGTCCAAGATTAGATAATAAATATAATAGGAACGCGCCAAATGGCTTTGAATAACGTAATAAGACAAGCGAGTTGTTGGAGTGCCGTTCACGAAGCATTAATACTTGTCGTCATACAAGATCTGTTGGCAGGAGAGCTGTCTCTGTTGCTGGTGTGAGCGGCCGCTTCAATACATCAGCCTGTCGCTTTCAAAATTACTGCACTTGGTGCAGTGACACCCTCAAAGCCAGGCCTACGCAAATATAGTTTTCATGCAAAGCTATTTACAGATAGTCCTTGTACCGTAGGTGTCATAACAACGCATTTAAGTATGTGTACATACGTTTTACGAGGAAAGACGGATATTTTACTAGGAAATTAAACGTTTTCAGATGTTACGAAGGAGACGTATGACATTTTAGTAACTTCCAAGGTTTTTCATGCTACTACTAGTTATGTTTCCATTATTTCGCAAAGCACCATGTGTACAGCAGTGACGCATACATGGAAAAGAAACGGTCGACCTACAGCAAGGGCGTCGCCAAGGGGGGGGCAAGGCGTTGTTATGGCCCCCCCTAGAGAATTGAGAAAAAAAAAATCTTTATTTTTTTTATCTGATCTTTCACATTCGTGACATTTGTAAAATTATGATTTGTAAAAACTCGTTTAGTTAAAAGTAACATGTGAACAAGTAAAACGCGCCGTCAAGGGAGCCACTTTGGTTTTGGTGGCTTTGACGTTTCACTGGCCGGAAGGAAGGAAGGTGGGGGCAAGCAATATGGCGCCACGCGTATTGTAGGTTTCACTTGCTATACAGCTTCAAAAGCTCTCGACAGGAACTACCTACAATTCATACTTTTCTCATTCTTTGTACTTCCAATAGCCCCCCCCCCCCTCCTGATCATCGGCTAGCGACGCTCTTGACCTATAGTTGCCTACACAGCAGAGTACCTATTGAATACCGTCTACGGCAGCGGGGTTTTTAATTTTATTTTATAGTAAGTATGTTGTTGTGTGCATATAAAGTGGGTGATCGACGGTCGAGCCAATACTGCGGTTTTAAAGAACATCGGTTTTACTCGCGGCTCGTTCGTTGGTGCTGATCGAATAGCGAGTAAAACAGTTTTGAACGACGAGCCGAGTAGAAAATGAAGCAAACACGACAAGCCGCGAGCCAGGTTCGTCGTTCGTATTGTAATGATACACAGGCGAGCTTTACCGACGAGCCATAAGACCGCGGTTTTACTCGCCCGTCGATCAGGGCCTTAACAAACCAAAGCCGTGCATGAATTTGGAACCAAAACAACATCTGTCTGCGCTTGTCCAATGTTACTTGGTGCCGGTGCACACATTTTTTAAATCAATTTTTTTTCAATACATTTACTCGAAAACCACTGCGTTTAGGCACTAGTGCGGAAAAGTGCGCGTGCTCGCCCCCGCCACAATTTGAATGTAATAAAATTATTTCATTTGGGTCATCCCCCACGAGTCGTAAGTGTATTAAAAAACGTCGTTTGACACACGTGCAATTTTGTCACTGCAGCCCTCGGCTCCATAACACACTCGCCTACGGCTCGTGCGAATTCCGCCTGGGTTTTAATGACAAACTTTCTGCACTTGTATCAAAATGTAGTATTTTCGCCTTTAGGGGCAAAAATTATTTGGCACATAAATCATGACATATTTACTTATAAACGCAGGTAATAGAAAAGTACTTATACCTAGTATTCTAAATGTTAAGAGAGTGAAGAAACCCAGATACTCATAAACCGATCATGTGTATAGCATAGCGCCACTATAAATTTATTACGGGATGCGTCCGCTACCAATATCTAGGGCAATAAATACCTGGCACAAGTGGCGACGTTATCGATTGCCAAACATATGTTATTACATCAAAACGACTGACATCTATTGGGATTGCACCAAAAGAAATAAAATGACTGGTATTTAACTAATCGTCTTTATCATCATTCTTCAGATCCACATAGCTATCATTATGGGTCTAGCAATACTTCACTCTTATCAATACTCATACCACAAAATGGAAACGATCTTCGTACGGTGAATATCCCACCCTTACGTTGTTAGTGGCAGGCAGTCGCCTTCTTCTGCGAAGCAGTAATGCTAGCAAAGTGGAAGGCCGACCGCATGCAATCGCCGCCGGGATTCCGATCCCGATTTCCGGCCACCGTAGGCGCGGGCTCGCGGACGGCGGGCAATGGGTAGCTCCATAGATAGATCCGTGGGTAACTCGCTGTCCGTCCGTCCCGTCCGTCCGGTATCAGACCGGTCCGAGCTCAAGTCGTTTACGGCGCGCACTGTTCCCGCGCGCCTCAAGGAGTTGCCAGCAAACTGTAGGGGCCCAGCAGGGCCGAAGGTTATATGAAAATTTCACCCGGGGCCCTGAGACGAAGGCAATGAATGGAACAGAGTAGGTTTTTAGTCAGTAAGAGTCTGACACTATTTCCCGCCCCAACCAAGGGCGGGATTTGTCTTTGGTTGATTTTACCTACCATAAAAAAAAATCCTCTGTCCGGACTAAGCTTTTTGCCTCGTCGTTTACACAGCTTACATCGAAAGACTTTAACAATTTACCTGTTGCGATCTTCCCGTCTGTAATTTAGGTGTCTTCAAGGCTAGAGTGAATAGTAAACTACTGCGCCTCACTATCAACAATTGCATCACTGCTTACCATTAAGTGGGATTGCAGTCAAGCACTAATTTATATCAATTAAAAAAAATATCTTCAGTGTGAAATGTGATCTTTTGTTTTCTGCTCCAATTAAAGTTCCAATCCTGTCTCTTAGCAAAGAAAATTTTGTTTACGTAGTATTTTGACGGAGGCAGAAGAGAGCTCTATATACCTACTAAAACATTAGACAAGAAAATGAACTACATTCATTGACATATATATTACTAGTGTATTCTTCATTTACACCAAAAATAAATTACATCAAGAACTTAAAATTAATAGGGTGTCACAATGGGCGGTCTTATCGCTAAAAGCGATCTCTTACAGAGAACCTTTAGGTGGATTTGGCATAGAAGGAGAAAAAGATATGCAGGTAGCTCATGGTCTCAGGCGCGTTTTCATGAATGTGAATGTCCGATTACCTTACCACTCGATGTATCTCTCTGTAATCTGTGCACTCGATATTCTGACCGGTTTTGTCGACGTCGCATAGTGTAGTAAGGGTCAGACTGTCTTACTCGGAAGTGAACTTTAAGACAGTCTGTGTAACTTGTTCAGAATATCGAGTGGTGTATTATTAATCGCTTTGAAGAGTGCCATGCCAGAACCGCGAAAGACGACATTTAAATAATGTTAATGTCAAGAAGTAATTCTGCCATGACTTTAATTACTGCAGTACTATTCTCTAAGAAAACAGCCTTGAGCGCAGCGCTGGCCCAGCGACGAAATCCAAATACGTAGGTTTTTTTTTTAAAGTAGATAATATCATCCAATGACATCCCCCGCCCTTGGGCGGAGCGGGAGATAGTGTCAAACTCTTACTGATTAAAAACCTACCCCGTTCCTCCTTTGCCTTGATTCCAGGGCCCTGGTACACATTTTCATACCTCCCCAAAGCCCCAGATTAGGCTTCGACCCTATTGGGCCCCTACAGTTTGCTGACGATTCCTTGAGGCGCTCGGGATCAGTGCGCGCCGTAAACGACTTGGGCTCGGTACGGTCTGTTACCGGACGGACAGACAGTGAGCTACCCATTGCCCGCCGTCCGCAAGCGCGCGCCTGCGGTGGCCGGAAATTGGGATCGGAATTACGGCGGCGGCTGCGGCGTGAGCGCCGTTGCCTGATGCGGTCGGCCTCCTCCTCCTGCTAGCATTACTGCCTTGCAGAACGAGGCGACCGTCTGCCACTCCGCGGAGCGTCGGACGGTCCGTCGTACATTGCCTTAGGTTTGTGTTTGCGCGAGAGATAACGCGGCCCGCTGCTGCAATGTACGACGAAACGCCCAACGCGCCGCGTGTCCGTAAACACGGCCTTAGAGATTAGCACAGCTGATTTTGTAATTTGACGCGTATATATACCTTCCTAACTATATATTTTTTATACATCTGCAAAAGTGAATTATTTGTGAGACACCCTGTAGGTGCCATATTTTTAACTGGCACTAAAAGTCGCTAAGGGACTCGGAAGGAGGCTACACTTTTGCTCTTGTTTTAAAAAATGCAGTCTTTTAGTGTATATAATTAATATTAATGTAGGAGGCCTGCCAGTGCTGAATCTTCCGGTACGCGGCTGCCACTCCAGAACCTTTTGGCCCCAACTTCCATTTGTTCTGCGAGCAATGTGCCCTGACATTGCCACTATAGTTTGGAGACTCTTTGTGCTATGTCAGTAACCTTGGTTCTCCTGCGGATATCTTCATTTGTGATTTGATCACATAAGGAAACTCTGAGCATAGCCCTTTCCATTGCCCTTTGGGTAAGAAGTTTTAATTACTTGCGAGTGGCAAAGCATGCGCCATAAAACAAACAGACGTAATATAGAATGCATTGACTGAAAGTTTGATTTTGTTCACATCTCTAAGGAGTAGCAGACTGGAGTATTTGATATTAATTTCAGTTTGATATCCCCTCTGCCTCTTAAAAAAAAAACACATTTACATACACACACGCATTTTTACTAACTGTGGTACAAAACCTAGTCCGGAGGACATAGAGGGTCGGGAGGAGTCATTGGATGATTTCACCCTTTAAAAAAGGTACAAAAACTAAAATTATAATAAAGTACTATCAATATATTTCCTGTATCTATTGCCAGCTTGGATAGTAATGCTTTCTCTTTGGGACAGCAAAGAAAACACTAAAAAATTTATAAAATCTTAATTTATTTCTTACAACTATTAACTTACAATTAAACAACATCCATAATGTATGAATGTATGAAATAAAATATAACTCAAGAACTTTATGAATACTTATTTCTACCATGAATGAATGTATATTATATTGAGTAATACAAAGTTTACAACGTAAATTAGTCAGAACGTGCAATTACAATGCAACCTTTTAGATAAAAATTTCATTACACTAATATATCTGTGAAATAAGATAGATTAATAATAAAGCTGAAGAATTTGTTTGGTTGAATGCACTAACCTCGCAAACTACTGTTTTGAATTGAAAAATTATTTTACTGTTGGATAGCCCATTTATCAACAAGGCTATAGGTTATATAACATCATACTACAACTAAAAAAAGCAGAGTAGTATAAAAGGTGCAAGTGAAGCCACAGGGCAGCTAGTAACCTCATAACCCATAATCCTTTTTTATAATTTTCATGAAAGATAAAAAAAAACTGCAGTTCTAGGCTTGCTAGTGATCTATGATAATAAGTTCGTCTATACTCCAGTCTTCATAGGAATGGTCAGGGAGGTATCTTCTGATTATGATGGGGATCTTGCCGTGCTTCAGTTCTTTCATCGCTATTTGTAGAGGGTCTGTTTCACCTTCCAGCTCTACCATTACTGGGGCACACATGGCTATTTGCAATGCTCTTGTACCTGTGAATAAGTAAAAATAAGTACATAATAATTTATTATAAAAAAAAATTGTGGCTGTTTTGCATAAATAAGCTCTGTCCTTCAAACTAAGAAACAATCCTGTATCTTGAAAAACAGGGCACATTCAAATGCACTGATACAGTTTCAGAGATTATGAGTGAATGCGGATAAACATGTCATCCCATACAGCTCCGATTTTGGGAAAAACGCATTTCTGGTTAGGTATTCAATTCCAAGGTTCATAGAATATTGACACAGCAAAATGATTTAGAATTAATACTTAGGAGAATCATATCAATAACTCAACGAGGGTGCAAAATGCGTTACCTATGTATCTGATCAACATAACCTTACCGAGAACTCTCGCCCGTTCGTATTTGGTCATGTAACGCGTAGTAATCCGCTTAGATTTCTCGACTCCTCCACCAGCCTGGCCGGGTGCGAGACACTGAACGTTGTATTCCTCCTCTTGTTCCTCTGTCTCTTCAATATCGTTGTCATCCTCAGCGATATCGTCATAGTCTGCTCCCGCGTCTTCTGCTTCGTATTCTTCATCAGCCATTATATCAAAAGAACAAAGAAGTACAAATAAATTGTTCACTGAAGTTCAAGCTTGGAAATATATAGATAATTTTCTTTTTTGTAATAAAAATATGAGTTCTGTAGAAAATAACACACTTTTGGAGGTTAACTTTCTGTCACTGTCACGAAATCACAGATTGACAAGAAATGACACTTTTTCACAGACTAAATAAAGATATTTTAGCGAGCAGAAAACAATGCTTTTTAAATCTGGCTAGATATAAAACTTTTCGGACGTGATGGCCAAAGAGTAGATAATTGTGATGGCGTGAAACTACGGAGGACGTGGTGATTATGGTTCACAGTACCTTTATCATAAATTGGGATGATAAAGATCGCCAGATTGACCTCACTAGCAGTAGTAAGAGTTGGTAAGAGTAGTAACCTGTAGTAACTTATAATCCTTTCATTTCTTATGTCAATTCTCACGTCAATTAATCATGATTAGAGTAGCAACAGCTCGTCTTCAGAAAAAATAAAACTTCTAACGGCCCGTTCACGAACTTGCCGCTGTGAGCGTGCGGCAACTAACGGCCTATTCACAACTTCGGTCTTAGAGGCCATAGCGGCCTGCTCTCTACTAATCATCTACCGATATCACACCGCTAGCCGCTAAGACCGAAGTCGTGAATGCGCTAGAACCGCCCATTCACAACTCTGGTCTAAACCCCCGTTCACGACCTCACCACTGCCGATTACAGCAGGGGTTTACGGCCCATCAGCAGCGTGCAGTAGCGGCGAGCGGTAAAATCAAATGGAAGAAAATGTTTGAAGCACGCCACAAGTCACCCGCACCGCTCATCCCTTTTAATCAGATTTTTTTACAATAATTTTCTTTTTTAGAAAGTATCGAGTTTAAAGCAAAAACATTCAATGGCTGAAGAGTCTCTTTAGTCTATGAACGCCACGAAATATGTCTTGCTTCATGAACGCACTCTTATCTTTTTGCCTATGGATATAAAAGATATTTTTCCTAGTCGTTGGATATTGGCAGCCTTTCCCTTTCCGGTTCTGCATCAAAGCTGTAACCATGCCGGTGTGTATTTTTATTTATCTGAGTAAATTATCTCGCTGTGTTCAATGATATCACAAGTTTTATGTGTTCTTTATTGTTTTCTGATATTTTCGGTAGTTGGTAACAGTGCCTTACATCGTCAAAATGGAAACTCTGCCTCGACCAAACAAGCGGATACACATGGCAGTACCTGACATGTCAGATGAATAACTAACAAAAAACTTGAAGATTTAGCCAATTGTTTCATAGTTTTAAACGAAATAAGTTTCTTAGAGTTCAAGCAGTGCTTTAAAAGTTCCTTCACCCACATAATTGATTTACTGCGAAGTGACCAAATAACCTAAATGTGCGTGTTGATTTCAGCTCGCAATTGATTTACTGCATCCTTCTCCCGCGTCGGAGAAAAGGAAACACAAGTTGAAGAGGCTGGTGCCACATCCGAACTCATACTTCATGGATGTCAAGTGCCCTGGCTGCTACAAAATCACAACGGTTTTCAGTCACGCGCAAAGGGTGGTCGTATGCGCAGGTTGCTCAACGATCCTTTGCCAACCCACCGGTGGTCGCGCTAGATTAACGGAGGGTAAGAACCTTTATATTTAATACCATACTCATTTCAATCTTCAAGAGCTCTCCATGTTATGAAACTTGACAGTTGTGAAACTGTTATTATTATTACACCACATTGTAAAATTTAGTTTTAAAAGTCTATAACTCAACACAAATATTTGATACTATACAAAACAAGGAGTGGACCTATTCTTTGGAGCACTTTGTGAAAATACTTCAATCAGTTTCCCCTTAATGCTGATGAGCTTTTATTAAATCAATTATTGTAGGTACAATGTACTTATTTGAGTAAATCGTAAAATAAATGCAAAGCATGTTTAATGACATGGAATCTTTGATATTTTGTATGGCATTGGCATGTCAACAATACATCTGAAAGCTATACTCAATAGCAGTCTGTAACCAAATCATCATGCTTTTAATCAGTTTGATTTATTTAACGGTAAAACTGCACTGAATGAATTTTCATTACCTTAATCCTTCCTCACAAATCCCGATACATCTGGAGAGGTGCAGCTTATTTTCTTTCATACATTTGTATTAGACGTCATCTTAAGATCCTCTCTCACACTTCATAATATCATCTATGGCAGACTATTATGTAAACATGTTTATATATGTTTATGAGTAGATCCTTATTTAAGATCTTCAAATAATAAGCTGTAAGGTTGTCTAAATATGTGTGCCCCTAATTTGTCATGTGGCATAAATTCAGGTATAGAAATGATTTCAAATTCTTAATGTAAATTGTGTAATCTTGTAGATTTATTTACATTGCACCTATTGTGCAATAATTTGTTGTATGCTTTGTTGCTACTCTTATCTATATTATAGATGATACACCTACTATACTTTTGTTTTGTTGTTCTATGATATACTTCTGTATTAAACATTGTATTGAAAGTCGAGTTTCAAGTGATAAGGGTCAGTGACCACTGTAGTTGTTTTTATCTTGTAAATTGCAATCAGTGTTTCTTATAATGTTACTCGTAACTTAGAAAGACACTAGTTTCTGTTTTAATCATAATCTTGAATGTTATTTTTTCTTGATTACTGAAGACAACATTGTTCTATTTCAGGATGTTCGTTTAGGAGAAAACAACACTAATTATCCTGGAGAGAGAGCCCATTTAATTTAAGATTCTTTTATTTCCAATGTGAGAAGGTGAGAAATTTTACAAAAGTTTGTTAAAATGGATCCAGACAAGCACTATCAATAAAAGGCTTTTTCAAAGGGAATGTTGTGGTTTGATTCTTTAAAATAAATGTAACTTTATTGTAAATATGTTTATTTTCTTATAACTAACTTCATTGCACATTTTTCCAAAAATATCACATAGTCAAGGAATATCCCTCATACATACAAATATTTTTTATGATACAATTCTATTGCAAGTTTTTTTTTTTGTAAAGTAGCTAGCTTTTACAAAATGTAAAACATTTACACTAAAAGCATGTGATGTCTGCAGGTACAGACTGCTATAATATAATACAGCCTCTATGATAATTTATTTTGGATTTCAAGTACTTCAACAATAAAAACTTAATGGAAAAATAAAACTAGGTAATTCTATAAATATAACAATTAATAATTGGAATTGAATAATCAACAATGTCAATATAAATTCATAACATTTTGTAGTATCTATACTACAGAAAATAAGACTATAAAATGAGCAATTAGCTAAAATTATACATTATTTGCAAAGAAAGTATGAGTCTTTACTAGTTGCGCATGAGGCAGCTCCAAGGCATCATTTGCATTATTTATATCTTGTTTGATAGCTTCTATTAGGTCATCTAATGATTTAAAATTCTTCTCGCCTCGCAAATATCCAACTAAACTCACTTTTAAATTTGACCCATAAAAGTCATTGTCGAATTTGTGCATCACATGGGTTTCCTGAAAATGCAAAATAGAAAAACACATTGAGTGAATAATTGAAATATTGACAAGGTTATGATACCTTGTGTAACACAAATACATACTGTCAAACTGAATAGGGGATGCAGGAGTAGAAACAAAACTTAAAAGGGCATGTTCAAGTTTTTTAACATCTATTTCCAGCATTTTTTTACTCCAGTTTATTCATGAATTGTAATAACATTTGATGCTTAGTTAGAAAAAAAATCCCTAATCAAAGTTTTATTTCTATTCACTGCATTTGTAGGTAATACAGTCATCTGCATATTTCTAAGATTTATTTATTTGTTTATCCTCACATCGGAACGCCTTACAGCAATTACACCAATGGAGCACAATTAGTTCAAGATGTTATACAAATGTCATGAATGTAAATAGAATAGATTAAACCTTTACATGCATTATGTTAGAAAGTATGATAGGTTCTTAACCATGCAGCTATGTAGTTAACCCTAAAACCGCTACCACATGTGGTATCCAACACCCATAAACAGGATGGTCTTGGATATTTGTGTAGGTTTACTTACACTTTATTTTTTGGGACCACTTTTATCCAAGAACAACCTTCATGAAAAATTCAACAAGGAGCGCCCGCCGGCAAGGATATATGAGACAACACCAACAATATTTCGCCTATTCGAGGCAATATGTTGCAGAGGAAAAGTTGCCGTTACTATGTTTTAGGTGAGAATATCATCTAACGACATATCCCGCATTTGGGCGCGAGCGGTAGACAGTGTCTGACTTACCGATTAAAAACCCACTCATAATCCTTCTTTGCCTTTCATACCAGGATCGGGTTTTGCTTTCAGAAACGAACTCATGGCACCAGTAGGCTTCGACTCTGCTGGGCCCCTATGGTTTGCTGACATCTTTTTGAGGCGCGCGTGGAACAATACGCGCTGTCGACGACTTTCGGTCGGACGGCGAGCTACCCATTGCTCGTCGTCCGTAAGCCCGCGCCAACGGTGGCCGGAAACCAGGATCGGAATCCCGGCGGGCGGCTGGGGCGTGAAGGCCTTTGTCTCACGCGTGCGATCTCTTCCTTTACTAGCATTACTGCTTCACAGAAGGAGGCGACCGCCTGCCATTCCTCGCTCCGGACCAAGGCCCGGCGCAAGAGATCGCTGCCGCCGATCACCCCACGAGGACACGGCGGTGCTCTGCCCAAGCGGGGCACACCTCTACCGTATGCTCCACCGTGTCCTCCTGGTGGATCACGCAGTGGGGACACCCGGTCATTACTTCCGCATGATTCCGGAACTTCCCGAACTGACCATTTTCGGTGAGAACCTGCGTCATGCGAAAGGTGAGGACCCCGTGAGGTCTTTGCAGCCGCTCCTCAATGAGGGGACTTACCGCCATAGCTGTTACCCTACTATATTAAATAAGTTGAGGATGGTCAGCTCTATCAAGCAATTATTATTGATTTAGTTTGTTTGCTCGTTACATTCAATCGCAGTAACGAAAGATAGATTATAGCTTACTGAAAAGCTTCATATCAAGGCATTGGCTATTTTATAGTATTTCGGTCCAAGCCTACTTTTTTTTTCTAACTGACTTGATACAGCGAAGCTACTAGGGTAGACGACATGATGGAGATGTACCTATCTATGGAATGACTTGGAAAGAATTTGTAAGTAACACGAACGTGAGAAATGGATAAAATGGTGGGGTGGAGCCTTCACCCAATAAGGGACAACATTTACCTACTTTTATCTTAGATTAAATCAAAACAGCGGTCATTATTGATTTCAGCCTAGTTTCTTTAAGCACCTACTGGATGCGTAGCATACCTACCTACTATTATATTCTCGTATAATTTGATAATTCAAAATGCTAGGTAGACTGCTAAAAGATGGTGTGAGTTTTCCCATGGGCAATAAATATACGAGCTATAGTGCGTCTCACATATTGGGGATGAAACACTGAAGATTGCTGAATAGCTGTAATTCGTTTTTCAATACCGTTACAGTACGCGGCAAATAAGATAATGGGAGGCTGCGCGTAACCATAGCAAATAGTTCAACTTATTTTGATTACAAAATTACGCTCACGAGGTGCTGTTAGTTTCCAAATAATATTGATAGATGGCAACACTTAACTGAAGCAGCACATTTCGATTAATATTATTGGTTTTTCGTTTATGAATAAGAAGCTTGTGAATATAATCATCCCCACTCTGAACAAACTAGCCTTAGACTAACCCCCGTATTACAAGTAAAACTAAATACTTGAGTAAAAGTAACTACTTAGTAATAATTTGTATTCTATAGTTAAGAAAAATTTAAATTTTGAATGAAGTTTTCCAACGTCAAGATTTTACTTAGTAACAAGTAATTACTTCTTTATTATAAATATGGGTATTAGACAGTTAATTGGTTGATACAAAGAATTTTTTTGCGACCCGTAGCGTAGAAGGCGCGGATGCTAATCTCTAAACCACTGCGCATAGAGTACTTTTGTATATTGGTAAACTTACTAACCTATTTTGTACCGTTTTATGACGGTTGATAACTATGTTGTAATTTTATTTCTTTAATTATAATTATTATGTGAACTAGAAGTTGCCAGCATCTCGCCCGCGTTTACCTAGAAAATTGATCCCCAAGAAAAATGTGCTATTCCAGGTCATGGTCTACCTGTGTTATGTGTACGTGACATTCACGAACTGCACACACTTTCATATTATTAGTGTGATGGATATGATAAGTAATGAGTTACTTATTTAAAGGAAGTCGAAAAGTGGTGTCGTCTCGGTGACAGAAAAGTTGTTGTAGATGTCCGTAAAATCGGTTGTCTCATTGTCTGGGAATTCGTTGCAGAGGAATGGGGAAAATGTGATATACAGTAATCTACTACATTCTTCAGCTCTGTGAGTAATCCTCAGTACAATACTCGTAGTTGAACCATCATGGGGGTCGACCTTAAATGCGCAATAACCGATTTTCGGATCTCCATCGAGTTCGGAGGCTGGCTGCGCGTTACGATAGCCGTTCAACTTATTTGCCGCGTACTTCAACAGTTTTGTGAGTTCGAATGCGGATGGCTATATGAGTAGAGAGAGGACCAATAAAGACTAATAGAAAAAGACATGGCGCCAACCTCATATTAATTGGATTAATGACAGTGATAGATATAAATAATGATAATAGCTAATAGCGCATTTACTTTATGTCTTTCGAAATTAGAATTCAAATGTTCAATGTATTTGCGGTTTATAATACCTACGGAAATTTGCTATCAGCCAGTACTATCAACAGTTTCAAATAAAGTGTATATAAGCATGTTACATTTTTAAAAACAAAGACATTATATTTAGGTAATCTAGGCACCTAAGCTATTATAACTACATTCAGTAGCCACCAGTGGCGTAGCTAGTCCCATAGGGGCCCCGTATCAAAAGTCCCCGTATAAAAAAATGGTGCCTTTTACAAATGCTTCGTTTACCCTACGAGACGGTTGTGGATAACATGTTGCGAATTTTTGCCTATTACTACAATTGATACCGCAGATACGGCGGCAGCCACCTAAATATTTTAGTATTTAAGTTCAATTATTGGTCTTGGGCTCTTACTCTCTCCCAATTTATTATTTTTTGTTGATGTTTGACGAGATGAGATGAGATTTGATGATAGGGAATATAATATCAAAATAGGAATATAATCTTCATAATATATTTGGAATAGTATATTAAGGAACAAAATGATAGGTATTGATGGTTGTAGCTGTGAACCTGTATTTTACTTGGAGCTACTGGTTTTTTGATCCCCATAACCCAGTAACTTGATAACATGTCAAGTTTAAGCAAAATTGGTGTCAGATTTTCTGCGTTCATATGACACGTAGAACCGTAATTTCTGAACTGATGCTGAAGGATTCAAGAGCGAGCTCGATAAGACACTGACAATGTTAGAAATACAGTGCTGTACGCCAATACCAGAATTAAAAGTGCGAGCCGAAATGGTCTGGAGCAGGGACTGCATACCGGAAGACGCAGCGTTGGAAGGCTTCCTACATGATGGACAGATGACCTGGTAAGGGTTGAAGGAATCCGATGGATGCGAGATGCTAAGGACCAACCATTGTGTCGACACTTGGGGGAGCCCTATGTCCAACAGTGGACGTCTTTCGGTTGAAATGATGATGAATGAGGTACTCAGAAAGGTACTATGCATAAGAAGGATTGTAGGCCAAACATGTAAAGTAAGAAATGGGCAAATTAACCACCAACATGAGTAGTGGTGGCCGAGTGGTAACGGCCCCGATTTACGAGTTTTAGGTCGCGGTTTCAAACCCAACCAGGCACATTACTTTGAGTAATTTATTTCATCACCACTGCTCTCAAAACAGTGAAAGAAAACATCGTGAGGAAACCGGCATGTCCAAGAACCAAAAATTCGAAGACATGAATCTACCAACCCGCACAGGACCCGCATGGTGGTGGATTACGGCCCATTCGCTCTCTTAGAGAGGAGGCCTGAGTCCCAGCAGTGGGAATGTTATAAGGCTGATGCTATGCTATGGTATGCTAACCACCAATTAGGTCCGCTAAGACAGCAGACGACATCGCGGCATAAAGCTAAGATGACGGGACGAGCTCGACTCCTACCATAAAGACTGGCGAGCACAACAAAAAAACAAAATTGTAGTTGTGGAGAAGGAAATGGAATGCCCAATAGAAAAGAATAGAATATAGAACTTGATTTGGTTAGATGTTAAAGAGGAGGTTTGTTACAAACTTACAAATAAAAAAAAAACATGATTATTGAGCAATTAATTAATAAAGAGATAAGAAATAAGTACATTATAATAAGTTGGGCGTTGATTTTTGGGTATAATGTCTAGATAAGGTTATAAATTGTCGGCCTTTGTTTTTATGACAATGACATTGGAATAGTACATATGATGAGAATTTTAGTCTAAGATTTAAGACTTGGCTTTGGCTTAATACTTATCAGTATACCTAAACTATAATATCTCTAACCAGCAGAAATGAGAGTTTCAGTAAATCAGTCCATGGCCTCATTAAGAGTTAACAAGATGGAGTAAGTGGCTGTAGATGTACGACCCTGGCAGATAAACCCCAGTGCTTGTCAAATATTATAAGCGAAGTAGGCAGATAAAGGATTAAATATACATTAGACTACTTTCATTATTTATTAAGTACCTTCATAAATAGTTAAAATGCACATAGTTTTGTATCATTTAGGACGTGTTTACGGAGACGCGGCGCGTTGAGCGGCGCGGCTCGCACTAAATTCAAACATAAAAACGCGTGTCCCTAAACACTCCCATTCGACTTTATATTATGAAGTCGAATGAGAGTGTTTACGGACGCGCGTTTGCTTAAAATATAGGCGGTGTCCGCGGCGTGGAACGCGGCTACGCACGCGGCTTCGCCCGCGGCATTTTTTGTTCAGGTTAAAACTACTGCGGCGGAGCCCGCCGCGTCCGCCGCCGCGTTTCTGCCAGTCTCGATGTGATTTGCCGACAGCCATGGAGGATGACATGATCGACGACATTTTCTTAGAAGATAATTCTGTTTTAAAAAGTGAGTCTCCGTAAACATTATCGAACATTGCCATATGTTTGTGTTTGCGCATGCAATAGCGCGGCCCGCTGCACGCGCCGCTTCTCCGTAAACAGTAAAAACGCCCGACGCGCCACCCAACGCGCAGGTCTCCGTAAACGGGCACTAAGACATTATGAGCACTACAAAACTAAGGAGATAAGCTGCGACTGATAAATTGTAAAACCAATAGAACTAATTGTAATGCTTAATTACCATAGTTTAAGCTTATCTATGAATGTAAACCAACATTTAAATTATTCAGTTGAATGTATGTCCTTGATAAATCATCAAAAATTTTGAAAAAGCTGAATAAATAAGACATTAAGATCTGTATTTAAAATATTATTAACAGTATTTTAAATACAGAGATAAGAAATGTGTTTGCAAAATTTTGTCTTATGTAATTAATGCCTGCTATTTTAGCATACTATTTAATATTTATCAGCTTTTCATATCTGATACTGAGTGAAACAAAATATAGTTAGCACAGGTGAGAATGTATTGCTATGGAAGAGACAGTCAGTATTTTTTTGTTAATTTTTTGTTGGTATCTTACTACAAAACTATCAATGACTCAATTTATTTAGTAATTTTCCATCCTCTATAATGAAATAAAATAATGGTTAAGGACTGTTATTTACTTACTACAGACATTTGCTTGTTTTGGTAAAATGGACACCATCCAATATTTGCAACCATTTTGTAGATTTCACTTTTGTCTATCTGTGCCCACCCATAGTAAACTCCTGGCTCGAGGTCCTCAGGCAAGGATTGGACTACTTCCAGGGGGTAATTTGCTGTGGAATAATACATTTAAAAAAATAGAGAACCTAAATATATTTATACCTAATGAAGTAAAGAAATATTTCTAGACAATTTTTTAAACAAAATAACTTTAATCATCATCATCACTCCACAGTGATGTTGATGTGTGAGTTCAGTAGTGTCCATGCACTACTGAATTATTAATTTTACCCAATCTGGGTATTGGCCTATATCCAGAATAGGTGACAATCCCAGGTGATCCCAGATTCAGCTAAATACATAAATTAGTATGTATAGAACTACAGAACTCATTTAGTATCACTTCAAAAAAAACAAAAAAATTAAAAATTATATTAGTTTTTCTTCACTTCTAAAATGGACTCTGACTAGCAGATACAATTAAAGATAATTCGAATAAGTATAAGCATTCCCAAAGAAAACAAAAATACAAGAGTTAGTACTACTAATACACTCACAGAAATTAACCATTTTTTATCGAATTACTTCAAGATAATAAACATAAAAACTTGTGTTATTTTTTTTATATTACCTGTGGGACATCCAAGATCTTTAGAGCCTCTTCCAAAACCTTTTACAACTTCTCCTTCAAGAAATAGTGGCAAGTGTTTTTGCGACATGCTTATTCGTCTTATCACAGTGTATAATATAAAAGATAAACAGTCTATTGTACTCGAGTTTACCATACACTAAATACTTGGTAAAATCCTTGAAGATTGAGTAAATACTACACAATTCATCAGTTTGCGGAAAATAGATTTGTTTCTTAAAATATTATTAGTATGACTCCAAGCAAATTAAGCACTGTATATAAGCAAGTTCGCTACACTATAGTAACATGTCTCTTCAATCCAAAGTCTGATCAAGACTGAAATAAATTAGGATTTGTATTACTTTAATGAACAGCGAACAGACGTGTTTTCATTGAATTGATTGACGTCTTTTTGACATGCCGTTTGACAACTATTGACAAGACAGCTGTCTCGACGTTCCGATTCACGGTAAGATCGCTGTTGGCCATTAAAGGCCTATTACACCAATCGATATTCCCCACTCGATTCAAAGACAGACTGTCTTAAACTTTACTTCCTAGTAAGACAGTCTGACCCATAATACACTACGCAACGTCGACTAAGACCTACTGAATATCGAGTGGTGTCATAGGGCTTTTACTACATTGGGCGATAAGTCGATAACGATAACGACTTCCATCTTGGGGCATCCACGATTATGAATTTAATTTATCGAATTATGTCAAGACATTGCCTTGGGGACGCGATTACACGGTGTCTTACTCCTATATTTATGCAATTTAAATTAAACGCGATCGCGAAGCGAAGCGGTGCAGTTGAACGATTTACGGTGGTCTACTGTACTTACTCAACTGTTCTTGGTGGGTGCGGTGCAGCGAGGAGCGAAGTGAAGTGAACACTTATTTATTTTGATATTTTTGCGCTCTTGTGGTGCGGTGGTTTGTTTTTAATATATTATGTATGGCTGAAACGGTAAACTCCTATGGTGCAGTGGTTTGTTTTAAATATATTCTAGCTAAAAAGCGACACCGACAATAATAAAAACCACGTTGCATTAAATTCCTAAACCTCATCGAATCGCGTCACAATCATTTCGTGTGAAATCGCCCACCTTACGACTGTTGGCGGACTGATATGCACAAAACGTGCACAATCAATTGTCACGATATAGAGGTACTATCAGTGGCGGATTAAGCCGATGCGGAGCCTGTAGCAATTGGATAAGGAGCCCCCCTAGGTAGACCTTTTTTATTAAGATAGATTAAATAAAATATTTTATGTGTAATCAGCTGTATTTAGATTTAATGTAATGTAGATACTTTAACAAATTTTTGTTACGATCATGTGGCACGTGGCCCGTAGCATTTGCTACTTTTGCTTTATAGCTAATCCACCACTGGGTACTATTTGTGTAAATAATTGTGTTTTTAAATTATTTCTAATTTCTGTATTATCGACTAACTCCGTTTCGAACTTTTAGTCGATGCTCAAAAAAGTACAGAATAAGTTAAACTTGTATTGTCACTCGTATTAAAAAAATAATCGTACATATTATTGATAGGTATACAGATAATTCAGGAGTTTTATTTCTGTTTTTCTATTAGATTTTTCTCGCAGCATTCATGTAGTCAAGACGATTATATCCTAGTGCTTTTTAGTTAATTAGAAAATAATATAAACATGGTTAAAATTAAGTGAATATGAGTCGCTTCATATCGGATGTTGAGTGTTGTCAATAGCAAGAGTTACGAAGTTACCTTGTACGTTTCATCTTGTTGGAACGATATGGAACGGTATTATTGTTAATACAATGACCGAAAAAGGGTACGAGGGCGAGCAGTTGTCGCCGTCTTGGGATATCGCTGGTCCTTCATCTCTGGCAGCCATCCTGGATACTGTGTTTACATCTACAACTTCTGACAATCAACAGAGGAATGGTAATTACTTACTATAACTCTCGGCACCACAAATTCATTCTCTAGCGAGTCTCAGTATGATAGCTGTTTTATTCATCAACAATTAATTTGCTAATGTGTTAAGTACCTACATTAATTCCATTTATAATTATTATCACAGTTAGTGAACTATTTCTTCTCCTAGTACTTACTATAATATCAAGTTCATCTATTGTAATAAGAATTATTGCAGTGGTTTTTATTAAGTTTAAATATTGAATTGTATTTAAAAAATAGAATAATTTTGAATGTCCCTCACCAAGCAGATGTTAATTTATACTATTCTCATTGTACCTGATATTAAATATACAATTAATTTAATTAAATAACTTGAATAATACACAAAAAGAAAAAAAAGATGGCTTTTTTTGCTCAGCACTGGAAAGGGGCTAACCCTTTCCCGTAATTAGAGATACAATAGAAAGACAAAAGGTGTCTGGACACCGTTATCGCTTGGCACTGAATAACAAAAATCAAATAAAAATAAATATAAAAACAATTTGGTTGACGAAAGACAATTGATTTGTTTACATCCATTTAACACTCAGTACCAGGAACATAAAATAATTTGTATGTATGCTGACAACTTACCTCCGGAGTTATACTTAACTAACTTCTGCCTGCGGCTTCCTCCACATGAAAGTCAGTTTACCCCCTTAGGGGTAGAGTTTCGTAAAATCCATTCTTAGCGGACGCCTACACCCTATAAGGAACCTTCCTGCCAAATTTTAAGTTTGTGAGTGTTATAGTTTCTGACATAATGTTATTAATCAATGAGTGGTATTTCGAGTTTATATACCATAGATAGATTGTGGTTGACTTGTGTTCATGCCCAGTATGTGACTAGCGAGTCCAACTTTTACTGTGCTTAGTATACTTACATTTCAAATTATTGTACAACCAGCCTCCTAGCTCTTAGGCATTTAATGTGTGAACAAGAAAATAAAATGAATATAAAAGGATTGCATTGGCAGTATAGTTAGGGGACTGTCACATTTATCAAGTTATATGAATACTTACCACAAAAATATGGCTTTAGCAATGCTTTTCCTTTTTCCAACTAATAAATTGCCTACTTATATATATAGACATTCTGCTCCTAATAAAGTTCATTAATCCTATTTCTGGAAGTTCTACAATTAGAAAAATTATTTATTATTTATCCAGCAGAAATAAAAAATATTATCCATATGTCAGAAAAAATCTTCATGTTTCTATCAGGGATAAGAAATTACTTACCTAGTAATAAAGGCCCTATGCCTTTATTACTAGGTAAGTAATTTCTTATCCCAGAAAACAAACCATAATTAATAAAACTTAATAAAATTTCTTCAATTTTAGCAAGGATAGAATGAAAATTATTAATTAATTTATATATTATCAAGTGTATATCATATATTGGGTAGGAAAATATGTAATAGCCATCTTACTGCAAGTTTAAAAAAAAATTGACCTTATTAAAAACAGGATAAATTGTAATCAAAAAACAGTTTTTCCGAAAAACATCAATTTTCTTGCTAAGTGTAACAATTTTTCATAGTCAAAGTCAAAGCCATTTATTTGCATTAAATGTGGTAAGAGATGGTGACATATAATATACTAGCACAAAAACATTTTGCCATGAGTTAGCACACAAATATTAAAGTATGATATGTCTGGTGCTCTTAGTAAGCAAAACTCAACATCCAGTTTTAATACAAAATTTCCTTTTAGGAAAAATATCCTTCTGAACTCAGGACAATCAGATATTATTTTTTAAGATATTGTCACTTATATGAACAAAATAAAGGTATGACACAAATTTACAATTGGAATTTCTTATATCCATATATTATTAAGTTTTTTAAGCACAAAATTAAATAACCAACTTTAAAATATAATAAAGGTAATAACAAAAAATAATAATAATTATTAGATACAATCTGGCATAAGTAACAACAAAAGAGCACTGGGTCCTGCAAGAGCAAGACAGTACCAGTGACATATTTTTAAAGGTGAAGTTACCGCAGCCCTTACTCCCTATCTTGATAATCCACCCTGTTTATTGGGTGAGGAGGGATGGCAGGCGGTCGCCTCCTTCTGCGAAGCAGTAATGCTAGCAAAGGAGGAGGCCGACCGCATCAGGCAGAGGCAACGGGGCGCTCGCCCCAGCCGCCGCCGGGATTCCGATCCCGATTTCCGGCCACCGTAGGCGCGGGCTTGCGGACGGCGTGCAATGGGTAGCACGCTGTCCGATCGTCCGGTAACCGACCGGACCGAGCCCAAGTCGTCGACGGCGCGTTCTGTTCCCGCGCGCCTCAAGGAGCTGTCAGCACACCGAAGAGGCCCAGCCTGCTAACTGCAGGCAGGCAGGGTCGAAGCCTACTGGGGTCATGGGTTAGTTCCGAAAGGAATGCTCGACCCCGGCACGATAGGCTACGAAGGAACGGGGTAGGTTTTTAGTCAGTAAGAGTCTGACACTACTTCCCGCTCCGCCCAAGGGCGGGATTTGTCATTGGATGATTTTACCTACCACAAAAAAAAAAAAAAAAAAAAAAAAAAAACCCTGTTTATTGGGAGTCTTTCAATTCATTATCTAAGAGACACTGACCTCTATTGTCATGTGTAAATATTTAGTACATCACAATAATACCCTCAAATAATTGAATCTCTCAAGTATAAGGATATTGATGAGGATAAAATCCCACAGGAAATATTCTAATATAAAAGGAAACAATAATATATTCTGGGACAAAAGAACAACAACTGCTCTAGGATTTAATTAGTTACAGAACATTATTAACCACAATAATTTAAAATTTAAATCTTCCATCATGTCCCATGTTTATACGTGAACTGAAAGTAGGAACTAATAAGAAAAATAAGCCATATTTGATTTCAGAACAAATGGAGTGTGATGCTCTGTTTGCAGAAAGTGATGAAGAAGTAGAAGTGATGCCAACAACATCTGAACTAGTTGGAAGTGTCTCTACTGGAACTGAAGCAAATACTAATGAACAAGCACCAAAACCTGTCTCGTCAAACTATGTCAACTCTACTACCCCGAACCAACCATATGAAGTAAACCTATCATCACTTTCCCATCCTGCTGACTCACACACTCCTGTCCCTGAAGAATATCAACCCTTACCTGATAGTTCCAGCTCGCTCGACTACTCTTTTGGTAATAATAATCCTGACAGTACTGATGGCACTGGCCCAAGGAGAATACCAGATATTAACATTAGATACCAGCCTAAACCACACTCACTTAACCAACATGGCTACTACTTTCCTAACTACGCACACTATCCAGGCATTCAGCCCCCAAGAGAGTATGGAGCTCCTTATCACAACAACGTCATTGTCCTGAGTGACAGTAGAAACTTTTTGCCTCATTCACTGCCATACTCAATGTCTAATGGAATGCAAATACCTGATAACCACCCAGAATATGAATATTTACATCCAAGGTCTAATGCTTATAGTCAAGCAACTGCACCAGGAAATAACGCACATCCACCCAGTGGCTTAGAACGGCCCAGTCGTAAGCTCAACATCTCTCCTCGGAGACGACATTCAAAAGAGAATGAAGTACCAAATCTCATAGAAGTAAGTTCAGAAGAAGAAGATAATGTATCAACACCAAGAAAAAAGCAATGTGACAATGGTGCTGGACTGCAGCCTGTGCATGGCAATGGAAGTGACGCAGGTAGCAATCACTCTGGAGGGCCACCTAGAGTGGAGATCAAAGGTGAACCTGAAGCCCAACCTGGACCGAGAAACACAAATTATAGTAGTGTATCAAATGTACGCGATCTACTTTTGCAAACTGTAGAACGACTGAACGGCCGGTACAACAACACACCAGCTCCAAATATGCCTACAGTTAAGGTGCAAATAAAACAAGAAAACACAGGTTGTGGATCCCGCAGTAATTGTGGATGCAAAGTGAACGTTACTGACGTGTCACAGCCTGCACATAATCACAGTGAAGAGTGTCCCAGTCCAAATCACAATCGACCGAATGGCTCTCATTCAAGCAGAGTACCTAAACAAAGTACTAGTAATGCAAGCACTAGTGGCGAAGCATCAGGATTTGTTGTAAAAGTAAAGGAAGAACCTGGCACACAACAGCCTGTTATAAAACAAGAGCCAACAAAAGATGAGAGCATACCGTCAGTCAGTACCATTAAGACAGAAGTTGTAGAGCCTTGCCAAGTTAAGATAGAGCCAGGTACCATGAATGAAAATGTTACTGAAAACGTTGATGTGAAGCAAGAACTTGACAATGTGAGGAGATGTTGTAAAGTTGATGGTGGCGGTGACCGGAGGCCGAAGGACACGTCTCCACAACCAGGGACTAGTTCGGGGCGGCAGGCGACTGATAACAGATCTACAAACAACCAGGTACCTTTACACATATACCTAAATACTATAATGTTAAGATGGTTTTGAAATTAATTGGATTTGACATGGTTGTGTCTTTCTGTATCAGGAAACTCCAGTAAATGAGCAGCCATCTGTGGCGCCGGGTAACGTGCTGTCGGCTCCTGACTTGCAGTTAGATTGGGTGTCTGACTCCAGCTCTGATGATGGTGTTATGCTCGTGGGAGAAGACTCTAATGCTGTGAGTTTTCATTTGGAAGCTATTTTGGCCATATTTCTGAATTCATTGGCTGTAAAATAAGGACAATCAGGTAGAGGAGGCGCAACTAATCACTAGGCCTATTACAGTTCCATTTTTATTCCGTAGCTGAAATTATTTGCTAAGGACTTTTTTATTTCCATAGCAACAAAAATTATTGAAGTGTACATTCTGTCGTTCTTCCTAAAGGAATGCAGTTGGTTGTTTTTTTTAATGGATAAAACGGTATTTGTTTTATAGAGTCACCAGTTTCAGTAAGCCCACATTATCTTAAAACAAAGGTTGTCCATCTGACTGAATTATAAGACAAGTGTGCAAGCAAAAACACGTGCAATTTCTTTGCTCACTCTCATAGCATGTTGAAATGGCAATCCGATACAACCGGAGAGAAATGTTGGGGAATGGGATTCTTAATAGCAGACCTGGAAGTTGATGGTGGGATACCACCATCAACTTCCAGGTCTAAAACAATTTCCCATTAAATCACTGACTTACTTTATATTACAGCAACAAGAAGTGATAGACCTGACAGGGTCGCCTGGGCGCGTGGGGTATGCGGCGGAGGAGGCGGCTCCGCGCTCGCCAGCCGCGCCCGAGGCGCCGCCTGCCGGCTGGGTGGGCAGCGCGCGTCCGCTGCTGGGCGTGCCGCGCCGGGGCAACTATCCGACGCACCTCACGCACAACGACTTACCGCCGCATGCGCATCTCGTACGGACTAGGTCGGTTAAGCTTTTTTAATTCTTAACACTCATAACGGCTTTCAGGTACGCAATTTACTCATCTTCGCACAAGTGCGGAAAAGTACGTAAGTTGGCCCCCCGCTTCAATTTATTACATTTAAACGAAGCACATGCCAACCTTTGTTTTTTATATCTTCGCTTCTTGAAAAACGTCGTTTATTACACGTATCTAATTTGTCGCCGCAACACTTGGCTCCATAACACCCTCGCCTACGGCTCGGGCGAATTCCAGCTCAGTCACGATGACAACTCACAGGTATCGAGTTGAAAGTAAAACCATATAGTTAAATATAGGTCTGCGGTCCCTTGAAGCTGTGAAAAAATCAAACTTCTAAGTTATCGGGAAAAAAAGATTGTTTATATCGCAAAAACTTATATTTCGACAAATAAAAGAAAAAAGAATCATAGGGTACTTCCTGTTGACCTAGAATCCTGAAATTTGGCATTAACAAGGTCTCATAGCACAAGTATAGGGAAAAATCTGAAAACTAAAAGCCATGGCAAACTTTTGGCATGATTTACTTTTTCTCTTTGGCAGAAATTAAACCTAGGTATGCTGGTATGTTAGAGAGGGCAATACAAGAAATCAATAGCAAAAAAAAAACAGGTCCAAAAACCGTAACCAAACGAAGATACGAAAAATCCCGTTGCTAGTTTTATACGTAATATTTTTTTAAATATATATTAATATAACTTTAGTTTCTTTTGACATAATAGATTAGGTTGTTTAATACTATTATATTTTTTCACACTCGCAGTTTTTCATCACAAAAATTTAGTAAAAAAAAATAAGTGTTACATGAATTGAAAAGATACGCGTTAATATTGCGATAGTGATTGACACTACTTAATGCGTACACAACATAAATACCGAAATAAGAATAAAAAATAACGGGTGATAAAAACCTATAGCAATCTACTCAATTGTCTGATGTCTCTAACTTCGTTTGGTTACGGTTGTTAGACATAATTCTTTTTGATTTCTCACACAGTCCTTTAAGAAATGGCCTAGGTTTCAATTTTGGCGAAAAGAAAAAAAAAACATGCCAGCAATTTATGGCAAAAGTTTTATTCCCCTTTGTAGTTATGTCACAATTTTTTTTTGCGATTCGCTAAAATCTCGTTACTCAATTCGAGAATTGAACTGTAGGCAGTGTAGGTAAGTTTGTAGTCCGTCTCGGACTTGCCCGTTTTTTTTTTTTAAATTGATGTAGCTTGCACTTTCTCGTTGCTAGACAAAGGCTCTTTCCATTCTTACTGCTTCATTTCTTGCAAATTCCTACGGATTACATTCAAGTCGTCTCCCCAAGTCTTTCGTGTTATAGCGCGACCCCGTCTTGAGGTTTCAGTAATAGTTATGTCATATAATTGTATTCGAATGCAATTAGGTCCGTCTCCTATCAGCCAGTCACGACCGTTATCCATGTCTTTTGTGACTGTGATTTATCATCTCTAGATTTTCCGAGTAGTGCTAGGTTCGTAACATTTATTTCGCGATGTGGTTGCCATAGGGAAAGCGTGATAGTTTTTTTCATTGCCACAACGTGATAAGGCATTTTTCATTGCCACAACGCGTCATGGCTTTTTTCGTTGCCACAACGTGTTATGGCATTTTTCTTTGCCACAACGCGTCATGGCTTTTTTCACTGCCACAACGCGTCATGACTTTTTTCATTGCCACAACGCGTTATGACGTTTTCATTGCCACAATGCGCATGGCATTGTCAATGCCGCAACGCGTCATGACTTTTTTCATTACTACAACGCGGCACGGCCGTTCGCGATGTTTTAAAGAATTCGCCAACCGTGAGTAATTTTTTCGCACATTGAACGATGTTTTATAGCATAACGTAATTTTGTATATCTATTAACCAGTAGGTATAAATCTAGATATACCTATTACTGATTTTTGTAATGCGAGTTACTAAATTAATCGTATTAAAAGCTTTAATAATTCTGTCCGACATTTTTATTTAATTCGTATGTAGCTGGCGCGGATATAATCAATTTTATCATATCGATCAGTCAGACCGTGAATAAATACATGAGTTTGTGTAGTAGCCTCGGAGGTTTTGTGGAGTATGAATTCTCAAATCGCCCTGCTTGTGAAATATACCGCATTGTGAGTAAAAGCAGTGCTTCGAAGCACGGTTGGCACAGTGGTTGAGCGATTGGCTGCTGGGCTGCGTCACGCTGTGCCACGTGCTATGTCACGGGTTCGATTAAACCGCCCGCATCGGATTGGTCTGACGAGTGTTGTCGTGTCCTATTCATTAGGGTCGTGTGTTTGCGACTGGGTACTCCATTTCGTTTAGCTCTTCAATACCCATAGGTGACAGACAGAAGAGCTGACGAGATGGAATATTTGGTCTAATATGTGCGACCCTGGTGGAATAAGCGCGAGCGTGTTTGTCGGATATATCCGACGTAAGTGGTTAAAAGGGTAACTTTGATTGTGTTTAAATACATACATACGTATATGTTGAACGTGGAGCAGAGTCCGCGTAGGCGCGTGCGCGGGCTGCCGGCGCTGCTGCTGCGGGCACGCGGGCTGCGCGTGCTGCGGCGCGCCGCCGCACGCGCCGCACCACGCGCACCAGCCGCCGCACGCGCACCCTACGCATCACCACCATCATCACGCGCCGCCTGCACATAGTCAGTATTTACATTCTACAGAAGGCGGCAAATAACTTGACTCTAGATTTTGTGGATGGGGAAGCTCCCACCACTCATAATTCGATACATTTTGACGTGCTTGAGCTACCCCCACCATGAAAATCTCTAGTCAAGTTATTTGCCGCCTACTATACTATTTATTGGCCTATCTTCTATATTAATAGGGTACTTGCCTTATTTTATAATTAAATTCCACAAAACCAAAGTTTATCTTTGGTTTTGAGAAATTGAATTATAAATACACAGTAAAATAATTATCAGAGGTCGGAGTAGGTAGATTGATTTAAGGTTGTTAACGTCAAACGTAGAGGATAATATGGATATGCCTCCAAAATACCGGAACTTCATATTCATTGTGACATTTGTTCCGGAATTTTGAAATTAGCACGAATATGTGTTTAAGGTGAAAAACGTATTAATAATATCAATCTACGCTGCCAGTGTTAGCTAATGGTGAAAGAAATCAGTATTTTATTTTATACAAAAATACCTTGGAATAGTTACACCGTATTTTGTCTCTTACTGTTGAATTAGAAATGACGCTTGACAGTATGAAGCATTATTTTATTTTAGTCCATAATTCCAATCCCGAAACTTTTTCCGGTACTTCCCGCACATTATGGATAAAATGGCATGTCCATATTATAATATCTTGACGCAAGTATATAAAATCAATCTACCTACTCCGACCTCTGATAATTATTGTTTAAATGTTTCTAATATACGCGAAGCTGTAAGCGTTTCAAGAGACAGGACTGCATGAAATTGAACACGATGGTATCGCCGTAGTGAATTACCTAGTGATTGCGTTATTCAGTACAAAAACCTAATAACATGACAAATATAGAAGAATAACTTAAATAGAAAACCGGTAAATTCTCCATTTTTAAACATAAAACCTAATATTGAACTCTAAATTCTAAAATTTAATTTTGCAGCTCTTATAAATTATTTTTCCGCACAAACAGTGGGTGAACGTCGTCGAGACGGCATGTCCGTCGCGCCGCCATACCTCGTGCACGAGCGACTTTGGCAACGACAACATCACATGATGGTAAGTGCACTTCTACTACCTAAACAAACTCACAGAATTTATACTCTGTTACTTTTGATTTTTTAAAAGAACTACATTGGGTACACGTGGGCCATGTACGCCGTTCTAGGCGAGTTGATTTCCATACTTTTTTTATGGCAACTAGACTTGTAACGCTACGTTAGATCTACGCCACGCGATGCCTAGTTTAACTTTCAAAGTACTATTCGTCAACATTTATATTCCAATATATCGCTATAAAAAAAAAAGAAAGTGATCATTTAACGCTCGCAAAGTGCATGAACACAGTATACAGGCCTGCTCGTATTTATGGCGTATTTAAAACATGTGAAAACAAAATTATTTACTACGAAGTGAAAAGAAAATAGGTCTAATAGTTACTAATTAAAAGATTCAAAAAATGAAAACTTTACAAACAAATTAACGAAATAAACTCCACAGGCGTGGTGGGTGAAGTTAAAACATTCTAAACTATCAATTTCATTGAGCATGAAACCTAACAATCACGTCGTCACCGAATCTGAAGACGTTATGTTACACAACGTGTCACGAAATTTTCTCTCTTTTAAAAAACCTGCGCTACTGTCTGCTTCTTACTATGTCAAGGCACCATTTTTGTTCTATCCCAAATACAATACTTAGTTTTGCATTTAAAAAAATTATCCTTCTCCCTTTCTGCACCAACTAGGTTGGGAAGCCTTTTTAGAGTTCCAAACTTTTAGTTTGCTTCAGTGTTTCTTTTCTGAGTCTCTTAGTCAGCTAGTAAACACCAGCCCATTCCCTTTTTTAAATTGTCAAAAAAGATTGATAAGTAAAAAGGTCTTTTTAAAAAATATATACTTATTTATCAATTGACTAGAAGTGGTCAATTGATAAATATTTATTTTGTGTATTCATGGAGCTATACGCCATATAGCTTCATCCTTTTAACAGTTCAGTTTAGGTTGTAAAATGGATCGCATTAAGAGCTCGTGGTAGAGGCTCAGTGCAGTGTCATAATATTAGCCACATGTTTGAAAATTTTCGTAAAAATTACAGGAGCTGCAGCGTCGCAGCATGATGGGCGATGGCTTCGGGCCCAGCTTCGCTCAGTTCCCGCCCGTGCCGCTCCCGCCGACCACAGTGCTCGCTGTATATTCACATTTTGTTAATTTTATACTATCATTATTATTAACTATTGTCTGTCCAGTTTATGTTACTTTAAGAATTCAGAAACTCCGTCTTGACGCGCTTTACAAGGTCCTCGTTAGGCGGAAAGTATATGTTGAAAGGTTGAAACCAATAAATACTTGGTAACGTTTTTATTGAATTGAAAGAGAAATCTATGCTAACTTGTGAATGTAGCTCCATCTTTCTATCTGAAAAACCCTTTGACAAATTCAAAAGTGCCTCTAGTTTGAAGTGTTCCTAAATTCAGATTTAGAATCGTGTTCAATCTCATTAGGAGTCATTCATTTATTACGTAAGACGATACCTAGAAAAATAGTTCAACTCCCCCCACACTGAAAGAAAAATCTGTTTAATATTTATAATCTTAAAGAAATAATGGCTGAAATGTACCTATTTTTCTGTTACCGTCTTTTCTTTTATTTTCTTTTACGTGTGTACATAAATAGTTAAATAAATAATTGAAATGAATAAAAAGTAATTAATATGGGTTATCCCTGAGAGATAGACATATATGATTTTTGTGGATTTTTTGTAGACCTTTTTAAGGTGTACAATACTGTATTACATTATTTTGATCTATCTCGTTGGGTTTGCAATGTAAGCGCAAAAAAATGTGTCTATTTACGACATCAATTAGAAACCTCTAAAATTATCAGTGTGTCTACTATATTATGCATGTATTATATATATAAACCTTCCTCTTGGATCACTCGTATTTATTAAAAAAACCGCATCAAAATGCGTTGCGTCGTTTTAAAGATCTAAGCATACATAGGGACAGACAGCGGGAAGTGACTTTGTTTTACAAACTTTTGTTTTTGACAAGTAACGTCTAGTTCACAAGCGGGGAGTCGCATTGACGTTGCCATGGAAATATTTAATTTACCTATACGCATCCGAGCGCACATCGTAACTTGCCTAGTTGCCCGGGCTTTTTCAAATCTTAACTTTTTTTTGTTATCTTACGTAAGAACTATAAAGACTCCCTCCCACCCCCTTGTAAGAAAATAAGATGGTCGACCCCTAACCACCCTAAACCTTATATAATAAATGAATGGCCCCTTAGCGGAAGGGTTAGGCAGAGAATACCTCAGTCAAAGTACCGAATCTCTCTTATCTGACCTAATATGTAACACCCAGTAGTAATGGTCTTTTACTTTCAGTTCCCCGATGAATTGGAACAACGTGATATCGGAGGAGCCCCGCCGCCACCCATGATGCTGTAAGTAAAGAGTTTGTTTTGATCTATTCAATTTGATTATCTACTTATATTAAGATTCTATGTATCTTCAAAAAAAAAAAATATATCTGCAAATTATTCTGTACTATTAAATCTGTTACTTGCCTTATTGATATTTCGGTGGCGAGCATGGTTAAAAATCCATGATCGCAAGAATTAACTCGTACAAACCGATAGTGTTGTTGGGCCCAAATATCGATAGACTCGTACTGTCTAATGCTGTTGACAAAAGTCCGCGCGGCGAGAACAAATGTATTCGCTTCTAGGCGGCGACGACTGGCGAGCCGGGTGATTGCAGCGATCCGAGGGCAAAGACCCGTCTCCACGAGGTATCATCAGCCTTTATAACTCCGTAGGCGAAGTGTAGATAATACCAAAAGGGACGTTTCCTGGATAAAAAAAGAATAATTCTATTTAGTTCGTCTCTTAGGTTGTCAAAAAATTGGACACCAATTTTTGCTTTATCAATTCAATAACGATTGGAAAAGATAAAAAATATCAGGTTCAAGAGTGGGGGGCTTGTTTACGTCACTTCTAGATAAAACATGGTATTTTTTTACATAGGCGTGATGTTATGCGATATTTCAATGCGCCGTGTTTTCTCCTTTTTTTTTTGTTTCCGTGGCAAAAGAAAAATAAGTGTCCATATTTTTTGATAATCTTATTGACGGTCCAAATAGATTTTTTAGGAATCTGCCCTATTTACTCTGCTCAATTCAGTCGCTTCGTCTACTTTGTTCAACTATCTACTCTACGAATTTACAATCTTCATTTTTTAATTAATATTTTTGACAATATAATAATTACAACTTCAGACTTCAATTCTTACAGAATTTGCAGCTTTTCATTCATAAATGAGTTACGTTTTGTGGTTTAATTTGAAAGAGCCTTACGAAAAGTATTTTTTTCCAGTGACAGACAACATATCCACCATCACATGCATCATTACATGCAGATGCATCCCTCGCCACCGCATCTTCACATATCTATACAGCCGTCGTTTATGGTAAGACAATTTAACCACAAATAGCACATTTTTAATTTATCCTGCGTTTGCAATTTAGCTTTCAAGCGCGCGTGTAGATGTTTTTGGAAAATTAAACTGCTAATAAAACTATGGAACATAAAGTCTAGTTCAGACTACAGCATGCCAACTACAGTTTATTTTTCTTCGTCTCTATGGGAGAACACTAGCATTTGAAAATGGAACGATGTGGTAAAAACAAAAAATAAAAGGAAATGTATATTTCAGGGCACAGGCGCCATGGCCGCAGCAATGGTATATGCAGCCGAGGCGGCGGAAGAAGCGGAGACGCGAGCGTGGCGCGGCCGCGGCGCCACGTCGGCCGTCATCGAGTCCAACACCTACCGCCACGCCTACCGGCCGGCGCCCGCGCACCAGGACGAGAAGTGCACCATCTGTCTCTCGCTCTTTGAAGTGGACTCAGACTGCAGGTTTGTGTCCGTTCTGTCTACCCTTGCACAAGAAAGAATAGAATAGAATAAACTTTATTGTACACCAAACTTTGTTACCCAGAAAATACTTCCAAAGGTTTATTTAGTATCCCCCCCCGCCCGACCGTCGCCGCGAGCAGTCGTGTCTTTATGTGCTCCCTAAATTTTTATTTTTAAAGCAAGTATAGAATGGATTTATAAGCTCAAAACATACGAAAGTGCGTGGACAATTGTGTGAACAATAAAACTGTGTGAAGACCAATCTCGAAGTAAGGAGTTCATGTGTAATTTAATCAAAAAGTTTTAAAACAAAAGTGGTGTGTTGTGCCGAATGACTTGTGACTTGCAAAAGTGAAAGGAACTGTGACAGGGTCAAGGTTACGCACTTCGCACGTCGACAGCCAACATCTACCAACCGTTTGCCTATTTCACGCATCGCAGTACTGACACGGATGGCCGAGTGGCTGTAGTGCCGACATATATGAGCGTGCCGTCCAGGCGCCTCGAGTTCGAGCCCCACGAGTTCGGTTTTTTTTTTTTTTTTTGCTTTTTAGCTATATTTTACTATTTTTATTAAGCTTTTTGCGGCTAAAATTATAATTATTATTTCGATTGCCACATTTTTACGCTTATTTTAAAGTACTTCATCACACCTGCACCACGAGCTAGGGTGTAGTTCGACACCTTCTGACACCTAGTATCGAGCCGACCAACATGCCTCTTCAGCGGTCCCCTACGTCAACCGCAACCGCTCCCGCGACCGCACCTGTTCTTGGCTCCAAACTCTCTGAGGTATGTGCGCCTGAGACATATGAATCGGATACTGCGTCTGAGAGAAGCAGTCGCAGAAATGTCAGCGTGAGATACAAACGTGGTCATGGGGATGATGATATTAATCTGTCCTAGCTCAGAGGACACCGGTGTCCTCTCACATCCACGCCACTATAGGCCTTAATTCCGATGTTTAGAGTCTACTTTTGTATGAACAAGTTGGGTAGTTGTGGATCGAAGTGTTAAAGAACTCAAAGGGTTAATCTCGACCTTATCTTCTAAGGTAGACCAGAGCTTCCTTGAACTCAAGCAGAAAAATGAAGAGCTTAAAGAAAGTTTGCAATTTATGTCCGATAAATATGATTTGATTTTTAAAACGCTTCAAAACCTACAAGAAGATAGAGTAGAAGATAAGAAGATCATTCAGAAATTGGAAGAAAAGATTGAAGGTCTCGAGCGTAAAAATAGGTTGGCAAGCTTGGAAATACGAAATGTACCCATTTGCTTGCGAGACGGCAGGAAATTTGAGTCGAAAGAAGACGCCAGTTTGATAGTGAAGACTTTGTCGAAATTTGTCGAGATAGATATTCAAGACTGTGATATAAAAGACATACACAGAATCCAAACCCACAAAGAAGGCAGTAAACCTATCATAGTTGAGCTAAACAGTGTCCTAAAAAAGGACAAAATAATGCAGGGGATCAGGAATTTCAACAAGAAGAAATCAAATGAAGAAAAACTAAGTACTGGACACCTCAATATACCTGGACCTATTAAACCCGTATTTATATCAGAAGCCCTAACACCTAACACGCAAAAACTATTCTACGCAGCTCGACAGTTTGCAAAAGAAAATGATTACAGTTTCTGCTGGACTTCACGTGGTTCAGTATTCCTGCGTAAAATTGAAGGCGAGCCTCAAATTCGAATCGAATCCTCAACAAATCTAAAACTCTTAGCTAAAAAATGACTATCCTGTTCTAGTCTCAATGTCATCTCCCACGGCTTATTTATTATACATGATTTTTATTTTAAGTTTAGTATTAAAGTAAATAGTTTTTTTGGTTCGCTGTTAACTTTTCGTTTAAATGTTATAGTTAATTACTATTTGATAATCATTTGTTTTTTAAATCAAAAGTATATACTTGTGGACGCCATCTTACTCAGTATTTCACTACGTTATGATATAGTTCACCTTGTAAACAACCGTAATTTACTAAATTCTTCGTTTGAAACAAAATTTGTTATTAATCAGAACGCAACACAACTGCAGTTACACAAACAAAACATTCACACCAAATATTATTATAAACTCCTTAAACTAAACACACAATATTACAAATTACACTCTACAGTACTTACACAAATTATACTTTACTGCAACAGCATATTATACTGGTCACTAAAATTTAAAAGTATAAATTCGATAAGAATAACTTAAATAAATTTATTGATTCTGTAGAATCATTTAATATCTCACGGTCCTATGTGACTTTTCCGGACCAATGTTTGAAGTGTATAAACACTAACCAACCGTCTTTGAACATTCTACATGTTAACATCCGAAGTCTAAATCGTAACTTTGAGGGCCTCAATGTGCTGTTGCATTCCATGGATGTTAAGTGTGATATTGTTATCCTCTCTGAGTGCTGGCTGAGTAAAGTGACAGACATTCCTGTATTAACTGGCTTTAGTTCAGCTAGATCATCGTTTAGCAATCAAAATGATGGGGTGGTAGTTTATGTAAGCTCCGACGTAACTCATAAGTTACTTGAGCCGGTTTTCCAGGACGCTAACTGTCTTATTTTGAAGCTAGGTCTAGATATAGCTATTGTTGCAATATATCGTTCACCCTCAGTTAGAAATACAGAAAATTTTCTTAACTCTTTAAACAATATTCTAAAATCTCTGGTGACAATAACAACTGTAGTAGTGATTGGAGATTTAAACATAAATATTAGACCGGATAATAATGACCCAAACTCTGAAGAATATTTGAATACAATGGCTTTTCATGGGCTCCTACCTGCTCACGTTCTCCCCACCCGCATTGAAAATTGCTTGGATCATGTCTTTTTAAAAACAGATAGACCCTCCACCACTTTGGTTCTGGACTCATTCTTTACTGATCATGCACCTATCCTTTTTTGCATTGAACGAAACCCTATTAATGCTACAAAATCTAAAACTATGAAAAGGCACTTAAACTTTCAAGGTATCACTGGCTTTTTAGAAAGTTCAGATTTCTCAAGTGTTTTAACTAGCACTGATCCCAATCAAGCTGCTGAACAACTCATCTCCATTATATCAGACGCCATAAACCAACACAGTACGCTAAAAAAAGTCTCTAATAGAAAGCAGACTATTAAACCATGGATGACCACTGGCCTCTTGAGGTGCGTGCGAAATCGAGACCAACTCCACAAAAAAGCAATGCAAAATCCTGAAGACCAAACTTCTAAGCTAATATACTCTAGATACCGAAATTACTGTAACAATTTACTGAAGACGATTAAACGTAATTTTGACCAAAAAGAACTCCTAAAAGCCAATGGCAACCCCAAAGCAACTTGGGACATCATAAAAACTATCAGCTACAAGAACAGCTCACCCGTAAGTAAGACAGGAGAACTCCTCAATATGTGTAGCGATCCAAACTCCTCTGTCAATGCTATAAATAGGTATTTTGCAAACGTTGGAGCAGAACTTGCTGGACGGGTTGCGCAGGGTCAGCGTATAATTCATCCAAACTTTGAATTTGACAGTTTAGTGAATCCTCAAGGTAACTCACTCGTATTACTTGAAACAAATTTCTCCGAAATAGATAATATAATAGTTGGATTGAAACATAATTGCGCAGTAGGTCACGATGGAATACCAGCTTCAGTCATTAAGTCTGCCAAACATGTGCTTGTTCCAGCAATAACGCATGTTTGTAACTTATGTATCTCAAAAGGTATTTTTCCTAACACTTTTAAGAAGGCATTAGTCACACCAATATTTAAGGGTGGGGATGGTGACCGTGTCGAGAACTATAGACCTATATCTGTACTCACTACACTGTCCAAAATTATGGAGAAGGTTCTGAACAAAAGACTGCTTAGCTATCTCGATTCCAACAACATAATTGCGCCAAACCAGTATGGTTTTAGGAGAGGCGTATCAACAGAGGATGCTGTTCTTGAGCTGACAAACCAAATTGTGAAGAATCTTGACTCTAGGACTAAAACTATAGGTATATTTCTTGATTTAGCCAAAGCTTTCGACACGGTCTCTACTCCCATCCTTCTGCGTGACTTAGAAAGCTTAGGAATAAGAGACATACCCTTAAACCTGTTCCGTGACTATCTCACAAACCGTAACCAAAGAGTTAAGGTAGACAACTACATCAGTGACGATGTGAATATAACGTTTGGCGTACCGCAGGGCAGCGTGCTAGGTCCCACCCTCTTTCTTATATTTGTAAATAGATTGTGTCAGCTGTCAATCCCAAACTGTAAAATTCTTGTATACGCAGACGACACTGCACTTATCATTAGTGGGGAAACATGGGAATCTGCTCACAAAGCAGCTGAAAATGCTCTTCGTATAGTGACGGATTGGCTTTCATTAAATTTGCTGACGCTAAATGTCTCTAAAACCCACTATGTTCCTTTCTCGGCGACTTCTAATACGCAGCCTGGAATGTCGGACGTTAGAGCGCATAGCTGTCACCCCGAACTGACCAGCTGCAGTTGCCCTACTATACATAAAAGCTCTTGTGTTAAATACTTGGGGATACACATCGATAACAAATTGAGTTGGAAAGAGCACATCAGTGTGACGGTTATGCGAGTTCGTAAGCTGATGTTTCCCATGAAAAAACTAAGAAAAGTAGTTGCTGACCGATTATTAAGAACTATTTATTTTGCACTAGCTCAGTCACTTCTTACTTATTGCATATCTGTCTGGGGTGGTACATTTAAAACGTATTTACTTCGCCTTGAGAGGGCACAAAGAGCTGTCTTAAAAGTCATGCTTCAGAAACCTTATCTGTACCCGACTACCCAACTCTATAAAGACATAACTGTTCTGACTGTCCGACAGCTCTGTGTACTTAACATAACGATACGTGTTCACTCATCACTAACTTATGATCCGAGGTTACTAGAGCAAAATAAGAGACGTAAAGATCCTGTATGTCAACATGTCATCACCAAAACTGCCCTGGCGAGGCGAAGCTATCTGAGTCTTAGCACCCACCTTTATAACACTATAAACGAAACCTGCAACGTGTATCCTTTACCTAAATTTAAATGCAAAATTGTAGTTAGTAGTTTTCTTCAAAAGTTAACGTACGATGAGACTGAAAAACTCTTCGCAGGAAAATCTCACGAACGCCGCATCTAAAAAGAGATACACACACAACACACAACACACACACACATACACCACACACCACCACACCACACACTTCCACACACGTCCATTTCATGATTATATAAGTTTTTTCTTTTTTTTTTTTTAGTAAGAGTTTATGTTAAGTCGATTTTATGCTATGTTTTGAGAACATAAAAATTCCCACCAAGTGCAGCTTTGTAAATGAACTGTAGGGGGAAGGCGCCTGTGTCTGTAACACAGTTTACACTAGCACGGACACAGACGTTCACTCCGTCTCAAGTAATGTATAGCGTTGTATTGTACTCATTTATTCTATATTCGACTGAGATGGACAAATTGTATCTGGCTTTTATGAAAAATAAACGAATTATGAATTATGAATTAAGTATATATGTTACCGGCAATCTGTATACTTTAGGTATTTTATACAATACCAAATGCGCAGCCGGTAATGTGTATAAAAGACGACAGCAGGGGAATTTTAGGGCACCCTGACACGGACAGGTTAGGTTAGGGTTATTTTTTTTATCACCACCTGAATATAAAAGCCTTACTTTAAACCGTATTCTATACATTGCCTAAGTATTGTATAGAATACCGGATTATAAAAATATAGATTGCCGATAACATATTTTATACATACTTCTACCCTTATTTTCTTAACATTCATTTCTAGAAAATGCCTAAGGCATTAGTCCGCCTTTGTGCTTTTGTGTTGCATGAAGTTTTAATAAATAAATGGTAGGGTAGGGGTGGTAGTGGTGGTGGTGTGGGTGCAGGTAGTAGAGTACTCCATATTATAGGGGCGATTCATTGATGACGTAAGACGATTTTTACTAGTTTTTGACTCCCTCTCCCCCCAGTTCCTTTTCCATTCAGTTTATGAGCCTTCTTCTCGCACCGATATGCAACACCAAACCTTCGCCGATGCTATGAATAGCTGTCTAGTTAGCTACCTTGAGCTCAGTCTTGATCAGGTACACAGTGCCCCGAAATCTTTAGATTGTTTCAAAGGCCCTGGACCTGATGGCATACCGCCACTCTTCCTTAAGTCTCCCTCTGTATATCATATAAAATATAGATATTTGAATTATTTAATAATTTAGATAGGCGTGTACAGGCGGACTATATACTCTATTTCCGTAAATTACTTTTAGGGAAAATAGCATTGAACGGCATTCGTGCAAATTTGTTGTTTTTCATCCTATGTTTCAAATAGAACGCAAAAAGTGGTAGTTAATGGTTATCACTGTAACTAAATAACGGTTTCATCAGGAGTGCTTCGAGGCTCAATTCTCGGCCCGTTGTTATTTGTTATATTTATTAATGATATTGACAGGCGTTTCCTTAATTCCAATTTCTTACTTTACGCGGATGACCATAAAATCTTCAGACCTATCAAAAATATGCTTGACTGTGTACTACTTCAACAAGACCTCAATCGTCTTGCAGATTATTGCATTAAAAACAAACTTCAACTCAGTATTCCAAAATATTGTTGTATTAGTTTCACAAAAAATATAAATATATTCAATTATCCCTATGCAATACATAGTGAAACTCTGAAGAGAGAGAGTTTTATGCGTGACCTAGGAATATTACTCGACGATAAACTGCATTTGGAAAAGAATGTTAATAAAATTGTCAGTAGTGCTTATCATATGTACGGCTTTGTGCTGACATCAGCCACAGAATTTAAGCACCCTAGTACGTATTTATACCTCTTTAAGTAGGTCTCAACTAGAATATGCAGTACTCGCGCGAACCCCTTCTACAACAATTATTATATTGAGTGTATAGAAAGTATACAAAGTAAATTTTTGAAGTCTGTGCATTATCGTTGTTTTAAGAGTTGTTATCTCTCATATGGTGAATTACTTAAAACAATTTAACCTGCTCTCTTTGAACTGAAGGCGTACTTTTCATGAAACTAGATTTCTGTACGACTTATGTAATAATAGGTATGATTTTTTAAATATGTATTAGTAACAAGTTGTGCTATTTAGTGCCCAGAACATGCTAGGGACTCGAAGTGCACGCACGACCTGTATTTGCCACTACTATCAGTCGAAGTAACTAGCGCGTCCCTCTTCATTGCCTTACGAGCAATTTTAATAAAAAAAATTAGCGATCTAGATCTGTTTTGTGTACCTAAACGGAAACTCAAAATAACATTGCTCAATTTGTAAAAAAATCAATACGATTAATAATAAGCCAGCTATATTGTTTGTGAACCACATTGTAATTTATTTATTATCTTTTCACTTTCCTTTAAAAAAGAAATAAATTACAGCGCTTGTCATACCAAATTTCTCACGTTTTTATATGTGGAGAAAGTTGTTGATATCACACGTGTAAAAATATTTCAAAGCCTTTCTTTATGTAATAATCTGTGTTATTCTTTGTTTTAAATAAGAATAGGCCGGCCCTCCTCCTGTTTAGTATTTATTACGTAAGAATATATTAAAGAAAAAAATTAATAAACGTTTGGTTAGTTTTGATGTTTATTCTTATAAGTGTCAATTTTTAGGCACATATACAAGAACCCCCCTTCCCCTAAATCGTCTTACGTAATAAATGAATGGGCCCCTAACAGTGTGTGAAAGTTGATTTCGTTTACCTAAAATTCTTCTATTGGAACTAACAAGCATTTAAAAAGATTTTAAAAACCGCGTGTAGGTTAAACTTGAGAGATCAAAAGACAAAAATATCTTGTATTTTCATCTTATTTCAGGCGGTTACCATGCATGCACCTGTTTCATATGGAATGCGTGGACCAGTGGCTCAGCACCAACAAGCACTGCCCGATCTGCCGCGTGGACATCGAGACACATCTCAACAAAGATGCTACGTTTTAAACGTAAAGGTTTGTCATTTGGTTTTATTTTATTTTATTTATAGGTAAAGTCAAAAAAATATTATGTTGGTTTTCTTATTAATTCGACATAATAATCATTTTAAAGTGTGCACGTGACTTTCATCCCAAAGGCAGCAAAAAAAAAAAAACGAGTACAAAATGTTTTCGTTTTTTTTTTAATATATTTTCGGGTTTTTAGAATAGAATAGAATAAAATATAACTTTATTGTACACCAAGAAAGATACATAATTTGGTGTACAATAAAGTATGTACTTTACTTTTGTTTTTAGCTTAAAGATTTAGTATTTTTTTTAAAGATAATCGTTTCACATAAAAGGAAACAAACGTTATAACAGTATCTTATTTACTATTACACTAATTACAGCTATAACAATATATACACATACAGTAAAATTTTGGTAACACTGCTATAATTCTGTTTTTAGTTATAACTTCATTGATTTACTCCAGAATAGAATTTACATAAATTTTACGAACAAAACAATGCAATTTTCTACACAAACTACTAAATACGGCTTCACGCCTTAGAAGTGTTGTTTAGTCCTATCTGTTACTACTTCGTTTCGGCGAAAAATCGTATATGAAAAACTAAATACGATCAAAAAGCCTACATTTTTACGACAGAAAAATTTTGTCAACAACAGTCCTAAGGCTTCAATTCAGATTTGAGTGTGTAGTAATAAAACAAAATATACATCTGCCACAAGTTATGCAGGGTATTAGAGATTAATCCATGCAGGCAACGAAGCTTGTGCAGTTCTTGGCAATTCCAATACTGACATTGCCATAAATTGCTGGATGTTGCTGCCTGTGTAAGTGCATCTTACATCCTCTTTTTCTTCTCATTTTTGGCATCCTGTTTCAGTTTGTCCTGCAGCTGTGGGGAGCTGAGGATAGCTTGCTGCTGCAGCTCCAAGCTCTCTTGCTGCAACTCGTGTGTCAGCTGTTTCTGCGCATTGCAAGCCCTGCAACACACACACTACTGCCACTATATGTATATACACAGAATATCAATTAACTATAAGAGTATTTTGTTTATAAAATTTTGTTACATTATCATTATTACAATGTTAGCAGTCAAAAGAAGTGACTATTGTTGTTTTACATATTATAATTAATGTGCATATAAAATATCAAATATATGTATTAAATTTAATTTAAAAAAGCAATCTGTTAATTTTGAGCACTCCTATGAAATATAAAGAGGAAAAAAAAATGAAATCTTTGTAAAATATTTGTCTAAAAACATAACATGCTTTAATAAACTCTTTTTTTTGTATTTTTTGTTTATTTACCTGCATGCATGATCAATTCTTTCACAAATGGCATCTGATGCAGCAATATTTCCAGATAGATATGATATCTCTGCTGCAACTGTAGCTATTTTTTCTGCATAATCCATGTAACCTGGAAAATAGATAAATAATATTTGTCTGGTAGACAGTTTTGGATTCCACCCTGCGGGGCTATTGCGTAACTCTGTTGACAGCTCAAGTGAAGTTCACTTGCTAGAATGTACATCGTATAACTGTCAAACAGATAATTTCGTATCTTTAGTGACCAACTAATATGACGTCATTATCCACTGTTACACATTTTGACAGATGTTATTGTATCTATACTTTTAAAATTGTGATTGTTAGCTTTAAGCTGAAGATGCGATATTTAACTATTTAGAGCCAAGACAATTTACACCGATAATTTTTGTTAGCCACCTCTTATCCACCGCAGTTTGTTAACCACTTGATGTCATATGTAATACCAAAGTTATGAAATTATTAGTTGACAACAAAGTTTACTGTACATCAAATGCCAGTTGTCAAATGTTTTGAAAAAGTTAGCCAATAGCCCTGCTGGATTGAAAGAGGTAGTAATAATGGGTACAGACCTCTGCATAAGTGGGATAATGGAAGCTTATAGGAGTATTAGGTAGTGTTTACTACTCAATTATGTCAAAAAGGTTTATGTTACATGCAGTGTGCATGCATTTTATTACTGATATGCAATACATAAAATATTATGTAAACAGATAACATTATTGATGGAATGACTTACTAAATAAAGTATGAAGATTGTGTGTTAAGTCACACAGCGTTCCTCTAACAGCAACTAGCTGGTCCCAATGGTGAGGTGGAGTGCTGTCATCGCCCCACTCCAGAGCTTGTTTCACCAAGCAGATCTCTCGAGATAATGCTTCTCTTAATCTACAATGGTGAAGTAGCCAAAGACACTCTTACAGTTAGTTTATCTTGATTTAGTAATTAAAACATAATAACAGCTAAGATGAAGCAATAGAATTCCATTTCATCTGGCTGTAATATTTTTATAATTTTGTTTATTGAGGGAAAACAAACTACGCAGGTATACTTACTGCAAAATAAACTATTTGAAGCCCTGACTCCTGAGCAATCTGTGTTACAGGAGCACTGACGTCTATGGTGGTAAGCAAAGAGAGATAGAGATCAGTGTACAGGAGCCATCAGACTGACAATAATGAAGCTTCAATTTTATATCTACTGTACAAGTGTTATTAAAGATAACTTTAAATCATTACCTTTCACTAGTGTCTTGGATAGCGACCAACGTAACAGTCAAAAGCTGTGAAGCTGCGTTTACGTTAATGGTCGTAGCTTGACGGATCATAAACTCATGTTCCAGACTATCTGCATCAAAAATTATATCGAACTCTTTTCGTTTGTCATCACAATACGCCGTAGTTATCAGTCCTACGGTTGCAGGAGTATAATTCCGCAATTTTGTGACAACCATCCTACCGTGAGTTCGATAAGCAGTTTTCATAAAAGTTAATAGTCTGTTTATAAACATAGTGTGAATGGGATGAATAAGGATAATCTGGTGAAAACAACTGTTTTTACATCATTTTTCAGTTTTGTTAAAAAGAAAAATTATGACAACCGATGTTCGTAAAATGATTATAGGTTATGTTATGATTTTTTTTCTTCGGCTGTCAAATATACTGTCAGTGTCGTTCTTTTTGTGTTGTCTGATCTAAGAAACATTAAAATACAATACAAATTTTTTTTTTTTTTTTTTCTGTAACGCAATTTATCTACAGTTTATTTTTATGTTACTTTTTACTTACATTGCCTCTATATCTGTAGCAGTAAGTAAAGACAATGCACAGCAAGTGCGCGATAAACTGTAGAATGCTGCCTAGCTATAACCTAAATAACAATTTTCAGTATATTACAAAGTACTCTGTGATAATAGCAAACTACTATAAAAATATCTATCTTGCATCTGCCATCACTGGTGTTTGACAACTACGTTTTCGTTCGGGAACAAACGTGATATAATAATGGCCTATTTTATAAGCATCAAGCGTTTATTACACCACTCGATATTCCGCACAAGTTATACAGACTGTCTTAAAGTTAAAGCATCTATTAAACCACTCGATATTCTGTACAAGTTACACAGACTGTCTTAAAGTTTACTTCTGAGTAAGACAGTCTGGCCCTTATTACACTACGCGACGCCGACGTCGACAAAACCGGTCTGAATATCGAATGGTGTAATAGATCCTTTACTTCCGAGTAATACAGTCTGACCCTTATTACACTACGCGACGTCGACAAAATCGGTCTCAATATCTAGTGGTGTAGTAGACCCTTTAGTAAGTGAACCTACGCTGATAACAATTAGAAATTGCAACCAAAATACAGTACATACACATAAACTCACGCCTGCTTCCCATAGGGGTAGGCAGAAACAGAAATTATAGAACGCCCCCTGAAAGGATCCTTAAATCCTTTGACAGGTATATAATCAAAGCTTAAATCCTAACATACACCTTTTTCTTTGTTAACGTTTGACACACGACCACTGGGGGCGTGGCTACCGTATCAACAATATGGGATCCCCAGGCTACAGGGGTCCCAAAATATGTCAAAATTGGTAATTTACGTGATCAACAGCCTTAAAAGGCCAATAGTGAATGAATCATTTTATTTTTCTACTGAATTAATAATCACTGGTTAAGTGCCCAAAACTCACGTCATATGCTACAGCGTATCGCATGGTCTGCACCTGTGGTGGCTGGAGGCTTTAATATTGGTAGGGTATCTTATAATTGTAGATCATGGAGTCATGTAGTTTAAGGGACTAGTAAAACCATTGATAAATTATAAGGGAAGATACATTACACGCTAACATCGCAATCGGAAAACCTAGACTCGAAAATCACACATCTATACTACCTGTAGTCACTGATAGACAAGGACAAGACCTGGCGCCGAAAGCGAAATCGCGTTAGCTGCCGAATGCGTATTATCGTTGCGACCGATGTGAAATCGTGCCATATAGGCACAATTTCAGCGTCTTACGCGCTAGAGGCGAAGCACCTATCTTCCGCTGTTTTGATTTCATCTAAGAGTAAAACTCAATTTAGCATACGGAATAATATATTATTTCAAGCAAAATTCTTTTCAATAAAATATATGGGAATAATCTTTCTGTTGTTCCGACGCAGCGGCTATATTGAAGTTTAATACGGCGACTCCCCGATCCACAGCAGTGATGAGGCGGTACGGGTCGAAATCTAAACTGTAGACAGGTGAAGTTTTCTTTTGCGTGAAATACATCTGAAAATTTAACACAACTGCTTTTAATAATGAGTAGCTATCGTCAGAAATTGTGCAATAATAACGCAAGCTATGTTTATTGACCTGAACATGATTCATTCGATTGCGTGTATCAAACAGCACGCAACGTGAATACTCAGCCGATCCTGCTATAATGCCCCATTGACCATCAGACTTCACACAGTAAAATGACGATTGAAATGGGTCCTTTGAATTGTACACCTGGGAAAATGAAAAAAAGAAATACTGAGTGCACTATTGAGTCATAACCATTTTTGCCGAAAAACTCCTGCGTTAAAAAAGTTTTCCTCAAGCATATAGCTGTGGGTGATTGTGAGCTTCCCATAGCCAGTAGATGTCTGTCTTTCTTTACTTTTACCAGGGGACATGTATGTTCTCAAGCACAGTTTAGCCTTTACGTGTAGGGAGAGTGGGGGTAAACACGTACGGTAATTACGGATAGTCAGCCCGGGGGCGTCGATTTATATCATACAATTATTTTAAGTAATCATTCGACTATTATTGGTTTCATGTAAAACATTAATTCCAGATATTTATATTTCAAAAGCATTACCAATCATATTTCGGCAAAAATGCAAAAAGGATGTTGATGAATTGTTAGGATGGTTTTCATTTTATAGACAAACTAATAACAAATAAATGTATTAAAAACATTGATATATTTCAAATAAAAATCATATTTCATTAAGCGTGATCACTATAATGTAGTAAATAAACAAACTACTTTCATAATTTCAGTCAAGGGCGTAGATCAAAGATTAATCAAAAATTGCCAAAAACAAGACTGATAAATTGAATCAGAGTTTTACATGCCCCGTCAGGCGGTATATACATGATTTTTTAAATATTTTTTTACGATTCATGTCAACATCCGTATTTATGATTTTATAATTTTTATAATCTATTACTGGTGGTATTAATGGTGATTTTTTATTCGCCAAAATAACCCAACAACTTGGGATTGATTTGATGATCGGGTTTTCTTAAGTTTTTTGCATTTAGCAGGCCATAGTTACGTTCTATATTCATTATAATATTATTTGATGAAAATTTGGCGCTGGCGCTTTCACTTTAAGGCATTATTGCAAACGGCACATTTTCCATTAAAAACAATAAAGGTTATTTACGGACATAAATATAATATAGCGGGTGCGGTTAAGTTATAAATACATGTTCACGAAAGCTGTGCAGCTTCAACTAGCTTATACCCGTCTGTCCTTTATTACCCCTAAATTCGTAATTACGCTACGCATTCCATTTTTGTTTTAGACAGTATATGGCAACATGATCAGTTGTTGAAATAAAATATTGTATTATAACGTTATAGCCTAATGATTAATGTAAACATGAAATTAATTAGAATTTAACTTATTGAAATATGATTTTAAATTTTCTTTAAGTGATTGCAATTACGCAACTCTTCCCTAAGGGTGTTTTAGATTAAATTGTCAAAAGAATATTATGAATTTTAGTTGCCGAACTGCAATGTGGGACTTGATAAGCTGTAACAATCTTTACCACTTCACATGTTCTGACATCGATCATTTCCAGGACTCCAGAGTGTGTGACATACAATATAGTATTCTCATCATGCCATCGTATGTCACGTATTTGTTGTTTGGGATTCATGGTCGCATCAGCAGTCATCAGGAATTGGGGGCTGGAATCACACTGTTGTTAATTTTGTGACAACGACTACTTTCTCTTACTGGAGGGTCTTTAAATCAAGAGTGAATAGGTTGCTTCTGGACACGTGTGCTCCATTGTCGAGCGCATTAGCGCTGCTGAAATGTACGACGAAACGCCCAACGCGCCGCCTTTCCGTAAACACGGCCTTAGACCCCAAAATACAAAAAGCATTACAACAAGCATTATAAATAATAGGGCATGTCAGACTTTACTGAATAAACCATCCACGACTGGGGATTGGTCCTTATCGTCTTACCCATTGCTCGTCGTCCGCCTGCCTCCGGACTAGCGGACGACGGTGGTCCGTTCCGACGCCCGGGGCCTCTCCTATCGCGACGGCTGAGGCGTGAGGATGTCTATTCTCATTCCTTCGATCTGGACTATAACCTGAGCCTTTATCGGAACAGGAGGTGCAAAATCAATCGGAAGTTTCGATCTTCCGGAATCGGAATCAACTCCTTGAGTCGATTATACACGCCTAAATTTTGATCGTTTTAATCCCGTGGAGAGTCGATCCGGTATATGAAACACTATCGCTTTGTAAAGATACAATTAAAAAATAAAGCACTTTTTTTTCCCAAATCAATTTACGCATGTACGAAATTAATTTCTTTAAGTAAACATCAGCTGAGCGTGTCCAATGACCTGTAGTTAGACGACCGACTAATTACATACAGGTCATTGGACACGCTCATTAAGCCGTATATAAGGGTTTACCTACCTACTTAAAATCCATAGTAGGTAGGTAAACATGTTCAGTTATTAAATTTTAGACATGTAAGCTAATTCTATTTGATAGATAAGTATATTTAAATCTTGAAATTAATTTAAATATACTTACATATAAACATCGAGCACAAGGGGTTTACTGTTTCCATTGAGGCCTATTGCTAATTTGTCTGAAGATTCACTGAGAGCCAAACATTTTGTACCAGCATTTTCATAAAAACTAATACTTTTGATATCTGAAATAAAGAGAAATAGGGGATTACACTACCAGCTAATGTTTTAATCATTTTGTAAATAATTTTATCTAGTGGATATTGTGATATAAATATGGCTTTGTATTTCAAGTGCCTACACAACTAGATTAATATGTAAAATTATTGAAACAGGTGTCATCTCGGCAAAATGGAGCTGAAAATTTATTTGATGCCAAATACAGCAAGACACGTTAGAAAGTGTTACATCTGCATTCTAATGGTAGTCAAAGTGCCGGTAAAAAGTTAAAACTAAATAATTACTAAATTTGATTCCAGCTTAAATTTACAAACTGTGTGAAGATATTAAAAAAGAAAATATTTAGATGTCTCAGGAGCATTTTTCTGAAAAGTCTTACATCTTTAGGATGTCTATTGAGTTAACTAACTAAAATACACTTACTTGGTTCATCCCCTCTTAATATATATGTTGTATTGCTATTGTCTTCTTTACTAAAGCTGCAGAACCTTAATTCATTACTAACATAAGACCCTGTTACAACCATTATTTGGTTTCTACCATCCAACACTTCAACTGCAGAGACTTCCTTTTGACCATTCCCGTGACAATCTTGTATATGATACTGTAACCATGGCCTCTTTTTTGGATTGTTTGCTATGTATACGGCTAAACAACCATCTCTGAAATTTTTTAAAATTAAGAATGAAGGATTGCATAAGTATTAATTTATATAACAAAACTACTTATAACTGCAAAGGCTCTGCTCAAAAAAACCTGCATGGCTCTCAAAGCTCAAATACCTTTAGTTTGTGTAAAGAATTCTATTCAGAATGAAGGTCCACTCTATTTTGCTTATATCAAAGATACTAACCTGTTTCCACTAATTATATAATTGTTTTTTATAACAAATCGGGAGATGTCATGGGTCCTCACATCTTGCCTTTGTATCTTAGGTACATCTACTTTCCACAATGCTTCTCTACAGTTTGGAAATCCTTTCCTATTTGTTGGGTAACAGTGTAGTTCTGAGCCCACAGACACAAGTAAGATTTCTGACTTGTGGAATGTTAGCCAAGGCATGTAGTTGGTGTAATGATTGATAACCACCTGGGGAGCGCAATATCTATCAATATCATGGTATATTGTTGATGAACACCATTGTAAAATTGGAAGTATTATAAGTTATTTTAGTGCAAAGGTAATTTAAGTGTATATACCTTACTTTGGTAATAACCTTTACACCAGTTATGTGAAGTTCTGCATCGATAAAACCATAATTCATTTGATTTACTGAAAGATAGGTAGATAATATTAGCAACACTAGAACGACAGAACAGAATAGATACTAGCAATTGGGATTGGAAATCATGGTACCTGCTGTCTGAAAAGTCAATCATCAGTCTGTTTTGAGCAAGGGGCCTCCAAATAGTGTTATCATTTTTAATTAGATCGTAAAAAATCTTACAAGATAGCATTACATTATGAAGATCTTTTAAGTTTAACCGCTTAAAAATATTTACTAATATATCAACGGGTAATAACTGTATATTATTAGTCGACATTGTACTTTTTTCTATGTCATAACGTTTCAGATAGGATCATTATGTATTTAATAATATTTTATAATTTGTTCGCTTATTATCAACACAGTCCAAAACCCATGACAAGCTTTTGTCAAAAATGAAAAAGACAACCAGGTATTTGACATTGACACTTGTTAACTTTTTTTTGTTCACCCGCCCCTCGTTTCGAATGCGTCGAAAGTGTTTATAGCGCGAATCCGACCAAATTTAATAGTCACAAAATATAAGGGCTATTAAGCAATTATTGTGACGTTGCGCTTTGGTTGGATTCGCGCTCTAATCACTTTTGACGCAATTCGGAACGAGGGGCCGATTTGTACAGGCTTTGTCCCAAGGATAACACCGTAAAGAGAAAATTAAAAAATAAAGGACTTTTTTTTTTAAACTCGAATAAATTTACGCATACTGTACGAGACTAATTTCTTTAAGTAAAGGTCAGCTGAGCGAGGCTAATGAACTGTTGGTAGTTAGTATGCAACGATCGACAAATACCTACAAGATCATTGACACGTTTAATTATAGAAATTGATTTCGTATAAGCGTATATAAAATCGAGTTTTTGAAAAAAAAGTACTTATTTTTTATTTTTACCCGACTTTGCCAGAAGGAGGGTTATGTTTTTCGAGAGTATGTATGTATGTATGTCTGTATAATTGTTTGGCACGCTCTGCAGCCTGACGGCTCGATGGAATTTAGCTTAAGAGGTGTCGTGAGATTCGTATTTACTGTGAGTGTGACACTGGGTATATCAAAATAAAAAAACAAAACAAAATGGTGAATTTTTGGCGCCAAATTCAAATGTTTGGCACGCTCTGCGGCCTGAACGGCTCGATGGATTTTAGTTTGCGAGGTGTCGTTAGATTCGTTATTACTGTGAAAGTGATATCGTAATAAAATGAAACTAAAAAAAAAAAAAAACTTTACAAGTCGTTAGTATTTCATGTACCGACTGACGAATCGACCCTCCGCGGGATTAAAACGACTAAAATTTAACGGTGTATAACATCCCTGGGCAGGCTAAAGTCTAATACTTAGGCTCTATTCACGAATTCGATCGTAGCGGCGGGCGGCGCGGTGAGCGGGGCCGTATCGGTAGGCGATTGGTCGAGGCCCGCTTATATATTTTTTTTATTATTATTGATAGGTTCACGCTTGACCGCTGTCTCACCTGATGGAAAGCGACTATACGGTCGACGATGGAGCGCGCTAACCTAGAAGAAACGACCATAGCGGCGTGCGAATATACCATACCACTTGGTCATCTGTAATAAATAATTATCTTTTTTGAGTTACATCTGGGCCTCAAGTCTGTTAGGCCGTGTTTATAAAGACGCAGCGCGTTGGACGGCGCGGCCCACATTTAATTCAAACATATGAAATCGTATGAGAGCGATTACGGAGACGCGTTTTTACGCGCGTTTTCCTTGGAAAATAGGCGGCGGCGCCCTAGGCGGCGCACGCGGTGTCGCCTGTCGTGACAAGCACCAAAGAGAATATAAGCACTACGTTTAAGAGACGGGACTCCCATACAAAAAAATGGCTCAGTATGGCGTTTGCGCTACGCTTCAATACCAACTTTGACATACATAACCAAAGACTTGACGCATGAGGGCTGCCAACATAACAACCGAAATAGTGGTGTTACTAGGTGCTCATGGTAATTTTTTATCGATAGTCGATATATATATATATATAAAAAATTTGGTTCCTTTTTTTGGGTCTAAATTAAGATCTATTTACGCCAACGTTATTCACCAGTTAAACTAGGAATAAGTGGAATATTTCAAATGAAAAAATTAAACCAAGTATAACCTGCGAATTTACGTTGGCGCATTTGCGTTAACGTAAGTTCGCAGGTAAATTTTTAGGTTCCAAAGGTGGAGGTGGGTGGTGTGGGTAAAGGAAACGCCTTTTTAAGGATTTTAATAATGACAGTTTATTCTTTAATAATGTTAAAGAAATACAGTACCTATAACCTATTCGCCTATTCTATATAATGCATAAACCTTAAAAAGTATTATCTTGCTAGTTAGTGAGTTATTAAGGGCAATAGTGGGTCTAAAATCTCTCGATATCTGCGCCAAATCTCCCTACGAATAGAAGTACGGAGTCTGACGAAGCTTTTCTATAAAAAAAAAACTTTTTAAGATTTAAGCATAACCTTTGTTGTTCGAAAAGTATGACAGTTCTATTTGAATAAAACTAAATAAAATTTGAAACAAAATTAAACCTGTCTGTAAATAAGATTAAATATAAAAGTATCGATATAATCGATAAAAATTCCACTACACAGCACTATTGATAGCTTATTTTCTAGATTTTCGACCGATTATTATCAGAAATTTGTATTTATCACCAGATCTTTTTCTGTAACTGAAAATTAATGTTTATTTAGGCTTACCTCTCTTCATTTAATGGATATTTGGCCATAAATATTCGCTGTTGACCATCCGAGCGGCCGGCTTTTAGACCACATATTTCACAAGTTTTTTAATGCATATTTACATATTAATTCACACGGGTACACGTATAAATACCAATAATAGATAAAAGTAACAATAAATAATATAAATTTCCGCTTGAAATTCACGAAACAGTTCTAAAACACAAAAATCAAAATTTGTTTTCATTCACTTCTTGACAAGCAAAGAATGAATATGGCGGTTGGCGGGCTTAAAGCTGCGACAGAGTCGAATAGATGTTAGAGCAAGACAGCGATAGCCACCATTTTGGCCGCCATCTTAATTAGCGCAAACGCCATACATTTGAGGTGGTTCATTTTTTTCTTAGGGAGTTGCACCAGACTGACAAGCACGAATTAATTACGTGAGTAAGGTTATCTGTCACTTTTATGTGGCAGCACTCAAGAGAGATGCCATAGATTATCCTTCTAGTTTGCTCTATAGTTCCGTAACCGCGAAAAGTTGAGAAAAAGTTGAGCAGCACGTGTCGTGACTTGTCGACAGATCCTGCAATCAGCGCACTACCTCATCAGCATCATCAAATTCACCTAAGTTGAGTATATTTGGGTTTACCGGGGCCGCCGGGTGTAGCTGGCGTCTTCGTTGACTATGAGTATCGTCCGTAAGTTCTCGAAGTAAATCCTACGTAATGATCCTCGCTGTAAGGCCAGGTGTGGGTTCTTATGGTGATCACCAAGTCATGATCTAACCAAAGTGGTTGGGTTAGATTAGCATCTATGGGTTCGGTCGTATAATGGTCCTGGTGCGTGTCACTGGGTTCGATGGGCTCATTGATGCTTTATGACTGTTCCGTGGATCCTCTTGGAGGGAGGGTAGGAACCTGTAATGGAGATGTTCTCCTATGACTCTCAGAGGAGAGGTTAGATTATCATCTATGGGTTCGGTCGTATAATGGTCCTGGTGCGTGTCACTGGGTTCGATGGGCTCATTGATGCTTTATGACTGTTCCGTGGATCCTCTTGGAGGGAGGGTAGGAACCTGTAATGGAGATGTTCTCCTATGACTCTCAGAGGAGAGGTTAGATTATTATCTATGGGTTCGGTCATATAATGGTCCTGGTGCGTGTCGCTGGGTTTGATGGACTCATTGATGCTTTATGACTGTTCTGTTGATCCTCTCGGAGGGAGGTTAGGAACCTGTAATGGAGATGTTCTGTTGTGACTCTCAGAGGAGAGGTTAGATTATTATCTATGGGTTCGGTCGTATAATGGTCCTGGTGCGTGTCGTTGGTTTCGATGGACTCATTGATGCTTTATGACTGTTCCTTGATCCTCTCAGTGGAGAGGGTAGGAACTTGATGATTTATATAAGTAGCGAAGCTATATATGTGTGTTAATCATTTTCAGTTATGACGGAAAAAGGATACGAAGGTGACGTAAGGCGGGCGTCACTCAGTGGCTGCTTGGTTGCCCAGATGTACTCATGTTGCTATAATTAAAACAGGTGGAGATGAAGAAATCAATATAAACCAGCAAGATTACAACCGAGCCGTCCCCACAGTCGCCACCGGCGTTTTTCGTTCAGGGTAAAACTACTGCGGCGGTGCCAGCAGCGTCCACCGCCGCCGCCGTGTCCGCCGCCACTTTTGCCGCCGCAGCACTGCCTATATTTCAATACAAGTATGCGACGTCTTTCTTGTTCGATATCCAAATGAGACTGAGTTCTCGTTTGAAAATTGAAAAACAAAGACGTCACTTGCCGACAGCCCTGATCTACATTTTTTTAGAAGATAATTCTGATTTAAAAAGTGAATTAGTGCAGAAACCGAACATCAGGAATTTTGGGAATATGCAACTCTTTATAGGACAATAAGTAGAATATGTTCGTGTGTTACGGATGCAACACATTATAATAATGTATTTGGTGACAAATATGACGAGTCACTCGAGTTAGCCTTCCCTGCAAGCTTTACTGAAGTAAATACTACAACAAAATTCTCAGCTCCATTTACAGAGATTGCGCTGACACTTGAGATACAAAACTACACTAATTATAATATCACATTATCAAATAAACAAAGATTTGGAATTTGGTGCTATAGTAACTTTTATAAAGTTCAAAATTACCTATTCAATGATATAAATCTGGGCCCATCTTTCAATAGCTGTGTGTGTAGCATTGGAAGGTGGGCCCAGATTTCATAAAAACAATGGCATCATCCTTTTCGAAAACCCCGTGTTAGCCTACGTCTCAAAAATAAACCTTGTGCAAAATTTCACTTTCTTTGTCCCCGTAGTTTCAGCTGTGCATTGATATGTTAATTAGTAAAGTTCTCTTTTTATACATAGAGATATTCTAATTTTCCCCGGTTTTCACTTTTGTCTTTAGTCGTTAAAAAAATCAGGCCGGCCGCGCCGTAGCCGTCCTTACTCTTTGCCCGCCGTGTGTCGTCACCTCACACCACTTTAAGTATCTCGGGGATGAATAATATAATCGGTGTAGGTACAACAAACATGGATGTTAGAATGCATCACATACCTGCCGATCTGAACTGCCAATCTTCGTAATAGATTTCTTTCTCTTATATATCATCTGCTTCGCTTATGACTGAACTTCTACCATCTGTAAAGTTTAAAGCTCCCTGAACATGAATATATCAACGCAATTAACCCTAAACTTATGGTATGAACAATATACCAACAATAACATCTGAAGAACATCATTTCAACAGTGTATAATCAATAGCTGTATCAGGATGAATATGGCATAATAACAGCTTCATCACAAATCATTAAACATGAGGTTAAATAAATATTAGAGCCCGAACTCCCTCGGGACTCCTCCCCCAGGATCACGTCCTGGGAGCATCAGGTTAGGTTAAAAGAGGAGCCCGATCGCCGTCGGAGCTCCCTCCCCCAGGATCAGGTCCCGGGGGGACCAGCTGGCTCAAATTGGTGTATAACACACCCATGTAACATCGGAACCTAGAGGAAACCACCTCTCCAGGACTCGGCTCACACCCCTATCATACTAGAGGCAGCCTACCCGTTAAAACGTACATGCCGGAATCCTGGAGACTAACTCGCCAGGCCTCAGCTACTTCCGCCCTCTCCGCCCGGAAGCAACCTACTCCGCTAACCTTCCGCATCGGGATCCTGGAGATTAACTCTCCAGGCCTCATCATACTGACGCCTCTCGCCCCATCAGTATACTACCCCGAGCGAGTCTACTAAACCTCATACAGTTAGGCATTCACCTTTAACATTAACATTTATAGGAATCAATTGCGCTGAGACACCAAATAACCACACAGAGCTTGACTAAGATATTAACATAAGTAATACTTAGCTTTCATGCCTTCGACGTCTGGATACATGTCCCTCTTCCAGACACGGCACGAAAGGTCTTTAATTAACATAATTCACGCTAGGTACACAAGTTATCACAGTACACTTGCAACTTAGTAACCTTTAGAAATGGCGGTATAGAGTTACTATTACAAAGTACTCTGTGGAGTTACTGTTCGCGCCAACTAATATTTGTAAAGTCTATTATCTATGCTTACCATAGTTAGTCAAGATAGCCCTCGGGATGTTGCTAGTGTTGAATTTATATATTTGGTCTATGGATTCGCGTTAGTCGCGACACCGTGGTTCGTGCCGGTGGGCCGACGGGTTAGGTGTGTAGACACAAATGTAGTGTTTATATTCTCTTTGGTAGACACCTTAACGGCTATCACTAGATCAGCGTGCCGAATTGCGATAAAAGTGATTAAATATCGTGAATCCAACCACAAAATATAAGGCAGGGACTGATATCGATACCCGAAATATACCGATATTTTAAAGAGAATACCTATACCAGAATCGATAACTGACCTAAACATCGATATTTTGTATCAATTATTTGAGTATCAGTATAAAATTATCGATAATTTTATCGATACCCAGTACTGATATCAGGCTGCAACGCGGCGTTGCCAGATCGCCCATCATGCCAGAAGCGCGGGCGAGCGGCGGCCCGCGACTCCTCCCGAAACAGAACGGCAACAGCGCAGTGAGCACTATTTGATCAAATGCAGCTTGTACGCAGAATGTTTGAGGAATCGTACGCCCGGTGCCGTGCTTAGGTTATTGTTTGAAAGTCAATTTTTTTTTATTGTATTTTACGTTCATTGATGAAGATTATCGAAAGTTCCCATTTATTTTTATTGTATATATTTTTGTATGTATGTATCTATTATATAGCATATGTATGTATCTGTTTTTCTATTATTGTATATTTTATAATAAGTGTTGGTGCTTATTGTGACAGCCCCATATCATGCCCCGAAAATTATTTTCCATTCCTGGTTGCCTGTAAGAGAACGCGGAATGCGATAAGGCCGCCCATTGTATGTGCTTTAATTAAATGGTTTTCCTTTGTTTATTTTAATATGTATGTACAATAAAGTGTATAATAAATAAATAAATAAATGAAGGTATAATACGTACATATGTACGCCAATAATATTCTGTGATAAATGTGATGGGCAGTGGCGTAGCTAGGCGGCTTAATGGCTCTAGGACAAAAACAAATTTGGGCCCCTAAACTGAAAGTTTTATAAATTTTACTCATGACGAACATTACCAAGTAGACCGGCTACACCACTAAGAAGTGCGTTAAATGTGTATTTTACGATGTGATAGACATTTACTTCTAGGGATTATACTACCGGTAATCTGTATATTTGGCCTTCTGACTTAATCTGACCGTGTCGGGGTGCCCTAAAATTGCGTCGTTTTCATATCTGCTTTCGTTTTTTACACGGCTGCGTATTCGGCATTGTATAGAATACTTAGGCGAAGTTTAAAATAATTAATATTTTATACATTACCTACACGTCTTTTTCTTATGGTAGGTAAAATCATCCAATGACAAATCCCGCCCTTGGGCGGAGCGGGAACACACACTTTCCGTGTTCGGTAAGGACCTGCGTTGTGCGGAAGTTGAGAACGCCGTGAGGTCTTTCCAGCCACGCCTCAAGGATGGGCCTTATCGCCTCAATTGTGGTGCGCCCCGAACGAGGTTGCGATAGTCGCTGACGCCATTTCGCCATGAGAACCCGCTGGAGATCTGCCCGCAATGCCTCGACTTGTCGCGGCAGCGGAATTTTACCCCGGTACCTACACGTTTTAGGTATTCTACACATTGACTAGGTATTGTATATAATGCCGGATTATACAGATTGCCGGTAACAAGTACATCAACGATTGCATCACTGTTTACCGTCAGTTGGGATTACAGTCATGCATTTACGACCACGATGTCTGCATATCATTGTGTGAGCATGTGTCCTATAACTTGGGATTTTTTTTTTGAAGATAAAGTAGCTTTGTATATTTTAAATATATTATTTTTTATTAACATAAACTATAGTTTATGTTAATAAAAAATAATACATTTAAAATACAGGCATCGTGATCGTAAATATGACCGGTGACGGTATCTTGCACTGCTTATTTACCGAATACTGAATCTTCTTGAGTAATCTTTTCAACCAACACTCCAGTGGTCACATTATCTGATTCACTATCAGAAATATTTGGTATAAAACTGTTTGTTGAGGTTGACTAAACAATCAATTTTGGGTATTTTAATAAAAAGAATACATAAAGAGGAGGACGAAGTATTTTCGTAAGAGTAGGATTGCAGTTTACAGAAATATCGGACATAACAAAACAATCTATTGAGGCATCTTCAAATGCTTCGCTTGTCGTCACCTCACACCACTTTAAGTATCTCGGGGATGAATAATATAATCGGTGTAGGTACAACAAACATGGATGTTAGAATGCATCACATACCTGCCGATCTGAACTGCCAATCTTCGTAATAGATTTCTTTCTCTTATATATCATCTGCTTCGCTTAGGACTGAACTTCTACCATCTGTAAAGTTTAAAGCTCCCTGAACATGAATATATCAACGCAATTAACCCTAAACTTATGGTATAAACAATATACCAACAATAACATCTGAAGAACATCATTTCAACAGTGTATAATCAATAGCTATACCAGGATGAATATGACATAATAACAGCTTCATCACAAATCATTAAACATGAGGTTAAATAAATATTAGAGCCCGAACTCCCTCGGGACTCCTCCCCCAGGATCACGTCCTGGGAGCATCAGGTTAGGTTAAAAGAGGAGCCCGATCGCCGTCGGAGCTCCCTCCCCCAGGATCAGGTCCCGGGGGGACCAGCTGGCTCAAATAGGTGTATAACACACCCATGTAACATCGGAACCTAGAGGAAACCACCTCTCCAGGACTCGGCTCACACCCCTATCATACTAGAGGCAGCCTACCCGTTAAAACGTACATGCCGGAATCCTGGAGACTAACTCGCCAGGCCTCAGCTACTTCCGCCCTCTCCGCCCGGAAGCAACCTACTCCGCTAACCTTCCGCATCGGGATCCTGGAGATTAACTCTCCAGGCCTCATCATACTGACGCCTCTCGCCCCATCAGTATACTACCCCGAGCGAGTCTACTAAACCTCATACAGTTAGGCATTCACCTTTAACATTAACATTTATAGGAATCAATTGCGCTGAGACACCAAATAACCACACAGAGCTTGACTAAGATATTAACATAAGTAATACTTAGCTTTCATGCCTTCGACGTCTGGATACATGTCCCTCTTCCAGACACGGCACGAAAGGTCTTTAATTAACATAATTCACGCTCGGTACACAAGTTATCACAGTACACTTGCAACTTAGCAACCTTTAGAAATGGCGGTATAGAGTTACTGTTCGCGCCAACTAATATTTGTAAAGTCTATTATCTATGCTTACCATAGTTAGTCAAGATAGCCCTCGGGATGTTGCTAGTGTTGAATTTATATATTTGGTCTATGGATTCGCGTTAGTCGCGACATCGCTGTAGAAATAATAGCTAAAAAATTATTATTTCTATATATAGAATTTATAAAAAATTACAATGTTTTTATGATAAATTAGATTATATTTTAAATACAGTCAGTTTATTTTCGAATAAGAAAATCGTGTTGTGATTCGATTTTAATAAGTCTTGAAAAGGAACAAAGCTACACTTGAACTTGAATATTCTCTTATGAAGTACAATTTAAAACTAGCGCTTTGTAGGTTGAAAAGTAAAACAAGTATTGACCATTTTACCCACAAGTATCGAAACAAATGTAAAGCTAAAGTTGTAGATCTGGTTCTTTTGGATTATAAATTTCAGACAATGAAAGTACCAATACACAAAACTTGCAAATTAAAAGTTTGGAAAACAAAAAAGTGGGACATATGTATGGAAACATTTAATTAATTTAAAAAGACATCTCTGCTGTCTATCTTATATGCAAGTATATGAAGCTAAGGATGCGATCGAAACTTTTGACCATAGCATGGATGATTTCCCATTTTTTTTATAGATTATGTTTTCTAAAGAAAATTATAACTATCAAAACGAGCAAGATAAGGAAATGGATATCACATGGTATAAAAAAGTGTACTAACAAGCAAATGGGTTACTATGGGCTTTTTTTTGGGATTCAGATTAAAAAAATAAATAAATGCTTAAAAACTACACCAAACTTTACGGGAGAGTTATTAACTTAACACAAACAGCACAAAATAATAATTTAAAAACTCAAAAAAGTAATGCCAAAGGAGGGTTATGCACAGAACAAAAGGGTTTTCGTAAGAATACTACGATTAATATAGCACTGTTTGATTTACTAGCTAACATCATGCCGTCCGTAGAAATAAGAAATCCAGTCTGTGCAATTTTTAATGTACTGACATACGCGAAGCTTTTGAATATGTAGAGAATAACATTCTGTTGCACAAATTAAATAGCTGTGATATTGAAGATCAGCAACACTCCAACGTCAGGAAGGAATACTCCAACCTTTGGAAAGCAGTTAAAAAAAAGTGTCGCAGGGACAAAAATAACTTTTTATCGAACATCTGCACTGAAATCGAAACTCACTCCCTAAAATTCCAGATATCAGATCTGTTCAAGAAAGTTCGGCTCATATCCAAAAAGTTCAAACCCAAGTCGTGGGTGGTCACCGACGAAGATGGGACGGAAATTACAGATCTTGAGGCCATAGCTGAGAGATGGCGCTTCTATTGTGAAAAACTGTACGACTACCAGCAGCTCACACCACATGCACCGTGCTCAAACTGGAGCGATATGGATTTAGAGCCTGCAATTTTACGATCTGAGATAACAGTGGCCATTGCCATTGAGAAGAGTTTTTGATTTCTTTGGCCACATTGCCAGAAAGAGAGGTGATAACCTGGAAAAGTTGCTACTTACAGGGAAAGTAGACGGGAAAAACCCAAGGGTAGGAGTCCAATACGTTGGTCAGACCAAATCCGTACTACACTGGAGACCAGAGTCTGCGACGCCATCCACATCGCCGAAGATAGGACAAAATGGCGAAAAATAGTCCATAAGAAAGTTATTCGTCGAGGTCACGACCCTCAGCATTGAGGATAAACGACGCAAGGAGGAGGAGGATATTGAAGACGTTAATAAGGATAAGTTCTTATTATCATAATCGATAGCCAACTTACATGGAAGCCTCATATAGTAGACCTATGTAAGAAACTCGGCAAATCCGCATATGCTCTTTATCAATTCTCAAAGAAAGTTAACAGTCAGGCTCTTTTAACGGCTTATCGTGGACTGGTTGCGTCTGTTATGCGAAATGGAATTGTTTTCTGGTGGTAGTCTACTAGTAGGGAGCGATGCATTAGTTCAACGTGCGGTCTTAAGACAACTGATAGCTATGTTCCCTATTTTAAATCGTTAAAACTTTTAACTTTTCCTTGTTTATTGTATTTTGGAAACAACTTTGCTTGTGAAATGAAACCTACAACTATTTAAAAAAATCAGTCTTGTCATGTAAAATGTAAAACTAGACTAATGAAAAAAAAGTTTTTTATTTGAGTGTTTTGGTGTTACCCACGCATATTAGGGTTCCTAATTTTATAAAAAAATATGACTACATTAAAATTTAAAAGGGCACCAAATGAAATTTTAATTTAGAAAACTTACTTATCGGTTCACTAAATTGATTGACATTGCTTTTTATTTCGTTTGACATTATAAAGTCTTATTTCCCTCACATTTTCAATATCATTTTTTTTTTTAATTCATGCCCATATGATGATAAAATATGAAGAACTCTGTTATAAACAAGTTTTTAATGAAAATATTTTTCTCTTAGCAAGCTTATAAGATTACTCCAAAAAGCTCAAACACGATAACGCTATCTCAATCCCTATGGCCAAATTGACTACTTTCCGGTTCCATCATCATATGAGCTTCGTATCAATAATTTTGTGCTGTCATCTGATTTGTAACCCAGGCTTGCAGTGGCTGGAAAGATCTCACAGGCGGCTGGAAAAACCTCACGGCGTTCTAAACTTCCGCACGACGCAGTTCCTTACCGAACACAGCAAGTTCGCTAAGTTCCTGTTCCGGATTCGTGCGGAGGATTCGCCCAGGTGTCGCCACTGTGCGGAACACCCGGAGGGCACGATGGAGAATACTGTCGAGGTTTACCCCGCCTGGGCGGAGCACCGCCGTGTCCTCGTGGGGGCGATCGGCGGCAGCGATCTCTCTCGTCGGGCCTTGGTTCATGCCATGGTCCGGAATGAGGAGGGATAGCAGGCGGTCGCCACCTTCTGCGAAGCAGTAATGCCAGCAAAGGAGGAGGCCGAACGCATCAGGCAGAGGCAACGGGGCACTCCCCTCAGCCGCCGCCGGGATTCCAATCTCAATTTCCGGCCACAGTAGGCGCAGGCTTGCGGACGGCGTGCAATGGGTAGCACGCTGTCCGATCCTCCGGTAACCGACCAGACCGAGCAAAAGTCGTCGACGGCGCGTACTGTTCCCGCGCGCCTCTAGAAGCTGTTAGCAAACCGTAGAGGCCCAGCCTGCTAGCTGCAGGCAGGCCTGGTCGAAGCCTGCTGACGTCATTGCCTCATGGGTCAGCTTCCGAAAGGAATACCCGGCCCAGGCACGATAGGCAACGAAGGAACGGGGTAGGTTTTTAATCAGTAAGAGTCGGACACTACTTTCCGCTCCGCCCAAGGGCGGGATTAGTCATTGGATGATTTTACCTACCATAAAAAAAAATCACTTCAATCGGTAACCGGGAAGTGGACCAAATTTAATTTGCAAGATTTGATCACAGACACACATCGGGACAGGTGGAACTAAATAAAAGCTTATAAAAAAACACTTAAGTACTCTACGTTTGCGAAATAATAAATGATTATTATTATGAGAAAAGAGTGATAACGCAGATCGTATTTTGCAGTTAGTTTTTGAAAAACTAATAATGACTGCCTTTTTTATTAATTTTGAAATTTGTAATAAGTTTGAATTCTTTTTAAAGCATTGTCCTTAAAAGCTGAATTTCCGAAAACCCCCTCTTAATGCGGTGAGCATTAAGAAGGGGTTTACGTTATAAAAGGAAGCCTTATGTAAATATTAATGTTCCTAGTCCCAGTGTAATTTCCTCGATGCGTTGATATGTGAGACAGTCGGTTTCTCCTTTTATTTACTTATTTACATAAAAACCTAAATGATCCGCAAGATAACTGTGTATCCAAAATATCTAGATGTATGAGAGTAGTATCACGGGTTATGTGCTCTTAATAGATACAATTTATAATTAGTTTTTTTCTTTTAGTTTATATTTCATGTATGATTTTCGAAATTCTAATTCTAATCGGGTTTTAGAGGCACCCTGAGCTTGGAAACCTCAGGGCACGGCCCCGCCTAGCCGCTTAGTAGCTACGCCACTGTTGATGGGGCGTAAAAAGTAAAGAATTGATAAAGAAATAAGTTTTGTTTATTTGTAATCAGGTATTTACTGGTAATATATCGATATCTAATACCGGTATCAATACTGATATAAGCACATTAAAGTATAGATATTTCTGTACTGAAAAACAATATCGATATCAATATCGATAAAGAGATACCAAAATATCAGTATAATATCGATATTTTTATATCGATACCAAAATTATATCGGTATGCAGTCCCTGATATAAGGGCCTATTGAGTAATTGACCTTGCACCACAGATTACTGATCCCTTGCGCGTTGGTAGGATTCGCGATATTATCACTAGTAATGTAATTCGGAACACAGGGTAGGTGACAAAATTTTTTGTTAAATAGACAAAGGAAAAGTCTATCTACAGTATCAAATAATTTGGTTATCTGTATTTAAAAATATAGTACTTGCTAACTCCATACTTTACGTACAACATCATCATTGCAATGACAAATTGACAACAGGATAGGACTACATAAAGTTAGCTAAGCGTGAAAGGGATGCAGGATGTAAAAGCGTAACGAACGTTTTCTCAATCTCTTTCGTTCGTAGGGTCAAGAAAATACTAAAAACTGAACGGAAACGATTACAAAATTAAATGTGATAAACGAATTTGTGTAGCGTTTGTGTTTAAGTTCCTTTAGTTCTTCAAGGGAAATTTATGTAAACGAGCTCTTCGATGGTTTCCTGAAGAAGTTATTGATTTGTTATTGTCTGAAAATAAACGTTGTCAAAATAAATCATTGTTGTTTTATGCCTACACTGCAGAAGTGGTCGTGGTCCCTATGGATTTATTCAAGGGTACGTATTAGACATGATTGTATTGTTAATTTGTGAGCAAAGTCACTGCTGTAACACAGGAGTAAACGTCAGTAATGAATCCTTCCACACGATTACGTCGAACTCTATCAAGGCCGCGGACCGTGCTGTCCCGTACCTGGCACGCGATACTGAGTTCAGAGTTGGAACAACTACTGCGGAGTGGTGTGCGTTAGCGTTCAGTGGGTGGATCTCGATATCATAATATTTTTATCGCGGTTTGAGCAGCGGTTGGTCGCGCGGCACTTCTGTCATACAATCGCTAGCAGGTCGATCTGTGCGCAGTGTATTGCGATCTTTGTCCTCGCCTTGCCGCATTCGTGTTTGAAACTACGATTTACTAAAGCAGTATCATAGTCATAGACTTAACAGAGGATAAAGTGATGTTTTTGATACTGTTATAAGTGTTTCCAATAAGATTCAACTATCAAGTGAGTTTTTGTGCAACTTTTTGTAGAATTTGTTTACCATTTATTATGTGTGTTAGTGAATTGTTAAGTTCTATGAGTCATATGTTACTAGAATCTTCAAACAAGTTGTGTGAGAATTATTTTTTTGCTTTTTTGTCTTCAAAATAACTGGAAATACCGCATTTTATAAGTATGTTAGTGTAGTCATCAAAATCATACAACTGTAGGATAGAAGCAGGTAGCAGTAATATTCTGAAAACATCAACATTCTCACATTAATTCTCGGGCGGGATTTGTCATTGGATGATTTTACCTACCCAAAAAAAAAACAAAAATAAGTACTCCTGCAAGCCTATGTTCATACAATATCTGAATTACTAATTTGTTAAGGCCCTTTAATTTGTACAGAGGAGGAATTAGTTACAATCAAGTCTGTAGTTCTAATACATTAAAATTCCAACTATGAAATAGCCAAGTAAAACAGTAAGTTGTTGATATTCAAGGCTACAGTACTATGAATTATTTATTGAATTAAGAGATACTTAAGCAAATATTTTTTACTTTGAACAAAGGTTCTAGTGATCTGCAGACTTCAATTATGAAAATTATTCATTATTTGCCCTTCAGCGGTAAAATTTACTACATGTATAATTACAAGACATACCATTTTATGTTTTGTGTTTTAAAATTGTAAAATATGAATCAAATAAACAGTTATTTATATTAAGAGAAACAATAATAATCTATTACTTAGCATGCTCAATAATAATATTTGTCTACAGACATGAAGGGCCCAACTCGGCCAGCTCCCAGTGTTCCTGGCATGGCAGTGAATAGATACTCTCCTGTTACAAATTGGGATGATGATCCCTTTGGTGCAGATGTCTTTGAGCCATCACCACATTTTACACAGAAAAAGAAACCTCCACCTCGTCCACCACCACCAAAGATCAACAAACAACCTGATATTCCTGCAAAGCCTTCACATTTTATAAGAAGACCTACAGTGCTCACTTCTCTATTATCTCGTAAATCTAAAACAGTAGTGAATAATCAAAATGTGAATGTTCTCCAACCAAGTATGATAAAAGAAGTAAACAGTGATGTGGACCCCCATAAAATGTTTCCTAAATGTGAACCAAAGAATGTGCAGACAGGTGCTTTGATAGATCTCTCGTCGCCGCCCAGTTCGCCCACATTCACTACCAGGTCAAGTAGTGATGGTCTCAGTGTAGACAGCTTTGGTTCAGATGCCACTACATCTACCAACCATCACAATGCTCACAATGGTGGCAACGCATCACAAGCTGAGAGTGGGTTTGAAGATGATTTTGATCTGTTCCTTAACACAAGGAAGCCTGCAAAGGAGGATACACTGGATGATTTCACAGCTCTTGACCCATTTTCGCCACAGCCCGTTACGAACATGACCAGAAAACCTGCTTTGAAGAAGAAACCTATTTTAAGTAAAGAAAATGTATATGAAGTATCAAATAATTTTACGAGTCACGTATCAGCTCCAGCGCCGATGCTGAAGGGGCCGACGATAATCCGAGCGAAGCCAGCCAGGCCAAAGCCTCCTGACAACTCGGCCTTGTTGAAGACTACATTTGGAAACAGCTTCCCGGTGACTACCATGACCGTGAACACCACCACGCCTATACAAAAAGTCGCAAACGGAATCGGCGATAGTTTCGTAAGTAAATTTACATAGTTTTTAATTTCTCTTTGGTTTCGTAAAAAATAATTACTTAAATATATTTTTTTATGTTACATTTTGTGTAGACTTTTGAAATTTAGGCTTACAATCTAGAAAGTTGCTGTTTCTAGTCTTGATTTAAACTGAAGATTACATAGAATTCAGTATTGGGAGTTATGGATGTCTGAAACTTTACTTTGATGTCAAATTCCGACAGGTTTTTAGGCAAAAGTAGAGTTTGAGAAATACTCAACTACAAATGCGCAAATCACAAATCTAGATTTATTAAATAGGATTTTATTTCCAACTCAAATCTAGTTTTCCATAGACTATTTCTTGGGAATCATTCAAATAATTAATAAGCTGTTTCTATCAATGAGTATAATTCTGTTATCACAAATAATTTCCCAATGATTAGATACCGGATATCTCTCATTAGTCAGCTACGATGTGTCAACGAAGCTTTTTAAAATTAATTGATTTCACGTGTGACTGCAGGTATATGTACCTCCGTGTGCGAAAATATTCTAAACAAAAAAGCGGAGGCATGATAACAGGTCGTGTATCGGCACTACAGTACAGACTACAATGCTCACAAGGCATGCATGCTATTTGTGTTCATGACCGTACCATTCATTAAGGGGCTTTAAAATTTGCACGATAATTATCACAATGTCCGTGAGCTCTTTGTTTAAATTGTAAGTTTTCATTAAAACGGTATAAAATAAGCCGCAGTGGATAGGTGGTTATCGAGTTACCGTTTGTTATCTATGTCATGCACATGATATATAAAAAAGTCATCAACTTAGATTTCGATCAAACTTGTTTATCACCTGTATTATGAGAAGCCTACATGAATGCAAAAAATCAATGTTTTGTATCAGCAAATAAATGTATAGAACATAATTAGGTTTCGCAAGTGCATCTGGTGACCATACGTCAGACCTTCGACCATAATTATTTTAACTACGCCACCGAGCAGAACGTTTGAATAGCGAAAATAGAATTTAACCCAGTTCATTTACCTACTTTTAGTTAGAAAACCAAGACCAGCTTACAGAGTAATTTGGACTTTCCTGTTAGCGAAATTGCATATAAAAGTTAATACCTACTTTACTACTACCCGGAACTTGTTATTTTGAATCCAAAAGCGACATAAACATGCTTTCAACAATAATGTTTATGAAAAGGCGCCTGGCTCACCTTCAGCAGTGGAATACATTTTTCATCACAGTTGATGACTTGATAAAAACATAGGTATAAGATAGATGATAACTACATCAACATGAATCGATGCTACGTATCATTTCATTACCTTCTCAAACATCTAGAAACCTGTTTATCTCGAATTCTCAAATTTATCAATTTTGAGACAAGCATTAGGCATAATCTTGTGCCATAAATAGGTCTTAAACACTAGTGTCCTAGCGCTGTTTAGACATTACGCAATGATAAATAAACAGAACGCGTCATTAGATTTGTTATTAAGATTACCAAACAGAATGTTTAATTTTAGAGATTAGCAAAAACAACACTCATAAATCGCCTATTAGCGACTTTATTAACATCAAACAAGAAACTCAAAGGTAATCATAGAGTCATGACCATGACTCGGTCGGAATTTTAACTAAAAAGATATAATTTTGAATTCACACAGCAGTCCAAGCACGTTATTATTATTATATGCCCCAACTCAGATGTTTTGGTGCAGATACGGAAAATAAACTATTCCGCTAAATAAATACTTGTGATGCTCAAAAGAATACAGTTTACAGTACCTAATTAAAAATAGCCCAGTGTTAGTATTTGCAGATTTATAATAGCGATAACCTTCAATAGTTTTTTTATAACGCTCCATACCAAGAAGCGTTAAAATTAGTGTTGAAAATCGTTTCTTACACGCTAAGTATAAATTCCATAATCTATGTCAGAATTTATAGCACCCGTGCTTATGTTTGTGATTTGCTGCAGGAATCAAAACCGTTCGGCTGGGATGACGCTGAGGAAGAATGTTCTCCGGAAAGGGAGCTTTCTCCGCCGATGCCGACGATTCCGCCGCCTCCTCCGCCAGCAGATGTCGATGATGATGTGACCAGCGTTTGGACCACTGACATGCCCGACTTCGCACCCGATCAACTTGCCAACTATGAAGAAGAGGAAGAGCCATACGCGATTGCTCTTTTCGACTACTTCACTGATCACCCGGACGATTTATGCTTTTCGGTAAGTGCATTCGAGACGGCACAAATCGTACTGAGCTTTGAAGCTTGATTTATTTACAGATTTGTTAGATAAATAATTCGTTTCCTCCATAATATCATTTCATCTTAGACTTAGAATACGGAATTCGCGATGCTTTGATATACAATTTGCAAATATTAGGCGGTTTTGTTTGTTTACATCTCGTGGCTGGTGGCCAAAACACCTGCGTATTTTTAGAAATTGTTATGTAGGTGTAAGTATCGGGATCGTCATTGGCTTAAAATTCTGTGTCTTAGAACAAGTTTAAGGTCAATATACCAGTATTTAGGCATTTTCAATACATCTGTTTTTCATGTCACGTCGTTCTGAGCTTGAATTCGATAAGGTTGGGAATTTTGCGCAAACGCCTGATAATGGTTGATTGCATTACATTGACCCATTGCACACTGATTTCTGATACAAACAGTTTTATCGAAGTTCGAGGTTTGATAGGAAATAAAATAACGTAACTCCCCTTTATGTACCACCACGGTTAATAAAATTAAACACGTAAAAATGATCTTAACTAGAAAAACGATTGCTGGTACCTATGTCTCATACTAATAAGCTAAGCAAGCGTTTTTCGTTCCTGGCCTTCCAGTTCCAATTCATTATAGGTAGAGAAGAGGTGCATGTGATGCGCATAGACCGTCTTTATACTTGAATGCTCAGGACTTTTCAAATGAAAATAGAATTCCTAAGACATCATCATCATCGATCCATTGTTTTATCGGCATGTATAGTCGCTGAACAATATAGAAAAATCAATAAACATTCATTTATTCATGGTAACAGATTTGCTTTTCAACAAAAACATTCTAGAATGTTTGTATTCTTCACAGGCGATGATCACGTATTGCGATGGTTACGAAAACGAGGAATTAACACATTTTATATTGTGTTTTATTTTTATTTAATACGAAACAGGCTTGAACGGTATTACATAGCAAATATGTAGGTATATTGCGACAGAATTATGTTACATAAAAAGGTATACTTCTTTTATTTATTTTTTGTTTCGTTTCTTGAAAACATGGTTGTTGTTGAAACTAACAATTTTTTTTACTATCAGGTTTTTGGAAACTATCTTTATGTTATCTATATATTTATTTAAATAAATAAATAAACATGTGGCTCATTTCCAACTCAACTTTGATTTGATTTGAAACAGAACGCATTCGTGTTTTAATGTAGAAATATCGAAAATAGTTCAGTTTCTTTTTACGCACCACAGTTAATATTGGAAATAGAGTATTTTTATGAACTTTATTTTTATGCTAAAGTATAAAGCATGTTTACCAAAAATAAAGTAAGATATGTTATAAATGATAAAGTATGGTTGATAAGCCTAGTTACCTTCCTTTCCGAATATGTAACCTACTTATTTTTTAATAGGTATCGAATCATTTGTTCTCAAACTAACTTCCCTAATGATACGACCGTACTATGATCAGCAAATAAAGAAGAATAAAATCTAGGAATACAATGTAAGAAGGTAGGTATATGAGGAAATAGCAAGCAATCTTGATGACTTTAATCCTGATATGGAAAAACTAGGTGACATAAATCTTCATTTAGATGTCTTTGTTCATAGACTAGACTATAATCATTTTTGATATAACTGTGATAAAATCGTAATTTGCAGTATATCGTAGAACCTAAGTGTTGTTCAGAAGACAAGCGTAATTAAAGTGATATCTTGGGCTAGCGAGCGAGACGCGTGCACTACTTTCGAATTCATACAAGTTGCGTATTTATAGTATGAACATTATAGGAGCGGTTTATTGCTAGAATATTTGTTAGGCAACCACCGAAGCTCTCAATAGGCTTACACTTTATTCTATACTAGCTTCTGTCAGCGGTTTCGCCTGAGTGATATTAGACAATTATCCAAAAGGAACGTACCTATGTTCCTAGAATAAAAATTATCCTGTGCTTTCAATGCTTTTTCAAGACATACTAAACTCGTTTTGAGCATGACGGAATAACAAACTTACCCAGACACGTACAATGTACATACTAACTTTCGCCTCTAAAATAATATACATATTATACTTTCATTCTATTAGATTTATTGAAAATTCGTTAACTCAATAAAAGTAATTGTGTAAGTAGGTAATACATACAGGAAAATTTTTTAACCACTGCGTAAATTTTTTTTGGTGGCTCAGTGTAAGCAATAGAACACATTTCCATTTTTAGTTTATGACTTTTTTTTTTCTCATTTTTCCACTTTGTCCCAATTTGAAATAAGCAAGACATGGATATAATTTAATAGTAATACTATGAATGAGCATGAATGAAAACGCGAAGGCCGCCGGCCGCTGGACCACGCCCAGCGCACGAGACGGGGGTGCGGGGGCATGCGGCGCCGGCGTTTGATAAACAAAACGCATGCACATGCAGTACGTCACTTGCGGAAGTGGAGGTCGGACGTTCGCGCTCTTCGCCGTCCCTGCGCGTGTGCCGCGTACTAGACTAGCGTAGTGACAATGTCTCATTTTACTCACCGCGAGTGTTATGAAATGGTGCGAGTGTATTTGTTAAGCAATGAAAATTTACGAGCAGCACGAAGAAGATACGAAAGGGAGAGCGTACCTCGTATGCGAGCCTCAATCCCACGGTCCCTAATGAGAGGACAATTTTAGCAGCTAACCAAAGGCTGCTTGATCACGGCCAGTTCAGAACACCGAGCCACGCACAAGGGTCTGGCAGACCTCGACTGGCAGTCGAAGCCGAAGACGTCATATTTGATTTTTTTGAACGCAATCCAAGAGCCAGTACCTACGACGCAGAACGACGTTTTGGTGTTAGCCAAAGCGCAGTATGGAAGCTGCTAAATACAGCCGGACTCCATCCATACCACTTTCAGCCGGTACAACAACTCCATGACCCAGACCCAGCACCACGTCGAGCCTTTTAAATAACACCACATTTTTTTAAATACGCCAAAATGCAATTGTTTCAATCTAAATTGTATCATATCTAAATACCTATCATACCTAAATGATTTATTTTGAATGGATTAAAACGTATTACCTACTTTCTTTATTATGATTTATTTTCTGCATTTTGATGGTCCTAAGCCCATGAAAGTATGAAGGATAAATTGGAATTACGTTTACAAATGACATTACACAGTCTAAACTTAAAAAATTGTAGCGCTAAACTGGGGTCAATAATCGCACCGCGTAAGTAGGTACCGTCGCATAGAGCGAGCGCGCGTGAGTACTTCTGATACCAGCTGGCGCGTCAGGCGAGCGGTCGACGCGCGGCGTGAATCGGGCGACCAGTCGACGGACTGGCAAGCGACGTCCATAAAATAAATTTCTGAGTAAACAAGTCTCGTAAGCGTTAACTTAATTTTTTACTATGAAAACATATCAAAATAAAAAATACGTGTTTATTAAAATATATTCAAGTTTATTATGTCAAAATTTGCGCACTGGTTAAAAACTTTTCCTGTATAGCTATAACAACATACTTTATCGTACCATTGTTGTTACATGGATTTGAATATAGAATGGGTTAATGTCCTAATAAACACAGTTCTACAGAGTTTTGTAGGGGCGTTAAAATTGTAGTAAGAGAGAGAACTCACGAAGCGGTTTTCTCCCGCTGCCGCCACCGTAGCGGGCCCGCAGCTTCTGTAGAATGCAAATACATACTTAAAAAATTAAATCAGTTTTCACGACGCGGTTTACGGCCGCGGTGTGAGTGGTTGTTCGCGGCTGCCGCTGACTGGCGCCGCGGGCGCCCGCGCCGCTGCCTCGGCGGTTTGCGCCCGCACGCTCTGCGGACGGTTGGCGGCGACCGCGCCCTTTCGGCTAACGGCTTGCGGTTAAAAATCGCAGCCGTCGCGGCGGTGGCAGCGAATCAACCGCCTCGTGAGTTTTTAAATAAAATAGCCGTTTCCTCTGCCGTGACGGCGCGGAAAAAAACCGCAGCGTGAGTTCTCTCCCTAAGACTAGCTAAACCGACAGACGTCCTGTCGTAGCTATGAAAGTATGAACTGCCAAACGTGCGAAGGTTAAATAGTCGTAGTTTTATGAAATTTCCCATTTTTTCTAAAAACCTTCTAAAAAGCATTAGAAAATTAAAAAGAAAATATGTATGAAATCGGTAAATTAGTTCTGAAGTTATGCTGTAAGCAAGGCAAGTAGGGATTTTTATACTCTGCTGGTCTATTCTATGTGTACATAAATACAATTTGAAACTGCTTATCAGAAAGGAACGAATAACTTATGCTCCCTTTTTTCTCTTTCGCCCTAAAAACGGTTTCCTCCTGAATGGTTTCTAGCCACTTAAATGTGAACAAAAAAGAAATTGTATAAAGCTTATAACCTTTTAGCACATGTGTTGCTAGAAAACAATTTACCTTGTAAATGATATTCAGAATTCAAAGGCACAACTCTATGACGTTACTAGCGTGCTCGCAATGCTAACCAATTGTTCAAATTTACAGCGATAACTTTTATTAGTTGTTTTTCCGCATTACCATATGCATTGCCATTCTACAGTGGAACACATGTTGTGACGCAAGCCACACAATGAGCCGCCCGGTGTCCGTTACGTTACAAACGTGGCTGGAAGATGTAATCGTAACGTCCTGACTTTCCGGGAATTGGTTGTTTTGGGGCGTACATCGTCGTGTCTGTTTTCAGTACCTAATCGCTATATTGTTTATATCATTTTCTGACGTTTCACGCGTGTTGGCAATTTTATTGATAAAATGTTTTGCATTGAGCGCGGCTTTATCACTTGGACAGGAACTTGTTATCTGCGGCACTTCCCCTATTATTGTGTTGATCGTTTCACTAGATTCTATTGACACCATTATTGTAATGGAAATTCCTAATATTTTATGTTACATTTTTTATACAAGTGAACTTGACATATTTATTGACTTACCTCATTTTATTTTCGCCAATTCGAGTCACTTTTGTCGTGTGCGGTCTGGCAGCGGGTTTAGCACTTTAGCGGATGAAAACCGTCAGCGTTACGCGAAGCCACATGCCGCATGGAAAAATCCAATTAAACCAATTTAGTTTATTAAACTGTATTACTGTATAGCAGTACCGGCAAGCGTATTTGGCAAAAATTCCACGTGGATCTAGAACTAATTACGAAATGTTTATGCAGTCATTGGAACTAATAAAACGACTGCTTTAGTCTGATAAGAATCAAGAGTGAAGTACATGGCAGTAGGTATCTAGTATCATTCAAAGTTTTTAGTAATAAATGAAAATATAAACAACTCTTTGATGCTAACAAAAATGAAGCATCTCTAGATGTTTTAAACGCGGCGTGGCTTGCAACGTGTGAGCATATCTCGTGTCTCTGTATCTACACAATTAATTAATTTTACACCGATTTCTTTGCTTCGAAACTGGGCGTCTCTGCTAGTACAACAAAGAAGGGTCATGAGGCAATGTTACTAGAATCATCACGCTTGACGAACGCATCGGTGAGTGTGTTGCCAAAGGCACTCCTCACAATGTAATAACTTTCGTTTGCCCGTAAGTAAAAGTACCTAGGCAATTAATAGTTTCTCTCAACTACTGTCTTTTGCATAGTAGCTAAGTCGTAAACGAAGTTTCATAGAAAACGGGTCACCCAGTTCCAAGAAATCAGCTAAAACATGCATACGCATTTCAAATTAGGTTCAATGGCTTAGCAGACTCAGGTTTAACGTCATCATCATATGACTGCGTACAATGTAGCTATACTTATGTTTATAAGCACTTTTTTAGTTTATTGCTACCCCAAAGTACATGCATAAGTTTTCTTTTTTTTATTTAAAAGGATTTTATCGTTCAATGAACATTAACAATAAGTAGGATGGGTACTGAAACTTTATACATACGATATCATTCAATCCTAATTCGACGATACAACGTTTTCCAATGTTTACAAATAAAATTCGCGGTATTCAAGCAAACGGCGCAGATTCGCGGATATTTATTTGATAGCTAGATGATATAATTATCATTTGTTTTGAAGACACACTTCAGTTTTATGTTGTGTCGCAGAAAATATGACGATGCGGATTAATTTAAACTGTTTTCTTTGTGTTTGTGTACTCTAGATATAATATCTTATCGGATAAGTGCTATGAATTAGCATTTTAAATAAGTTCGTTTTAAATCGTTTAGGAACATTTTGTAAACAAGCCTAAGATTAGATCTAGTAGATAGACATCCAAAAATAAACTGTTTTGTATATTAAACGGGGTATAGATACATTACCGTCATAGTTAAAACCTTACTATTCTTAATGTCACTGTATTTCAACTGTAAGTTATCACGACGTCTCAGAGCGTCGTTCTGATTATACAGGGAAAGTTAATTAAGTCAATAATAAAACCTACCGATGTCTTTAACCTGAACGATGCGTAGTTCGCAATTCGCAAGTGATCTAAAAGACAAACACGCAACGTTTCGTAATCAATTAATCATGATGATTAGTGAATCAGAGCGGGTCATGAGTTCAGTGCGGTTATAAATCTTAGTAACAATTGCACGTTAGTGTTAATAGCAAGAATAAGATACATAGAGGTCATAACGCTTCACTTCTCGCAGAAGGTCGGGTCCTTAATGTGAGGATGTACTTATCGCGTGAGCATCATTTTAATAGGTCACTAATTAGGTACACCTGATCAATTGAATTCGCGTCCTCTGATACCGATTGACCATTCATTAGACACTAGACGTATAATAATAATTGAATTGGCGTTACTGGATCCAATGCCAACCAGTACAAGTCGTTTTTATTCATTTTAGTTTGTTATTTTAGCTTGTTAACAAGTCGTTGTCGTCAGTAATTGTTTTGTGACGTTATTTGTTGGCAAAATCTGTTTTCCAATGTATGGTCTCAGAGCTAATAAACTAATAAAGAAAAAAATATGGAGGACACCTTTATGATTATGGCGAGGTTCTAAATGCTGACGTTTAAATCGACATAATTGCGTCTGCTCAGAATGAGGTTACAATAGATAAAATAAAACTGCAGAGTTTAATGTTTCAAGATCAATTTTTATAATTTGCAGGCCAACTCGAGGATAAAGTTGATACGGCGAGTGGACCACGAATGGCTTTATGGCAGTTTGAGAAGCGGCGCTGAGGGCCTGTTCCCGTCCAACTACGTGGAGATCAAGGTTCCGCTGCCGAACGAGGCCGCGCCGCCGCCCCCGCTCATCGGCGTCGCTGTCGCCCTGTACGACTTCGAGCCCGTGCAGCCCGGCGACCTACGCTTCGCCACCGGCGACACTATACAAGTCAGATACAAAATTAACGAAGAATGGTTTTTCGGTGAGTGCAACGGACTGAAAGGACAATTCCCAATTAACTATGTTCAGATGAGTTAAACAAGGAGTTTAAGCGGACCAGTCCCGAGCCTCATGGCCCGGTGGGCAAATGAATTGCGAGTAACATGTGATACTGCTACACCAAGACTGACGTCTACCATATTGTCATGATGTCACTATTTTATAAAAGGTATTTTACCACTTCCTTACGTGAGATATGGCAGACTATTAACGGTCTATTTTTGATGGAGATTTGTTTTCCCTAGGTGCAATAAGATTTTCTGTAAGAGGAGAACAATATCCGTCCCAAGTTATTGCTTATGAAATTATACCTAATGAACTTCCAAATACATCAGAGAATGAAGTGTGAGCCATGGATTTGTACAATTATAATGATTTATTTGCGTTTTCGCACTAATGTTGCCATAATAACGTAACGCCCGCTATTTGCTGTATTACCATTTCGGGCTTTTATGAAATTAATATATTGAGTAGTAACGTTCCAATGACTGAATGTAAATAATAAGAGCTTGTATAAAGTAACGTCCCTAACGATTAGATATTTGTAGATATTATTTTGTAATGGTTGTGTAGTCTCTTTTCGATCTGATTCTTCGTTTTAATTAAATTGATTATGACATTAATTTTATTTTAAATCAAGACATATGCAATGGTACCCATGTAGTTCGTGACACGAAGTGCGTCTTACTACAAAGAGTTTTGTAATTTGTCGGAGATTAAACTAACACTAGTTGGGTAAAGCTCTACCTACATCGTCGGTCTATGCAATATTTCGTTGTTGTTTATTATTACAACGTTAAAATCTGTTTGTAGTCTATAGATGTATTCATTGTATTATTAATTACAAACAAATGTCTTAAAAATAGTATTTAAAACGTATGTAGCCTACGGGCCTGAAATTACAGTATATTTTGTTGTTTAAAAGATTGTGTTAGGTGTCAGTTTTGTACATTTTTTATTGTTCTGTTTGTGTCATAACTTGTAAGTGTATTATTTGGAGGGACCATAATGTTAAGTGCCTTGAGTATTTACTTATGTGTATATGATGAAGTAATTTATAACAAAATAAATCTAATAATTCCAATTAATATCCTCTTTCAATTGTTATCACCCGGTTGACTTCCTTTGACATAAAATATACAGAATATTTGTCGGCTAGTGTTCTGAACACCATACAGAATTAATTAATAATAATGATATATATTTACTATTCAAATAAAACTAGGTTAGATATACAGTAATTACAGAATACAGTCCAGAACGCGCATGTTATACTTGTGCCCAAATATCCAAAAATATTAACAAGTATTCTATGGACGGTATTTTGCCGGGATTTTTTCATTAGTAGTTCGATTTAAGTTCAGTTGGTTTAATTATTCGCAAATTGATTCTACCAGAAAATAATGTGCAAAATGGAACTGAGAATTTTATTATAGTATCTACTAGCTTGTCGAGAAGAATGACACAATACTGCAAAAACAGAATGTGTTACGTTCGCAATTTGTTGGAAAACGAACTGACTATTTTGTATCAAAAACTAAATAGGTACCTGTACCTAATTTCTAAAACTTGACACTGCAGATGACTGGGTGAATGCACAAACGGTGCGGAGTCAAAATAAAAAATGTAGGTAAAATGACTGAAACGTGTTGTTATGTGGACGCTGCTACAGTCACGGGATCAATATTGGCGAGGAAACAAAAAAAAACTTGCATTCAACTACCAATAGACTAAATTGCCCACAAAAAAAAATAAACAAGACCTTCAGGCTCCTTCGACAAATTAATTGAAATGTTCGGTGATGCTTCTACAGATGGGTTATTGCCCTTTCGAGTGACAACAGAAAAGATAAGTTACAGTTAAGTAAGCAGTTCCTCATGCAACCTAATATAGATACTTAGGTACCTAATCTATTTCACAAAGGTTGGCTTTGATTGTGTGTGCGGATTCAAGTGCGCATGCTTCTATGTGCGTAAGGTAATATTTTCACTTATAGGTACTGTAGTGGTGATAAAGTCGTTGGAAGGGACTAGGAATAAACGGCTTTTTTTTTTTTTTGGTGGTGGGTAAAATCATCCAATGACATCTCCCGCCCTTGGGCGGAGCGGGAGATACCGGACGGTCGGACAGCGAGCTACCCACAGCTCGCCGTCCGCAAGCCCGCGTCTACGTTGGCTGGAAATCAGGATCAGAATCGGAATCCCTGCGGCGGCTGGGCCTTGTGGGCCGTTGCCTCTCGCGTGCGGCCTCCTCCTTTGCTAGAATTACTGCTTCGCAGAAGGAGGCGACCGCCTGCCATCCCTCCTCGCTTCGGACCATGGCCCGTACCAGGGCCTAGCGCGAGAGATCGCCGCTGCCGATCGCACTCACGAGAACACGGCGATGCTCTGCCCAAGCGGGGCACACTTCGACCGTGTGCTCCACCGTGTCCTCCGGGCAGTCCACGCAGTGGTGGCACCCGGGCGTTGGTTCCGCACGAATCCGGAACAGGAACCTCCCGAACTTACCGTGTCCGGTGAGAATCTGGGTCATGCGGAAGGTTAGGACGCCGTGAGGTCTTTCCAGCCACGCCTCAAAGAGGGGCCTTATCGCCATAATTAGGGCGTGCCCAGCACTGGGTTGCGACAGTCGCAGTCGCCATTTCACCATGAGATCCCGCCGGAACTCTTTCCGCCATACCTCGACTTGTCGTGGCAGGGGACTTTCGCCCCGGCGTTGCATCTCCACGCGCTTATCGTGCATGTGTGCAAGGACTGTTGCCTCCAGATCCCATGGTGGCAGGCCAGCAAGGAGGCTCGCCGCTTCGCAGGATACCGTGCGGTATCCCCGCACCAGGGAATAAACGGCTGTGTTGGTGAATGGTGTCAGGATAAGTCGTGGTAACAAGTTACGAGGCGCCTTAGTACTGATATTATCGGCATATTTCAGCATTGAGGCGTTCATTGCACTTACTAAATAAATGCCAGCCCTTGTTCAGGGCCAATGGGTTTCATCTGGGAGTAAGTAAACAATTTTCTACTAAATATGTGATTTTTATTATAATTGCACCGGCTGGTTTATTAGAGAAACTTACCATTGAGATAGTATTGCTTGGAAATACGAGTTAATAAATCCTCTGAACTCAACATCGACCTGAGATGTCGACGTCCACTTACCTATGGACTCGTACAGTTGAACGTGTCGTTCATCTAGTGGTTGCTAGCGCTAAAACTAAGCATTTTATTATTTATAGGTCTTGGGTTCGACTTTCGGGTCGGGCAGTTTATTAGATTTTACTGCGTCGCCTTGCTGACAAAATATATTCAGTTATGCACCAAGAGGATACCAGGTGAGGTAGGAACTGAATACATTTGGCTGGGGATTCAACTGGTCACTTTGCTACTGGTGTCCTAGTGAGATACTGGTTTTAATGGCAATAGGCTCGATCCCTATAACAGGGTTAAGCCCCATCGACTGGCAAAATGTGGGGGTGGGTACTACAGCGTACACTTCCGTTCTACTCTTCAGAGAATACAAGCACTGCTACTGCTTCATTTAATGACCAATTTTGATGCTACTTAGAAAAAATGTTTTCTTTTTTTGTGTGTGTGTGAAAATGTAGATGGTAGATAGTACTTTCCAAGAGGTGCGACTGCAGGAGAAGAGGGTGTACGAGGTAAAGCACTGCCGTTGCAATCAAAGATATGTTCATCACATGTAGTGAGTTTATTATTTGAACAAAAATAATCTATAAGTTCTTAAAATATTTACAATTCCTTAACTTACAACTTACTGTCAACATACCCTGTTCGCTTTTCAACCGTTGCGTTCAAACACTATTTAATAACTAAAACGTGCAGGTGGCAAGAGAACATTCCGAGCGATCTACGATTCAATAAAAATCTTATAATTACGGATAAGTTTAGTAGCGATGATAAGTCATATCGGCCCTTCACGACATTCACAACATGTTGAAAAGAGAAAAGAGGGCGGGGATTCTTCTAATGTTACATATAACATTATACAAGCTAATCGTCTAATAACACAGTCCCAAACATTACCCTAGCATATACTTTAGAATCGGCTCCGCGATGTACTGTCGCTACTGTATCAGACTAACCGTTCTACAGAACTATCGTGGGCATTCAGGTACATAACATACATAAAGCAAGTATACGCTTTAAAAAATGATAAACGAATATTTATGAACGGATGACAAAACAATTTGCTGTGATGAGAATGAATTGGAGGAATAAAGACCACCGACCTATATCAATATACATAGTTTGTTCAATAAATGTGAATAAAAATAGCGCTGACATGACTACGTCGAGCGGTTTGTCGAGAGAATGACTGCTTGGCTACGTTTACACTCGGTGCACATTGTAAATCTTTCTAACGTCGGGTATATTCCCACTCTATTAACATAGATAACATCATTAACGTAATTACGTTTCCTTTTCTTTTCGTAAACCGTAACATCTTTACTTAATATAAAACAAAGTCGCTCTCGGTGTCTGTCTGTTTATTCGCTCACTCTACCTAAGCCTTGCAACGGATTTTGTTGCGGTTTTAACTAGTTGAAAGAGCAATAAACAATGAAGATTTATGTATATAATTTGCAACCGTCCGAAGTCGGGGCGAGTTACTAGTTAAGCATATATTGTAGTAAATAAAATGAAACAAAAAAATACTGTATTGAAACGTTGTAACTGGTAGGCAACTGCTTAGCTTACGAAGTAAGTTATGAACATGTTAAATAATGAATAAGTACATAAAGCATTTAAATAAATGCGTAATATAAGATTGTTATTTGTTTTTATCCTTAAGCTTTATCGAAACAGGCCAGCTGGAAATTAACTAATTAGGTACAAAAATAAAAAAAAGCAATGACAGTGACGCCACAAAAATACAAAGGCATGTTTTTGAGCATACAGGCTACCGCATATACCTATTTGTCAGGTCTTCCAATCAGTTCCACCGAGAACTATATGTTTGACGATCATCAGAAAGCATCACATGCATAGCAGTACACAGCACTTCACAAACCGATACTAAACAGTAATCTACCTTTAGATAATTGTAAGTATAAAAAGTGCGTTGACAACATAAACCTTCAGATATAAAGGTATCTGAAGTAATGTTCTAAGACGAAGTTTGTAATAAGTTCATATAAAGATACAATTGTGTAAATTCGAGTATTGATGCAGTACAATTGCACATTGAACAAAAAACTCAGAGGTTCCATACATATTAAATATTGCTAGCACTTAGCCAAACATTTAAAATACTAGTTAAAGTACTTATTATCAGAAGTTCGATAACATATTGCAGCTTCCAAAAGCTTTTACACATTGTAAACTTCAAAAAATATATACACATTGCGATAACATTTGCAGTCTAAGCTTGCGATATAATGCGACAACTATACACAAAAAGCGTTTAACAGTAGCACTTATTTGTCCGTGTTTATATGTACCGTTAGCTTATATTTACATAAACAGCACTATGTCAGGAACGACACCGCTATACGCGTCCAACACTGTAACCCTAAATATACCAAATCGTGCTCGCTACGCGACGGTAACAATGTGTAAATTCCACAAGATTCTGACAGATTTCTACTTGGGCTGCTTTCCAAATACGTTATAAACGTTCTAGCTTACAGGCTCATTGGCTTGGCCATGCAAATTGCTTGTTGTTATCTTCGAGATGCAATGACGTACAGTAATGATTTATGCGTTATATTTACAGTACAGTTAGTCTACGATACTGGGCCATGGGGCCCTTAGTCGGGTCTGTATATGGGTATTTTAGGAATAAACTCTATGAGAAGTACGTATTCCATCATGGAGGAAGAGTCGCAGTGTTGTTTCGTAAGTCGCCAGCGCAGGCCCAGCTTGTTGTATAGTCGACTGTTCTCCCATTCCAGGAGTTTGTTCAGAGAGTGTTGCGTCTGAAAAAAAAAACAACATTGTTAAAGAGCTTTATATTATCATCTAAATTTATTCATCGATGGACCATAAATAGTTCAAACTTGGAACGTAGTATCTGTTAGCTATTGATCGACAAGTTTATAGGCGTACGTAAACAACAAAGTTAATATTTATGTGAAACATACTAGGTGCTAATATTAATAAATAATATTGATCGAGGATCGTGTGCTATTTCAGTAATAATGTTCTATTATAATAATATCGTCTCTATACTTTGACTCGCTTGATTTTCATTCCAGTCTAAGAAAAGAAGCATGGGTACAGGCAAAAAAGATTAAAAAAAAAGATATATAGACTTCAAAATAAAATTTAATTAAATCTCTGTGAATTTGCTGTTTTTTCGTTTCATTTTTTAATACATTGTTACATTCAAATTGTGTTTTAATAGGTAAATTAACGATAAGAGTAGGTAGTTAAAAGTATAGTTAGTAAACAATACGGCATAATTTAAATCAGGGACTGCATACCGAAAAAATATCGGATAAAAGGGTTAACGGTCTTTTTAATTCAATACCTCAAAATAACGGTACCGTTATTTTTCACTAAGTACCGAAAAATTACGATACCTAACATAACATATTTCACAATTTTTCACAACCGAAAAATAACTGTACCGTTATTTTTTACGGTACCTATACCCCCAACATTAAGGTATCCTTTGAAACCACTACTCCCGCGCTTTTTCGTCGTGCCAATCGCAATAAACTTGTCGCGATAGCTGGCAACGTCGCATTTATCGCAGGTACTCGCACGAGAAATAATTTCGGTACCGGAATTATTTCGGTTGAGTAAAGGTTAAATAAAGGTATAGCGGCACCTAAAAAAATAGCGCTATCGTTATTTTATACCGGTAGCGAAACCGCAAACCTTAACCGGTTTCGGTCTACCTTTAAAATAAAGCGGTCCCGTATTTTAATACCCGTAGCGTAACCATATACCTTAACCGAAAACGGTCCCTGATTTAAATTAAAATAACATTATCAATACAGAGTATTGTAGCCGGTACGGTACTCGACGTATATTACATATAGCTAAATAATTCAAACATGTACATAATTACATGTACATAGATATGTTTAAGTATTATGTTTTTCTTCCTATCCAGGGACTGATGGCGATCTTAGCTATGTAGCTGCTTCGGGCAAACACCAAATTCCCTTAGATTTTTATTATTGATAGACTCCCACTGACTTCTTTCTCACTTGAACTCACTTGTCGCTTGCCTAGAAGTAATTTATTCATTCTTAGATGTCTATCTACACTCAAGTCTCGTACTTGAATGAAGATATCGAATATTGCAGAGGTACACTTTAAATGGGAGGGAGTGTTGTCGTTGTTCAGCTTTACTTTTAATCTTTGTCATTTTGCATTGCTAGTATAAAGGAAGAATGAAGTGAAAAGGGGTATCACCCTGTTAAAAACTTTTTTTCTGACGATAAACCGATAAAACGATAGGGCTGTCAGTTTTAAAATATTTTGATTAAAAAACCAAGAAAAGAAAAAAATCGAACATGTATTGTAATTTTTCTTATTTATGCGTCCATTAATTAATAGTAGATAGAATAGAATAAACTTTATTGCACACCAAAATATGTAGTAACAATTCACAGGAACTTAAATCTATGGGTACAATGGCGGTCTTATCGCTGACAGCGATATCTACCAGACAACCTTAGGATGTACGGCGGAGTACTATCTACTAGCAAATATAGCTCAAATAAAAATACGACAAATGGATAAAATATACCTAAGTATACAAAAGATAATACATAAGCTTAAATATATATATATATATATATCAGTACATATATATAATATATATAATTATGTGTTACACAATTAAATGGAAGCGAGTCAATAAAAATCAAGAAAAGAATAAAGGGTGGTGATGGAAGATACGAAATTATTAATTATTATTGGCAACGCGTTCCATAATCGCACCGTCTGGACCGTGAAACCGGTATGTCCTAGAACCAAAAATTCGAAGACATGTGACATTCACCAATACGCACTGGGCCCGCGTGGTGGATTACGGCCAGTGGGCCGTAATCTCTTAGAAAGGAGGCCTGTGTCCCAAAAGTGGGAACATTAAAAGGCTGATGATGATGATGATTCCGGCGAAGGCGGAATGGCAGCCACTTGAGCTTAATACGGAATTCAGAAACATGATCATACTTGCGTAAGCCAAATATGAACCTAATACAAAAGTTTTGGGGTGGGGCCAAGCTTATCTAGCTGCGCTTCAGTTAGGTCTAAATAACTGACATCGGCATAATCAAGGATTGGGAGAAGGAGGGATTGGGCGAGCGTAGTTTTGGTGGCATTTGGCAGAAAATTACGCAGCCTTCGGTACGACCCCGCAGACGCAAAAAACTTGCGGTTAACTTCCTGCAAATGAGGACCCCATGTAAAGTCTTTGCCAATAAAAATACCAAGATCTTTCACTATATGCAATAGTTGAGCAATCAAAAATTATCGGTAGTAGCCGCGTCCAGTTGATTTTTGAGCGCAACCCAGGGCTGCCGACAACAATGACTTGGGTCTTCGTAGGATTGACCTTTAAACCATGAGCCACACTCCACTCGGCAATACAAGCCAAATCTTTATTTATCATTTTAGCAGCTGCGGATAGTTCATACCTACTACCGGAGCTTGCGAATATATTTGCAAATAGTCAGCATAAAGATGGTAAGATGAGAGAAGTTCATTGGAAATAGAATTTATAAAGATAGCGAAAAGAAGAGGAGATAGAACGCCCTCCTGCGGTACGCCAGCAGAGGTATTGCACCACGACGAGGACGAACCTTTGATACAAATACGTTGCCGGCGGCCACACAGGTAACTACGAAACCAATCATTCGCCTTTGGAGATATGTTAAGAGAGCTAAGAATTCAGAGTAATATGTCAAAGTCGACGTTATTAAACGGTATAGCATATAAGTACTTTTCTAGTAGCTACCATCCGCCTTCAATTTTGCCATACTGGGCATTTTTCTGGCCTTTTCCCTAAAATTCGCCTGATCTGGGGAGATCAGGGCCCAATTCACGACTCAGATAGCTCGAATAAAAAACAGATATGAGATCAAATATATGTGCATATTTTTCATGGATAGAATTGTTTAAATTTTCCCAAGGCGAATTTTTGAAGCTGGAGATACGAGTATATTGCGTGTATGATGCATAATAAACTCAATTGAAAATATAACGTCTGGTCCTACGCGCGCAAAATAGGATCTACATTTTATCTATGATGTACAACGTAGTAGGTAATTCTAATTCCTGGTAGTTTGAAGCTATTTATCGTTCGACTACATGGCTGCTAATAGCCTCACTCACGCATAATTTAAAAGATAATTTATAAATGAGAAATATATGTAATTATATTATCTGTAAATCTGTACATAATTATCTAAAGGGAACAAAGTGCTTTTACGTCGAATATTTTCTTTGATACACTTGTCACTTAATTAATTGTGACAACTAACATTATACTGAGTAGAATGTGCTGTAGGACTGATTTCAGGGGGAAAAACCAAAGAATAGTTTAAAGAAGTTTTTGTGATCCATATAGTATAAAATAAAATTATGGAGAGGGTTTTGGAGTCATTACCTACAACATACCGTTACGATGTTTATTTATAAGTGCAAATATAGAACATGCCATGTCATGATACCACCTTTATACATATGTACATATGTATACGCACTTATTTAATTATAAGGATACACAGGCAGCATAACGTAAGTCGGGTAATACGGTAATAGACGGGCGGTACAAAAACGTGACCATGTGTCGAAGGCGCAGATGATCTCGCCAATTCCCTTCGATGCCGATGTAAGAGGTACGGGTTAATGTAGGTAAACTAATAGACACTTATTTTTTTAGGATAGGTAATCTCAAGAACTAAATAGGTACCGAATCTATACTAATGTTATAAAGGAAGAAGCGTTTGTTTGGTCGACCGCGTTTATCTCTGGAAATACTATAGGAGAGTTTGATTTGAAAAAATATTTTTTAGTGTTGGATAGTCAATTTATCGAGGGTGTCTAATGGATGGCTACTTGACTACCAATTGGAGCGGAGCAATAGTTGGTAAGTAGGTATTATGATTTACGTTATAAAACAAAAATATTTACGGTTCCAATAAAAAAGGACATAAGAGCGAAGAAGCAGGAAAAACCAAGTATAAAATGTTTAAATACGATAATTTAGTTCACTCCAAGAATATGTGTTTATGTTTTAAATACATTTAGTACAAAATTTTCCTTTATTTAGAAGCGGTAATCAACCTTTGTAGCCGAATGTTCAAGGTCCTATTCTAAACCTTAGTAACGAGGTGCCTATAATACTAAATCAATAAGGCAGAGCTAAGGTATAAAAATATACTGTGCTGTACCTAGTAGGTAGGTACTTGTTCGATCGAAGTAGAGTTGAAGGTTGAGGCGACTCGATGTAACGGTTGTGTGCAAGTTATTAAATATCTAACTGTGTGCCAATCTTCAGCTGGAAATACCTACTAGGGTAGCATTTTAAAAAGCGAGTTCTAGAATTGAGAATCTTGATAAACGAGAATTCCTTTCTCATTCATACATGTACTACCTCTGACTCCTTTAAAACTCTTATTATACAGCGCCTCATTAGTAAATAATATATGGATATCGATAGCTAGATAGATCAGCTAGTTATTTTGATGTCAGCTGTGGAGCTAGCATCAAATCATCAATCAGCTGTATTGTTTAGGTACACTAATACTACTTATTAATGAAACTTATTCAAAAGAAACTGTTTCAACGGTGATTATGTTATTTTCTATATTTTATTATGGCATTTCAATTCAAATCTCAATCAAGAAAACGTGTAAGTGACTTGAATAAACGCCCAGCTTATCTTCAGGTAGACTACCTTGTTGTCCGTCTTTACTTTTTAACACCTTATAACCTACAAGTATGATTTCAGATAGTCTATGACTATTGAAAGTATCTCAGAAAAACATACCCTTTTACTTAGACAAATAACAGGCCAGAGAGAGCATCCTAGCGTGCAGCAGCAGCACACGCAGCCACAGAACAGCCACTTGACGTTGACGGGTAGTGTCTTCTTTAGCACGCTGTTGATGCGCGCCACCGTGGCCTGGTACTCCTCCGGCGCCACGCGCGACTGTAGGCCTGAGGGGAACTCGCCGTTGAAGCGGTTGCTCAGCCCGAAACTGGAATGGTTAAAAAGGATGGCTATATTACTTTAACAGTTAGATCGTCTCACAAAGTCCCGGCATAGACATAATCGTCTTCCATTCGTTAGTTTAGCGCAGAGAGAGTGCGAGGGACAGAAGACTGGGTTCGCGCTACGATATGACTAGCAGGCACAGCGAACAAGATAACTCCTGATAGTTTGAGCTATTCAAAAATCGTTGGTTCCCGGACAGATCATCCTAACGTACTGTGGTGCTATTCTCTAAGAAATCGCAGCGCTGCCTCAACAACGAACACCCAAACAGGATACATTGGATTGTCAACCTAATGTACCCATACATTGGATTGTTAATTCAATGTATACTATTTGGATGTTCGTTTTCTTAGAGAAAAGTACCCCCGATTTGGTACGGAAGCAAACCAAATCCGTGGTCCGTCCGTACTAAATTCGATCGTGTGTTAACATTATAAGTGAAACTGTAGGAGGATTAATTAGATTGAGAATTGGCTTCGCCCGCGCGAATGTATGCCTCTCAACTTCCGGGATCAACTTTTCCAAAACATGGTCTTTTCGTGTGTCAAATCTGTCTAGTCGTTAAGAGGTGAAGAGGTCAGAGACAGACGACTTTACTTTCGCATTTGCAATATTAGTATGGAGTATAGCAAATACACAATGAATAAGATAAAAAGACGGCATTTAAGCACTGTGTATAATAATAATATGCAGTCAAAGTAGGGCCTGTAGCATTTATTCTACTAATGGGCCTCCTAAATCTTTATAAAAGGCTCTATAAAAGGCGCTTCTGCGAGCGACTTCGCCTGCGTAAAAGTGGAATAGTACATTTTTGATGCAAGTGGAGAAAGTTTGTCATTGCGACAGAGGCCGAATATGCCGAAATCACAGGTGATAGGGAGAAATTTCACGTGTATCAAAAGAAGTAGTAAATAATAGGAGGCTGCCCGGTGCCGTGTGGGGGCTGCTTGTCGCCCCAGCATGGTACGATAAATACAATAAATTGTGGTGGGAGCGAGCTCACGCACTTTTCCGCACTAATGCGGGAAACTGCGGGAAACGGTAAATTGCGTGCTTTAGCACGCGATTTACCGCGGCAGCGGTACGGATAAGAGCAGGTTTGCGGTAAAAATACATTATAATGCCTATATCTGTCAAGGATAAAGTAACATGCTGTGGAATAAAAAATGTTCTAAAATCGAGTGGTATTTGTCGAGTTTATTAATTACAAACAAAAATACAAAAATGATTTATATTATTACCACCTTCTTTAATTTATTCTTCAAACCGGCCTCAGGACCCTTAGGTAGCGATGAGTCCGTAAGCACTAAAGCACTGTGTACATAAGCAACCTTTGTCTTCATGGAAAATTCGGAATTGAGATTTTTATTCATATGGCACGCAAATAAGTTGCACCATTTGCTATTGTTACGCGCAGCCCCCTACTTCGATCGAGACCCGAAAATCGTTTACTACGCATTCAAGGTCGGCCGTCATGATGGTTCAACTTGCGTGCCGAGGATTATAATCGGTTTTCGAGTCTCAATCGAAGTGGAGAGCTGCGCGTAACCGTAGCAAATGATTCAACTTATTTTCCGCGTACTAGATATTGATTTGTTTTTGTACGCTCAAGAGGGGCCCACCCACGGATATCTATGGGCCCATCCCAATGCGCGGGGCCCAAATATTTGATACTTCTTGATACGTGACTAATCTGACACTGATAATATAAATGTTTCTTGGAAGCTAAGTAAATTGTTAAAAGCAGCTAAATTAGGCTAATGACTCATGGTTTATTTTAAACAATATTAACTGTTGAACCTGGCCTTGTATTGTTTGAAGTAAACACCTTTATAAAATCTTTTTTTGGAAGTAGGTATTAAAAACGATGGGACACTGACTTCCGAAATTATTTATTTTTTGTTTTTATTATCACTTTTTACCTTTTTTTAAATTAAAATTGGTTGTATTTTTAAAAAAATAAAAATGTTGTTTTATTTTTGACTATGGCATTACACAGCCAAAATTAAATACTGTACCTAAATGCGCCTTGTTTAAAAATAGTTTAAATATTTATATTGTAAAGTTTTCAAAACATAAAAGACCCGTTTAGACATTTAGAAAGACCCTAGAATGTAACTTGGAACGAAACTGAAAGAAGCAATAAAATAATAATTAATTACATAATGATTTAAAAAAAGCATACATTTTTTTGGCGCGTTTAATAATATGATGGAATACATTGCGAGTATTTTTTTGCACTTACTTTAAAAATGCTCAAATGTCAAAATGGACCTTTTATTTTTTGACTTTACAATATAACTATTCAAACTATTTTTAGGCAAGGCGTATTTGATCACATGCAATGACAACAATACATCTAGGATGCATTGTTTTATTATGGAGTTCCCATTACTATTTTACTACAATTGGAGGGCAAATCTAGAAGTATATCCTCCCAAAAAAATGAATAATTAAAAAACCAAGATTTGCACATTAATGTGTTAGAATTTCATTAGGTATGCATATTTAACCAACGATAATTATACTATTAACAGTCTGAATAAGTTTCTTAGTTACAAACAATTCATACTGGTTATTTTATTTTATGACAAACACTTATTTTGAACATAAAGGCTTTTTTCTAAATGACTCATTTACCTAATGCCTTCATTAAGGCAGGAGTTACCATCACCAGTCACTGCTCACTGAACAAAGACTTCTTCACAATGAGTATAATGGATGGTCTTCTGTGCAGAGCAAGCATGGAGTCAGAGAAAACTGTTGCGTATCTGCTCCTCGAGTGCACAGTCGTCAGTGAAATGAGAACACAACATTTGGGAGCACCAAATTTATTTCTAGACACCCTGAGTAAACTGTAAAGACTTGACTGCTTTTGGAGGGAGATGGGCTGGTTGGAGTGAAGGTTGTCATGGCCTACGCACAACCGGAAACCAGACCACAAAGATAAGAAGGGAGGAGTTAACAATCTTATCAGATTTCAAACATTGATAATATATTGATTACACATTGACCTATAATCTAGAACAGATACGATAATATTATTGGACTATGAACTGCAAAATTATCTCTACTCAGGGTGATTTTGCTTTGTCATCTATAAATCCCTTACCATGGTGACCCACCAATCAGCTCTGGGCTGAAAAAAGATGAGCAATAAGAGCTCAAACTCCAAACAGGTAATAAATACTTGACTGCATTGATTAAATCTGTAAATTATTTTTAACACTTTTAGTGCCAGGAACATAAAATAATTTACTTGTGTGCTCAGAATCTGCTTTCTGAGTTGTTGATATATCTAAATGTATATAATACATAGCCAGTGTTGACTTGTGTCCATACCCAAAAGCTGACTAACAAGTCCAACTCTAGTATGCTTAATATAATTAGATTTTTTGATTATTATTGCATAACCCGGATCACATTCTTTGGCACTGAATGAGTCAACTTGAAATGCTAGAGCATTTAGAGAACTTTTGTCTTAAAAAGTGGGTTTAGCATAGTTTAGATAGAGATTAATACATCTTGTTCCATAGGTGAACACTCTAAACAAATACTGATAAGCAGTAGGTAATTACAGACATTGAGTAATGTGTATACAGGTCATATTTATATCTTTTATACTATAGGCAGAACATAATACAATGTTCATTATGTAAAATCATTACTAAAACCACAAACCACAAACTGATATTTTACAGTTATTTCCTATTAAAGTAAAACACAATCATTGATGATTTTTTTATTTTGAATAGCTATAATAATAAAGTCATAGTTATCATTACATACAACATACAGTGCATAACAATAACTTGAAGTAATTTGAGTAAAAATAATTTGTTTTATAAAGAAGAAGAAAAATTTAAGGAAAACATGCAGGAATTAATTAATACATACAATGTTTATGACATGTACATACACATCAATAATGGATAATAATTCATTCTCTTGAAATAATATGAGATAAAACTATCTCATATTATTTCAAGAGGAAATTAAGTCCTTTGTTAAGACTGTTCCAAGTGTGAACCTAGCTTTGGGCTAACAAAAACAACCACAAACAATGATGTTGGAGTACTTAAATATGTAATGGTTTTCTTTATCTGTATACATAAAGCTCTTTGTCCTGGTTGAGTGACTAACTCGTCTGTGCTTCATGTCTCTTGTATTGAAAAATAAATGATACCTCTAATAGTTACTTTTGTCACTTTATGATGGTTTCAGAATAATGTTTTTTTTTAAGTAAATAAATAAAGTATTACTTTTGATTCTGTTGATATTCAATATTCTAGGTTGAACTTAGTAACATTTTCATATTCCACTGGGTCAGTTTGATTAACGATAAAGAGTAATTATTAAGTTGGTGAAGACATTTTAAACTGAAAAAAACTGGGTCATGGTTTAACATTCATGCAGTCTTTTTATGCGTTCAATGAATTGCTATCCTCATAAAAATTATTATACCTAGACAAATAAGAGTGATCACACAAATGTAAATAGGTATCTGAAGCTGAAAAGTTTTGTGAAAACAATAACAAAATAGGCTAAACTGTACTATACTGGACAGCGAGTTTTGAGCTCATAATTTTTTATTGAAAAGGTTTATGTCTAAAAAGTAATTATGCAAAGTTTAAATGTTAGGAAATATATAGTTTTTGAGAAAAAAAATAATTAAAATGGATAATTTTTCGTATTATTTAACGCCATTTTGATGGGTTTTGTTCACTTTTTATTTTATTTGTAGTTTCTATGATAATGAATTTATTAGTGATTCATTTACCAACCTCTTATTATATAGTTTTTAGTAAGAAATAATAAAAATGAGATGAGAGAATTTGTTTGCGTACCAAATAATTAGGGCACCCCGACTCGGATAGATTTAGGTTAGAAGGGGATGGCAGGGTCTAGTGAGTGAGCAAAGCGAGCGAACAAACCCTGCCATCACCTTCGTGGTTATTTTTTTTTAAACCATCCAAAAAACTGTTTAGTACTCAAGACAATTTGTTTGCATACCGAATATAGGCCACCCCGACTCGGATAGATTTAGGTTAGAAGGGGATGGCAGGGTCTAGTGAGCGAGCGCAGCGAGCGAACAGACCCTGCCATCACCTTCGTGGTTATTTTTTTTTAAACCACCCAAAAAACTCTTTATTACTCAAGACAATTTGTTTGCATACCGAATATAGGCCACCCCGACTCGGATAGATTTAGGTTAGAAGGGGATGGCAGGGTCTAGTGAGCGAGCGCAGCGAGCGAAAAGACCTGCCATCATCTTCGAGGTTATTTTTTTTTAAACCACCCAGAAAACTATATTTTAGTACTCAAATATTTAGTGGTAGAGCGCTCCCGGACAAAATTTTATTTTATTTTTTTCATTTTTAAATACCTGAAAGTATACATTTGTTACTGTGGGGGGATGGTCCGAGGGGTAGAGGGTGACACCCTCCTCTAAAATCCCCAAGTTAGACCCAAAAATGCATAAAATGTACGATTTTTTGATTCCTAACCTCAAAATTTTTAATCTTGAATATCTCCAAAAGTATGCGTTTCCTAGATTCAGGAGAGGGTTTGGGGGGCGTGGGGCCACCCTCCCTCCCCCCCTCCCCAAAAAAAACCCCTTATTTCGCTGTCCAGTATAGTACAGTTTTACCACAAAATAATTACAAATGTGTTTGTTTATTAAATGAAACTCTGCAATGTTGTTCAAACAAATGGGCAAAAGTAAAAAGGTAATCTAATCTAATTAAAGGCATAACACATTGAAAATTTGGCGCCTGGTCAATATTATGCATAAAGAAATAGTCCTTCAATGCCACAGGTCGAGTGACAAAGAGTCGAGAATAACTTTCCCGTACTCAAGCCGCAGACCAGGCAGCCCCTTGCTACCGAGCTAGGAACCTAGTAGGGACCTAACAGCTGATGTTATTAAACAGATAGCACAAATGAAAGCTTACACTGTCATGTTCCCAGCCCCTCGAACCACGATCGGATCAGGCACTAGCGTCACATGTGTCTCTTCTATATTCTCCTCGAGTTCCGTCTCATCAGGGTATATTGCATCAAAGTCTGCCATTGTACTTAACACTAACTAAAAAATCAATTCCGAATATTATAAACACATAACAAAGCACAGTGTTTGTTGGATTTTACACATTCACGAAAAAAGGAATACAGAAAGTCAAATGTGACGTTTTCTTTCATAAACACAGAAATTAATAATGTTGCCATACTTGAATTTGAAAGTGTTTCTGTACTGTGTTGCTTCTAAGCCAAAGAGTATGTGAGCACTACGTTTTTCTAAGCACTAAATTTTGTGCATTGATTGTTTGAAAACACTTGCAGCGTGTTTTAATTTTTTTAAGTTTATCCTGAATAATTTAATCTCTAGAGGATATTTTAAATAATTTTGCAAGTTGTTATCAAAACTATAAAGTTTGATGGAAAAGTTTTAGTGATTCATACTAGATGCCGCTACTATACTTGTTTGTTTGGAATGTTTAATGTTTATTTTATTTTATTGATTTATATATTATATTGTTATTTGAATAAAAAAAAAAATCTTCTGAGTAAGGGTTTCGTATTATAATTGATGCAATATTAAAAATACTGAAATAGAAAACTCACTTACAGTACACCTTTAGACCTATTCCTATATACACAAGGAATAGGTCTAAAGGTGTATTCTAGAATCGAATCTATTTACAATGTAAAAATATTTGCTCTTCTAATTACCTACTAAGATTGGAGCGGGGCGGGGCTGCTTTGGTATTTGGAGGCAAGCACACATGCACGACTTGAGCATAGTAGCGCAACACCGGGGCGAAACTCTGTAGCCGGGACAAATTGCGTAACATGGACAGAGTTCCGGTGAGATCACGAAGAGGTATGGAAACAGTAACTGTCACCACTCCGTGGTGGGCACATCAGTGACGCTAAGTCCCCTCTTCGAGAAGTGGCTAGATAGGCGCCACGGCGTCCTCACCGGATACCTATAGCCAGTTCGGAAAGTTCCTGTTTCGGATGCAGTCGGAGGACACGCCCGGGTGTTGGCCAGTTGTATTTGGAGTACCTACTGCTTTCATCATTAGGACGGATCTAACAGATAACAATTTGATTAGCTTTCGGATCAATTGAGAAGTAAACCAAGAGGATCTTTGGTAATGATGTACCTACTCATTAAGTCAAAACTTCAAAGTCTTGAGCACCGATACCGAGTTGCTACTTTGTCGGTTTTCTACGGGTTGCATTTATGGGACTGTGCTTCGGAGTTGCATAATTTAATTTCGCCAAACCCGTTCCATCATCGGACCACCAGTACGGTAATGCGCCACCGGTATATGGTGGACATTGCACCCATACTCACAAATCGTTTTGGAAAGATATTTATTCTGTTTACAGGTTTTTTTTTTTATGGTAGGTAAAATCATCCAATGACATGTACCGGCCTTGGGCGGAGCGAGAGATAGTGTCAGATTCTTACTAACTAAAAACCTACCCTGTTCCTTCACTGCCTTGGTTCCAGGGCCTTGGTATGCATTTTCATACTTTCCCATGGCCCCAGAGTAGGCTTCGACCCCGCTGGGCCCCCACAGTTTGCTGACAACTCCTTGAGGGGCGCGGGTACAGTGCGCGCCGTCGACGACTTGGGCTTGGTCCGGACTAGTGTTACTGGACGGACGGACAGTGTGCTATCCATTACTCGCCGTCCGCAAGCCTGCGGTGGCGGAAATCGGGATCAGAATCCCGGCAGCGGCGGCGGCGTGTGCGCCGTTGTCTGATGCGGTCGGCTTCCTTCTTTGCTAGCATTACTGCTTCGCAGAAGGAAGCGACCACCTGCCATTCCTCCTCGCTCCGGACCATAGCCTATACCAAGGCCCAGCGCGAAAGATCGCCGCCGCCATTCTGCTTACAGGTGAGGTAGAATTCTCTGCTGGAGTCGTGTGTTTCCTCTAGCTACAACCTGGCGCCGCCCCATCGACAGGTGAGTTAGTGGTCAAGCATGAGCTTACGTATAAAAGAAAGTCGTGTTAGTTACACTATTTATAACTCAAGAACGGCTGAACCGAATTGGCTGAAAATTGGTGGGAAGGTAGTTTACAACCAGGAGAAGGACATAGGATAATTAAATAATTTTTAATTGGTATTTTGAAATCTTACTAATAACTTGACTTCCGAAATCAGTACCGAAACCGAACTTTCAGTCGGACACTATCTGGGGCCTTGGGTAAATGTGAGGGCACTGGTACGAAGGCAATGAAGGAACAGGGTGGGTTTTAAGTCAATAAGAGTCTGACACTATCTCCCGCTGCGCCCAAGGGCGGGACATGTCATTGGATGATTTTAACCACCACAAAAAAAAAAACTACTTACCTTTATGTAACTATTTTTATGTAACTGTCTCTTGTTCTTCTTCTGGCTAGACCTTATCCCATTTATTTCGGGACGGCCATCCTTGTCCTAGTTTTCCATTGGGCACGATTTTGTGCCATGTCAGTGTCGAGATGAGCTTCTTTAAGGTCTCTTTGGACCGTCGTCAACCAAATGGAGGGTGGTCTTCCACGCGTGCGCTTCGTCGTAGGCAATATTTATGTAGTATTTTTATGTAGCTGTGTTTAACTATTTTTAAGATCTTATGTAACACTGTGATATAGCATATAGCAATAAATAATTGAATTGAATTTTATTATATCATGTTTTGAGGTTTGCTCAGCGATTGGTCATATGGGTTGACCATATGACCAATCGCTGAGCAAACCTCAATAAAATATTCTTTTTGTTCTCTTTTATATTTTTGGGTGTTCCAGAGGCTTAAAAAGTTCAAAATAGGACCTGGCTTTAAGAGCGGCCAACCCTAGGTACGAGTACATTTTCATACAACCGCTTCACAATTCACACATCTTTATTCAGATATTTTGGATACACAGATATCTTGTGGATATTGTCTAGGCTAGATACTAGAGACTAATCCAGTAAAGACCTCTGAAATTCTGCTATTTTACGTGAACTTTGGCCCTCCGTAATGTACTCATATATTAAAAATATTAAAAAGTACTTCCATGAAAGCCTTGCACATTTAATCGAGATTCTAAATGAAGACAATTTTTCTCAAAAACTTTTAAGGGTTTAAAACACGCATTTCCTACTGGAACAAATTTTGTGAAATAATCGAGTAAAAAAATAATTAAAAAAATTAAAAAACACGACTGCCATATCAAAAAAATAAACTAAAAATCAAAAAACAAGATGTTTCGATGATGATTCAAGATGATTAGAAAAGAGAAGAAAGTAGTCACTCGTTGATAAGGCACGGCATCTCGGAAACTACTTGATCTACAAAACTGAAATTTTCATCGCAGTCGGGGGACTTTTTATACTATAGGAAAGCATTTCAGAGTGGTCCCCCGACTGCGATGATTTTTTTGATATGGCAGTCGTGTTTTTTAATTTTTTTAAATTATTTTATTTTTAAATTTTTTCAATAGCCTATGTTACTCGGGATGATGCAAGGATTCTAACGATACCTCATACGTGTAAATCGGTTCAGTCATTTAGAAGTTACGGTGGAATAAAGAAACTCACATACATACATACATGAACCCTGAAAACATAACACTCCTTTTTTGGGGCAGTCGTGTAATAACGGAATTACCGAATGTCATCGAGTTTTCAGGCGTTATCTCTCTTTTTTGGCGTTGCCTCTCCATCAAACATCGCGTTGGATTGCGTTAGATGAAGCAACAAGCTTTTAAACCATGCTCGACGTTGACGATGGGCGAGTGGGGAAGGGTCACCTTAAGCAGGCTCGGTTCTTGCACGTCCTTCCAGACATTTGTCATTAAGGGCCAGTTCTAGTCACTGTTTTTTTTGTATGAACTTCGCTCGGGATTATGTCGTCTTCGCGGCCCCAAAACAGCGGTTTTATTTTTATATAAAAAAAAAACAACAACTATTCAAGATTGTTGTTCTTGCGAAGCGCTATTAAATAACAAGCTTTTTTTTTGTGTAACTTTCAAATAGTTCCGTAACGTAATGTCGTAGATAAATACGTTTGAAATCGTAAATTAGGGTCAGATTCGCGATTTTTTTTTATCGAGCCAATTATATTGTGTTTTCATTTTTGCCAAGCCCTTGGCCACATAGTCAATTTTAATAAAATAAATTTTCATGGTGTTCTCTTTTATGTTTGTGGATTTCCATAGGTTTAAAAAAGGTCAAAATGAGTAGAACAGGGCCTTAAAGTGATCAGCGGTCTCTATCTCTCCCTTTCAGAAGAAAGGGAGAGATAGAGACCGCTGATGATGTATTGAAACTGAAACTAAGCATGAAATAATTACTGTGATTTTAAAATAATATTAAATTATATTCTGAAAGATAAAGGTGAACAACATATTGCAATAACTAGTTCAAATAATAAACGCTTTACTTTAGGCACAGATCGATTGTCCGTACAAGGCCCGGCCATTATGAATTATCTCACGACTCACTTGTATGACCACTATCACACATGTATGCACATTGATAACGTGCAGCTGTGGCCTAAAAACTTGCGTCTTGTTATACCGCCTCCTTGCTGCATATTATACTCGGAACTTACGAAGCTACCTGAAAAGGAGAAGGCATTTCAAAAGCAAACTACTCTTTAATTCAATTTTAAATTATTTCAGACCGTTAATTAAACGGGTAGGCATTTTAATAAGTAGGTATTCCTATTACAAAGTTGTAACTAAGAATGGGGATTTTTCTCAGTTGAACATGATTTCGACCTCTTCGTGGGCGTGATGGTATTTCGTACGCAAGAATATGTTTTAGTTAATTTCAATGTTTTTTCATTTTTTTTTTGTGAGTTTAATAGTAGTAGTGCCTAGTAGACATAGACACCTACAATAAACTTGTCTCTGATAACCATGAACACTTCCCAAAAAGGTTTGCCTATGAGGACATTGTGGATGAGGAGAAGCTTAGAAATGTTCCCCTCATCAGTAGCTAACTCCGGCGCGACTGGTCCTTAAAGAAACGGCCGCCGAAAAAGGAAATAGGAAAGGGAGGCCTTTGTCTTGGAGTAGGACAACATAGGGTTAACATAAAAAAAAATCCTTCCCATAAATGTGTTCTGTCTTCTGCTTGGTGCTAGTTTAATCCTGAGGTATCATTTCATGGAGACTGATTTACCTTTTTAATCAAATTCTTCTTTATGAGCAAAAATAACTTCTGCTAGCGTCTTCGCTCGCATAAAAGTAGGTTTCCCTATACAAACTTTGAACGCCCGTTTAATCCTCTCAGGGGATGAATTTTGGAAAATCCTCCCTTAGTGCTCGCCTACATCTTATAAGGAAACCTTTTTTTAAATTTCAGGCTGCTAGTTCCGGTAGTTTCGGCTGTGCGTTGATATGTCAGTCAGTTTCTCCTTTTATATATAGAATATAGATTAGTGATTAGGATCAATTAGTTTTGTATGAGACACCGAATTGTACATTTCAACATATATATGATGTAGTGTAAACTTTATGACTTCACAAGTAATTCGTTGAGCAATAAATCTTCTTCTTTAATTTAAATTTAATTCCATTTCAAAAATACGAAGTATGCTATGGTGTAAAAACTAATTCTCCAACTTCAGAATATCGGACATCCCAAATTTACTTTCAGGCATCCGAGCCAATTGATCAGTTTCAAATAATAGATATTAATTCAACCGGTATGGTAAAGGGTATAGGGCCGGCCGTGACAGATCAAACGTTTTTCTAGGCGGGTGCATTAGGCAGTGCAAGTGCACATGCGTATAAAAGCGGCGTGTGCGCACCCCTCAGCGTCACAGCGAGTCAGAGCGCCCACCGAAGGTACTCAAGCAACATGAAGGTATGGGAAGCTTATTAGATAAGTTTTAAGTTTATTGAAATATCTAACGAATTGATTTTATGTCTCTTTTGAGAAAAAATACAAAAAAACATCGTTTTGCGCAATAGCAATATTGCAGTGGCGATCCTATAATTATAATATAATTATGGGCGTGGTGCCAAAAATAAATAAAAACCAGAGAAAATTTGATCCAAAATTGTTAATAGCTTTATATGTTCATATTTCCAGGTCATAATCGTAGCTGCTATCCTGGTGGTGTGCAAAGGAGCGGCTGGTGGCTTGCTGCCCGCGGTAGCGTCTCCCTACGCCTACGGCCGCCCCTTGGGGTATGCCGCCCCACTTGCGGTTGCCCGACCGGCCTACGCGCATGGCTTGGCTGCGCCGATCTTGGGCCACGCCGTCGCAAAGGTCGCCCCTGTCGAGGATTACGATCCCAACCCTCAGTACTCCTACGCTTATGACATTCAGGATGCCCTTACCGGTAAGAATTGAAATTAGTCAAAAACTGGGGTTCAAACGTACCATAAACTCGAAATCTAGGTTATGGCATACATGTGGACTGCCAAGGGTACTCGGTATGCCAAGTATTGTTGAAATCCGATATGTCACTTCGCATTTAATAATATCAGTCGATGGAATAAAAAAATCTAATAACTTGTTACTGATGTTGAAACAGATACTCTACTATTAAACGGAGTATTGAGCAGCATACAATTTTGTTTGCAAAACACTTAACTGAACTGACATTGATGATTTTAAGAAAATAAAATACAGGAGAAGCTGTTTCTTATCAGTCGCGCAAGCAATTCAACTTCATCAAGAAATGGGGATGACGTCACTTTTTTAAAATCCTTAATTAGGACACTGGTGCATATATTTGAAAACTTGTGCAGATAAATTGATGCCTCGAGCTCCGCAGCAAGCTTCCTGGGTGGGAAATGGTCTCTTTCTGTAAAGCCGGTTTAGTCTAGAAGTAGGCCGCCGAGCGGGATCGTGAGAGGAAAACGCCTAACCCTGCTTCCACCACTTAAGGTGAAAGCACCAGGGAAACTCGCGAAAATTTTAATAATTTTTTATTTAGCACTTTGGAGTTCAGAGTTACTTAACTCTGAACTCCAAAGTGCTAAATAAAAATTTTTCGTATACTGAGATGTTGAATTGATAATTTGAATGGTTATAATTCCGTAAACAAATACGTATTACGGCCGCCAATCATATTTTAATCAACATACAATTTGAGGTTGACTTGCAAAAGCAAAAAACTAAACAAAATTTGAATTTCGCGGGTTACTTTGGGGAATCCCCTTTAAGGCAAGCAGGACTCCTGGGTTCACGTTCACTCAGACTTTCAGATTGGGGATATCTCTGTCCACCCATCGAGTGACCCCAGAAAAGAAGGCAGCATAGTAATTACGACTTGCCGTACACAGCCCCAAGCGGGATGCCTTTACAGTGCAGAGACACAGTCCTCTATACAATATACAACGCCTGTTAGAAAACGCCCTAAAAGACGTTGTGTAGAGGACTTTCCGGGATGGCCTTTTAAGAGATCATGGTTTTCCTTCCTTGTGCCGATAGATCACCACCTGCCACCTAAATCATCACGGTGATTACATCGGTTTTAGTAAGATAAAAATCCAACACTGTCTGGTCTGGTCTTTTCCTTAAAAGCCTAGGCTCACTCGGTGGTTTAACCCCGTTAAAAATGTGTTTGTGGATTGTGAAGATAAGACTAGTAGTCAGTAGTAAAATACGAGTGTTCAGTTTCATCTGGTTAAACTGGAAGCCGCCCCTCATCATTGAGGAAAGGATCGCGAGATTATAAAAAGTCTTTTCTTACAGGTGATTCAAAGAACCAGCAAGAATCCCGTAACGGTGACGTGGTCCAGGGATCGTACTCTCTAGTGGAGCCCGACGGCACTCGGCGCACCGTGGAATACACTGCTGACCCCGCCAACGGCTTCAACGCCGTGGTTCACAGGGAGCCTGTAGGCGCTCACGTCGTGAAGGCTGTGGCTGCCCCCGTCGCAGCTCACGGCTTCTACCACTAGTCCCAAGAAAACCTTTACTCGGTTAGACGGATCCAGCTGAAGTTGACGACCAGACTATCGGTCCATGGAGAAAGTTTACTTAATTGCCAGATGAAATGGTCAATAACGTTTGAAACTGTTACAGGAACTTAGGTTTTCTAAGACCCATTTTGTAGATAATGTCAGTAACATCGACAGACTTACCAAATTGGACTGTTTACTGAGCTATGACAACAGGAGAGCTCCATATATGTTGTATATCTCTGCTGGTATTTGTAACAACGAATTGATCGCTAAGTCATGTTTAAAATCAGATAGAGACAAGTTACCCGTGCATTTAAGACCTGCCATATTTGGTAAGTTCGTAATTGTCAAGTTTTGCTCATTGTAACACATACTCACGTTTCTCTTGATAAACATCTGTATCAATAACAGCAGGATCTAATGCTGCTTGCATTAGATCTGTTCTAACCTAGATCCGTCTAAACGAGCTGAGCCCGTCCAAGTGACCTGAACCGTATTACGTTAATGTTATATTTATGCTTATTGTAGAGTATTGTTAATTGATGTGTTAAAGCTGAGGTAATAAATAAGAGGAATCGAAAACTTGTTGCTATTTTACTTTTGGCTCGATGAATGAAATAAGGCTTTTATGAGACAAATGCGGCTTCGTTAAGGTTCTTTATGGGCTTTTTTATTGTAAGTGAACCAGTTATATTATGTGCGTGAAATAATGGCGTATGTGAATGTGTGTCAGCCGCGCCCGGCTATTATGTGCGGGCCTGCGCCCGCGCCGCTCTGTTGTCGCAGTCTGTGATATGCGACACTTTGCTGTTTCCCAATCTAGACCGGGGCTAGCAAAAATTGGTTGACCTGCTCTATTTAGACTAATTCTAATAAATGTCAATCTCAAAACAGGTACCCGTCTGGTATCAAATATCAAGGTTCACATTTACTTGCTATTGAGACCATTCTTTTATTTCTTTTCACACTCAATGTTATAATTTATTATTCACACAAATACTCAACAAACATCATACCTATCCCATCAATAAAGTCTGTGGGAATGTTCGAAAGAGTAGGTAACCGTGACCCTGCAAGGGCAAAAAAAATAAAACCCTGCAAGGGCAACTAAAAGAGTGTAGATAGGTTTTAGTCAGTGAAAGTCTGATATGCCTCTCGCTCCTACCAGAGCGGGAGAAATTATTTGATAAGTTGCCACCTAAAAAAAACAGTAATGATATAAAATCGACAGTTTATATGTATTGTGTGTGTATGTTTGTTACACCTTTAAACAGCTGAATTTAGAAAAATGTGGCACTCGAATAGACTATGTCCTGGAATAGTACATAAGAAATATTTTTTATATTTTATAATATGTTCTGTTAGGATAATTTTCTATTTTCACGCGAGCGAAGTCGCTGACCAAAGCTACTCGTACAAGTAACATATGATTATAACACCTTGATTCTTGTATTACAGTGGGTAGGTAGGTAGATAATAAAAACACTTGTGCAATCTAGCACAATGTCAGATGCAATTAGGTAATTTGGTTCATTGCGGATGCCTGCATCTAGATATGTTAGCTTAGATAAGTTCTACTAATATCTAACGTACAATTAAATTAATTAGAGGAGCTATAATTATCTAATACCAGGTGGTCAAATCGGATGCACACAACTACACTCAAAATTAAGATATATCTTTTTTATCAAACAATAATTAACAGAATTTTTTTCTTAATTATATAATTCAGAATTCGCAACTTTTAATAATAACTAACAACACATTCAAAATCTTTACCTATTTGTTAATTCAAAATGTACTAACTTTTGACTAGTTTTATATTAAATTTTCGTATACTTTAGTAGTTTCTGCTTTTAGTATTCAATAATGACCATGAGAAGTCCTTTTAGGCAAGCCCACGGACAAAAATCACGATCGGTTAATCGGTAAGTTTGGGGCTTAAAGATCCGTTTTGTTCGTTTTTAACTCATGTTACAACTTTAAGATACAATTGGTAAAGTTAATGCAGTGATCATTGGCGATCACATGGCGAGTACATCATTCACCTTCAGTTTGCCGACGACATAGTAGTCATGGCTGAGAAGTTGGAAGGCCTCCTAAAAGGTGGATCGATGACCTGGTAAAGGATGCGGGAATCCGGTGGATGCAAGACGCACAGGACCATTCATTGTGGCGACACTTGGGGGAGGCCTATCTCCAACAGTGGATGTCTTTCGGCTGAAATGATGATGATGATGATTGATTATTACCCTAAAAACAAATCGTAATAAAACTAACGTTTAACAAACAACAAGTTATGTATTTGACCATCTCATCATCATTTTTGGCCGAATTATAGACACATTCCGCCAAAAACCATGCAAAAGTATAATTAAATAAAAAATAAAAAATGCGTTGCGTAATGCATTTAATAAAATAAACGTGCCACTTGCCAGGCGGGAATCAACTGAATATTCTCAATCTCAAGATTCACCCAAAAATGTTCTACGTAAAAATATTTCGTTGCGTGGCCCGCTTCGCGCTACGCTTCTAGCTTATAGCTATAAGCTAACTATCACTTTGATGACGAGGAAATATTTTTTTGCAGCTGTCAATCAGTGTAGCGCCGGCTCTACTTAAGAAATCACTTTACACTGGAAGTTTCTAATGAATTCATTGAAGTCGATATTTAAAGAAACAAAAAAAAATCACGATAGAAGGGTTTATAATTTACGGTACGAAAGAAACGCTAGAAAAACTATAGCAAAGTGCTAAAATACTCGTAATTGCCTAATACTAATACCATTTAAAAACATTAAATTACGAAATAATATGATTTTCGTGCGTTCTTAGAGTAACTTCCGTGTATGCCCTTGCAAGTTTAGTAGAACGACGTAGTGCGTTGTGCAATTTCCTCAGCCGGTATGACCAGCCTCTAGTAGTTCCTTCACGTTCATGGAGGTAGTACCACGGCTTGCCATTTAAAGAATATTAAAAAAATATTTATATTCATCCTCACCCTCCCACTTGCTAAACGTTCTTAAAAAAAATCTTTTAAAGCCATCTCTAAATAAATATTATAAAGCTAAATAGTCTAGCGGTCGAAAGCATGACTGATGAGCGTGGGGTTCCTCGGTTCAATTGCCGGGTTGGGTGAAAGGTGATATTGGGGTTTTCCATTAGGAATTACTCTGTAGCAGCCCGGAGTTGGATGTTGGTAGTACGACACCCTCGTGCTACAAAAAGCTGTTGGTCCTGCACTTGATCTTTCCCCGGTCGTGTTTTTTTTTTTTTTTCCCCGGTCGTGTTGGATTGCCATCCCATAGGACAATGAAAGTAAAGGAATGGAGTCCACTTGTACACTATAATATCTCTTGAGTACTTGGCTAATCTCTTTGATTGACCGCCTTTATCGGGTCACGAGAATTATCTATACCTATAATGCAATCAGCACATAATATAACAAAAAGCTTTTTAGCCTTGGCTATTAAACATGCTGATAAACATTCACGATGTTTATCTAATAAGGCTAAACAGTCAAAAAATGCCGATTTTTATCGCAGAGGTCTTCAAAGCCCATATACATTATGAAGCGAGATAAAGTATATTCAAGTATTTAAAGAGAAGTTTTGTTTTTTAATATTAGTATATTTTTATGTAGTATGTTATTTTATTACATTGTCAACTATTATAAGTGCACTAATTTTCCTTATACTGTTATACGCGGTGTCTACATCTCCATCCATCTCTCTCTGGTGTTAGTAGTAGGTATATATTTAAGCGTAAAGAGGTCAATTCACATCACAATCTGTATATATAAAAGCGAAAAACCATCACAAGACGAAATCTCAGAAACTATAACACCTACAAACTTAAAATTTGGCAGGTAAATTCCTTATAGGGTGTAGAGTTGTAGACATCCTAAGAAAGGATTTTACGAAACTGTTTCACTCCACCCCTAAAGAGGTAAAACGGTGGTTTGTATGAAGAAACCGAATATCACGCGGGCGAAACTGCTGGTGGAAGCTAATAATAATTATTATAAAGGCGAAAGTTGGTAACTGTGTGTATGTTTGTTACACCGTTACGCTCAAACAGCTAACCGGATTTGAATGAAAAGTGGCACATGGGTAGACTATATCCAGAAATAGCACATTTTATCCCAGGAGTATGTTTCCTTAGGCTCATTTTCTATTGACATGTGGGCGAAGCCGCTGGCAACAGCTAGTTGTTTATAATAAAATTATGTTTGTAAAGAGAAAACTGATCCGATCTGGTCGACTGATCTCTGGGAAAACTGATCTGATTACAAAATTCTTTCACCAGTGGGAGTTAGAGATAGGCTACTTTTTATCCTCAAAACTAGCGACCAGCCCCAGCTTCGCACAGGTGTGTTGTTAAAAATTTCTCTTTTCTTTCTGTCCATTGGTGAAAGTCGGATGAAAAACCGTTTTTTTAGAGTTTCTGTAGTTATAGAGTTTATTACGAAGAGATCACGGTGGGGGGACTTTGTTTTATATATGACATCTTCACTTGGAAAGGATAAGGATATATTTTTCTTTATTTATCTTGTTGCTTTTTTATTTTATTTACGTTTAATTTGTAACTTAATTGTTATTGAATTTAATATAATGATGCTAAATGTTTGAGTTTTTTTTTGTGTTTTTTTATGATATACGTAAACCAGAGCTTGACTGCGTTTTTACTATGCTCATTAATTTAAAAGAATTTAATACGAATATTGTAAATCATTACCTAGTTGAATATAACGGAATCTATAATAATACCACTAAACCATCGAACGATTGTACTCATAATCTTGCAAATAAATGCTATTCTATTCTAAACGTTAAGCCTTTGTTAACTGTCGATAACATGACCGTGATTAAAGCTAAAATTAAATGACAATATAAAATCCTGCCCGGAACTAAAGTTACAATGCCTAGTGCTGAACTGTCGTGAATTAGTTTATACATACTACTTAGCATCTATATGATTGATATATTTAGATATATTGTAATACATTTAATTGCGACATGCTGTTATGCGGTAATGTAAATAAGGGCTATTTTGTTTCACAATATTCCCAGAAGGAATTGATAAAATGAAAAATTATTTGACAGCCTTAAGGTATCTAGATCTAGTTAATGCCGGGTGTCACCATTGTGTGAACTGCCCGGAGGGCACGGTGGTGGTGTGAGGGAGGAATGGCTGGCGGTTGCTTCTTTCTACGAAGCTTTTTTGAGTATTATTATTTGGGTATTATTATTGCTAGATAACTAATTAATATTATTATAAATTACATTGGAGTTTAGAAAATTATTTTCTCGTTCGTAAACCGGAAACAAAAATGTACATAACGTTAGCAGTTGTTACCACTGACTATATTCCGTATAGTACCGACTCTACATTAAATGACTCTACATTGTACTAATGAATAGAATACTATAAATATGAAAATGTATAGTTGACAAAGCTGTGGCCAGTGAAAGTAAGGTCTCAATTTAAGGCTCTATAATATCTACGTATTTAGATATAAGGCATTTAGGTCCACGAGACGGACCTGAATTGCTTCATCCAATACAATATGTGCCATATAGGAATGTATGGCACATATTGTAATATATGAAGACGCAAACAAAACGCAAAAAAAAAACATCATATTATATTAATATCATAAATAGTCATCGTATTATATTAATATCATAAATAGTCATCGTTTTATATTAATATCATAAATAGTCATCGTATTATATTAATATCATAAAGGCCAATGTTTCTATGATGGTGTCTGTTACTCCCTTACCCTTAAATGGCTGACCGGATTTGAATGAGGTACTTGGTTAGATTATACCCTGAAATAAGACATGTAATGTTTTTACCTAGATTATTTACTAACCTACCTTTGGGATATTTTTATATACAGAAGCTAGTGCATTCGCGAACCTACCTAATCTATGCAATAGCGCGGTCTTAAAATTAAATTGTTAATAATAAAAAACTATGAAAACGCAAAAAAAATAGTAGTACTTACAATAATAACTAAATATAAAAACACAATAATGTAAAATATAAAATAACAATATAGGTATAGCCTACTCTAATAATACTAATCTACCTTAGAACATGAAACAAACGATGACTCGAACATTACAAGAAGTATTGTGTGAATGATGACTTTAGAAAAATTTAATTTGCAAGATTTGATCACAGACAAACATCGGCCAGGTGAAACTAAATAAAAGCTTGTAAAAGGGGTGTCTTCTGAGGTGGCGACTAATACAGTACTAAGGAAGAAAAAGATATCTTGCGCGGATTTGAGACCAGTTGGGACAAAGAAATGTCAATGAGAATGATGATAGCTATACCAAATTAAGTGAGATTATCCCCATTTGTTCTGAAATTCAAGCAACTCATTACAAGTGTTCATAAAGTTGGTGCGATCATGTATAAAATAATCATACACAGAACCAATTGTCCAAGTGTCCATCATAAAAAAAATGATTAATGAAAAACACTTCAAAGATATCAATTACTTTTGTTGCTCTATTCAAATCATTTGTAATAATGAAATAATAAACTTGAAACCGTCCGTGACCCCAAAGGAACCGTAATATATCAAAGAAACTACGAGTAATATCATTAGTACTGCGATTCTAACGAGATATTAATTCAAGCTCTATGTTAGGTTTAAGTAATCAAGATCATGGCTAATCACATGAATATGTATGCTAAAAATTGTCGTAAAAGTTGATATGTCTGTGCATTTGCATGATACTGGCAATCTTGCATAATGCATACAAAGCAATCTATACAAATTAGAAGTACACCTGTACACCTTTTTTTGAGGTGGGTAGATGTATAGGTTAATCATAAAATAACTCCTCTCTTTCGGCGTGAGAGGGAGTGTCAGATTTTTACTTTTAATCCACCAATATTCCTTCCATGGCTTCTTGCGTTCCAGGGCCTCGGTAGTTCTCTTGAACAATTCCACAGAAAGCTCGAGTCATACAAAAAACTTGTTTTATGTTTCACTTTGATTTATGAACGTTTAACGCATAAAGCGCGTTATTGCTGCCTCACAGCAGCATTAATTAGAGCGGTCACAATGAGTAAAGCTATAAAATTAGATTGTAAGAGGAACATAGCTACCGGAATATTGAATCACAAAGAATCAACGAGCAGTTGGAGCAGTTAAACTTTCATCGGGGAACTGTAGACCTAACCCTAGATACAACGTAACAATTAGGTAATAAGGCTCTATGAAGCCGATGTTAGTTGGAGAGCGAGTCGCGCGGCCGAGGCTCGGGCGCCTGTTGCCCGCAAGGAACATTCGAGTGAATGCACGCCGCTTCTATAAATACGATAGCGGCCGCCGCGCGTGCACTATTTACACCGAACCCTATTGTTGAACAAGTCTGCATCATGCTAAGGGTAAATGTGTTTTTAATTGATTCTATTAGTCCTGTATTTGTTTCATGATACGCTGCAAGTGTAATCTTTGTCGTAACACTCAGGTGCAATCTTGTTTGGTTCCAAACTTGTTTATTTCTAGTGCATAGAGACCTTGTGTGCTTTCAGTACTTGTGAAAGATATTTCGTAACATATAAAGTTTATCTTTGATGTCATTGCAACGTCTGTTTCCGATTTCCAGGTGTCATTGGTTCTGTGTGTCGCGCCGGTAGTCTTCGGTATCATAGTCCGGGATCCGCCGCCTTCCCCAAATGATTATAAGTACTCATACAACATTGAAGACCCAACGACGGGTGACAGTAAGAGTCAGCACGAGGTAAGGCGGGGGGATGTGGTGACTGGAGCTTACACGGTGCAAGGAGCTGACGGAATCAAGCGGACAGTCGAATATACAGCTGACGCGAAACATGGCTTCCAAGCTGTGCTGCGAGAGGATCCTGTGAGCCCGCCCTTGGTGGCTCAGCCCCCTGATCCTCAACACAACTACAATGCGATTAACGCGATCCAGTATCAATCTACACCCAGGCCTGTGCTTGTCCAGTACCAGACACCTAATCCCAGACCAGAGTACGTACAATTCCAGACATCTACTCCGAGACCAGAGTATGTGCAATACCAGCATCCTGAACCTCAGGGCAACTATATAGAAGAAAATCCCGCTATATATTTCACCCCTCAGAACGAAGTAGAGGCCAGGGCACCTTTTGATGGACAGTATTTTATACCTGTGTCGGCAAATAACAAGTATTAAAACAGAACAGACTGATAGACTATGTAATTCTTATCGTAAACTTGTGATATTAAGATAAGTGTGTAAAATGAGATCTGTAAAATAATAAGCTGTGAATAATGTACCTAATTAGAGATATGTAGAATGAATAACATTGAGTGTACTTGAACTTATTCGTTCTTTAAGTGTGTTTTTGTGCAATTGTTCGGAATAAAAAGTAAATAAAAAAACGACAGCAGCCGTTTGAGATTACTAGAAATAACAAAATAAAAGGCAAAGCAAGGCTGAATGCGTACTTTGACTGTTATTTTTTTCTTCAGCAGCTAAGCGGCCTGAGCCAAAGGTGTCAGTTTCATTTAACCTTTTTGCTTCCCGCTTTCAATGTAGTCACTAGGAAATGCGAGCACATTGAAATAGATTTGCGATAATGATTATTATTTTAATGTCACTAAAGTTCCGGGGTTGTGTGCACCGGATCAGCTGGTTCAAGGCCGAGGCGCGGGAAGTGGGTCGACGAGCGAGCGGGCTGGCCTTACTCGCTCGAGCCTCGAAACCAGCGATAAACGTTAAATGATTCTATTTCCTACCTATGTGTTCCAGCGATTAGGTAAGCTAGGTTGGACGTGCGATGACGGATATAGACCAAGCGAACGATACACCATGTGGGGTTATTGCATGCTCGCTCGCCTTAACAGCGTCATTCCCTTTTTCCAGCATCTGCTTAGTCTAAATTTACCAGGCATGAGGCGAGCCAGCCTATGGTGTTTGTCGGTGAATTTCCCATAAAATAGCGTTCGGTCACTTAGTCTTCATCCGACTTAACGCAATCGTCCCTAATCCACATTAGTGCCGTGAATTCAGGACACAAGTCGTACCCCGCGAAAACCGTCCACATTAACGTTCACGCCTGTATACGGAGCTTCACGGCACTAATGAGGAGCCGCCAAAACGCAATACGACGCACACGCGAGACTGATGGGTCTACACACTTTGGATAATAGTCTTGTCGTTTCAGTTAGTCCGGCTCTTCTTATTTGCTCTTAGAACTAATGGAAGTTGCACAACGTGATACATTAGCCGTGATAATTTAATTAGGTGTGAGGAAATAACTGAAGCAAATTTCCAGAACTTTCTTACTTTTAACTTTAGTGTAATTGACGAAGTTACATTCGTACATAATTATAAAGTGAATTGCAACTGGCACAGATTTCTGGTTGGCTAAAATATGTCCCAACCAAAAATAAATTATAAGCCGCGTGTTTTGAAGCCCTACTAGTTATAAACAAATATTAATTATTTTACTTAAATATTATGTATACAGCCCTCATGTTTCATCTTTTCTTATTATATAACTGGCAAATAATTTTTAATCCCATTTGTGTAATTTGTGTTTGTGTGTGTTTGAAACATTTGCCAAGCGATCATACGTGCGTCTTTGATCGTTCGAGTTCGAGGTTCGATCCCCACGTTGGACAAAGTGTGACAAAGACTATTGAGTTTTGGCACTAAAAATGTATCAAGGGAATAGCTCTGCTTGGTAACTTGGTTTACTATTGTGTTAAAAACTCGCTGTGACGAAACATATATGTATATAATACCGTCCTCTTCGCAAAAAAAAAGCAAGGCGTGATGTAGATAAGTGCGGAAATTTTATATCGAGCCATCAAGTCAATTAGCACTCATTTGAGAATTTAAAGTTATTACGCAGATATTTGTTAATAATAAAATTAACTGAAGCTGGCAACGTTCAATTATGTGCTGATTGTATTATGTAAAACGCGTGGGAGACAAGGTCTTTAACAAAGATATTTAACAATGTTATCTTTGTATCGATTAAACTTAGTACATTAAGCAAGGCTTGTGTGTGTACTTTGTATAAGCAGTCAGGCTCAGGTACTTCCCATCAAATACTAAGGACCGGTTTCTGAATTGAGAGTTCGGAGTTTTAAAAACATTTAATTTTAATCTTACCTAGGGCCCTTCCCTTCCCGACCCGTCTACCTCAAACCTGAGCATGGTTTAAAAGCTTGTTGGTTTATGCAATGCAATGTATGATGAAGAGGTAATTCCGTTATTCACTCGAATATTTCACAAAACCAGGACATACCTTTTTTCATTTTAAAGCTTTTGGACAAAAAAATATGTCATTCAGAATCTGCTAAATGTGCTAGGTTTCTGTAAACATATTTTTTTTATTTATGAGTAGCTGTACATTGAAGGGCAAGCAAAATATCAAAGGTCTATACTGGATTAGTTTTAGAAAAATTTATAATTTTTTTCAATAGGAACCAAGGTTACCTTTTCAAAATCAAAATCAAAATCAAAATCAAATAATCTTTATTGTGGACTATAGGTATACGTCATAAATACAGGTTTTAATTCAAATAAGTTCAGCTATGTCCCGCCGTTGAGGCATACAATAATAAGATACAAATCAGAGGTTAAAACACAATTAGTCATTAGTTTCGATACATTATTAAAATATTCCAAATTATAAATACATACAAATTCAATTCCTAGTCATATTAGTAATAATTCATTCTTTAGTAGTTTAGATTATTAGATTTTTTTGCATTTTGGTGTACAATAAAGTTTATTCTATTCTAGATAAATCCACAAGATATCTGTGTTTCCAAAATATCTAGAAGAGACAGATGTGTAATATCGTCATAACCACGTCGGATCGGTTGTATCTTAGGAAGGAATTTTTGCATTTAGGAGCTTTCAGGAAACCCACACCATTCCACTTTATTTTAAAAGTCTGTCACATTTAAGATGATTTTGCATATTATAGGTAAAGGTAGTGTGCGGTAGGAAATTGGGAATCTAAGGTAAGTCTTTCTTCTTCATTTACAAAACCAACGTAAGTTGGCATTTTATTCTAAATACTAAAGCAGGTCAACTCAATGTCAAAGTATTGCAACTGACGTCAAGTTAGATATTAGAAAACAGTCCTTCACCGCGTCTATCTGTATGATCGCCATAAACTCAAAAACTACTGAACAGATTTTCATGAAGTTTTCACCAGTGGATAGAATGATTCATGAAAAAGATTTAAATGAGTTTATAATATATGCATATTATAGTAGAGAAAGGCCGTAAATTTCAACAGTAACACCCATGCGAAGCTGGGGTTAAAGTTTCAAAAGAAATAGTTCTATTGAAAGCGTAATCAGCAATCGCGAGATAGATGCAGACTCATTATTCTCCAAAGGATCTCAAACTCTTCTCTTATGTGGGGTTGTCTTTTTTTTTTCGTTCACTATCTCCTATGGCCTGGCCCACAATGGCCGAGGACAGACGTGTGTGGAAAAGGGAGAGGGAGGCCTTCGCCCAGCAGTGGGACATAATAGGCTAAACTAACTCCTATGACAACCTACCGTCATCATCATCAGACATTGAATGTCAACAAATGAGTATAGTACTCAATCAAGACCATTCTAAACAGCCCAAAACATCTTGTTGCGTTAGTAGTGAGTGCATCTGGAATGACGGCCCATTTATTAAATCCTTATGGAACGAAACAAGATTTATAGGGAATATAATAAAAAAAAAAGTAATAAAACAAGATGCACACGTTACTAGTTCCTATGGGCCACTATTCAATTTCCATCATCAGGCCAGCTCCATGGTACCATATTAATGCATCGTTATTCAAGTTACATACGCATACTAAATTTTAGCTCAATTGTTTGGTGGAATTAGTTTGGGGAGCTTGTTCAAAGGAATTACTACAGACCTCGCAATAAGGCTGAAGGAAAACCTCTCGTTCCACCGCGAGCGGAAGAAGATACTTGATTTCCCGCGTAAAAAAGGGCATTCCAAATTAAATAAAAGCTTGTTGAATTAGTTAATACAGTAGTAACTTTAATGTTTAATAACGTAAATAAATTTAAGCTAATCAATAATCATCTTTCTTCTAAAGCGGTGCAACAGGGCACAGGAGGAACCAGTACCCGCAGCCGCACCTCGTGAGACAGCCCATGTGCAGCCACATGAACTCCAGGTGGTTGTCGTGGATGCAGCAGCTGCAAGCGAGCAGTCGCTGGCAGAAGGCGCTCGGGATCAGGTTGGGACGCTCGCGGGTTCCCGGGCCTGGAATAATTTCGAGAGATATAATTACATTAGATATCCATCTTCTTAGCCTTTTCCCAAGTTCGGTCGACTTCCAGTCTAATCAGATGTAGCATTTAGATTACAGTATTTTACACAAGAGCGTCGCCAAGGGGAGGAGAGAATAAAGAAAAAAAAATGTTTTTTTATTTATTTAACTAATCTGCCACTTCGTAACATTTGATAAAATGGAACATTAATTTGAATAAGTAAAACGCGCCTTTAAGGGGAGCTACTTAAAGTACACACACACGCACTAAGAAAGGTGGGGCAGGCAATATTGCACCACGCGCTTCGTTTGGTGTTGGGAACTCAGCACTTTCAGTGCTAGATTTAGCACTATTATGGTAAGAATTTTGGTGGTGACTACAATCCAATTGGACATTTTAGTGGGTATTCCACCAACGTTAGCACTAAAATGTTGAAGTTTTCAAAAGCTCTTGACTGTAACTACAATTCATAGTTTTGCCATGGTTACCTGAAATACAGGTCTTGAGCCTAGCTTAGGTACCAGTCTCCCACAATATAATGCCCATTCTATTATGTAAGCTTAGAAATAAGGCTAGCAATTAGGATTTATATTGTGGAGAAAAAAACTTTTATTATTAGTCTCTACTTCCATCCAATAGCCCCCCTTGATCATCGGCTGGCGGCGCCCTTGATTTTACATTGAGTGGCTGCCAGTCTGACTTTCATAGAGTGACACGATACCCTTACCAAGACTTGTAAAATTTCCTGTGTTCTGCCTATGTGTAACGATCGTCAAAGGTCTACATAAGATAGCCAGTACCAACGGCTTAACGGGCTCCTCTCCGAGATATGCAGGAATCTTGATATAATCGATTACGATGTTCATCCATTCAATTCTGCTATCTACTCGACTTCGGCTATTCATGCGACTGTTATTAGTTTAACCATCAGGTGGGATGGCAATCAAGCACTAGTTCATATCCATATAATCCACATTAAATGCTACCTTTTTTAACAGCAGTGCCTCATACTAGGAATTAATTATTCCTGTATTCATGGATGCGTAACACCCAGACCCTGAACAAAACGATCTGTAGCCCATACAAATATTTGTTCCGAGCGGGAATCAAATCCGCGACACATAGCGTAGCCAACCGTGCCGACCGTGCCGTGAGAGTTGAGACGAGAGTTGAGTTGGGAGGTTCCTCAAAGCTAAAGTTAACGTCAACTTCTCTTGAATACGTACGCTCCTGGGCTAATTTATCAATTTGGGACTGCCACTACGAAGTCTCAGGTTTATAGGTTATACTCGGAGGCTACTAGAACATTTTCTTGGACATCTAAGATCGGAGAACCATGGTTTCCACGAGTAACTATTACCACACTAATATTATAAAGGTGAAAGTTGGTATGTGTGTGTGAATTTGTTACTCCTTCATGTTCAAACGGCTCAACGGATTTGCATGACATTTGGCACTCGGATAGACTGTGTCCTGGAATAGGACGTACGATCCTATTTATTCCGGGATATGATTGTTATATCGTTTCTTGCCGTTCGTAAGACAGAACGTAACGAACGTAATGATAAACGGGCTCTGCCAGAAAAATAAAAAACTAGCGTTCCACTTTAGCCTTGGATCTGAAAAGCTGGAATTTATTTATGTGGCCTTTATCCAGTTGTGAGCAGTGAGTGAGTGTGCAGTGGTGGCCGAGTGGTAACGGCCCCGACTTACGAGTTGTAGGTCGCGAGTTCAAACCCAGCCAGGCGCATTACTTTGTGTAATTTATTTCGTCACCACTGCTTTCAAAACGGTGAAGGAAAACATCGTGAGGAAACCGGTTTGTCCTAGAACCGAAAATTCGAAGAAATGTGACATCCACCAACCCGCACTGGGCCCGCGTGGTCGATTACGGCCCATTCCTGCTCCTAGAGAGGAGGCCTTAGTCCCAGCAGCGGGAACATTATAAGGTTGATGCTACGCTATGCTATCTAGTAGTAAGATGATGCAGATAGCTAATCAGTAATCACTAGTACTGTAGGTACCTTTCTTGATGGCCATGATTCGAAAGGGGTCGCAGTCGCCAGCCAAGTGGGCGAGCAGCTCCCTCTTCTCAATGCCGGTCACGTGGTCCAAAGGGTCGTGCATGCCTCCATACACCCGGGAGCCCAGCGAGCGCAGCTTCCGCGCCGGACGTAACCACCACATTCTGAACCTGTTGAGGTTGAATAGGTACTTAACTAGAGGGAAAACTGTAGCAGCCTTTTGTTCTTCAGCGTTAAGCAATATTTGCAAGGATCATTAATGGGTAACCATCCATCATATACCCAGACTTCTGCCCTTTGATAGTCGCACCTGGTAGTTCTGAACTGCTGACACCATTCTTATCCAGGATAAGCAGTCCCTCCTTCATGCGGTTAGAATGGAAGCCAATTCCAACAGATTCATTGATTCGATTCAGTCCACATCAGTTCCATACGGTAAAATTGTATTTTATAGACCCATCTGATACCTAAAGTGCATGCGGTGTTCCCTTCAAATGCCTTAAATTACTTACGTGTGTCGCCTCGTGGAACGATGGAAACTCTAAGCTAAACTAGTTCTAAAGAGTAAATAAATTAAATGACACCATTAGTAGGGTTATTTACGTTTAATTCTTAAGTCAAAGCCGATTTCGTGAAAAAATAGCGAATCAGCAAGTTTTGTAGCGACGCAAGTAATGCGACATCATTCGGTGACTCTCAAATTTTACTCTTGTATCAAAACAAGCTATACAAGAACCTGGGTCAGCTCATGCAGTGCGAGGATTTTTTTCAATTAAATTGCCTGCTAATAGGCAGTTTAATTGAAGAAATTGCTGCTTATGAACGAGAACGGGTTGTTATGTCTAAAGATTTAACGGCCTTATTTCACGAAAACGTTTGATCTGTATAAATTTTTATTAAAAACAGGTACTACAGATATTTCTGTGAACTCTCATGAACTGAATGCTGGATCCTTGTAATTAATAAATTTTTTGATAATACATTAATAAAATAGCTTACCAATTAGATTATATCATAAAAGCACTTTTGACTATAACCAAAGTTTGCTTAGCTTTCGTTCACTTTTAAATTAATATGGTGACAACGTCAAATATTTCTTTTGAATTTGGAGTTTTGAAGCCATCTTTGTAGTTATGGCTTAAAAAGTTTAGTAGGGCATAGTTTATAGTATTTGCGTATTTTGCTTTGAAAAAAACGTGAACTTGAAATTTTTAACTATCGAGCATGCACCCGTGGAAAGATTAGGGCCACACAGCCTAAGGCTTAGGCACAGGCTTAAACTTAAGGACTTAAACAATTAACTGTGAGTTTAATGTATGTCATTGAACGTACTCTAAACTGCATTTATATGGCCCAGCACATGAGTTACATCAACAAATATGCGACGTCGCAAGGACGCGCGCCCAAAAAGTCGACAAGCATTATAATGCAAGTGATCTTTATGCCCAAGATCAATCATAGCCCACTTGTTCTTATTAACATATTATACGAACTAATTCAAAAGACACCCGTGACTTCTACGTACAATTGAATTTCGAAACACTCCAAAGCGACCGGTTCATACGAACTTAAATACTCACGCCCGGTGTAATAGTATTGCAATGTTGAGCCAGCATATAAAAAGTCGAAGAGATACAATTTCTTCACATTCAACTTGAGATCTTGAAATTTATCAAAAAAAAACCATTTTTTTTTGCTGTACGTATATTAAAATCGGAACGATATAGAGAAGATTAACATGGTCTCTGCGTAAGGATGACACCCAGAATCGCGAAGTGATCTACGTTTCTGCTTGGGCTGTGGAAGGGTTTGAAAGAGTTACCGTGACCCTAGAACGCAAAGGGCAAATGAAGGACTATAGTGGGTTTTAGTCAGTAAAAGTTTGGCAAGCCCTCTATCGTTCCATCACAGAGCGTAAGAAGTGATAATTTCCAAACACAAAAAAAAAATCTATGAGATATGGAAAATGCATTAGGTATATCAATGAACAACAACAAAAAAATAATTCAAATCAAAGTGTAGTTGAAAACAATGTTAAAAGTGTTTAATCTACTAAGACTAGCGGAGCTTTTAATTTGTTTACTGAAAGATTAGTCATATAATTTGTATTAATTTAATTTTCAGCTGGTGGTCTTGGTCTGCGCTTTCGCCGCCGCTAACGCGGGCATCGTTGGCCCCGCGGCATATACGGCGCACCCCGCGCCCGTCGCGTACGCGGCCGCACCCGTTGCGTACGCTGCACCCGTAGCCAAGGTGGTGGAAGATTACAACGCGCACCCCCAGTACAGCTTCGCATACGACGTGCAGGACGGACTCACCGGTGACTCTAAGAGCCAGCACGAGACTCGCGACGGTGACGTCGTGCAGGGCTCCTACTCCGTGGTCGACCCTGACGGCACCAAGCGCACCGTGGACTACACCGCCGACCCCCAAAACGGTTTCAACGCCGTCGTGCGCAAGGAGGCCATCGGTCACATCGCTAAGGTCGTCGCTCCCGTCGCTAAAGTCGCCCCTGTAGCGTACCACGCCGCCCCCGTCGCGTACCACGCAGCCGCCCCTGTCGCCTACTCTGCCCCAGTCTACCATCATTGAAAGTCAAACCTAGTCAAACCTTGAAGATAAATATTATTTATTACATTAGACTTATGATCATGAGCAAATAAATATTTTTAATACTAATTATTTTGTTGTTTTATCATCAGCATTCTGCCATTACCATTTTAACAATAAGGCGGGTATTATATCAGGAACTACTAATACTGATTACTATGGACTTGATTTTTTAATCACCAAAAAAAGATAGTGTATAAGGGGTATAGCTGGTTAACTTCACAACATTTACCACACAAGCTTATTAGCCCAACTCTGCCCAACCTAGCTAACCAAATTGAGCACAAAGTACACACAGTCACCTTAAAACCAAACACACTGTTTTATCAATCAAGCTTCCAACGAATAAATCACAGATGAATGAATATACAAGATTTTTTAGGCACGCGATCAAAATTGAATGTCGTTATCCTGCACTAACGTTTTATTCATATGCAATATTCATAGGGGATTTTAAAAAAATTGGTTGGTTGTTTCCTAGCGTACCTACAGTAGCGGTACCGTCAGTAATTCTTCCATAGAAACGTAGTATGGCAGTTACTAGTAATTTACTGTTTGATTTGAACTTTTTGCAGTTGACCGGCCCCTGAACCCTTGCGGACCTAGAATTTAGCACCAGTTGGCACTGAGGGTGCCTTGCGGAAGAAGGAACCTAAGTGTAAATTATGGCATTAATAGAATAGGAGTCAACTAATTAACTTTAAATTAAAGGTTTTTGTGGTTTAGATTTTTTCACGATCCGCTCTCCTGAACTTTTGAGTTCCTGGGACGTAGTTTCCTCTTGTTAAACCACTCATTTGCTTTTTTTTTTTTAATCTTTGTTTTTTGGACTTTTATACTTGCAAGTATATGTCAGTCCGATTTCTCCAATTATAAACACACACTAATTAAATTATATTCTTAAGATAAAAGTCTGAACAGAAGACCAGCTCCTTCACTGTTAGGGTTTGAGAGAATGTTATTTATAATTCCGACTTGTAATTTGTCTATATCTAATGTTTCAAATAATTCCTCTCTCTCTTCGTGAAATTGAACACATTCCATCAATAGATGATATACATCATCTATTACCCCACAGGTATCACATTTAGGGGATGAAGTCTTTCCCATTAAAAAGGCAAATTTATTTGATGGAATGTGTCCAGTTCTAATTCTATTTGCTAAAATAGTCGGTCTTCTATTTAACTGGCTATATGTGAACCAAGGTATGCGAGGAGGCTGAGATTGGATAGTTTTGTACCATATGCCTTTTTCCAATGATCTTTGATTGAAATATTCCTTCCACATGTCATAACACTCTCTATTATATTTCGTTAATGTTTCTGAATAATATGGCCTTACATATACTTCTTGTCCTTCTGAACTTCCAATCTTTGCTAATCTATCAGCCTCTTCGTTACCTCGTATTCCAATGTGCGAAGGAACCCATTGCAACCTCAGATCCACTCCCTTCTCGGATAGTTCTTCTAGTTTAGAGAGTATGTCATACGCTATCGGTGTACCTCTGCGTCCAGAGGCGCATCGAGCAATATGACATAAGGCACTCTTACTATCTGAACATATGACCGCTTTAGTGTCGTTAATTGTTTTAATATATGATAGTGCCTCTGAGATCGCAACAAGCTCCAGCGACATGACGCATATATTTCCAATTACCTTGAAACATCCACTGGCATTATATTTCGACCGAACATAAAATGAAGCTCCCCTACCATTTTTGCTCATAGATTCGTCTGTATAAATTTCCACCCAATCAGCATATTTCTCTATTAATTCTTTCATAACATCATGTTTCAGCAAAGTTTCATAAGAGTCTTTAGTGCATGCTCTCCAAACTAACCGAAATTATATTATTCACATTAATATAAGTGACCCACGTCTTTAAGGTATACATCTCCATTGGAGAGTACGAAGCAACCTAAACATCTTCAACTTCATGATATTACATTTGTTTCCACAGACCTAGCTTGCAAATTTGAGTGGTGTGTATTAAGTGAAAATCTGGGCAGTGACAATTTGTGAATTAAAATAAAAAGTAATTTTAGAGAAGCTATACACATAGTTAAAAAACGTAAATATAAATTGGCCAACTGGGAGGAATATACCAAAACGATAGAAGACACTATATTACCGTATTGTGCGGAGGTTAATGTTCAACAAAATTATGATTATTTTATGAAGGTCATAAATACCGCAGCGGATAAATATAGGTATACCATATACAAAACAGTGCACATACTCCAAACCGGGATTCCAACCACAGTCCTATTGGAATGCAACGCTCTCTAAACTAGTCGCTGAAAGAAGATTAGCACTTAGTAAATTTAGGTCAAATCCAACCCCCTTTAACTTAAACATTTTAGAAGAAAAAACATTAATCGCTAAGAATGCTATCAGTAAAACAAGAACGATTGAGCGACGTAATTTTTATACCAGTATTGATGAATCAACAACAGTATCAGATATGTGGCAGAAAATGCGTTGGTTGAAAAGGACTAGATCATATCCCTCAAGGAACCAGAAAGTTTCTCTTATCTGTAGTTTAACTCCTGATTACGTAGGCTATGAAAAACCAACATTTAATTCATCCCACACACAGTTAGAGCTCTCGGTGACGATGCAAGAACTATGTAACTCGCTAAAAACTAAGGACACAGCACCAGGAGAGGACGGAGTTACCTATTCTATGATATTTAATTTACCAATTGCCGGAAAAACATTTATAGTACATTTATATAATTGTATTTTAAATGGTAGTGTGGTGCCTGCGCAGTGGCGGAACATAGTTTTGATGCCTATTCCTAAACCAGCTACATCTTCAGATAACAATCCACTCATTTGTTATACCGTTTTTTTTGCAAACCCGATTTTTTTTTTACACCTTTAGGTATTTTATCTCTCATGCGATAAATGCGCTTATCCTAATTTATATAATAGATTTAATTTAATTCATCCCGAGTATAATATACGAGTATTAAATCGGTAAGTTTCATAAGTTACCTAAACGAAACAAAAATCACAAAAATGACGAAAATTTCTGACCTATACTGACTAAAACCACATCTATTTTCCTTCAGTTGCCCTTTGCGTTTTAAACACATCGCGTGTTTAACCTTTTTTAAGCCTTCCCATAGCTCTAATAGCCCCTACGGTTTTGCTATAATATCTATTTAGGGCGCGTGGAATACTACGCGCCGTCGACGACTCGGGTTCGGTCCGGACGGTTACCAAACAGCGAACTGCCCATTACTTCCATACCCCAAGCCCGCGCCTACGGTATTTTTGTCTGGCTATGGATTTACCAAAAATATAAGGAACCCTGGCAACTGCCTGCCTTGCAAGCCGCTAGCTACAACTCTAATTTCCGCAACGGCTGAATGTATAAGATGAAACTTTCACATGACTCAAAGACATAAAGACAGACATGACAGATGAGCCTCCTTTTAACGCCAAATTCAGAGTCAGATGGATGTAATGATCATTGTATAATTCTAGTCTTATTCTACTTGTGATTCTTACTGTTATGCCCTGATTTAAAACTTTCTTTTTTCGTAGGGGCAAAGCGTCTCGGGGAGTTTTGTCTAAACAGCTTTCTTTGAGCACGTAGTTCATGCTCTGTGTACAGTGCTATAGGAACTCAGAATAAAATCGTATTTATCGATAGAATCAGAAACAAAGTTATATAACAGAGATAAAGTTTTGATAAACGTATAAAGTTGATAAAATGATCATCATAAAATAAAATGATAGTAGTTCGAAAGCTGTTTTGTACGGTTGCAGTAATATGTTATCATGCGGAAAATTCTGATACCGCAATGTAGTTAGTTATTAGTTCCTTTGTGGTTACGGTATAAATGCCGCTACAAAACTAAACACACGCCTCGCCTATTATTCGGCTTTATGTCGACTTCTTTAGCATAGGCAGAACGATGCTACACTGGGCATGCTGGCTCCCCTGCAGGAAATGAATGATATACGCCAGTAGTTCGAATAACCAGCTTTGAAGCTTTCCAGCTAGTGAATGTAAGGCCAAAGCGACGAAGAACGTTGTTCCTATTTTGTTGTTTCGGTTTTCAGTAGAGGAACTTAAATCAGAGTCCTATCCAGGGTGACGCCTAGGCAGTGAGGTTGAGGGCAGTGCTCTACCTTAACACCTTGCCACAAGATATTGAATTACACTATACATGCATTGGAATGAGTGAATGAGGATTGTAATGAATACCTCAATAATAATGTCTCTTATTTTTAGAAGAAGACTAACAAATATTTTGTTCAATAAATAGTTTTATAATTCAGTTCATATAACAATCGTGGTCTTAACAATAATTAATGGTGGTAGACGGGGGCAGAGTAGGCAACGGGGGCGGCGTGGTACGCTACAGGGGCGACCACCTTGGCGACGGGGGCGACAACCTTAGCGACGTGACCGAGGGCCTCCTTGCGCACGACGGCGTTGAAACCGTTCTGGGGGTCGGCGGTGTAGTCCACGGTGCGCTTGGTGCCGTCGGGGTCCACCACGGAGTAGGAGCCCTGCACGACGTCACCGTCGCGGGTCTCGTGCTGGCTCTTGGAGTCACCGGTGAGTCCGTCCTGCACGTCGTATGCGAAGCTGTACTGGGGGTTCGCGTTGTAGTCCTCCACCACCTTGGCTACGGGTGCAGCGTACGCAACGGGTGCAGCGTACGCAACGGGTGCGGCCGCGTACGCGACGGGCGCGGGGTGTGCCGTGTATGCCGCGGGGGCAACGATGCCCGCGTTAGCGGCGGCGAAAGCGCAGACCAGGATAACCAGCTGGAAATTAAGTAAAGATTAGTATTAGTGGAAATGTTAACTGAAGACAATAAAATACAATTTTTTGAGAATTTTTAGCTTCTATTTATAATTATTATTTTGACATTGGTAATGAATAGCAGTATAGAGATAAATAATTCATCTTGTAATTTACCTTGAATGCCATTTTGGAAGAAGTGTATCAATAGTGTTCTACTGATCGAGTGATGTCAATTTTGAATCATGCGCGTCATTATATACGATCGCCGTAGCCCCGCGGCGAAAGCTGCACAGAGACAAAACTAGTACTGTTAGTATATCGTCAGTGATAACACTTTGAAGGTTAAAGTGTTATCATCGGTAAAGTGGCCTTGTGCTGTACAAAGTTTCAATAGAATTAAAGATCAGCTTATACTTGTTTAGTAAAAGTGCATGTTTTATAGATTTTTTCATTTATTGGTCCTGTTTATGTACATTCAGTTTTATCCTCTTGTTATCGCAATATGCGTTATATATCTAGTTTGTACGTGTTATCGTATGTTTATTCACAAAAAAGTCTATAATAAGATAAATTAACAACCGAATAGGGAGAACAAGTAAAATGTTTAAAAAGCTTATTCGTCGTAGCAGTTTCGTAGCGCTACGTGTAGGTGTTGCGTAGCAATAAAATAAATCGTAGAAATAGAATAGTTGAGACAACCTTATCACTTTCAGTTTATGAAAATCAAAATAGTAGCTAACCTTTCAGAATCTCTAAATATTTTTCTACCATCTTGCAAGAAAGTCTTATTTTTTTTTAATGGGACACGAAAGTCCTTTGCTCAACAGTACCTAGTGTTTCTTCTCACCAAATCTGAAATAGATACCTCTCAAAACACCCGTGTCCGGTGAGGACTTGCATCTGGTGGAAAGTGAGGACGCTGTGGCACCTCTGTTGTCACTCCTCAAAGAGAGGGCTTGTTGTCTCGATTGTGGCGTGGCCAAAAGTTTATAGCCTAAAGGTGCAACCAAAGTTATTAAATAAATTAATTTGGTTTCAAACCGAAATTAAACAATATAATTGACTACAGGTAAGCAGTTATAACAGCTGGTTTGAAGTTCGTAGCCGAATAATACAGCCACACGAAAGGATCTTCTAAATTAAATAACGCTTCCCGAGTTCGGTCCGTGAATTAATATTACATACTGAGACCATCAATTGCATACCATTGCAATATATTTTGATTTAAATCGGACTACATGGATCAAGTTACCTGAAATAAATGTTTTTTTTTTTATACTAAGACTCCCCCGAATCTCGGAAACGGCGTAAAGATTTTGCTCACGTCTTTTTTTGTAGATTTTTGACTGTTGTTACAAATAATAATTCTTATCAAGGGATATCATGTCACGCACCTACTGAGTTGTGCAGGTCGGATAGGCAGCCGCTCCATTTAAAATACTGGTGTTGAACAGCATCCGGTAAGATTGAAAGTCAATTTGAGATTGACTTTCAGTCTAGACTATCCCTATTGAGAAAACGCTCGGTAGATTTCAGTCAAGTTAATATTATAAAAGTGTGTGTGTCATATTTGTTACTCCAATGACATTTCTTATGTTCTATTGCAGGACATTTTCTACCCGTGTACCAAATTTCATCCGGATCCACAGCCAGTTTGAGTTTGAGTAAGGGATCGAGCAAGGAGCAAATGATACATGATATTTATTTTGCAAATAGGTTTTAAAAAATACTTTTACATATTATTTTTTTCGTAAAATTTAACCAGATGAGGCCGGTGGTTCCTAGCTTACTACCCTCAGAAGAAACGCCGCAACAAACTCAGGGGTCAAAGTCTCTGGCAAGAGAACATATTCCTGATATATTATCCCAACAATATGTTCCCTGGGGATAATTTTCTACTTTCATGCAGGCCACTTGCAGCAGCTAGTGGTTCAATGAATCTGGTCAAAGTTCAAGCTGGAATGGGTTGTATGAGAAAAACCCAAAACCGGTTAAAGTGGCGTGTACTAGAGGGGACTTATACTCAGCATTGTCTGGATTTGGATTGACGATAAGAGATACAAAGCGAGCACTCATAACAATATAAAACTGTATCGCGGTCGGCGAAGCTCCACGTATGACATAACAGTTAGTCGCCTACTCGTCACCACGCGCCTACGGTACAACGCGGCCTTGAACTTGCGATGTTGCGATGAAGAGCCATTCATCAAGTGCAACTTACTAAACTGTACCTATCTATTCTATAGAAACGAATTATCGTGATGTTTTTAATATTAAGATCATTGTGGAACGACATATTATATAGTCAAGGTTCAAAAATGCAGTTGAATTCTACCAATACTAGTTTCTAATTTTTTTTTGTAGTAGTAGTAAAAATTCAATGGTCCGCAAGTAGTTTTTTCAATATTTTAGATTCTATGCTACAAATTAGATCTACCATGAACCATTTACCCTCTTTTACAAAGAAGTTTTAGGTTTATTAGGTACTTTACATCGGTATAATGCAATTTCACTTTTGACTCCTCACTGTACAAATGACGCAGTCACATAGTGAGTAGTAATAAGACGTTGCTGGTCATTAGCATAATTATGATATGTACAAACTTAGTCTTTGTGTATATGATATGTAAAACAAAATGTTCTTTTTGACCGAATTTAGGCCACGGTGGCTAATCTCAACAGTGATTAGCCAAGTACCTACGCAAGGGATAACATAATGTCCAAGCATGTTCATATGTTGCTCAGTTTCTTTATTCTCATAAACCGATGGGACGGAGATCGCAGAGAGATCAGGTGTAGGAATAACAGCTTTATGTTCACGAAGCTACTTATCACAACATCAATTTCCAAACTCCGGGTTGTTACAGAGCAATCCTAGAAGAAAAGCTCAATAGCTTTTTGTACCCGACCAAGGAATAACAACCATACATTTATATTTCTATTCCTAAAGTCTATTTTGGTGGAGTTGATACGGAGTTGATCATCACCACTTCATCAGTGCGCAAAATCCACCGCAGTCACCAGTCAAGTCATGCCTTGGTACGAGTATACTGGGGAAACTAGACTTCGCAAACCGTACTCTGCCCCTAAATAGACACTGATAAGTTCTTATTTAGTAATATGATAATGGACAACAATCTATCGTTCAGCCTTCTACGCCTAAAACATAGCTAACTCAACTCTTCAAATGTCAAAGTCGTCTAACAAATTGTTTTTGCCTGGAAGTCCTTGTACTAAAACAAGGTACATTGTATTAATTGATCGGAGCGTGTCATCGACCGGTGGGGTGGGTGTATGTGCTTTGCGGCTTTCGCCTCGGGCGCTATCTTAACCGTATATATTAGCAGTGTATGATTCTAATTCCATATCATACGTTCTTTAGAACTCTATTGATACACTTCTCTTACAATGGCATTCAAGGTAATTAATCTTTAGATAGCAAAAAATAAAGACACTTTTTGTGTCGGTCTGTTTATCCGCTAATTCATCCTAAAGCTCGCAATGGATTTTAATGCAGTTTTCGCTAATAGAAAGAGCAATAAAAGAGGAAGGTTTATGTACTTTATAACTAGCAACTGAGCGAAGCCGGAGTGGGTAACTAGTTAGTGTTTAAATTAATTGAACCACAGCGATTAAAACAGTGTACTAAATAAACTGTGGCAAATATCTTATAAGTGTTATCTTTAGATAATTTATTAAGGCCAGTTTTTGGATCCGAACTGAACCATTTATTTAATTTCGATTAAATGTTTTTTTTGTCAATTGTTAGCTTTACTATTCCTCAGATCTAGGACGTCTTTCAAACGGTGACGGTGGTGTTTCAACAACTTTTTTGTAAACGATATTTTGCGTTTCAAGGCAAAATTTTGCCCACTACCTTCCGATTACAGACAATATCAACTTGTTAAAGGTCTAAGATCATAGTGACTTAGTTCATCATCTCTCTTTGCAGATTGTAGCATTCACGTGCTTGGTGGCTGCTGCCAGCGCAGGTCTTCTGCCAGCTGCTCAAGTCTCATATAACGCACCTGTGGCGTACGCCGCACCTGTCACTAAGGTGGTCGAAGATTACAACGCGCACCCCCAGTACAGCTTCGCGTACGACGTGCAGGACGGACTCACCGGCGACTCCAAGAGCCAGCACGAGACTCGCGACGGTGACGTCGTGCAGGGCTCCTACTCCGTGGTCGACCCCGACGGCACCAAGCGCACCGTGGACTACACCGCCGACCCCCACAACGGTTTCAACGCCGTCGTGCGCAAGGAGGCCCTCGGACACGTCGCTAAGGTTGTCGCCCCCGTCGCCAAGGTGGTCGCCCCTGTAGCATACCATGCCGCCCCCGTTGCCTACTCTGCCCCCGTCTACCACCATTAACTATTTTTAAAGACCCTTATGTGATTAGTGTTATTACGAACTGAAATAAACAATTATTTATTGAACGGTTTTTTTTTTCCTTCATAAGTATGAGAAAATATTATTGAGGTATTTACTACACTCAAGACCCATTCTATGTTTACCATCACCGAAAACATAAGTGAAATAGGGCGCCGAGAATCTTGTAGTAAAGCGTTAATAAAGAACATTACTCTCAATCTCACTACCTAGGTATCTCTACCAGGATAGAACTCTCTGAATTATAATTTCTTGTACATTAAAACAATAAATCAGGATTAGAATAAAAAATCTCCGCTTAACATCCACTAGCTGGAAAGCGCCGCTATAAATTCGCCCCTGTAGCTTTCTTCACCCCAGTCTACCACCATTATCTGTCAATATTATAGTGTAATAAGTGTTTGCAAATAAGCAACTAAGTTATTGAAATAGAATTCAGCATTCATATTGGATGGGTACTTAACCAAAAGCTCTAATTAAACCATATGTGTGTGTACTACTTTTCAATGCTATAATAGATGGTTGGATTGGTTAAAACAGTGTAGATTCAGTATCATTTGATACTACCTATTTGCAAGTGTATTGAAAAATATTTTTCAATACACTTGCTCAGAAAGAGACTCTTATTGCATTACACTTAGGTACATAATGGCACCTGTTACCAAACTTTGATATTTTGATTACCATTACGCACTAGTGCTGTAATATAGCTATTACCTTTTTGTTCAACCTCTTTGTTCGCAAAACAAATTTTGAATACGTAAAAATAAAAATTGTTTGTGGTCTATGGCCGTCATTTTAAGATGCGCGCGGTTTGTGGCGTGATTTTTTCGAATGAAGTGTATGGGCTGTATTAATTAAATAAAATCAAATACAACAAAAACATTATAAAATGTTACATTCATATTCTATTATCACTACGAATGACACTAACGTAAAAACTTCTCACACAGCAAAACAAACGACTAGGCAATATGATCAAAAGACCATATAGCCATAGCCTAGCGCGTGTCTATTTTTTTTTTCAGGCAATAAAAATACCCATATACAATAAAATAAACTTGCAAAATACATTTTAAATTATGGAGGTATGTATAGGTACCCATAGTCATCCAAAAAAGAGAAATACATATTAAAAACATTATTATACTCGTAATTTTAAGAACTATAAGTCTTACGTCATTTTTTGTTCTCGTTCAGGTGTACAGAATTCCAGTGTTTAAATATGGGATTAGCCAGATTGCATGTGACTGCTCTCAAAATACTGTTACTGGAACGTCTCAAACTTTGCCAAAAAGATGCAACTCTCGACCTCATGATTGCGTAGAAGTCCGGGACCCTCGTTTCAGCAAACATGCTCGAGGCACTGCAGTATCTTGGCAGTTTCATAAGAGTTCGATAAGCATCATTATACTGAACCCTTAAAGTACCGTACATCTTTTTTGTGAAGTTGCACCAAAGTTGGCAAGTGTACATTGTCAGACAATAAGCCCTAAACAATGTGTTCTTGACATCATTGGTGCACCTCACAAATCTGTTGCTCCTCACTGAGAGGGCCCTACGCTCTCGTTCTATGTCGCAGTCCTTCCGGAGTCTGTCTGTCAGTATGTGCCCAAGATATTTAAACTGCTTTACGACAATTATGGTCGTACCGTTCAGTTTAACACTGGGTATGTTCTCCGGAGCAGCTCCAGACCTGAATACCATCGATTCATCAATCATCTATCAAAATCTATGAAAACAGATTTATTTTTTTACCGCCATGTTATGAAAAATTTTACTAGTTTTACCGATGTATTATTAGTTAGCTAAATTATTTTTCTTCACAAGTGTATTGAAAAACGTCGTATGATACACGTGAGTAATGAATGGTTACCGTTCTTGGCTCTCTTACCCTCGCCACGGCTCTGGTCTTAATACCGCCTCGACGGTAACCTTATACATTACACACTTATATCATAATGTACCATTATGCATGTATTATACATATACACCTTTCTCTTGAATCACTCTATCTATTAAAATAAAACGGTATCATAATCCGTTGCGTAGTTTTAAAGATCTAAGCACACATAGGGACAGACAGCGGGAAGCGACTTTGTTTTATAGTATGTAGTGGTGAAATTTTTTCCAGCAGCACAAACACGTACAGTCAAATACTAATATAATCAATAATTATTTTAGGATAAAGAATTACCTACTTTAGAAATAGCTCAAAACGATTCAATAGCCGATTCTAAACATATACTTTCAGTGTTTATTTATTTATTTATTTATTATATGCTTTATTGTACACCATAACATGAACAAAAACAAGGAATTAAAACTAAAACACACATATACAATGGGCGGCCTTATCGCACTCTGCGATCTCTACCAGGCAACCTGGGATGGACAGTAATTGCCTGGACAAGAAATGGGGCTGTCATTGGTGTGACAATAACAGTGATATACATATTTATATTACAATAGATACATAGAAATATACATATATTTCTATGTATCTATGTATAAAAATGAATCCGTTTCCCTTGGTTACGCCATAACTTAAGAAAGATTATCGATTTCAATCTTCTTTTTATTTACAGAAAAATTAAGTAAATTGCGGAGAAAATTACAAAAAATCAGAAAACTACGACTATTTAACCTTCGCGCGTTATCCACTTCATCGATAAGACAGGAGAACGTCTGTTGAGTCAGCTAGTCATCAAATACCTTCTCAGTGTCAGGCTTTTATTGATTAAAACCCACCGTGTTTCCTTCATTTGCCCTTGTGTTCTAGGGCCGCAGGAACTCTTTCGAACAATCCCGCAAAACATATGATGGCCAAACAATAAACGTGTTCATCTTGTATGAATATTATTAATTAGTCAAGAATTAGCGCTAAAGAAATGTTTTCGTTAAACGTGTTAGAGTTTGGAGTAAAATGGCTGGAATTATGTCAGTCTCTTTGAAAAGACTTGTGGTTACCGAAATCCATTATGATGCCCTCAGTTGTCAATTTTACTTCAAGAGAAATAAGATATATTATTTTATAATTTCATAATAGTTGGCCAAAAGTCAAGAACGCGCTCGAATTTTCCGCCATTGACAAATTGTAGCTCATTTCCAATTGCGTGCACATCCATAGTGATGCGCACACATAATACAAAGCGCGAACTTGAGCCGGGATGTCACAACCCGTGGCCACTATATATACCTCGCCGGAGACAACAGGAGCATAGTCGGACAATACTTCGATCCAAACTCCTTCTCAACAGCTAAAATGGCCTTTAAGGTAATTTTTCATCTGAACTTATTAAAAAGATAATTTTTGGTATCAATTCCTTTTGGCACGAAGCAAAATCTTCCACAAATATCCAATATAACTATTATTGAATTAGGTTTCAAATAGTTTAATTGCTCTTTTAAATTTCTTTAGTTGTTACAGTTTACTAGATTCATGTTAAAGTTCATGCTTAAAAGTTTGCTAATTAGTATAATTATGTAAGAGTCAAACTAATTAGCTGTAAATATATTCAATTTGAATCCCATTTTCTTTTGTTGCCATCAGTCCTCTAGTATTTGTTACGTCCATAACTATAATGTTTGTTTAAATCACAATCAATTAAAAAAGTAGGAACTCAACAAAGCTGAAGTGCTTCACCGCTGCTTAACTCATTGTAATGCACGAGGCGACACCTTACATGTCCTTGACGACCGAGCTATCGTCGGCTTGTTAGTAATTTCTCCGCGCATGCTCTTGCGCAATTGCACTAGTCTCGCCCTCGTAAAACCGTGTCAATGTTTCAAGTACAACTTATGTGTCGCTAAATGAGACTAGTGATGACCATTGACGGAGTTTAACGAATCGATTTGTTTCAGTTCATCATCCTCGCATGCGTGGTGGCTGTGGCGCACAGCAGCGCGGCCCCCGCCATCGCCGCCCCGCTCCTCGCGGAGCCGGTCGTAGCCGCTCCTGTTGCTGCACGACTGGAAGAATTTGACCCTCTGCCGCAATACAACTTTGGATACAACGTTGCTGACTCACTCACCGGTGACTACAAGAGTCAGAATGAACAGCGCAACGGAGACCTGGTGCAAGGACAGTACTCTCTGGTGGATCCTGACGGTACTCGCCGCGTCGTGGACTATTCTGCTGACTCTGTGAACGGGTTCAACGCGGTTGTCCGTAAGGAGCCGCTGGTGGCTGCTGCGCCCGCCGTTGTCGCCGAGCCCGCCGTGGTGGCCGCGCGCTACGCCACCGCTCCTGTCGTGGCGGCTGCGAGGTACACCGCTCCTGTAGGATACTCAGCAGCGTACACAGCTCCCGCGGCTAGGTTCGCGTACTCAGGGCCGGTGGCTGCCGCCTACACGGCTCCGTTCGCTCGGTACGCAGCGGCTCCCTTCGCCTATCCGGCTGCTGCTCCCATTGTGGCTGTCTAAACATATATACTCGCGTTCCTGATGACTGACAACTATGGCTAATTAAAATTTTATACGACAAAATTTATCTTTTTTTTAATTCCTGGCATACACCAAAGAAAATATAGATTTCGAAACTTACATCTAAAGTATATTATGAGTTTGTTCAATAAAGTACCTAATGAGCTGTTCGCTCCTGATATCGGGTCCTAATTGGATTCTGGACCTCAAAATTGGTCCACATGCGAAGAATACTAAAAAATGTAATAAGTTTAGGAACAAGTTCAAGGTGTTTAATAGGTTTAGTAAGTAGTGCGTTTAAATTGCTTACTTTACATAGACAATAACAATGTATCACACCTCTTTAGTTACGTCTTGCTTTACCACTTGTCAGTGCCAAAGAGTAAACCATTATATTCTAATTCTTTCACATAATTATATGTAAATATATAGCTTATGCCAGCGGCTTCGCCCGCGTGATAAAAGGTTTCTCCATACAACCTTGGACCACCGTTTCGTCCTCTTAGAGCATGAATTTTGGGAAATTTTTCTTATTTTTTTTATATTCCACATAAAAATACACAAATGACTAATATCCACTTAAAGCCACTCTGGTGCGTACATGCACCCCGTGAGTTTCGACGACCGACGCGTCATGTTTGCCGAAAATAAAGATAAATGATATTTATTTTGCAAATGGGTTTTTCACATTTTATGTTAGACTAGCTTCTACCAGCGAGACAGTGAAAATAGATTTCTTCGTACAAACTTTAAATCCCCGTTTTACTCCCCCCCCCCCTCCCTGGTTACACTGGATTTTCCAAAATTCACCCTCTCGCTCACTTACATATGTCGTATATGGTATGTCGTACATGGAAATGTGCCAAATTACACACTCCTAGTACCAGTAACTTCGGCTGGGCGTTGATATGTCAGTCAGTCAGTTATTCTTTTTATATATATAGATAAAGAAAATAAATAGTTCAAGTCCTTCATGAAAAAAAATCATAGACGACATTGCAGCAGATTGCAGCAAACGTGCGTACAAGAAGATTTATGAAGCAGACTGATATGTCAGTCCGTACTTCAGTCGTCCAAAGTGTTGTGTTTTAATTTGTAGAGGTTTATTATTACACCACCATAATGGAGGAAAAGCAGTTATATGGTGCACTCACAGTGTACCGCGAAAGAGGAGCGTACCTACGTCGTCTAGAGCAGTTCGAGAAAGCAAAGGCATCGTACGATGAGGCGTTCAAAAGCAACTCAGAGGACGTACGCACGCTGACGGGGCGCTCGCAGGTTTGTGCAGATGCCGTGCGCCCCGTCCAGGCGTACGCTGATGCCGAGCTGGCGCTTAAGCTGTCGCCCGGCAACATGAACGCGCGTAACATGCAGGCGCGCGCCATGTACACCATGACCGACTTCGAGCGCTCTGTCGTCATGAACTTTCGCGGTCTGCGCCAGCGCCGCCAGCCACCCTACTTCATGGAGGGTATCAATCAAGGAGTCGAAACCATACAGGACTGCATCGGGGTCAATGCCGGCAATGTCATGTTAGACTTTCTACCCCTCATCAAACAACTAGAAGCTGCACGAGCTGGACACGACGATAATGAGCCTCAAAGAAAATTGCATGTGAGCCGAATTCCCAAAGAGGAGCGTAAAGACAAACTGACCCAAATGGAGGCACGAAAACTCAGCACCTTATCTCGCGTACTTGCAATGAAATATCTCGGGCCAATGGCTTATGATAAATTTTTTCTTCAAGAACTGTTGGAAGACCCGCGTATTAAATCTGCTAATTCGGCTGGAAGTAAGGAATTGATAGAAATTGTAAAAGAAGCATTACGATCTCTTAGTGAAAGACAGGAGATGCTGCGTGCTCAAAGACCATACTATACTATAAAATTAGCTGAAAAAGCAGAATCTAAACACCAGACTAAGTATAAGGAGGCTGTGCTGTTGAGGGAACGAGAAATTGGCGCGAGAACCGCAGAGCGCTTGTTGAAACAGATTGAGAAGAGTATGCGGGAGCTTCGTGTGATGGATTTGATGGCACAGGCTGAGCGCATGCAGATGTTCCTTGACAACAAGACTCCAAGAACATTACCAGACAAAGAGCTATACTTAGATCGGTTATACAGAGCGGTTGGAGAGGGATACCTTTCACAACACCGCCTGTCTTACACTCTCAGCGAGCGCGGCAATCGACGCCGTATCGCTTTTCTCATGGGTTTGCCTGTTGGCCGTCCGACTTCTTTCGATTCTGTAATGGCAAATTATCCATACAAGTTCATTGATATCGAATATGCCACGCAAAAAGTGAAACAGACACTCGATATGTGTGAAAATTCAACTATGAAGTGCTGGCTAATGTACGAATTGGCACGGTTACTTTCCAAGCAGAAGAATTACGCTCTTGCTAAGTTTTATGCGAAACGGTGCCAGAGAGAAGCTCAGGAACTGGGAAATATTACATGGTGGATGAATGGTTGCTTCGTTCTAATGAGCGGTGATATGCAACAAGGTAACGCAAACGAAGTTCGCATAGAAGTGGAAGAAGCTATGGAGTGGTTGAAGAAATTACAGGACCCAGAGAGAGTGCAGGCCTTCTTGAACAAGTGTGCAGAAATGTCGGCAGAAACGGTGACTGGAGACGATCGTAAGGCAGTGTTGACGCGTGAGCGGCAGATCATCGGCGTGATGGATCCGGAGACGCGCGTGGAGACGCAGGTGTTGTTCAAGCGCATGTCGACGGTGCCGCCAGGGCGCCGCTTCTCCGTGCTCCCGCGCAAAGCGGACGCCACCATGAGCGACTTGTACTACGAGCGCAAGCGCCGTCGCCAGCGCGGCCTCTCCGTCATCCCCGGACCCGAGCAAGAACTGCCGGCGCCGCCCAAGTCTGGCGTTGCTGGATTACAATTGTTTAATATTTGATTTACACGAATATTATTATAATTTTTTGTAATTATTTATATGTGGCGCACATAAAAACGCACAATTTTTGTCCATTTATTTGATAAATTGTTAAAGAATAGTTATTTGATAAATTATTCAAAGATATTATTTGCATTAATCCAAACAGTCTTTTTATTCAACTTAAATATTTACTAAGTATTTATACTAAACCTATGTACATAAAAACTAAACTAATAATGTATACTAGACCTAACTATGTACAAATATAATACAAAAACATCAAAAACTCAGGCATCGAAGTACTCCTCCACATCGCTGTCATCCGGAAACGTACCTAGACGACTGGCAGCATTGCCACGTTGAATGGCAATGCTGATTCTTTGGACAAAGAATGAGCCAGCCCTCTGGTCACGCAAAGTGTCGATCAAGCGACGTGAAATTTCCTTGAAAAGGATACGCGCACTCGGACCCCATGATCCAAGCGTTTCGACCCCAAACGGCTCAAAATAAGGTTATAGTATTTGCGCCGTTTGAGGATCTCAGCAGCCGCAGCGGCACCGCCGGCACATCCTGCCAAACTAGGAACATGGGATGGCGCAAGGGTGTCGAAATAGGTTGCTTCTCACATCAGAGACCTACCCACCTTCCACGGCACCAAGGTCATACCATCGGGTCTCTTCCCATCGTCACGCACCAAGCCATTAGGTTCTAATACGGCAGGTACGCCAGCGATGACACCGACAGTGTTTTATTTGATTGTATAGTTATTCTCTCTCACCAAGGTGGGTTGGTTTTGGAAGTGTCAGTAGGTTCACCTAGACTTTTTCTGTTTGTGTAAGCTCGGAGCGCGGTGTCATAGAAAATAGCATACATACACACGTACCTAAATAATGTCACGTTAACGTACACATACATCCAAAATCATCACGCCTTCTTGAAATAGAATGTCTACTAGAATCTTTTACGTAGAAAATGGTGTAGGCAATAAAACTAGTCAGGTATAATAAATACATAATTTATTTACATTATGGCATTTAGGATTGATATAAATAATAAGTTCACTTAATGATGGTAGTAGGGAGCAGATGAGTAAGCTACTGGGGCGGCGGCGTACTTGACTGGGGCGGCGTATGCGACGGGCGCGGAGTGGTAGGCTACAGGGGCGACCGCCTTGGCGACAGGGGCGACGACCTTAGCGACGTGACCAAGGGGCTCCCTGTGCACGACGGCGTTGAAACCGTTGTGGGGGTCGGCGGTGTACTCAACAGTACGCTTGAAACCATCGGGGTCCACCAGAGAGTAGAAGCCGTGCACAACATCACCGTCGCGGCTCTCCTGCTGGCTCTTAGAGTCTCCTGAGTGTCCGTCCTGCACGTCGTACGAGAAGCTGTACTGGGGGTTGGTGTCGTACGCCTCAACCTTGGCGACAGGGGCGGCGTACGCTACAGGGGCAGCGATCTTGGCTACGGGGGCTGCGGCGTAGTAGGCAGGAGCAGCGTGGCTGGTGTAGGCAAGAGGGGCTGAGTAGGACACCTGGGCAGCTGGCAGGAGACCAGCGCTGGCAATAGCCACCAGGCAAGACAGGACGACAAACTGTGAAACAAATAATATATTTAACAACACTTCCACTTATGCAATAACACTTTTAAAACTACAAGTGATCGATTTAATAAAGTACCTTGAATGCCATTTTGGGTAGTGATAATGTCCAACTGTGGGATCGAACTGCCGCTTACAGTACACGGGCTCGTTTTATATTCAGCGCGCGTCCACTCATGCTCAGATTTGTGACGTCACGAACCCGATCTGGTAATCGAGGCTCGTGCAACATATGACAGTTTATTGAAACTTTCGCTTTTAATTGAGGTGGTTAACCAAGGCAAGGTCGCGATCTTCACCGGAATTCGAGCGCCCGCGTCCTGCGCCAGCGCACCGAGTTGCACGAAGTACCTACAACCACACGCGTATAATAATTCGACTGACAACGCCCTTATTTCATACCAATAAGCGTGGTTTTTGCAAATAATGTTATTGAATTTCAGTCGACTGTAGGTCAGGCATTTCATTATCCGCGCATTACCGTAAAATACAAAGGCCAGAGTGAGCTTTCAGGTGCGCAAAACTAAGTAAAGTAAGTGCAATCAAATCGTAAAGCGTGTATTGACCTTTCCTGTACGTTAACAGATCAGAGTAATTACGAATTACGATGCTTTGTTTCAATTTCGACTGAATTTGAACGGCAGAATTACGAGATATATTTGCTTTAATGAAAAGTGTTTACCAAAAAATCATTTGTAATTTTTAACGTAGAAATCAGAGATACTCGTACCCCCGATTTCTGATTTAAGCATTTGAAGTTGAGTATTACTCAAACTCTACCCTGCAAACTTGTCAAAATTTCACATTTAAGTATGGTTTGAGACATTCTTAACTCAAAATACTCAATTCAGAAACCCACCCATTATCTGTCGAAATTTGGCAATAGTGTCTCGAGCTTAAAATATTGCAAGTTAGAAACAAAGTTCCTCGCTGATAATAAGAACACAACAAGAAAGGTATCAAAAGGCGTTTATTTACATAAATAACAATAATATAAAAATATCCTAATAGTAAACGTAAACATATCAACAACAAAATTGTAATAATTCATCTAGAAGTAGTAGGGATGTGGTAGCCTGGGGGCAAATAGTGGCGCAGGTGCGGGGGCGAAGACTGGGGCGGGCGCTCTCGCCAGGAACGGGGCAGGTGCCACGACTGGGGCTGGAGCGATTACTCGAGCGGGGGCGACCAGCGGCTCGCGGCGCACGACCGCGTTAAAGCCGTTGAGTGGATCAGCGGTATAGTCTACAATCCTCCTCGTGCCATCAGGATCCACAACCGAGTATGACCCGGTGACCAGGTCTCCGTTCCTGTGTTCCTGGTGCCCCTTGTAGTCGCCGGTGAGCGCGTCTTGCACGTCATAGCCGTAGGAGTATTGTGGCAGGGGGTCCACTCGAGACAGCGGCAGTGCGGGGGCTAGCACGCTAGCGCTAGCCACGCCTACTACGCAGATGAATACTACAATCTGGAACAAAGAATGAGAATGTTGAAATCGGTGTTGACATACATAGACTCGTGTCTTTTTACGGGTAGATTGCACTAAGGATCCTACGATTCTTTCCATAAACCTCTAGTAAAAGTAGAATGTCGTTTACGATCATGCGTCGGTTTTCATTGATTGAGTATAATGTAGACAGTTTACAGTTGTAAAAGTCTTTAGATTAGGCTAATTTAACTTTAAGTTTTAATTATTTTGTTTTTACTCTTTTCAACACATTACAGTTATTTTAAGCTTCAAAATATTTATTTATTTAAACTTCTTGCACAAGTAAAAAAAAACTGTACAAAGGCGGACTTAATGCCATATCTTGATTTGTAACATATAACTTTGGTGGGCTGCTTCAAAATAAATACGTATTCCTAATAACAAGTTTTCAAATACTGTCAAACACTTGATTTTCACATCGATTGGCAACACCACCCATACATTTTCTCCTAGACAAAACGTCTATAGAATAAAATATGACGTATTAATAATGCAATAAATCCATTACACAATAATAATAAGGTTGCAACATTATAAGTGTCACATTGTTCGCAAGTGTGTCCACCGGCTTGCGACATGCTTTAAACCCTTTCTTCGTAACTAAACGCGATGGGAATGACAATAGGATCGATGTATGCGCCGGCGTCGATGTACGCTTGCATTTGGTTTGACTGAATGATAATTAAGTATCTACTGTGCTGTATCTACAAGTTTGAGTATCAGTATTTGTTAATAGAAACAAACAGTGGGCTATCTGCTACACACGTAAATTCTATTCTATTTTTAATTTATTTTCTAATTCATGCTTTAATTCTAAGCAAAAACTCAATAGTGTTAAATCCTAGACCTTTTAGAATATCGTAATCAATAATAAGGAATGTTAGCATATCTCGCGAAAAAAAAAAGCTAAACGCATCTAGTGAAGAAGGCACGCGCGTTGATGTCTTTTATATTAAAACTATAAGGCGCGACCGTCCGTGACGGAAAACTATATTTTGTCTTATTTTTAGACTCAGCCATTGACTGGTCACATCCCTAGTGATAGCTAATGCTTAGTATAATATTTTGCATTTCATAAACCATTACAATAATCTTACAACGTCTAAATGAAAGTAACTAAAGGCCGTTATGTATGGTTAAATATAAAATATGTTATTATTAGTAATCAACAAAATTATTTCTGAAGCTCCAATGCCACAAAAATAAAGTAACTTGATTTGTTAAAAAGGATATTTTTATATTCGTACTTGACCATGAAATTAACTTCCATGAAATCGGACCATTTATAAAAACGTTGAGTGAACCAATTCATTGCTATGTGCAGGGCGAGTCGAATCGAAAGCGCCAGAAAGAAGGTATGTCGCAAAGCATCCCGATATGGATCGCGTTGGTCAATGCGCGTGCGCACGGGCCTGCACAACATAAAGGCGGACTTAGATGATATCGTGGAGAATGACAAGGTATTAGACTTAAGTTTGTCATTATCTAAGATGTCGAAGTTAATGTATATTATAGTTGTGTATAGTCTTTTTGATAGAAGAACAGAGAAGATCCAAAACAAAAGAGGTCCAACAAACTTGCAGTTGAATAAAATATAGTTATAATATTAGTGGCATTTAGGTACAATATGATTAGTTACATAGCAATTGTTTGAATTTGTCTCAATTAATTATTTGACAAAAACTTAAATAAAAAAAAAACTCAAGAAAACTAGAAAATAAATAAAAACTGTATTTTTCAATTAATTCAATTAAAACACCAAAAAATAAATAAATGTATTATTATATTATTGGAATTTATCTAAAATGGCAATTTAGAAGACGAAATTGTTTAAAAATGAAGTTATTATAACAATTTTGGTATCTCACCTTGGAGTCCATGTCTGTTTGTGTGGGATAGGATGGTCACAGTCCTCGATGTGGAATGTGGGTCCCGAGGCTCGCCCCCGCGTTATATATCAATCGCCACGTAACGCAGGACGTGAGTTCCATACGCACGGCTCATTCAAGAAAGTGCTTCAATTACGAGACAGCGATGACTCTTGCGATACATGTTACGTTTCACGAACTATGCTTTCATGGATTCAACAACAAACAGGCTTCCGGGTCTGAGTTATTATTCATTGCCGAATATTCTATTATTTCTTGGTTTTCCTCTTCTAGGCGTTTTGGATTGACCATCTTTGTAGGCATGCTCAACTTTGTAGGTAAATCCAATAATTTCTCGTGCGATTTTCATCAAGTTATACTTGTATACCTTCTGGTTGCAGATTCAGACTTCTATAAATCCTGTAACGACTTTGTGTTTGTGAATATAAGTCTAATGATACTGAAAGAAGAAGAAGGGATGAAGGGGTGGTGGAGTTGCTTATGATCTGCTAGGAATTCGGAATATAATTTGCTCTAGATGAATTGCTCATGTGACGTTTTTAGGCCCGCTGGTCAAGCCCTTTGTATTCCAGGGCCACTGTATTGTTTTTTCGAACAATTCTATAGCCCTACTGAAAATCTCTCTTAGCTAGCTTCGAAAAAATAATAAGATGTGTAGTGTTTCTTTAACCTGAAAAGTTTTTGTAACAAAAACTGTGCATGTACCCAAAACCTCTGGCGCGTTTTGATCCTTGGGGGTTGATATTATCACTGCTATTGTCTACTTGTAAGGGCGACATCCATAGTTTTTTTCTCTAATCCGAATCTTACCCACTTTTTTAGAAGTTTGGAATATGGAATAACTGCAGAACGCTACAAGGATGGCGGCCGAGTATAGGTATGTTTTTAACCCCCGAAGGAAAAGAGGGGTGTTATAAGTTTGACCTGTCTGTCTGTCAGTCCGTGGACAGACACACAGCCCACACAGCGTGCCACGGCACGTAGTGCCCAAACGAATGCACCGACTTAGATGCGGTTTTTTTATTGTTTGAAAGCTGGCTTAATCGAGATGGTTCTTAGTTACCTATAATCTATAAAGATCAGTGCAGGTGTTCAAGATCATCAGCTCGTTTGTTAACTGCGGTAGGGTTTTTAAACCTTTAATGGGTATTTACTTTATTTTAAACATATGTGTTTCCTAATTATTTGAAATACTCGTGTACAATCTGGTGCCTTTGAGCTAGTCTGATGATGGAGCTTGTAAGTAAGAACCCTAGATTGCTTAACATAGTAAACCTATAGAGTTTGGGCTCATTAGATTCGCCTTAACCAGTGCTATACATTTCTCATGACAACAAGGACCTGATGATAGAACTGGGAGGTGGCTGATGGAACTTTGGAATGCCAATTAGTAAACCTACCAAATTTGGGCTCAATAGATTCGCCTTAACCAGTGCTATACATTTCTCATGACGACAAGGACCTGATGATAGAACTGGGAGGTGGCTGATGGAACTTTGGAATGCCAATTAGTAAACCTACCAAATTTGGGCTCAATAGATTCGTCTTGACCAGTTCTATACATTTCTCATGATGACAAGGACCTGATGCTTGAACTGGTAGCTGGCTGAAGGAACTTTGGAATACCTACTAGTAAACCCATCGAGTTTGGGCTCATTAGATTCGTCTTGACCAGTTATAAGCATTTCATATTGATGTCAAGGACTTTCGGTTGGTCGGGTTTTTTTTTAAATTTTATACTTGTTTTTAATGTATTTTACTGTATTCAAGATCTTGGTATACAATGAAATATACGTAAATAAATAAATAACTTCCAAAATATGGTGCTTAAGCCATCAACCTTTTAGAAAAAATAGACGTTATGTTAATGAGGTACCGCAATGAATATAAGATGTCTTTCATCTCTATCCTCCCTAGAGAGGTGTCGCGCTGCAGCAGACACCGCTGAAAATTGCGATAACACACAAACCATCTCCAAGCCAGTCCAAGCTATGCGGTGTTTCCTGCTAGGGCTGCGGGAGTGTTCGGAAGCGTTACCGTAGCGTTACAACGCAAAATGTGGCATTTAGACAGTACAAGTCTGACACGCCCTCTTGCTCCTTCCTAGACCGAGACCAGTCATTTATTGTTTTTCCACTTTAAAAAACCTTGCACACCTTTTTTTTGAGATATCAACTTTTTGCAAGGTGACTCAAAAACAAACATTTGTGTTGTATTTGGACTTTATGGGCTGATTGAATTTTCATTTCAACTATATTATAACTTCTAAATCATATCATATGCGTGTAAACGACGAATAATTTAACAAATTTCATCTAAAATTAGGTCGACGGGTAACATACTCAGTCGTAGATAGAATGTAATAAAAACTATTAATATTGACAGCGCGCCACCGATCGTTGGTCGATACCAAGTCGTCGACATAATTAATAACCTTTGACACATTGATTAGGTACCTTCTTACTAACAACAGGAAAAAGCAAAAGTGACACCTTAAATGATTTCAATTAGTGTTGTGTTAGTTATCATACTAATCGTCTGTAGAAACTCACTACATATACGTAGTTAGTACCTAATTAACACAATGCTAATAGAGGTAGGTTTAGAGGTAGGTTTGTCATCAATAAACTGTTGTTTTTTTGAATTTGTCATTTTATAAATCTGCCTCTAAGGTCCGGTGGCACTGTAAACAGACTAATGAATATAAAAAAAATCAGCCAAGTACGAGTTGGACTCGCACGCAATGAGTACGAACTAAAACCTGTAATTGTAACCTATATTATATCCCCATGGTATAAAACAAAGTCACTTCCACTTGCCGCTGTCTGTCCTTATGCATGCTTAGATCTTTAAAATTGCGCAATGGATTTTGATGGAGATTATTTTAATAGATAGACTGATTCAAGAGAAAAATTTATATGTATAATACATGCATAATATAGTAGAGAAACACTGATAATTTTAGAGGTTTCTAATGTGGTCTTAAATCAACACATTTTTGTTTTGTGCCTACATTATAAACGCTGGCTAAACCCTACGAGATAGATCAAAATAATGTACTACGGTATTGTACACATTAAAAGGGTCTACAAAAAAAGTCCGTGATGGTATGAGTTTATCTTTTAGAAATAAATCACAATTTTTTATCCTTTATTTTATATGTGAAATAATGGCTTATTTACGAAGTGATTTTAAGCAATACAGCAATAATCGGTATCCAATTAAGTACCTTAAATACATTGTGCATTTCATATATATAAAAATAACAGCACTTGTCATACCAAATTAATGTCTCACGTTTTTATCTGTGAAGAACGTTGCTGATATCACATTTGTTAGACTATTTTAAATTCTTTCTTTATGTAAAACTCTAAGTGTTATTGTTGGTTTTCCCCAATAAATAAAATAAAATAAAAATATTGATCAATATGGCCCTTTAAAGCGTGTAATTTAAATGAATATATATATTTGAAGATATTACAGATTTAAAATGCAGGAACTATAGCGGTTGCGTTAATATGTAATACAACATTATTTTTAATATGTATATGCGAAACCTGAATATAGTTTGTTCAGAATCAGTCACTAAGTCGAATCCAATAATTTTTACACCATATTTTTTCCCGAAAAAGTTTAAAAATGGTCACAAGTTGGACACCACCGACACTAAGTACAATACAGGTCACGGCAGGTCATAGCAGGCATTAGACAGACTACAGATGTTAGCGGGATCATTATAACAACCCCACTGTGGCCCGGATGGTCTAGTGACCATGTCTTTGTGTTGACAACCAGGTAACATAACAAGCTTATAACTTTGTGATTTTTCATGAAATTTTATACCACTTTGTTATGCGTAAAATAATTTATAACTGGTGACAAAAAAAATACTTCTGTGATTAAACCATTAAATAAGTAGCTTAGAAAAATAACTTGTTTAAATCTCAAACATTTATTTCATTTTGTAAAAAGTAACAAAACTAACTAAAACTAGTAGTATGTACAATCAAGTCTTTAGTGGTTGGCTAGTGTCCTTTTGTCATGAGGTGGCGGTCTACCAGGCCGCGGTATACGCAGCAGGCGCGGCGGCGGGATAAGCGCTGTATGCGGCGGCCACAGGCGCGGGGTAGGCAGAGTATGCGGCACCCACGGGAGTGGTGTAGGCGGCTCTGTACCCAGCCGCTACAGGGGCGGTGGCGTAGCGCGCAGCTACCACGGGGGCAGCTACAGGAGCAGCAGCGTAACGAGCGTAGACCGGAGCAGGAGCGGCCACGGGGGCAGCAGCGTAACGAGCGTAGACTGGAGCAGGCGCGGCCACGGGGGCAGCTGCGTAGCGGGCGAACACCGGAGCAGGGGCTGCTACTGGGGCTACTGGGGCTGCAGCGGCATAACGTGCGTAGACTGGAGCAGGCGCAGCAACGGGAGCGACCGCGTACCTTGCAGCAGTAATAACAGGAGCGGGCTGGGCGACGGCCACGGGCGCGGCAGCGTAGCGAGCGGGCACCACGGCGGGTGCGGCAGCCACCAGCGGCTCCTTACGCACCACCGCGTTGAATCCGTTCACAGAGTCGGCAGAGTAGTCAACAACGCGGCGCGTGCCGTCAGGCTCCACCAGCGAGTACTGTCCCTGCACTAAGTCTCCGTTACGCTGTTCATTCTGACTCTTGTAGTCGCCGGTGAGTGAATCAGCTACGTTGTATCCAAAATTATACTGTGGTAGGGGGTCGAATTCTTCCAGCCTGGCGGCGACAGGACCGGCCGCGTACGCGACTGGGGCAGCGGCGATGGCTGCGGGCACTGCGCTGCCGTGAGCGAAGGCCAGTAGGCAGGAAAGGACTACCAACTGAAAAGAAAAACGGCTAAGCATTATTCACATGTAAAGCTATGAAAAAAAAATGCCTACAGATGCCTGGAGACATTAACATCTAACTCTCATTGTTTTTGCGCTTAGTAAATGCTTTTGACACAAAATGGTAACAGATATAATTCCGCATTTTCGTGCTAAATTGTCTTTTTTAAGAATACTTTTCACATATATCACTGTTATATTTTTTATCACTGTTTCACGATCACTGTTGCACTTCACAGATCGCACTGCGTTCCGTACCTTGAATGCCATGTCTGCTGTTTGTTGCGATGTGTTCAGGGATGCTTAGAGCGGTGAACTGTACCCTTAGTTTGACACTAACGGCATTTATAGTAGTTGGTGGAGTGCTTGCTTCATCCTGGTGGCATCTCCAAATTTGAATATATTCAAGTACGCACGTACGAGCGCCGCGGCCGTAGATAGTGCGCGCGACGCGGGGTCGACGATGGTGGAACAATGCCACTTAGTGTGAGGGAAAATTGTAAAATGTAATCGCTCTATTATATATGTTTCTTTGCAGATATCTTGTCACAGGGACTGTGACTGTAACGTCACATAATTGTCACCTGCTGCTCCTGGTGGTAAACAATTGGTGAATCTCACATTGTTGCAAAATCCACCAACAGTTTCACAATAAAACATTGTTGATGCGTCATAACTTTATAAATTGTCTACGAATCGGTTTGTCACCTGGGTAGGTCTACAAAGATGCAACGTTGACTGATTAAATAACTTAATGTATACCATGATTTATCTGTAAAATGTCCCTTTCTGTAAAGGGAGAGTTTATAATAGATACTCTAAGCTCGAACCTCACTCATACTACGTTCCTTTTTGACTACCCTTCAACTAAGGCAGTACTCATTGCTATAGTCGCTAAATCGTGATTTAGTTTGCTTAATTTTGCAACTCAATAATTATGCTAGACATTGCTATGGACAAACACTATTTAGTCAACATTTACATTCATCAATGCACCGCACGACCACAAATTAAAAATGCGCAAACAAAAACAATGGTCGCGACGGTCAAGAACTATTATTTATTACAGTTATAAACGTATCTGAGAGCAGTGGTGGCCGAGTGTTAATCGCCCCGACTTACGAGTTGTTGGCTGTGGGTTCAAACCCAGTTAGGCGCATTACTTTGTGTAATTTATTTCGTCAGCACTGCTCTCAAAACGGTGAAGGAAAACATTGTGAGGAAACCGGCACGTCCTAGAACCAAAAATTCGAAGACATATGACATCCACCAACCCGCACTGGGCCTGCGTGGTGGATTACGGCTCATTCCCTCTCCTAGAGAGGAGGCCTGAGTCCCAGCAGTGGGAACATTATAAGGCTGATGCTATGCTGTGCTATAAGCTTATCTAACTTTAATTTTCTATTTTTTGTAGCGTTAAGGAAATCTTGTGATGTAATCCGTTATTCTAAGGATACATGATACCCGTAAACAATTTATATGAAAAATATATGACTCTGAGTAATTTTTTTGCAAGGGAGGCTTGCTTTAATGACTCGTTAGATAAATGGGTAATTAGATATTTTAAATAACTATTTACACTGAAAGACTAAAACTGCATAGAATTGTGCTACGAGTGCTCTTAGCTATCTTAAAATTATTATTATATTTTTATATAATTATTATTAATCTCAGGAAACTGGAACTTTGTAACACGTACGAAGTGCCAAAGCCAACTCGCAAAAGCCCCTTAAACACGTTTCATAGAACGAGGTAACAATCGACGATTGTAACTTTCTTGGTGTATAATAAAGTTTTATTCTATTCTATTCTATTCTATTCTTTACGCACTATACACCCACGGACAACTCAATTGATGGGAAACTATTACGACATTATGCAAAATTTATTATAAAATATTTATTCTCATTTAATTTAATTATTCATTTTTAAAGAATTGAACTATTTACAAAACTATATTCAGTAAATACATAATATGTGGCTATGGTTTCAGGAGGCTTTACTAGATTGGTTACCAAGACTACTATAAGGCCCGAACTATGTTATCAATATCCATCGATAAAAAAGGCAGAGGGTGACTTGCATACTAAATAAATGGCCCCCCAAAACTGTCGCTAGCACAAAGGGACGCATCAACAAGAGGGCAACATATCCTGAGGTGCTTGTGGAGTGGAAACGTATACCACGGTTATATTATAAGAACAATCCAGGAAATATGGTCAAGATCTCAACCAGTTGACTGGCCTGTTGGTCTAGTGGTTAGTGGCCCTGACTGCTATGCCGGAGGTCGTGGGTTCGATTCCCACCCAGGACAAATGTTTGTGTGATGAGCACGATCATTTGTTCTGTGTCTGGGTGTTATTTATCTATAATATGTATGTATTTAGAAAATATATAAGTATGTTTATCAGCTGTCTGGTACCCATAACACAAGCTCTGCTTAGCTTGGGACTAGACGGTGTTGTGTGATAGTTGTGGAAAATATTATTATAAAAAATACCTTACTGGATCATACATTCTTCTCCCGAGCACGTTTTGTTTCTAATTAGAGGTACCTCCAGTGATGGGTGTTATGTTTGATCTAAGCAATTGCCCGGAAAACGATTTCGAAATTTTTGTATATGTGGTGTCATAGATGTCGCTGCACTAATATGTTCACAGAACAGAAGAATATGTTAATGATTGAAAAATTATTTATCTATACACCGAAAAATGGTCATGCGACTATTATTTTTTGGTTTGTATAATAATCTATATTTGTATAATGTTGTTCCATTATCAATTTCTGCTTGTCTGGCATTCAACCCTCATTTGCTGATTTCTGTCTTTGGTTAATACAATCGTTCTGAAAATAATGGTTATAGAGAAACATGACGTCGCAAATTGCAAAATGTTTGTAGTCTATAACAAGGTAAGTGTTACAGTAATAGCTGGTCGGTCTTGGACGAAGGAACAACACAGAAAACACGGTTAGCGCAGTGGTTGATGGATTGGTTACTGCACTGTGTATAGTGGGTTCGATTTCTGCACGGAACATAAAATTTGTTTGGTCAGATTGCCGTTCCGGGTCTGGGTGTCTTATGAACGTGAGTTTATATTTTTTTGAACGCACTTACGATCCAAAAAATTAAAATAGTAGTAGGTATTGAAAGCTAACAGCTTAGGGATGAATATATGTGGTGTTAATAATACATGAGGTGATCTTTATTTCGTCACCGCTGACTGATCAAACAAGAATTTTAGTTACCAATACTATCGCGTTGGCACCAACCAAAGCCATGTAGAAACGGATAACGTTGAATTAAAGATAAGCACATTGTACTCGTTGCCCGTTGCTAGCCCACTGGTTTAATTTGACGAAAAGAAACTGACGTGTAAAAGTGTTTTTAAACCTAAAAAAAACCTGTTTGCAAAATAAATATCATTTACAGCACTCTAACGGAAAGGGTGACAATCTCAGCATTTGTTGGGCGTTCCCCAAGGGAACAATATTAATTTTATTTGAATTTAATTATTTATTTTTAAATTGAATGTATAACTAAATATTCGAATATTTGAAATGTCTATCACGGTTCATGAGAAACAGTCGGGTGACAGACGGACGGACAGCGGAGTCTTAGTAATAGCATACAGTTTTACTCTTTGGGTACAGAACCCTAAAAATAGGAACCCACAGGTACAGCGCTCGAAGCTACCAGCGGCCAAAACGAGAATGAATCGAACCTCCTAACAAAACGAGCTCTGTCCCAGAAATACCTTTTTGAGTCAAGCCTTGATCCAGCTGCGTAACGGAAACCTCCTGAGGTGTAGGTCGAAGTTCGTGGCTAAACCATCGGTTGATCATTATCATCAGCCTTTTAATGTTTCCACTGCTGGGACACAGGCCTGCTCTCTAAGAGAGAGAATGGGCCGTAATCCATGACGCGGACCCAGGTTAGTGAATGTCACATGTCTTCGAATTTTTGGTTCTAGGACATGCCGGTTTACTTACGATGTTTTCCTTCACCGTTTTGATAGCAGTGGTGATGAAATAAATTACACAAAGCAATGCGCCTGCGTTTAAACCCGCGACCTACAACTCGTAAGTCGGGGCCGTTACCACTCGGCCACCACTGCTCTTCATTGTTTGATATGACTAGGGAATCCAATCCCGCAAATGCGGGTTACTGCACCTTTTTTTGCAGAATCGAAACGTGACATTATTCATGCAAGATTGTGCGTCTGGGGATCGAATAATTAATTATTCAAAAATTGGACTCAGACGACGCGCCGCGCCGTTCTGGTGTAAAGTTTATTAGACCGAGCTTAAAACTTACCTACTATAGCTTAAATACGCCGATGGCCCGCTTGAAATGTATTGGTCATTTACTTAGTTACTTTTGCCGCTGAGTCAAATTTTCAAAATCCTATTTCAAAAATCAATCGAAAATATGTGTTCACGCATTATCGTGGTATGCCTAACCAATTAATTTCATACGCCACGTCGGCGAAGGTTTCACGGCCATTAGCTAAAGGGGTTTGTTTAGTGAACTGTCAAAACTGCATTCCAATACGGTCGCAGTTTTAGGCCGAGACCCCGAATATTTAATATTCGGTGAGACGATGCAAATCTTAGGAAGTTAAAAATTACACACATTAAACACATTTATTAATGTTTTCAGCGGCGCAGCGACTGTGGCAAAATACATCCACTGAAACAGCATTTTTTTTTAAACACCTCGTAATGTCCCACTGGTGAGTCCCTTTGCCCATCCCTTCCACCAAAAGAAGCATTGTAATCGAAATCAGGTGCAGCTGATACATATATATCTCAGCGGTGATGTAACTTTGCATTCTATCGGGTTAATAGATCTTGTTTGATCAATATTCTATGAAATAGCATAAAAATATGAATAGGTAGCTTAAAAAAGTTACTGTCATATTCATAAGACTATGACAAACCATCACACCTGCTCTTCGAAGACAGAGGTAGTGGTGAGAATGTGAATATCTCGAACAGACTTTCAACGAGAAGAATAATATCTGAATTCAGACTAATACTTTGTATAAATGCGAAAGGAACTTGCCTGTTTGTTTGTTACCTAATTATGATGATTAAACTAATGAATAAATTGTTATATTTTGAAGGACATGGGACACTTTTTTGTTTCGGGGTGGTACTTTCCCTTGGTGATCCGATACGATCCCTTAATGATTTCCGACATACACGAGGAATAATCTGCTGGGAGAATCTTTTATTTAACGATATGAATATCTGAGAAATTAAACGTATAGTATCCTAGTTGTAGTTAGTAAACTTCATGATTATTTAATTCCATTTAAATTGATACTAGAACCTTTAAACTTTTGATAAAATGGCAACACTGTGAATATGCAGGTACACATAAAGTTGATAGTGTCAAATTGGCGTTACTTGCTAATTTGTGAGAGTTTGTGGTTTTTTTATAGTTTTCTCTTAATGTGTATGTAATTGTATACGTAATTATAGCTGATAGTGCGCATTTCCATTGTATAAAAGACTCGGTTATATACAAGATTTGTGTCAGAAAAACAAGCATATAAAATCTCATTGATTTATTTCATGTCGTAAAAAAAGATAGAACTATTCGTATATACAAATCAAGTCTTTCGAGGTATACAGGCATCTTTGGATCATATTATGGCATTCAAGGGTAGCGGTACCCGGCCGCGGCGGGCTCCTGCACCAGCTTAGCGGGAGCGGCGCGGACCGAAGTGACCGCAGGGGCCACCGCCGTGGGAGCGGGCGCTGTGTACGCGGCGGCCACTGGAGCAGCTACAGGTGCGCTGTATGCCACCGGCGCTGTGTACGCAGCAGCTACTCGAGTAGCGTAGGGAGCAGTGTACGCGGCGAACGGAGCAGTGTATGCGGTATAGGGGGCGGAGTAACCAGCGACCGGAGCGGCGTACGCGGCTCTGTAAGTAGCCGCTACAGCAGGGGCGGCGTAACGTTGTGCTATGACGGGAGCGGCTGCGTAGCGGGCAAATACTGGGGCAGGAGCGGCGGCTACGGGGGCAGCTGCTAGGGGAGCAGCAGCTACGGGAGCGGCCGCGTAGCGGGCGAACACTGGGGCAGGAGCGGCAGCATAGCGAGCGTAGACTGGAGCAGGAGCACCCACCGCGGCAGCGACGGGAGCAGCGGCGTAACGAGCGAAGGCAGGTGCAGCTGTGAACCTTGCAGCGGTTACAACTGGAGTAGGTTGGGCGACGGCCACGGGCGCAGTGGCGTAGCGAGCAGGTACAACGGCTGGTTCGGCGACGACAGCGGGCGCAGCAGCCACCAGCGGCTCCTTGCGTACAACCGCGTTAAATCCATTCACAGAGTCGGCGGTGTAGTCCACGACGCGGCGCGTGCCGTCAGGCTCCACCAATGAGTACTGTCCCTGCACCAGGTCTCCGTTGCGCTGTTCATTCTGACTCTTGTAGTCACCTGTGAGAGAGTCGGCTACATTATATCCAAAGTTGTACTGCGGGAACGGGTCGAACTCCTCGAGCCTGGCTGCAACAGCTGCGGGTGCCGCATACGCGACGGCGGGCACTGCACTGCCGTGAGCAATAGCCAGGAGGCAGGAGAGGACCACAAACTGTAAAAGAAATTGATAATTTATTAAGTGATAGTCTGTTTCCTTGTTACACGGGATTACTTGTTTTATCACTAATGTTTTTATTTATTCTATTTTCTGAAAGATAAGCTTTTATCACTTTTATTAGGTAGGTTTTATCACTTTTTCACGATCACTTTTATGATGCACTTCACAGATCGCACTGCGCTCCGTACCTTGAATGCCATGTCTGCTGTTTGTTGCGATGTGTTCAGGGATGCTTAAAGCTGTGAACTGTACCCTTAGTTTGACACTAACGGCATTTATAGTAGTTGGTGGAGCGCTTGCTTCATCCTGGTGGCATCTCCAAATTTAAATATATTCAAGTACGCACGTACGAGCGGCCGATGGGACGGCTGGACAATGCCACGTAAACAATGCGGCTACTTGCAACACACTTGGCCTATGAAACATCGCGGTCACACCGATTCTTCGCTCAATTCACGAAATAACGAGTTTTTCAGGATTTGTATTTGTTGATCTTCACGGTTAAAATTCCGCTAAAAGGGATCATATTTGTGAAGTGGACACAAGGATTGCATAATAATGGGTGGTTAGAACGTTTTGGCGTGAATGAAGTGATCCACGAGGCCCAAGGCTCCATGTATATTGAACGTGTATTGACACTTGTTCATTGTTTGCAATTAGTCACTGCGTGTAATGGTGACGACGGTTACCGTAATTAACTATTCAATATTGAATCTATTCCGAAAACTTTATTAAGCGATCTTGCTTCAAAAATATTTTCCATTTAGACTATAGAAAATCTTAGCCTTTCTGTATTAATGGACAGGATTTAGATGTAAAACTAAAGGTAACAGATTTTGAATCCGATTAAATTTAAAGCTTCAATTTTTCGAGTGACGATCGGTTTCTTTTACTTGGTGGAAAATCATCGCATAACTTTTCGCGCTCTAGGTATAGCGAATGGGAGTGTTCAACTATTACTGACTAAAAGCAACCTATGTTCCTTCAGTTGTCTCTGGAACTTTTTGGAATAATCCCGCAGTTCTAGCAGGCATCAACAGGCGATGATTGGCTAATCAAATACTGTCATCATTTTCCGAATTAAACAAAACCTGCACTTGTTTATGGTATACATGTGGGTTTTGTTTAATTTTTGTTGTTGACATTTCTTCTAATTAACAAACATGTAATTTCGTCACTCGTTAAAAATCAGTCTAAACAGCAATAATGGTCTAGTTTACTTCGGCGCACACTCGTCGACATTTCAAACAGGCTCGTCAGACGTATAACTTGTTACAGTTACGAAATTACATGTGCACACAAACAAAAATCATCCTTTGCAATGTATAAACTGGTCTGTACAAGCTTGATATAATATCTTTATTTCTATAAACTAGAAAATGGTTTTTAAGGTTACATATCAAGGTATTTACCGAGGGTCCTTTCAAGACCTGTGTAACGATCTGTTTTAGAAATAGTAAACTTTTCACAATAAAGGCTGTTGAATATTTTTGTACACACAGCTCTAAAAAACCTGACAAACATGTATAGATTTCTTAAAGATTTTCATATTTGCAAACTATTTTCAGACAACTGAAAACTAATGCAGACAGGTAAAAATACGGTTATTTAAAATGCAACGGTTTGTAACTCTCCCATTATCTTTTATTCTCTGTCTATCTCAATTTGCATGACAAAGGACAGTTTTCTCGGGTGAATGTATTCGCAAGGACGGAGGTCGCGCACTATTTTGACTGACTACTAATGGCACGTCATTAGCCCGCGACAAAGTGTGGCACACCATATTAATCTTTGTGTTGTGTTCTGAAGCGAGATTGTACCAACGGAACATATTTTATGGACGTAGCTTGCTGTCTGTCTGACTCGGTAGATGTTGGCAAGTTTTGCCCTAAATTGTTGTTAATAGAAAAATGTGAACTTACTTGTTTTAAAATATCTTTATTTCTATAAGAGATCTTTATTTGGGTCAATACGATTCTGATACTGTAATCTTTAGAATTCAGACATCGCAAGTTCAAAGGACGAAAATTAGCTATACGACATACCAAACATGAACTAAACTTGCCCGACTTTGTCCTGTCCCCAGGTATAAACAACATGTGCAGCGAGCTGCCAAATCTACAGTTGCAAACGACCGTGCAAACGAAATGTCAATAAAATTGGAACAGATCTAAGACGTAGGTAGTTGTTTACCAATTTCGTTTTGATTCATTGGTACTCGTAATTCAATAATGAAATGTAGATCACCTCTACCAATTGACGAGATTAAAAATAGTATGGATGGATAATAAAAACTAATATACGTAGAGTACTTTTATAGATACCTTTTTTAATATCGATAAAAACTTATAAACGTTGCAACCTACTGGGCCCAAAAAATTTGAGGGAAACGGAAAGCATCGATTCGAGAAGAAGAAGAATATCGATAATAAAAAGTTTCACAAATTATCAGCACATAACAAGCTGTCTATTAACTGCAACATAATAGTATATTGTTACCCTAGGGGTGAAAGTAACTTATTTAGTCCCGAGAAGAAGTTGGCGTCCGAGCGCAGCGAGGTCGCCAATATTCGAGGAATTAAATAAGCCTTTAACCCGAGGTAAACACTGTGCTTTTCATTACGAATACAAGGAAAATAAAAATAAAAACCTGAGTCATCGTCAAAGGTTGTCGTATGATTTTGGGTATGTTTCTTTTGATTTAGGCCGTAAAAAGTTGCCAACTACTGCTTTAACCTCTTCTCTTAGGAATCAGGCGTTGAATCCTTAACTGAATCTGATTATTATGCAATTAAAAAATCTCTTACAGCATAGATTTAGTAAAGTATAAACAAAATTCTACAACAATTTTCCCGCCATTTTGCGCCAATTTTCACTTTAAAATTAAAAAAAGATATTTCTCATATCTTTTTTTAATTTTAAAGAATTAAAAAAATAATTGAAATTAAATTATAAATAATTATGTAAATTAAAAAAAAGATACTTATCTCTTAATTTCAATTTTACATCGCGCTGTAATTGACTGGCTGTATAGAAAGTTGAGACAGATCAATAGAAATGTGAAGATAGAACTAGTTTTTTTTTTAATAATTTGACAGCTGTCAGTTGAAAGTGATTCTCCCTAGGGATGAAAAGTATTACTTTCAACCCGCTCCTTAGGCAACTTCTGACCTACTTTCAGCGTATGAGTAATGAAAATATATAATTATATTTTTATTCTCCGGTAATATATTTTCCATACAATATTTCGACATTATGCAACATCTACGCATTATTTCACTGCTACACAAATCGAAGGCAACCTCAATCGTCCACCCTTGAACTACCCTCGGCCTGGTAGCGAAGCGTAAGCTAATGAAAATGCGCGCGAAGCGACGGCGTCCATTTTCCTGGCGATCGCACGCGCGTCCTTCACAAGGTTGCCAATTGTTGCGCAATGGAGTGCGCGTAAGACGTTGCCTGCTAATATGCGCATTCCGAGTTCAGCACTCATGAGTTGATGGTGAGAGATAACCGACGTATTTTAGATGGGTGTGGCCAGAATTGGGGTATCTTTACTTTAAGATGTTCGTGAAATAAAAATGGACTTTTTATTTATTTACATGGGGGACTATTACAGCTAACAAAAACAGTCGCGAAAAACCATAATGATTATGGTTTTTTCATTACTCATGGTCAAAAATTAGGTCTGAAGTTTTTTTTTTTTTTTTTTTTTTATGGTAGGTAAAATCATCCAATGACAAATCCCGCCCTTGGGCGGAGCGGGAAGTAGTGTCAGACTCATACTGACTAAAAACCTACCCCGTTCCTACGTAGCCTATCGTGCCGGGGTCGAGCATTCCTTTCGGAACTAACCCATGACCCCAGTAGGCTTCGACCCTGCCTGCCTGCAGTTAGCAGGCTGGGCCTCTTCGGTGTGCTGACAGCTCCTTGAGGCGCGCGGGAACAGAACGCGCCGTCGACAACTTGGGCTCGGTCCGGTCGGTTACCGGACGATCGGACAGCGTGCTACCCATTGCACGCCGTCCGCAAGCCCGCGCCTACGGTGGCCGGAAATCGGGATCGGAATCCCGGCGGCGGCTGGGGCGAGCGCCCCGTTGCCTCTGCCTGATGCGGTCGGCCTCCTCCTTTGCTAGCATTACTGCTTCGCAGAAGGAGGCGACCGCCTGCCATCCCTCCTCACTACGGACCATGGCCTGAACCAAGGCCCGGCGAGAGAGATCGCTGCCGCCGATCGCCCCCACGAGGACACGGCGATGCTCCGCCCAGGCGGGGCACACCTCTACAGTGTGCTCCACCGTGTCCTCCGGATGTTCCGCACAGTGGCGACACCCGGGCGAATCCTCCGCACGAATCCGGAACAGGTACTTAGCGAACTTTCCGTGTTCGGTAAGCACCTGCGTCGTGCGGAAGTTGAGAACGCCGTGAGGTCTTTCCAGCCACGCCTCAAGGATGGGCCTTATCGCCCCAATTGTGGCGCGCCCCGAACGAGGTTGCGATAGTCGTTGGCGCCATTTCGCCATGAGATCCCGCCGGAGCTCTGTCCGCCATGCCTCGACTTGTCGTGGCAGCGGAATTTCGCCCCGGCGTTGCATCTCCATGCGCTTGTCGTGCATGTGTGCAAGGACTGTTGCCTCCAGATCCCACGGCGGTTGGCCAGCAAGGAGGGTCGCCGCCTCGCGGGAGATCGTTCGGTACCCTCGCACCATGCGTATTGCCATGACCCTCTGGCACGCATTCAGCTGGGCCCTCGGTTGCTGTGTCAACGTCGGTGCCCACACCGGAGCCCCGTAGAGAGCCATGGACCGAACGATTCCCGCGTAGAGCTTCCGGCAGGAGGCGTCTGGTCCCCTGAGGTTGGGCAGGAGCCGCCCGAGAGCAGCCCCAGTCCGATTCAGTTTGGGAGCCAGACGTCGGAAGTGCTCCTTGAAGTTCCACCAGCTGTCGAGGACGAGTCCCAGGTACTTCATCGTCGACCCGACGCTGATGTGAACCCCTCCTACCGTTAGCTGGGAACGCGGTGGTGGCGCACCCCGAGGGCCGTGGAAGCACATGGCCTCGGACTTGTGCAGTGCCACCTCGAGTCCCAACTGCTGGATCCTGTCAACGACCATCGCAACCCCGCGTGTCGCTAATTCGACCGCCGTCCGGTACGACTCTCCCCGCGCTAGGACCAACGTGTCGTCCGCGTAGCAGACCACGCTGACCCCGTCGGGGAAGTCGCCGCGCAGCACGTAGTCGTACCCGATGTTCCACAAGGGTGGTCCTAGTACCGATCCCTGCGGAACACCGCACGACATCTCTCGACGTTTCCACTCTCCCTGGTGACCGGGGTAGATGATATACCTCTCCGATAGGTAGGCCTCGATCACACGACAGAGGTAGTCGGGCGCCCGGTGGTACCGGAGTGCCGTTCCAATGCAACTCCAGGGCAGGGAGTTGAAGGCGTTGGCAATGTCCAAGGACACTGCCACGACACACCTGCCCTGGGACACCGCATCCCCCGTCGTGAGGGCTCGCACGCGCATGATGGCGTCCACCGTGGAGCGCATCCTGCGAAAACCGAACTGTCCGTCCGACAGGTCCGGCCCCACCCTTGCAAGGCGCGCGACGAGGCGGTTTGCAATGACTCTTTCAAAGAGCTTGCCCACCTCGTCGAGCAGCACAATGGGCCGGTACGCGGACGGAGAGTCCGCAGGGCGCCCAGGCTTCGCTATGAGGACCAGTTTCCCCGTCTTCCAGCGAAGTGGGAACTGGCCCCTCTCCAGACATGCGCTAAAGAGCCCCCTCAATCGAGGCCCGAGAGCCTCCATGGCCAGGACCCAGGCCCTCCCAGGCAGGCCGTCAGGTCCTGGGGCGGTATTCTTGGCACTCAGCCTTCGTACCGCCACTCTCATCTCTACCTCGGTCACCACTGGAACATCGTCGTCGTCGTCGTGGTCCGCGTCAGGTACTGCCGGTGTTGGCGGAGCCATAGACGGGGGGGAGTGTACCCCCCGCGTAGGGAACAGAGGTCTGAAGTTGCCTGTGGAGCGGGTTGAAAGTAATACTTTTCATAGGGAGAATCACTTTCAACTGACAGCTGTCAAATTATTTAAAAAAAAACTAGCTCTATTTCCACATTTCTATTGAACCATGTCCTAACTTTCTATTCAGCCACTCAATTATAGTGCGATGTACAGAAACATAAAGATAAGTACATATTTTTTTAAATGAATTAATTATAATTTACTTTCAATAATTTCTTTAAAAGTAACGTACTGGTAGATTTGAGGAAAATATTAACAATTTTTTCACTGATAAAAATGAAAAATGATGGCTGAATAGCCGATTGACCACAGAAAAAAAATACAAAATGGCGGGAAAACGGCGATCCGATCTTTATTGGCTTTTTCAAGTTGTAGAATTTCGTATACGACGACCTTTGACGACGAGCCAGGGTTTTATTTTATTTTATTCGTAATGAAAAGCACAGTGTTTTTCTCGGGCTAAAGACTTATTTAGTTCCGAGAAGGAGTTTGGCGTCCGAGCGTAGCGAGGTCGCCAATATTCGAGGGTTACTTTCACCCCTAGGGTATCAATGTATTATTTTTTGTGACTGTTAAGGCCTTACGCAAAGATATTAAAATACATTTATGGTGTGATCACAAAAACAAAAACCTTTTTTACTTACTTTACTTTTAAGAAACATCCATATCCAATGACTTTCAGTTCAATGTTACATAATTTATAATCTTAATTTCAGCTGCGACGCTAACTCATGCGTCGCAGCTGAAAGTGTTAAAAGAGTCTTAGATATTATTATCACAGATTAAAAACGCCGTTTGTAAAATTTTATTGCGCTGGCTTGTACCAAACTCTCACTCCTTGCCAATGTCTGAGTTTTCCGAAAACCATATCCATGGCGTTTTCAAATCTCGATTGAATAGGTGCACAATTGTCATCATCATGTAACCTATTGTTGATCTTTCAGATTATCTTCTTTTCATCTATAGCGGTTTTAAAGGAAAACCGATTAAAAATTGGAAAATAATGGATAGGTGGGAAGTAATTTTACGGGGGCTACAACGAGTATTTACAACTTGATAAAATCAGTTTTCTTATTTTTACAAAGTCTGTAAGTGTGACTTCGGACTAAAATTCTAATTCAATTATTACAATTTCGGGTACTTCCACTTACTTCGGTGGGTGAGCGGATCAAACCCAATCACGTATTCCTAAGCACCACACGTAGTGGCTCGCTCCGTTTCAAGATCACAGTTCTGAATAAATAATCCCATGCCGCACTATGGCGAAACTTAGGAATTCCCTATGTACAGCATTTTTTTCCTACGAATATGATGCACACATGTCATGTGTTACCACTTACCACATGTATTGATTCATCATCGATCGAACACATTACAACAAAACAAACTCATATTTAAAGTCGACGTCGTACGTCTGAAGATTTAAAACAAATAGGTAGCAGGATGAGTTTTGCCTTAACATTTTTATTGAATCATAATATATTTTCTTTTTATATATAATTATATATTCTAATCATTTTTGGGCCTAATTACCACTAATAAACAATTATTTATATTAAACTAGCTGCCCACCCTGGCTTCGCAGGGATGATTTCTTTTCGTTTTCTTCATCTTGTCCTTACACAAAAAAAAAACAATTTAATTTGGTGCAGTTGTTCGAAAATTATTTACAATACGTTCATTTCTGTGATTCATTTTTATTTACATACTCGTAGATGAAATAAATAATTATTAATAGCTTTGAATAACTATAATTACAATAGTTTCTAGTAAAATTAAAAATAACGTTTGACATTATTTTTCATTTTTTTTAAATGTAGCGCATCCGCATCGCTGTTGACTGGTAATGTGCCAGATGTGCCAAAAAGCTGACCGTATTGCAATTTTTTTTTTTTATAAAATCTAGTTCTACCCTGTAAAAGTCTCACCGTGAAAACTTACAGTAAGGCCGACGGATCTTGTGAAAACTTACAGTACGGCCGACAGATCTTGGCGCGTCTGAAGTTAGGCTCAGCGAACTTTAGCGCTCAAAATATGGGCCCCCAATAAATTATTTATAAAAATAAATTCCAATAATAGTTGTTAACAGCTATACCAACTGCTATTGGCACTTATTTTTTCAAACCATTTATTTTTTTACGAGTGCACAAGCGCTAAACTTCGCAGAGCCTAACTTCAGAGGCGCCAAGATCTGTCAGCCGTACTGTAAATTCACTTTATGTCATCTGAGTTCACAATGACACGTTTACGAAATATACTGGTAACACGTATTGTAAGCAATAAAGTAACGGCAGTATTAAACAGTTACTCAATTTTATAAAACAATTCTAATTGTGCATTAAAATATATTATGCTCTTCTGATTTAAAAAAGTTGTCCAAGTCGGGGTGCAAATCACTTCATAATTGTAAAAAGTCCATTATTATTTGGTTTACAATTAGTGGATGCCTATTTTTAATGAATAGTAAGATTTTAGAAGCACAGTTAAAAAATATCCCCTAAAGTAAATCGGAGAAGCAAAGGTTTTAGAAGTTACATAACTTATTCTACCTTCAAACAAGATAAGTTTAGCAAGTGCCCTATCGTTTGAGCACATATTAACTGTACATTATTGCAGTGTTTAAGTACAGTCAGGCCCTAATAACTTACGAGGACAACCTTTAAGTCGTTTTTAGTATTTAAATATAGTTTACACCTTCAACATTATTATTACAGTTATTACATAAATGATATGATAAGCAGGCATCGTAAATAAGTTGTCTGAAGCAATAAGGATCGACAGTGTGTCCAATTATTATAATGAATTCGATTTGTTCTTTTCGCAGTGTGAGTAGCGATGCAACGATATATCGAGTGTTCTTATCGATATAATACCATTGCTGATAAGATTTTATAAAATTGAAAAAAAAATTATAAATAATAAAGTTTTTTTATAACAATAAAATTTTGATTTTTTTATAAAATTTATTTTAAAAAATAGTAACAGTAAAATATAGTTGCATTTTTTTCTGTGTGTACAAATTTAGTATTCTCTGATTTATTTTTACTTATTTTTTAAATAATTCTTTCTTTAAACTATCGATAACATCTTGTTTAAACTATCGATATTATAGATCATCGATATATTTAAAGTTCAACTCTATATACGAGACTCGATGCATGTGACCTTTTCAGCGCGTGCGTGGAATATACGTGACCTTTTACTACTGTCATACAAACACACGCACATGTACTAATATTGTGACATGCTTTACAACTGTGTTTTATCGATGATGACTCAGAAAATACCGACCACTGACAGTTTAGCATTATTTAACTTCCCTCAAGAGACATCTACCGTAACCAAGAAAATACGAGCCATACCACGAGCTCTTAACGCGATCTATTTTACGGCCTAAACTGAACTGTTAGAGGGATAGAGCTATAGGTGTATATCATAGCACCATCTCCTTTCTCGCTCGCACACCTGCCATTTTAATACGTCATAGTAAACCCCTGGTATTTTTAAGTTAAAAGAAATCCATGTCACTCTTCAGAAGGAGTTCACCAGAATAGTATGTTTAATCCTAGCTTCCTGCCAGCAGCTTCGAACTCGTAATAATAGAAAATTATATAAATATGCCAATAGCAACTCAGTGATATAATAACTATAAAATTAGAAATTAAAAAAAAACCCCTGACAGTCCTTGTCGTCAATATGAAATGTATAGAACTGGTCAAGACGAATCTAATGAGACCAAATTTGATAGGTGTACTATGTTAATAAGCAATCCAGGGCTCTTTTCTTCGAGCTCCATCATCAGACCAGCTCAATGGAATCATATTGTACACGAGTATTTCAAAGATTATATCATACATATGTTTAAAATAAAGTATATACCCATTAAGTGTTAAAAAACTCTACCGCAGTTAACAAAAGAGCTGATGACCTTGAACACCTGCACAGATCTTCATAAATTGTAGCTAAGAACCATCGCGATTACGTTAGCTTTCAAAAAAAAAACCACATCAAAATCGGTCGTTTAGGAGCTACGTTGCCACGGACAGACAGACAGACAGACAGACATGTCAAACTTATAACACCCCTCTTTTCCGTAGGGGTTAAAAATAGTATACTACTGGTGAATGAATTTTTAAAATCGGTCCAGTAGTTTTTGGGTTTACACATTACGACTAAAATTACGGTATCCTGATGTCCTCATAGGACATCAGAACATTTCCAACTGAAAAAAAAAAACAATTTAATAAAATAAACTACTGTCATACTCGTTGATGTCTTTTCAATGCACATACTCGTAATAACAGGAAACTTCATAAAGTTTTGAATTCGATGTGCATTTTTTCATTTTTTTTTTTAATAGTTGTTAGGTTTGCACTTGACCGCTATTCGTTCTAATTCAATTAATTTCACTGGATAGTGGAGAAAGCTACGTTTTCAGTCGTAATTCCGATATTTGCTGTTATAATTATATAAACCTACCCATTTTGCATTGATTCAGGTGTATTTTGTGTCCAATACCGACCTCAATGATGGTCACTTTAACCTACCAACCTCAGGAAAACCGGTACCAATCCAGAAATCTGAACTTAATGGCCAACCTACAAATTGTCATTACACTCTTTTACGAGGTTTTATTAAAATGTTGGCCTCGATCGGCTAATTAAAATGTTGGAAGCGTTCGTTCTGTAAGAGCCGTTTAAGGCCCGGTTCTACTCATTCTGAACTTTTTTAAACCTCTGGAAATCCACAAATATAGAAAACAACACCATGAAAATTTATTTTATTAAAATTGATTATATGACCAAGCGTTTGGCAAAAATGAAAACATGATATAAATTAGTCGGCTTGATAAAAAAAAAATCGCGAATTTGACCCTAATTTACGATTTCAAATGTATTTATCTACGAGATTACGTTACGGAAATATTTGAAAGTTACAAAAATAAAGCTTGTTATTAAAAAGCGCTTCGCAAAAACAAAAATCTTGAATAGTTAATTTTTTTTTTATAAAAATAAAACCACTGTTTTGGGGCCGCGAAGTCGACATAGTCCCGAGCGAAGTTCATACAAATAAAACAGTGACTAGAACCGGCCCTTAAAGAGAAGCATTCATGTGTCTTTTGATTCTTTTACTAATGTACTTCTATAGTTCTTAGAAGCGTTAAAGAAAAATCCTTGGTTCAAGATGACGTTACATATAGCGAGCTACTTTGCTTTTTTTTAAAAAGGCGAAATCATCCAATGACTTCACATGCTCTAGGGTAAAGAGGAGGGACGTGTGAAGACTTTTACTGACTAAAAACCTACTCCAATGTTCTTTCATTGGCTTGCGTTCCAGGATCTCAAGTTTCACTTTCTGAAATCAACCCATGGCCCCATGGTTAGCCTTAAGGAGTTGTTCCGCAAAAACCAGAATAAATAAAACAAAAGTAAAGGTCAGTGTTTTTGACCCTTCATATCGCACAGGAAACGACCGCTCTCCTATATTTAATGAAGTTAATTTTATTAAAGTTGGACAGGTTAAGGCTGAGCAAAAATTACGCTCGTTTAATCACTGCAATTTACGAAGTGCTCACTACGTATTTGCTGAGGTAATCGGCAATTGGATTAGTTTTGTAGCTAATCTTATAGGAATAAATCTTTAAACTGCTTAAATTTGATTTTGGTCTGGAGGTAAAACGGTTTTTAGGGTTTCGTAGCCAAAGGATAAAACGGGACCATATTACTAAGACTCCGCTGTCCGTCCGTCGTTTTGTTCTTCAGTCATCAGGTTGTATCTCATGAACCGTGATAGTTAGACAGTTGTTTTTAAAGATGATGTATTTCTATTACTGCTATAACAACAAATACTTAAAACAGAATAAAATAAATATTTAAATGGGGCTCCCAAATAACAAACGGTTTTCATTACTGCCTTTAGAATCTTGAATGCAAGTCTGCAGATGCCACAACTTAAGCATTCATTCAAATCGTCACTAGCCGTCGCCACTTACTTAACATTTCACATTTCACGTCCAAATCTGAAATTCAAATGCAGCACAAAACTCTCTTGTACCTAAAAAGTGGTGCACATACCTTGACTCAAATTATTGACCTCATTGCTGTTAGGAATGCGTCACAGTGCGCGACTTGCGTCAGGCTCGCGCAGCTCTGCTTTATATTCCGTCGCCAAACAAGCGGCGAACCTAAACGCTTTCCTTGACAATAATTCTAAGAAATAATGCGAGAGCTGTGCCCCTAGCTAAGACATAGATATAATCTACATCAATGTACTGTGTTGTTCAGTGACTAGTTTTTGTGAAATCAATTCTTATTCCGTACGTCTCATGTTGAAGCATGATGTTTACCGTGCTATCTATTTAATTAAACCACTAACCAAACCATTAATCAAAAAGAGGGTTCTTTTTGGGAACAGGAGGAAGAATTGAGTTGAAATTAATATCTAATGCCCTGTCCCGGCTACCTCTTGGAATAATGCAAAACAAAAACCTTCTAAGTCAAAGCAACCTAAAGATAAGGCCGTCTAGAGCTTTAATTTTAACACTTGCAAAGGAATCAAAAATTATGGGGTACTTCCCGTTGACTTGGAATCCTGAAATGTTGCATTAAGTCAGATCTCATATTACAAATAGGTTCTTTGAGATCATCTTTGAGACTCGATTCGGGAATCGAACTATTTACATAGGTTGTACGGAAACGTCGCTACGCTAGTCCGATTCGCACGTCATGACCGGATTTATCTCATAATTTAAAGTTAATTCTAGGTCAGACACGTTGAACTGCGGAACTTCTGAAAAAAATATAGTGGCTCTAAAACGCAAACGGCAACTGAAGAATACAGACGGATTTTAGTCACTAAAATTCTGACACGCCCTTACGTTCTACTTTAGCGAAGTCATTTGATGATTTTCCTCCTCAAAAAGAAGAGAGATACATACATACGTTAGGCCGTATTTCCAACCTGCAACCAAATTACATGCAAGTTACATAACATTGCGGACTACCGAGGTATGATGTGACCAAGCGATCGTTCGTACCACGCAATGTGATTCGACTTACATGCAATTTACTTGCAGGTTGAAACCCAGTCTCAGTACCTTTTATTATATTTTTTAGTGTTCAAGTTACATATGTTAAACTAAACCGCTATTGATGGTTGGCACTAAATTCAAGGATATGTTACAACTACAAGACACATTACCATAGAATATGCCTAAAGGTTGACAGCTGACACTTAAGCTACGTGATGAAGAAAGTAAGCGACTACATTAAGCCTTATCTTGTCATTTATGTGCACAGATATGCTGATAAAAACATCTGGCATTTTTAAGATTAGCACATGCTGAAATTTTTCAAAGTACTTATTAGAAAAATAAACGTATCTATAAAACTATTGCTACCATTTTAAAGGTATGAGACTAGTAGTATTAAAATATATACTAGGTTTATATTTTTTTTTTATTGGCCTTTTGGTCTAGTAGTTAGTGGCCCTGACTGATATGCCGGAGGCTTTGGGTTCGATTCCCACCCATGACAAATAGTTGTGTGATGAGCACGATCATTTGTTCTGTGTCTGGGTGTAATTTATCTATAATATGTATGTATTTAGAAATATATAAGTAAGTTTATCAGTTGTCTAGTACCCATAACACAAGCTCTGCTTAGCTTGGGACTAGACGACGTTGTGTGATAGTTGTGGAATATAAATAATTAAATTAAATAAATAAATATATAGAAGGAGAAACTGGCTGACTGATATATCAACGCCCAGTCGAAATTACTGGGACTAGGAGCGGGAAAATTTGCTTTTATGACGTAGGATAATTTTCCTAAATTCACCTGAAACTGACGTAAAAAGTTTGTGTAGTAAAACCTTCTTAGACGTGGGCGAAGTCACTGGCAGAAGTGAGTATGTTATGGATATACTTCTGGATGGCCGGAGAGAAAGAGGGAGGCCGAAGAAAAGATGTATGGATTTTGAAAGGAGTGTTATGAAAACCATGAAAACAATTTATAAGGAAAATGAAAATATCCTTTAACGACATCGACCTATATTCTTGCGATTTAACGTCGAGTTTTATGACGCCATTTTTTAGTTAGGAGTAGGTTTTAGTGCATATATAGTTTTAATTAGTGTTTTATATAATGTATATAATTGTGTATTTGTGAAATTAATTACTTTAACTATTTGTTTATCTTCTTGTTGTTTAAGGTAAATAGATACACACGTACATAATAAATCTACTATATAAAAATAAGTCGGGTTTTCCTTCCTGACGCTATAACTCCAAAACGCACGAACCGATTTCCACGGTTTTGCATTCGTTGGAAAGGTCTCGGGCTCCGTGAGGTTTATAGCAAAGAAAATTCAGGGTAGAGTAGAGTAGAGTAGGGTAGAGTAGGGTAGAGTAGGGTAGAGTAGGGTAGAGTAGAGTAGAGTAGGGTAGAGTAGGGTAGCGTAGGGTAGAGTAGGGTAGAGTAGGGTAGAGTAGGGTAGAGTAGGGTAGAGTAGGGTAGAGTAGGGTAGAGTAGGGTAGAGTAGGGTAGAGTAGGGTAGAGTAGGGTAGAGCGGGAGCGAAGCCGCGGGCGAAAGCTAGTCTTAGTATAATATAGCCGAAGCATATTCGGGACATGAGTTGGTTTCCGAAAGAGTAACCCGGGATACTGGAACGCAAGCCACAGAAGGTGTTTTTAGTCAGTAGAAGTCTAATACACCCACCCTCTCCGCCCCTGAGCGGGAGAAGATGATTGTCCACCCTTAAAAAACCTACATAATAAATATATGGGGCAGAAAATGATTGACGCTTGTACGTATATATTGATCGAGATATTAACAAATCTATAACCTACATTTATTACTTCACACTTGAACTAGTTACACGATAGTAATCTCAATAAAAATCTAATTAAATTTCGCTATCTTAGATCACTCAATAAGCTCTTGACTTTATAGGATCCCTGACCAGTTAGATTATGAAGTAGTTGGTACTATAGTTATTTAACAACAACTAGTCAGATTGATGTTAGTAGAGAAAACGAAAACTTACATACATTTGACTTTGTATGTAAGTTTTCGTTTTCTCTACTTGTCGTTTGCAGACAGACTACTTCCCTCTACTGCCACTTTTGTTTTTTCATATAGGAAATCATCAAATAAACACTTCTTCTCTGGGTGAAGCGAGATGGAGTAGCAGGTTTTTCAGCGAATCCAAATATTAAAAACTAGACTTAAATCAATTATTTGGACTAGACATCTAATAAAACATATTTTGAACGTAAAAAAATATGGTCAAAAGTTTGTTCGATACACTGGTTCGATTCAACTGTAAAGATAAACGGATCTAACCCACCCATGTTCCTTCATTTGCCCTTTCCATTCCATGGCCACGCCTCTTGCGGTAATGATTTTTCAATAACCTGTGATAAATGTGTAAACATTTCTTTTTGAAAATCTGTACATCATCTTTCAGCGGGAACAACGACTACTTTATGTACCTACAGTAGCCGTAGTTTGATTTTTTTTTTATGGTAGGTAAAATCATCCAATAAAGCCCTATATATTATAAAAATTATAATTTCATTAATAAAAATTAATGGCCTGTACCAAGGCCCGGCGAGAGAAATCGCTGCCGCCGATCGCCCCTACGAGGACACGGCGATGCTCTGCCCAGGCGGGGTACACCTCTACAGTATGCTCCACCGTGTCCTCCGGGTGTTCCGCACAGTGGCGACACCCGGGCGAATCCTTCGCACGAACCCGGAACAGGAACTTAGCGAACTTGCCATGTTCGGTAAAAACCTGCGTCGTGCGGAAGTTTAGAACGACGTGAGGTCTTTCCAGCTACTTCTCAAGGATAGGCCTTATCGCCTCGATTACATCCTCCGAGGCCGTAGTTTGATGTCAAAATCACAAAATCGAATCTCAATCTGAATTCTCTGACGAAATGCTTAGGCACACTGTTGCTATAAAGTCTTCTACGTAAGCTATTCTATGTGAGAATATTCGAGGCTTTCTCGAATACTTTACTCTGATGAGATCACCATACTGCTGCCGTCATAGACTGATACCAATTACAAATAGAGCAGCATGCACATGTGTTTCGTGAACAGCCGCCAGACAAACGACTTGCGCTTTACCGCTTTACGTATGTAAGCGCTGTAGCGACAATTGCACGGAATTGCACCATTTAACACGTGGACACAATACGAAAATATATTCCGGGCATAGCTTACAATGCTGTGCAGTTGTGTCACTCAGCTGTTACTCACTCTAGTTTCAATTAGGTACCTACTGGTATTTATATTCAATTAGTGATTGGGATATTGATTAAAGTATTAATAATCATATATACATCTAATCTAACAAATATTACAACTTAACATGTATATATACAAACCAAAAATAATAATACATATGTACAGACGGGTAGAAAAAGAGCTCATAGGGCATCAAAAAATTTATCCGCATCGATCGTCAATGGGACAAGTGCCCAGAAAGCAGGCAGCATTGCCACGTTGGATGGCAATGCTGATTCGTTGACCGAAGAAAATTCCAGCCCTCTGGTCTCGCGAAGAGTCAACCAACCGTTTGGTGATATCTCGAAAGACTCGATGAGTGCTCGGACCCCATGGCCCTAGTGTTTCAACCCCAAACGGCTCAAACATATAACTTCCGATGAGGTTATTATATTAACGCCGTTTGAGGTTTTCTGCACCTGCAGCAGCCGCCCCAGCACAGCCCGCCGTACTCAGAAGATGGGATGGCGCAAGGGTGTCGACACATGTTGCATCCCACACCAAAGGCCTACCCAACTTCCAAGGCATTATAGACATCCCGTCTGGCCTACCTACTTGTTAATACTGTCTTGATGATATTCGGTAAGTGTAACTACGAGAAAGAGGTCAATCGTCGAATCCGACTCGACTAGGCAGCGTTCGGGAAGCCACGCGGTATTTTTTCATCTAACATAACAGTGTTTTAAGATGAATCTGATCGCATTAGGAATACAGATATAACCGCAAAAGAACCAAGGTTACCGTCATAGAACGAAGAATCACCAAACTTAAGTGGCAGTGGGCAGGGCACATTGCTCGCAGAACAGATGCAGTATTAAAATACCTTCAACAAGATGGACCGATGACCCTGGATGCAACACGCACAGGACCGGTCGTTGTGGCGACACTTAGAGGAGACCTATGTCCAACAGTGGACGTCTTTCGGCTGAAATCATGATGATGACTTGATAATAGCATACAAAGTACACAAATATATTTTACATAAAATAATTTCGTATGTTTGTGCATCGAAACGTCTAATTATATTCAGTCCCAAACGACACTAAATAACTCTTGCAATGATTTCATACAGTTACACCTTCACAAGCTTGATTTATATCAGCAAATTGGCAATGCGACAAATTGCGGCAAATGCATTTAATATTTGAATACAATTTCAAAATAGGTCGTAAATCAATTAAATTAAAACTAGGTTATTAAACTAAGTACAAGTACGTTTATTTACATATACTTCGTTTGCAAAAAATTAGGTCATTGACATTCTCAATCGGGCGTGATTTGATTTTGTCAGTCATCTTCCTAGCCTATTGCCAACTTCCAGTCTGATCTAATGTGGCTGAGTAACCGTGTTTTAAATGGAGCAATGGCCTATCAGACCTCCACGACTCAGTTACTGGTCAACACGGTACTCCTTGGATAAACTGATGGCCTGCTTATCTGGTGTCTGACTGTCAAACATACATATACAAATAGCGTAAACAAATTCATATTGATTGTTGCCCTGCTTCGAACTCGCAATTTTATGCATGAGAGGCGGATGTCTTAACCACTGAGCTATCACGATACACGATTTAGTCAGTCGTGTAGACAGTTTTATTTAAATGGATATCTAAAAGGCGTTTATCTTCTGCTTCGCGAGTGTTAAAGAATAGCTAATGAGCTTTCTCTTACGCACTTAATGCTCATCAATGCAAGGCACTAGTGCTACAGATACGTGCTATAATACACTGCCGACGCGTTGAGCATACATCCCACATAAAGCTAAACACCTGCTAGGAAAAACCTATGAGCGCATTTGCGAATATGTACCTAATTAAAAACGATTAACTTTCAAACGTCACAGACAGTTTACTAAAGCTCCGTTTTTCCTTAACTCACTTTAAATAAAATCCTTATTTTACAATAAGGTAGCTGGTAGTGTTCAACTTGTGACCTTTTTTAAATATTTTTGGGAAAAAATATTTCGAACAAACTATTTTCAGGTTTCGCATATACAAAAAATAATGTTGTAAAATATACAAAATTAAGTTTGAGGAATACTAAGATCCAAAGCTCAGAGTTTACTGATTACGGCTGATTACGGGTCCTTCCAGGAGCTCTTAACGCGATCCATTTGACGACTTAAACTGAACAGTTAAAGGGATGCATGGTTCTCATTTATTATAAGTAGTTCTAAAATAGTACATTATGATACAAGTGGGAAAAGTTTGTCATTGCAGCTGAGGCGAAATTCACCCGAGCCGTACAGGCGTAGGTAATAGTTGTTGTTCAATAGTAGTTCATTTTGTACTGAAGAAAATTTTCCAAAATTACCTCTCTATTTAGTTTTGATTTGATGGCAGCAGGCTATCGCAAGTATTTTTTACCTCAATCTCATAATCTGGGGGCGTAGCATCTAAAGGATTCTCTTCAAATCGTATTTTTCACAACTATCACAAATTAATAAGTTACTTAATATTAGGTGTACTTTTTCCCGCGCATAACCTTTGCGGGGTGAAGGAGAAGCAAAGGTATCAAAACCGTATACATCCTAATATAAAATTTAAAAAAAAATTGAATTTAGAACACAGATAATTTTTAATTTGTTAATATATTATATTCTGTTTAAAAACACAATTTAAATTTTCACTAAATATTAAAACAAAAAAATATCCGCCTCTTTGCTAAAAAAAAATATACCCTTGACCGTGACGAAATAGAAATGAAAAAAGCCCTTGTTTTGATAAATTAAAAAAAACACGCAGGTGATAAACATGACATATTGAACCTAATCGTAGTGCGATAAGAGGCAGTTTTCGAGTAAGTGTATTGACAAAAGCTTTTCTCAGAAACGTTGAATAAGGGTTTTTATTCGACTTGGAATAACGGACAGTTTATTCAACTTTAAACGTCTCATCAACATTAAGCTCTATTCATGAACAATATGAAGGTTGCCGAATAACCTTTGACTATTTAAAATAATACTCAAGATTGAGCTTTTCTTCATGTTATTTTGTAAGGAGATAGTCATATACCCTTTTATCGGTAACAAATGATCAAATAACTACTCTCACTCTGGTTTGGAGCGAGAAGGAGTGTCAGATATTTACTGACTAAAACCCACCAGTGTTTCTTCAGTTTCCATTTGCATTCCAAGGTTAAGGTAACTCTTTCAAACAATTCTTCAATGGTCCCTATGATATAATGAATTCTTGGTCCCTATGATATGATATAAGACAGACGAATGAAAGAAACAGTGGATAACAGTGACTATTGAGTTGAAAGCAAATACATTGTGATAACGTTCAAACTTTCCGGACGGACGACAAAGTGATCCTTTAAGGGTACTGTTTGGTCCTTTTGAGGTTCGGAACCCTAAAAAAAATAAACCAACCCACACTGGACCCATGCTTAATGACTAGACACCCAGGCGCAATTAAGTCCATAAAGATATCACTATCGTGTCGTAGGGTCGTGCTCCGAACATTGCATCACACTCGTGGCATGCCCGACAAAACTTGAGGAATGACATAAGCACTGTCAAGCACTAGCGCAGCCGTGCAGCTATGTAGATCACGAAGTTGTACCTAGCTAGCCGATAGCTCTGTAACCCTACAGCTAACCAGCTAGTGTACGAATCTAGGAGATTCGCAATTTAAAACGGCGGTACATTTTTTTCTGATGCCAACTACACACTTTTCCCTCCGCCTCCATTGGATGCATTCTAAATTTGAAAGTCCGCCGATAGATCTTGGCGAGTCTGAAGTTAGCGCTTGTGCACTCGTAAAAAAAAATAGTTTAAAAAAATAAATGCCACTATTGGCACTGTTATCAGTTGTTAACAGCAACAACAACTGTGCACAACACAACGCGTGCACAGTTGTTATCATATTGTTATATTGTTGGTCGTGCGCCAAAGTTCGAGAGCCTAACTTCACTAAGATCCGTCGGCCGTACTGTACAACGCCTTACTCCATTCATGTTTCGGCTTAAAATTAACGAGCTTTTGGAATATTAATATTTCTCAATATAGTAAACACTGATGCACTTCCCCTAGAATTACCTCAAACAAACCAACATGGGCGTCGCCAAGGGGGGGTAGGGGGGGCTACGCCCCCCCCCACCCTTGAGGCTTGCTTTACAGCTTCAGAGCCTAGTTTAAGCACCAGTCTCCAACAATATAATGCCCATCCTATATGTTACCGTAGATATAAGGCTAGCAATTAGGAGTTATATTGTGGAGAAAATAAACTTTTATTATTTATTTATTTTTTTACTTTTTTATTATTCTCTATACTTCCAATAAAAAAAATACTATTGGGCCCTTGATTATCGGCTCGCGATGCTCTTGCAAGTCAATCAGCACAAACCATAACCATCATCATCATAATCCTACCTACTTAATCACTGCTTAGGTAAAGATTATTTCGTCAGCTAACCCTGCCGATAACATCGTCTATCACTACCGATTCCTAAAGCTTTGCCAGCAGTCAGGGGCGGATAACCATCGAGTTACACGTCGGTATAATGTCAAGGTGAAACTCTACTATTGTTTCTGGTTCCAGCGATACGGAGCGCGAATCGTAAGTAACAGATAATGAATAGCCATTCATCGCGCTGTCGATAGCAGTGAAAGATTACAGCACTGGGCGTGATCGTTTTAATATATGTGCATTTTTTATTTAATGTGGGTATTGGTTATCGGGCAAACATACAACCCAGTTCGGAGGAAATCAAAAGTTAGTAAAGCAATTATTTCGAAGGTTTCGGAATTAATGGCAAGTCTCTAAAGATTTTATAGAGAACCTGTCACTTTGCCTTTGCTTTTTTTTTAATCGGTAATCTAAAAAATGTGTTAAGTCTGTCGACTTAACAAACTTAAGGCGGGTTTCTGAATTGAGTATTTTGAACTAAGAACGTCTCGAACCATACTTAAATACCAAATTAGAGCTAGAGTTTGAGTAATTCTCAACTTCAAATGCTAATCAGAAATCGGGGGTTATAGGCATTAATCACTATGTTAGATACTTAGTGCATGTTATAAAATGATAAATAAATAATTTAAATGCTACCTGCTACTGTAGTAGCACTAATTTCTTGCTCCGCTTTATAAATATTAATTCAACAATTTGCAACTCATCCACATACAGATTTATTACCCATATCATAATTTAACGAGTGCTGTATAATTGAGTCATCTTGACTTTATCATTATTTACAGATCGAAGCTCCACAACGTTTACAATGTATATAGCAGCATAAATATTGATTCAAGAACGTTTATCGAAATTTTCCTTTATGATCGTTTACCGATACTTACAGCACTTCTTCGATGTTTATTGAGTGATAACTAAAGCTGAAACTCGTCAACGTGACTACACGCTACCATTTCATTACGTGATATCATAAAACTGTCAGAGTAATCGAATAATCTTAACCTTGGACCAGATTAAGAAAACAAGTTGGCACTTAGTGTTACGTAGCGCAAAATACCGGTAATTACGAACTCGGTGCGAGTGATGTAGGAATGGTAACAGATGTTCGCAAATTGCGGCGATGAACTTTAAGTCCGTTATCTTCAACAAGTACCCACAGGCCTCTAAATGAAAAGATCAGTAGCTTATTCAGAACAAGGCCAGCAATGTATGCCTACAAAGTCATGTACCATACATGTAGAGTGCATAAAATATTTATACGCAAATCAGTTTAAAAGGAACAGCTAACAAAATAGACGCAAGAATCTTTCAGTAAGTTGCGTTAGTAAATCTCTTTCTACTGATAGCGATACCTTCTTCAAACTCTGTCACCTTCTATTGAATGATTCACTTTTCAACTTTGCTCAACCCGAGGTTTTAATCACCTATAGCTAGGAAAACTAAGGCCTTCAACTTGATAAATAGCAGTTTGCGCTTTTTGCTAAAAGAGCTTTTTCCTTTCATAATTAAAAATGATTTATTACAATACTCGTATGTTAATAGGAACCATTATAAAAGATCAGTAATTGTATGAATTAGAGAAGAGAAATAATTAATTAGGGAAGAAAAAACCCATTCCTGAAAAGAACGCAGGCTGACGATAACGATGTTCTTCCCAAAAAGGATCTAAATAATCTCTTCCAAAATGCAAACAAAAACTTGTACAAATTCATGATATACTCGTACTTAGATAAATCAAAACATTTATTTTAAATAAACCATTTATTTACAGGCACTTTTAAATTGTCAAATACTTATACTTGTGGAAGTCTATAGCATGCGTATGGAAATATAAAAAATACGGCATTGACCTTGAGCAACCTTGAAGTTTGCATGAATAATAAGGAGAAACAGATCCCATCACGATAGGCACCTCGCCGCCGTCGTCACTGTCAGCGCCGCGGCCACACCCGGCCGGCTGCTTGGACGCCATCGCTCGGCGACCTCGACATCGACGGGAGTACGGGACCATGGCTACTGACCTCGACTAATTTATCTCTGGCATAGACCTTATCTTCTATTGTATGTAGACCACTATTTTATATATACCTAATTTCCTTTTACTTTTACACATAGTGTCTTCATCTGTATTTTTTCCAACTCTCGTCTCGGTATCACATTATACCATTTTTCTGTTTTCCTTCTTCTTGTCTCTTATTTTTATGTGTGTACCTTTATGAATTCAAATTTAATTACAGGAAGTAAAATTTAAGAACTAAACAGAACAGTATTTGAATTTCACAAAGTTCATTGACAGTGTCCTGAGATCCTTTCCTTTCAGATCCTTTTCCTGCATCTACAACCGTTAAGGTGCCTACCCTTGCTGCCCCTTCTAAATACCACCTTTTTAGTTTAAAGGTTTTTTTTTTGTGTTCACGTTATTTGCTAATTGACATTTAACACGAGATCTGGAATCTCGAATTCGATGGGCATATGAAAAGAATATCTCAAAGAACTTTGGATAGGCCTTTGCCCAACATTGAAGTAGTAGCAACTAACTATGGAAATTGTAGTACATATTTTAGATAAGCAAAACATGGCCTTGTTTTCTATTCTAAGTAAAATTATGTGATTTTACTGAACATAAAGCATCTATACGTTTTATCTGCTTTATTCAATCCAAAGTCTATTTATTATCCGCGTACATTATTATCTTTAAGTTTTAAGTAATTAAAAGTTTACAAAACAAATAAAATTAAGCATCCTTGCCAAACATCCAAAACGAGATGATTAAATTGTAATAACATTGTGTGGTTGTGGGCGAATCATCCTTGAGCACGCGGGTGGAGTCTCTTGCGCAAGAAAACAAAACGCACTACCACAGATAATATTAATTCGGGTACAGACTGCTGTAACATAACATGCAATGCAACATGCAGTGAAAGAATTTGCGTCCACATTGTCGCAATGTATCATGCAATGTAACAGAACGCACACTACGCGTGCGTATAGAACGTTCCAACTATGTATATGAGGTACATGCTCGGTTCGTGAAAGTGCTGCGTCCATACTTATGAAAAGCCCCTTCATGTTACCTGGCATGTTACATTACAAAAGTCTGTACTCGGCTTAACACATTACCAACATTACAGACGATAACAAGAGCACACGTACGTGTTGTAAATCTTGGTCCAGCTTTTTATGGCCGCCTCATTTCGTCTTTTTCGTACTATGTATGCAGTTTGTGATACTTAGTGCTGAATTGTTGATGATATGCATCTATTTGAAATCTATGTAGCACGCGCAGGACATACAGAATAGCTATGGATGTGACTTGTGCTAAAATATTAGAAATAAAACTTAACATTTGTGACAGATTCAAAGAAGTGTTTATTTCTCTCTAATTACATGCATATACATAAATAAACTCCCAACTTTTTCCCAAAATGGTATGGAGTAACTACATAACACCACATATACTACGATTTAAAGGCAAGCAAACCTGCGGATATATTCAGGATATATTCAGGATTTAGAAAAAGAATATTGCTAATTAAAGTCACAATAATGTCAACCATTCTATATACCTTTTTGGGTGGGAATCATCAAATTACTTCTCCCGAGCAAGAGGGAGTGCCAGACTTTTACTGACGTGTTCCTTCAATTGCCCTTTTCGTTTCCGAGCCGCGTTGGGTGACTCATTCGAATAATTTAATCCTTCAACCCAAATAAATATACCTGCCAAATTGATTGGAATTAAAATTATAATTTATAAAATAACCTCAGTCATGGCTTAATTTATTTCCGTGTTTTAACACTCAATATGCTGCAATTCAGTGTATGTATTACAGATGGCTACTGAATAAATAGATGTATAAATGATGTAGTAATTAGCACATCTTTAGTCAGACTAACAAATGAATAGAGTATCTAACCTACTCATTATTTGGTAACGTCTGCGAAAGAGATTATAAATATGATTCACAAGTAGTAACACCACGTAAACTAAGGACTTGGAGATAATTTACTTTAATATATTATATACCAGCGACCCGCTCCAGCGTCGCACGGGTGCAATGATGCGATTAAATATATTATGCATGTATTATACAACCTTCCTCTTGAATTACTCTATCTATTAAAAAAAACCCTAACAAAATCCTTTGCGTATTTTTAAAGATCTAAGCATACATAGGGACAGACAGCGGGAAGCGACATTGTTTTATTTATACTATGTAGTGATATATACGAGTATTATTAGTCCATGCAGCGTAATGATGAAATCACACGAGAACCATGCCGATTAGTGTCCGAGATGATCTTTTGAAGAAAGAATCATACAGGCTTGAGTAGACTGTCCAGTCAGTGCAAGCATTTGTCAGCATTCGTAAAGCGGAACTCAGCTACTTGATGGGTTCCAGCCCCAAAAAAAGGTAGTCCGCCCCAATTAACAGCCACTTACAAGCCTTAAAATCAGTATTAAAAAAAAAAGTGCTAGCATATGTGGTCGCCATGGAAACTGGAAAGCAGTGCAAGTGTACCCGAAGAGCCGCGGCGGCGACCAGCTGCTCCGATTACTTCGACCTTGAGCTGTACCGCTGGGGGCCGTCTCTTGTTACAGGAAACTATACTTGTGTCAGAAATTGTATAGAGCAGGGATTGTAAACCTTTATTGGAAAATGTCCACTAAATACATGACAAAAAAGGTGTCATGACGACGTGCCGCCAAATAATTTTTACTTTACATTTAAATGCTATTAACTCTTAATTTATATTCCTAAATTCGTATAGCGTAATGTTTACAATTGTTTGTTTATTTAATTAAATAAAAGATAAAAATTGTCAAATCACCACCATGTTGTATCTACATATTACCCTGGCGTGCCCAAATTATATACGTGCCACCACTGGTACACGTGCCATAGGTTCGCCATCCCTGTTATGGAGCTAGGTGAAAAGGCGAAACTGGTCTCTTTGTACAACCGTTGGAGACCGTTAAATCAAATTTAACGCATCTGAGCGCAGCCTATATCATATCCAATCTTTTATTTCTTTTGAAGGACGAACGGCCCAGTCTACAACGACTACAACTAACCCTGAATACTTTGAGAGGCTTACTATGCAATACCTATATGCTGCAGCCGAAGCTATTAAGTAAGTATATCAAATCATCGATAAAATCCAAAAGGTATAAAATCCAATAGCATATAGGAGGTGCTACAGGCAGACATCGTATCTATAAGATTTGGACAAAAACAGAATAACCCAAAACGAAAAATATCCAAATCACCTAAACACTAAGATGGAATCTGGGTAATACTACCAATCCGTTTCCGGAATGATTACAGTTATTACAGCGCTCAGATTCTCTTCAGATAGGGTATTTTTGAGGTTTTTCCATTTTTGGGGTTCCGTGTCTCAAAAGAAAAAAACGGAATCCTTATTGGATCACTTTTTTAGACTGGCATGTTGGTCTAGTGGTTAGTGGCCCTGACTGCTATGCCTGAGGTCGCGGATTTGATTCCCAGCCACGACAAATAAAATGTTTATGTGATGAGCACGATCATTTGTTCTGTGGCTGGGTGTAATTTATCTGTAATATGTCTGTATTTAGAAATATATAAGTATGTTTATCAGTTGTCTAGTTGTCATAACACAAGCTCTGCTTTGCTTGGGACTAGACGGCGTTGTGTGATAGTTGTGGAATATTATGTTATGTTATATTTGTTGTCCGTCCGTTACGACACTATATTTCGGGAACGCGTGAAGGTATCGATTTGAAATTAAAACCATAGATTTAGGTCTGTGGTCGCTTGAAGCTGTGAAAAAATCAAACTTCTAAGTTAACAGAAAAAAAAGCTATGGTCCTTTATGTCACACAGGTACTTCTCGTTAACCTAGAATCCTGAAATATGGCATGAAGCAAAGGGCTCATAGCGTATAGGAAAAAATCTGAAAACTGTAAATTACTAAAGATAAAACTCATTTCACACTTCCAGACAATACATTATTTATGGCACATCTACAGCACTAATAAATATGAACTTATTACTCGTACATTCAATGAGTATAGTAAATATAGGGGAATACTGGGTCATATACAAGTAGGTAATTACGTTAACAGACGTTCATAGCACGTTACGTTTACGATAACTGACATTCATAGCATGCGCAATTTACATAAATACTAATAAAAATACCACCCCAATGGACCAAAAGTACAATAAATAGGGATAAGAATGTTGAATAAAAGATTATAAAACAACAGAGCATAATTTTAAAAATATCGATTTCAGCAAGTTAGAATAAATCAAATTGAGATTTGAATCAAGATTAGTTTATGAGTCTATGCATATGTTGCATAGTTTGAAATAATGCCCACTAGACTAGCTGGTAGGTTTAAGGAATAAGTAGGAAAGAAAAACCACCACAAACCATATATACAGAACTACTAATATTGAAAAGCTACAAAGTTTTTTTGTAAGTGCTATACTCAGAAACTACGGGTTGGAAATGAAAAATTCTTTTAGTATTTTAAGGCACATTTATCGAAGAAAACTTACATAACATTACGCTACGCTACGACCAATAGAAACGAAGCAGTAACCAAAGACTCGCATAACATTCACGCGGGCGAGGCCGCTGGTAGAAGCTAGTCACATATAAATAAAGTGTCTGCTTGTAATGTCAAAATAACTTGTTTTACTAAATGCATACGTACATTGAACCTATGACAAAAACGCATTTTTATAACTTTTTGCTTTCTATCAATCCGTCTGTTTGTTCCAGTTACTCCGAAACGGCCGGACCGATTTTGACGAGGTTTATACTATGAGATATTTGAGCTTACCTACGGTTGATAGTACATTAGGCTTTTATTTTATAAAAATAAAATAACAAAAAACGTGTTTCTAGAAATTGTGACCAAATGGCATTGTGCTGAAGCTCATCTTGACACAAAATTGAAAAATGAAAACAAAGAGGATCAACCCCAAATAAATGAGATAAGGTCGAGTTAGAAGATGAGGAAACAAACCTGATACCGGCTAGTAAATAATAAATAAATAAATCAGATTTATTTTAGAATGTGTAGTAATGTGATTGAGAGGCTTTGGAAAGTATGTAACTATGTAATAAGCGTTAAATGCCAATTAACTTTGCATTCAACAAAAATAATTATGCCTGCACCTCATACCTTGGGAACTAAAAACACACCGTGACATGGATATCAACAAAATCATGTTTTAAACGATTTAACGGAGGAAAAACTTCAAATGAAACTGCTTCCTGCTCAAAGAACGTAGCTAACAAAGCATACGCATACAGGTGAAAAACTACTGTAGAACCTTATACCGATATAGACGATTTTGATAAAAATAATAAATCGTTATCAGTAGATCAGCTTCCGAAAAATAGGGATCATTAAGAGCGCCCTGGGGCTCTAACTCACGGCCGGCTCACGCACGAAGTCGCGCGGTGAAAGGGTGCGCCCCCGCCAGCCATATAAAAGCTCCAAGCACTCCTCGACAGACATCATTCAACATCCTCGATCAACTCACATACTACACAATGGCATTCAAGGTACTACACGTTACATCAGAATTAGCTGAGCAAGTTTCTAAAGCAAAAACCTCAATGACGAAAATAGTGGACCTAAAATTAATCTATTTGTTTTTTACAGTTCGTAGTCTTCGCCTGCTTGGTGGCTGCGGCTAGTGCTGGAGTTTACCCGGGTGCTCAGGTTGCTTACGCCGCCGCTCCAGCCTACGCTGGCCCGGTCGTTCACTCCGCTCCCGTAGCGTACACCGCCGCCGCCCCCATTGCTAAGGTCGCCGTCGAAGAATACGACGCACACCCCCAGTACAGCTTCGCGTACGACGTGCAGGACGGACTCACCGGCGACTCCAAGAGCCAGCACGAGAGCCGTGATGGTGATGTCGTGCAGGGCTCTTACTCCGTAGTGGACCCCGACGGCACCAAGCGCACCGTTGACTACACCGCCGACCCCCACAACGGTTTCAACGCCGTGGTGCGCAAGGAGGCTCTCGGTCACGTCGCTAAGGTCGTCGCCCCCGTCGCCAAGGTCGCTCCAGTAGCATACCAGGCTACCCCTGTCGCTTACCAGTCCGCCCCTGTGTACCAGTCCGCCCCCGTGTACCACTCTGGCCCTGTCGCCAAGCTGGCGTACGCCGCCACCCCTGTGGTCCACGCCGCCCCTATCGCCAAGTTCGCTGCCCCCGTCTCATACTCCGCTCCTCTCTACCACCACTAAATTGATGCCAAAACCTAGGAATCCAATTGTACAGTACTAATAGCGTATTATTTTCAATACGTTTGTAGTATTATATTTTACGTTCATTAGGATATACCTATTTAATTAAATTAATATTTTTTTTATGAAACTCTTGTCTATTATTTTCCCTTATTTATTGACTATAACTACAGAATTTTTATAAAATGTATTAGGAGTATTCAGATACGTACCATAAGGACCATTCACAGACAAGACATGTTAAATAATGATATAATTAATAAACATTAAATCACGTCTGCGTGGGTTATAAAGTTCACGCTCAAATTGCCTGCGACTGAAATTATCTACTGACATTTTCGACAAGGTAGGTTAGGTACAACTTACTTGATACCTAACCTATGCTAAGTTGACTAAGTGAAAACCTGGAAGGATGTGAAGTGTAGACAAATGGGTGTCAGATAAATTTGCAATAAAATACGTTGACCTTTCCTTAGTATCTCTTTTTTTAGGTCCGCGACCACGAATTATTTTTCAATGCATGATAATGATAGGGATCATTATATAAAGCTGTTCTAAATCGACATGTTCTGTCGACTAACAGCTTTACCTAATGACCTAATGGTGGGTGGGTCAATGGCCGTTATTGCAAAACTATCTGGCGTCTCTATCATAGTACCCACAAAAATCCTTGGACCTTGATAAATTATTATGAATATTGTGGTCGGCCGACCGATGTATGTCATGGAGAGAAATTTTGATCAACTGATTATTATAACATTCTTATATTCTTTATTGTACATAAATAACATTAAATTAAAAAAAATAGAACAGGTCATGTACACAGGCGAGCTTAACCCATAATTGGGTTTTCTTACAGCATACTTTGTACCGGAAGTTTTTTTAAATGATAAATGATATTTATTTTGCAAATAGGTTCTTAAAAACACTTATAAGTGACAAAAAAAAATTTTTTTTTTCGTCAATTTTAATTAGATGAGGCCGGTGTTTCCTAGCTGACTACCCTGAGAAGAAACACCGAAACAAACTGAGGGGTCACAGTCTCTTTTAAAGTCCATACAGCAAACATGTAATGGTCAAAACATATGAGAACCATGCAGATTGGAGTCTGGGATGGTCTTTTAAAGAAAGAACCACAGTGCCAGCATTTGTCAGTATTCGTATAGCTCAACTGAGGACTACTAAGGAGCTCAACGACTTGACGAACAATACCAAAGAAAGGACCGAAAGGACATTTGGGTAGGCCACAAAAAGTACTCATAACTGTCAGACATTAATTAAAATTAGAGAAAAGGAAAAAATTATCCACATAGTCCCCAAATTCACAATAATAAAATATACAAAAATGTAATTTTACAGAGTTAATATGGCAAATTGTAAAAAAAAAAGGAATTTCTAAAATTAAAAAACACAATGTCATAACTGTAAAATAACAATAATCGTAAATTAAAAAAAAAAATAAAAAAAAAATAATAATAAAGAAGAAAAGGGCAATTTAGCAAAATAAAAAAGTGAAATAACAACAAATATAGTGGGTACTGGAGCAGGTCAATCCCAAGCCGTTTTGTTGTGTTGTATAAAAAGCTTTCTGGCAAAGTTTCCGTTTTACAAGTTTTTTGATTTATTAAGGGTAAGTTCCTGTGGTGCTATTCTCTAAGAAAACACAGCGCTGTCACAACGACGAATATCCAAATAGGATACATTGAATTAACAATCCAATGTATAGGTACATTACGTTGACAATCCAATGTATCCGTTTTCTTAAAGAATAGCACCACAGATCTGAAAGGCAAAAAGGGAAGGGACTAGGCCAAATTCGTTTAGTTTATTAAACTCTTATTTGAATGATAGACATCAATTAGTTTAGGTAAACGGAGTCAAATAGTCGGGACTAAATGTAAAAATGGGGTACCCCAAGGTTCAATTTTAGGTTCTTTTTTATTTTTAGTTTATATTAATGATTTACCCCATTTATTGCAAAACAAACTAAATATGATGTTGTTTGCCGATGACACTTCTTTGATATTTAAGATAAATAGAAGGACTAATAATCTTAACGAGGAAAAAAAAACGCCCTTCTGCAGTTCAAAAACTGGTTCACTGCTAATAATTTAGTTCTAAATGGGAAAAAAACGAAATGCATAAGATTTTCCTTACCTTATGTCAAAACTAGTGATTGTGACATAGTATTGAACAGTGAAAAACTAGAATTAATTGATAAAACGGTTTTCTTGGGTCCTCATTTAACATGTCTTGCAGGACTGCTCAGCTCAGCTGCATATGCTGTTAGAAAAATCCGCCAATTTGCGGATGTTGATACCACTAGACTAGTCTATTTTAGTTATTATTTTCATAGTAACATATCTTACTATGGGGACGGGCTGCAGATATCGACTCAATTATTATATTACAGAAAACACATGTACGTATGAAACATATGTAATATATCTATAAAAACATCATGTACGTTAGAAAAATATTTCATCTTTATAGTAAAAGAGGCGATAGACATTATTATGTTACAAGAAATAGGGGCCTATTAGTTCAACAAGGTTTCAGACTGGCTAAAGTGGCCTCTTCTTTCATGGGGTACTGTTATTATAAAATACCTCCCCACATATTGGAACTCAATTAAACAAAATTTAAATCTTGTGTTAAACGCACACTATGTAATCCAGAACAATATTGAAAAGAGTGTCAATGGAGTTTCTTCTCCATAGAGATACGCTTTGGAACGTGCAATTTAGCTTCACTTATTTTTTTTAACTGGCCGACATTTTGACTACTTATTCAAAAGTAAATGGTCTATTTGAAATATAAATGTAGCTTAGTTGAGAGTTTGAGTAAGGAACAGGGGCAGGTTTTTAGTCAGCAAAAGTCTGACACACCCTCCCGCTCCGCCCAAGAGCGGGAGATGTCATTGGATGAATGTACCATCCAAAAAAATGGGCCATATCCGTTATTGACCTATACGAGTACAGACCTATAGGCATATGTATATATTAACTAATATTAAGTGCTTTTAGCAATGAGTTATATTTATGAGAAAATTATGCTCGACCAGATGTTGACACATTTTTATTCAAATTGGATTTACATAGTCGTCTGCAAATCACACCATTACGAAATTGGTGGACAAGCTGCTGATGTAGTTTTTCCTGATTATCTTACAGACAACAAAATTTAAACGTAAATGGGGCGAAGTCTTTAGTAGGGGCGTGCTTCAGGGTTTTAATGACCTTCCTTACATGATGGCTGATTTGTCAGATATTTTCTATTCAATACCGAATGCGCAGCCGGTAATGTGTGTAAAAGATGAGAACAGGAAAGGAGATGATGTAATTTTAGGGCACCCCGACACGGAAAAGTTAGGTTAGGGTTATTCTTTTTATCATCACCTGAAAATAGAAGCCTTACTTAGAATACCGGATTATATAGATTGCCGGTAACATATAAATATATATAATTCTATTCGCTGATGACACTTCTTATTTTTTTTAAATATACGTAAAACGCGATGCCAATTGCTTGCATGTCAACGACTAGCTACAGCTAGATTAGTTTACTTTCCTTTTTTTCACAGTGTTATATCTTATCATTTTACTGTGAGGATATACATAATATGTCGCGGACTCAATTTTCATATTGCAAAAGAGAACAATCCGGACTACTTATAAAATAGGTCCTCTCGAGTCCCTTAGAAACATATTCAAAGAAATCGATGTACTTACTTACCTTGTAGCTTACCTTTACTTTATGTTTTAGAAAATAGGTATTATCTATATTTGCAATTTAAAAATTAGAAGTGATTTTCATAATATGAATGCGCGCAGGAAACATGAGATCGTAATACCCAAATGGAGATAAGCTAAGACAAGCAATTTAAACCTCATAAACAGCATACGCTTTTATAACAAATTGCCAAGGTCAGCGAAAGTAATATTAGTCTCCCAAAAATAACCTCAAATTGAATTTCAGTTCAATTTGAGGTAATTTTGAGTCAATGTCAAATCAATTTGAGTCACACACAGAGATGAATAAATCAACCTATTAAAAAAAATACACCAAATCCATATGCTAACAATAACGAAGAATTATTTTCATAGCTGCTACGCGACCAACTGCTAAACGTACCATAATAATTAGGTACAAAATGCTGAGCCTGTAAATAATCAAATCATTCATAAACGAACTCAGTTGCTATGTGATGTGAACGAAACATTCAACAACATCTATAGTGAAGCCCCTAAGCTCCCGTAACCAAGGGCGTAGCTATAGAACCGGGAGCAAAGTTCAAACACCCCTATGACTTTTATTCCAGAAAATTCTAAATTTATTTTTTAAACGGTGCTTGCCCAAAATATATAGTTATGAAGAGGTCTGCCGAAAACTATTTATTTCATGCTACTTTCCAGTTTATTGATTACTCCAAAATGTTATTGAAGCGTGTCTTTCTGTTATGATGTAAGGGCTGTTTGTTAATCAAAGAATTGGTAATTATAAGCTAAACAAAAATCAATACACTATCCCTGAGCTGTTGAATATGTTTGGGTTTCCTATGCATATTTTGAAATTATTAAATACTTTAACCATTAGTGCTGATTTTTTAAAATATTGCTTAATACAACAAGCAAAAATATTATAAAGAAATAAAAACCCCAAGTTGAATCATCAATTCAAGTAAGGGCCAAATCACTATCTGCACTGATACTCGTTTTCAATCTATAATTATGGTCACTAGGCATACACAAAAATCTGCTAGGCTTTGTTCTTCTTCCTTGCCAACGCCCTTGGAAATCTGCCCCCACACTGCCCCGTTCGCCACACCCTGCCTACGCCCAAGTCCTTATGTAAATAGCACTGCGTATAGAACACATCTGTGAATACGTCAACGCCCTTGCCAGATTAAACGCGCCTTGCTTATATCAAAACGATCACTTTCAATATATTGCATTTGCATTTAAATTAATGTGTAAATAGCTGCATGTAAGTCTATTGGTCATGAAATTAATAATGTACTGCCTATCCAGTTGGCAAATTGCTGTTTTAACCATTAAAGAAGAATTTTACACAACCTTTTTATATATTTCATACGCTTAAAGTGCGATTTCAATACCATATTAATAATACTATTGTATTTTATTGAAGTACGTCAATAATCGTCACGTAAGGAGCTCCAAATTCATGTTTTTTATGTATTAAAATATAATTAATAAGATCGTACTACTAGCGCCATTGTTGGCTCGGTGCTGCCAGTTGAAAAATTAAAATGATCCTATTGTATATTTTTATGTTTGACAGCTGAAATCAAAATAAACATCGGCCGACGCCCAAACAAAACATTATTTTTGTGAAATAGGCGTGTCGCACACACCCGGCTGCAGTCTTTCCTGATGCTAAATAAGAAATACTTTGAATATTATATCAGTCGGTTTTTTAAATAATCAAGCAATCGTCGCGCAAAATATTACTTTGTGATTTTGTGTTTTCTTTAATTTAATCATTTTTTTAATCATTCTTATTCAATTACATAACTTATATCATCGGAATATTGATTAAATCGTGCCATAGGTGAAGAAAAACCGGCAATGGTATCTACAAGGGGAGTTCGTTATAAATTCAGTGAAGGCGAGCGCGTTTTGTGTTATGAACCGGATCCAACAAAAGCCAAGGTGCTCTACGACTCCAAGGTAAGGACCGCAGTGCTAGATCCAACCACGCCCTATCATCACACTACCACCTGATTTTTAACAGCTTTTAACTACTATAAACCATTGCGAAAACTACTAAACAACAACTAGGTTATAATTACATAAAACTTTTTTGCCAACACTTAAGAACTTTTGATAGAACATTGTTGAAAATTCACCCTAGACTTTATATAACTCACTTCCATATGAACATGCAGGTATTTTATATAACTCAGCTTGCTAAATACTGTTCCAAATTAATTTATAAAAAATATTTTTTGTGTGTCAGAAGATATTACAAGTTTTAAATAATTTCATAAGATGTGAGTCCTCTCCTACTTTTAGATATATTTTGTTTTTTTTAATCACTATTTATCTTATGAGTAAAATAAAGTATGTGCCAAATTTTTTTGCACTTGGTGCAGTAAGGGTGGGGCTCCTCCTCATGTTAGCTTTGTTATTTTATTAAAATAATTCCTCTTATTTTTTGCTGCTGTGTATTTTATTGTTACCATCACTTATTGTGCAGGAAATTAAAATCATATAAAGCATTTAAGGAACTAGTAGAGCAAAAAGTATGATTTTAATTTAATTAAGAGATCATATTATTTATACTAAAATCATGGTTTTGCCTAAGGGCTCATTATTTTGGGCAAAACTAACTGAAATAATTTATTAAAGTTGAAAATGTTATTGTTACTGCCATTTTTATAGCAAAGGTAGCCGTTCAACTGCAACATTTAATCTGTGTACAGGTGTTGGAAGTAATAGAGAGCAAAGATAAACGAGGGCGTCGCACTGTAGAGTACTTGATACACTTCCAAGGTTGGAACTCTTCCTGGGACCGCTGTGTCAGTGAGGACTTTGTGTTGAAAGATACCGAAGAAAACAGACAGCTACAAAGAGATCTAGCTGAAAAGTCTCAACTACAACTGTAAGATTTGATTTACTTAAAAAAATATGTTTGATTAAATTTAGCAAATAAATAGATCATTTAAAATCACAATAAGTGAAAAAATTGCGTCCCAAAAGTAGCATTTAACTGCTGTTGCGCTGCATAATAGTTCCTAGTTCTTGTTTTATGGATCTGTGCTCAATTTAGGGGTGCATATCTGTATCGCCGGGAGCGCAAGAAGGGCGGCAGCACGTCGAACGCGGGCGCGGGCCCCGCCAAGCGCGCCCGACATGGCTTCTCTGACGATGGTTCTTCTAGCAGCACTCAACCAGATGGTAAGTTATTACTTCAGTAGGTAATTATCCTTAGTATAATTTTAATCAGTGCCCTTTTGCAGGATATAATCACTTTTTTCTGTGCCTTTAATTTTTAACTACCTTTCAGAATCTGAATGTGCCAAACAACTAACTATCTGAGTAGCCATGTGTGTATCGCAAAATTAAAAACTTGAGAATCGAAATGGGAAAAAGCTATATGTGCTGTGTGCATACAAATAATTTTTCAGTGTTCAGGCTCCACCTACTTGACAACAATACAAAAGGCTGCATAAAAATCTTTTATTATGTGCATTTATACAGCTATTGCTTTTTCTATAAATGTGCGATTTATTTCTTCAGATTCCAATCGTAAACCAATATTTTCATGTATGAATTGCATAAACTACTTATCCGTATATTTGTTCCGTACATACAAACAAGTTATACACGTGGCTATAGTTTCGAAAAGCGCGCCACCGAGACACCCAGGTAGAAACATGGCCGCGCTGCCGTTTACGCGGTAACGCCCAGACATGCGCACTCACCCTCTTCGCATTGGCGCTTTCCTTTGTTATCGTGAATAGAAATACTTGCAATGAAAGCTGAAAATTATTAACTTTTACTCATGTTAGCTAAGTAGAAGATATTATTTAGCCACTTGAAGTTAAAAATATCCATATATCATTCTGCAGCACCTACATTTTTCAGCTGGAAATATTAAAAAATCGCTTATATTACGTAACCAATTTTATAACATATTTGAAAAAAAAATCTACAGCCGGTAATATTTTTCTGTAGAATATGGAAAAGACCTTACATAATCTGGATCACACTCAATAAAGGGCGTGTCTTCCAACAGATATAAAATGCTATAGATCCGAACACTTCGAATGAGAGCGACATAGTTAGGTACCCTAGTTCAATGCAATTTTCCATTGTTGGGTCGCGTGGCTGTACAAGTGTACGCCGGAAATGTGCGAAGCAGTTAAAGGCCCGTCAACATTCTTTAATTTCTTAGCAAGCAATTTCGAGTTATGTATAGCTGTATTCTACTCGTATCTTCATTTCACCTTAATATATTTAGGATTTTGTAGGTAGGAATACGATAAGCAGTACAGAACCGGCGGCGTTCATTGTGGGCACGCAATGTGTAGAACTGTTGAGTACCTATTCAGAGCATATCCGTAACATTGGCTGCCTAGTGGTAACTTGCAAACATAGATATATTCCTACATATTTATAATTTATATGTATTATACAATCGTTTTTACAATCGCGATTACAGAGTATACAATTATGACGGGTTTTTTGTATCGGCAAATGTCCGAGCGGAACAAGATTTTCTACCTAAACCGAACCTTCAGTATCTGTCTCAGTTTCGGCCGAAACCGAAATTTTTTAGACATTTTAAAAATGTATTGTTTACTCAAAGACTTTTTATTTTTATACAGATAAGTAGTTATCACGTGCCACTATTACTCCTATAAATTAAAAAAAAATGGTATAAAATTATAATAACATGTTAACTTCTTTGGAAGGATCTTATTAACTGAGTAGTTTACCGACCTACCTGGAAGACTAGCTAGGCGGCTGGCGAACTCAGCTGATGATAACAGGTGACACGACTAGCCATGAACTTATCCAAAGTCAACCGAACGACACACGCAATCGCTCATCGTTAGTTTGAGAGCACTTTCGGTGCGGCCGAAAGGTCCGGAAGATTTTCTACTGAAACCGAAATCGATTTCGGTTTCAGTTAGATATTTGATTTTTTTATTTTGATTTTCAGCCTAGATATTTTGCCGAAACTTATGGACTAACAATACAGAATTTAAAAAATACATAGGTATCAAGATTTATTACAAACTTACGGAGGATTTCTACACATGTAAATCATCATCATCATTACAGCCGAAGGACGTCCACTGTTGGACATAGGCCTCCCTCAAGTTTCGTCACAACGAACGGTCCTGTGCGCCCAGCATCGACCGCATTCCCGCGACTCTCACCAGGTCATCGGTCCGTAGACCTTGGTTCTCCTGCGGATATGTTCATTCCTGATGCGATCACGCAAGGAAACTGCGAGCATAGCCCTTTCCATTGCCCTTTGGGTGACTGTAATGTAAGCCTTCTGATGAGGCCCATTGTAAGCGACCATGATTCGGTACCATATATCATCACTGGCAATACACACTGGTCATAGACTTTCGTCTTGAGACACTGTGCTATGTTGGACGAGAAGATACCGCGCAGCTTCCCGAATGCTGCCCAACCAAGTCGGATTTTACGATTGACCTCTTTCTCAAAGTTAGACCTACTCAACTGGATTTGTCTGTCCCAGGTAAACGTCTAATACTTCGAGTGTAGTCTCCGATCTAGAACGGAGTGGGTGCCACATGGTTATTTACTGTAACTTTGGTTTTGTCCATGTTCATTTTAGACCCACTTTTTCGGAAGCTCTATTAAGGTCATCGAGCACTGTACTGAGCTCCTCCGTAGCCTCAGCCATGACTACTATGTCGTCAGCAAACCGAAGGTGAGTGATATACTCGCCATTGACATGAATGCCTAGTCCACTCCAATTCAGAACCCTGAAAACATCCTCCCTGGTAGCCTTAAACAGTGAAATGACATCTCCCTACCTCACACCCTGCTGCAGAAGGATAGGTTTCGAGGTCAGGTCCTGAAGTCGGACTGACATTGTAGCGTTCTCATACAAACACTTCGATATACCGATAGACAATCTGACACCGTTCGAGAGATTGCAGTACCGCCTAAGTCTCGATCGAATCAAAAGCTTTCTCGTAGTCAGCGTTCGTGGACTACGAGAAACGTGGACGTGGACGCTTAGCGAAGCAGAGAGGCAAGTTATACTCCTCGGTTTTTTGTATAACGTGCTGGAGCGTATGTCTGTGATCTACGGTGCTGTAGCCTTTTTCAGTTTCATATGTAAGTGGTACAAAGTAATTGTTCTTTATCAGATCACATCGAGGAAGGTGTGGAGACGGCCGACACAGACTCGTCATCAGCGTCTGGGTCCGGTGGCTCGCAGCCGCGCTCGCCGCCGCCTAACGTGAGTGTGGGACGGGCACACATCGCACTACCTTCTGCCTTACGGTAAACAATAATAGTAATTTGTTGTATAACGTGCTTCTTTTAATCCAGGTGTATGACAGCTGAGCGTTAGTACCCAGACAAGACAGAAAGATCTGTCTACTAACGAACTATATTTTTTTATAGAATTGCCTGTAACGACAACATACAACCTTATTTTTAGTATAAAGTAGAAACTCGAAACACGTGTCTAGTATTTTTATGTAAAGAATCTAAGTACAAAATTTCGTAACTGTAACATGAAAAATCACAAAGTTTTAAGCTTGTTTTGTTACCTGGTTGTTCACCCAAACGCATGGTCACCGGGCCATCCGGGTGACTGAGGGGTTGTTTTACTCCCGCGCCTGCTGTGCGCTGGTGGCTAATGCAAGCAATGACCTGCCGTGACCTGTGTTGTACGTAGTGTCGGTGGTGTCCAACTTGTGACCTTAAATATTTTTGGAAAAAAATATAACATGGCGTAAAAATGATTAGAATCGATTCAGTTACTGATTCTGAACAAACTATATTCAGGTTTCGCATATACTAAAAATAATGTTGTATATTGGTGAAGATATAGGAAAGATCTTTGCACAGCAGTGGAAAGCGTGGGCTGATATGAGCTTTTGCTTCCAAATACCGTAATTAGAGACACAATAGAAAGACAATAGGTGTGCGGACGCCGGCGTCCTCTTGGGAATTAATGTATTAAAACATTTATGTCACCGTTAATCTATAATATAAAAATGAATCGCAAAATGTGTTGGTAAGCGCATAACTCAACAACGCCTGGACCAATTTGGCCAAATCTTTTTTTAAAATGTTCGTTGAAGTTCAAGGATGGTTTTTACGGCGAGAAAAATAGAGTAGGGTAGAGTAGGGTAGAGTAGGGTAGAGTAGGGTAGAGTAGGGTAGAGTAGGGTAGAGTAGGGTAGAGTAGGGTAGAGTAGGGTAGAGTAGGGTAGAGTAGGGTAGAGTAGGGTAGAGTAGGGTAGAGTAGGGTAGAGTAGGGTAGAGTAGGGTAGAGTAGAGTAGAGTAGGGTAGAGTAGGGTAGAGTAGGGTAGAGTAGGGTAGAGTAGGGTAGAGTAGGGTAGAGTAGGGTAGAGTAGGGTAGAGTAGGGTAGAGTAGGGTAGAGTAGGGTAGAGTAGGGTAGAGTAGGGTAGAGTAGGGTAGAGTAGGGTAGAGTAGGGTAGAGTAGGTTAGAGTAGGGTAGAGTAGGGTAGAGTAGGGTAGAGTAGGGTAGAGTAGGGTAGGGTAGAGTAGGGTAGATTTGGGTAGAGTAGGGTAGAGCGGGAGCGAAGCCGCGGGCAAAAGCTAGTTTATGATAAAAACTGTTAAATTATCTTTAAACTATCCTTTTTTTAATAAAACAAAAAAAACTATTAAATACGAAATTAAAAATGGGCCTTTATGCCGAAGAAATTTGACACAAAGGAATGTGACCTTGTGTCCTTGTAGACAAGCTCATTTATCACTCTACTCGAACATATTTAAACATGAATTTTTCAAGACCCGTTTTTTTAAAACTCTGAAAAATAAAATGACAATAATAAAACAAACACATCAACGTTCAGGAGTGGGGACATAAATTGTCACGTCACAGTAAGAAGTGCGTGAAGGCGACTAGTCGTCACTCGAAATTTCAACGCAGTGTATAGTCTCAAAATATATTTTTTAAGAATCTATTCTATTCAAGCTACAATCAATAGTGTGGAGTTTGCATCGATGACAACGTTGATTCCGATTTCTGTGATCATGTGTCATCTATGACATCTTCCAGAGATCGTCTAACATTCGACTACCACCTGGTCGTGAAGCGCGGTCGTCTGTCGCAGCTGCCAGCCACTCCGTGCGCGGCGCAGATCCTGGAGTCGTTCGTGAAGTGGTTCGCGCGCGCCGGAGCTTGGCATCCCACCCGCGCTCGGCATGACCCACCGCAGAAGCCTGACATGCTTGATGTGTCTTGCAGGTAGGTACGATAATGATGAAAATGAGCGTTTTTGTTGTATTAAAGAAGTTTTTTTTTTCAGGTCTGTTAGAAATTACTTATGGAGCATTCGCTTCAGGGTAGCCTGAAAATATCAAAATTTAGAAACTTTTTTTCAATTTGCAGCTCAGGTATCGAATAGCATGATAACAAAAATTATATTTGCGAAAACGACTTGTATGACGACTACTCATTAATACCATCATCATAAGTCTCTTACCCCCGATTTCTGATTTAAGCATTTGAAGTTGAGAATTACTCAAACTCTACTTTACCCTCTAAAGGCGGGTTTCTGAATTGAGTATTTTGAGTTAAGAACGTCTGAAACCATACTTAAATGCCAAATTTTGACATGTTTGGAGGGTAAAGTAGAGTTTGAGTAATTCTCAACTTCAAATGCTTAAATCAGAAATCGGGGGTAAACCTGTCAAAATTTGGCATATAAGTATGGTTTGAGACGGTCTTAACTCAAAATACTCAATTCAGAAACCCGCTCAGACACCCGATTTCTCATTTAAGCATTTGAAGTTGAGTTTTGCTCAAACTCTACTTTACCCTGAAAACCTGTCAAAATTTGGTATTTAAGTATGGTTTGAGACATTCTTAACTCAAAATACTCAATTCAGAAGCCCACCCTTAGACCACCGATTTCTGATTTAAGCATTTGAAGTTGAGTATTTCTCAAACTCTAGCCTGAAAACCTGTCAACATTTGGTGTTAAAGTAGGGTTTGAAACTTGCTGAACCCAAAATACTCAATTCAGAAACCCGCCCAGAGACAATGTAAAACATCAAGTTTTTTATTAAAATAACTCTTCTCTAAGTTATAAGCTGAATATACGGAAAAGCCCCTATAAATAAATAAAGTAAAAAAAAGTAATGCACGGAAGCGGGTGCGCTATCTATCTGAATTTTAGATTCACTACGTCCACAGTGAACCATTGTTCGTGTACGATTATCAAGTAGGTAGTCTGTCTAAAAAATTAAACGGCTTGGGTAATTATTTGGGTGCAATGAAATTTGATGTAAGTATTCAACAATGGTTGAATAATCAAGGTTGATTAGAAGGTTTTGATCATTGTTTACTGATAGAACCTTCTAAAACGTATCGAATAAAAGTATTTTTTTAAATGATTTAGTATCTATTATTAGGGAATTTTTAATAATAAAAAAATGCAAAAGATTATCTTTTAGAATATATTTCAGCCTCTTTAATTATAAAACAACTAACTAAGAAAAATAAATAACATAAAAGTATCAAACAGTTCCGTACCGGCTTTTGACAAGTGAGTGACAACTAAAATTCACGTTGCCAGCAATAGGTTTTTTATTCGTTAAGTAAATAATTCTCAAGTCCTTTTACTTTTTAGAAAGACTCTACTACTATCTTCACACAGTTTCACCGTATTATTTATAGGTTAAACTTAGTCCGCGAGGTGGCGGACGGACTCCGCGTATACTTCGACTTTATCCTGCGCGGTCATCTGCTGTACAAACAAGAGCTGCCCCAGTACCATGAGATCTGTGGACAATTCATCGACGAGTAAGTTACTTGTCCACTTATCATCATTATTACAGCGAAATGTCGTCTACCGATAGAAATAGACAAAGCTTGACACCACGTTTGATGTTCACCAGGCAGATGTTGAGAAGTTCATCAAGGGAAGTTACCACCTTATCTAGTTTTAGTGGCCCGCGGGATTGTTCGAAAGAGTTACCGCGACCCGAGCATCTGAAGAAACACAGGTTGGTTTTAGTTAATAAGGTATGCCACTCCCTCTGGCTCCACTCAGAGCATGAAAAGTTGTTTGATGATTTCCCACCCAAAAAAAGAACACTATTTTCATCGTCAATCAACATGAGCCCTGCTCCAGTTTGATATGTCTTTGATGTCACAAATGTATCTTCGCTTTGCATCAGATGGCAACGCACAATTGCAATGCATCTGATGATATTATAGAAGTGTAAATACGATATTTACAAGTTAATAACAGTTAAACTTACCATCCAGTTATATTACAATTTAATAAAAAATCAAGTGACTTACAAACCTCTAGGCAAGAAGAATGCAAGAAACTAGAGTTGGAAGGAGAGGAAGAATACGAAGATGAGCCGATGGGTACTGAGGAAGAAGTGATGACTGCGGCTGAAGAAGATCTTAAGAGTCCCAAGATACCGGAGTACTCTCATCTGCCGCCCGATCCTATGGATGCTGACAAGAGCGAAGGTAAACAATAAATCGCTGATACTAGTATATTGTTTTCAATGTTAAAAGAAGCCTTTGGCCAGGAGTGGGATAAAAAAGGCTAACAAAAAAGAACTGTTATTGCTATTTCCAGTCTAGCCCACAATGCTAAATAAAAAACACAATGAAAGCTTCAAATTCGTTTCGCCAACTTTTTCATCTTTAATATACCTATACTTCAACATATTTTCTTCAGGTGAATCCACCAATCACGATGATATTATCGTCGCATCGAAGAGCGACTCCAATGATAAGACGGCGGTCATCAGCGACTCCAACACTGATGACAACCATGTCGGGGGAGCCGGCAACACTCGCGAAGGCCGCAGTGCCACTCGCAGTGGCAATGTGGCAAGGAGGTCGGTAACTATATCAACTAGCTAGCTGTCACTCATAGTTTCACATTAATCTTAGGAGGTTAATAGACAAAAAGTCCTATCTTCTAATTCCGGATTCAATTATAGAACAAAATTTCAACCAAAACCATTCAGCCGTTATAACATGTTTTTTTTTTTTTTTTTTCCCCTTATCTGCAATCAGTTTTACTTTTAGCAGATGTGTTGGAATTTGGTTTCGTGTCGGGATGAGCGTGACTCCAGTGAGCCAACTACCCAATCTGTTACTGAGTCCACTTTAGTAGTTGGACTAAGTTATGTCTTTTCTTTTCAGTCTCTTTGAGTAACTTCTGGCTTTAAGCGCAGCAGCCAGATCGTTAGGGTGCCTTTCCAGTCTCTTCTGGTATATTTGTGAGTGTTTCTGTATTTCCTCCGACACAGTATTCATTTTTAGTTCGTCGTGGATTTCAGAGTTGGTAATGAACCAAGGAACATCAGAAATAGATCTCAAAATCATGTTTTGCATTCTCTGCATTATGCTGATGCTTGATTTACAGGCGCTTCCCCAAAGTTGTATTCCATAGAGCCACACAGGCTTAAGGATAACTTTGTAGATAAGGAGTTTGTTGTCAATGCTCAGTATGCTATTGCGTCTCATTATCCAGTGCAGGTTTTTGTATCTTAAATTGATCTCGTGTCTTTTGGTTTTTATGTGATGTTTCCACGTTAGACGGAGGTCGAGATGTAACCCAAGGTACCTTACAGTATCTCGATGAGGAAGCATGACGTTATCCAATTTTACAGGTGGGCAATCACCTTTCCGCAGTGTGAAGGTGACGTGGACGGATTTACTTGCACTTGATTTTATTCGCCACTTATGTAGCCAAGTTGTTATTTTATCCAGACCTTCCTGCAACATTTCTGATGCCATAGAAGGGTTTGTGTGGCTTGCTAATATTGCGGTGTCATCAGCAAAAGTTGCTGTCGTAACTCCTTCGACCTGCGGTAGATCAGCAGTGTAGAGTGTATAAAGAATAGGTCCCAAAACTGAACCCTGAGGGACTCCAGCTCTTATGTCGTAGAATCCAGACTTCTTTTCTGCTATTTTTACCTGAAAAATTCTTTCCGAAAGGTAAGATTTCAGTAATAAGTAGTATTGATACGGGAGGCTCATTTTCAGTTTACAGAGCAGGCCCTTATGCCAAACCCTATCGAAAGCCTGTTGAATGTCGAGAAAAGCCGAAGAACAGTATTGCTTTTCCTCGAGGCTTTTTCTAATTTTATCGCAGACTCGGTGGACCTGTTCTGTGGTAGAATGCTCCTGTCTAAAGCCGAATTGATGATCAGGAATCACATTTCTTTCGCTTAGGATTGGCGTTATGCGATATTTCACCAACTTTTCAAATACTTTTGACAAGATAGGCAGCAGGCTTATAGGTCGATATGAGGATACTTCGGTGGGTGGTTTACCTATTTTGTGTATCATTATAATTTGGGATACTTTCCACGCCAAGGGGAAATACTGGGTTCTCAAAATTCCATTGAAAAGTGACGTTAGGAACACTATAGCCTTACGAGGAAGATGTTTGAGAATTTCCTTGGTAAGGAGGTCGTACCCGGGAGCTTTTTTGTCTTGTAGCTTTAATATTACTCTCCAGACCTCGCGTACTGATATTGGGCGAGGTGGAAATGTCATTTGGAAAGCTTGACCGAGGATGTTGTCAACTTGTTCCTCATTTTGTGAGTCCATATCCTCATTGGGTGTAAATACTTGCTCCAGGTGCTGGGCAAATGTATCTACCTTTTCCTGTGGTGTTCTCGCCCACCCTCCTGCAATTTTAAGCGGAGGATTAGCAATTTGAGGTCTATTCAAGTTTTTAGTGAATTTCCACAGCGAATAGTTCGTAGATGCAGTGGCTGTTAACGATTCCAGACGGTCTTCCATGGTCTTGTTGTGCCAATCTCGCAGCATTTCCTTTAGATCTTTGGCCGCTCTGTAGAACATTTTTTTGTCCTCCGTCAATCTACTCCTTTGCCATGTTCTGCGATGTCTGCGTTTGTCAAGCAGCGCTTTTCTAATAGCCAGTGGGTAATTAGAATGCCTGTCATTCAGTTTAGGCTCCGGAGTGTTAATCCAACAAGCTATTTGGATTAGTTCCGTGATATATTTCGTGGCCTCTTCTAAGTCATCGGGAGTTTTTAAGGGCACATTTAACTTTATATTAGTATCAATAAAATTTCTCAACGACTCCCAGTCAGTGTCTTTCGTAGTAAGTTTTTCCATGGTCTCAGATTCTATTATCAATGTGCTTATGGTAAGTATAACTGGGGTGTGATCTGAAGAGCTATCGTAGCAGGATTCAGGTTTCAAGTAGTGCCTAGGTAGTCCCTTTAATATAAAGAAGTCGAGGAGGTCTGGGGTTTTGTTCGGGTCTGTGGGCCAATAATAATAATAATAATAATAATAATAAGCTTTCGTTGCGCGGTTGGATCAAGGGCCTGATACAGAAGGCAGTACTCCTCGATACGGCTCGCATTGTGAGGAGGTTCCTTTCTCTGGAGCCCTAACCACCGGTAGCTTGGACCCTGCTCCCGACACCGGCGGACTACTGTTTTTATATTTTTAAATGTTTTTTTTATATATATATTTGTATTCATAAATATTTAAAAATAGAAAAATATGTAAGGAAAAAAATAAAGGAAATAATAATAATAATAATAAGATATTGCTATCCCTAACACACATAACGTACAGAAGACAATAACTGAAAAAATTAATAAATACTTAGAACTAAAGGAGGAAATAACCAGAATATGGCGACAAGAAAAGGTTTATGTGGTTCCTATCGTCCTTTCCACAACTGGTGTCATCCCTCATCATCTCCTCCATAGTTTAAAGTTACTGAAACTAAAAGATACCCTTTATATATCTTTACAAAAAGCCGCCATCTTAAATACATGTCGCATTGTCCGAAAGTTCTTGCAAATAGACGAACACGAAATAGGTCCAAATCATAACGCATCCTCCACATAATTCACCACATGCTATATTTACTTGGCTTGTCCCGTAAATGTAGTTAAACACCAGCTTAAGAGCTGAGAAAAAAGAAAACAAAAACAAATAATAATAATAATAAGTAGTAGTATAATAATAAGTGGGTTCACAAGTGGATGACGTCAAGAGGTTATTACTATCTATGCTTGCTTTGAGTTGTCTGCCTCTAGTAGTGGTGAGTCTAGAGCCCCAGTAGGTGTGCTTTGCGTTCCAGTCGCCACCAGCTATAAAACGATTCCCAAGCTGGCAGAAGTATCTTGAAAACATATCGTCACTTATTTTATGTTTTGGAGGACAGTATATTGCAGATAAAGCAATGTATCCTGTGCTATCTTCCACGGCAATCGTAGTCGCTTGAATGTGATCTGTTCTGTATTCAGGCAGTATATGATGCTTTACCTTATTACTGACAACAATCGCTGTCCCTCCATGGCCCGTTCCATCAGGATGGTTTGTCATGTAGCATTGATGATCTTTGAATTGTATATTTACATTACATGTGCCATGTGCTTCGGCTACTAAAAGGATGTCAATCTTGTGTTCCAACATTAAGAGTTCAACTTCTTGTTTGTTCGGAGCTAGGCCATTAATGTTCCAGGTAGCTATTCTGAACGTATTCACGTTGTAAGTCTATCGACGAGCTTAGCTATGAGCCCCATCAGAGTACTCATTTGTTGTAGGATCATATAACATATAACATGATTTAGTAATACTTTTTTTTTCAAGCAACAAGAGCCATAGTGTAAAAAATATTAACCTGTGCTTTTATAATTTTATTCAAATAAAGTCCGCGAGACTAAGTATAATAATAATTATATACACCCTGAAACAAAAAATAAATAAAACGATCACGAACCTAGACGACATCATACGACATTATCTTGTCACCATCGGCGTCCCGGCTGTATTAGGTCCCCATGGGTTGGGGGAAGATGGGTAGGACTTCAGTGTAGGACGCTATCGAATCTTCCTAGGTCGTCGTGCTCCGCTGGTGCTGCCGCTATGGCTGCGGAGAACCTCATGCGTCGGAAATCTAAATGAGTGCTCACGATTTGTTTGACCAACTCTACTTCTAAAAACTGCTGTAAATTTTAATATTCTAAGTAGGGCGGAATGTATTTGATAAGAGTTTTATATTGTTTTCAGGCTCCGCTCTCACAAGTCGGTGGTTTCTCAATCAGAGAATGAAGAGCCGGCCCCGTCGACTTCAGCTGGCGAGCCGAGGTTGTTCGAAACTATGTCATCCAGGTATAATATTGTAAAATGTTACCTACTTCTGTAAATACCAAGTTGGGCCGTTTTACTAATTAGATCGTGTGGCTTAAACGCACTCATATTTGTCGTCAGGCGAGCCTGTACATGTAGTACAATTCTAAGCAATTATTTATGTTAAAGCGGCGATAGTTAAAATAGTCCCCTAATATTTTTTCTATAGGTCTTCCTTCTCCCTACAATGAGTACTTAGCGTGTGCTACCTTGCATACCCAAGTAACAAAGTTCTCCTGTAACACACAATTTACAGGCTCACAGCACTAGTACCTCTCTCTTAGTGGTTCCAAGTTTTACTACCAAGCTTAGAACAGGTTACACGGAGTTCGTTTGGGTTTATAGTGCACCTGTTCTTATAAGTTGGCTTATAGTCGTGTATAGAACGAAATTATAGGCGCAGTAAAGGCTAAGGTGGCCTATATAAGTGTTACATAGGTGTATATACACTTGAGAAAACTTTGGCCTATAAGAAGTAGTAAGAAGTAAATCCGCTATAAGTGTCGTACGCCAGTAATAGTAATTTAAAGAACTAAATGCACTTAGAACCATTTGCATTTGTTACTTGACCTTATAGGGGTGTATTAGTCAACTTTATGTGCCAATTTTAAGTGAATTAGTTCTACAATGGTTTCTTCCAAGAGTAAGTGCACTTGGTATTATTGTGAACTCTCGAATGCTGTTATAGTCTTAATTTCTATATAAAGGTTTCATCTAAAACTATTATTAGTAACCCTAATTCGTCACAATATGGCGCGACGATGCTGTTACCATATGATTATTATTATTATTTTTAAACACAACTTAGTAAATACGCCGTGTTCAAAAGGCGAACCAAAATTGAGATGTAAAACACAATATACTTCACCGAAAATACTTACGCGTTTGCCGTGCAAACATGTATGCACATATGATATTACGTGCAAAATACTTGTTAATATATTTTATATAAAACAGATGAACTTAACTTCTTTTTTTTTTCTCCACAATCGCACAACAAAAATTCACAAATGTTTGAAGTAGGTAGTAATAGAAGCGCGGAGTACTTTACACGCCTGCCTGGTTCTATTAAATGCTCATAGTAAACTTCGCGGGAGCAGATAGTTCTGCGAATTCCAACTATAAGTGTATTATTGGTCAAGTCTACTATGAGTGTTTTATTAGCAAAAGTACGCTTATAAAATGGGCCCTTTTCCATGGTTATAGACTTTTACTAGCCTGTTATAGACCTGGCTCCGGAACCACTACAAGACCACATTTTGTTACTAGGGTAGTCTAGTAGTATCGGCTGGCTGGCAACTTATTGGCTGCATGTAACGTTTCAGCGTCGGTAGCAGCGGATCTTCCCTGAGCGAGTGCTGGGCGCGGCCCGCGCAGGCCGCCGCCGCGCCCACCAGCACGCGCACGCCGCTGTCGCTGCTGCTCGATAAGGTAAGTTTGTAACGCTTCAGCGTCGGTAGCAGCGGATCTTCCCTGAGCGAGTGCTGGGCGCGGCCCGCGCAGGCCGCTGTCGCTTCTGCTCGATAAGGTAAGCTCTATGACCTCTAGTCCCCATTAGCCCTCATTTTGTAGTTGAGGCTATATCGAGCCTTATAACTTTTAAACAGGAACAGGAATTTACATTTATCAATTTTTTTTTTTTAGGTGGCAAAGTGGCAGATTATTCCTCGTGAGGGAACCGAACATTTGCCATGCCGCGTGTATGGCGCCATTCATCTTGCCAGACTTTTCGGTACTGAATTGAAATAACTTTTATTTATCACAGCTTAGTTTGGTTAAATCAACTAAGACCATTATAACATGTATTTTCAAAATTACAGTGAAATTACCAGACTTTCTGAACGCAACGCAGATGCCTGACTTCAAACTGAAGCTAATTCTTAAGCACATCGATATGTTCGTGCAGTAAGTGAAATAAACTATAATTTACTTCGCCGTTTGCGAAATTGTTTATTCCAGAAAAAGGGTATATCTTAAATATCTTTTTATTTGACAGATACCTGGACGAGCATAGCGAGTGGTTCGGGGAGGTATACTACGTAGCAGACAGCATGTCGCGCTCGCATTAGATTAACAACGGACACGGATACTCACCAGAACAACTAGCTCTCTATTGAGATACTTACATTCCAAAATCTTAAAACTAATCGCTGAATATTTTTACGAGTTGAAATTAATTCCAAACAAAATTGTTTATTCGCCACCGTCCAAAATTAAACAAAACACATACGTCAGCGGTGTTTAGGAACAGCTACTATATTATCAAAAATACGAACACGCTGTCCCGTTGAATCTCTTTTTAATAATACATATTTTAATAATATAGCAGCTGAATTTGACTATTGGCTAGTAATATTGAGATTACTAGAAAACAATCAATATTGTAAACGAGTGACTTATTGTAACGCCTTCATTAGGAGACAATGTTGAAATATTGTATTTCAAAGTTCTCATGTTGAATACACACCTTGACTTGGACACCACTTCTGGACAGAGGGATTCTGTGGCATGCGCTCCAGGAAGGTTTTGAGATACCGTAAAGGTCAGAGTTGAAAGACTGGATGACTATATTTGTATAAAATGTGTCAATGTTCGAAAGTGATGTACAAGCTAAGAGTAGGTAGGGTACTATTTTCTTGTAGGAAATGTTTGTCAGTATTATGTAGTGGTTGTAATTGGGACCTTGTTAATTATTAGCACTGGCCTATCAATGCACAATAGGGAACCCGGTATGATTATTCTGAATAGGTAGGAAGTAGTTGTTACAGCCTTCTTATCTTTGAGCAAGTCCGAGATCTGCCTATCCATACGAACAACCATCGAACTTGTCATTTTGTGACCATGAGGGAGAGAACTCACGAAGCGGTTTTCACCCACGACCGCGGCGGTTGCGGGCCCGCGGCTTCTGTTGAATGCAGATATATATGTAAAAATGAAAGCACATTTCACGACGCGTTTTACGGCCGCCGTGTGCACAGTTGTTCGAGACTCCCGCTGCACCGGGCAGCTTGTAGAATCGCTTGGGCCGCGGTCGTCCGCCGCCTCGGCGGTTAGCGCCCGCACTCTCTGCGGTCAGTTGGCGGGCGACCACGCAGTGGCTGGCAATAATAGGCCGCCAGGCTTGCGGTCGAAAATCGTTAATCTGCCGTCTCGTGAGTTTTTTTAAATAAAATAACTGTTTCCTCTACCGCGGCGGCCGCGGGTAAAAACCGCTTCGTGAGTTCTTAGTCAGTCAAAGCGGAGTTGTTTAATAACTTTAAATCTATGTATCGTTAAAATGCAATCGGCTATTTGATTGTTAAAAAGTCTGTCAAACGCAATGACCAAGTGTATGGAATAGATACACATAATAGAAATTTACGGTGTAGCAATAGTTTAGTGTTTCAGCTAGTTATATTTCATTTGACCGTGCTTGTTGTACTGCGCATTTTGCAGAATGCCGATGGGAAATTAAAGACTGTCATTTCCACGCAACTTGCACACTATTACGGACTATATCAATATTTATTACAAGTAGTTACTTTACGAAGCTTGAGTCAGTGTGTAACCATTCAAACGTTTGCACTGATCATTGTTGGATACGTAGATAAAGTCATCATAACATGATTATTATAATAAGTACAGTGTAGTTTGACACTAGAAAATAGCCAGCGCAATTCAATAATTATCACTGTCATTTCAGACAATTATTAAGGTTTATTACACATCGGTGACATTTTATCCCTTTAGATTGATGCAACATACAATATCTAACCTGCATATTAATTAATAGTACTGAACTTTATTTTAGTGGACAACCATAAAAAGAAATAAATATTATTTCAAATACAGTGTTTTATTATGAAAAATTACAGTCAAACTTCAATAACAAATTCATTTTTGAGATATTTAGGATGTGAATCAGACAATATTGAAAACTAAAAGTAATAAGACATAATTCACCTTAACAACAAAATTACGTTTAAGGTGTGTTGTGTTCGTAAGGCACACAAGAAACATTAAATTGTTTTTTATCATAATGTTTTCTACTTTGAACAAAACACCTTATTCATAATAATTGGTTTATAACCAGGTGTTACCATTGCTTAGACATCTTTTGTGAATGTTTGAAACACTTGACAAATATTTCAATTTACTAAAAAAAAGGAGATCAAGTCGCATGGTAGACTGACATTACTATTGTTATTAATAATAATTTAAGAGCAAATTGAAATAATGGAAAAATTACATTAAAACTGGAATCTTATACTGAGCAAGACCAGGTCTTTATCACCAACAATTAATTCTCCGCAATTTTACAAAATTCGTAGCAATAAACAAACGTAAAAAAAATGTGATAGTAGTATACCTATGGCTATCATTGTCCACTTATTAAGGGCGCTATACACCGATACACACACGACCTAGTCTTTTTATCCACTGGAATTTTCATTTACTCATTTATAATTTCAAGGCTACGTGTTTCGAGCTCGGAGCTTGTGGAAAAAGTTGATAAACATCAACACTCATGCCAACCATGGTCATAAAACTCAAAAGAGCAATGGCCATACTCAATATTTTCCATCTTGCACACATGTTTCATAACCACAACAGCCACGAGTCTGCACTTAATACAGTGTATAACGCCTTTAAACAATGGATTATAGTATCATCAGAGTGTTTAATCCTGTTCCATCCTGTGTATGACGCGTCGGTACTCCTGCTCCAACGCGAGGTATTGGTTGGCGAGGCGGCCGTGTGTCTCGCTCAGTCCCGTGGCACTCACTGTGGCTGCATATTCTTCAGGCTTTAATACCTTTTGCAATTTTTTCATTTCTAATTTCTTTTTCTGTGAACAAAATGCCAATACATAAAGTTGGTTTGCTCTTTGATAACAGAATCATTAGCATACTCAGTAAGAACTGAGTTCAGAACTGCTTCAGAGAAAATGAAATTAAGTACAAGGTACCCCATTGACAGCACTAATACTTCTATATGTTGATAAGAGAGACATTCGAAATAGTCTAAAAATAGATGAATATAAAATCAATTAAACATACCTGGAAAGGCGCATTGAGTCTGTTTTTGACGTCAAGCCTGTAGTTCAAGTAGGCAGTCTTATCAGAAGTGTTGGTGTTCTTTAGGCGCAGAATTTCATACACACGCCGCGATTGCTTCTTGTTGATCTTGAACTTGCTACTAGCTTGGTTCGCCATTTCTTGGGAGAAACTGAAACAATAAAACAAATTTTAGCTATATGAGTATGATTTTATTTCAAAATTATCATAATTAGTTGTGAAGCTTAAAATACTTGTGGGTCACAATCACCGTGATCTCACGTGATGGTAAGTAAGCAGTGATGTAATCGTTGATGGTGAGGTATACTAGTTCCTGTAATAGACCTCACCCAACACTCTTCTATAAGAAAAAGAGCTGATAAATAAAATTAGTAATAGTTACCCTTGAAGTAGTTTGACAGGGTGAAAAGCTGGCAAATCACTGCAGTTCTTAGCATCAACATAATCTCTAATTCTCTGGAAGTCTTGTGATGGATCCTCCACTGTAATGTCTACTACATCTGGTTGTATCATGAAGTGGGAATAAATAGCCTGTAACAATCAGAGATATACTTTTTAACTAAAATTATTTGCTTGTTTGTATGGAGTAATATCTGTGGGATTATGAAGATCATTTCATTGATGAGAAGCTATATTATTGTCTACAATAATGAAGTTTTTTATCAATCAGTATCTGTATTTTTATCCCCAATTTTCAGTTCTTGTAGGACAGGTCATGGAAAAAACCATAGTTTGTCATCCAGTACAGGTAGCCAAGGCCACATGCAGAAAACTATTTTCAACCTAATATTCAGGTGTCTTATTAGAATGAGGTTATAATTTTTGTTTAACGAAGATGGCAGTTGGCCAAAACACCAAACTATATGTATCAATTCTATGCCTCATTACTGCATCGCGGTGGTACCCACGCAAATGTGTAATACTGTATTTGCAGGCTGCAAGCTTACTCAAATATTATTCTATACATATCATTATGCTAACTAATGTTACCACCTCTTTCGTATATAAATGCCGTGCGAGGCAGGTCAACAAGCACAGAAATCGCGAACGTGATCGTAAATAAATTTAAAATACCGCGTTCTTCAGTGGTTTTATGCAAAAACTAAAGCGAAAAGAAAAGCCTCGATCATCAAGGAATCTCTTATCATAAATAAGTACAATGTTAATAGTATATTTATCTTTAAAATTGGGAAAAACAACAAATCTAATAATATCCCTTGCTTTTACTACTTTATTTTTGTTTTCAAATATCAAAGCGACTTTATTATTCATAGAATAAATACATTGCTCTTTAACCATTACGTAACTTTGACGCTCAGTAACTGAACAAGCAATGTAAAAATAACATAACGATACTTTATCAGTGCGGTGTATTTCTTATTACGGCCGCAGTCAGTTGAGCCGAGTTAGGGTTGCGCCTGTACACATCCACCAATATAGACTATCGACCACAATATCGATTGGTTGGATATCCGAAGTGAAATAACGTATTTTTATTTATTTTGGAGTAGTAGACAAATACGTAGGCAACTTTCGTAAAGTAAGTTGGTAAAATTGTAGGTCAAAAGTCGGTGGACAAATGGGAATAAATAATAATTAGTGTTTTTATTTTTATGATAACAATTTTACTGTTCTATTATAAATAAATTATTTTCTAGACATATTTATTTTTATTTAATTAGTTTTTGGAACCTAAAAAAATATCATTATAAAAATGAAAAAATCGATAATTTTTCTATTTAGTCAATAACTAGCGTATATGTAAAATAAATTGCTTTTGCACAGCACATCGATGTTAATGTGTGCGTAAGTTATATGGTGCATGAAAAATATACGCTGTATTTAGGAAGATAAGGTTTATAATTTACTATGTAGTATGATCTGATTTATAATTTGCGGATGTGTGCGGGACTGCGTAACAATAGCTGCATATGTAGTAGAGTCAGTGATGGTAGGGATAACTGGAGACATGGTGTTCCGGTACATTTTTGCCCTCTTGGCGTTTCTCTGTTTTTAATATGTCTGTGTCAACAAGTCACATGAGTTTTTTGTATAAGATAAAACAATAAAATTTCTGAAGAACATTCAACAGAGCCAAACATTTTTCTGAAATTTTTTAATGTCTCTGAACACTTTTGCTGCTGGAACATGGAAATGGAACAGTATGTGAGTTAAAATTGATAGTCTTAACATCATATCTAACGATTTTAGTGTATTTTTAAAGAAATGTAGATTAGATGTAGACCTTAAAACTTTGTTGTAGGTCTAATCTATTTTGATAGAATATTTTTCTCCGTTTCCTTGGCAAAAAAAAGCTGGCAGAAGGTTGTAACATCACAAGTATCAGCTGACCTGCAGCAGTTGTGCGCAGATGCCAAGTTTCCTGAAGGGCGGTAGCGTGAGGACCTGCGAGATGCGCGGGCGCGAGTGTCGCGGGTAAGCGTAGTAGCGGTACACCGTCGCGTACGCCGCCGTCGCGTAGCGAGTGCCTCCTTCGCTAGACTGGAACTTCTCAAACCTGCAACCATATGAGTGTAACATTCAAAACAAAAACTACAAATAGATAAATACTACATATTGTATAACAATATTCAAATAGTAATTATAGTAGTGTGAGTCTGTTCGTGTAGGGTATCCATGATCCAGGCCAAATACAGTGTCAAGGTGGATGTCCCTGCCCATCATGTGTAACCACTAGCACCATTCACAATTTAAACAAAGCCAATGACAAAGCTATCCAGGTAGCTACACAGTCTGGCAAAATGAAAAGATAGGTCTGCCAGCAACAAAATGAAAAGGACTTGGCCATAGAGGGGGCACTTTAGAGAAGAGGTGATGACATGCTACACCATCTACAAATATCTGACAGAGGTATCTGACATTATGGTCTATAATAATTGCTATTTAAATTGAGACCTAACAAGTTGTAGTAAGAGCAAGAGAGATAAAAATAACATAATGAGAGAATCTTTTTATATAAAGACTTATTCAAACATACTTACACTGTAAAGAATGTCCACTGATCATCATCTACATCAATGAATGAGGCTGCATCCACATACCACAACAAAAAGGTTTGTAACCTCTCATGGAATGCCAGGAAACCGGGTGTTGATGTTTGACAGTAGTACACTTCAAAGGACCGCTTCTCACCACCATCAACTGTGATAAAAAATAAACTCAATGAAATGTTGAATAAAAATTATTCTGAATGGACATACCTATAGATCAAGAATAAACAACAAAGATTCATGAAATACTTCGAACACAAGAAAATATGGTAAAAGATAAAATAATCTAAGAAGTGTGTTAAATATAAATCCCCATTGTGCATTGTCACATCCCTTATAAGTGAGAATGCAACTAAAGACTACTATGTTATAATAACTTATTTCTTCCAAAATCTGAAATACTGCCACAAATTATCCTCAAAACTGCAGCAGTTCTAATACAAGTTTACAAAAAAAAAAACAATTATAAATGTTAATAATATTTCATTTACTTATTAAATTGATCTTACAAGCTATCCCACTATTTTATATTGCACATAGTATTATTTACTTTATATGTTGATCAACAAACGGCTAAACTGTACTATACTGGACAGCGAGTTTTGAGCTCATAATTTTTTATTGAAAAGCTTTATGTCTAAAAAGTAATTATGCAAAGTTTCAATGTTAGGAAATATATAGTTTTTGAGAAAAAAAATAATTAAAATCGATAATTTTTCGTATTATTTGACGCCATTTTGATGGGTTTTGTTCACTTTTTATTTTATTTGTAGTTTCTATGATAATGAATTTATTAGTGATTCATTTACCAACCTCTTATTATATAGTTTTAAGAAAGAAATAATAAAAATGAGATGAGACAATTTGTTTGCGTACCAAATAACTAGGGCACCCCGACTCGGATAGATTTAGGTTAGAAGGGGATGGCAGGGTCTAGTGAGCGAGCGAAGCGAGCGAACAGACCCTGCCATCACCTTCGTGGTTATTTTTTTTTAAACCACAAAAAAAACTCTTTAGTACTCAAGACAATTTGTTTGCATACCGAATATAGGGCACCCCGACTCGGATAGATTTAGGTTAGAAGGGGATGGCAGGGTCTAGTGAGCGAGCGCAGCGAGCGAACAGACCCTGCCATCACCTTCGTGGTTATTTTTTTTTAAACCACCCAGAAAACTATATTTTTGTACTCAAATATTTAGTGATAGAGCGCTCCCAGACAAAATTTATTTTATTTTTTTCATTTTTAAAAACCTGAAAGTATACATTTGCTACTGTGGGGGGATGTTCCGAGGGGTAGAGGGTGACACCCTCCTCTAAAATCCCCAAGTTAGACCCAAAAATGCATAAAATGTACGAGTTTTTGATTCCTAACCTCAAAATTTTCAATCTTGAATATCTCCAAAAGTATGCGTTTCCTAGATTCAGGAGAGGGTTTGGGGGGGTGGGGCCACCGTCCCCTCCCCCCCTCCCCAAAAAAAAACCCTTATTTCGCTGTCCAGTATAGTACAGTTTTACCCAACAAACTCATAACAAAGTTCATTGACCTAAGTAAAGCAGTAACACTCAACACACTAACAATTTGCAATAAGTTACAGTTTAATTATAACCTCTTATCAGGCATGAATGACCAGCTTTAAAGTGAATAGGAAAGTTGGATGGTCTTAATTACAATTATGTTCAAGTTTTCTACTTACAAGGCTCAACTGAGAATGCATGTATCAACTTCCCGTGTGGTGTGAATGACTCATCTTTCTTTAGTATAGACACAAAGTGATCCAAATTGGTGACATACCCTGGTGCCAACACTTTAGTCAAGGCACCTTCAACATCATCTGGTTTCATACCCTCAGATTTATTGGGTTCAATCTGTAAATATAAAAGAATTTTAGTTATATTGTAACTATAGCAAAATATAACCTCCCAAGAACAAGCCCTGAACTATTAATATAATAATACCAGTATTACAATAGTTTTACCAAATTCTAATATTTCTAAATTAGCTATGCCTATTTTTCACTGAGGTAGTATTGTAATAGCTATTTTTAAACAAGTTTGTACTAAAAAACAAGGAAACAAAATGGATGCAATGGTGACAATTTATAAGCTTATGTTCCTAATAGACTTATGGAAGATTTAGAAGAACAACCAAATTTTTAATCCAGTGGGAAAATACATGCAAGAAAACTTGAATTAAAACCAACTATTTAAAAAGGTACCTTTTCGGTGTATTCAATTCCAAGATATGTCTGAAGACTTCCTGCACTATAATAAAGTCTGATGTGCAAGTCTGTGTAGCCAAATATGTTCTCGTTCTCCCCGAAAACCTGGTGACACATCTCTGGACCAAAACTTGTGTCTTCATTTTCCAGATCCTCTACAGATCTTACTGAAAAGGTTAACAAATAGGAAATTAATAAAATGATGCTTCTATTGCCAGCAAAATAGGTAGCACAGGTGCTTTGAAAAGATTATAAAAAGTCTATACAATTAAATCGTTATGTTATTGTCCAGACATGGTAAAGTAGAATAGTTCAACAGATACCTAGTAAGGTGGTAATGATCAAATTGTGATTTTATAAATAAATAAATAACTCTTACCCAGCTTGAATTCCAAAACCTCATTTCCATCTACAACTAAATGGCACAGTGCATCAGTCATTTTCTAATATAATAAAAACCCAATTTCATTACACCCAATAACCCCGCAATTCCCGCGCAAAAAGATGGGTAATAAAAATATTGAAAGACAAGACATATAATAAACTAAGTTTATGTAGTTTTGTTCACTGCTTCGATCAAATATCTTGAAGACTCACTAGCAAAATCTCTTTATTATAAACAAAATTTACAGACTGGACTAACAAAAACGCAAAAATGAGGGAAACGAAAGTTACTTTTTAAAATTGCTGTCAAAAGTGTCATGTCAGTCACAGATTACAGACCCCGCGTTCCGAATTACGTTTAAATCGCTATGAGCGCTCAGCGGGGCTATTGCGTAACTCTGTTGACAGCTCAAATGAAGATCACTTGCTAAGTGTACATAAACAACTGTCAAACAGCTAGTTTCGTATTGCCTATCTTTAGTGACCAACTGATATGACGTCATTATCCACCGGTGTCTTTGATATCCACCGTAACACGTTTTGACAGATGTTATTGTATCGATACTTTTAAAATTGCGATTGTGTAAGCTTTTGAAATTTCTAGTGTACATCAAATTGATATCCATTATACAACTTGTTAGACACTGCTCTTGGGTTGTGTTTTATAAGAATTCTTGTGATAGACACCGGTGCCTGAGTTTAGTTTGGCCCAATGTTGACTTATTTATGTGGTGGTATTTGTATTGTTGGTGAAGAATTTCACGCCTAACATTGTTTGCATCTGCTGAAGAACAGCGAATACAAAAGAATTTGCGAATTCAGAGACGACGGCTGGGACGCTAGTACTTCATAATCCTTTGTAGTTGCCAGACAGGGAACTCATTGCAAAATTTCCTTTATTTATGGATAGATTCCAACAGTTAAAGTAAGTACCCTTAGTCAAATCCTTCTTGTTTCGTTATAAAAATATAACAGTATTCAGTACCAACTTGTATGCCTGAGCATCTTACTTAATACTTATTTCATTGTCTGTTACAGATTTTGGCTGCTTTAAATTTCTTTGGTAATGGGTCATACCAACACAATGTACAAGGTTCTTGTGTATACATATGTTCCAGCTTACATTTAGAAAGTATATTTACAAGGTCACTCAATGTCTGAGAAGTGACCCTTAAGTACATAAAGTACCCTTCGTCTCGGCAAGGCAGGGAAAATACTATGAGAGAGTAAGTTTTGAATGTGTTTAATAAACCAATAGGTATTCTTAAAAAGTAAAATTTAATTTAAACTTTTTATGGCTGGAACCTGGAATAATTGGGCTACATAATCGAATATGATAAAGTATAATTTAATAGGAGCAGTTATGATTCCCTAAAAGTCATAAATAGTAGAATGATATTGGCAAAATAGCTGACTAAAAGTAGTAGGATTTTTCAGTCAGTAAATAAAATTATACAAAAACCTAAAACAAAACTTTTGTTTCAGATTTGTGATGCCAATCTAAATAAAGTGCATACTGATGCTTCAAATGATTTCTATATATGGACATGACACTTAAACACTCCAATGCCAGATTCGAGTGCTGATGTGGGCAATCGGACCAACAGAACCAAGTTTCAAGAGAGGTGGCAAGCAAGACCGATAACCGACAACTTTTTTACAATGTTTATTTTATTTACAACTTTAGTCTTAAATCATTTTATAAATCACACTGCTATCATAATAAGGCCAAAAGTTTGTATGTTGATTATTTCTACACAGTCATAATATATGACTGGATGGATTTTGATGAAACGTGGTACATGAATAGACCATGTCCTGGAATTGCACAACCAATACTTTTTTATTTGAAGAGTAAAGAAAATAAATATATAGTATGTTCCCTTGGAATAATTTTCTACAATCACATGGGTGAAGCTGCTGGCAGAAACTAGTTATAATTAAAATATTTTCTAAAAATAGTTTTTGTTAAAGATATAATAAACTTAATATGATAAAGTATCCATGGTTTTTTTACTTGCTTTTTTATATTATGTACCTACTTTATAACTTGTGTTAGGTTATGGATAAATAATAAGTTAACAGGTAGTTCTAGGGAAAAATGTTGTAGGAGAAAGAAAGAGTTAATTAGAAAGATCTCTGGCAGTGTAGGAGGCATCCAGCAAGTAATTCTTTAGCTCAGAAAAATTGTAAATAAACACATCATATAGACTATTTATCACATTTTTATTATATAAACATAAAATGAATCAGTGCTTCGGGATATGATAACAATCACAGTACTTGAAACAAATACTAAATTATCTTTGAAAATCACAGCTTTAACGGTCAATAAAATTACAGTAATTAATCTTAAAACTATTAAATGTCTAGTTTCACACTTATACAACACATCAATAAAACAAGCTTTGAGAAACTTAGAACTTGAGGGGATACAACATCACCAACACATCTTTTCTACAGAGAATTTAGGTATGATTTAGTTACATAAATCAATAAATGTAAACATGTCAGTCATCAAGCCATTCCACATTCATTATGGGATCTAAAGACACGAATAAAGGAGCACAGGACTGAGGGACGAGTGTTGATGTACTGGAGGATTGAGTGCTGCATTTTCAGAATTAACAGGGTATGTAACCTCATCTACTGATGATACCTGTAACATTAAAAAAGATCCTAAATACAACACCACACACCAAAAATAGTCTTTGTTAGATATACCTCCATGTGAAAGAATTTAGTAATGATAATTTAATCACTAATGTGTGTAAAATTTCTACTCATATTTTTTTTTATTTTAATAATGATGAACAAGTATTGAAGTAACATTATTTGGTAGGCGCACTCCTGGCAATTCCTCCAACGCTATTCTGCTGCTCGATCTAATAATTGCCAGCACTTTGTTTTCCAACTCATTCAGAGGAGAGCTTGGTACACTCTCCGTCAGTTAGGGACTCGCAGGGGAGCGCAGTCCCCTGCGAGTCTACAGTTTTGTCTTTTGTTTCAGTCATAAACTCCCGTGTACTAGAAAGAAGAAAAAAAACATTTTGTAACTGAAAATATACTTTCATCCAACGGCTACTAAGATCCAGATTAAATACTATCCTATGTAAAACTACTGTAAAACCATGTAAAACTACTTAGAATATTAAATACATAATTCAATTAAAATGCATGCTATTTTTAGAGTGATGAATATTTGTAAGTGGTCGAAGTATTGAGACTTTATGTGAGGTAAAGTACCTGCTATGGCATTTTTTGTCACATTATGTGACAAAAATCCTTTAAAAATCATGATTTCAATATAATACATTCATTCTAGTAAAGAAGTGAATAATTTGAAGTTGATAGAAAGTAAGATGTGTAAACTCGACTTACCCTTTAACATTGGTCGGATATCTGAGGTTTTGGGTATTCCTTCTGCAAATGAATTTAGTTGGAATGCTACGGAGTTCCACGCTTTCCGATTCGAACGGCCTGTGGCATTACCGGAGAGCGTCCTATTGCTACTTTGGAATGGGAATCCACAAATGGGTCTCCACAAACTCTACTAGCTGTTTCAACTGCCTTCCGGGAACCCTTCTTCGGTATCTTGAAATTAAATCAATTAGGTTAGGTACTAGATTGTGATGATGATGTCCTTCAGAACATTCAGGGTTTTTCTTCAAAATAATTAGAAATTGAATTATTTTTATAAAAAACAATGTTTGATATTATTTGTATTACTGAGCATTGGTTAAAGGATTTTGAAATGTTAATTAATAATGATAATTATAATGTGGGCAGTTGTTTTAACAGAAAATCAATGTTACGTGGGGGTTCACTCATACTAATAAAAAAATGTATTAAATTTAAAACCCGTAAAGACATAGCTGCACTGTCCATTGAACATACCATTGAACTGTCTTGTGTTGAGCTGGTTAAGCATGTCATAGTGTGCGTTTACAGGCCCCCTAATTATCAAAACTACTCTGTTTTTGAGTCAGTCATGGAAGATGTTATGGCAAAACTTGCAACTGGTAACAAACTAGTAGTTATCTGTGGAGATTTTAACATTAATATTTTAGAAAATAATTCAGATAGCAATAGATTTTTAAATCTTTTCAAATCATTTAATTTATCAAATGTGTTCATAGAACCAACTCGAACTACCACTACTTCTGCTACATGTATTGATAATGTTTTTTGTTGCTGTGACTATTTAGAAAAGGCCATTGTAGATTATCTGCCTTCTGATCATAGCGGCCTGTTGGTAACTTTTGAATCCATTATACCAATACAACAAGTGCAAATACAATCCAGACCAATAACATCCGGTAAACTGAATAAATTTAACAACACTTTAATTAACAAGTTAGGTGATTGGAACCTTGCAGTGAACAATGGTAATATTTTGTATAACGATTTTTTTTCAATAGTCCAAACCGAATTTAATAAGACTTTTGAGAAGAAAACTAAAAGTATCTGCCCTAAGTTTAGATTTAGTGATTGGGCGACTAAAGGAATCAGGATAAGTAGGGAAAGACTTTTCGAGCTGTATGGCCTTAAGCCTATTATTAACACTGAAACTTTTAATAAGTATGTTGCTACCTATTCAAAAATGTTTAAAAATACTTGTAAGGCAGCTAAGGCCTTATATATTAGCAACAAGGTTAAAACAGCAGATAATAAAATAAAAACGGTTTGGAAAATCATAAATAATGAAACCAACAGGAACAAAATACATAATAATGATTACATATTAGAGACTCATCATGGTCTTATTAGCGATAGCAAAGTAGTTGCGGAAGAATTTGTAAATTTCTTTACCAGTGTACCAATAAAAACTACTGAAGCCCTAAATTCATCACCATGTCATGCTTTTGGTTTATTACAGGCTAATGTTGCAGCCTGCCCCACTGAATTTAACTTTAAGCATATAAACCCCATGACAGTAATAAAAGCATTTAAACAAATCAAGGTTAAATTAACTGAAGATCTTTGGGGTATGTCTATCAAAGTTTGTACCTCAATTATTGAGACTATAGCGCCATACTTAGCTTTAATATTTAATTTGTGTATAGATCAAGGTGTCTTTCCGGATCTAATGAAATATAGTAAAGTTATACCACTTTTTAAATCCGGGGACAGTAAAGACTCTAATAATTATAGGCCAGTGTCCGTGTTGCCAGTTTTTAGCAAAATATTTGAAAAGGTGATGTTAGATCAAATGCTTAATCATTTTAACACAAATAACATCTTACACGATAAACAGTATGGTTTCACCAAAGGACGTTGTACAACTGACGCTGGTGTCTCCTTACTAAAACACATTTTTAATGCGTGGGAAGAGGCACAAGATGCTATAGGCATCTTCTGCGACCTGTCTAAGGCGTTTGATTGTGTAGTTCATGAAACATTACTCCTGAAACTTGAGCATTACGGACTAGGCAAAACAGCGTTAAACTTATTAAAATCTTATTTGAATGATAGACAGCAATTAGTTCAGATAAACGGTGTCAATTCGTCGGGGTTAAATGTTAAAATGGGAGTACCCCAAGGTTCGATTTTAGGTCCTTTCTTATTTTTAGTTTACATTAATGATTTACCCCATTTGTTGCAAAATAAACTTAATATGGTGTTGTTTGCCGACGACACTTCTTTGATTTTTAAGGTAAATAGAAGGACTAATAATCTTGACGACGAAAATAACGCCCTACTGCAGGTCCAAAACTGGTTCACTGCTAATAATCTAGTTTTAAATGGGAAGAAAACTAAATGCATAAGATTTTCCTTACCGAATGTCAAAAGTAGTGAATGTGACATAGTATTGAACAACGAAAAACTAGAATTCGTCGATAAAACGGTTTTCCTGGGGATAACGCTTGACTCAAGGCTACAGTGGGGTCCTCATTTAACATCTCTTGCAGGACGGCTTAGCTCAGCTGCATATGCTGTTAGAAAAATCCGCCAATTTACGGATGTTGATACCGCTAGACTAGTCTATTTTAGTTATTTTCATAGTATCATGTCATACGGTATCTTACTATGGGGACGGGCTGCAGACATCCACTCTATTTTTATATTACAGAAAAGAGCCATCAGAGCCATATACAATCTCCGCCGGTGCGATTCTCTAAGGGAACTGTTTAAAGATATTAACATCATGACGGTACCTTGTCAATATATCTATGAAAACATCATGTACGTTAGAAATAATCTTCACCTTTTTAGTAAAAGAGGCGATAGGCATAATTATGTTACAAGGAATAGGGACCTTTTAGTTCAACCAGGTTTCAGGTAGCGTCTTCTTTCATGGGGTACTGTTTAGAATGTTACAATAAAATACCTCCTCACATATTAGAACTCAATGAAACAAAATTTAAATCTTGTATTAAACGCACACTATGTACACGGGCATATTATAGCTTGGATGATTATATTCAGGATAAAAATGCTTGGGTTAATGCTGGTCCAGCTCCACTACCAGCAGGGCGTACAAATTGATTGGAAAATACTTTTTTATCTTTTTATTTAATATTAAATTATTATTGTATAATATAGAAGCATTTATTTTCAAAGTTTGTAAATGTGAGTACCATGGAGCAATTTACGGTTTTTGGATATTGGACTTGTTTGACATAAATGAGCAGGGTGGTTGAGAGTTTGTCATGCTCACTCAAATGTCTCACTGATGGTGGCGCGTGTGTTGGATCATTCGGTTCCCTTCAAAATGGTTGAGCTGAGTGGTGCTGATATGCGCGTCATGTCCGTGAACGGACGCTGTCAGTTGAGACTGGTCATCTCTTAGCTGCCAGTGGTTTATTTTAATATCTTTATTTAGAATGCCTTTTTTTTGTCTTTACTTTATTTTATTGACATTGTTCTCACATAATAGCAGCGACAAGAAACATGTAACAGAGATATTTGTTATACATAAAATGATTGAAAAGAGTGTCCATGGAGTTTCTTGCACATTCTTCTCCATAGAGATCTACGCTTTGGAATGTGCAATTAGCATCATTTTTTTCTGACAGACTTTTTTTTTTTTTTTTTTTTTATGGTATGTAAAATCATCCAATGACAAATCCCGCCCTTGGGCGGAGCGGGAAGTAGTGTCAGACTCTTACTGACTAAAAACCTACCCCGTTCCTTCGTAGCCTATCGTGCCGGGGTCGAGCATTCCTTTCGGAACTAACCCATGACCCCAGTAGGCTTCGACCCTGCCTGCCTGCAGTTAGCAGGCTGGGCCTCTTCGGTGTGCTGACAGCTCCTTGAGGCGCGCGGGAACAGAACGCGCCGTCGACGACTTGGGCTCGGTCCGGTCGGTTACCGGACGATCGGACAGCGTGCTACCCATTGCACGCCGTCCGCAAGTCCGCGCCTACGGTGGCCGGAAATCGGGATCGGAATCCCGGCGGCGGCTGGGGCGAGCGCCCCGTTGCCTCTGCCTGATGCGGTCGGCCTCCTCCTTTGCTAGCATTACTGCTTCGCAGAAGGAGGCGACCGCCTGCCATCCCTCCTCACTACGGACCATGGCCTGAACCAAGGCCCGGCGAGAGAGATCGCTGCCGCCGATCGCCCCCACGAGGACACGGCGATGCTCCGCCCAGGCGGGGCACACCTCTACAGTGTGCTCCACCGTGTCCTCCGGATGTTCCGCACAGTGGCGACACCCGGGCGAATCCTCCGCACGAATCCGGAACAGGTACTTAGCGAACTTTCCGTGTTCGGTAAGCACCTGCGTCGTGCGGAAGTTGAGAACGCCGTGAGGTCTTTCCAGCCACGCCCCAAGGATGGGCCTTATCGCCCCAATTGTGGCGCGCCCCGAACGAGGTTGCGATAGTCGTTGACGCCATTTCGCCATGAGATCCCGCCGGAGCTCTGTCCGCCATGCCTCGACTTGTCGTGGTAGCGGAATTTCGCCCCGGCGTTGCATCTCCATGCGCTTGTCGTGCATGTGTGCAAGGACTGTTGCCTCCAGATCCCACGGCGGTTGGCCAGCAAGGAGGGTCGCCGCCTCGCGGGAGATCGTTCGGTACCCTCGCACCATGCGTATTGCCATGACCCTCTGGCACGCATTCAGCTGGGTCCTCGGTTGCTGTTGCAACGTCGGTGCCCACACCGGAGCCCCGTAGAGAGCCATGGACCGAACGATTCCCGCGTAGAGCTTCCGGCAGGAGGCGTCTGGTCCCCTGAGGTTGGGCAGGAGCCGCCCGAGAGCAGCCCCAGTCCGATTCAGTTTGGGAGCCAGACGTCGGAAGTGCTCCTTGAAGTTCCACCAGCTGTCGAGGACGAGTCCCAGGTACTTCATCGTCGACCCGACGAGTTCCACCAGCTGTCGAGGACGAGTCCCAGGTACTTCATCGTCGACCCGACGTTTTCTGACAGACTGACACCTTGACCTTTCAAAAGTGCCTGTAAATGGTTTATTTGAAATAAATGCTTTTGAGTTTGAGTTTGAGTTTTGAGTTTGATTTGCAGATATAAGCAAATTAGAAGATATTTTCCTTTATTTTCATTTTGTTTTATTTACGTAAAATGTCAAAAGCATTTTATAAACCGTGTAAAATCAAATGTTCTCTAAAGTGCAGGATTGTTACGCGCATGATGCGATATTCAACTTAGCTGTGTAATAGTCGATAAAATTTTAGAGTTGGCCCAAAGAGCACCGTGAATTTTGTTATCCACCAATTATCTACCGTAGTTTGATAGTCACTGGATGTGATACGTAATACCAAAGTTATGAAATGGTTAGTTGAGAAAGAATGGTTACAACGAAGTTTAGTGATCATCAAATGCCAGTTGTCAACTGGCTTTGAAAAAGTTAGCCAATAGCCCTGAGGTCCAAAAAAGTTATGATCGTACGCCAACTTCAAAAAAATCGTTTGCCAAGGAAATTTTGAAATAAAAAGATCGTACAATTAATAAGTACAAAGATTTTATTAACTAAAATTCGTTCAATATTAAAAAAAAATGCAATAAAACTATTTTTAAGTTTAAAATACAAATTTTCTGTAGTCTGCAGACTCTTTAATTTTTTTTTAATGGCTTAAACTTTGTGAAATTTTCGTTTTTTCTTTTGTTTGGCTAGTAAGTTAACTTCAGTGTTTCATTTGATAAACTGTTTCTAAGTTTTGTATTTAAAGATAAGAGACGAGACTGACGAGAAAAACAGGTTTTTGACAAGTCACAAATATTACTGAAAGAAAAAAAAAATAAGTTTCGTAAAAATGCAAGCAAAATACTGAAAAACAGCCTTCGAATGACTATTAAAAGAGTCTTCATGCAAGTAAGAGATCTAGATAAGCGTTAGATTGTTGGAGAATATCCCGAAACTCATACTTGCCTGTTGAGCACATTCATTTGTTATGAAATGTTGCCAGACTAGTTAGGTATAAAAAAATCGTACATTTTCCGTACGATCTTGGTCTAGCGATCGTATGTACATGAGCAAAAATGCCAAAAAATCGTACGAGTACGATTTAAATCGTACATCTGGCAGCCCTGCAAGGGTGTATCCAAGTCTTAAACACACAATGTAAGCATTAGAGTGGGGGTTATATTAATATAATGCGCTTTGTACCTTGTAATTTACAGATTGATTAGATTAACTGGGCAATCTGCAAATTACAAGGTACAATCAGTTAAACTGTGAAATTTCACTTAAAGTGAAATATTGGGTGGCTAAATAAAAATAACCACGAAAGCTAAGCTATCACCAACTTAAAATATAGTGCTAAGTGCTTACATTCTCTTTGCTTGAACTGTAGAATTAGACAAGCATACATACAAGCATACACATTTCAATAAGTTTTCTTTTCAGAAAGACTTTGTATGTAATCTTTAACGATCCGGAGGATTTTCACTATTTTGTTATTTTCTAACAACAGTAAAATAAGCAGTTTTGCTCTATAAATTAAACATAATTTTAATAAACCTTATTAGAATACATTTTGTTTCTGATTGAATTTACTGTCACCATGGCATACTTAGAAATAATCGATACTAGTAAAAAGTGACAGTTTGAGTTGAGTAAACTATGCCTTTGCCTAATAAGAGAAAAGAAAAGCACTACATCGATGGTTCATTTAGTTCATTCATTTATGTGACGTCATTATGGCCTGGTTGGGTTAGGTTTGCTTGGAAATTTTTGTTAACAATCTTGTATTTTAATATATTATATGTTGTGCTACTTATTTTAGATTAGTAATATAAATACCTCATATAGTACCGGTAATCCTGGTGCCAAGAAGTGTCTGTTTCGACGACATTTTCTGGCGAAAATGAATCGCCATGAAGGTGGGTAATGATAATCAAAATTTGTTCGATGCTATTGTCACTGCGAAATTCATTGCAAAAAAATATGAAAATATTGTCATCGTAGCGTAACTTTATGTTTTAGGCATTTAATTTTCATGTGATTGTCATAAATGTAAAGATAATATCGAATTGTTGATGTATTTTGTGTATTGACAAATTTTCAGGAGTCAGCTGTGATTCTTGTTTGAAAAATAACTTCAGAGGACGACGATACAAATGTTTGATTTGCATCGACTATGACTTGTGTGCAGCTTGTTATGAGACCGGCGCTACCACAAACCAACACACTACAGAGCATCCCATGCAATGCATTCTATCTAGAAGTGACTTTGGTGAGACCTATTTTCAGTACTATATATATTAGACTGTATCTTAAATACCAAATGCTTTAACATAATACTTCTGAAATGTTAAATGTACTTTTAAACTCTTAACTACAAAACCAACAACTGATATTATATTATTGTACTTCGGTATGACACACATTCCTAAAACACCAAACACTATGTTGTTTATCTATATCAAGAAAACCCATTAATTCCTATTTAAAATATATATACTTATATTTGTTTTTGGAGTTTTAAAAAAATGTAATTCACAGGCATCTGTTTATAAACCATACAATAAATAAGGGAAATGACATTATTTTATTACGAGACAAAGAAATTTCTTTGGATAACTAGCCTGGATGTGTTAATCAAAACAAAGATATGCATGGTCTAACCACTTACAAAGCTACTTTCATACCAATAATATTCCTATTAGAAACTTATATTTATATGTTCACTTTCTCAAAAGACTGAGTCATTGTTGATTTCATTTTTAATGGTTGACTAACAAAGGATATCTCTTTAGAAAATCATTCTGTGCTAACTCAATGAATACCTACATTATTAAAAAAAAAAAAAAAACAATGAAGCTATAATTTATCAATGAATGGGTCAAATCATAAAAAAATATAATACATATGTTTTAAAAAATACTTCTATTAGCAGATTAAACCCTGATACCACCACCTAAGGTGCCATATCTATGAACAAGTGCCTTGTGGACTCATAATGTATTGTCCTGCCAATTTATTCTCTAACAACTTTATTAATGTGTAAGATTGATGAGCAAAATGTCAAAACAGAATATGGATTTTAGAGGAAAGTCATAGCATTTACATATATAAAATATTTATTTCATATCACCTTCAGATCTGTACTATGGTGGAGAGGCATTAACTTTGGAACAGCCTCAGGCATACACATGTCCATTCTGCAATCGGATGGGCTTCACGGACACAGCGCTCATGGAGCATGTTACGGCAGAGCATGCGGATACTACGCTAGCTGTAAGTATCTTATGGTGGTACTTGGTGTTGGGTACATCCACTCCCGTACTGTCCAATTACATCTTCTCCTGCTATGAGTGGAGCAAGAGATATAGTGAAATTCAATTGTGTTTTAAAATTATAAGCTGTATCTAAACCATATTTTTTGTGGAACAACATTTTGCAATGCAAAAATTGGTTTACGTAATCATTTATATATTTATGTACACACAAAAACTTAACAAAAAGAAAAACAAATACAGATAAAAGAGTACAAAGGTACTGCTTATTTCTAGCGAAATTTCTTCCAGCAGGCCTGCGACAGGAGAGTTGGATGAGAGATGTAGACGCAGTGTGTATACATATTTTGGAAAAACAAAAATAGACTATGATATCTAAATTAAATCAATTATAGTAAATAAGTGTACACAAAAATAGATACTATACATAAATTATAATAATACATATATCTATAATAAATATAACTTTACGAGATGGTAGAGAGGTAATCATGAGACATTACAAAAAGTAAATTAGATATGGATTGCTATTACACATTTCATTTGTCTACATTTATCGTTTTTGGTTGCTTGTTGCACTAGTATATTAAACTGTAGATTTATGGTAACAATTTCACTTTGGTAGTGCTTTTATTTAGTAGTAGAAGGAACAAAACGGAAACACTAATCGGCATCTCATAATATCACAAAATATCAATAACATATACATGTTAGTTTTTATATTATTTTGTGAACACACTCACTATACAAGAGTAATATTCCTAATGTGGTGCAACTTTTTTCTACACTAATATTATAAAGAGGAAAGATTTGTATTTTTGTGTGTGTGGGTAAGTTTGTAACAAATAAACTCAAAAACTACTGTGCGGGTTTTAAAAAATTCTTTCACCATTAGAAAGCTACATTTATCCTGAGTAACAAAGGCTATATTTATTATAAATGAAAGGTAAAAATATAAAAAAAATCATGTCTACCCGAGCGAAGCCGGGACGGGCCGCTAGTATTTTATAAAAATAGAAAATGTTATGCATATATCCTGGAAATCTACAGTGTGCATCATAAAAAACCACTGTGTAGTATTTTTTTTATGCTTCCTTCCTTAATTTTTTTTGGATTTTTGTATGATGCATGATTTCCACGACACGAATTCACATCGCGGCACGACGTCATATCGTGTGATTGTATTTTGGACGTTTGTAGTTCAATAGTTACTACAGATTTTATACCTACCCATTTTAAATGAAAATGTCATATTTCTTTTGCTATAGAGTGCTTTTTAACTTATTTGTTTTTGTGTACAGGTGGTGTGTCCAGTATGTGCTTCGATGCCGGGTGGCGAACCAAATTTTGTGACGGATGACTTTGCTGGTCATCTTACCCTGGAGCATAGGACTGGCCCTAGAGATCTCATTTCATTTCTGATATCCTTTTCAAAATCGTTTTTTTTTTTTTTGTTTTAATTGTTTAATCTCTGCTATAATGAAACAGGGTCAACTAAATCACATAGGAGTCTAATTCGATGTCCTTAGCAGGTGATTCAACGCAAACGTGATTATCAAGCGACGCGGCGCGATTGAACAAATAATTGATACACTATTGCGATAACCGTGACCACAAAAGAGAGATAGTACAGGAGACAATCTACATACAAAGCACACTCGAGCAAAGCACACATAAACACCGCTCACGGACACGATATCTTGTACGTGACTGAACCATGCTAAACCAGTGCTAAATCACAGAGTACTTTTTTCTAGCGACCGCCGAGCGTAGGTATAAAAAGTAAAGTACATACATGAGATTGACTTCTGTACCTATCTATTTTGTGCCGTAACTAACCGCACGTAGATGCGTTGCGGCGATGAGAGAAGCGAAGTGGTCGCAATCAGTTGGATTGTTATTTTACCGCGCACTCTTGCAGTGCGGTGATTTGTTTTATATAAATGGCAGCTAAACGGGCTACTTCGCGCGCACGTAGGACATTGCCGTCGCGTCGCGTTCAAATCATGTAAACCGCATCAGACCGCTTCTAATACTGCAATCGCGTTCAATCGCCTATGTATAACGCCTTTCGAGCATTGCTTCTATATTATATAAGGTGTTAAAAAATTAACTGCAAGAAAAGTAAGAACTGGTTTAGAATTACAAATAAAAAAAATTGGCGAAAAAATGATTTTTAAATAACAACCCGTTTCGGAGATATGCAATATTTTCACTTCACACAAAATTATTGAATATGCGTACTGTACACCGCACGTGCTCCGGTGCGGCCGCCCCGCCGTAGGTACGCGTGTGTCGTTCACCCCTGTGACACGACACGCGACGGCGCAAATTTGTAAACAGCTGATTCTAATTTTTCCATCACATTTCTCAGACTTTGGACTGGCAAATTATCGAGCTTACTTACAAATAGCATATTTTATTATACCTATAGGACTATTAAAAGTACTGGTAGACTCCTAGGATTGTTTGGACAGCAGGCACTCGTCGTTGCTCACCATACAGTTCACGGTAACAGTTACGTGCCGCAGCTAAACTTTGACCAGTCGTAATGTAGCACACTACCATATCTAAGTACTCTCGATTGGAATACGTAAACGGCATTATTAAAAGCACGAAACTGCATGAACGCACGTATTCGCCGTAATGACACAAGAAAACACCCTTACCGCGCGACGGATTTCGGACAACCAAGGGTCGGGAGGGGTAGAGAGAGCTGCGGGAAGAGTAGCGGGCGGCGGGGGAACCGCTAGCGCGCCGCTCGCGCGCGGTACGATGGCGGCCCAAGCCGCAAGCGCAGCCCTGGGTACAGCGCACAAAAAAATATTATACTAAATTATTTTATTTATGTGAAAATATAAAAACGCTCAAAAAAATTTTTTTTTTCTTTTTGATGTGTTCGTTTTTCGATGGCGAGTAAGTGGACAAAATTCTTGCAGTTAATTTTTTAACACCTTATATATATTTCCAGCTTTTCCCTGCGGTTTCTCTTGCATAATCAATGCATTTTTCTGGGATAATAGTCTTAGATGGTGCTCAGCTATTCAGCTTTTTATCAGTGAGTCTTTTCGTAATGGGATCTGTACTTCTAGAGATCACTTTTACAAACATATCAACAAGCAAACGTGTAAATAATTTTTCCTCTTCATGATATTAGTGTTATCAACTTAAATCAAGGCCAAGATTTTATAAAAATTCTATTATGCTTATTAATTCATATTATATTGTTTTGTATGTTATGTTGTCCGATTAAGTAATGGATTCCTTAACCACACTGCACGATGAACCAAGCGGTATCAGGCACGGCGGCGTACGACGCATGCCGCACTCGGGTCGCGGCGTGAGTCGCGCCAGACGGACCAACATGCAATTTAGGTAAGTGAGGCCCTAGCGCGAGTTCTTAAGCGATCCATTTCACGACCTAAACTGAACTGTTAAAGGGCCATACACCCTATATAGCTCCATCGAGCGAGAAAGAAGGACGGAGCTATACACCCTACACCGTTAAATTTTGATAGTTTTAATCCCGTGGAGGGTCGATTCGATACATGAAACACTATCGATTTGTAAAAATAAAATTAAAAAATAAAGCACTTTTATTTGAAACTCGAATTAATTTACGCTTGTACGAAATTAATTTCTTGATAGTGTTTAATGTACCAAATCGACCCTACGCGGAATTAAAACGACCAAAATTTAACGGTGTATAGTTATGGAGAAGAGGGATGGCCCTCTTCTCGCTCGAACGATTGACATTTTAATACGTCATGGTAAGACCCTTAAGCCTGATATGCTTGGCCACGGTCAGCACGCTAGCGGCGGCCAGACTGGCGAGCGGTACTGCTTTGAGTTTTTTTTTTTTAAATTGAAGTAAACTAGTTCTCGACTTCGATCCCACCTAATGATAAGCAGTAATGCAATCGTTGATGGTGAGGCGGTGAAGTATAGGCACAAGGCAGCAGCCGGTCACTGCCGCTGGCGTCTAGGCCGTTAGGGTCCCGCTTCTGTCGGGTAGTTTTTAAAGCGAAAATGAGTGCGACAAATTGTTCAATGCTCGTCAACTGTTTGAATGAATTTATCAATGGTCAATTCAATTACTTGCGTTTAATTTGTGGTGCTCTGTCATTTCTACCAACATTCCATTGCATGAAAAAGACAAAGCTATACATAACTGATATCACTATCCCGTTTCTCTATATCATTTTCGCTTCGGAATAATGAGGAAATTACTAATTCATAATATGGCCCCAATACAGCTACGCTTTTCTTCTGCTTAGCATGCTGATTAAAATATTATTCTATAGTTGCTTTTGGTGTGTCGTAGGCCGTGACGGCAAATGGCATGATGATAACTGTCAACAACTTGTAACACTGTCAAATCTGTTTTCTCCTCCGCATGCTGGCTCATCAAGCTGGACGACCTGTGATGATCACATTTTTGTTCTGGGTTTATATATTTAAAAAAAACTCATGTTATATTTGCAGCACGGGTGGCGGCATCTCGTCGTTGTCGCCATCGTCGCGCGACGCCGTGGTGGACCCCATCGCCGAGCTGCTGTCGCAGCTGTCGGGCGTGCGGCGCGGCGCCGGCCAGCCCGGCACTCCCAGCCAGCTGCAGCAGCTACAGATGCAGCTGCAGTTAGAACGACAACAGGCCACGGTTAGGATCAACAAACATTCTATTACACACTAGCACCACAGTATCCATTGAGTTAAAACAAAAATTCCATAGAACAAACCTCACCACATTTTTCCTGAATTTTTCAAAACATTTTTAAACCAAAATATTGACCCAATCGGTCTTACCATTCTCGCTTACCTATGAATGGTAGTTAATTTAAATTAATATAGATTTCATAACTTCATTACCATAGTGTTATGAATGGTGCGAGTTATATCTACTCACTCGACGCGTTAACATTCACGTTGCAGCAACGGTTAGAGCGACAATAGGCTACAGATACTACCAATAATCATTCTTTCTGTCTATCTTTTTTTGTCCCACTGCAAAGTAAAGATTTCTTTTTTTATTATTATTGATATATTTTCCTCTCCATTTTCAACAAAAAAATAAAAATGCCTATATTTACTGGATAATAAATGTAAAAATCTAATAGGTCCATCTGTTCGATAAATAATAATCACGCATTTTTTGCTTCATTGATTAATAATGATAAAAACGGATTGGTGTTCAAGGGTGGCTATACGATAAAAAAAGGTCTTTTTGATCTGCTAACTTTATATTCCATACAAGAGCTAGAATTACAGGTACATAGTAAATCTGTGATCAAAATCTCGTCTATGGGCAAGCTCAACCCCTTCCAAAAGGATACACCCTTTTGGTAGGGATTAGCTTGCGCGACCTTCTTCGCATTGGTCTGCGGCAATGCCCGTATCTCCAGCTCGAGCGAGCGTGGCCATTTTATTTATTTATTTATTTAAACTTCATGTACAGTAGTGGTACATAGGCGGACTTAATGCAACAAGGCATTCTCTACCAGTCAACCTTTGGGTTAAAAAAGAAAACACTGTGGTAGGTTTGCACAATAAATAAATAACAAATATTTCAAAATATAATGTGAAATAAATTAAGTAAAATAATAAAATACTTATATAAGGTAATATTATAAACTAATAAATACTATGATAAATATAAGATTATTACGAATTAGGAAAACTTAAAATATGACAATTATGACGAAGACTGAAACTAAGGTTGAGAGGACTTTAAGTAGTAGTTCCGAATTTTACGCTTAAAGGAAAATTTACTTACAGCTTTTTTGATGGCAAGGGGGAGCTAGGAGGCACTCAATTTATTTTTAGTATTTTGTTTTAGTGAACTTGGACCTTAGGTCGCAGAACTAGTGTAACGAACCTCCGACTATACGCACTATAGTTAGTCAGAGGTTAGTTTAGAGATGTTTGTCGAATTTGGTGGATTTCGAGGCAATAATTTAACTAAGTTCATCATCATCATTTCAGCCGAAGGACGTCCACTGTTGGACATAGGCCTCCCCAAGTATCGCCACAACGAACGGTCCTATGCATCTCGCATCCACCACATTCTCGCGACTCACCAGTACCTCTACCTTTGCAGCGCCTCTAGCGGTTACTTGCAGAACCAAAATTTGCCATACAAAATATTTACGGCGTCGATATCGAGTAGCGACGAATACTATTGCTTAAAACTCATGGTAGAGGTACAGGTCATCGGTCCACCTTGTGGAAGGCTCAACACTGCTTTTTCCGGTGCGTCGTCGCCACTCTAAAACCTTTCGGCCTCATCGACCATCCGTCCTACGAACAAGGTGCCCTGCCCACTGCCACTTTAATTTGGCGATTCTTCGGAATATGTCGGTGACCTTGATTCTCTTGCGGATATCCTCATTTCTGATGCGAGCACGCACGGAAACTCCAAGCATAGCCCCTTCCATTGCGCTTTGGGTGACTGTAAACCTTCTGACTGAAACATGGTCGCTCACAATGGGCCTCCTATTGTGAGCGACCATGTTTCAGTACCAAATGTCATCACTGGCAACAAACACAGGTTGGACTTTCGTCTTGAGACACTGTGGTATGTTGAACGAGAAGATACCGCGCAGCTTCCCGTACGCTGCCCAGCCGATTGCAATAAACGATTGACCTCTTTCTAAAAGTTAGACTTACCCAACTGGATTGTCTTTCCCAGGTAAATGTAATCGTCTACAACTTCGAGTTAGAGTCTCCGATCTAGATCGGAGTGCGTGCTACATGGTTATTTCTATGACTTTGGTTTTGTCCATGTTCATTTTATGACCAAGTCTTTAAGCTCTACTATGGTGATCGAGCATTGTACTGAGCTCCTCCTTAGTCACAGCCATGTCTACTATGTCGTCGACAAACCGAAGGTGAGTAATGTACTCGCTATTTACAGTAATGCGTATAGTCCACTCCAGTCCAGAACCTTGAAGACATCCTTCAACCAATCAACAACAGTTTTCGGAGACATGACGTCTCCCTGCCTGACACCCCGCAGCAGTGGGATAAGTAACGAGGTCCGGTCCTGAAGTTTGACTGCCATTGTGGCGTTCACGTACAAACACTTCAGCACTTCGTTGTACCGATTGGAGATGTTGGAGTGATTGCAGTACAGCCCAAATCTCGATCGAATCAAGCTTTCTTGTAGTCAACGAAATCTAAGCAGAGAGGTAGAATATACTCCTCGGTCTTCTGTATAACCTACCGCAGCGGATGTATGTGGTCTACGGTGCTGAAGCCTTTTCGGAATCCGACTTGTTCGGGAAGCTGGAAGTCGTCGAACCTGCGCGCGGGACGATTCGTGATGACTGGAAAACAGCTTGTAGACATAGCTCAGAAGCGAGATGAACCTGTAATTCTTAAGTAAGCAGGGCATGGTCACCCATCTTAAAGAACGAAATTAAACTACCTCTGAAGGTTATTTTGGACCGGTTTTCCACCCGCCTTCAGGACTTAAGCCGTAATTCCGTCGTCACCCGACGCCTTGTTTTTAAGCTGTTTCAGAGCCATCCTAATCCGGAATATCTTCGGTGTGTGTCGGGTTATTCTAGGTCTTGGATTGTTTGCTACTTTTGTTAGATTCGTTGTGGGTTTTGTGGTAAATGTGTACAGCTGTCCATAGAATGCCTCGATCTCTCCCAAAAGCTCCGATTTGGTGGATATGACTCTGCCATCGTCGGTCTTCAGTTTTGTGAGCTGGCTCTGTCCAATAGACAGATCTCTTACAAAAACCTTGGAGCTCTTATTACACTCGATTGCGTCTTTAATCCATTCGGTATTAAAGAGGCGGAGATGCGTTTTGAGGACTTGGAGATCCGTCTATTGAGCTGCCGATAGACGCATGCATCGCCTGAAGACTGCAGAATCATCTCACGCCTCTTTTTAAGAGTTCGAGAGGTTGATCAGAGAGAGAGAGCCTTTTCTTCTGTGTACGACGAGTCTTAAAGAACTTGGACCCGACCACACAGATCGACGGATAGACAGTTACCACGACCCATCATTGCGTTCGTCCACAGAGCCAAAGGCACTCGAAACGATTGTGAAGTTCGAGCTGAAAGCTCTCGGAGTTTTGAATCTGGATCTGTGCTGGACGGAGCGTAGCATAGAGATATTTCAAGCTTGATATTGATATTCAATGTGCCTCTTACCATGCATTGATCTTTGAGTTTTCACCGCGTTGATTACAGACTAGAGATGTAAGTGCTGTATTATACCATTTCCAACACAAGGAATAAAACGAAAAATACCGTATAATACGGTATTATACCATTTACTACGGTATTTTATGTATAAATCGATTGTGTCTATATTTTTTAAATAAATTATCTGAGTAATCATTAAAATACTGTATACCGTGGAAATGCACAGAAATAAAACATGAAATGGTGTTTTAAATTTGTATTATTTATATATTACATAAAAGTAGTTCTGGGCGTTTCATTCAGGGACGGTTCTTCTATGAAAAACGAACGAAGTTTTGCAATTAGCCAACATTAAGTTGTTAAAAACACTTGAAACTACCACAAATGCTGAACGACTCAACGAAATGAACCATTCGCTCGTTTTTTCGGATGTGATAGGAATATACTCCATATTGAAATTGTGATAAGACCTAAATTTATATGAATTGAAAGTTTTTAGGTTTTCGTGTTTGAATTATGTGTAGGTAAGTTAAAATGACTTATTTTCAGCTGTGTAGAAATCAATTAAGATATTCTAATGGTAATAGATCAATAAGATCTAGTTTTGTTCGCTTTAGTTGACTGATGAAGGTCAAGCGTTCGTTTTATTTGTTTTGAAATCTAAAATCAATTGACAACAGAAACGCGCGCGCGTATGAATTGTTCGATGTCATTTGCAACTAAGTTCAACCAAAATGGCCGTCGTTGCTATGGTTATGCCGTATGCGTAGATTCCCCCCACTTCGATTGTAACCCAAAAATCTGTTACCTACTGTACATTCAAGGTCAATCGCCGTTCAACTTATATGCCGCGTATCGTAAACTGGTTTTTTATGCAACTATTTCATAGAACTGGTCTTTTTTTAAAAAAAATACTGTTAGGTAGGTTTCGTTGTACCCGGTAAGTATGATATCAATGCGCAGGCCAGATTGAGACGACACTACACGACGCGAAAACAGCGCGGTAGAACATGTCTTAACGTGTCGAGGGCGACGAATGCAACGATGAGCCGCGGGTGGGCTGATCACGCGGTAAATTGTACCTACTGTGCTGTACATTTAAATATTTTTAACAAACGCAATAATGAAAATTAGACGGAAATGATATATTGTAATAATATTTGTGAAGTTTAATTATTATGTAGTCATTAAATTAGAATTAGTCATTCTAAAATATAGAATACAATCGAAAGTTAAAATACATTTTATTTATTAACCTAGAACTCTTCGTAAAATAGCAGGATCTTAAAAAGTGAATCAAAAAATATAATACATAAAATACCAATAATACCGTAAGTTATAATAAAATTCCGGTTTAATACATAGCCTTTTGGTATTATACGGTATTTTTACAACTCTATTACAGACATCATTGAACATTTGCTTCTTCGTCGACATGATGAAGTCAATCTTATTTCTAGTCGCACCATCAGGGCTTTGCCAGGTCCACTTCCTACGCTCACGCTTTTTGAAGAAGGAGTTCATCATATAGAGGCCCTCCTTCTCTATAAAAGTAGCCAGTAGGTGTCCCCGAAGGTTGCGATGTCCAAATCCAAATTCCCCAGTCGCAGCTCAACAACGTCTTGTTTGCCCTTTAGCATTAAAGTCATTTTTTCGCATTATTTGATTGTGCTTTTCATTGAGGAGTTTTGCCATAATCACCACGCTTGGCATGCGGGTTGGCGATCGCAGTGTGGTTGTTGAAAGGCACAGAGAGTTTGCGTCAATTCGCGTAAACAAACTGTTTTTCTTTCTTTCTTTCTTTCTTCTAGAATGCTCTCTGGTGTGTCCCTTATTTGCCACTTACAACACCTACGGAACGGGCTAAGTTCAATACAGTGGAATACTTAATTTTTGCGGATACCATTTCCTTGATTTAATAATGCTCCCATAGACTTTAAGGGCGAGAACTCACGAAGCGGTTTTCTCTCGCTGCAGCCACGGTAGCGGGTCCGCAGCTTCTGTAAAATGCAAATATATGTGTAAAAAGTTAAATCAGTTTTCACGACGCGGTTTGGAAGCTGCCGCTCACCGGCGCCGCGGTCGCGGCCGCCGCCTCGGCGGTTTGCGCCCGCACGTTTTGCGGTCGGTTGGCGGCGACCTCGCGCTATCGGCCGACGGCTTGCGGTCGAAAATCGCAGCCGTCGTGGCGGCGGCGGCGAATCAACCGCCTCGTGAATTTTTAAATAAATAAAATAGCCGTTTCCTCTACCGTGGCGACACGCAGTGTATCACAACTTTATCGTGCCTAATTATATCTATATATATAAAAGAAAGTCGTGTTAGTTACACTATTTATAACTCGAGAAGGGCTGAACCGATTTGGCTGAAAATTGGTGGGAAAGTAGCTTAGAACCAGGAGAAGGACATAGGATAATTTTTATGCCGTTAAATAAATAAAATAAAAATTCAAAATCTGCTCATTTATTGGTAGAGTAGGTTAGAGTCGGGTAGAGTAGGGTACAGTAGGGTAGCGTATGGTAAAGTAGGATAGGGTGCAGCGGGAGCGAAGCCGCGTGCAAAAGCTAGTCTAATTATAAATAAAAGGCGAAACTGACTGACACAATGGCGTAGCTAGTTACACAGGGGCCCCGTATCAAAAGTCCCACAAGGGCTCCGTATAAAAAAAAACGGTGCTTTTTTTTACAAATGCTTTGTTTACCTCAGGGACTGCATACCGAAAAAAAATCGGTTATAAGGGTTAACGGTATGACGTCATACCTTTTTATTTTAATATCTCAAAATAACTACCTTTATTTTTCACTACCGAAAAATAACGGCACCGTTATTTTTTACGGTACCTAAACCTCTAACATTAAGGTATCCTTTGAGACCCTTACTCCCGCGCTTTTTCGTCGTGCCAATCGCAATACACTTGTCGCGGTAGCTGGCAACGTCGCATTTATCGTAGGTACTCGCACGAGAAATAATTTCGGTACCGGAATTATTTCGGTTGAGTAAAGGTTAAATAAAGGTATAGCGGTCCCTAAAAAAAAAATAGAGCTATCGTTATTTTATACCGGTAGCGTAACCGCAAATCTTAACCCGTTTCGGTCTAGTTTTAAAATAAATTGGTACCTATTTTAATACCGGTAGCGTGACCGTATACCTTAACCGGAATCGGTCCCTGGTTTATCTTACGAGACAGTTGTAGATAAAATATTGCGAATCTTTACGTCGGGGCCCCTGTAGCACGGGGCCCCCGTATCATTGATACGGCATATACAGCGGTAGCTACGTTTCTGGACTGACATATAAACTCATAATCGAAACTACTAAGAAAAATTTTGCTCAAGGTTTCGTTTTATGACGTAGGCGGGCAGAAGCAAGAAAGGGTTTTTGGTAACCTAAGTTTTAAGTTGGTGAAAATGGGGAATTTCCTTTGTATGCAATTTCACAATTTGTGTACGATATATTTGAAATAGAGCACAAATAGTAACTAACAAAAGCTTAAATAAATAATAAAGGTTAGAATTCATTATACGCTTTTAGAACTACCCCCGATAGGAAAAAATAGCGGATTTTAAAGATTGTATGTACGATTTTTAATTAAATTGAATAATGATGACTGTCACTATATTCTTGTTACTGTATAATTTTTTCGAAACTGTCCTCAAAATACTGTTTTAGGTTCGCTGTTTTTATGAAAACATTCTCGCGAACGAAGTCAGCAGCAGTGGTAGTTTTATACAATGACTAAAATTAGCTAACTAGCATTACTCCATTTGGTTAAAATTTCAAGAAGTTTTTTTTATGCATGGAACCCTAATCCTTTTTCTGAAATAAAAGTTGACTTTGTTACTTCTTATAACATCACCTGTCAGTGATAATCCCGTCAAAATTTACCCAGCCTTTTTGAAGATTAACCGAAACAAACAGACAAAAAAATTAAAAATTGTATTTTTGTTAATGTATCGAATATACTTTCATATGCATTTAGTAAAAAAAAATATATATATTTTGATTCTACAAACAGACACTTCAATTTTGTTTATGCTTACTTACATATTTAATAGACTAATACGCAGTTCATGTTCTGGCGGTCAAAAGACCCAGTTCACATGATCAGCACGATTTTTTACGGCAAACAGTTCGTATCACATGTTAATATAGAGTATGGAGACACCTCGACTGCTTTGTCAGAACATTTTATTGTTACTAAACGTGTTACTATTTACTTCCTAGACTCAAATGGCTTTGAATGGCGATCGTGACATAGCATTTCCATTTTGAGAAGCGGCTGTTTAGTGCTGGTGCATTTCAAAATGACATAAAGTTAAAACCAATGCAGTATGAAACTGTCTCATGATTATAAATAACGCAGTATTCTACCGTACTTGTTACCACTGTTCGAACGGGTCCAGTGGAAGACAATACTGCAAAATTATAGCACTAGTGACGCTTAATAGCACTAATTGTTAAATATTTTTTTACATTCAGTTATTTATCAAATAAACAAACTGTTAAATTTACTTTACTCCTGATGCTGATAGCACCATAATGTATATTCTCCCCTTACTATCCCATGCCATTACCTTTAATTCTTCTAAAATTGTATCAATTAACGTAAAATCCAATTTTATTAATTATAGTTTAATCACCGACAGGCGGCCCGGCAGCAGCTGGAGCGGCTGCCGCGGCGCGGAGGAGGCGCGGCGGGCTCGGCCGGCAGCGCGCCGCCGCCCGCGCCGCAGCCCGCCGCCGCGCAGCCCATGCCGCAGCCTGAACCCACTGACTCACAGTTTCTCCTCTCCGGCTTCCTCGGTGAGTACCGGCCCGCCGCGCCCGGCCGCCTCCCCTACGCCTCTAACGTTGCGCCGTCCGCAGGTGCCAGCGACGCGGCGGCGGGCCCCGAGGCGGAGAGCCGCGCGGCGCTGCTGCGCGGGCTGGTGCTGGCGTCGCTGGGGCGCGCGGCGCCGCGGTGGCGCGCACCCCCGGCGCCGGCCGCGCCCCCGGCGCCCGCGCCGCCGCGCGCCGCGCCCGCGCCCACGCCGCCGGCCGCCATGCTGCGCGTGAAGCCGCAGCCGCGCACCAAGGTACCGTGCCGCGCCGAGCGCGCCGAGCGCGCCGAGCGCCCGAGCGTGTGATAGTGACTGGGTGTTCCCCGCAGGAGGCGGCGGCGCGCGCGCACGCGGCGGCGCGGCAGCTGCCCGAGGGCAGGTAGGGGCGGCGCGCGGCCCGGCCGGCCCGCGGCGGGCGCTGCCTGCGCGCGGGAGCGCGGCGCCGGGAGCGGGCCGCGCCGCCCGACCCGCCCGAGCCCGGCGCGGAAGGACGTCGGTGGATGAAACTATTCGATGTTTACTCGTTAGATGTTACGGTAGTCCACGATCGCGCGGCCGGTCGCGATCGCACTTGAGGGTAAAGTTTGTGGCCGTCGATGTTGTTAGTGTTTATCCGATGTAAATATGGAGTCGCGGGGCGGTCCCGGTCGACCGGCCGGTGACGCTCCGTTACCAGGACTCGTTTCTTTGTTTTACGCTAACACTTATTAGTGGACGCTTTTGTTTGTTTTGTTGGCTTTCAAAATATCCGTGTGATTTCCTTTATCGTAGAGAATTGATAGTGATGGAATGTTTTAATCGATTTAACTACGATTAAATTTAAAAGAATAATGATATGCATAGTGCGTCGTTATTAAATTGATTATCGTACGAGAGGAGTCCTATCGAATTGCATTTGCATTAAGATTAGATAAGTTTAAATAATTCGCAAATTCGCAGATTATTCGAAATTAATTATAACTATTGACAGCGGGTCAGTCATTAAAGTTTGACGCCGTTTAGGATTGCTATTAAAATAATTATTGTATTTATCTTATAAAGTTTAGATATTGTTTTAATTTATTCAGCAACTTATTAACATATTTCACGGTAAACACTGGCTCCTCTCTAAAGTTATTATTTTTGTAAACAGTTGAAGACATACTTACCCACAAATTTTCACTAGCTACTCAAACAAAGTGCTTATTAGTTTGATTATTATACTCCAACATTACAAAATGTTTGTATGTACCCTAATTAAATTCTATAATATTAAAAATGTATTTCATTTACTAAATTATTAGCAACCATGCCCATAATTTGTTTTATTTCTTCCATGTTGCAGAACGACTGATTATTGACTACAGCTGAGGCTAATGAAACATCAAACAATGTTTATGTTCAGGAAATGTCAAGGATCCCGCCGAAAGTGTTGATCGCGGGACATGTTTTATTTATAATTAATTCATGTAGCTCTAACAATAAAGGCAGTTACAATCAAAACGGTTAAGGTTACTTTACCAAGAGAAGATACAGAAAATACCGAACATGACTAAACAAAGGTTTGGAATTAGGTATTTTCCTGTATTTGTTTTTATACAATATTTATGTTTTAAGTAAACAACAAACTTCACTAAACAGACATTTTCTGTATCTGAAAAAAAAAAAAACTAAATTGGCTACAAAAAAAAATCAAATATAAAAGAAATATAAGTAATATAAGGTGTATAAGTGCTGATCCTTTCTTTAAAACCGAGAGCATACCAGGCTCTCGGTTTTAAAGAAAGGATCAGCCTTAAATTTAATTTAATAAGCAGAGTTAAAACCAAGTTATCACTTTTTTGGGATTTTACCTTTAAGTCAGTTATTACCAATCTGTGATTGTATGACGCAGTATGACTATTGTTTGAGGCAGCTCCGATGTGCAGTACAATTGCGCACTCCAAATCACAGATTAGGAAGACGATACTATCAGAATGTATGAAATTTTGTGAGGTGAATCGGCTTTGATACAGCCCATGGTCTGGAGCGAACAGGAGTGACAGGTGGTCGCCGCCTTTTGTGAAGCAGTAATGCTAACAAAGCTTATTCGCTGTCAGAAACTTGTCGCGATTGGTTGTCTCAGAAATACGTGAAATATTACAAATTATGCCTTGTTGTGCGGTTTAGACCTCCGAAAACGAAAGCAGAAAAAAAAATCTATCTTGTAGAGGTATATATATCGTATCATCGGTAAATACTAAAGTTTGTTAATTTTTAATATATTTGATTTTAATGATAATACCACCACATCTTATGTTTAAAAAAAAACAAACTTATACAAAGTTTAAATGCAATCGGTCGTTATCTGGAAAATCATAACATAACTTCTAGTAACTTCGACGCTACTCAAATATGGATGGGACACATCCACCTTTTAACCGCCTAGGTCGAATATATCCGACCAAAACTCTAGCGTATATTCCGCCAGGGCCGCACATCCACGAACAAGTACTCCATCTCGTGAGCATTTCTGTCGCCTATAAGGTTTGAAGAGCTAAACGAGATTCGAGCCGAGTCGCGAACATACGACGCTGGCGAATAAGACATGAAAACACTCGTCGGACCAATTCGATGCAAGCGGTTAAAGGGTTAAAATAGGTCGGTATCAATAATTTTTATTTATTAATAACTCTTCATTTCATGGCTGGCACCATCATCCAGAAAATTTATGTCGGACGGTTCTTGTATATAATTTATAAATATTAAACTAAGATTATACAGAAACCTCGAGGTTTTAGCAACACGTAGCCTGCATCCGTCCGAAGTAGATGCGAAGTATATAATATTATAATCGGAAAGTTTGTATGTTTCTTACTTCACGACAAAATACTGAACGGGTTTTAACGAAACTTGGTACATGGGTGATGTGGTCCACTTTCCACTTTCGTGATGTGGTCCATTATGAAAGTTTATTCCCTCGGGATAATTTTCTACTTTCACGCGGGTGAAGTCGCGCAGCTAATAGTTAGGTAATGAAAATAATATTACATATTATTAACCGTAATACATTAACTTCTGGATAGACCTCAACGACAGTAAAATTTACTTATGTACCTATTTGTAAGTATATGCTTATGCCTATTTAAATTTTTCAGTTTTGAAGTATTTAAATACTCTTTTGAAAAAAGATAATATCATCGCTAAAATAATGCGCCAGTTTATTGGGTCGTCAATATTCGAAAAGATAACCTATCATCAACTAGGGGAATTTCCTACGTCTAATCATAGTGCCGACTTAATGAAAGCTATTACGGCAAAATATATTAATATACACTTTCATCACTTATTCAATTTAAACTATCAGAACAGCAATTATTAAATAAATATGTGTTATTTGAAAGTCAGTAAATATTTTAGTAGTATCTGTTATCGTTTCATTTTCGCTAGCATGTTAGTAACTTCACCCGCGTACTTGATTATACTAAAATAAGATTACCCCATCCCACATACAAAAAGATAATCAACCTTTTCCATTACTAAGCATTTGTTCATAAATGTTTACATTGCTCACCCGTAATAAAATACGTAACATCAATATTAAAATATCGATACATGGCTACATCTCTAAGTGAGTAGCAAAATAGTTTATATTTGTGTTCATGTGCATGCGAATATGACATCTATCTCAAAGGTTATAACGTTCTCATGAATTTTTTACAGCGCCATCTAGCGTTGAGTAGCTGAACTCGTTGTAAATTGGTCTACATAGAAAGACTGTTGTTCGCGTCATGTCAAATAATAACAACTTTCAGCCATTGAAATAAGACTTAATCTTTGAAATCAATAAGAAGATGATTTGTAAAAGTGGTGTCCGTAATTTGTAGTCAATCATATCACTGTTTTTTAGGAGTGTAATAGACGATTTGATATGCAAATGTGTGAGTTTGGCGACACTGGTTCCCGTGCTCAGCCAGTGTAGGGGCACTTCTACCTGTATTCTCTGTTCTGTGAGCAAAACTGTAGGGACCCAGCAGGGTCGAAGCCTACTGAGGCCATGGATTGTGCGAAATAGAACCCCGTGTCCTGGAACGAAGGCAAAGAAGGAACAGGAGTGGGTTTTAGTCAGTAAAAGTCTGACACGCCCTTCCGCTTCGCCCGACGGGAGATGTCATTGGATGATTTCCCACATAGAATAAGTAGACAATATAGGATATTTTTGTTATTTATATTTAATAAAAAAAAAACTGATTCTTTCTGTCTGTGTTATTAATATTTTTTTCAATGTGTTTCTTTTTTTTAATTTTAATTAGTCATAATTAATAATTACTTTTATAAAAACAGGTTAATGCAATTGTTTATTTTCTGCTAAACTATTGTGTACGCACCTGTACGAAACCATTCAACATAATAACGATATAATACTGGAAATTTTAGAATGCTTGGTCTTTGTACTGCACGGCCGCTTTTTTGTACCCATTCCAACTTGTCGGTTTATCCATGTTCTGTAATTGTTGTGGTATTTTTATTTATATCTCTTTAATTATTTTGTGTAATTAGCTGAAATTTCATATACGAGTTGCATTAATACACTAATTATTGAAATATGTTTTATTTTGCTTTACCAGTAAAAAGTCCTATAAAACACCCCTTCAAAACTTCTGTATTAGATTCATATTTGGATTGCGCAAATTTATCATATTTCTGAATTCCGTAATAAGCTCAAGTGGCTGCCAATCCGTCTTCGCCGGAATGCCCATATTTTATCATTGCTTTACAGTGTCCTGTTTATTCGTACTACCCTCTCTTATATCAAAGAACGTTTTAAGTTCCTTTATGACACACATTCAAGACACTTCAGATCATCGGAGAATTTAAAACTTTTGATGCCCTCGCATTCTACTAAGTTTTGCGACAAGTCGTTTGCGATCCAGGCGGTGTGTTTGTGGAACGCGTTGCCATTACCCCTTAGGCAAGCTCAGTCACTAGGTTCATTTAAAAATCTAGTTAAAAACAATTTCATCCATCCTGGTTCTACTTAATTTATTTCTTACACCAACCGTACTTTATTCTTTTCTCTGTAATGTAACTTTTTTTTTTAATGAAGTTGTGTAACTTATTGCAATATGTATGTACATATATCTATACATATATATATATTATCTATATATATATGTTATATATATTAGTTTTATAATTATTTTATATATTTGCTTATTTATAGTGTATTATTTGGTACTTTATTAGCAGTACACCACAGACTACCCCCTGTAATTTTTTAAGTCCTTACGATCCATCCTAAGGTTGTCTGGAAGATATCGCTATCAGCGATAAGACCACCATTGTACCCGTACATTTAGATTAATGTACAGTTTGTGTAACTTTTTGGTGTACAATAAAGTTTTATTCTATTCTATTCTATAATCGGATGTCATAAAATACAGTGGTCTAGTCATAGTAACTAAAGTCATTGCTCAGTAATTACTCAACGCACATACAAGACATGAAACTTTGCAGGACATTGTAGAGTCTGACAAGTTTTAGATACACGCAAAAAGTTAGACTCAAGTTCCTATTTAAAGAGCTTTGACCTAATAACCTTATTTTACGTTTACCTACTTGTATATCTTCTGAACGGTACTTATGTTTTTTTTTTCAAATTCTGTTTTTACACACATTACACACAAATTCAAAGTAACGTGTATAAAAAATTACAACTTTGTACTAAAGCGTTTCATATGATTTTCATTAAATTGGCAAACGTCACCGCCAAGACATACAAATTTCATTTATACATACACATTTACCTCTCATTACATGGGCACGCCACGATCGAGGCGGTAAGGCCCCTCTTTGAGGCGTGGCTGGAAAGGCCCCACGGCGTCGTCACCTTCCGCTTGGCGCAGGTACTAACCGAACACGGCAAGTTTGGACCGTACCTGTACAAGATTCGTGCGGAGACGACGCCCGGATGTCGCCACTGTGCGGAGCGTCCGGAGGACACGGTGGAGCACACAGTCGAGGTGTGCCCCGCTTGGGAAGAGCATCGCCGTGTCCTTGTGGGGACGATCGGCGGCAGCGATCTCTCGCGCCGGGGTTTGGTTCAAGCCATGCTCCGGAGCGAGGTGGAGTGGCAGGTGGTCGCCTCCTTCTGCGAAGCAGTAATGCTAGCAAAGGAGGAGGCCGACCGCATCAGGCAACGGTGTACACGCCACCGCCGCCGCCGGGATTCCGATCTCGATTTCCGGCCACCGTAGGCTCGCGGGCGGCGGGCAATGGGTAGCTCGCTGTCCGTCCGTCCGGTAACATACCGGTCCGAGCTCAAGTCGTTTACGGCGCGCACTGTTCCCGTGCGCCTCAAAGAGTTGTCAGCAAACTGTAGGGGCCCAACAGGGCCGAAGCCTACTGGGGTCAAAGGGTATGTGAAAATGGCACCCGGGGCCCTGGGACCAAGGCAAAGAATGGAACGGGGTAGGTTTTTAGTCAGTAAGAGTCTGACACTACTTCTCGCTCCACCCAAGGGCGGGATTTGTCATTGGATGATTTTACCTACCATAAAAAAAACCTCTCATTACATACACAATAATTATTGTATGTGCCTATTTGTTTTCTTGTATGTCCATAGAAAAAAAAATGCCGCTGGGAATACGTAGTCCTGGCGGAAATAGAGATGGGTTTTCTACCCGGTAAATACCCAATCTACCGAAATGCAGGGTTTTTACCCGGGTAAATACCCAAATGGTGGGTATTTACTTTTTACACTTTAAAGACATTCTCGCAACGAAAACGTCATCGCTATCAAGGGTTTATAGTAAGGCCCCAGGTCCTACAGTATATAGTACGAACAATAGCAAGTCCGCTTACGCAAGTTGCCAAATTTCTTAAAAAAAATAAAACATTTTGTACAGAATTCAATATCAATTCAAGATTTTTACAATCATACACACAAATTACAATACGACATCATCATCATCATTTCAGCCCAAAGACGTCCACTGTTAGATATAGGCCTCCCCCAAATGTCACTACAATGAACGGCCCTGTGCGTCTCGCATCTATCGGATTTCCGCAATCTTTCTTAGGTCATAAGTCCACCTTGTCTTAAGGCCTTCCAAAGCTGCGTCTTCCGGTACGCAAGCAATTTGCCCTGCCCATTGCCACATTAAGTCGGCGATTCTTTGTGCTATGTCGGCAACCTTGGTTCTCCTGCGGATATCTTCATTTCTGATTCACGATCACGCAAGGAAAACGAACCCCGAGCATAGCTCTTTCCATTGCCCTTTGGGTGACTTTAAACTTTCTGATGAGGCCCATTATAAGCGACCACGTTTCAGAGCCATATGAATCATCACTAACAAAACGCACTGGTCTTAGAATTTTGTCTTCAGACACTCTTATGTTAGATTAGAAGATACCGCACAGCTTTTCAAACGCCGCCCAGCCGAGTCGGATACGACGGTTGACTTCATACGATTATACGACAAGTACACACTAATGAAACATTGTACAAAGGCGGACCTAATGCCTAAAGGAAAATACCAAATGCTAAATGTGCCAAGTGGCATAGGATAGCATCAGCCGTATACTGTTCTCACCGCCCGAGTCCCACTCAGGCCTCCTCTCCAGAAGAGGGAATGGACTATAATCCACCATGAGGGCCCAATGCGGGTTGGTGGATGTCACATGTCTTCGAGTTCGAATGTTTGGTTTTAAGACATGCCGGTTTCCTCACAAAGTGTTTTTTTCACCATTGTGAGAGTAGGGGTTGTAAGTCGGGGCTGTTACCACTTGGCCACCACTGCTCTCTACAAAGTGCCAAGTGCCTGACTATGCCAAGTCACTGCAAAGTGAAAAAAATAAAGTGCGAAATGAAGAGGTGTGTCAAGTGATAAATGATTTGTGGCGGTGAGTGGAGGTGAGCACCAACACTTTTCCGTTCTAGTACGACAAACAGTAAATTGCGGGGCGGTGTCTTTGAGTAGGTATGTTCAAAAAAAATTATTAATCTAGTCAAACATAAAATATGGGTCTATTTAGTCGAATTTTAGCTCCCTTAGATAGTTATCTATCTAAGCGCCTAAGTTTTCTATCGAACTTTAGTTCGCTTAGATAGTTTTAAATCTATGCAAACTAAAATTCGACTAAATCTTATTCTTCTATTGATTTATTTCTAAACATTGAGTAAATTTAATGTTACTCAATGTTTAGAAATAAATCAATTACTGTTTATTGTTTTTACCCATGCTTTTTTGTATTTACCGGGTAAAAACCGCTCATTCACTCACTATCATCAGTGAACCTTCACGTGTCGGTTACACTATAATCGATCATGATAATTGAAAAGAATTTTGCTGAAGAGGAAACAGACTATTAGCAACCTAGGCTCTTATTCTTTGCCTGTGGAAGTTTGGTCAGCAGTGAAAAGGCTGCAAAAAGAAATCACAATATTTTCCAAATAATCAATTTTTTTAAGATAGAGTACCAAAACTAAAGAGCTGTAATAAAATAATTGTACATTGTGTGTGATACAAGTGTGTAATGTAGGTAGAGGGTTACCGTCGAGGCGGTATTATGACCTGAGCCGTGGCGAGGGTCTTAAGGGCCGGTTCTAGTCACTGATTTTTTTGTATGAACTTTGCTCGAGACTTTGATTATATACCTGACAGGTATATAATCAAAGGCTCGAGATTATGTCGTCTTCGCGGCCCCAAAACAGCAGTTTTATTTCTATATTAAAAAAAAAAACAACAACTATTCAAGATTTTTGTTCTTGCGAAGCACTTTTAAATAACAAGCTTTATTTTATTTTTTTGTAACTTTCAAATAGTTCCGTAACGTAATCTCGTAGATAAATTCGTTTGAAATCGTAAATTAGGGTCAGACACGCGATTCTTTTTTTTTTATCGAGCCAACTAATTTATATCGTGTTTTCATTTTTGCCAAGCCCTTGGCCATATAGTCAATTTTAATAAAATAAATTTTCATTCTAATATTACAACGGTAAAACTAGTAAATTTTTTTCATAACATGGCCAACATGGCGATAAAAAATTAAGTTTGTTGCCTATGAGCACGCGCTCAGGCAATGGCTACATGGTCTTTTGATCATATTGCCTAATCGTCGTTTGTTTTCTTGTGTGAAAAGTTTTTACTAGTGACAATAGAATATGGATGTAATTTATAATATAGAAAATAGAATTCCTAGAATTCGAATTTCTAGTATTTGATTTTATTTAATTAATACAACCCATGAATTTTTTTGAAAAAATTACGCCAAAAACCGCGCACATCTTTAAATAACGGCCATAGACCACAAAGATTTTTTTTTTTCGTGTTCAAAATTTGTTTTGTGAACAAACAGGTTGAACAAAAAGGTTATAGCTACTTATATAGCACTAGTGCGTAATGGTAATCAAAATGTCACAGTTTGGTAACAGGTGCCATTATATACCTAAGTGTTGTGCAATAAGAGCCACTTTCTGAGCAAGTGTATTGAAAAATACATCTACTTACCTGGATTCCTCCTTCCTTGGGTATATCGTATCGTTGGTTATGAAGAGTTCTGCTTCGATTATGATTCTCTTTTTATTCTCCTTTCTCAACCTGTTTGAATTATAGCAACATGAGTATTTCTAGGCATACAGGCTACCGCAGAGAGACGCCCGCCTTACGTCACCTGCCCGTCCTGTTTTTGTCATAGCTGTAAATGATAAACACACATATATAGCTCAGCTACTTATTTACATCATCATGGTTCCTACCACTCTCACTTGAGAGGATCAAGGGAACAGTCATAAAGCATCAATAAGCCCATCGAACCCAGCGATACACACCAGGACCATTATACGATCATTCCCATCGTTGATTATAATCTAACCCAAGCATTCTGGTTCATAATTTGGTGATCACCATAAGAACCCACACCTGGCCGTACAGCGAGGATCATAATATCATAGTCAACGAAGACGCCAGCTACTCCCGGCCCCAGAAAACCCAAAGATACTCAACTTAGGTGGAGCGCCGACCGTAGATTCACTCGACAAATAGCGACACGTGCGCCGCTGAAATTTTTCGCGGTTACGGAACTATAGAGTAAACTAGAAGGACAATCTATGGCATAGTGTTGCTATTATACATAAAAGTGACAGATAACCTTACGTAATTAATAATTCGTGCTTGACACGACGGTATCAGCCGTAGGTTTTAGGGTAGAGATATACTTGCAAATATCAATACAAGGCTTGCAAGTACGAGTTATACTTGAAAGTATTTTGAACCAAATGCGTATTTCAGTCTACTTTTCGCCATGAGATCCCGCCGGAACTCTGTCCGCCATGCCTTGACTTGTCGTGGCTGCGGAATTTCGCCCAGGACTTCTGCACATGTGGCTTCCCTGGCAGCTCATTAATTGCATCATTGTCTACTTATCCATATCATTGTTTTAACTTCATAATGTATATACTGATACTTTCTTTTTTTTCTCTTTCTCTCCTGTGACATTATTTATGCAATGTTTTTTTTATACTATTGAAAACAGTCGTTTCAAATTCAATATTAAGTTATTATTGTTTATATCTATAATTTATTGATAGGTTTATTTTTATTTTTGTATAGCTTTTCTTTGTAATGTGAATGTGAGAACACTGTAGACTCCGCAAATTCAAGTACTTTAATTTTTATTGCTTTTGGGTACAAAGCTGACCGGTCTACATTGTCCTCTCATAGAAGGAAATATTGTAGGAACAATCAGGTTTTAAAAAGAGTAACCATGGAGTTTCTTGCCGGTTCTTCTCCATAGGAAATGACCAATTGGAACCGTGCGCTAGCTGCTGACGTTTTATAAGTGCTCATGTAGGCCTATGTGAAATAAAAATATTTGAGTTTGAGTTGGTTATCGAAATCAAATCAAAATCTATTGCACATTATGCGATCAATGTCACCCTTACATATTTTGAGGTAACGTAAAGACTAATTTTCCGTGATTATGCGTTGATTTATTTTGGTTTTAATATATTGTATAAATATCTAATCTTTTCGTTCAGAGATGCTAACTTGACCTTGGTGACAAGTGCGCGCGTCTTCGTATCACCATATGTATCAGTGAGTAGAATTTGCCGACTTTTTGTGTGTGTTAGTTTAGAGTGGAATAGACTTTAAAGACTGAGACTGCCATGTTATGTCTCTGCACCACCCTAAGGTCGGCTGGTAGAAAATGCCTAAGGCATTAAGTCCGCCTTTGCACACTGTATTTTTAGTGCATAAAGTTATAAATAAATAAATAAATAAAAATAAAGATACTAAATGTAAATAGTTACAGTACGGCCGACGGATCTTGGCGCGCCCGAACTTTGCACACAAGGCTGCGCACAAACGTTTTTTAGGAACAAAATGGTGGCATGAGGCGACGTTCGCGGGGACGGAGATGTAGGCTAGAGATTGAATACTATGAAAACACAATCGATGGTTTATCAAATCAAATATCGCAATCGGTTTTTATCGATTTGGAATTTATTGATTTTTGTTTTTAGATATTGAACGAATAGATATACAAACATAGTGAATTCTCTTGTTAGTAAAAAAAATTGTAACTTTAATAATTATAATAAAAAAAATATTAGTTAAAATGCATGATTTAGTTAAGTATCAGTTACAAGGGCGTTACCAAGGGGGAGCAGGGGGGCCGTAGACCCCTCCCCCTCGAGAATAGAGAAAAAAAATTGTATTTATTTTTTATCTACTCTGCCACATTCGAAACATTTTTTAACCTCTTGTACCAGTAAACTTGTCATTTAAAAAACTCGATTAATTAAAAGAAACATTTTAACAAGTAAAACGCGCCTTCAAAGGAGCTTTGGACTTTGGTTTTGGTGGTTTTCGTTTCACTGGCCGGAACTAAGAAAGGTGTGGGCAGGCAATATGGCGCCCCACGCTTTTTTTGGTGTCGCGAACTTAGCACTTTCAGTGCTCGATTTAGCACTTTTATGCTAAGAATATTGGTGAATTTTAGATTACAGTACCCTTGGACATTTTAGTGGGTATTCCACCAACTTTAGAACTAAAATGTTGAAGTTTATACTTGTTTTACAGCTTCAAACGCTCTCGACTGTAACTACAATTCATACTTTTGCCATGGTGACCTGAAATACAGGCCTTGAGCCTAGTTTAGGGACCAGTCTCCCATAATGTAATGCCCATCCTATATATTACCATAGAAATAAGGCTAGAATAGTAATTAAGAGTTATATCGTGGAGAAAAAAAAATTTTGAAAACTTTTATTATTATTCTCTATACTTCCAATAGCCCCCCCCCCCCCCTTGGTCATCGGCTGGCGACGCCCTTGATCAGTTACCTGTCGGCAACTACTAGAATAACGACTATTTGGAAATATTTTAAACCTCCTTAAAAAATTTAATATAAATATATTTTTATAACTGAACTGAACAATACTCGATTAAACAACACACTAAGGGCTGATTTTCATTCAATATAAAAACTTAGTTCTACTAAACTGAGCTCAGCGTAATCTAGTTTAAGACCCGTATCGTAAACATGAATGACAACAAAAGAATTGAAACTGAGTTTAGCGTAAACTAGGTTTAATTCATAGCGGTGAAACGCAAAATGAAGCTATAAACTCGATTAGGCGCACAAACTGCGTTTTCTTTTGTATAATCGCGATTAGTTTACTGGTGAATTAATTGGCCCTTACGTATTGGACATCCCTTTTTGGTTATTTCGTAAAGGTTCGTGAATATTTGGCAATGCTCGGTACAATAATGTGTTCTCTGTCATACTTCAGCATTCCTGTCGGCTATCTCTGTCTTGAGTACACGCGGTTAAAAAAACTTTTTTTGATTGTTCATGTAGATAATTGTTTCGTTGATAGTTGTTTTTATTATTAAGATTCTTCTATTACCTTATTAAGATTTCTGTTGGTCTAATGGACACACGGTTATAGTTAAGGGTTAAATAATAGGAGTACCTAAACATGTATAAGTATATAAAAAGTTAGTACAAATATTAGAAAACCTATTCGTATTGCCGTAAAAAAAAATTATACCACTAAAAAATTATTTTACGAGTGTGCATGCGCAGAGCTTAACAAGATCCGTCGGTCGTACTGTAAAGGATCTAGACGGATCTTGGCGCGTCTGAAGTTAGGCTCTGCGAACTTTAGCGCTTGTGCACTCGTAAAACAATAAATGGTTTTAAAAAATAAATGGGAATAGCAGTTGTTATTGCTGTTAACAACTGTTATTGGCATTTATTTCTATAAATCATTTATTTGGCTCGCTTATTTTGAGCGCTAAAGTTCGCAGAGCCTAACTTCAGTCGCGCCAAGATCCGTCGGCCGTACTGTACACCACTCAATATTTAGACCGGTTTTGTCGACGTCGCGTAGTGTAATAAGGGTTAGACTGTCTTACTCGGAAGTAAATTATAAGACAGTCTGTGTTACTTGTGCAGAATATCGAGTGGTGTAATAGACGCTTTACACCACTCGATATTCAGACTGGTTTTGTCGACTTCGCATAGTGTAATAAGGGCCAGACTGTCTTACTCGGAAGTAAACTTTCTATTTGAAGAATAGTCATTTTTTTTTTTGTGAGGGAGATCATCTACCAAAAAGTACCAAATCTAAACTAGAGATTTATTATGGGACGGAAAGGTACCAACTTAATTTAAATATAGGGTGTCTCAGTAAGAGTTCACTTTAAGACAGTCTGTGTAACTAGTGCGGAATATCGAGTGGTGTAATAGATGCAAATGTACATATTAAGATTTTTGGTTCAGACTTTATTTTAATTGGTTTGTAATGAAATTCACAAACAGGGCAAAACGAAATGTATACCTACTACGTGGCAAATAAGTTGAACCAAAATGCTGTCGTTGCTATGGTTACGCGCAGCCCACACTTTGATTTAGACCCGAAAATTCGATATTTACCTACTGTGCATTCAAGATCGATCGCCATTTTGGTTCAACTTATGTGCCATATATTGTGTGGAACGAATTGGTGATGTTAAGTGCTACAGACATCGGATATCTAAACTCGGATATTGAAATCGGAGTTTTTTTTATTTATGATTTTGAACGCAAACGGATATATATATCCTCATGTCTAGTTGTCTACAACACTTGCCCCGCGTTCCGAATTGCGCCAAAAGCGGTTATAGCGCGAATCCGACCAAATTTAATAGTCACAAAATATATCTATCAAGGAAAAATTATGACGTTGCGCGTTGGTTAGATTCGCGCTATATTCACTTTTGATGCAATTCGGAACGATTCATTTGTCAGTCAATAATAGTCAATATTATCTTAAAATACGATCGTTCGTAGTGCTTATATATTTTTCTTTGCGTATCGTATTACAGTATCTCTGTGTAATCTGTGACAGTATCTCTCTTTAATCTGTGATCAAAGAGTATAGAATAATAAATAACCAAAGAGAATACTAAACGTAGTGCTTATATTCATCTCTCTGTAATCTGTGTTATATTCTCTTCTTTGCTTGCATTTAAACGTAGTGCTTATATTCTCTTTGCTTGCATTCTCCAAAGAGTATGTGAGCAGTCTGGCGAAACTCCCTAAGAAAAAAATGATCTTCGCCAAATGTATGAAACGCGTACTAATTTTAATGGCGGCCAAAATGGCGGCTATCGCTGTCTCGCTTTAACATCTATTCGACTCTGTCGCAGCTATCCATCCGCCATATTTATCTTTTACTTCTCAAGAGGTGAATTGTAAACAAAGTTTAATTTTTGTATTTAATATGTGTTTCGTGAATTTTAAGCAAAAATTCCTATTAATAGGACGTTTACGTGTACCCATGTGAAGCAATCTGTTGATATGCACTATAAAATCTGTGAAATATGTGGTTTACGAGCCAGCCGGTCGGACGGTCAAAAGCCAATGTTCATGGCTAAATATCCATTACATTAAGAGAGGTAAGCGTAAATAAACGTTCATTTTGTGTGCATCTGGATTGAGGGCCCATTTTTTAAATCCTTACGAAACGAAATAAAATTTACAGGGAATTTAGTTAAAAATTAGTAAAACGTAAAGCAATGACTCATAAATTTCTTAAACGTAAATTAAAAATGTTATGATTAAATAACGTGGGCCCTCAATCCAGACGCTTGCATAATGACGCATAGTCTAAATCTCGGAAAGTACTATGTCTGGGTTAATAATTTTTATTTAGGAATTTAGTTAAGAATTTCTTAAATATTTTAAGAAATTCTCAAATCTGTAGAGTATCACATTACAGATTTATGGCGATTTATCTTGGGCCCTCAATTCAGATATGTCATTTTTAAAGAATCTGCAAAAACTTAATTTATTTGACGAAATCCATCATACGACTTTAATAATATTTTAGTTAGATATCTCTATGAATTAGTAAATAAGAAATAATGACCCAAAAGTCAATCGATAAAAAGTAAATGAGAGTTGAATTTTACTGAAATGTCTGAACTGAGGGCCCAAGATTTTCGGCTTTATTAACTAGTCTTTACCTCATAGTTTAAAGCAAAGAAGATTGAGGTTTTTAACTATTTCTTAACTAAATCCTGACGTGTCGTCCGTTCTTCTAAATGCTATATTATAAAAGAAAACCGATTTTTAATTTTGTATGGGAGAAAATTTTGTAGGGTGACCATACTGTTCATCATATCTATACATTTTGTAAAGCGTAGACTAAAATTCTTATATTTGCAGATAAAAGTATTCAATATCTACGATGATCTTATTTGTTTTTGTATTGTCCTAGATGCCTAAAGCAAATAAATATAAAAGTTAATTTATTTAGCTTCAATAATATCATAATATGTTTGTAAAAAATGAAAGATAAATTAACCAACCAGTACCTAGCATGTTTTAAGTAGTCATCGTATCTATGGACAAGATCTGGAGCACCAGCAATGTCGCAATCCGAAAATCAATCAAATTAATTTCAGTAAATAAAACACGTTCGATATAAATCTAAGAAAACAATTTACTTAATACATAAATTTAACTTAAAAATAGTCTAAACAAGTTTTTACGATTTAGTACTATTTACTTACATTCTTTTTACAACAACTATTCAAACAAATAGTTTGAATCTATACATCAATAAATTTAAATAATATTACTAAATACATTTAAATATCAAAATAACTTTTGTCATATATATATCACAAATGTTATTTTGATATTATAAATAGAAATTACAATTTTATTATAATATAACATTTGTTATTTGACATTTGTTTTTTTAATATAACATATTTTGTAATATCAAAATAACGATTGTCTGGTAGAAATTGCCCTGTGCATGTATACATCATTTATGCCAATAAAGATTATTATTTCCTTTTATTTTTTGTATATACATATGAATTACATTTTTAAATATTTTTTTTATAGAAGATTATACAAAAAGAAAAAAAAAACATTTAAAAATATAAAAAAATAGTAGCCCACCGGCATCGGGAACAGGGTCCAAGCTACCGGTGGTCAGGGCTCCTGAGAGAGAAACCTCCGAACAATGCGCGCCGTGTCCAGGAGTACTGCCTTCTGAATCAGACCCTTGATCCAACTGCCTAACGAGAGCCTCCGCAGATGTTGGTCGAGGCTCTTGGCTATTAAGCCATTGGCCGTCACGACTATCGGCACAATGACTGCTGTGTCCACTTCCCACATGTCGACAACCTCGCGAGCTAAGTCAAGATACTTAGTTTGTTTATCCTTCTCAGCTTTCACGAGGTTCTCGTCATGAGGGACCGCTATATCAATAATCATTGTGCGATGCTCTAGTCGATGTATCACTACTATATCAGGCTTATTGGCATCAATAGTCCTGTCAGTGATGATAGATCGATCCCAATACAATGAGATATTGTCATTGTCGAGAACTGGGTCGGGCACATACCTATAGTACGGTACTTCTGATTCCACAAGATTGTATTTAAGAGCAAGTTGCTGGTGGATAATCCTGGCTACGAGGTTGTGCCTATGTAAATAGTCTCCGTTAGCTAGATGAGAACATCCAGAAATAATGTGTCGGATTGATTCCCCGGGCCGGTGGCACGCCCGACAGATGTCTTCACAATTTATTTCCGGTAGTTGTTCGTCATCATAACTTCGTCCATTATCGCAAAGACAAAACCTTCGGTTTCCCCGAAGAGGTCACCAAAACGGAGCTAAGATACGGACGCTAATAGGTCTACAGAGGGCCCACGTAAGGCCCGGTAAAAGCGTCCGTGAAGCTCCTTGCTCTGCCATACTTTTCTGCGGTCATTAGTATCCAGTACTATAGGTTTGCGCCAGTTCTCGTTAGCTAAGGAGAGCGGAGTGAGGCCCTTGTCCACCGCTACCACATCTCGGTGCATGCCCACGTCGGTTTCTAGGAAGTATTTCCTGAGACTGTACACCTCGCGGTTGTGTAGGGCCTTAGCATTTAAGAAGCCGCGACCCCCGCACTTCCGCGGGATATAGTCTCATCACCGATGACCGTGGGTGATGCATCCGATTTGCGGTAAGCAGTGTGCGGACCCTCCTATCCAAGGCGTCAAGTTCTGTCTGAGTCCATTTGAGTATGCCGAAAGAGTACATCAACAGCGGCATGACCCAACCGTTGAAAGCGCGCACCTTGTTCCCGGCTGATAAAAGACTATTATTATTATTATGATCTTTATTCCATAAAATATATATTTGCTATATTTTTAAATATTAAATAAAACATTTAAAATATGAAAAAGGAGTCCCACCGGTATCGGAAACAGGGTCCAAGCTGCCGGCGGTCAGGGCTCCAGAGAAAGGAACTTTCTGACTATACGAGCCGTGTCCAGAAGTACCGCTCTCTGTATCAAGCCCTTGATCCAGCCACCTAACGAGAGCCTCCTAAGGTGTTGGTCGAGGCTCTTGACTATTAAGCCATTGGCTGAAACGACTATCGGTACAATGATCGCCGAATCCACTTCCCACATGTCGACAACCTTGCGAGCCAAGTTAATGTTCTTAATTTGTTTGTTTTTCTCGGCTTTCACGAGGTTCTCGTCATGTGGAACAGATATGTCCACAATCATTGCACGCCTCTCGCTTCGGTCAACCACCACTATATCAGGCTTATAAGCTACAATAGCCCTGTCAGTGATGATGGACCGATCCCAGTACAATGTGATATGACCATTATCAGGAACTGGGTCGGGCTTATACCTCTAGTACGGCACTTCCAACCCCACAAGAGAGTATTTCAGAGAAAGTTGCTGATGGACACTCTCCGTTAGCAAGACGAGAACAACCAGAGATTTATTATTATTATTGCCCTGTGCAATAAGACCGCCTATTGTAAACTTATTATTTTATAAATGTTTGTCTTATAATAAGTTAAGGGTGTTGAATAAAGAAATAAATAAACATTTTATTTATTACTAAATGAAAGTTACCTATAACAAAATGCATTTTTTTATATTTATCCATCCTATGTCTTTTCGACAGACAGACGTCTGTTTGTTCCGACTAATCTCCGAAACAGCTTTTCCGATTTTCGTAGGACTTTCATTGACGGATAGCTAATATTAAAAGCAGTAACGTAAGTAAGGCTACTCTTCATATTCCCGCCGGAACAGTATTTCACAATATGGGATACGTCTTTGAAACGGTTGATTGTAATTTGACGGGACTTAACGTTATTACACCAAAATAGCAGTATAAAATACTGCTATATTACATAATTTAGGACAATGCAAAGATAGTGATAAATCTGCAAAAGCTACGACTGTCGAACCGAAAACACGCCATGTTTTATTTACCGATGTTATTGACACAACTGCTATTATGATATTCAAAAAGAAATTTTTGGAGACGAAATGGTGGAAGAAAAATTAAATATAATCGAAAGCATTGAATACGAAATGGTTCGACCATTTAGTTGAATCTAACAAAAAACAGCTTATTATTGAGAATCCAAAATTCATATTATTATCCACCCTCTGTATCTACATTAAAAAGTATTACATCAACTGTCGCTATGTTAAAATTTATTGTGTTCTTCTTCAAACGATACAGAGACCGTAACATTCCAGTGACTTTTTGACTAACATTTGTGATCTGCTTCCGCCAATCAAGACAAGCATCGACATGCAGACCAAGATCCTTGACCTCAGAGCCAAACACTGTGTTGTTGAAGATTACGGGTGGTACGGCTAGTCCATACAGCTTTCTCTGACTATGGGGGCTCCCAACTATAATAGCCTGACACTTGGTAGGATTAACCGCCACCCCTAAACTATCGAACCAGTTTATAATAACTTGTGAATTTAGATTTAGCTCTTCGATCGCATCCGATATGTTGTCCACACCTGACTGACAGTACAGCTGCAAATCATCAGCATAAAGATGATACGCACACTGATGCTTAGTAGTTATAAAGTTTATAAAAACAGAGAACAAAAGAGGAGATAAAATACCTCCTTGATCCCCGCCAGCTGACAGGTCGCACCACCCTGATGCAGAGTCTCCAGCATGAACTGACTGCTGACGCCCCCGAAGATAAGAGGAAAACCATTCCAGTACCTCATTAGAGACCATAAGATTAGAAAGGGTAGAAAGGGTAGACAAGAGGACTTCGTGACTGACGGTATTAAAAGCGTTGGAGAAGTCAATTAACACTAAAGTAGTAACTTTAGTGTCTTCCATTCCACGCCTTATATCGTCAGTCACTTTAAGGAGAGCTGTCACAGTACTGTGCCCGGGCCTGAAACCAACAATTGGGCCTGACAATTTTATGTCATTTCTTTCCCTCAGGAGCATGTTCGATACAATAATTACTATCAAACACGTTTTTTTTATTGATATAAACTAGTGCTTGACTGCGATCCCACCTGGTAGCAAGTAGTGACGCAATCGTTGATGGTGAGGCGCACTAGTTTATTGAGAGCCTATTCACTCTAGCCTTCAAGACATCTAAACTATAATCGGAAGGGAAGACCGCAGCAGGCAAATTGTTCCAGTCCCTCGATGTAGGTGGTATAAACGAGGAAGCAAAACGCTTAGTCCGGACCGTAGAGGTTTCAACAACGTAAGGATGAATACTCGTCATTCGTCATACGTCGAACTTAACATAATTACCGTTTTATAAATAAATCTTATAAGTATTTAATTTGACGGCGAAGAAGAATAGAAGAAGTCCAAACCACTTCAGTCATGACTCCTACAGTGACATTCTGAATCCCACTCCTCGATAAGGGTTGGGTTAATAGATTAGATTGGTTTTTATTATATATTTGATTTTTCTTTAAACTTTATTAACATATGGTTTTATCGTATTACATACTTTTACTAAAAAAATGTTTATCAACGTGATATTTTTTCGCTTGTTTTCCCTACTCCTTTCAAACGGCTTTGCTTTTAAGAAATATGGTTAAACAAAAAATTTTTTTTTTTTTTGTTAGATTATATACATTTAATTCAAATGAAAAGATTTTACTGCGATCACCTCATTTAAGGTCACTACAATTTTATTTAAATGTATTGATGCATAGATTCAAACTGTTTGTTTGAATAGTTGTTGTAAAAAGAATGTAAGTAAATAGTACTAAATCGTAAAAACTTGTTCAGACTATTTTTAAGTTAAATTTATGTATTAAGTAAATTGTTTTCTTAGATTTATATCGAACGTGTTTTATTTACTGAAATTAATTTGATTGATTTTCGGATTGCGACATTGCTGGTGCTCCAGATCTTGACCATAGATACGATGAATACTTAAAACATGCTAGATACTGGTTGGTTAATTTATCTTTCATATTTTGCAAACATATTATTGAAGCTAAATAAATTAACTTTTATATTTATTTGCTTTAGGCATCTAGGACAATCCAAAAAACAAATAAGATCATCGTAGTTATTGAATACTTTTATCTGCAAATATAAGAATTTTAGTCTACGCTTTACAAAATGTATAGATATGATGAACAGTATGGTCACCCTACAAAATTTTCTCCCATACAAAATTAAAAATCGGTTTTCTTTTATAATATAGCATTTAGAAGAACGGACGACACGTCAGGATTTAGTTAAGAAATAGTTAAAAACCTCAATCTTCTTTGCTTTAATCTATGAGGTAAAGACTAGTTAATAAAGCCGAAAATCTTGGGCCCTCAGTTCAGACATTTCAGTAAAATTCAACTCTCATTTACTTTTTATCGATTGACTTTTGGGTCATTATTTCTTATTTACTAATTCATAGAGATATCTAACTAAAATATTATTAAAGTCGTATGATGGATTTCGTCAAATAAATTAAGTTTTTGCAGATTCTTTAAAAATGACATATCTGAATTGAGGGCCCAAGATAAATCGCCATAAATCTGTAATGTGATACTCTACAGATTTGAGAATTTCTTAAAATATTTAAGAAATTCTTAACTAAATTCCTAAATAAAAATTATTAACCCAGACATAGTACTTTCCGAGATTTAGACTATGCGTCATTATGCAAGCGTCTGGATTGAGGGCCCACGTTATTTAATCATAACATTTTTAATTTACGTTTAAGAAATTTATGAGTCATTGCTTTACGTTTTACTAATTTTTAACTAAATTCCCTGTAAATTTTATTTCGTTTCGTAAGGATTTAAAAAATGGGCCCTCAATCCAGATGCACACTGAACCAGTTACAGAAAAGGATTTGGTGATTTACAAATCAATTTTAATAAAAATCAGTCGAAAATCTATAAAATAACCTATTAACAGTGCTGTGTAGTGGAATTTTGATCGACTATATTATGGATAGTTTTAAATATTCATTATTAAAATTTACAAGTTCCTGATAAAAAATGAAATTCTTCAATTTTAAAAATGATCTATCACTACTGCTGGGCATGTTTAATCGACTATCGATACTCTTATAATTTAAACATTATTTAGTATAATTCAAATAGAACGATCGTGCTATTCGAACAATAAATATTTCAGGTATCTCAATATGAAATGCTAATAAGTAATGCAATACATTTTTTTCTTCTAGATGTAAACATTGGATTGGACGTTCGTACGTATTGGTGGAGCTTTTTAGCTCCACCAATTAAACACGTTTCTAGCAAACATTTTCTGCCAAGGATTTTACGAAGACACAACTATAAAAATCTGCAATTCCTTCTGTGGGACTTACTGCAGAACCTTAGGGAGATGATTGGATTTCTTCTACACATTGGCAAAACTGATACTAATTCGACTCTTAAACGCAAAGGTAAGATTCTTAATTAGAGCATCATTCATGTAAAATTTGTTATATTTACAATTACAGATCTAATAAAGATCAGAATCAGAAATAATAAAGTAAGATAATTATACTTTTAAGGTTTATGCATTATAGAGAATAGGCAAATAGGTTATAGTTTCTGTATTTGTTTAACCATAAAGAAAAATAAAATAAACTGTTATTATTAAAATCCGTAAAATGGTGTTTCCTTTAGCGTTAACCACACCCCCACCCCACCTTTGAAACCCAACCTCATTTGTGTCAACGTAAATTCGCTGGTAGGTAAGTGGAATATTCCATATCAATTAATGAAACCTTGGGTTTTATTTTTTGATATGGAATATTCCACTTATTCTTAGTTAAACTGATGGAAAAAGTTGGCGTAAATAGACCTTAATTCAGATCCAATGAATGGACCTATATTTTTTTTTTTAAATACTATCGATAAAAAATTACCATGAGCACCTAGATACACCACTATATCGGCCGTTATGTTGGCAGCCCCTTACGTTATGTATATGGTCATCTATGTCAAAGTTGGTATTGAATCTTAGTACACGTTTTGACGTTTCGTGTTGAGCCATTTTTTTCTATGGGAGTCCCGTCTCTTAAACGTAGTGCTTATCAGTCTGGTGCAACTCCCTAAGAAAAAAATGAACCATCTCAAATGTATGGCGTTTGCGCTAATTAAGATGGCGGCCAAAATGGCGGCTATCGCTGTCTTGCTCTAACATCTATTCGACTCTGTCGAAGCTTTATGGCCGCCATATTCATCTTTTGCTTGTCAAGAAGTGGATGTAAACAAAATTTGATTTTCGTTTTTACAACTGTTTCGTGAATTTTAATCGGCTATTATTTACTACTATCTATTATTTATTTGTGTACCCGTGTGAATTAATCTGAACATATGCATTATAAAATCTGTGAAATATGTGGTCTAAGAGCCGGCTGGTCAGATGGTGAACAAGCAGCGAATATTTATGGCTAAATATCCATTAAATGAAGAGAGGTAAGCGTAAATAAACATTCATTTTCAGTTACAGAAAAAGATTTTGAGATAAATACAAATTTCTGATAAAAATCGGTCGAAAATGTAGAAAATAACCAATAAATAGTGCTGTAGTGGATTTTTTTTTCGACTTGTATCGATATTTTAATTTTAAATGTTATTTACACTGTCATGCTTTTTCAACAACAAATATTTTAGCTGTAAATGAAATGCTAATAATAGTAATGAAATATATATTTTTTTTTAGATGTAAACACTGGGTTAAAATGACTGGTACAGAGGAATGGAGATAAGGAGGTTATTGGTAAGGTGTATTTCTTTAACCTTATTTATGGAAAAGAGAATAAACTGTTATTGTTAAAATCCTCAAAAAGGCGTTTTCTTTAGTATTAAACACACCCCCACCCCCACCTTTGGAACCTCACAATTTACCTGTGAGTTTACGTTGACGCAAATAAGGGTAAGCCTCATTTGCGCCAACGTAAATTCACAGGTTATACTTGGTTTAATTTTTTCATACGAAATATTCCACTTATCCGTTTAACTGGTTAATAACGTTGGCCTAAATAGACCCAAAAAAAGAGCCTACATTTTTTTTATACATATAAATATCGACTATCGATAAAAAATTACCATGAGCACCTAGTAACACCACTATGTCGGTTGTTATGTTGGCAGCCCTCATGCGTCAAGTCTTTGGTTATGTATTTCAAAGTTGGTATTGAAGCGTAGCGCAAACGCCATACTGAGCCATTTTTTTGTATGGGAGTCCCGTCTCTTAAACGTAGTGCTTATATTCTCTTTGGTGCTTATATTCTCTTTGTATGTGAGTATGTAAGCACGCATTCTCTTTGAATGTTATCAACTCCCCTATATAATTATTTTACTCTTTGGTTATCTAACACCAGAGTGCATTGCCTGTAGACCATAATTAAACCGAGCCACAATTGAAAAACATTTGAAAAGTTTCACCATGGCAAGTCAAGAACATATATTACTATCAAAGTACATAAAAGATGTTCATTTGTCTTTAAGGAAATCTACCATGAAACTAGGAACTGACGCTGCCTGGCAGAAGCATTGTAACAATGGAGATACATTATCAAAATACGCACAATATATGCAGAAACTCGCGACTACACATTGGGAAATAAATTGTAACAGTAAAAGCAGTGAAGCCACTTCAAGAGTCAAGTGGGTAGTCGAGTTTTGCTGTGATTATTTCAATAATACTATGTACATGAAGTATAGAGAAAAAGAGTTACTTATTTCTCATAAAATAAATTTATGTGTGGATATTGAAGAGTCATTTCCTAAACCCATAAAACTTATAGATGTTGGAAGTTGTTATAACCCTTTTAAAGATTATGACATTTTTGATGTATTGGCAATTGACCTCTGCCCTGCAAATACTTCTGTATTACAGTGCGACTTTCTAAAAGTAAACATAGGTTCATGCAATGTTTTAAACGAATCAACAACAACTCAATTGCAGGAAGGGTCCTTTGATGTTGTGACATTTTGCTTCTTCCTAGAATACTTACCTTCTTCGGAGTTAAGAATCTTAGCTTGTGAGAAAGCATATAGAATATTAAAGCCTGGTGGACTTCTGATAATCAACACACCTGATTCCAAACATGTTGGTGCTAATAGCAAAATCGTAAAATGTTGGAGATATACTTTGGCTCATATAGGCTTTAATAGAATTAAGTATGAAAAAGCTAAGTATATGCATTGTATGGCATTTAGAAAATCATTGAATAAAGAAGTAGCCAAAAGGTGGGCTTTATTGTACAAAGAACCATATATGAAATATGCTATTCACATACCACAAGACTTCAACATTTCAGAAGAAGTATTTACAACACCTATTGATAAAGACTCAGTAGCTGATGACTTTCAAGAACTACCGTTTAGCAACTATGACAATAAATGAATACATTAAATTATTAGTATTTTTTATTGAATACCCTTAAAGTGCAGAATTTATAACTAGATGTTAACCTTAAATGTATCTTCTATGACTAATTACGGTCACAATTTATTTGAATATTGACTGCATTATTTTGTTTTTACAACTTCTCGTAAACAGGCAATAAGGCCTCTCTAGGGGGTCTTAGTCAAAATAGTTTGCTGGCAAACAAGAGCAAAAACATGTCACTTTCTTATTATTCTATGAAATTTAAGAATATTTCTTAATATTTCACAAAATCTTATTTACAATTTGCATTTTTATGGCTAAGCCAACTGGCCAAATTTGGCTTTACGTTTTTCAAGTCTTTCTTTATTTTCAATATCAGTCATTATTTTTGAGACAGACTCTCCAAATCTCTCAGCTCTTTTCTTGAGCTTTTCCATATTCTCTGAGAGTGTGCCAGTATCAGAAGCCATGATGACTGAACTCTTTGAAGTCACATTCTGACCAAACCTTTGTTTCCTTGCTTCTTTCCGCTCGTCTTCACTCATTTTTACTGGCAAACCAAATCTCTTGGCTCGTAATTCCAGTCTTGTTTTAGAATCAATATCTGCAGTAATTTTTATTTTATTGCTTGAAGCAGGGTTTGTCTCTGACGAGACAATGCCTTCTTTTTCTCCAACAGTTACTGTAGGGGTAGATGTTACAGATATAGCTCTGTTCAATACAATTTTCTTAGAACCAGATTCTTTATTATCTGAAGTTTTGGAGTCTTCTGATTTGTCTTTCTCTGTAGCTGTGATCCTTCTCTTAAGCGTCCGTGGCGGTTTGGATTCAGTACCGGATTTAACCGGAGATGGCTGCTCAGCGAGTGCCAATTCTTCGTTCAATGTGTCGACTGCGGCATCGTCAAGTATGTCGGCTTGACTTTTATCATCTTCATCTTCTAAAACACCGTCGGAATCAATTTCATCGGAGTCCAAGTTGATGTCACCGTGGTCGTCCTGAGACATAGCCGCCTGTAGCCGAGACACCAATTCCGCTTTATCTCCAGTATATGTTAGTCCACGTGATTTTAATTCTTTGCGTAAATCAACCACTTTCATTTTGGTGACATCGGTCACGGTAGAATCTGCCATTGCGGTGATAAATATTACAGAAACAAAATGTTTGTATGCGTATGGCACGGCGGCAAACCACAGATAGCGAGTTCATGAGTTGTTGAAGTGACAGTTTATGGTTGATATTTGACAGTATTTTTTTTTATACTCAGCCCTGCATTCAAAAATAACCAGAGTAGAGTAGAGTCACTACCGCTTCTCGAAACCGTTCAAAAACGCTTCGTGTTGCAACCCGGGGTTATCTTTTTTTAATTTTAGTACAAAGAAAATAACAGCGCATTCACGACTTCGGTCTAAGCGGTGAGCGGCGCGTTGGGCGGGGTGCCATAGGGCGAGCGCGCACCACTATGGTGGCTATGAGCGGCGTCGGCCTACGATACTTACTAAATACGGCCCCGCTCGCAGCGCCACTCGCCGCTAAGACCGAAGTCATGAATGCGCTGTTATTTTCTTTGTACTAAAAATAAAAAAGAACAACCCCAACTTACTCTAACGTTCACGACCTTACTGCTGTGTGCGGCAGCTAAGTGCGATGGTGGCGAGCGGTAAGATCAAAAATATGAAAATGTTTGAATCACGCCACGAAACGTCGCTCTTACCGATACCGCCCCTTTAACTGCACCGTTCGCCTCTAACAGTCCATTCATTCGAATTCGGTTTTTATTAAAGAAATTCGCCCAGCTGACGTTTACTTAAATAAATTAATTTCATATATGCGTATATTAATTCGTTTAATACATATATATTTTTTTTGTGGTCTCTCGCAGGGCAACCTATGAGGTTGTTGGCTGCTTAACCGGACTTGCCTATGGCAGCCTCGATTCGAGAATCAAATCGACCACGCTAAGGGCACCCCCTGTGGGGTACGGACCTCGGCTTAGGGCGTCGCTGGAGGAGGGCAGCATGGGACAAGCAGAATCGAGCAAAAGATATATTATTATTAAACTACTGGCGCAGCGCCGCGGGCTGGCTCTAGCACTTCGATCCACAACTACCCAACTTGTTCATACAAAAGTAGACTCTAAACATCGGAATTAAGGCCTATAGTGGCGTGCATGTGAGAGGACACCGGTGTCCTCTGAGCTAGGACAGACTAGCAAGGGACCGGGCGGATATTGACGGGGATTTCGCGACTGGCCTCGGCGGCGAGGCCTGAAAGTCTGAATTTGTGTTTGCGTACTGTGCTATAGTTTCCTTACGGCTCTCTTGGAGCAGGGTAATGTGGTCATCGGGGGTGACAAGCGTATGCCTAGGAAGAAGAAAGTTACCGTGTTTAATTTTTCCGTTACGTAAAATTATTTCGTTCGTTTTTAAACTGGACCACCGTTAACAACTTCGTGGGCGTTTAAGTAGTCAGTAATCATTAATTAATACTCAGCTCGATCATTTGTAAAAGTGAAAGCGTCTATGGAATTAAGTTCGAGTGAAGATGTGATCACAACATAGATTGAAGGTTTGGAGTACAATATCTGGTAAGTCATTTTAGTACTTTATTTTGCGCAATTTACGCTACAATGCAGCCAAGTGTTTCTTGTTTGTGTACAACACCTGCATTAGTATGAGTTACGCATCCTTAGATGACTCTTTTTACGGTCGTCAATCGAAGTTAATTTTATTGCCAAGCAATTCGTATTTTTCGAGGTTAGCTTCAATGAAAACAGTTGAATCTTTAGATTAAATTAGAAAGTAATATCTTGCCATTCCGACGTATACAATACAGGAATTGGATGAGGATTTGAGAATTCTTGAACGATTTATTTGTTCCAAATTTTAGTATTTTTTTTTCAAGTACCTACCAAAAATTTTAATACGAATTTTTAATCGATCTTTAAAGTTTTAAAATAAAGAAGTTGTACATCTGGACTTCCTAATAAACATTCTTCTTTTTGCAAGAAAAATAATCTAGACCAGGAAGCATCATCTAATCTCGCAACTTTTTATGATCAAAAGACAGGTGGAGGAGCCGAAAATGTACAATTACCAGAAGTAAGCTCAGTGAGCCTTATTCGAGCAAAGTAAAATTATTTTCAAATTTATTTTTATGCCTTTGGCGTTATACACTATATCTCCATTTTTAATTTTTAACACAAACCAGTAAAAAGCTACCCCTCATTTTTACAAGCTTGCTGAGAGGTTGGTTGAGCTTGATCTAACCCTGTCGTGAGGATGCTAATTTCAAAAGAAAGTCAACCTCTACAAATATCATTTTTTCTTATCTGCGTGTCTATCATGCCACGGCGTTGAAAGAGTTTCCGTCAGTTCCATACTTTTTTTTTTTTTTTTTCGGTAGGTAAAATCATCCAATGACAAATCCCGCCCTTGGGTAGAGCGGGAAGTAGTGTCAGACTCTTACTGACTAAAAACCTACCCCGTTCCATTCTTCGCCTTGGTCCCAGGGCCCCGGGTGCCATTTTCACATACCCTTTGACCCCAGTAAGCTTCGGCCCTGTCGGGCCCCTACAGTCGGCCCTGTCGGGCCCCTACAGGTCAGTTCCATACTGGACTGCCGAGATGTAACGCAGTGCTCGTGCTGCGTGACATGAAATAACTCTGTACGTGGAGTCGTGGACTAACTAGTTATTGTCTGGTCCTATTTTAAGACAAATATACTTAATACTTCCCCAAGCAAGGAGCCTTAAATCTCATATGTATTTATCACGTGGGCGACGCCTGCGTGGTATATCACACCGCTTCAGTTGGCGCGGGGTTGCATGGGTCTGATCTAACTCTACAAGCGTGTTACTATATAAGGTGTTAAAAAAATAACTGCAAGAAAATTAAGAACTGGTTTAGAATTACAAATAAAAAAAATTGGCGAAAAAATTATTTTTAAATAACAACCCGTTTCGGAGATATGCAATATTTTCACTTCATACAAAATTATTGAATATGCGCACTGTACACCGCACGTGCTCCGGCGCGGCCGCCCCGCCGAAGGTACGCGTGAGTCGTTCACCCCTGTGACACGACACGCGACGGCGCAAATTCGTAAACAGCTGATTCTAATTTTTCCATCACATTTCTCAGACTTTGGACTGGCATATTATCGAGCTTACTTACAAATAGCATATTTTATTATACCTATAGGACTATTAAAAGCACTGGTAGACTCCTAGGATTGTTTGGACAGCAGGCACTCGTCGTTGCTCACCATACAGTTCACGGTAACGGTTGTGCCGCAGCTAAACTTTGACCAGTCGTAATGTAGCACACTACCATATCTAAGTACTCTCGATTGGAATACGTAAACGGCATTATTAAAAGCACGAAACTGCACGAACGCACGTATTCGCCGTAATGACACAAGAAAACACCTTTACCGCGCGACGGATTTCGGACAACTAAGGGTCGAGAGGGGTAGAGAGAGCTGCGGGAAGAGTAGCGGGCGGCGGGGGAACCGCTAGCAAGCCGCTCGCGCGCGATACGATGGCGGCCCAAGCCGCAAGCGCAGCCCTGGGTGCAGCGCACAAAAAAAATATTATACTAAATTATTTTATTTATGTAAAAATATAAAAAAGCTCAAAAAAAATTTTTTTTTTTTGATTTGTTCGTTTTTCGATGGCGAGTAAGTGGACAAAATTCTTGCAGTTAATTTTTTAACACCTTATATATAATGTATAGCAACCAACACACACAGATCGGTGTACGTGGCCCACGTGGGCCCAATGTAATTCTACCTTAATTCCTCGCACTATGTCATCAGGAGGTTGCAATGCCGTAGCTTACTGGAGTTTGACTCCAAACAAAGCTTTGAATTATTTGTCAATACCTGTTGGCTTTCTTAGTAGCTGGCAGTAAACCCTCAAGCAGGCGCAACGCCTCAAATTGTATCTTTACTTTGTGACTTTCATCACCCCTTGGGGAAGGTTGCATAGTCGTAACTTGCATTCGTTTCTGGAATTTGACGTTATCCAGCTCGAAGAATTTGCCTCTAGACAAAACTCTGAATTATTATCTGTCAATACCTATGGATTTTCTTATTAGCTGGCAGTCGGACCCTAAAGCAAGCGCAACGCCTTAATGGGTATCTTTACTTTGTGACCTTCATCACCCCTTGGGGAAGTTTCATTGTCGTAGCTTGCATTTATTTCCTGGAAATTTGACGTTATTTAGCTCCAAGAGTTTGTCTCCAGACTAAGCTTTGCATTGCCCGTCAGTGCCAATTCACATACTTTTTTTTTTTCTTTTTACATAAAGTACAAAGGGCTTGCATTTAGTTCCTGGAAATTGAGGTAGACTGAGACGTAACACATCGGATCAACGCCGGTTGGATGAAATGGCGACAGGTCACGGGAACAACTTGTGACCCACGGATGCCACTCAAGTTGAAGGGTAAAATTTACAAGTCCGTGATAAGACCTGTCATACTGTATGGATCAGAATGTTGGTCTGTGAAAAAGATGGATGAAAAAAGACTGCATGTAGCGGAGATGAGAATGTTGAGATGGATGTGTGGTGTGACGAAAATGGATAAAGTGAGAAATGAGTATATTAGAGGAAGTTTGAAAGTGGCGTCAGTGACTGAAAAGTTGAAAGGAAATCGTTTGTCTTGGTATGGTCATGTGAAAAGGAGGGATGAAACACATGTTACTAAAAGAGTTCTGAGTTTACAAGTAGATGGATGGAGAAGAAGAGGGAGGCCGAAGAAGAGATGGATGGATTGTGTGAGGGGTGATATGAAAGAAAAGGAAGTTAGTGATAGTGTGACGGCTGACAGGATAGAGTAGAAGAAAAAAAACGTGTTGCGCCGACCCCAAGTAATATGGGACAAGGGCAGGAAGAAGAAGAAATTGACGTTATCCAGCTCCAAGAGTTTGCCCCAGACAATGCTTTGAATTATCAGTCTATACCTATTGTCTTTCTTAGTAGCTGGTAGTCGCACCCTCAAGCTGGCGCAACGCCTCAAAGGGTATCTTTATTTATGACCTTCATCACCCTTAGGGGAAGGTTGCATTGTCGTAGCTTGCATTTATTTCCTGGAAATTTGACGTTATTTAGCTCCAAGAGTTTGTCTCCAGACTAAGCTTTGCATTGCCCGTCAGTGCCAATTCACATACTTTTTTTTTTTCTTTTTACATAAAGTACAAAGGGCTTCCCTGCCATCATGTTCCGCAGGGTTGTTGCAGTGGGCTGTAGGATTTAAAAATTTCATGTTCTGTTTAAAATATGTGCATAGATTAAAATAATAAATACCTAGTATTTCATAAAATTATGGTGAAAATGATAATTATTTTATATTTACATTAAAATTTGTTTCTTTTTATTGAAAATGAATAATAACAAGTTTAATAAAATTCTGTTGAGATAAAGTCTGAATCCTTTATTTGTTTCTTTTATTTACCGACTGAACAATTTTAATAATAAATTCGATGAAGTATTGCCTGGTCTTTCGGTCGCTTATTAAGAGACCGAGATTGTCTTTAATAACTGATATGTCGACTCTCGTCTCAATTCACATACTTAGCAGCTGGCAGTTGAGCCGTCAACCAGGCCAAGCCTCTTAGGATATGTCAACTTTACGACCTTCATAATATCACCCTTCGGGGAAGGTTCCTTGCCCTATCATGCATTAAGCTTCTGGAAATTTCTATAAGACACGTAGTCCATATCCAAGAGTTGGCCCTGAAGACTAGGTTTTGCATTATCCTTCATTGCCTATGGACTTGCTCAGCAACTGGCAGTTGGTAACTAGAACAGGCGTAACGCCTCTCATTGTGTATCAGCTTTGTGATGTTCATCACTGCCTGGGAAAGTTTGCAGTATCGGACCTTGTATGTAATTCCTGAAGATTATTACTCTCAAACCAACTATAAGGAGTTGCCTCACTATTCATCAGAGCCTATTGCTTGCTGTTGTTCTCGAACAGGTGCAACACATTTTCAACGTACCTATCTCAACTATGTGACCTTTATTACCCTTCGGGGAAGCATTACATTGTCATATCTAGTATAAGTTTTCAGAAAAATTAGGAAATGCAATCCAGCATCAAGAAGAAGCAGACCGTGTTTGTAGATTTGCTCAGCAGCCGGCAGTTGACCCCTCAAGCAGGCCAAGCCTCTTAAGGTATCTCAACTTCTCCTCCGGGGAAGGTTGCTTGCCGTACGTAGCTGCAACAATCGTCTTCAGAGAAGTTCAAGTCATCCGACACAGTTTGCAGACGAGTTACGCGGACTACTTCATTGGCGAGAAAGAAATCCTGAGAACAAAACTATAAGTAACACTCACGGGCTGTCTGATATCTGTATTGGGTCTGTGCAATACAGAACAGGATCTGCTGACCGACGTGACCAGCAAGATATCTACCCACACTTAGACCTGATCACTACACATTTCGCTCACATCGAAAGCAACTTTGTTTTTTCTTGACTTATTAGATGGCGCGTGCTTTCACTGCGCTTTCAGCAGATTCTTAAGTTATATAAATTTTACTTACACTAATTTTTCTGCCACTTGTGTTTCGTCCACCGGGCATCTAGGTGAAATTCATGGCCTACAGCTGGAAACCTAGCCATTTCGGCTACGACTCTCTAGCACGTAATTAGTAAAGTGAGGTTAAGGAAGTTTTGTTAGTGTAAGAGAAAGTTTCAACGCTTATACTACTACTCCCATAAGAAAATGCAGGTGGATGCTGAGACCACCACTCACTCGGTCTGATAGTATTTAGCAAAACATTATTTTAGCTTAGTGTACTGTTCTTATAAACAAACAAGCTATAGCATCAGTTTCTGATTAACTCCGTGAAGTTATATGGGACGCAAGAGCATTAATCCATTTCTTTAAAAATACTGCTATAAATTTGCAAATCTACGTGGATACATGCTACGTGGCGTTCTGCCACTATATTATTGCTAGCATTGAGTCAGAGTTCATACTTTGAATCTCTTTGATTGTGACTCAAAATTATTGAGGACATTATGGATCCACCAGCTTTGCATCCAGAATTTACTTAAACTATTTGGTTAGACGTTATTATTTCATCACGTAATTGTTATAGAGCCCATTAATTTCCATATTACAACTAAAGTAAAGCTGCGGGCTACTGCCATCAAGTTTGTTAATACTGACTTTTACAAATTATCAATTCAGTCGTGTTAACGCCGATTTCATTTATAGAGCGAAATCAGTTGTATTATAGTTTATTATAGGTAACTAAGCAATGCTGATTTCTTTGTGTCCTATATTCTTTCATAGACAATTATAGGAATATTTTTCACATTGTTGCGTTTTAACAAGCAAGCCACCAGGAGATAACAAACAGATCTCTCATAATAGACGTCGGACGTCGAACGGAACACATATTATAAAAATTTTACCTTGAAATAAAATTTGTATTATGTTTCTTGAGACGTCCGAAGTCCAAATAATTTCTTCCTGGTGTATACCAATCATCATCATTACCATTATGAGCCGAACAATGATAAAGGAATGGTGGCTTGCTCTGTGCTGTTAGTTAGTTCCAGATGTGGCTACGGGTGGCCATGAGATCGATTTATGTAGCGGAAATGGCGAAATCTAGCGAGTAAACGTAATACAAATTTTATTTCAAGGTAACTTTTTATATTATAGTAGTTGCAGTGATTAGTTAAAATATGTCTGTGATTTGATTATTATAACAGTTATAGTAATTACAGACATAATGTCTGTGATTTGATATTAAAAAACACTGGGAATTATTACATTATAGAGATTAAGACTTTTCTGAAACGATTTTGTAAAGGTTATTTCAGGTTATTTTATAAAGATTGTTGATTTTGTGCCCGATTAAAAAAAAATCGATAAGAACCCTCGACATGTGTTATTTATTTTCATGATTCCATCCCCTTCGCGGTATTAATTATTAACGACTGCTCTAGTTTGAAAAATTAGTTTGAATAGGTACGCAATCACAATGCAAGTCAAGAACTCGCGAAACTCTTGACGAAGGAATAACGCGAATGAAAGCGCATGCGCCAGTTGCAATAACAGACCGAGTGGGAATCGAGTTCGAGTTTTCGAGTCAATGTCGAAACAATCGAATAAAACCTTTCGCCATCGCGCATCGCTAACTATTGTAGACACGCCCCATCGTAAGTGCTGGAGGCATTTGTGAACAGGCCCAGACGAGCATTCTGCATAGAAAACGGAAGCTGAGTGGCGCTTCAGAGACCTTCTATGCAGGAAAAGAAAGCCTGTTCCAGTTCTGGCGTCCAGAGCATGGGTTTGTTCCCTTTTAATTTGGTTTAACATAGAGTAGAAGGAAGGTATATTACCAAATATGAAAATGTTTAAAGCACGCCACGAGATACCCCTCATACCGGCGCCGCGTGCCTGTCTACTGATCTGATGCGGCCCTGCTCGCCTCGCCAGGGCTGCCAGGTCCAAAAAAGTTATGATCGTACGCCAACTTCAAAAAAATCGTATGCCAAGGAAATTGTGAAATAAAAAGATAGTACAACTAAGAAGTACAAAGTTTTTAGTAACTAAAATTCGTTCAATATAAAAAAAAAATCCAATAAAACTATTTTTACGTTTTTACAAATTTTCTGTAGTCAGACTGGTAACTTTGTCAAATTTGCGTTTTTTCTATTGTTTGGCTAGTAAGTTCACTTCTGTGTTTCATTTGATGAACTGTTTCTAAGTTTTGTATTTAAAGATAAGACACGAGACTGACGAGAAAAACAGGTTTTTGACAAGTCACAAATATTACTGAAAGAGAAAAATAAAAAGTTTCGTAAAAATGCAAGCAAAATACTGAAATGCAGCCTTCAAATGACTATTAAAAAAGTCTTCATGCAACTAAAAGATCTAGGTATACGTTAGATTGTTGGAGAATTCCCCGAAACTCATACTTGCCAAAGGAGCACAGTCATTCGTTTGTTATGAAATGTTGCCAGACTTGTTAGGTATAAAAAAATAGTACATTTTCCGTACGATCTTGGTCTAGCGATCGTCCATGAGTAAAAATGCCAAAAAATCGTACGAGTACGATTTAAATCGTACATCTGGCAGCCCTGCGCCTCGCCGCTAAGACGGAAGTCGTGAACGGGTCGTAACACAGTAAAGAAAATAAAAAATAACAGAAATCTTAATGTCAATTTGATAATGACATTGACAACTTTGACATAAAGTTTGAGTGTGCAAAGTTCCTGTAATCTGTGAAAGTTCTGTCTGGTCTGTGCACTACATTGATGTTATTGTGCAATTGTTTGTTTTTATTTTTTATGTTAAATAAGCCGGTGAATAATAAAGTGAAAACTAGTTTAATTAATATCATTGTAGATAGAAAAGAAAATAAATGACGGATAAGTGAAAGAATAGAAAATAAATGACGGATAAGTGAATATAAAATTAAGCATGGCTGAAGTGGAATCTTCGGAGTGTGATCAACTAGATCAATTATTATTACTCGAAGACGATGAGATTACAATGCCTCTGCCCGATTTTGTGTCAGACCCTCATCTCCTCATATCAAAGGTTAAATCATAAAAGCTACTTGTTTTCTTCACGCATGTGCTGTTAGAAGACTGATCAATTTTTGTTTTAGGTTCGTAAACACTACATGGAGTATGTAATTAAATTGCTGTCTAGTAACTATGAAACGCACCAGAAACTTGTCAACAAAAACATATATCTTCCTAGTGCTATCTGGACATGTGCTAAAAATATAGAAATGTCTGCAGCTCAAGCTTGCATGGTGGCACAGATTTACAGAAAAAATATTATCTCTGCGGTAATTTTTGTTATTATTTTTTATAGTATCATTCTGCTTACTTTGTAAATATTTACAATATTTATTTTTTAACATTCCAGGTAAATGAGTTGAAGAGAGACACAAAAAAAGGAAAATTAAATAGGAGATTGTATGAGTGTTTAAATAAACCTCCACAAAACAGTAAAAAAACCCAAACATCCAATACATTCAAAGATAGTAATTGTCAATGTGCCTATAACAAACGTAAGAGACACACAGTGTCTGAATCATCAAAGCAAATAGAAAGACAATTTTCAAATTTAAGTGACAATCTGGCAAATAATCACATGCCTCCAAACTTGCACTACAATTATAATCCTCCATACCCACTTTTAACTTGTGATACTTTACCACCTATGCAAATGCAATCAGAGGTTCAAACACTGGCTCCACTCAATAAATCTTCACCAATGGCTGTTAAAAGGATGTCTGTTGAATCCCAAGATTCTGATGAATTAATGATGCAATTAGAGAAACTCTTCCAAGGGGAGGCTAATGATGATGACTTATTTGAAGGAACTCTTTATGACAAAATGGACTCACTTCCAGATGAACAAGTAAAGAAAAATAATGATAATTTGAAAGGCAATATGAATAATTCAAAACAAGACTCTGTTATTGAAAATCATTCAGCTCAAATTAAATTGTTAGATGAGAGAATAGCTAGCCTAGCAGGGTTGTTAGTGACTAATGATAATGTGCCACAAAAGACTGAAATTCCTAAGAACAGAAAGAGTGGTTCAAGTAGGTGGTTATGTGAGGAATACTTTTTGAAGCAGAAGTTATATGAATTGTTGGATCAAATTGGAGACACTGATAGAAAAAAATTAGAAAAAGTAAGTAAAAGGTTTTAGATACAATTGTATTATATTATGGATGCATTCAGTATACACATTTCAATAGGCATATTATTATTTGTTTTTCATCCAATATGCTTTATGTACCTGTGCCCAATAAAAAATACTAGGTACTTAAAAATCTATTGATTTTTTATTCTATTGACTTTTATTCACTACAAATGGCAGTGGGCTGAAGGGGGCTACAGCTCCATTCAAAGTACCTAACACACAAATGGCACCACTTCTTGTCAGCTCCTACCCTACTCATTGAGTTTGCAGCTTTATATCCAACCAAACATTGTTTATTGCAGTAACACATAAAAATGCAAACCACTTTAAACCTTTATTTGAAATTTTATGTTCAGTTCATATAATTTTTTATTTCAGATAAAAGAAAAATTCATACAACTGTTTGATTATGACAGTGATGATGAAGGAATTTTGTCACCGTTGGATGAGACACCTGAATTTATAGTCAGTTGCAAAGAGCGAATCGCGCCATGGGTTGTGAAGTTGTTGACACCCTATTACATAAAAGGGCACATAAAAGGCAAAGGAATATTTAAAGCTTTAGCCAAACATTTGATCAGACTGATATACCAGTGTAGTCGATATCCTAGTATGTATACATATATTCTTTCTTTTCAAAATGTGATGTTTTGACTTATCATGCTAATATAAAATTATTATATTGCAGAGGAATATGAAGTGACCAGTTTTGTGTCCGACTTCCTGAAAAACCACAAAACAATCAGGTGTGAGGCTGATTTCAAAGAATTCAAAATTGAGAATATCTAGGTGTGTTCATAGCTTAAGATACTCTGTAGGACAGAGTTTATATGGCCTATTTACATCCTAATAATATGTGCGAGTATCAGTACTAAAGTGCTTACAACTGTTACAGTTTCACTCAAGGAGTTAAAAATTAAAATTATCGTGCAACTAATAAAAACTGTTTTATTGTAAGTAATTTAATATTTCACTTATCACTTTTTCTGCCTTTTAGGCTTTGAATCACTGTTTTCAGTTGACTCTCGTTTTTCAACTGTAACAAACCAGGAGTTTAAAGTTTTTTGGGTGTTTTTCTTAGTTATCGCTTCTTCAGGCAATCTTTTATTGCAATTTGTAGATTTATTTCTGGAATTGTTAACTGCTGTTGAAACTGGATGCCATGATAATAATTTTATTGGCTTGAGATAGGCAAGGGCCATGTCTGGCTTAACATTGTCAATATCAAGCCATGCCTGAAATAAAAATATAATTTGTTTATAACAATGTAAACTGTATTATTATAAAAAGTAAGTTGTAGTTGATAACAGACCTGTATTTGTTCATCACTGTCTAGTATTGCAGGCATTCTGTGATGTAACCAATCCATAGTATTATTAGACTCCATTGTAATGACGGAGTATGAATAAATGATTGTCTCTTCATTTTGCCAGACATGATATAAACCTGCCATCTGTAGGAGGCGTATTCCTATCCAGCCAGTACCTTTGTTAAAGTGATTGTTCCACGTGTCAGGCTCATCAATCTGAAATTAATCTGAGCATAAATAAAAGTATAGGCATAAGTTATATCATAAATAACATTCAATAAATTCAATATGAGCACTGTGTTGTCTAGAAGTAAACAAAGCTGTAGTGGACCAGATGATATACTATCTGGTCCCCTAGCTTTGTTCACTTCTATAGTTCGAGTTTTGTTCACTTCAATCGTTTTCAAGACTTGTACGCCTGAAGTTGTCTCCTGCATTGAAAAGCTTGTATCACCTCTCATTTAATACTGGTATGGTGCTAAAGTCCTGTAAGCTTGCCAACATAGGTTGCACTGTGCCCAAAAAAGTCAGTCATGCCGATCATACCAACTTTCGGTGGATTTCAATAACCTCCACTCTTCAAGATTATGTAGCGAGTATTGAACTCTCGCTTCACTCATTTGTTGGGCGTGTCCCGAGTAGAATGTGGAAGTGACTGTCATCTCAATAAACGTCTCGATTTCTCGAAACATCCAGCGTACGGCATTTACCCTAGTCTGACTAGCTGGGAAAGAGACTTCCTGAGTGAATAATCTCTCCTAGTTGTGGTCGACGGATGTTCATCGGAGTCCATGACGACTAATACTGGAGTTCCTCAGAGGTTTGTTCTTTCTACAACTCTCCTTGCTCCTGGTATCTATGGGTATGCAGATGACAGCACAGTAGTGGAGATATCAGCCGAGTGCTCGGGCTATTAAAGAGCTAATCCAGTCCGAAAGAAAGGTTATGGTAGAACGTACGAATGTCACTTCAGGCAGTTTCCAAACGAGGCGAAGCCAATCTTCTGGGACTCAACGCCGCCAAAACAAAGTGTGTCTGCTGTTCACCGCCAAATGGATCCCGTTCATCTTGGTTCCTGCTTTTCAGAGGAAGAGTTTCTAAGATTTCAGTAACCGCCTTCAGGTCTTGGCAGAGAAATTACCTAACACCTAACCTTGTGTGATTCATTGAGTTCAAAGCCAAGGTTGTAGGTTGCTAGGAAACTCTACGTTCTTGCAAAGTTCTGGGGCTTCACACCGGAATGTATACAAAGTAGGTGTGAGGCGTAAGGTGTGAGGCGTATTTATCGCAACTGATAATTGTAACAGATATCTGAAATTAGCAGCCTGAAACAGTTACATATGTGCATAATAAACAGTTTCTGCTCCACTCGACCCGTTGCAGGTCATGCGAGGGTACTGAACGATTTCCCGCGAGGCGGCGACCCTTCTTGCTGGCCAACCGCCGTGGGATCTGGAGGCAACAGTCCTTGCACATATGCACGACAAGCGCATGGAGATGCAACGCCGGGGCGAAATTCCGCTGCCACGACAAGTCGAGGCATGGCGGACAGAGCTCCGGCGGGATCTCATGGCGAAATGGCGTCAGCGACTATAGCAACCTCGTTCGGGGCGCGTCACAATTGGGGCGGGCCCATCTTTGAGGCGTGGCTGGAAAGACCTCACGGCGCTCTCAACTTCCGCACGACGCAGGTGATTACCGAACACGGCAAGTTCGCTAAGTACCTGTTCCGGATTCGTGCGGAGGATTCGCCCGGGTGTCGCCACTGTGCGGAACACCCGGAGGACACGGTGGAGCATACTGTAGAGGTGTGCCCCGCCTGGGCGGAGCATCGCCGTGTTCTCGTGGGGGCAATCGGCGGCAGCGATCTCTCTCCCCGGGCCTTGGTTCAGGCCATGGTCCGGAGTGAAGAGGGATGGCTGGCCACCGTAGGCGTGGGCTTGCGGACGGCGTGCAATGGGTAGCACGCTGTCCGATCGTCCGGTAACCGACCGGACCGAGCCCAAGTCGTCGACGGCGCGTTCTGTTCCCGCGCGCCTCAAGGAGCTGTCAGCACACCGAAGAGGCCCAGCCTGCTAACTGCAGGCAGGCAAGGTCGAAGCCTGCTGGGTTCAAGGGCCGTTTTCTGAGAGGAAGGCTCAGCCTCGGCACTATAGGCTACGAAGGGACGGGGTAGGTTTTTAGTCGGTAAGAGTCTGACACTACTTCCCGCTCCCCCCAAGGGCGGGATTTGTCATTGGATGATTTTACCCACCATAAAAAAAAACCCGTTGCAGGTCAGGTCACTAGCAGTGAGTCAATAGTCCACCGAATCACAAGCTCTTTATTATTCTTGTGTATGGTGAGGACAGGGTTGTGTGGCAGCACGTTTCGGTTACATGGCTGGGTGGGGTGTAACTCTCCTCGAACACCATAACTCCTTTATGGAGCTGAATGGTGTCATTGCTGGGTTTGGATCCCTCCCCGTGATCGTTTGCGAGGACTTCAATGCCAAGAACTTGGCTTGGGGTTCACAGTACACGAACCAGCGGAGACAGATGGTGCGCGCCCAGAAAACAGGCCTGGGGGCTTACTCTCGAGGTTAATTCCGATCCGTCGACATTGGAATTGTGACTTTAGGTACTCTTGAATTCGATGCTAGGAATAAATTGCCTGACCTTTTTGGGAAACTAAGTAAAATCGAAATTGGAATTGGCGTGTGGTCACGCAATTTTAAACCAATTTGGAGCTAGCATCGAATTCAAGAGTACAAACACGTCACAATTCCAATATCGACTGATCGGAATTAAACTCAAGAGTAAGCCCCTGGTCGTCCTAAACAGGGATTTTGCCCCACGTGTGCACATGCGGGGTGAGTCTATGCTGGACATATCGTTCGCCACCCCCTTTCTGTCACCGCATATCACCGACTGGCGCATCATGAAGGGGGTGGAGACGTACTCAGACCACCGGTACATCCGGTTTGACGTTTCCGACCGCGCCGGTCCAACAGACCACGTGTGGTCCCCGATGGGCGTTGAAGCAGCTTGTGCGGGATCTCCAACAGGAAGCTGCGATGGTATAGGCCTGTCGGCATCGACGTCGGGACAGAGTGGTTCCAGGGGGCCATGTCGCAAATCTGCGACGCGTGCCAATGCCCGAGTCCGGGAACGACGTGCTCGGCGTGTAATGGTCGCTAGAGATTGCGGCACTGCGTAGCGCGTGCAAAGCCGCGCGGCGCCGCTACGCCAGACACCGCATCCGCCCGCTGGATGCGGAGGCCAAGAGGCGGAATTGTATGAGGGATACAGAGTGGCAAAGAGCTCCCTCCAAGTTGGAGAAGCCTACAACGTATGGCTGGAGACTGACAGCGATCCGTGGGGACGCCTCTACCAAGTAGTGCGGAATAAGTTTCACCCTGAGCTCCCCCGTTGACGCAGAGTCTCCGGCCACAGCTTGAAGTGCGTGGTGTACGCTCTGTTCCCCACGCGAGAGGAACATCCTCCCCGCCCATGGATCAGCCACCAGCGGTGACCGATGTAGAGCTGATGATGATAGTTATTCAACATTTATGATAGAAACTCAAATCCTTTCATACAAATGCGACTTTAAGTCCAATAAACATTTTTAACAATTATGTGGACCACCAGACCTCTAGTTGGAAACCACTTTTATGCTGGAAATCAAAATTATTGCATAAAATAGTATAAATCGATCACAAAGAATGATATCTAATCTATGTAATGTAGCGATGGAAAATCGAAAGAATCGGAGTCGTTAAAATTAAACCATTGACCCACCATTCTACAAAATAATCAAGATGCTTTTCGACTGTTTTGAGTCAAAAGAATCAACCGCTAGTTTTCCATTTTTCAAATCAGTTACCCTCACTCACTCTCGCTCGGTCACCAGGGTGAGGGCCGAGGGGTCAGTTGCAAAGAGTATGTAAAGAGTAGTCAGTTGATTGCATGCGTCAAGCTCAGTACCTCTACCATGAGTTTTAAGCAATAGTATTCGTCGCTACTCGATATCGACGCCGTAAATATTTTGTATGGCAAATTTTGGTTCTGCAAGTGACCGCTAGAGGCGCTGCAAAATTTTCCATAGAAAATATTTACGGAGTCGATATCGAGTAGCGACGAATACTATTGCTTAAAACTCATGGTAGAGGTACAGGTGGTTGTTAGAGGCAAGAGTGTGCATAAGATCAAGGCGTCGAAGTCCGTCTACGGGGCAACACCATCTAGCGTCTCTATAGGCTTTTTCTGAATAGCTATGATGTTGACAACTCGGTAAGCAAAACACAGTCACTTTTTCGTTCTACCATTGTTGAATACCGTAATTAGAGACACAATAGAAAGACAATAGGTGTGCGGACGCCGGCGTCCTCTCGGGGAATAATGAATTAAATTATAAATGGCGCTGTGTTGAATATAATAGCAAAAAAACGGTCTCACAATTGTTTGTAGTTGAAAAGTTGAAACACGCCCAATTTATGTTGAAATATTATTTAAACTGTTGAGTGAATATTAATGGATTTTTACGTATTATAGTAGTAAGTGTTTAGCTTGTATTACATTTTATTGTTTTATTCTATTCAAATTGAATTTACATTTATATTTACAGAAATATTACTTGGGATAAAACCCTATCATATAAATTCAATATTGGGGGAAGACTGTCTAGTATTTTAGGGAAATTTCGTCATTTATGCCAATTTAGCCCCAAGGCAGGTGTTGTAAACCTTATTTTATTCGCAAGTTCTTTTTTGGTAGCTTTGAATGTCTACGTGATTATAACTACCCACCTCCAATCTATCTGCTCATCTGCAGTTGCTATGCCGGTTATAGTGTGCCATGACCTGGTGTCCGAGATCTCCTGCGCTTACACGACACGAGATTAATATTAGCTATCACTTGGCACTGTATTTACGGTGTTATCCTTTTTTTTCCATTGTACTTATGAACAAAAAAAAAAGTTTAAGTATAGAAAAAGAGTTTTTATTAATTCCTTTTATTTATACGCTATCTGTTTAAACAATACAAATAAAACTGACTGCTTTTTTTTCGTACCATTTAGTTTTTCTGTGGTTTAAAGACCCTCTAGGTTTGGTTTGTATAATCTTAATACCAAAACTTATTGAGTTTCATATTGCATTTTAGATTAAACTAACAAACATACTTACTTACTGTACCCTCCAATCAGAATATTCAAATTATAATAGTACTGATTTAAATATTGACAATCCCTTTAATTGCATTTACACCAGACTTACCCCACTTCATGATTTTTCCGCGATAAATGGCGATTGCTACCTTATATCGTACTGCTTAAAGCATACATTTGATTAACTTTTATTTCTGCTGCAAATATCTATCAAATTACAAACAATTTATGCCTGTGACGGAGTTGCCCCAATTACTTGGGAAAATCCGTCTACTGACTACCTTTTAAAAAAACGTGTTTATTTTTATGTTGACAACAGTTACATTGATGCTTGTAAAAGCAACTGATTAATAAGGAATCTTTAGTTATCATTAATATTCAAGACATACAATTAAGTAAAAAAATCAGCTATACGGTGTTCATCAAATCAAGCTTGCAAAAAACTATGTCCGACTTCAACACCTTCACCTTAATTGTTTATTTATTTTTATGATTCCTTCCCTGTCACGGTGTTGACTATTTTCGACTGCTCTTGTAGAAAGAATTAGTTTGGATTCGCAACTAAAATGCATGCCAAGAATTCACAAAACTCTAAACCTTTGAGGAACAACTCGCGAAGGCCTATGCGCCAATCGGACTAACAGTGTCAGACTCGAGCTAAAGTCAAATCAATCTAGAACCTTCTAGATGTTCGAACAATCAAATAAAACCCCTCGTCATCGCGTATTGCTAATATACAGACGACGATTATGCTACATGATATATTTTATTGCCATAATGGGCTTAGGTGAAATAAAAAAAAAAAATATTTAGTGTAGACCTTAATACCATCATCCTGTGGAGCATAAATATAATAAGGCTGTTTGACTTTCGACATCTTGTTAGTTGTTTGCCACTCGTAGAATCCCTCAGCAACAATTATACATCTACCTCCATTATTCAGTATTGGACTGTATAGCTTAGAACTTTTTATGTTCTCAATACGGCAGTTGTTAGTACTTAAATTGTGAGTTTTGTAGTCACCCTGCAAAAGTAAGTAGGTATTTTAACCAATTATAGATTTTAAATATATCATTTTTGTTTATAAAGAATTTATTTCTAATATTTTGATTGTACTTTATGCCATGGTGGAATAATTCCCCACATCATTGGTTTGAGAACTCTGTCGGATTGTGCGACATTTCTGAATCTACTAGAAGAAACCATCACAGGAGTCACATCTGTTGGAGCGATATTGTACGAAGGTGTATAGTCCTTTCCCGCGTTGAATTCCGGCAGCCAGTCAGGTATCGTGTAGTAATTACCATCTTTTGACTTGTAACTACAAGCGCATTGAACTTTTTCCTTATCTAATGATCTGAAAAAGAAAACATCCAAATACAACAATAAAATTACGATATTTTAGTGGATGAATACTAAGTATCGTAATTTTAGGGATTATTGCAGAGAGAAATAGTTTTTACGCACAAACCAGTACGGCCACACATAATATGACAATTTGATGACAATACTTTTCGATAAAAAGATTGAAATTAGTATTTTTTAAGCACAAAATAATCCACGCACTTGTTGGTAAACACAAAGAGAATAAAAGCACCAAACAAAGAGAATATAAGCACTACGTTTAAAACTTAGAGAATAGAATATATAAGGAGGCGCCCTTAGTATGCTATACATTCCTTGCTTATACAAATATCTATTAAATCGATGTAGATATAAAAAACTACATTTTGTCTCTTTTTAACTAATGTATAATGTCGTTTGAAGAAAGAGATGTCATGTTGTTTTTTTTTTCTCTCTCTGGCAACATTTTTACATTTAAGTCAACATACCTAACTCGCGTCACAGAATATATAATAGTACCTTACCGGTACAGAAATTTCACTCCCGAGTTTAGGTATGATAAACGCAAGCGTCCGGTCACCGGACTAGTCTCAATAGGCTGGCACTCGCTCGACTTGTCGCTAGAGATGGGCGGTGGGTAAATACCCATCGGGTATTTACCGGGTAAATACCCAATTTGGGTATAAACAGGGTTTTTACCCGGTAAATACCCAAAAGTATGGGTATAAACTATAAACGCTTTATGGAACGTTTTATTTAATAAAGTTTAGGTGAATTTTAGCCCGTTTAGATATTTTTAACACATCCATATTATAAGTTCGGCTACTTTCATATGTTTTTCGTTTCATAGCCTGATTAAATTGCTTTATTAACTGATAATAACTGTAATTTTAGCATAAATGTAAAATTTCTTAACTGATTTGATGAAGTTTCTATATAGTAAATGACATAATATAGGGTGACTGATAATTAGTGAACGACACTTAAACACGTGATTGTAGTCATGAAAACAAACAACTTTTACTATGGGACTAAACCTGAAATCGCGAAAAAAAATCTGCTGGTCAGTACATTTGTGTTCGCGTAACTGGTCAAAATGTACTAAACTTGGCTGATTTTCCTCCTTATATAATGTCCTTTCATTTAATTTTGACTCGGAACTCCCTTTTTAGGGTTCCATAGCAAAATGGCCAAAAAACGGAACCCTTATGGATTCGTCATATCTGTCTGTCCGTTCGTCCGTATGTCACAGCACACATTTTTTTTTCCGAAACTATAAGAACTATACTGTTGAAACTTGGTAAGTAGATGTATTCTGTGAACAGCATTAGGATTTTCACACAAAAATAGAAAAAAAAAACAATAAATTTTGGGGGTTCCTCATATTTAGAACTTCAGTTTAATTTTTTTTTTAAGGTTTAAAAAATAACAGGTAAATAGGTATCATAGTAATCAATGTTGTTATATCAATTTATAAACACGCATTTTAATACTAAAAAATGAATAATATGAATTTGCTTAATTTTTAACACTACTAAACGAAGATGATTTTTATCGCTGGCTATTTGTTTTTTTTTTTTGCTTAATTTACACGGTTCTATATTTTTTTGTTTTGATTAGGTACATCTAAGAAATATTCAGTCTTTTTATTGTTTTATATGACATAAAATATATATTTCTATATTTTTTCATCATGATTACAGAATGAGACCCTGAGAAAAAAAAAGCTTCAAAGTGTTAATGACGTACTTCTATTACAAAATACTTAAATTACTTTCTTTGGTATTTCTACTGTAGTTTAGTACGAGTATATTTTCTAAGGTTTAACGTAAATTGTATTGCATTCAATTAAATAATAAAATACAATGTATATATATATAATATGAATACAATATATTAATATTTCCAAAACCAGTTTTAGTCGTTAGCACCAGCAAAATTTTGATTCCTGATCCAAAATGAAACAGTATGAGATATCACTTCTACGTGTGCACTCTTTAGTAATTCAAAAACAAGTGGAAGTAGTAAGCATAATACGTATACGCGGAGAGAAGGCGAAGAAGCCGGAAGGGTTGATGTGCATATTTGTAAGGATTGAGGGACCGCTGGCCAGCTAAATGCGCCTACTGACGGACTTATTTTATCAATTGAAAGTCAACTTTAGAAACTTTAACGTAAGGTTGAAGAACCGTGAGCTGCACCACGTCAGCATTTTTTAATATTAATTTCAATCTTATACGCTAATGTAGTAGATTTTTAGTTAATAACAAAGTATCTTCATCGTCACTAGTTCTGAGAATATACGCGAGTTTGCCAGATTTTAGTTCTTCATCTTACATACTCAAGAGTTTGATGATTCACGTTTATTTAATGTATTTTATCAATAAATATTTGTTACGACATGCTGTGATATTCAAATAGTCTTTAATTTAAAACTATTATAATCAAATGTAATATAAACCACCTAATATAATACGTAAAAATACAGACGTACAATTTTTATATGATTTGTTAGTAGAAAACTATTCTTTGCTGACACCATTTACACTTCATGTATAAAACACATTTGATAGACATTTTTATTGCTTAAAGTGTATAAAAGACTTAAAACAATGATGAAAAAGAAAATACCCACCATTTGGGTATTTACCCGGGTAAAAACCCTGCATTTGGGTATTTTGGGTATTTACCCGGTATTTACCGGGTAGAAACCCATCTCTACTTGTCGCACACGCAGCGCACGCATCCGCGAAACAAATTTTAAAGTAGACTGTTAATACCGTAAGGTACTAGGTATTGTATATTCTGTTGGAAATCTAATCAGTTCTGTGTCGTGAGTGATGGAGGCACATAAAACAAAAAAGACAAAAAGATATTGTATTGCAAATGCATGTTTGAACTCCACAATTAAAACACCCAGTTTGTCACTGTTTGCTCTTCCCAAGGACCCTGAAAGGTACGTCATTTATATAACAGACATACACTTACTTAAATAAACGCTATGATATAAACAAAATTATTGTGAATGAAAAAATAAACAATCCATCATAAATTGGTCTCTAACTGCATTGGTTGTAATATGGCGGTGAGTGTCTGTTTATACTGAACGAACCTATCATATGTCAATGGCTAAGCGACTCGCGCGCTCGCCGGCGCCGCCCGGCCCGCGCCGCCGATAAAGTAGTACCTCTGACAGCCCTGGTAGATTGAAGCGAGACGGCACACAGTTATTGTACTATGAACGCTATATGCAATGCAAAAGGTTGAAATTAGGTTGTTTTCCAGAACAGTAGGTAAATATCTCGACTATTTTGCGCCGCTTGTATGGAAGTGAGACAGGCCTGCTCGCGTGCCATCCGCCATCTTTAAGGCCCGCGATCTTGTAGTACATCAGGTGTCAAGTAAACAACAACATTGGATTTATATTGCGATTTTTAGGACTAAAAACGCTCCCAACCAAGTGGTTTTGTGCTGTGAGTGTCAAGGGATAAAAATTGGATATGCCTTCGTGTTCCATAATTCAGTGTGGTGCAAGGAAAAACACCAATCAACCTCAGTTAACCTTGCATAGGTTAGTAGCCGTATTTTATGAAAAACTTTATCATACTATTATTTTTTCCGTATAAGTGTCCTTGTTTTATATATATAATGAAAGTTCCTAAAAGTACATACAAATTATTTCTGTTAAATACCTCTATTTGCTAAATTTATAACATGTTTTGTTTACGATATTATTGACGATTTAAAATAGTGATGTCCTTTATTTAATAAGCTATCGATAAAGATTTATCATTTTTTTAGTTTGTGTTTGGGGTTCAGTAAAATATGTTGAAGAGACGATTTTGAAAATAAAACTAACAGATATTAAAATAGCGAGACCTAGTACTTACCAAAACAATACAGTGTCATTCGTCATACAGTAGGTGGTGGTTCTATTCTATTCTATTTTTTGTTAATGGCAAATGAGCCGATGTCGACCATTCTGCCAATGTCGGAAGTAAATTGGAAAAGCAAGTAATGTATAAAAAATTGTTAAAAAAAATAAATAATAAAAATAATAAAAGGGCTTGTGACTGGAGACTTAAAATCCTTCGAGTGGTACAGTTGCACTTGATGTGTTAGTATTGGACTGAAACAAACATAAAATAAAGATACATAAATAATATAATTGTTAAAACATTAAATACACACGTAAACCACAATTACTTAGACAGAATATTTGGAGCTTATGACTCATAATTTTATATTGTTGTGACGGATGAAGATCATCAACGCCACAAGCAGTTCTGGAGAAGGATAGGTTAGGAGGGCAGGGACATTAATTGGGAGAGGAATTTTGAGTTTCGGGAGACGACTATATAAGTCTACAGGTGGAATGTTGTTTGTGCACTCAAAAAATATGTGATCAAGCGTACCTTCCTCCAATCCGCACTCGCATAAAGAAGAGTCACGAACACGGATCTTTTCCAGAAAAACAGGCGTGAAGCAGAATCCTAAACGGATCCTACAAAGGACGGAGATAACAGATTTAGACATCTTTTTGTGAGTGTAGAACCAAGGTTTTGTTTTTATGGTTGGCTGTACTGCATAGTAAAACTTACCCTTTTTTTTACCAGAGGTATTCCACTGTTCCTGCCATGCACATTGAAGACTTGCTTTTGGTAGGTTCAGCAAGTCATACCCCTGAATAAAATTGTGCGAAAGGTCAGCTGTAGTTGAAGAACAAGCGTCTTTGGCCAAGGCATCGGCACGTTCATTGCCCTTGATACCATAATGACTAGGTATCCAAACTAACTGAACTTCTCTTTGACTAGTGCGTGCACATGAATACAAAGATTTTTTAATTTTTAAAAGTAGTGAGCTGTGTAATTTACTTTTGAAGGGATTCTGGACTAAAGCTTTAAGACAGCTAAGGGAGTCAGTGAAAATTACGGCCTTATCGATATTATGGTGTGACTCTATAAAACGACATGCTTCTAGTAATGCCACACACTCGCCTGTGAACACAGAGGACTCCTTGGGACATTTAAATTGCAAAATGATACTGGAGCTTTGGTAATATACTGCTGCTCCAGTGTAGCTAGAATCAGTAAATTTTGAAGCATTAGTGAAAAATTTTTGAAAATCATTCCAACGCTCGCCTACCGCCACATTGAAAGCCGAATTCGCAAAGGGGGAATACTTGGATATGCCGATATTGTAAAAAATTTTAGGAGTAAAGCATAGAACGTCATAATCGAAATTAAAAAGGGGTAATTTGGGATACTGGATAAGCGGACATTCCAAGTTTTGAGTTGTGCGAAAGTTTTTTAGGATTAGGGGGATTTCTTTATTTTTCCAATAGTTTGAGGTTCTGTATACGGTATTTAACTCGTTCAGTTTTGCAATGAGAGGATGGGAAGATCTACAAATTACTCGTGACAGGAAACGGGAAGCTAGATATTGCCGCCTCAAGGCTAGGGGGGGTTCAGCGCATTCGACCTGCAAAGTGTTGATCGGAGAAGACCTCATGCACCCAGAGATGATCCGAAGGCACTTAGACTGGATCCTATCCAGTCCAACCAAAGCACCTTTGTTGCATGGAATAAAATGAAACGTACCATAGTCTAATATATTACGGACTAGGGCATTATAAACTAATTTCATGGTATAGGGGTGGGCACCCTACCAGACACCTGCGAGGATTTTTAAAATAGAAATGACGCGTTCGCATTTCTGGATTAATGAATTTATATGGCACTTACCTGTTAATTTTGAGTCAAGGGTAACGCCTAAAAATTTCACCTTACTTGTTAATGGAATATTTTGCCCTGAAATGGTCACTGAGACGGGAGGGAAAGTTCTTTTCCGAGAAAATATTACTGCCGAACTTTTTGGTGCAGATAGTGATAAACCGTGGTTTAAAAGCCAATGGTTCAAAGAGTCCAGAGAGAGGCATAGAGACGATGCAGCGTCAGCGATGTAGGTGGTGGTTATTGAGTTCAGTCTGTGATTGGTTTTACTCCTACCTACATCCAACTGAAATAATTTTGTATGTTTTTTATTTGCACAGGTTCCCCAAAAAAGAAGTACTGCGCCAAAAGTGGCTTGAAGTCATTGGGATAGAAAATCTTAAACCTGGAATGAAAGCACCGTGTGTCTGTTCATTACATTTTACTGAATCATCGTTCAATAATACCCTTGATGTAATTAGGCTGCGTGATGATGCAGTACCATCAATCCACCTTGTAGTAAGTTAATTAATTAATTTGGGATTTGGGTTTGAAAGTCAGCCGTCTAGTTAATAGATTGGAGTAATCTGCAATGTAATATAGGTATGTGCTCTCAATTCTAGAATGGGTCCCGACTGCCAGTATTTAAAATATTATAATTATAGTTAAGTACAATCGGGTACAACGACTTTCTTGTTTTAGGACTTTTTCATGAATGCTCAGAAAAGCAGTCGGGTTTATTAATTTTTTAAATTACCGTTTTTTATTTGTTATCATTGTTAATATTTAGCAAGAAATAAAAGGCTTTTATTTTATTTCTTATTTATTTATTAGATGGCAGCTGGCACAAGTATTTGTTTACCTTAATCACAATATCTGGCGGCGGCGGCGTAACATCTAAAGAATTCTCTTCAAATCTTAAATTCAACATTTTTTTCACAAATAACACAAATAAACAGGTTAGATAATATTATTTAATAGACTTTTTTCCCGCGTTTAACCTTTGCAGGTTGAAGGAGAAGCAAAGGTATCAAACTGTTATACATCCTAATATTAATAAAAATAGAAATTTAAATATTTTTGAATTTAGAACGTCGATAAATGTTAATTTGTTGGTAATAAGAAATTATTGTGTAAGTAAAATCATGTTTATTTATTACATTTTGTTCCAAAACATCCGCCTCTGCTTAAAAAAAGAAAATAATCACCCTTGACCGTGACGAAATAGGAATGAAAAAGCCCTTGGTGTGATAAATTTAAAGAAAGCACGCGGGTGATGTACATGCCATGTCGGATCTAATCGTAGTGCGATAAGAGGCAGTTTTCGAGTAAGTGTATTGAAAAAGAAATAAAGGACTTGGTACAGTTATTTCAAAAGTAGGTAAAAAATAATTAAAAAAAAAAAGTAAAATCTAATTAAGTATCCAAAGTTTAAAAGTATTGTTACGAGTACATACGTAACCAATTCCCATGTTATAAATATAAAAAGTCTGGTATCGATATCGATACATTTTGGTTTTGATTGTCTAAGTGCTTCCCTAGCATTGGCCGCCATTTTTAGTGCCCGGCTATTAGTAGGTAGAGTCTGTCTAACGAAAGCGCGACCTGAGAAAATGAGGTCAAATCAAAAAATATTGAATATGGTATTACTGTCATACTAGGAGAAAAAAATTTTGATACTTGAGTATTTTTTTGTATTTGCGACAATCGTATAATTCTTTTTGACGAACTATATTCCTAATATGAGGAACACAAAATGTTTAGAAATAAATATACTCAACCAATACGCTTTTAACAGCATCACACACTCAGAAATATTCAATTCCCTTACAAAACCAAAATTAGAATCCACACATACTTCTTCCAGCAAGTTAGAGAGATTAGATCCTATGTTTCAAACAGAATGAGTCAAACAGGGCGTCCCGTTGACCCCAAAGATATTCTCCACTTCTTTCAGACATTCGCAGTCGAATGGGAAGAGTAGGGCATTGTCATCAGCGAAGCTAAGTTAAGTAATTTGCGTTTCTCTGATGATATTGTCCTATTCTCTCCTACAGCCACAGGACTAGAGCAAATACTGGTTGCTCTACATATAAAAATGTTGAACACCAAAATCATAACCAGCAGCTCCAAAGGAACGTACACGTAGGCGGACAGAATATACAATACGTCTTAAAATATATTATTGTCTACTTGGGCCAAGTAGTGTCATTCTGGGCCAGGTAAGACAAAGAAATAACGTGTCGAACAGAAAATACCTGAAAAAGTTACTGGTCCATTAAGGAACTATTTAAGGGCACATTGCCCATATGGGCACGCTTTAGTGATATCACTAAAGCGTAAGCTTATGGACATGTGTAATCTCCTCATTTGACCTATGGTGTATACAGACTTGGTCTTTGACTAACATCGAAAAGTCTAAACTCAAGGTTTACCAACCGACCTGGATGTCTTGTGAGTAAGGGACTGAGACCATTAGAAAGAGTGGATGGCTTTTGCACTGCAGTAGAACAATACTGGATAGCTATAATAACCAATACAATACAAAAACGAGTAAAGATTTATTTATTGGTATATTACTATTATATCAAGAAAGTCACGGGAAAGGTGAATAACACAAAATGTTGAATTTTATCATCCTCAAAGTATGCTATTTCATCACATCAATTCGACCGCTTTTGAACGTATAAAGTGCGGTAGTGAAGATATTTCTTCTTAAAGCTTAGTTTTAAGTGTAAAGGTTTTTTCTCCAAATTCCTTAACGATTCAATGTTTTTTTTTTTTATTTATTTCGCGCAGTCCTTGAATATCCTCAAGATTATCTATAAACATAAGAAAAATCATTATCATATCGTAAAATATATCTAATAGTCAGTCAACAATGATCAAGATAATAATGTCATACTAACTTAAAAACCCGAGATCAAAAACAACTACTTTCTCTTCTTGTTTTTCTTTAAACTTACTGATCATAGTATTTCACAGCTTTCCTACATAACTTTTTATTGTTTTATCCATGATAAGTAATTAAATCTTTGTTACAAAATACTGACAATCTTTGACGTACTTTTGACGGAAACATTATGTTGCCAATTTAATTTTAAAAAAAAACTCCAGGTCACGCTTTCGTTATACAGACTCTATGCACGCTTATTTTGTAGGTATTTCTGGTCCTTATATTCTAAGGTCTTTGGTTTAAAAGCACTATGAATACAAGCAAGTGACGTTTAGGTAAACACAAAATGAGCCCAATTTTTTTTTTACTGTTTGTGACATGGCTATTTGGCCTTTGTGTCTAAAATGAGCCCAAAAAGTATGAAGTTGAACTAGACATGCGTCCGATATATCAAATCGTATTGTATATCACAAACTAGAAATTCAAACTCAAAACTAAAATCTGTGTCTGAAATGAAATCTAGCCTCGCGATATATTCATCCTGTCCTTTTTATTTCCACCAAAGAGAATATAAGCACTACGTTTATAAGGCCGACCATCTAACTGAATCCTCGCCTGCGCGGTACAGGGGCGCGGGGGTATGACGACCAAGGGGACTTAGATAGGTGCGGGCGGTGGGTGAATTTTTGTAATAGCTCATTTCGATCGCTACACGGGTAACGATCGCACGTGTTAATTGTTGCGGACGCCTTGTGAGAAGTACACATGTAATAACAATCTCAAAATGAATCGAAAGATATTCGGACATAAAGTGAATAGTCAGCGCAAGCAAATGGCTTTTAGCGTTTACGAATATTTTAGAAAAAAGAAACTGGACCCGAATTCTATGGAATGGAAAGAAGTGGCAGGCGGTCGCCCCCTTCTACGAAGAAAAGGACGAGGCCGACCGCATCAGGCAACGGCGCTCACGCTGCAGCCGCCGCCTTAATTCCGATCCCAATTTTCGGCCACCGTGGGCACGGGCTTGCAACGATGGGCAATGGGTAGCTCACTATCCGTCCGTCCGGTAACAGATCGGACCGAGCCCAAGTGGATTACGGCGCGCACTGTTCCCGCGCGCCTCAAGGAGTCGTCGACAAACTGTAGGGGCCCAGTAGGGTCGAAGCCTAATCTGGGGCTCTGGGAAGGTATGAAAATACATACCAGGGCCCTGGAACCAAGTCAAAGGAGGACCGGGGAAGGTTTTTAGTCAGAGAACGGGCCTCACGCCCCAGCCGCCGCCGCGATTCCGGTCCCACCGACCATCGTAGGCGTGGGCTTGCGGACAGCGAGCAATGGGTAGCTCGCCATCCGACCGTCCGGTAACCGTCCATACCGAGGCCAAGTTGTCGACGGAGCGAATCGTTCCACGCGCGCCTCAAGGAGTTGACGAGGCCGAAGTCCCTGGCGGAAGCTAGTCTTCTTCTTCTTATATATATAAAAATGAATCGTTGTGGTAGTCTCACGGGAACGGTTGGACCGATTGGGCCAATTTTGATCTTGAAATATTTGTCATACCCCTTACGAAGGTTTAAAGGTGAGAAAAATGAAAAAATTAACGAAAAAAATAATTGTCTATTATGTGGTACGAAGTTTGCTGGGTCAGCTGGTGATAAATAATTACAGGATATATGAAAACGATAAGTTCTAAATGTCAAGTGCCAACTACCAAGGGATAAGTACAAAGAGCAAAGTGTCAAATAGCAAGTGTCAAGAGCAAAGTGCCAATAGGCCCAAGTGCCAAGAGCAAAGTAGCAAGTGCCAAATACTAAGTGCAAAGTGAAAATTGTCAAGTGCCTTGTTCCAAATGCCAACTACCAAGTGATAAATGCAAAGTGCTAAGAGCAAAGTGTCAAGTACCAAAGGCCAAAAACCAAGAGTAAAGTGGCCAGAGTCAAATACCAAGTTTAAATACCAATTGCCAAGAGCAAAGTGCCAAATTCCATCCAAGTACCAAATTTCAAATGCTAAGTGCCAAAATCAAAGTGCCAAGTTCCAAATACCAAATGCCAACTACCAAGTGGGAAGTGCTCAACTGCTCAGTCATCATTTCAGCCGAAAGACGTCAACTGTTGGACATAGGCCTCCCCAAGTGTCGCCACAGTGAACGGTCCATCATATACCCGCAATCCTTTGCACGTCACCGGTCCACCTTGTAGGTCTCCCAACACTGCGTCTTCCGGTGCGCGGTTGCCACTACAGAACCTTTCGATCCTAACGGCCATTTGTACTGCGAGCAATGTGCCCTGCCCACTGCCACTTCAGTTTGGCGATTCTTCGTGCTATGTCGGCAATCTTGATTCTCCTGCGGATGTCTTCATTTCTGATTCGATCACAGAAGGAGGCCCCTCCGTTGCCGTTTGGGTGACCTTAAGCCTTCTGATGTAGCCCATTGTGAGCGATCACGATTCAGAGCCATATGTCATCACTAGCAACACGCACTGGACTTTCGTCTGTATACACTTTGGTATGTTGGACAAGAAGATACCTCGCAGCCTTCTAAACGCCGGCCTAGTCGAGTCGGATTCACCGGTCGACCTCTTTCTCGAAATTAGATCTACTCAACTGGACTGCCTGTCCGAGGTAAACGTCATGTTCCACAACTTCAAGTGTAGAGTCACCGATTTTGATAGAAGTGGATGCTACATGGCTGTCCATCATGACTTTGGTTTTGTCCATGTTCATTTAAGACCCATTCTTTCGGAAGCTCTACTGAGGTCATTGAGCATTATGCTGAGCACCTGCGTAGCCTTATCCATGGCTACTATTGTACCGGTTGGCACACTTCTTTTGCTAGGATTGGTGGATAAAAGATAGTGAAAGATTGGAAGTTTTTTTCACCGATGTTTATTTGTTGCGACTGTACCGAAAACTGTTCTTCTAATATTATATTACCGTACTATAAAGTAGTCAAAGGCGCGTTAAATATTCGATGATTTACCAATTAGTGTGATTCGTAGAGTACCGTATTAATAACTGACTGTCTAAGATTCATGTTGGCCCTTTTATAGTTGGCTAACTGTAAATAAAATATTCTCGAATCATCATCTTCCTGCCCTTATCCCGTTTTATTTGGGGTCGGCGCAACACGTTTTTTTCTTCCATTCTCTCCTGTCACTCGTCACGCTATCACTAACTCCCTTTTCTCTCATATCACTCCTCACACAATCCATCCATCTCTTCTTTGGTCTCCCTCTCTCTCTCCATTCATCCACATGTAAACTCATAACTCTTTTATTAACATGCGTTTCATCCCTCCTCTTCACATGACCAAACCAAGACAAACGATTTCCTTTCAACTTTTCAGTCACTGGCGCCACTTTCAAACTTCCCTTAATGTACTCATTTCTCACTTTATCCATTCTCGTCACAACACACATCCATCTCAACATTCTCATCTCCGCTACGTGCAATCTTTTTTCTTTTGTCTTTTTCAAAGCCCAACATTCTGATCCATACAGTATGACAGGCCTTATCACGGACTTGTAGATTTTACCCTTCAACTTGATGGGCATCCGTGGGTCACAAGTTGTTCCCGTGACCTGTCGCCATTTCATCCATCCTGCGTTGATCCGATGTGTTACGCCTCGGTCTACCTCACCATCCCCTTGAATGAGCGACCCGAGGTACCAAAAGTCGGAGCAGATCGGTGTGGGCGTTCCGGCGAGGGCTAAAGGCACTGGATTGGAGTGACCGCCGAAATCGCAGAACAAGTATTCCGTTTTCGTTCTACTTAATTTCAGGCCAACACTCTCCAGTCTGTGCAACCACACCTCCAATCTGTTCTGGACCTCTAGGCCACTTTCGGCAACTAGCACAATGTCATCGGCAAACAGCATACACCAGGGAAATAAAATATTCTCGAATGTTCACCTAAAAACATTAACAAAATTAAGAAATGGCAACATAAAACTATAATAGTAAAGTAATTACAGCGCTCGGCATTAGGTTACCGAAAAAGGTATTTTATAGCAGGCTAACAAATATTTCTAAATGGCAGCTTTAAACTATAATACTAAAAGGTAATTACAGCGTTCGGCATTTCCTAAAAAAGGTCTTTTATTGTCGGCTAACACAAAATTTCCGAATGGCCTAATAAAACCATAATAGTCAAAGGTTCGGCGGTTTGGGACCTTTGACTACTGTTTCGGTTACTGAAAATTCATGAAACCTCTAAATACAATCTGTTTACGCACTATTATAATAAGGAACTATCACGAATTCTAAACCCTACCTTATTACGTTCCTATTATTATTTTGCATTTAAACATAATTGTTTGTGACACCTTAGGTATAATCCTATCTTCCACATTAACACATACACTTACCTCACTCACTACACCACACACACTCACACCTCCACGTACTCACCCAGACATTATTCACACTCTTACTCTCCCTTCACGTACATACCCAGATTGGGTATTTACCAGGCTAATACACAGGGTATGGGTTTTTAACCACTGCCCATCTCTAATTGTACCTACTAAACTGCATCTCTATGATAGGGTACAAAGGTACACTACTTAAATACGAAAAACTTTATTCCGTCAGTCACAAATACGAATTTCAAAATACCGACTTTCATAATTCCGAATAGTTGTAAATTCCCAGTATAACAACTCCGACTTATCATTACTTCTATTTTTATAATTCCTAAAGTTCAATACTATTCTCAAAATACCGAGTTTCAATAGAGCGAATACCAACAAGTCCGACTTAATCATAATTCGAAATATCAAAAATACGAATTCCGATTATGAAAATACCAATTAATACAATTCCGGAATAAAAACGCCTTGTAAAACTGAAAAAAAAAAAATAGCAAGACATAAACACAAAATTGCTTGTCAGAAAGAAGTGTAATGTTATGTTTAGCATAAGGAGATAGAATTAAAAAACTGCTAAAGCAGCATGCAAGCAGGCATACAAGCAGACATGCAGCATGCAACATGCAAGCAGGCCAGCGTTGCCAGATTTTTTTTAAACCAAGTTGGGATTTTGAAACTTTTTAGTAAAAAAAGCGGGATTCTTTCGTCGAAAGCGGGACATAATAAAAAAAACTTATAAAGAAGATATAAATTTTTATTTTTTTTTTGAACTTTATTTTACGTGTACGTGATAAATAATAGATAGCAAAAATAGCCATAGAAAATGTATTTTAACAAAAATATGATAGGTATTTAAAATCAGATTTAGCCTATCGGCGGGCGGCCAGTTCACTTTGTCTGTGCCACCCGGCCGAGCGTCCTCAGCACGCTGAATACATGGTCGAGTTATCCTCGAAAAGCGGGACTGAGCCTGTCCCGCGCGGGACAATTAATTTTGATTAAAAAATCGGGAAGTCCCGCCAAAATCGGGTCGTCTGGCAACGCTGAAGCAGGCATACAACATGAAAGCAGGCATGCAACATGCAGCAAGCATTGTTTTTGTCACGGCTCCGGCGCTGCGGGGCTTGGGCGGCCCCACACGAGTTTATCGTCTCAGATGGTATTAACGCTCACCACCGCAGCTTCGGCTTGCTGGCCGGCTTCGCTAGCCAGCTTCAGCCGCGGTGGCAGGCCTTCAAACCACCTGCTCCTCAGATTGCGGGCCACCCTACCCCTCCGTGCCTATACGATTTTGAATTACACTCTAGGGGTAGGGCAGACAAGACTGCGTGAAGTCGGTTTTGCAGCGATTCGTTTATGTCACTAAATTTTGTAGCAGAGCATGTTAACTTTTAGTTTATTCGAAGTATTTAAAATCGGAATGTGGTTTTTCGGACCGAGAACCTTTCGAGCATTTGATTCTTCAAACGTTTGAAAATCGGAAAACTAATCGCATTCACGACTTTCGGTAAAATAATTTTCGTGATTTTTAATAATGGACATCACAATTCTTAGGTAATATGAAATTCTGACTTTTGAAAACCGGAACATCGAAAGACGGAATAAAATATTTCGGAGTGTTTGGGTGTTCCCCTATGATGGATAAATCCAAGCTTGCTACATATCAGTAATCTGTGGATAAATCTGTGGATGGGACAAACGTGACCTTAGAAATCTATGGACCAAAAATATCTACAAAATAAACGTGCATACCTACTAATAGCCGGGCACTAAAGATGGCGGCCATTGCTAGGGAAGCACTTAGATAATCAAAACCAAAATATATCGATATCGATACCAGAATTTTTAAATTTATAACATGGTAATTGGTTTTGGAATTGGACATTGTTTACAGATATTTAATAATATTAAATTTAAGTAAACGAGAATATTAAAGTATTTGATGAACGATAAGGAAGAATAAAATCGGTAGGAAAATTTTAAAAAATATGAAATAATAATTTTTTTATTTTCGGTTTTATTGAACGATGATTCTGTAAAGTAGAATGAACAGACACACAGTGCATTAATTCCAGGTTTGATATTTGCCATCCCAATGACTTCAAGCCACTTCTGGCGCAGCACTTCACTTTTAGGGAACCTGTGCAAATAAAAAACATGCAAAATTATTTCAGTTGGATGTCAATCAAATTATAAAGCTGGATTTAGGAGTAAAACAAATCACAAACTGAACTAAATAACCACCACCTACTGCATGACGAATGACACTGTATTGTTTTGGTAAGTACTAGGTCTCGCTATTTTAATTTCTGTTAGAGTTTTATTTTCAGAATCGTCTCTTCAACATATTTAACTGGACCCTAAACACAAACTAAAAAAAAAACATAGTTCTTTATCGATAGCTTATTAAATAAAATACATCACTATTTTAAATTGTCAATAATATTGTAAACAAAATATGTTATAAATTTAGCAAATAGAGGTTAGATTAGAAATAATTTGTATGTACTTTTAGGAACTTTCATTATATATATAAAACAAGGACACTTATACGGAAAAAATAATAGTATGATAAAGTTTTTCATAAAATACGGCTACTAACCTATGCATGGTTAAATGAGGTTGTGTTTTTCCTTGCACCACACTGAATTATTGAACACGAAGGCATATTCAATTTGTATCCCTTGACACTCACAGCACAAAACAACTTAGTTGAGAGCGTTTTTAGTCCTAAAAATCGCAATCCAAATCCATTGTTGTTGTTTACTTGACACCTGACGTACTACAAAACCACGGGCACTAAAGATGGCGGATGGCACGTGAGGTAGGTATGTTGACGGAAATGTAAAAATGTTGCCAGAGAGAGAAAAAACAAACAGCATGACATCTCTTTCTTCAAACGACATTACACATTTGTTAAAAAGAGACAAAATGCAGTTTTTTATATCTACATCGATTTAATAGATATTTGTATAAGCAAGGAATGTTTAGTATACTAAGGGCGTCTCTTTATATTCTATTCTCTAAGGTGCATACTATATGCGCCCATTACACGGCTGCACGGTCACGCAAGCCTCAATCATTGCTATCAATCATGACATATCATGAATGAAATTTGAATAATAGTACTCACCACAGATTACTGATATGTAGCAAGCTAGTACTCACCGTTATTCAAAAATCATTCTCCTTCATGGTTGTTCGATCGCGAGCTTCCGCAGCGCTCGATAGATGGCGTTGTACGCTTTTCTGAATCGCGCTATTAAGATTCTCCGCGGATAAGCTATAAGGTTTCGATTAATAAATTTTTTTGTACTCGCTTTGACAAGAATCTGTTTTATTTCATTCCCGAATTCTTGGGGCAGTGGTTGAGTGGCTAACATTTGGTCCTATCGAGTCGGATCGCGAATAGCTAAAAACGCGACCGCGACCAGTGAAGTGGCAGTGTGTGCCGTTTGGTGAGGCATAGAAACCAGAGGTGGATCGCCCTGAAGTGCCTGTAAATCCCCGGAGTGTGGTGAACAGTAGCAGCGCAGCAGTGAAGTTTGCGGCAGTCTCCGCTAGGAGGCGCCACCAGTATTGAGGCGGCAACGGTGACTTCAGCAGAGCCCGAACAGCGACGACATCGGCATCAAGGGTGACGTCACGTACAGTGAGGTCATTCTCGCATCACGTGGTACGAGCAGCATTGGCGACGCACTCGCAACAGCGACGTGTTTGGAGAGGTTTGGCAAGCAAAACCGTGAGTTACAATCCCAGTGTTTATGTTGTAGACTTGTGAATTTCTCAGTGTATTTTGAAGATCGACTTAGTGCAATTTAAAGACTTTAATATTTAGTAGTAATCTAGACTTAGAATAATAAAAGATAATGTGTTGAGACGGGAAATCTAAGCCCGAATTTGCAGAGGTATTAATTAAATTCATAAGACTTGTGATTTTTACGTGTTTACTTAGCATAGCTTTGCGCAACAGTTTAAGACAGCATTTAAAATGGAAGCGCTATTTAATATCCAGTATAATTTAAATTCTACTATCAGTAAAGCAAAGTCTAATTTCAAGAAATCCCCTAAGGAACGATTAACGTCTTCATACATAGAAACTAGATTAGAAAGTTTAGAAGCTAACTGGTCAACGTTTTCTGAAACTCATTTAAAAATAGTGTCATCAGTTAAATCTGCAGAATTTGAAAAATCTAATTATAACATGACTAATTTATATGAAATTACGGAAGAGTTATTTACTGATTATAAAGTTGAGTTGAAGGAAGCGTTAAAGAAAATTGTATGTTCGGATGGTTCAAATAAAATGCCTGAATCTTCTGCGAAGGGTTCTAGGGAGATTTGTTCAGTAAAATTGCCTAAAATTGAGTTGCCTATGTTTTCCGGGAGTTATTCTGAATGGATTAGTTTTAGAGATTTATTTATATCCTTAATTCACAATAATAACCTATTAGACGATGTTCAGAAACTGCATTATTTAAAATCACACTTATCTGGAGAGGCTGAAAGTCTTTTACGTCACATACCTATAATTAGTAGTAATTATGCAACCTGTTGGTCTAAATTAGAAAATCGTTATAATAACGAGCCTGTTATGGAAAAACATCGTAAACGACAAAATATAGGTATTTCACTTTTTTATCGTAACGTCAAGTTAAAATTATTTAGACTGTAACGCAAAGACCCCTAAACTTATATTTGCATAAACGTCAAAATTATAACAGGAAATAAATAGTATCGCAAACGACAAAAGTTAAAGTTTCAAATAGTAGAACAATCAGAATTATCGTAACCAACTTATCGTAGGTAACGCTTGTCACTTACGATAAAACATATTTAAATGATCTGCCCAAAATCTGTATTTTTGGATGATCAGGCTCGCAGCAAAAACTCAAGTGATTTTTTGTGTGCGAGTTTTGATCTTGAAAAAGTCCTAACTACCCCGCACGGAGACAGTATACAGACAGTATAATTTATATTACTCAAGAAAATTGGCCTATTTTAATGAAACTATTTACGAGAATGGAACCAAGAATGGATATTGTTATGAGTCTGAAGCCAAAAGAGGCTGTAATGAAGTTTAAAATCATCCAATGACAAATCCCGCCCTTGGGTGGAGCGTGAAGTAGTGTCAGACTCTTACTGACTAAAAACCTACCCCGTTCCTTCGTTGCCTATACTGCCGGGGCTGAGCCTTCCTCTCAGAAAACGGCCCCTAACCCCAGCAGGCTCCGACCCTGCCTGCCTGCAGTTAGCAGGCTGGGTCTCTTCGGTGTGCTGACAGCTCCTTGAGGCGCGCGGGAACAGAACGCGCCGTCGACGACTTGGGCTCGGTCCGGTCGGTTACCGGACGATCGGACAGCGTGCTACCCATTGCACGCCGTCCGCAAGCCCACGCCTACGGTGGCCGGAAATCGGGATCGGAATCCCGGCGGCGGCTGGGGCGAGCGCCCCGTTGCCTCTTCCTGATGCGGTCGGCCTCCTCCTTTGCTAGCATTACTGCTTCGCAGAAGGAGGCGACCGCCTGCCATCCCTCCTTACTACGGACCATGGCCTGAACCAAGGCCCGGCGAGAGAGATCGCTGCCACGAGGACACAGCGATGCTCCGCCCAGGCGGGGCACACCTCTACAGTGTGCTCCACCGTGTCCTCCGGGTGTTCCGCACAGTGGCGACACCCGGGCGAATCCTCCGTACGAATCCGGAACAGGTACTTAGCGACCTTTCCGTGCTCGGTAAGCACCTGCGTCGTGCGGAAGTTGAGAACGCCGTGAGGTCTTTCCAACCACGCCTCAAGGATGGGCCTTATCGTGGACTTTTACCTTATCTGTAGACTTTTCGTGGGGTCCTCAGTTACAGGAAGTTAGCCGCAAGATGTTTGCGTCTGCGGGGTCTTTACGAAGACTACGCAATTTTCTTCCCACTGCTACCAAAATTGCGCTCGCCCAATCCCTCCTTCTCCCAATCCTTGATTATGCCGATGTCAGTTATTTGGATCTAACTGAAGTGCAGCTAGATAAGCTTGAGCGACTTCAAAACTTCTGTATTAGATTCATATTTGGATTGCGCAAATATGATCATATTTCTGAATTTCGTAACAGGCTCAAGTGGCTGCCAATCCGCCTTCGCCGGAATGCCCATATTTTATCATTGCTTTACAGTGTTCTGTTTATTCCTACAACTCCCTCTTATCTCAAAGAACGTTTTAAGTTCCTTCATGACACACATTCAAGACACTTGAGATCATCGGAGAATTTGAAACTTTTGATGCCCTCGCATTCTACTAAGTTTTGCGACAAGTCGTTTGCGATCCAGGCGGTGCGTTTGTGGAACGCTTTGCCGTCACCTATTAGGCAAGCCCAGTCATTAGGTTCTTTTAAAAATTTGGTTAAAGACCATTTCCTGTCTCTTTAATGCTATCCTGGTTCTACTTATTTTATTTCTTCCACCAACTCTACCTTATTTCTTTTCTTTTTTTTATGAAATTGTGTAACATTTTATAATATTTATGTATATATATATATTCGTTTTATAATTATTTATTTATTTTCTTATTAGTACACCGCAGACTACCCCCTGTATTTATTTTAGTTCTTACGATCCATCCTAAGGTTGTCTGGTAGAAATCGCTTTCAGCGATAAGACCGCCATTGTACCCATAGATTTAAGTTTAGTATTAATTAAGTTACTTTCTTTGGTGTACAATAAAGTTATATTCTATTCTATTCTATTCTATTCTTATCGCCCCAATTGTAGCGCGCCCCAAACGAGGTTGCGGTAGTCGCTGACGCCATTTCGCCATGAGATCTCGCTGGTGCTCTGTCCGCCATGCCTCGACTTGTCGTGGCAGCGGAATTTCGCCCCGGCGTTGCATCGCCAGCGCTTGTCGTGCATGTGTGCAAGGACTGTTGCCTCCAGATCCCATGGCGGTTGGCCAGCAAGGCGGATCGCCGCCTCGCGGGAAATCGTTCGGTACCCTCGCACCATGCGTATTGCCATGACCCTCTGGCACGCATTCAGCTGGGCCCTCGGTTGCTGTGTCAACGTCGGTGCTCACACCGGGGCCCCGTAGAGGGCCATGGACCGAATGATTCCCGCGTAGAGCTTCCGGCAGGAGGCGTCTGGTCCCCTGAGGTTGGGCAGGAGCCGCCCGAGAGCAGCCCCAGTCCGATTCAGTTTGGGAGCCAGACGTCGGAAGTGCTCCTTGAAGTTCCACCAGCTGTCGAGGACGAGTCCCAGGTACTTCATCGTCGACCCGACGCTGATGTGAACCCCTCCTACCGTTAGCTGGGAACCCGGTGGTGGCGCACCCCGAGGGCCGTGAAAACACATGGCCTCGGACTTGTGCAGTGCCACCTTGAGTCCCAACTGCTGGATCCTGTCAACGACCATCGCAACCCCGCGTGAAGTTTGTACGGTGGTTTTTAAGTACCTCAAAATGATTGATGAGAACGGCGAGCATTCATTTTAGCTTTGTACTGTGATAGTTGTTGCGGACAAAATAAAAATAGAGCGATGCTTTCGATGTTGTCGTCCTTTATAAGTAATGTTGCAATGTTCATTGAGAACATAACTATAAACTTTTTGATTCCTGGGCATACAATGATGCCGGTAGATTCGGTACATGCAACTATCGAAACCTTCATAAAAGTAAGGACAGTTTGGGCACCATCCCAATGGCCCACGTTAATTTCTAATGCCAGGACAAATCCAAAGAATTATGAAATTAAAATGCTAGAAAATGCCGACGTCTTGGATTGGAAAAAAAATTCAGATCTATATTTACCAAAATCAATTAAAATTCCAGTTACAAAGCTAAGATCAGCTTGCGTTAAACGAGCGAAGACAAAAATAATTGAACTTAATTACGGATTTAGTACTGATTGCGAAAACCAATGCGTGGATCTGAGCTTTTTAATTAGATCTCGCCAAAGTCAAGAACGTCTCCAGTCACCCACGGCGGCATACTCGGCAAAAATACCTATTGCTAAACCAAAGTACGTGAATCTGAAAAAAATGTGTGACGAGGGTATAATTCCTGCACAATATGCGCAGGAATACCTTGCCTTGCCTTATGATGACATTACAAGAGACTTACTACCGGAAGAAAGTGACGACGAATGATTGATTGTATGATTTATTGATGTTAATGAAAATTTTTTAAGTACCAATTATTAATATAAATTGATTTATTATGTTTTCGTTTTAATGTGAAAAAATCTTGATATTGATTTACTTGATATTATAACGAAAAGCGATAGCGTAAATGACGATTTTTTAAAAACAAGATGAAATTACGACCTTCAATTTTATCTTAAGCGACAAAAGTACTCATTATTTAACTCTTTCTGCAATGATTTAATTGATTATACGTAGATCCTAACGTGTTTTGAACATAATACTAAAACCGGACATGTCTGATTAACCAGTAAAAAATAAACAGTAAAATATCTCTCCTGTAAAATTGTATGTGTGTCGCTTACGATGTTCTTCCATAACAGGCTCGATAATAAAAAATATTTAGCAAATTGCATTATTAAGCGCTTCATGAGTCAAAAAAATATTGTTACCGAATCCTCCAGCGCAATTAAAGAATTATTAGACACGTCTAACGAGTGTTTACATGCTTTAGAAAATTTAGGCATAATGGTTGAGCATTGGGATATAATAGTTATTCATGTTTTGTGTTTAAAACTTGACACGGAGTCGCGTAAACAATGGGAAGTTAAAGTCAGCGATTTTTCAGACGAGTTACCCACATTAAATCAGTTCAAATCTTTCCTCGAACAAAGATTTCGATCTTTAGAATTTTTAGACAACAAGGGTCAACGTCATCAGTCCAATCCAAAATCGCTTCACGTGTCAACTAGTTCATCATGTATTTGTTGTCAAGATTACCACAAGCTTGCTAATTGTAAAAAGTTCGCCAGTCTCGATACCGATAAGCGTCGTAATTTTGTCAAAACAAATGGTTTATGTTATAACTGTTTAGGAACAAACCATTCTGTCTATTCTTGTCGTCTGCAAACTAAATGTCACCTCTGTAAAAAGAAGCACCACACACTACTTCACCCAAAACCAAGTGCCAATTCTGCTGAAACTGTTAGTGATTCAGCAGAAACCAAGGCGGTAGCTGCCAATGTAGCTACCTCCTCCAATCAAAGCGATGCCAAATCCATTTGTTGTTTTGCGGATGTAAACAACCACGGTCTGTTAGCCACAGCCCTGGTCAATGTGGAGTCGAGAACTAGTACTGCTATGGTTTTAAGAGCTCTGATGGATCAGGGCTCTCAAGTCTCTTTTATCACAGAGGCTGCAGTACAGTTGCTCGGACTAAGAAAAACACCCGCTCACACCGACATACTTCGACTAGGCGATGACGAGGGACATTCAATGCCCTCTCAGTGGATGGTTAGAATTAAATTGCAATCACGTCTAGATCCCAACTTTGTTTTGTATGTCGATGCTTATGTTTTGAACAAACTCACATCCCATCTTCCTGAGAAGAAGATCATGCAGGTTTCGGCTAAGTTCACGTCCTTAAAATTAGCGGACCCGACGTTTGATACGCCAGGGAAAATAGATCTACTGTTAGGTACGCGTGTAGTCGGAGAAGTTTTATTGGACGGTTTAGTCAAAGGTCCACCGGGATCTCCAGTTGCTCAGAAAACTAAATTAGGCTGGATCTTGTCAGGTGAGATCCCATTGTCAGCAATCTCTAGGCCAGTATGTTATCATACTGTAGTACAGTCAGCGGATGTCAATGACCTTTTGCGTAAGTTTTGGGAGTTAGAGTCAGAACCCTCAGTTCGTAGTGTGACCTTAACGGAAGAAGAACAGGAGTGCGAGGAGTTCTACTCCAAGACCACCAAACGTGATGCGACTGGAAGATATATTGTAAAACTCCCTTTCAAAGACGAGTCGTCCAGTTGCAGTTTTGGAGGGTCAGAGGTCATTGCCCGTAGGCGATTTCTCAACTTAGAGAACAAATTATTAAAGGAACCTGAATTTAGAATACAATATAGTGCAGTAATTAATGAATATCTTCAACTGGGACATGCTGAAGTTGTCCCTCAGACAGAATTAGCTAAGGATGCGTTCTACCTACCACATCACGCAGTAGTGCGCGATGACAAAAGCACCACTAAGGTTAGGGTTGTGTTCGACGCTTCATGTTCAGGCCAAAATAGTGTAGCTTTAAATACTAAATTAATGGTTGGTCCAACTCTACAACCTGATCTGCGTCAAATCATAATGCGGTGGCGCTGTCATCCTATAAGTTTGGTCGCAGACATAGTAAAAATGTACCGTCAGGTCAAGGTTGCAGAAGAGGATACTGATTATCAGCGCATTTTGTGGCGTGATGACCCAAAGGCCGAACTAGAGCATATTCGTTTATTACGTGTTACTTTTGGAACATCTTCTGCGCCATATCTAGCGGTCCGGTCTCTACAGCAATTGGCTCGCGACGAAGGAAGTGATTTTCCTTTAGTGGCAGACAGAGTCCTTACAGAGTTCTATGTGGACGATCTGTTGACGGGATGTCAGTCTGTCGCCGAGGGGGAACTTATACATCACTAGCTGAATCAGCTGTTAGGTCGTGGAGGCTTCGAGCTTCAAAAGTGGTCCAGCAGCAGCGACGAGTTGCTTGCTAAAATGAACACGGGTACTGCTAGGGAGGACAAACTCGAACTTAAGGCGGATTCGCTCACTAAAATTTTAGGATTAACGTACCAAAGAAAATTAGATGAATTTACTTACACTGTGCAACTTCCCCCGTGCGAGGGCCCCGTTACCAAGCGTAAAGTGGTTTCTGACATAGCTCGTTTATTTGACCCTCTTGGCTGGCTTGCGCCGGTAATAGTAACAGCCAAGGTGTTTATTCAACGCCTATGGCTAGCAGGAATCGAATGGGACGATGTGCTTCCAGACCACTTATTAAAGGACTGGCTTAGTTACAGAAATAACCTTCACCATCTTAGGGACTTTCGTCTGCCGCGATGGATTCACACAAGTCAACTTGATGTCTTGCTCGAGTTGCACGGATTCTCTGACGCCTCTAATGTTGCTTACGCAGCCGTGGTCTATCTTCGATGCATTGATACGAATGGAAACATTCATGTTAGTCTAGTTGCAGCTAAGACCAAGGTGGCCCCCGTTAAACAGGTATCCATACCTCGTTTAGAGTTATGTGGCGCTGTGCTGCTTTCAAAACTTCTGCGTGAAGTTTCTGACACCTTGGGTATCTGTAAAGAAAACATACATGCATGGACGGACTCGACTGTGGTACTCGCTTGGTTGCGCAGCCACCCCAGCCTCTGGAAGACCTTTGTCGGTAACAGAGTGTCTGATATACTTACCGTCACTGACAGTAATCAGTGGTCGTACGTTCAGTCCGGCGATAATCCCGCAGACAGTGCATCGCGCGGCGTGAATCCTTCAGAGTGCGCTGACCTAGAGTTATGGACGCAGGGACCTAGTTGGCTAAAAAACAAAGAAATTAATTATAGTGATAGAGTAATTAAAGAAACTAACCTAGAGGAGAGGAAATCAGTAGTAGCTTGCAACACAGTAGCACAGGAAATAAACGAAGATTCATTAATTACAAAATTTTCATCTCTCAGAAAACTCATTAGAGTAGTAGCTTACTGTAAAAGGTTCTTAAAGTTCAAAAATAAAAATTACACTACTAAATTCAATAATTTTCTAACACATGCTGAAATTCAAGGAGCGTTACTTACTTGCATTAAAATATGTCAACGGGAACATTTCGGATTGGAGATAGGTAGTTTAACGATGGGAGAAATTAATAAAAAGGGTGTACTTACCTCGCTCAATCCTTATCTGGATCAAGAACAGATTTTGAGAGTTGGTGGTAGGTTGCACAGGGCCAACCTTCACGAAGACTCGAAGCATCCTATAATTCTTCCTCGTAAGTCACATATAACCCATCTCTTAATAGCTGATGCTCATGAGAGGACGTTGCATGGCGGGCCTCAGTTAGTACTTAATTATTTAAGATCCAAATATTGGATAATAAACGCAAAGAGTGTCGTTAGGCACTACGTACGTAAATGTGTCATTTGCATCCGTCATTCCGCTCGGTCTGTACATCCTTTAATGGGGTCATTGCCCTCTGCTAGAGTCAATGCTGGCCGACCTTTCTTTAGAAGTGGTGTGGACTATGCAGGGCCTATTAGTATCCGTCCTACCAAGGGTCGTGGTTATCACTCCACCAAAGGCTATATATGTTTGTTCGTATGTATGGCCACTCGGGCTATACATTTGGAAGTCGTCAGCGACATGACGTCGCAAGCCTTTATAGCAGCCTTTAAGCGCTTTACAGCGAGGAGAGGACATTGTGGTGAGATGTGGAGTGATAACGGCACTACCTTTGTTGGAGCTAATAAAGAATTAAAGGCGTTGTTCAACCACGAAAGGTCCGGTGTGGCACCTGACATTGCCGATTGGTTGGCAACCAACGGAACCGCTTGGAGCTTTATTCCACCCCATTCCCCGAACTTTGGGGGGCTTTGGGAAGCTGGAGTGAAGTCAACCAAACACCATCTTAAAAGAGTGATAGGTGCAAGCACACTCACTTTTGAGGAGCTGACAACAATGCTTGCCCAAATAGAAGCCTGTCTCAACTCCAGGCCACTTTCTACCGTCAGCACTAACCCAGAAGATCCATGCCCATTAACACCTGGTCATTTTTTGGTAGGCGAGCCTTTGCTTCTCGTGCCTGAAGTTAATTTTGAAAAGTCCAATATTGGTACCTTGAGAAGGTGGCAGTTAGCTCAACGCATGGTTCAGGATTTCTGGCGTAGATGGTCGCGTGAGTATTTGGTTCAATTTCACCAAAGGAACAAATGGGCACATCTAACCGTAGAACCTAATTTGGGTGACGTAGTGTTGGTTATGGAAGACGATCTTCCACCCGCAAGATGGTTGTACGGTCTCATTACCGAAAAACATACTGGCTCGGACAAAATCACAAGAGTAGTTTCATTGCGCTGTAAAGGTTGCATTATTAAAAGACCAGTGTCGAAGCTAATTGTGCTTCCCATTACCTCATAAGCAATCTTGAATGATTTTGTAAATTAATGCTAAGGATTTATTGTACAATAGTGTTAGATTTAAGTTTAAATTTAAGATTTGTATGTTTAAGATTTGTTTGTTATTTTCTATTTTTTTTACAATTTATATACAGTCCACTGGTGTTTTAACTTCCCACCAAATCTTGTGTTTGTTTCATGGTGGGCGGTCATTTAGTTTTTTTTTTTTTTTTTTTTTTGTGTTGTCATGTTTAACTTGAGTTCTGGACATTCTGTCCATGGTGGGCGGGATGTTCGATCGCGAGCTTCCGCAGCGCTCGATAGATGGCGTTGTACGCTTTTCTGAATCGCGCTATTAAGATTCTCCGCGGATAAGCTATAAGGTTTCGATTAATAAATTTTTTTGTACTCGCTTTGACAAGAATTTGTTTTATTTCATTCCCGAATTCTTGGGGCAGTGGTTGAGTGGCTAACAATGGTGATTGATAGCAATGATTGACCGTGTATTGGGCGCCTTACATTCTCTTTGGGTGAGACTTTGGCATAGTTGTTTACATGCTCTGTGGTATATTTGAAGTAATCTAGCATCAAGATTCAAGAAGTCTGTGGTAGTCGTTATCACTAAAGATGGGTACAATGCGGTCCAAATGAGAATGGGATCGATTGCCATGTTGTGACGTCACGACGAACTGTCAAATTGAAGAAATCGTGAACGAAAAAAGTTTTATCAGAATCCAACTGTTCCTAAATTTTGCTCATATCTTCGTCACTGTGTGAAGTGTCTGATTAGTAGCAAATGGAAGAAGGCGAATTGTTCCTAACAATGAAAATGGTTGTTTTTATTACGTAATTATGACTTAAGGACGTATTTACGAATTTGCGCGCTTCAATTCTAGGTATTTCGACTTACTACTACGCGTGCACGGCTCACACACACAGCGACTAGCGCGAAGCGGCGAAATTATGAGTGAACTGACACGGCTTGATCCTTGAGCCTACTATTATTTATATTTTAGAAATGTATTTTTTTTAAACTTACCTACGGTGATTTGTATTCATTTTTTTTTTTTATTGTGAAATAGTAAAAAACAGTAGTTACCATTGAACAGTGATTGGTTGGTAAGCAATCTAAGCGCATCTCTCACTGTACGGGAATTACTTACAAAGCGAGGGAATGTTATACTGGTAATGTACCTGTGTACCATGTCGCCGTGTATACCATGTATTTATTTATTTGTTTATCCCATTGATATATTATAAGAGAAGATACGTTACGCACTAACATCGCAATCAGAAAACCTGGACTCGAAACTCACACATCTATGATCAGTGTCGACACAGTCGCAAACGTATATTCACTGATAGACAAGGACTAAGAGCCGGCGCTGTCGAGCGAGTGAAATCGCGTTAGCCGCCGAATGTTTACGATTATAAATGACGTGAGCTCTATCTATCTCGCTTCGCAAAATGGCGATCAAAACAATAAGCGTAATTAGAAGAAGAGAAATTAGAGTGCGAGTCGCACAGGACCGTTCATTATGGCGACATTTGGAGGAGGCCTATGTCCAACAGTCTTTGGGTGGAAATGATGATGATAAAATGTTTTATACATTGTCAACTCTATAGATGTTGTTGAACTGTCCAGCTGGAATCGATTGACAACATTCCTAGTATATCACTACGCAATTAGGATGCTGTACAAAGCAAGATAATGATGCAATGAATAAACACTAACAAAAATAAGAAGCAGGTAAGCAGAACTAACCCTATTTAATAAATAAAAAAATCTTAATCAATTCTTAGGAGTAGTTTTGGAGGTATACCTTCAGGTCGCTCCATCAAGTCCTAAGGTAAGGTCTCATCATAACTAACACAACGAGCCCAAACTCGGTACTCTTAGCTCTACTCTTTTGTTAGTTCCAGTAGAAGTCTTGGAGGTATACCTTCAGGTCGCTCCATCAAGTCCTAAGGTAAGGTCTCATCATAACTAACACAACGAGCCCAAACTCGGTACTCTTAGCTCTACTCTTTTATTAGTTCCAGTAGCAGTCTTGGAGGTATACCTTCAGGTCGCTTCAAGTCCTAAGGTAAGGTCTCATCATAACTAACACAACGAGCCCAAACTCGGTACTCTTAGCTCTACTCGTTTATTAGTTCCAGTAGCAGTCTTGGAGGTATACCTTCAGGTCGCTCCATCAAGTCCTAAGGTAAAGTCTCATCATAACTAACACAACGACCCCAAACTCGGTAAACCTTGCTCTACTCGTTTATTAGTTCCAGTAGCAATCTTGGAGGTATACCTTCAGGTCGCTCCATCAAGTCCTAAGGTAAAGTCTCATCATAACTAACACAACGACCCCAAACTCGGTAAACCTTGCTCTACTCGTTTATTAGTTCCAGTAGCAATCTTGGAGGTATACCTCCAGGTCGCTCCATCAAGTCCTAAGGTAAAGTCTCATCATAACTAACACAACGACCCCAAACTCGGTAAACCTTGCTCTACTCGTTTATTAGTTCCAGTAGCAATCTTGGAGGTTTACCTTCAGGTCGCTCCATCAAGTCCTAAGGTAAAGTCTCATCATAACTAACACAACGACCCCAAATTCGGTAAACCTTGCTCTACTCGTTTATTAGTTCCAGTAGCAATCTTGGAAGTATACCTCCAGGTCGCTCCATCAAGTCCTAAGGTAAGGTCTCATCATAACTAATACAACGAGCCCAAACTCGGTACACCTTGCTCTACTCGTTTATTAGTTCCAGTAGCAATCTTGGAGGTATACCTCCAGGTCGCTCCATCAAGTCCTAAGGTAAGGTCTCATCATAACTAATACAACGAGCCCAAACTCGGTACACCTAGCTCTACTCGTTTATTAGTTCCAGTAGCAGTCTTGGTGGTATACCTTCAGGTCGCTCCATCAAGTCCTAAGGTAAGGTCTCATCATAACTAACACAACGAGCCCAAACTCGGTACACCTAGCTCTACTCGTTTATTAGTTCCAACAGCAATCTTGGAGGTATACCTTCAGGTCGCTCCATCAAGTTCGAAATGAAATGTTTTATTCAAGAAAAAATAAAAGAAACTAAATAAATCTTATTGATAGTCTTTAGTCAGCACAAAACACGTGAAGTATCAAATTAGGTTTATCAAATATTTTGTATTCGTACAGCGATCTTATTCCACACGAATTTCTGCTTACAAGCGACACAGTGTCCACTCACGACGGCGGCCGAGCGCAGACTAAAATTTTTATTTCAATTCTTATGCAATAATTCAAGACAGTGACTAGCAAAATAACCCATAGGTTCAAGGCATTAAGATTCGCGCGATAGAGCTAAATTTGTTGAAAAACTAAAATTGATTTGATTTTTTTCTGAGACTAATTAGAACATTTTGGTAGTTTTTTTAACGCATTTTTTAGTTGATTATGTCTCCTTACATAATATATTTTTAAATAAACAAAATCTTTTATCAAACGGAAGAAAAATGTTCCTGAACTCAATACGAAATCTTCAATTTTGTGTGAAGAGGTACGGGAAATGATTTATTACAGTGTTATAAACCAAATTTTTCAAATAAAAAAATAAGGCGATTTCAAGATGAAGAAGTAATCTATCTGTGGAAATTATTATTTACATTTAGTTCAGTTTAATTCTGCTGCAAAATGTACCGAAAAACTGCTTAATTTGGTCAGTTTTGTAAACGCGTCCTTAAAACAATATATTTAGCTAACTTATATAAAGCAATAACGTTTTTACTTCACCTAGACTTAAGACTTCATAATACAAAGCAAAAAAGAAACCTTTATTTATACGCAAATAAGGTTTTTTTGCAAACCGTACTTTTCACTCAACAATTGACAGATCGAGGTTATTGGCTTTCCTATTCTTATTTGGAACGCATAGTAAATACATACCGATATTTGTCAGTATTATCTAATATGAATATATTCGTCTAGTAATATCGTAATATTTAAACTAATGTTTGAGTATTAGTGATATGTGATATCTGAATATGATGGAATACATAGATATCACTGCTGTATTTGTATTCAATAAACAGATATTACTTTTGAGTATCTAGTTACTATTTGATATTGCTATAGTAATGAGTGAATATGATCCGCGGTAATTGAATGAATCCCGAGTAGAGATGGGTTTCTACCCGGTAAATACCGGGTAAATACCCAAAATACCCAAATGCAGGGTTTTTACCCGGGTAAATACCCAAATGCTGGGTATTTTCCTTTTCATTATTGTTTTAAGTATTTTATACATTTTAAGCAATAAAAAATGTTTATCAAATGTGTTTTATGCATGAAGTGTAAATGGTGTCAGCAAATAATAGTTTTCTACTAACAAATCATATAAAAATTGTACGTCTGTATTTTTACGTATTATATTAGGTGGTTTATATTACATTTGATTATAGTAGTTTTAAATTAAAGACTATTTGAATATCACAGCATGTCGTAACAAATATTTATTGATAAAATACATTAAATAAACGTGAAACATCAAACTCTTGAGTATATAAGATGAATAACTAAAATCTGGCAAACTCGCGTATATTCTCAGAACTAGTGACGATGAAGATACTTTGTTATTAACTAAAAATCTACTACATTAGCGTATGAGATTGAAATTAATATTAAAAAAATGCTGACGTGGTGCAGCTCACGGCGTTTCAACCTTACGTTAAAGTTTCTAAAGTTGACTTTCAATTGATAAAATAAGTCCGTCAGTAGGCGCATTTAGCTGGCCAGCGGTCCCTCAATCCTTACAAATATGCACATCAACCGTACCCGCTTCTTCGCCTTCTCTCCGCGTATACGTATTATGCTTACTACTTCCACTTGTTTTTGAATTACTAAAGAGTGCGCACGTAGAAGTGATATCTCATACTGTTTCATTTTGGATCAGGATTCAAAATTTTGCTGGTGCTAACGACTAAAACTGGTTTTGGAAATATTAATATATTGTATTCATATATGTTTATTTAATTGAATGCAATACAATTTACGTTAAACCTTAGAAAATATACTCGTACTAAACTACAGTAGATATACCAAAGAAAGTAATTTAAGTATTTTGTAATAGAAGTACGTCATTAACACTTTGAAGCTTTTTTTTTCTCAGGGTCTCATTCTGTAATTATGATGAAAAAATATAGAAATATATATTTTATGTCATATAAAACAATAAAAACACTGAATATTTCTTAGATGTACCTAATCAAGACAAAAAAATATAGAACCGTGTAAATTAACCAAAAAAAACAAATAGCCAGCGATAAAAATCATCTTCGTTTAGTAGTGTTAAAAAATTAAGCAAATTCATATTATTCATTTTTGAGTATTAAAATGCGTGTTTATAAATTGATATAACAACATTGATTACTCTGATACCTATTTACCTGTTATTTTTTAAACCATAAAAAAAAATTAAACTGAAGTTCTAAGTATGAGGAACCCCCAAAATTTATTGTTTTTTTTTCTATTTTTGTGTGAAAATCCTAATGCTATTTACAGAATATACAGAATATATTTCAACAGTATAGTTCTTATAGTTTCGGAAAAAACTGGCTGTGACATACGGACGAATGGACAGACAGACATGACGAATCCATAAGGGTTCCGTTTTTTGGCCATTTTGCTATGGAACCCTAAAAAGGGAGTTTCGATTCCAAATTAAATGAAAGGACATTATATAAGGAGGAAAATCAGCCAAGTTTAGTACATTTTGACCAGTTACGCGAACACAAATGTACTGACCAGCAGATTTTTTTTCACGATTTCAGGTTTGGTCCCGTAGTAAAAGTTATTTTTTTTGCATGACTACAATCACGTGTTTAAGTGTCGTTCACTAATTACCAGTCACCCTATATTATGTCATTTACTATATAGAAACTTCATCAAATCAGTTAAGATATTTTACATTTATGCTAAAATTACAGTTATTATCAGTTAATAAAGCAATTTAATCAGGCTATGAAACCAAAAACATATGAAAGTAGCCGAACTTATAACATGGATGTGTTAAAAATATCTAAACGGGCTAAAATTCACCTAAACTTTATTAAATAAAACGTTCCATAAAGTGTTTATAGTTTATACCCATGCTTTTGGGTATTTACCGGGCAAAAACCCTGTTTATACCCAAATTGGGTATTTACCCGGTAAATACCCGATGGGTATTTACCCACCGGCCATCTCTAATCCCGAGTGATATTATATTCACAGAGTACTTTTTCGTTATAATCATAGATAATACAAATAATGTATTCGAACTGTGTTGATGATTTTACCTACCATAAACCTGTGTTGAATGGTCCTTAGATATTATGTAAATATGAAATATTAGCATATCAGAGTTAGCCGGATTACTAATACATGAACCCATTGAATATCACTAATATCTTAGCGAATACCAGTCATATATATCAGTCACAACTTTAGTTACAAGTATAGTAGTAGTGTATCACACGTTGCGAAGTATCTCTCAGTAATCTGTGGTTAACACCAATATTACAAAGTACTCTGTGGTTATCAAAAACGTAGTGCTTATATTCTCTTTGGTTATCACAAAAAAAATTGTGGAATCTTGCAGTGGATTTCTGTTTTATTGAAAACAAAGTAAGAATTAGTTTTCGTCTTTCGTGTAGTACAATCTAAATGTGCTAACCATTGAGCGCTGTATGTGAAAATTCAAAATATTCACAGTTCATATTCCTATAATGGAATTCCTATAGTGAAAAAGTTCTCATGGAGTATCGGTATCCTTCAATTTTTTTCGAAAATATGTGGAAATATGTTTCACGACGATTTCGGGATACTTTGGAACGGGGTGCAAATGATTTTGGCCGATGCAGCTCCACCTTAGTAAACAATGGTGGCGTCAATTACGAAGAGAAAAGTGAAGTCGCACCTGGTCCACCTTGGCTTTCATTGCGCAAAACTAAATCGCACCAGAACGACAACAGCACAAATGCTCCGAAATGGGGCTTCGAACACCGAGACCGAAATTGGATGGGTGCCATAACATGGGTATGTTTGTATTTTGCAGATTTATTTTTATCACTGACATAATGTCAGTATGTTTGGTAATTTGGTATGATAGCCGTAACGTATTATTTAAATTATATCTTGAATCTTCTACGCCATTAATTAATAGTGGAATCTTCAAGTTAGTATTGTATTTTCAAATTGCTGGGACACGAATTTGCAATATCATGTAATAATAGTTATATTTGCCCAGACTCTCACATTGGTGATGTATGAATGACCAAAGATGTCCATTTTTTTTTTCCAAATACATTAAAAAAGAACAGCAGAATTAATTTACTTACAACATTGTGGCAGATAAAACAAAATAAATTAATGCAAACATGTATATTCAACAAAGAGCTGCTATTATGACCCGCATAGGCTTCTATTGGGCTGGGTTATGATCTCAGAACAGAAAGAACTGTTCTTCCTGTTCCATGGTTATGATTATTGCTTTTGAGAAGGACCCTCTGAAGTCCTAACTTTTAAAGCACATCATGCCCTTACACAATGCCCAATATAACTTAATTGATTTCCTTGGCACTGTTCATGATTAAGTGAAATAAGTATCTATTTTTGAAATAAGTATTTGATTTTTTGTAGGAAAATGGCGATAATAAATTACATGAAAACAATGAGAAGAATGCCGGTCCACCTTGTAAGTGGTTTTTTAACAAAGGCTCTGAATTGGAACAGAGTGATAATGACACAAATGACATGAAATGGAATTTTGACCACCAAGATGAAACTTGGATAAATGCTAAGCCATGGGTAAGTTTGTATTTGGCTTATTCATTTTAATTTAAAATCTTTAATGATTATTATTTGACTTTAATAACTAAAAAATAAAGTTCCTGTTAATGATAATATAAGATGTTTAAAGATGTTAGCAGCCAGGTAAAATCAAATAAAACATATCTGTCTATCTATTGTTTTCCATTTTTTTTTTTATTAATATTTGCAAAAATTAATAAAAACATACCATTTTGAGTTTAATCAAAGTATCCACCATATTCTTTTATTCTTTTTTTGCATACTATAGGCATGTTGTTAATTAATTTCTTGAAATGACATCCATCCTCCTTGTTTCATTCTGTCTTCAATAGTTGCTACTGTTCTTGTACTGTTGTTCTTAGCTTTCTGGATTTTTATTCTCATCCAAAACCATTGGGAGAAGGGTAAAGTGATTCAGATGAGCATTGTTTGATTTTATAAATCTTTTTGTGTTTAAATAGTTACAATTGTTTTACTTAACAATCATAAAAGGTTGTCAAACTTGAATGTTATTGCTAATTGTTAGAGATATTTAGTTTAATAGAATAATATAATAATAAAGATAGTTAGAGGTATTTTATCATAAATCATGTAATCATAGCATCCATATAATTCCTAATTGCTTTTAAAACTTGGCCTATTATTTTTTAGGGAAATGATTTTAATAAATCTAATGACAAGAATGAAAAAAATTCCAAACCACCCAGTAAGTGGCTTTCTCTTCACCAATGTTCTGATAAAGGTGAAAATAGCCAGGAATGGAGTATTGAATGTAGAGAAAGAACTTGGATGAATGCAAAGCCATGGGTATGTTTGTATATGGCAGAATTAATATTTGATTAATTAATTTGGTTTAGACAATATCTGATAAATGAAGTTAGTTGTTATTTTACTAGGAATATTTGGTGAGATATGAAATCCAATAGTTGGTTGAAATGTCTCAAAGCATACTCATGGTGTCTCAACTGGGTTTAAATAGCTGTCTTATGATTTACTTGGAAAAAAGTTTGTATACTTTTAGTAAGTAATAACTTAAAAAGTTAAAGTTTAATATTACTAGGGACATTGCATGAAGAAACGTTTTGAGAATGCTGACAGAAGAGCTAGGCCACCATGTAAATTTCGTTCATTTCGCCGCTCTAAATCATTGGAGAATATCAATGGCACAAGTGACAAGAAGTGGGGAGTCCAACACCAACACAGGTCTTGGATGGAAGCTAAATCATCGGTATGTTTTTATTTGGCATATTTTTTACTTTTCTAATATCTTATAATTAAAGAAAATAATATAAATAACTCTTTTTTTAGGATACTTGTGTGAATAAATATAATGAGGAGAATAATTCTAAACAGTTTAGTTTGTGGATTTCACTTCGAAAATACTGTAAGTCATACCACAATGATGATGGCACCAATGGCAAGAAATGGAACTTTCAGCACCTGAACAAGACCTGGATGGATGCCATTACATGGGTACGTTTGAATTTGGCAACAACATATTTTTATTCATAATAGTTGTAATATTAGTATTCATAATAGTTGTTATATTAGTTGTAATATTATTATTCAGTGACTCATGCATTGTTTTACAGAGTGGTGTAGCAGTTTTGGGATGGTACACTAGTCAACTCATTCATTTAAAACTGAAACAGCATTGCAGAGTTCATGAGACAAAATGTCTTCCAGTAAACACCTTGATAACATCAATCTACCCATATCTAACAGACATGAACAAAAATGATTTTTACATTGATTCAATTTCCAAAATAGGGAAAGTGTTTTCTGATTTCACTCCTACTGTATATTTGATGGCCAATGATCAAAGTGGGAGTCTTAAAGTCAAAGACAATGGGGCTGGAAATTTTTTGAACAATGTGTCTGAACATGTAACTAAAAATGTATCTGAAAATTTAACTACCAATGTGTCCGAACATATAACTAGCAATGCGTCTAAACATTTAACTAGCAATGTGTCTGAACATAACTCTGTTAATACATCCGGTAATAGATCTGGCAACGGTGCACAAACACATCCCCACAGTCCTACAATCTCGCAGAACATTGATACCTCAAATGATGACTTGGGAGGCGTACTAAATTCAATCGAAAATAGACTCGGTCTAGCTTCCATTGAGAATGGACAATATCAAGATGGTCTTAGTTTACTAAGGTAATCATTTATTAAAATTATTAAAATATAAATATCAATAAGCCGAAAGTGTATTTATGACATTAAACTGATTATTATTATTTTAGGTCTGCAGCAGAACGGAATCATGCACCAGCCATTTACAATTTAGGTTTATGCTATGAAAAGGGCTTAGGAGTAACTGCTAATGAAAAAACTGTAAGTATACTTGCTTTGACAGTATTATGGGTATGTAGAAATGGCTCTTTTAGTTTTATTATTTGGGATTCCATAAATGGCCAAATGGAAACTAAATTTATGATCACTGATCACTGATGTGCCTGTTTGTATGTCATAATTAATTTGCTCTGAAACTATTGTATGACATTAGATTTGAATTTTTTACATAGATGGTTATTTTTGTGTACCAAAGATTTGGAATATGGGCGCCACTTTTGGGATGAACATAATGTAGGTTGTAAGCTATACTACGCGACATACATATAAATGTAACCGTGTCCGTTTGTAATATCGAAATAACGTTTCATTACTAAATATACATTTTAAAATTTTATCATTACAAATCTATAGTGTTTCGACCTCCTCCGCGGTCGACCCATCGACCCTCCTCCGCGGGATTAAAATGATCAAAATTTAACGGTGTATATGAAAGTATATTCGATAACTATAGCGAAAGTGCAGTTTCTTAATTTTTTTATGCGTGTCGGTCTGTGTATCAGTCTGTTTGTTCCGGCTAATGTCCGAGACGGCTGGACCGGTTTTGATGGAAATTGGATTTTTATATGAAATAAGTCTTCGTAACAGTTGAACAGAATTTGACAGAACTTTCACTGGGATACAGCCATAGATAGCTGATGTGATAGGGGAGGCGGGTTACATTTTCGAAATGAAATATAAATCTTTTACCTATAATTTAAAATTAGGAATACATTGTGTTTTGTAGTAAGAAAGTGTGGGAGAAAATGATTTGCAATTTAAATTCAATTAAAGTTGGTTCTTTACTAGCATGGTAGACAAAAAATTCATCATAGACTAGACTATAGACTCACTCGCACTATTACGCGAGTCCGAATCGATCATTTTTTACCCGACTGCGCCAGAAGGAGGGTTATGTTTTTCGAGAGTATGTATGTATGTATGTAAGTATGTATGTATGTATGTATGTATAATTGTTTGGCACGCTCTGCAGCCTGAACGGCTCGATGGATTTTAGCTTGAGAGGTGTCGTTAGATTCGTATTTACTGTGAGAGTGACACTGGGTATATAAAAATAAAAATAAAAACAAAATGGCGGATTTTTAGCGCCAAATTCAAATGTTTGGCACGCTCTGCGACCCGAAAGGCTCGATGGATTTTAGTTTGAGAGGTGTCTTTAGATTCGTAATTACTTTGAAAGTGATATCGTAATAAAATAAAACTAAAAAAATAAAAAATAAAAAACGGTAATTTAAAAAACTAAAAAACCCGACTGCTTTTCTGAGCATTCATGAAAAAGCCCTAAAACAAGAAAGTCGTTGTACCCGATTGCACTTATCTACATAATATTTTAAATACTGGCAGTCGGGACCCATTCTAGAAAGTCAGCCGTCTAGTCAATAGATTGGAGTAATCTGAAATGTAATATAGGTATGTGCTCTCAATTCTAGAATGGGTCCCGACTGCCAGTATTTAAAATATTATGTAGATAAGTGCAATCGGGTACAACGACTTTCTTGTTTTAGGGCTTTTTCATGAATGCTCAGAAAAGCAGTCGGGTTTTTTAGTTTTTTAAATTACCGTTTTTTATTAAGTGATGGTTAGTGGATCCTGAAAATGGTGTTATTATCATACAGAATGAGAATCTGTACCAACATTGTTTTGATTTTTTATATGAGAGATATCGCGTTGTATTATCTTATCCTAAGATAAAAGTTCACCCGTCTGAGTCAGAGGAGAGTGACGATAATTGTTGTAGTATTATATTTTTGCGAAACTATTTTTTTTAGCAGTAAAATCAAGGTCATGTACAAAAAACATAGCTAAATATTCTGCAAATTATAGCAATTTTTTTAGAACAGCAGTGAGTGTAAGTCAACTTTCTGAAACACACAAAAAAAAAAATACAGTGATTTTGAATTTATTTCAAAATATGTAAATTTTCAGGCCATGGAGCTATACAAGTCTGCAGCTGCATTGGATCATCCTGAAGCCCTCTACAACCTCGGCATTTTCTACGGCCAGGGCAGAGGCGGACTCAAGGCAGACCAGGAAACTGCGGTCCGACTACTGCGCCTCGCCGCAGTACAAGGACAAAAGGACGCTATTGATGCTCTTAAATATCTCGACGTGAGCATCTCTGAGCCTCGCCACCAAGATGTAAACTCCTGGAATTACCAAGACCACACACAATTTTCTTTGAGTCAAAATATTGTTCCTACTCAAAGCAAACTGTTTATCGACAATATAAACTTTCTCCAGGCACGAGTTTGAAGCTACTTGTGACTGGCATTTTTTATATTATAAGATGGTGGCGGTTGATAAACCTTGAAATTAGTCGCTAAGCTACAAGACACGCATAGCATGTGAGTATCCCATGTGATATAATTGCATGGTTTCTTTAAGGTGGTTCGTAGGTGATTCTGAGTTTTTTAATGATGGAGTGTTTATATTCCTGATAATTTTTGCTTTTCATTGTATATTACTTTTAAACTTGAATAAGTCTTACATTTCTTTTTAATCTTATCAATTTAATATCGTAAATAAACCATGTTATGTAAAGTTTTATTTAAAAACCATTCTCAAACTTTTCTCAGTTCATAAATTGCATCAATTGTAGGCATTTTATACATCGTTACATTTTGGTCGTTTTAATCCCGCGGAGGGTCGATTCAGTACGTGAAACCCTATCGATTTGTAAAGATAAAAATGAAAAATGAAGTACTTTTTTTTAAACTCGAACTAATTTACGCATGTACGAAATTGATTTCTTTAAGTAAACTTCAGCTGATCGAGGTCAATGAACTCTAGGTAGTTAGTACGCAACGACCTTCAACTCCCTGCAATTAAACCCTCTATAAAACAAATAAAGAGAAAAAAAAAACTCCCTGCAAGGTTGCTTGTTTACTTAAAGAAATTAATTTCGTACATGCGTATATTAATTCGAATTTTAGAAAAAAAAATTATTTTTTTCTTTACAAATCGATAATATTTCATGTACCGAATCGATTCTCCGCGGGATTAAAACGACCAAAATTTAACGGTGTAGATGTATAACGCTTAAAGTTCTCTAAATAAACTAGTGCGCCTCACCATTAACGATTGTATCAATGCTTACCATCAGGTGGGATCGCAGTAAAGCACTAAGTTACATCAATTAAAAAAAAAATGGTAAAAATTAGTTAACTTGGTTCTGTATAAAAGTTAAGTCGCATGGCCAGTATTGTGTGAGCCTAATGCGGTGTGTATTGGGCTCACACCGTGGGTGACTTGGATAAAGCTGTGAGGGGTGATTTCAATATGAGTCAATGCAATGTGGTTGCTAATAAGACTACACCATTTTTTATCTTTGTTTCTGGAACAACACCTCGTAACTCGCAGTATTATTTTTATTGATAAAGTTTATAAGTGCATCTCTGTATGATGCACCGCTTTTATCATTTACTATATAATAACAAGATTAATACTGAACTATACCTATACACCAAAAACCTACCGATTTCTTAATAAAGAATAAATTCATGGTGTTAACTATCTGATAAAAATTGTTGTTTAAATGATATGCTCTGGGTCTATTCTTTTTTCTAACATATTTGGTACTTAACTTTTTTCTTCTTCTCTCGTGCCGGCACAGCCTCAACTCATGCAGCCGGAAAAGATTGATTAAGTTAGTTTGCCCGCTGGTTCTTGGGATGTAAACCCAGGTTACTCCAGGCGTGCTATCAAACGTGATCTTGGTGGAAAGTAAACTTCACTGAAAAAAAAAAAACCGTCCAGTGCTCTCAACCTGCTAAAGCTTGCCCTTTTCCTAAAATTACTAAAAAAGTAATGTGGTGTTGTTCCATAAACGAATTTTTTGTAGGTTCACCTTCCCATGTTTATTTTCTTCAGTTTCAGAACAAAATATCCGCCTATAGACAATACTGAGGCTTCCGTTGTATTGTTTATCGATTTGTTTTGTTTGTGCATGTACCTACACCAAAATGATTAAACATTTTGTAACTATCCAAAACTGACAAAGAAATTGAAGCTGCAGTACTTATTTACATAAGATCAGTAATGATACATAATTAAATAAACAAACTAAGCAAATTATAATCTAGAAGTGTTTCTTTTTACGAATACGATTGGAGAAGGGAGACTCGTCTGACAAAGTGCGTCTGGTGGTGCCGAATGTGTCGACTAATTATTATTTTGAGATGTTGAAAGTGGACAAAGGTAATTTTAAGGAATTCTATTACTTTTAGAAATTTTCTGGATTTCTTATTTATGCTATGCTGTCTCTCTCAAGCTATTCCAACATGATACGAACAGATACAGTAAATATCAAATGCTTTCGCTAGATTAGGAAAGGAAAATACTAATTCAATGATTGTCTAGTTCTATTGCTATGTAATCGATCATCTTTTGTACATCGTCAATATGCTAAGGAAAAGGGTTGATAAGAGGCATTTTGCGCCCATCACATCACATCATTACATCTTAAATAATAGTGTCGGTTTTTGTCTATTTTTAAATGCATTTGTACAATTAAAGTTGTATATTATTTTATCCAATGACATTTACGTGATAAATTGCCTAAACGGAATTAACCCCTTACCGCATAGCAAGACATATCGGGCATCAAAAGTTTTTGTCACCTCATTTAAATTTGGCACAAGATTTTTACTCCTTGCAACTCTTAAATCAAAAACCGAAAATAAACTTTGACGTTTGTGAAGAAAATCGGTATCCAGCACTAGTAGATTTAAAGCACGGTAGTGAATATATTTCTTCTTAAAGCTTAGTTTTAAGTGTAAAGGTTTTTCTCCAAATTCCTTAACGATTCAATATTTTTTATTTATTTCGCGCAGTCCTTGAATGTCTTCAAGATTATCTATAAACATAAGAAAAAATATTATTATATCGTAAAATATATCTAATAGTCAGTCAACAATGATCAAGATTATAATGTCATACTAACTTAAAAACCCGAGATCGTATATAAAAATTGTTGTTTTTCTTTGAAAACAACTACATTCTCTTCTTGTTTTTCTTTAAACTTACTGATCATAGTATTTCACAGCTTTCCTACATAACTTTTTATTGTTTTACCCATGATAAGCAATTATATTTTTAAAATTAATCTTTGTTACAAAAACTGACAATTGCAATCACAGACTTTGATGTGCTTTTGACGGCAATATTATGTTGCCAATTTAATTTAAAAACAAAACTCCAGGTCGCGCTTTCGTTAGACAGACTATGAGGTTATGTCGTGTGCAAGGGGACCCGTAGCGGAAACCGGACTATTACCTGCGCAGTGTCGCTAGTTCAACTGCGACAGTGCTTGTAGTAATATCGATGGAGAACTTTACATACGTAGCAAAAGGAGCACGGCGAGCCGCGAGAACGTAAATAAAAGTTTTCAGTCTGTATATGTATAAGCATATATAGATGAGGATTGAAACGTTAAGGGTAAAGCAATAAAACAATGAGCCCGTTTTAATTATTTATTACTTATCGCATTAAAAGCTATACTTTACACAACACAATTCGTACAAGCCTGTCATACCCAATGTAACTTTGTACAAACATTTAAGTATTATAATAATTATGTATTTAATTTACGTTGACTGTACATTTTTTAAATACTTTAGTTCATTTTGGTCAAGTATTACATAGTACAAAGTAAAAAAAAACCAAGTACATACTAGAATATAATATTTGCACATAATAGCTAGTCTGAAGATATGGTTATTATACTAAGATAGTATTTAGAAAATAACATTGAAGAAAATAAAGGCTCAGATAATTAAAACCTAAACATAAATCAATTTCCCATCACATTTTGCCTACTAATGAATTAGGAATATTAAAATAAAGTAATATCGCATACAGAAAATCCCACGAGAGGATTCACGGACAAAGGGTAGTCTTAAAGGTCTCCATATTATACCTATTCAAATCCAAAGGTCACATGCGTATCTATGTACGGTGTCCCTGTTATTACACAAAGAGAGAGAGAGAGAGATAGATACTATCCCTCTAAGCTACATAAGAAAGTTTACAACATCCTAAAATAATAGCATTCACTCTAACAATCGAAATAAACACGTCAACTTAGATGGCCGTGACTCGTTGAAATCTGTAACAGAAATAAGTATGTTTACATTAGTATGTTTCAGATAATAAAATTATAGACATAGATATAATCGATAGATAATAGACATAGATATAATCGATAGATAACAATTTTATCGACTATCAAACAGGAAAAATCAATATTTTTTTTAAGTTATATTGTGTTGCTTTTTATTCTGATATATATGTTTCGGTTTCACACGGGACCGGTCGTTATGGTGACACTTGGGAGAGGCCAATTTAGGCGCTTGTTGTCGGACTGCTACCGGCCGACTGCGGCACGGTAAACGTATGGCAGCGGTACGACAAGAAAGTCTAAATTGAAAGCGCCCTAAAACAAGACTGGCGAGCGTAATCCGTAATTATAATATAACCGTCTCAGTTCGTCTAACTCTATTGAAAGACTTTTTTTATGAAAAAGCCTGCATTCGCGTTAGGCTGTGCTTGTATCCATGAGCTTAGAGTGGTGTACATACTGTTAGTACTTGCGCGGGTAGTCCCTCGGCGGCGGCGCGTAGCGGTCGGGGTAGGGCGCTCCGGGCGGCGGCGGCTGGTACTGCGGGGCGTAGCGCGCCTCGTAGCTGCTGTAGCGAGCCTCACTGCTTGACCACGGCTCGCCACCACCACTACCATTGCTACCTATAAGTCAAATGGAAGTTTAATTATAATATAAATTATTCAATGACGCTGAATGCTGCATGAAGAGAACAGTTGTTTCACACTGTGCAGCGCTGCGATACGCATTGTGTCCCATAGAGCGCGTGTGGCGGGACTCGTACGAGCGACTGTCAGTAAAGCTTACCTTTAGAAGGTGCTGCGGCGTCCGGGTAGCGACTGGAGGCGTTCCAGCTGCGCGGCTCCGGCTTGCCGGGCGGCGACGCGCGGTACGAGCGGGCGTCGCGGGACTCGTACGAGCGACTGTAACCATATACTCTTTATTATTATTATTTCTATGGTTTATATAGCATGTATTGTAACTAAGGATTATGGCTGATCGACTTTGGGAAGAATTGCAGAGATAGATAGGAAAAGTCGAATAGGAGAGCTGGGTGGCTGATACGGGTGGGGCCGGATCTGTCGGAGTCAGTTTGATCCCGAGCCAGTTTTTTCCGCAGAGGGCACGTTAAGGTGTAGGTCATAATTACGCGCGTTCGAGCCCGCACGAGAGCCTGCAGTGTCTTGGGATGAGTTCATTTTGGCGGTGTCTTTAGACATCGCTAATGCCTTCAAAGGAGGGTACGTTCCTAGAGGCATCAGCATAGTTTGCTACACTGAAGACACTGGTGCCTGGGAGAATTACTAAAGAAACTGATTAGATACCGCAGTTGGGAAAATCCCAGGCTGTGTTTTCATGGTCCTCGGAGCGTCACCGTGTCCTCATGGAGGCGAAAAAAATTGAGAAAAGCGTGAGGAGGAAACCATCCGTACGCCCCGACCCCTATAGAAGACGTCTTGAGCGTCGGTAGCCGCAGGACGACTTTTTCTTTTCTTTATTTGTTTTTTAGAGGGTTTAATCACAAACTGATTATGCCACCCTCATCGGTACAAAAATCAAGACGACTTCCGACCGCCGTAGGCACCGGCTTGCGGACGGCGAGTTATGTGGATCTCGCCGTCTAATAAGTAGCAAGCTGAGAACCAGGAGCCTTCTCCTATGTCCTTACATAGGATCATTTTTATCCCGTTAAATAAAAAAATAAAAATAAAAAAAACAAAATCTGGTCATTTATTGGTATAGTGTAGGGTAGAGCGGGAGCGAAGCCGCGTGCAAAGGCTAGTATTTGTATATGTCACCGTAAAATTATAAATACCGTTATATTACAATCTATCTCGCGAAATTGTAAACTATCGAAAGATTATGAATCTTAAAAAACAGCTCACGATTTAACGCATTCTTTTTCGGTAGATTGTAATATAGCGAAGTTAAACTGTTAAATTGTCAAAGAGCACAGAAAGTAACTCATCTCACGCACTGATTGGTTGAACGTCGTGTGCCCCGCGTGGTCATATTTGTTTGTTGTCAAATGTAAACAGTGTTTTGGTGATTTTAAATTGATTTCGTGTTGAAAATAACTCACAGTTTTAGAATTAACTATATGAAATTGTTGTGGAACTAAAACTGAATCTGTGCTTATGCTAAGAACTGCAGTTTGAATGATAAATAAGTAAGTTTTAGTCACCGAACATAGCCTACAGTTTCTGTGTTTTCAAATTTTTATGTTGAACACCTATTTAAATAATAATCTCATTTGATAATTTATAATGTCGGATATCAATAAAACTCAGAAAACGCAGTTATTGTTAATCAAGATGAATTTATCTTAGAGTTTCAAAACTAACACAATACATCTACCTACTGTAAGACCGACCAATCAGGGACAGCCTCCAGTCAGTTGAAATTTAACGCGCGATAGATTGTGATTTAACAGTTGCAGATCGATATATTACAATCTAAGGATAAATAATGCGTTAAATCGTGAGCTGTTTGTTAAGGTTCACAATCTTTCGATAGTTTGCAATCTCGCTAGATAGATTGTAATCTAACGGTATTTACAATTTTACGGTGACATATATAATTATAGCCTTCAAAAGGCGCCAGAAGTTTTGGAGAAAAAACTGCCCCGGGTGATCACCATCAGTACATAGGAGGCCCCGTGAGCCCACCCCGAAACCCTCTCTGTATAACGCCTGCTAGAGCACATCCCAATGGCGAAACCTGGCGAATGCGCCGCTCACAAACTGCGCCCGTGCTGCTCGCTTATATGCGCCACTCGGGTGCAGCACACCGGCAAGGCTCGAGTAGGGCGCCCGTAGCTTCTTTCACGTTTGAACTAATCGCCTCAGTTGTTTGGGCGAGGTAGGTGAACACGGTGCGCCGCTCGAGTACGGCGCTAGGCGACGCGCGGGCGGCGCGTTCCCCAGGTTTGGACATACCACTACAGGAGACTATGAAGGGGTCTCCCCGGAATTTCGCTGTGCACGGTAACGCGTGATCACTGTCCGTTACTCCGGAGTCACGGGCTCTCATTCAGGCGGGGTTTCAGCGTTTTAGGCGATGCAGTTAGTCTTCCGGTGCCTACTTCAGGCCCATTACGGTCTTACAGAAGGTGGCCATTTCTCTCCAATTTTCTGACTCCATGAGCATAGCCCTCACTACTGCTGGTACAGACAGGTCACGCCCGATCCTGGTGAGTATGATCGGCAGATCACCACTCTGAGGCCCACGCAAGGCACTTTTGGAGTATGTGCTATGTAGAATCAAGATCGCCTCCGCAATGGTGGTAATTTGCCGTAGCGTCTCGCCCAATCATTTATTTATTTGCTGAGCGCACTGCACTACATTTCACAAACCTGGACCTGGCAGTATGATGGCACTACTCTTGGTGTATTTCTGTGTCCAACAAGTCAATATTTCTACTAACACGTATGGTCAAACGCCAGCTTGACAAGAGAAATTTATGTGACTTAGTCTTCATCATTTATTTATTTATTTATACTTTATTGTACACCAAGATTACAATATAAAAAGGAAACCTTATAAATTGTCATTTTAATCGCCAAATTAATTCAATGGTTAACTTAACATTTTAGAAAACTTACCTAGGTTCTTTGGGTCTGGTACCCGGTGGCATTGGCTGTCGTGAGTCTTCGCTGGCTCCGCCGTTACTGGAGTACTTTAAGTTTCCAGCTGGAAATATTATTAACATGTTCCTAAAAGGTACAGGTTTGACGGTAGTACGTTTACAGTGTTAAAATACGTCATCGACTTAATTACCTATGTTTCTTATGTGTTCTAAGACTTGACTAACTTAATAGTACCATTATTTTTTAAATATGAGCGTGCGAGAATTGAAACTCCATCATGAAGATAAAAGCTAAAAAAAATGTTTTGTTTTTGTGATTCACTTAGTTGTACCGTTATACTCATAACTTTTTTTATAGAACTGAATCTGATCTGACTTGTATTTAGAGATTTTATAAACAAGGCCCGTTATGTGTGAGCTGTAATGATTTGAAGGAGTTACTAAGGTCCAAAAGGGCAACTAAAGGTACACAGGTGGCTTTTAAACAGTAAAACTCTGACACTCTTGTGTCAGACTTTTAATGTCTAAAATCCACCGAGCCGTGGAACGAGAAAGATCTCTTTTCACCCAGAATAGGAGAAGATGTTTGATGATTGGCCACAAAAATAATACATGTGTATTGCTCACATGAAACGTGTCTTGGGTAGTCTCGTTTGTAGTCACGGTCACGGTCTCGCTTGTCGGCGCCGCGCTCGTAGCTCGCCGTCATCTCGAAGCGCGGCGGTGGCGGCGCCTCGAACTGGCTGCGGCTTGACGACTGTTCATAGAATATTCATTTCGTGAAGGCTTACAGTTTTTGATAGTCATTGTTATTAAGTTCAGCAATATTAAATTTAAAAAAAATCTTGTCTGCATTACTAATTAATTGGCTATAATTATATAAGTTTGCCCTTTATTACATTGTGACAGGCACATACGAAACACACACTGGCGAGATTTTGGTGTACTATAGTGTATTCGTGTTAAGAAAATAGTGAGACATCGTTGTTTTTTTTTTTTGACATCTCCCGACCTGAGTCATCGTTGTCACTCAGCCACGCCAAGCGCCTTGACCAATAAGCTCAAAGTAAAATAGAAAGCCGTGTTCAAGGAATTGATAGTGTGACGGGTGACAGGACAGAATGGAAGGAAAAAATGTATTGCGCCGACCCCAAATAAAACGGGACAATGGCACGAAGATGATATTCAAGGCCAGTTGAACATCATCTTCATAGGCGGGCTCGGGCGGCGGGCTGGCTGCCTTGCGGTACGACGCGCTGCCCTCGTAGCCGCGCTTGCGACGCTCCTCCTCCAACCTAAGTCAGGCGGGGTCTACAACATACAGTAGATGTGTCGGCAGTACGTACGACGGGCGGCGGCGGCGCACGCTTGTGGCGGGCGTCGCGCTCGTAGGCGGGCTCGGGCGGCGGGCTGGCTGCCTTGCGGTACGACGCGCTGCCCTCGTAGCCGCGCTTGCGACGCTCCTCCTCCAATCTAAAATATATCATTTTTAATTTAATGCCCGGCACTACTATTCCATACTACATTGACTGTTATTTTTTATTAAAATCAAAGTGATTCTTATTCTTATAGTATTATTAAGATTCATGGTAGGTTGCTGTCAAAGGTAAAATATTTGATTGAAATGTGTGACTACACATACTATCATCACGCCATTAACTACAATAACTGTTACCGCAATCACTTTCTATGAGAGAATGAATAGTTAATGGCAGGGTGACTTCACCTGTTTTTAAACTGCGCTATCTAGTATAGTGCAGTTGTAATTTTTTTTGTATGCAAACAAAACCCAGAGGTTTTCGAATGATCTGTATTTCGAATGCAGATAAGCTAGTTCTAGCTAGTATTACTGCGCTACGATACCCCAAGATGTCGCGACGTACGATTTATAAAGTATTAAAGTAGAACTATACTGCGCACACGTGTGCCACGCATCAGCTAATAGCTGCTAGTGTGTCTTACCAAATAATAATAATAATAATAGAAATATTTAAAAATGTATAAAATATGTATATATAATTTAAATAAATGGAATAATAATAGAAGAACTCAACTTTAAAATCAGTCCGTGATTTTAAAGTTGAGTTCTTCTATTATTATTGCACACGAAATACAAGTAGGAGAAAGAACGTAGAACCAGCATGGCAGCAAAAGTTAGTTAAAGACATCGAAAAGTTAAGAGCAGATTGTGGCAGACTCACACAATATATCAATGGTAGTAGATCAAATAAAGTAGTAAGGAGAGTTGAGACTATATTTAGAAGTAGTTTTACCCATACCAGGCACGAACCCGCGAGGCGGCGACCCTCCTTGCTGGCCAACCGCCGTGGGATCTGGAGGCAACAGTCCTTGCACACATGCACGACAAGCGCATGGAGATGCAACGCCGGGGCGAAATTCCGCTGCCACGACAAGTCGAGGCATGGCGGACAGAGCTCCGGCGGGATCTCATGGCGAAATGGCGTCAACGACTATCGCAACCTCGTTCGGGGCGCGCCACAATTGGGGCGATAAGGCCCATCCTTGGGGCGTGGCTGGAAAGACCTCACGGCGTTCTCAACTTCCGCACGACGCAGGTGCTTACTGAACACGGAAAGTTCGCTAAGTACCTGTTCCGGATTCGTGCGAAGGATTCGCCCGGGTGTCGCCACTGTGCGGAACATCCGGAGGACACGGTGGAGCACACTGTAGAGGTGTGCCCCGCCTGGGCGGAGCATCGCCGTGTCCTCGTGGGGGCGATCGGCGGCAGCGATCTCTCTCGCCGGGCCTTGGTTCAGGCCATGGTCCGTAGTGAGGAGGGATGGCAGGCGGTCGCCTCCTTCTGCGAAGCAGTAATGCTAGCAAAGGAGGAGGCCGACCGCATCAGGCAGAGGCAACGGGGCGCTCGCCCCAGCCGCCGCCGGGATTCCGATCCCGATTTCCGGCCACCGTAGGCGCGGGCTTGCGGACGGCGTGCAATGGGTAGCACGCTGTCCGATCGTCCGGTAACCGACCGGACCGAGCCCAAGTCGTCGACGGCGCGTTCTGTTCCCGCGCGCCTCAAGGAGCTGTCAGCACACCGAAGAGGCCCAGCCTGCTAACTGCAGGCAGGCAGGGTCGAAGCCTACTGGGGTCATGGGTTAGTTCCGAAAGGAGTGCTCGACCCCGGCACTATAGGCTACGAAGGAACTGGGTAGGTTTTTAGTCTGTAAGAGTCTGACACTACTTCCCGCTCCGCCCAAGGGCGGGATTTGTCATTGGATGATTTTACCTACCATAAAAAAAAAAAAAAAAAATACCAGGCACGAAAATAGTAATAGAAAGCCTGAAGAATTCTTAGATTCCTTAAAACAAAAACTAGCTCTTAAAGTTCATAGACTCAGAAGATATAAAAAAGCGCTACAAACGGAAAAATGATAACGCCATATTTTCTGCAAATGAAAAAAATTTCTTAAAACAAACCACTCACTGATAAAAATAACTTAAATAGCTCGAATTCAACAAACCAACCTAAAAGTCCTACAACCCCTACAAAAGATCAACTAGAAACGTATTGGTCCAGTATTTGGGAAGAGCAAATACAACACAACGACGAAGCTCATTGGATAGAGGAAGTAGGTGCAAAGTGGAGAGATATTGACGAAATGGAGTTTAAAGAGGTAACAGAGTCAAAAATTACACAAATTACGGCTAGGCTACATAACTGGAAATCACCGGGCATAGACAAAATACATAATTTTTGGTATAAAAAGTTAACTTCACTCAAATATTTAGCAAAAAATTTAACAGATATCATACTAGGACAACAAGACATACCCGAATTTATAACAACAGGAATTACTTACATGCAACTTAAGACTAAAACTGCACCTCAGCCCTCCCAATACAGACCAATAACGTGCCTACCCACAATATACAAAATATTAACTTCAGCGATAACTAGAAAGATAAACTCACACATTGAACACAATAATATAATAGCAGAGGAACAGAAGGGATGCCGACAGGGTCACATGGGTGAGTCATCTCAGACCCATGTCACAGGGTCACATTTTTTTTACTAACCACAAGACAGCCAGGGCTGCCAGGTCAAAAAAACATTTTTTTTTGTTGGCTCAAACTTCGTACAATTTTCGTTTTTCCTATTGTTTTGCTAATAAGTTCATTTCAGTGTTTCATTTTTTGATGAAATTTATTTAAAGATAAGAGACGAGACTGACGAGAAAAACGGGTTTTTGACAAGTCACAAGTTATTGAAAGCCTAAAAATGCAAGCCTTTAAATGACTATTAGAAGAATCTGCATTCAAGTTAAAGATCTAGGTATGCGATAGATTGTTGGGGAATTCCCCGAAACTCATATTTGCCAGTAGAGCACATTCGTGTGTTATGAAATGTTGCCAGACTTGTTAGGTATATAAAAATCGTACGTTTTCCGTACGTTCTTGGTCTTGCGATCGTTCATGAGTAAAAATGCCAAAAAATCGTACGAGTACGATTTAAATCGTACATCTGGCAGCCCTGCTGACAGCCTTCAACGCACGCCACTATATTAAGGGATCATATGTGATAGGGGTACATTACAGGGTGCAATGTTACTCCCCATATGATTTTCTGACGCGCTCGAGTAACGCGCAAAATCCCCACCTGGCTGCCCCTACTATGGTATAGAATGAGCTGTTGTATAGTCTATGCAACATTTTAAAATGAGCTGAACTCACTTGAAAAAATATTTTCAAGTGAGTTCAAAAGATTTTTTCAAGTGAGTTCAGTGGCTATTTTCATGATTCTCCTATCAGATGTTTTGGTGTAAAACTGGTGTAGTTTTGTATAAGTGTCTGAACTGGAAAATATGTGGATGAAACAAGCGCGATCTCGGTAATCAGCAGAGAATTTGATTATAGCGTTGATTACTTCAGCTGAAAAAAGCTGACTTAATTTATTTGCTACTAAATACTAGAAGAACATTAGAATGTGGTAAATCCGTATTCTAATGGTAAACAAAGTAACTGTATTCATAAGAAAACATGGCTTAAAGGACCTTCGAAAGGACAAGTTTGAAGAACAATATAATTTAAAAAAAAATGAGATCATGATGAGTTTGACGCAATCAGATAAATTTTGTGGTACCTAACTATAATATCACATTTCAAGATTCTACATATTATATTTTTATATAATATGTAGAATTATATATTTATCTACATAGTAATAAATCAGCAGTTGTCTGACAATACTAAAGAAATTCATTTTACTAATTCAACATTAAAGAAAGATGCACAAATAGATATGAAGAGAATAGACGAGTCTTACACTTTGATCATCATTCTTTCAATAAACACAGTTTATGACAGAAAACACTGTTTATAAAAGCCAAATTCACCAATAAACTAATCGCGATTCGTTCAAACAAAACGCAGTTTGAACGCCTAATCGAGATTATAGCTTCATTTTGCGTTTCACCGCAATGACTTGAACCTAGTTTACGCTAAACTCAGTTTCAATTCTTTTATTGTCACCCATGTTTTCGACACGGGTCTTTAAACTAGATTACGCTGAGCTCAGTTTAGTTGAACTAAGTTTTTATATTGAATGATGAAATCAGCCCTAAATGACTTACCTAAGTTGAGCTCTCTTTAGTTCTAGTCTCTCTAATTCCAGCTTCTCTCGCTCTATTCTGTGGCGCTCACGTTCTAGACGGAGTAGCTCGTTCTTTTCGCGCTCAATCTTTTCTCTGCAAGTAAAACACGGTTTTAGTGCAAATTTGTGTCTTAATTTCCGAACTTTAACATTACACTAGATATGTTGAAATGTGGCAGAGTTTGGGTGCATTACTTGTAAAATGTCTTAAACGCAAAACGTCTTGAGTTCCATTATTATGTTTAAAGAAACTGTGTATTATATTAATTTTGCTAAGTCAGAAATATGTATTATTACGGGACTTAAGCTTTTTTGAGAAATTATTATAAATTCATTTAATGGATGATCTTTAAAATACAATTATTATGAAATATAGTAGGTATGTGTGGTACCTCTCTGCACGTAGCTTTTCCCTTTCAAGCGCGAGGCGGTGCTTCTCCTGGCGCTGTCGCCTCTCCCTCTCCCTCAGCGCGTCCTCGGCGGCGCGACGTCTGCGCTCTTCCTCCCTGGCCGCGCGGGACCGCTCGCGTGCACGGGCCACGTCGCGCTCTTTCTGTACCGTACAACATGTAACACATTAGGGAAAGTTCGTACGCTTGAAAGAAGTCGACCATGCATGTCATGCTGTTTCTAATTTACGTAACAGTAAAATTGCAAATCATTCTGACAACAAAAACAAAATTGCACACTAGTCATTGCGATGTAGTCACCAATTTTTTGGATGTTCCGTCTACAATTTTTCTAATTTGTTGGAAGTAACTAAAAGCCTCATCAGCTAGTCCATCAGCTTAAGCCAAAAATTCATATGAAGTCTAGTCTTGAGGTACTTTTCTTTTTTATTCTATGAAAAGTATTGGTGATTTTATGCAACAGATTTTACAGGCAAGTGTGTCTGGGTGCTTTTCAATGAGTATGGCTTAAGATTTGAGCTTTTCTGTTATCTCTTGCTTCACCATTGGCATCTTCAGGTCGCGATGTAGTTGATCATTGGTAATATATTATGGTGTATTGGTTATCATGAACAGGGTCTTTGATTGGAAACGTTGTAGAATTTCCAGGTTTAAGTCGGCGGCAGATAATAATATCCCAAAAAATAAATAATTTTAAAACAAAATTTTACAAGTAAAAGATTTTAGCACTTGTAAGCTTTTATTCAATGAGCTCGAACACAATGGAGCTATTTGGTTGAGGAGTTTTTATGGCTGCATCATCAACATAGCTCTACGCCGTTAAATTTTGGTCGTTTTAATCTCGTGGAGGGTCGATCTGGTACATGAAACACTATCGATTTTTAAAGATAAAATTAAAAAATAAAGTACTTTTTTTCTAAAAGTTGAATTAAAGTATGCATGTACGAAATTAATTTTTTTAAGTAAACGGGTCAATGACCTTGTAGGTATTTGAATGTCGTTGCGTACTAACTACCTACAGTTCATTGGCCTCGCTCAGCAGATGTTTACTTAAAGAAATTAATTTCGTACATGCGTAAATTAATGCGAGTTTTTAAAAAAGTACTTTATTTTTTAATTTTCTCTTTACAAATCGATAGTGTTTCATGTACCGAATCGACCCTCCACGGGATTAAAACGATCAAAATTTAACGGTGTATATTACAGTACTGTAACCGGACTGTCTATAAAGGTAATTTTTTCATTAGAGATAATGATTTGACAATTCGAATGTTGGATGTTTTTTCCATTTCATAAATAGTGAGGTGCCGCTACCGATATTGACCGAAAGATCGAAAAATATTCCTAAAAATCGTAAGAATTATCGTTTTAAAATTTTACGACTAAATTCTGGTCAGCTTTTGTAATTCCTGAGGACAATTTAACAGTGGCAAATGTCTAACTCCGAAAATAAAAAACAATTTAGTCATTTTATTTTTTCATCTCGATTTTGTGAAAACCAAGACGAAATTATAGAATTAATCAACCTGATATTTTTACTTACACTTTATTACAACTTTACTAAAAAGTAAATAATGACCATACGCAAAATACGCGCTTTAATCGTGGAGTTGCGGACACCAGCCCGAAATACAAATAGTGACTTCGGTAAGATAATTATAAAAACATAACAAGCATGATAATTATAAAAAGTAAACAAATTTAACATGTCTTAGAATATGATTTCTTAGTAAGTAATAATTATCAGTGAAACGCAAAATTACAGATAACGTTCTTTACTTTGTACCTGTCGATATTAGCATTTACACTTGTTTTAAAAACACACTATTAAGCATATAAATATGGAGAAGTTAGGGGGGGCAGATTGAAGAGTCGTCGAAGCCAATTTATGAGAATAGGTCTAGCGAAACTATTAATATAATCTTGTGACTCCTAAAACATTCCCCTCCCAATGCCTATGTTGAGCCCACGTAAAAACTTCATGGCTGGCCAGCAACTACCATGACCCTGGAAATCTCTAAAGTGACACTACATATCCAGCACAGCTATTCACAACCATTCGCCCTTTCAATCATCGAAAATTTTTAAGTACTCAGATCATAACAAGCCTACCTAACAACGTGACTAGCTATGCAAGTGGGTTCTGTGGGTACCAGTCAGATGGGCTACTCCATTAAGCCAAAAGGCGATTAGGGAACTAAGTCCCAAACAGTGCCTCATCTGTTTTCTGCGAGGAAGGCTCAGCCCCGGTATGATAGGCAACGAAGGAACGGGATAGGTTTTTAGTCAGTAAGAGTCTGACACTATTTCCCGCTCCGCCCAAGGGCGAAATCTGTCATTGGATGATTTTACCTACCATAAAAAAAAAAACAGTGCCTCATCTCTTATTGCACCTTCTGGGCAACTACATTTGCGCTATGAAAATTCTATGCCGAGACAAATTGTAACGTTTTAATTATGGTTAAACATTTTTAATATGGAATCATAGATACTCCGAAGTAAAAAAACAGCATATAAAGACATTCTGGCTACACCAATCACCACTAAATCCTAACGCATGCTCACCCAAATCTTGGAAAAGGACAGAACCTCGCGGGGCGATCGCTTTCGCTCCCGACTCCTGGTGCTTCGCTTGGCACGTTCCTGTAATGTTACAATGCTATTAAAAGCGATAAAAAGCATCATCATTTCAGCCGAATAACGTCCTTAGGCTTGAGACAAAACGTCTCTTATGGCCCGGCTACACGCCCCGTCTTGCCTGCGCAGTTCAGGCTTGTGCAGTCATGACTGTACAAAAATACGGAACACTGTGTAGTGGCTACACGTGTAGGTAAAGTACAATGCTAGTTGTGTTTTGAGCGATTTGTATAGTTCTATAAACAGAGTTAAAAAAAAATCCTTGGAATAACTCCTTACATCACTCATTTTTTGATTAGCGACGTATACATTGTCGAAAATAATTTCCTCGGATTGATGCGTGGCTTGAATGACCGGCTACACGTTCAAGTAAGGCCGTGCAAGTCAAGTTTGCGCAGTCCAAATCGTCAACGAATGCACAAGCCTTTCCAGGACTTCATGACCTACCGTCTTGGCGTCCATACGCACGCGCTTACCTGCGCAAACAGATTTGTGCAGGCATCCTGTACTTCTACCATGAGTTTTTAGCAATAGTATTCGTCGCTACTCGATATCGACGCCGTAAATATTTTGTATGGCAAATTTTGCAGCGCCTCTAGCGGTCACTTGCAGAACCAAAATTTGCCATACAAAATATTTACGGCGTCGATATCGAGTAGCGACGAATACTATTGCTTAAAACTCATGGTAGAGGTACTGGCAAATAAGACGGAGCGTGTAGCCGGGCCATTAGACAATGGAGAAAATTGACTAATATCAACTAAAATTGTACAGCGACAAGTCTGTCTAACGACTGTCGACTTCCTTTTGGTAGGTATGCGGATGCGCACGTCAAAAAAGACAAAGCAGTTTAACGACGTATATCGGCTACAATAATGAAAATATGATGATGTATATATTGATGTATCGATATTTTATAAAACTATCGTCCTCGATATATCTGGGAAAAGATTTCGATATATCTGGGAAAAGATTTCGATAAATCGGTCAAACATTCAAAATAATTTATATAGTTCATAGACTGAACTCTAATAAAAATTACTATTACATGCCTAGCTCAATAATAGGTATTTTTAATCAAACTGTTCATTATTTTAATTTATGAGAATGTTAATTAAACCAGATTACAATATTCTGTATATGTTATTATTCAATATATTTATATTTAAACATATATTTATATATATACTTATATTTTATTGAGTAAGTATCAGTACCTGATGACCGACACCGTATCGATTTATTCCTAGACAAAACAGATTCAGTTTTGAGATAGACGTGTCTATGTGAGAAGTCTGTCTAAAGACGGTTTTGTCTCTCTCAGCCTATGACTATATCTTTCTTCACTTACACATATATAATATATAGATAGGGGTCTTATCTCGAAGAGAGATTTAGTTCAAATAAAGTTCAATAGACGGCGTGATATTAGGATTTTCGAAAAGTAGCAGACAAGAACTTCTCTAAGCACAAAATTGTGGAATAATGATAAATGATATTTATTTTGATGATTTGATGAATAATAAAATGGGAATAAGAAAAATCTAATGGGGCTTTTAATTAAAAATCAGTTCGATATTGTTTCATTCAACTCATTAAAATTAAGTTTATAGTTTAGCCATTTTCCCTACACTCGTAAAGCCCCGCTTCACTATACTCTTATTTCTGGGTAGTTATAAAAAAAATAACCACAAAGGCTAAGGCGGGAGCATAGCGGAGCTCCCGCCTTAGCCTTCTAACCTAACCTGTCCGTAGGGCTGATTCTCGAGTTTAATTCCGATCGACTTCGAACTTCGCTGCTGGGGCCAAATCGCGTGACCTTTTTGGGAAACGTAAGTAAAATGGGGATTGGGCTTGGCGTGTGGTCACGCAATTTTAAACCAATTTGGCGCTAGCATCGAATTCAAGAGTACCTAACGTCACAATTCCAATGTCGATCGATCGGAATTAAACTCGAGAGTAAGCCCCCGTGTCGGCGTGCTCTAAAATTTTTATTTCGCTTCGCTCGCTCGTGGATTAATACTGCGGGTTTGGCTTAGGCCAAACTAGTTTATTCTAAAATCGGATTTGACCGGTAACATATAAATAAATATATCTTACCTTATCAGACCGGGTAGACTTTTCGCGTGTGCGTGACGGAGACCTGTTACTTTCTGCTCCCGAAACTTCACCATCCTTCTTTGTTTTAGATTCACCTGTTTTTTCAGCGCCTTCTTTGTTCTCCTATAATACAGATATAATACTTAAAGGTAAGACCTGACAATTGATCCGCTCTAGTGGAGTATTTGGACTTGGCTTCACAAAGTGGTACTTATGGTTACAGATTTTATAATTAGATGAGAACCCTTATTCACTGACATATAAATGACATTCGTTAGTAAAATCGTTTCAAGGATATGTTAGCGGGACTGTTACATTATAATATGTCAGTAGCAAAAGTTAGACACCACAGTCAGTTGTTGTTAGAATTAACGATTCCTAGAAACTAAGACTTTTTTATCAATATCATTAAACAAACACGCAAAAAAAATACCTCAGTCTCTTTAGCTTCATCCTTGCGTTCTTTACTAGAACGGCGCTCTGAGCGAGCGGATGGCTGTCGACGCGACGATGATTCCGACTCTGACTTGGCCTTCTCAACGGAAATCATACGCCCATGCAATTCTGAGAAAATAATATTAATACAGATATGAAGTCCCATACAACTTGAATCGCTTTTCCTAAGTATTGGCTTGAGTGACAAAACACAAATTATATTTTCCATGAATCTGGTTTTTTTATGGTTATTCTTAAAAATTGATGATTTTTTTTTTTATATTCTTACCTGTCCTATGTAAGTTCTTAATACAGTTCTCAGCATCTTGAGCACTAGCCATTGTGACATAACCGTAACAACGAGAACCAGGTGTTCTAGCATTTGTTACCACCTTTGCTCCAATTACCTGTAACAAAATATTTTTGTATAACAAATAAAACTAAATAATTACCATCATCTGGGGTTTTGAGCTTCATTTTTAAACCGTTTGTCTGACTATTGGACTTCTGACAATCCCAACAACTTTAAAAGATTTAAGGATCACAGCGAATGTTAATGGCATAAATTGGTGTTAATGTTTACTTTTCCATGTTTGCTGCAAAGTTGCTTCAGGTCCTTAGCGCGAGTGTCTCCAGACAGCCCACTGACCCACAAGTTCCTTGCCCCACCTTCCTTATTGTCATCTTTCTTCTCTTTCTTGTCACCATCACCATCTTTGTCCTTATCATCTAAAATAGGATAATGTATTTTATTAACATTATTGCTTCAACATTTAAAATTACTGAGGATTCAATTATTAAATAATAAATACCTTTTGTCTCCTTGTTATTCTTTTCATCCTCATTGCTGAAAAAATAACCAGAGCATTATTTTACAATAAAAGAACACATTTCAAGTTACAACAATACATGAAGATTGGAATTATAATGATTTATTAGTAGCACAAGTTCCATTTAATGTAAAGTTTCGTGACAATAATCATTTTAGAATTCCCGTAGTGACACTCATCACCTACAAAGTTTTGCACCATTATTCCATTGCATTGGGCCAGGGCATTGAGGGCAGGTCCACAGAATTGTCAAACGCGTCGCCTTATACCAGCAGCACGTCGCTCAGCAACCGCTGACGTCACCACCGATGCAGATGATCCGTTCAGCAGCAAACAGGTGTAGACTGTATACATCAGCCCGGCGCCGGCGACTGCAGTTGAAGACATCATCGAGTTGCTGCAGTTGGCAAGTAGTTGTCGTCAGTTCCGTAGAGCAGGATTCCAAAACGTTTGGTGCAAAACTTTGTAGAGATAACGAAAAGAAAGTATTGGATGTCGGAATAATCGGAGTAGTTATAGATGCGTGGGCGGCGACACGGCGGCCGTTGACGTTCACCAACCTAGTGGCGGGGACTTCGGAGGTTACTTGTTGGTCGTCAGCTGGCTCGTCGTCGCCATTCGCCGCAGAGTCGGCCGGTGCAGACTTGTCGCTCGCTGGCTCGCCCGCGTCTTCCTCCTCCTCCTCCTCTTCTGCCGCCTCATCTACGTCAGTCGTATTTATCAGCTGAGCCAGTGCAGGTCGCTCGCCGATACTCGGGAGCGGCCCACCCTGCCTCTCCTTAATCTTGCCATGATGTGTTGACAGTTTCTTGATATTTTTCACACTTGTTTGTCGTTTACATAATAAATCCTGACCTGAAAACTTGATTGGACATTAGCACCACCATCTGGATATGGAGCAGTATAGCAGCTATGAGCCACTATGTCCATAGTAAAGCATACATAACTGTAGGACACTGGAACGCTGCTGCGACTGGAAATGCCCTGGCACTTAAATTACATAATACACCACATCATTGTAGAGCCACTTCAGTCTGTGCTCATTTCAGTGGTAATCCTCCCAAATGATTAATAATGTCATCTGTTCTCTCTCTGTTAGTTTTTGGATGTATTCTGTGTTGCAGCTGTTTCTATCACGATGCTTGCAGGTCTTACTATTAATTTTCTTCTGTTGTTTATGACTGTCCACTCTTGTTTACCGCAACTATTTCAATTCATTATTACATGATGACAAACATTGCAACATAAGTGTAATACCTCATTATCATTAATTTATTCACATCCTCAAGGCTATGTACTTTCTCAAGTACATTGTTTTAGATCATCGGATTAGAAATAAAATTGTGTAAGTAATTTTTTTACAAAACAGAATTCACTGATAGATATATTCAAGTTTGGACATTGTATGTACAGAAAAAACTATCATAAATTCTAAGCTTACCTTTTTTGTCTGTTTTAGAGTTGTTATCAGCCTGAAAGAGATTAAAATAATGGTTAGTATAGTATATGCATTATTTTGATATTAGTTATGTCAAGTATTTGGCGTTATTCCAGTTTGATACTATTAATACTAACTGAAACCAGACTTGACATATGTTTTGGGTTGATACAGCAGTAATTGAAGATATGTTAGAAAGACTGTGATTATTAAAAAAAATAAGATACATAAAACCGCATATTATGTATATTTATCAACAAAAATGTACTACAAATACATATTTGTATGCATATATATATTTATTAAATCATGTTGTTTGAACTATATTATTCTAGTCTATTTCCATCATGAACCCATTGGATATTTTGGAGGTAACTGGTGGCAGTTTAACTGATACACTGAAGAAATAGAAACGTACCTCTTCATTAAGCAGTTCATCATCACCCAGATCCAAGTTGATGCTGTCCTCTGCATCAGTGTTGTTTTCTATTTTATGGTCATCTTCAGATTTGGTATCCTTATCAAGACACGGTTTTTTAGGCTGTGTGGCTTCAGGTTCTTCTTTTAACTCTCTTTTTCTGTTCACTTTTTCAGTTTCCTCAACTTCCATGTTAGCTTCAGACTTAGGACTAGTTTTATTTTGTTTTTTGTCAGTTTGTTCAGTTTCTTCTTCTTCTCCAGCGTCGTCCTGTACGATCATGTCTTCCATAGTCGGAGTCTCTTCTGACTCCTGTTCAACAGGATTCGTACTCTCTGATCGCCTGGTCCTTTTTGAAGGAGTTTTAGTTTCTACGGTAGTCAAGTCGAAAGAGAACGTCCCTGGATCGTGCCCCTCGTCTTCCAAATGCTAGAAGGATATCATCAATAACGTATTGAATACAATGCAGTTGAGTGTCATGACTATTCTAATTATTACACGTCACATATTTACCTTGGATAATCGTTGTATGAGCACTCCGCGAACGCCGCTTTTATCTAGGTTGCGCTTTTCACACTCTGCACGTAAATCTATAACTCTGAGGTCGTTCAGAAAACGCTTCTTGTCCGACATCGCCTGGTTTTATTTTAGGAATGTATCTAATAATAACTCACTTTGCCTTGTTGTGTATTTTCAGTAATCTATGCGAAACTAATATTCCCACACACGAATGACGAAAAGAATAAGATGGCGGATGATGGCGGAGGCAGCGCGGTGTTGTTTTTTTTTTTTTTAATATTTTCGGCTTGGATACTAAGTCCTTTAAGCCATGTCTTCGTGTAAAAGTAAAGATGTACACATTCTAATGTTTCTTGTTTTGTAGTGTTTGGCAGCAAATGTATCAAGTCAACCTTCTCGGCAAACTTCACTGAGGTAGGCAATCAACACTACAATAAAATTCTCAGCTCCATTTTACCGAGATCGCGCCTGTTTCAATGATTCCACATATTGTACAAAACTACGCCAATTTTACATCAAAATATCAACTAGGAATCAATTTGCGAATAATTAAAACAGCCACTGAACTTCACTTAAAGAAATCCCGCCAAAATTTTAAACTCTTTTTTAAACCTTAATTAATGCATTGTTACCACAAACTTACAAAGGTAGATTTTTGCTCCAATAGGCCACAGATTACTGATATGTAGCAAGTGGCTTGTCATTTGTCCGTACGATATATAAGATCCTTGGCCTTGTCTCACACAAGGAACTTAAAATTATATCCTAGGGACAAACTCACTCATAGGTTTTATTGACAAGCAAGAGGGGAAAAACGTTCCGATGCAAGACAACGAGAAAAAGGTGGTCTTTCTTCCCCCCATTTTAAATAGGGTAACCATAAATTTAATATTTAAATAAACCGTCTGTCGGCGTCCCGGCTGTTTTGGAACCGCATGGACTGGTACGCGACGTTGGTAAGAGACGGTATTGTCGTGACAAGCACGAATTAATTACATGAGTAAGGTTATCTGTCACTTTTATGTGGCAGCACTCAAGAGAGATGCCATTTTTTGATTGTCCTTCTAGTTTACTCTATGGTTCCGCAACCGCGAAAGTTGAGTAGCGCACGTGTCGTGACTTGTCGGACTTGTCACATTTTTGGGTTTTCCGGGGCCGGGACTAGCTGGCGTCTTCGTTGACTATGAGTATCGTCCGTAAGTTATAGAAGTAAATCCCACATAATGATCCTCGCTGTAAGGCCAGGTGTGGGTTCTTATGGTGATCACCAAGTCATGATCTAACCAGAGTGGGTTAGATTATCATCTATGGGTTTGATCGTATAATGATCCTGGTACGTATAGCTGGGTTCGATGGGCTCATTGATGCTTTATGACTGTTCCCTTGATCCTCTCGGAGGAGAGGGTAGGAACCTGTAATGGAGATGTTCCCTTGATCCTCTCGGAGGAGAGGGTAAGAACCTCTAATGGAAATGTTCCCTTGATCCTCTCGGAGGAGAGGGTAGGAACTTAATGATTTAAAAGTAACAGAGCTATATTATATGTGTGTTTATCATTTTCAGTTATGACGGAAGGATACGCAGGTGACGTAAGGCGGACGTCACTCGGCGGCTGCCTGCTTGCCTAGAAATACTCATGTTGCTATAATTGAAATAGGTGGAGAAAGGAGAATACAACGGGATTCATCTTCATAACCAGTGATAAGATATACCCAAGGAGGAATCCAGGTACGAGATTTATTAATTATTAGAAAAGAAGAAAGAAAAAATATTTTATTTGACACAATATAGACACACAATGCAGAAACAACATGTAGACACTTAAGATAAAAAAATTATAAAACTAACATTGTGTGTCTCACGGTTGCGCCAAATAGGTCCAGTTCAGCAAAAATGCCAGCCAGCTACGTGGTAGTTGCCGGACGCTGGTTTTCAACTGAACCTTATTTAGAGTGTCCGGTGAAAAAAATACATACATATGTGTTAATAAATGATAAAAATTGAAACAATAGATAGATAGTTGATCAATGTACAAAATACATAAAACTGTAACAAAAAAAATAAGTATAACTATTAGTGTAATACCATGCGCAGATCAAATATACCGGTTTTAGTGAGACTATAATGTGAAACACACCGCCATCAGTGCGCGCAGTGCAACGATACAAAATTATTATGCCCAGGGCAGCTAGGCGCAACGGACGAATACTCGCAGCAATAGTGCAAAATATTGGAAGAAACTTGTTCTTAACTTCGGGTACTTTGGAAATAAAATATCAAGTTGAAATAATGCATGAGTATTATAACCTTGGGGACTATCGGGAGTAATCAGAGCTACATCTCCCTGATTAATGAACCTTTATTATAAGAAATCAATATAAACCAGTAAGATTACACCCGAGCCGTTCCCACAGGTATGTCATTATTTCCGTGGAAGATGGGTAGACTTTTAGTGTGGAACACTACCTGTGTCGACACTCCTGCGCCATCCCATCTTCCTAGCTCATAGTGCTGTGCTGGTGCTGCCTCTGCTGCAGCGGAGAACCTCAAGCGGCGGAAATATAACAACCTCGTCGGCAGTTATATTTTTGAGCTGTTTGATGTTGAAACTCTTGGGCGATAGGGATCGAGTGCTCATGCGCTTTTTAAAGATGTCTCTAAACGCTTAGTTGTCACTTCGCGTGACCGAAAGGATGGCTTTTACTTCGGTCAGCGATTAAGCATTGCTATAATACAACGTGGCAATGCCGCCAGCCTTTTGGGCACACTTCCAGTCGACAGCGATACGGAGGAGTTTTATGACGCCATTTTTTGGTTAAAAGTAAGTTTTAATGTATATTGTTTTAATTAGTGTTTTATGTAATGCTTATTATATTGTTCGTAATAGTTTTAGTTATACTGTAATATATAGGTAAGTGGAATCTCTTTTTTAATGTTAAATGCAGGCTGCAGCGATACCGATACCTGTAGCAGTCAACCTGCCACTTCGCCCCCATTGCTCTCAGGCAAGGTATTTTAAAGGTGAACGGGGGCTTAAGATACACTATCGCAAGGTTCACAAACCACATAGTATACCTTTGTATCTCCCAGCTACCTCCCAAACATCAACCCTTTTGGAATAACTTTGGGAATCATTATCAAAATTGAAAAATTCTACACCAGTTTTAACCTGTTGAATCGCGTAATTAGAGACACAATAGAAAGACAATAGGTCTGCGGACGCCGGCGTCCTCTCGGGGAATAATGAAAAGAGAGTTCCTCGGGGCGCGAGACGGTCTGTTGCGCTGAGTTTAGGACGATGCGTCCGTCTTGCAACCCAGGAAAACACACAAAGTACTTGGAAGGATCTACTCACCTTCCCTTACAGGATTCTACATGTCCAAAAAAATTTTGGCTTCTAAAAAAACTTTACAACATTTCCCAGAAAGATTTGTGCTCACATGTGGAATTCAAAGTAGGTGAGGGTGATATCAGGGGAGCGGCTAGGCTACTATTTAGTGATGTTGTGGCGCCTTACTCTCTAGATACAATTTCAGCCCTGGAGAGTAAACACCCAGTGCCTGCGGATGACCTCACCTTTCCTGATGCTCCTGACACCCCTAATCCGGATTCACCTTTTCTCCATATTTCAGCGCCCCAGTTACTCGCAGCCGTGAGCTCCTTCAGAAGCGGTTCCGCCGATGGCCCCGACGGCCTGACTCCTCAACACTTAAAGGACCTTTTAAGTTCAGGCGCCGGGGAAGCTGGTGAGTCGCTTTTGAAGGAACTTCTGGCTCTTGTCAAACTTATGCTCTCCGGTGGCGTGAGCGATGCCGTCGTCGATGTCTTGTACAGGGCCAATCTATGTGCCCTGCGCAAGTGAGATGGTGGCGTTCGTCCCATCGCCGTCGGGTGCACCTACAGGCGTATGGCAACCAAAATTTGTTGCAAGATATACGGTCAGTCACTGACCAACAAATTCCAGCCCCTACAGCTTGGCTTTGGCTCAAGAGGTGGCTGTGAGACTTGCCACCTTCCTGAATTCTGATAAGGGTGAGGTCATTCTCAAGGTTGACGTTAAAATAAAAGGGATTATGCAAAAGGGTATTTTTGTATTGTACTCTTTGAGGTTGTCGTGAGCAATCTAGATAGTTTATAAAATCTTTGGTCTCACAACACGATCCATCCATATTTTTTTAATTATAACAAAGGTATGTTGACTATTTTTTTTTGACAACATTGAGTCTCCAGATCACATGACACATGGCACAAAGGCCAAATAGCCATGCCACAAAATTATAAAAAAAATCACATGACAAAAATGAAATATTCTCTTTGGTTACTACTTACTAGCGTCATTGCAACTGTCAAAGTGTCAAAATACTAAATATACCTATTGGTCGTATTAATAATTGGTTTGTTTATTGAGAATTAAGCAATCAATCAAAGAGTATATTGTTAACTCACGGTCCCTTGCGATTAATATTGATAAAAACATATAGTAAAAGTTGTCAGTCATGACCGGACAGGATGAAGGTAAGCAAAGTTGCATAAGTAGCAACTCTTCACTTTAATATTTATCATCATTTACACTAGAAATCTATTGATAAGTTCTATTCTTTTGGATATAGGTGTTCCGTCTGAGGGCGTAGCATGTGAATTGCTTGATAAAATTATTGTAAAGCAATTGCATTTGATGGAGGAAAAGATGCGTTGCGAATTAAACATCGAGTCCAATATCAAGAATGGAAATATTCATTTAGCAAAGTCTCGTTATATCATGGGACAGAGCTCAGTGAGCACAACCCAGCTACCTACTGAGAGCAGCCCGGATTTCTCAGCTTCTACAAAATGCGAAACTACCGAGGAAGATGGATTTAGTGAAGTAGTAATGAAGGTAATTGAGAATGATGCAGAGGATAAAGTCAACCCTCTTCGCTGGTTCGGCGTCTTAGTTCCTCAGAATATGCATAAAGCCCAAAGTATATTTCAAAATACTATCAACTATGTTGTTGAATGTGTAAATGTGCAAGTGCAACTCCAGAGTAATTTAAAACTTATTGAAATGTTGAAGCAATACATTAATTCAGAGAAGGTAACAGCTGCCTAAGGTAATTTAGGCATCATCAATATGCAAGAATGAAATAAATTCATGTTATTTGTCTTATATTTTGTGATAATAGTTTAAGTTTTTGTGTTGTTAATATGGGAAAATAAAACAAATCATGTTTCAATTGTCATTAATTAATTTTTATTTGTGAAATGAACACTAGGTGTCATGTTGTGGCTTAATCATACTGCAATAAGCATTATTTATTGGTTTAATCACAACAATTGAAAGGCCTTTGTTGAATATCCAGTTGTGTCTACTTCACATATTTTTCGCATTTTTGTAATGAACGGCACTTTCATTTTACACTGATAAACAAGTAGATAATTTTATATTGATAAAATTAATTATTTATATAATTTTATTATTGGTGTCACATACTTCTTATAATATTTATTTAATCAAATAATCATACCTAATTGCTCTTTTCAATATCAATTAATAGTTGTTTATGATTTTTTTTCTAATAGCATTTTCATATTAAATAAAGAATTGTCTATATAATATTTAACTACTTATATACACATTGTTTTTTTTTTGAGGTACATACAAACAACAGAAATGGAATGTTCATATGGAGTTAACCCTTTAACTACTTGCATCGGTTTGGTCCGACGAGTGTTTTCATGTCCTATTCGCCAGCGTCGTGTGTTCGCCTCTGGATCTTATCATCTCGTTTAGCTCTTCAAACCCCATAGGCGACAGAAAAGCCAGCCCCGGATCTAAGGGGGGGCAACTGGGGGCACTTGCCCCGGGCGGCAGTTTCAAGGGGCGTCAAATCCTTGTGACAAGAATTCGAAACATCGAACAAGTGAAGCCTCTTTTCCTTTAATCTCATAGGTTTTTTATCAAGTAGGTAATCGAATCTTAATATTATATCTTTGAAAAACAAACTTTTGTGTTTTCATACGCCCAGTTAGTTTTTAAACACATACAAAGATCACAATCTTCGATCAAGTCAATTTTTTTTAACGCTTGCGTAGTGTGCGTGATCCTTCTGCCAAGGGAATCCCCGTGACCGTGGACCCCACGCGACTAATTAAAGATTAAGAATTTATTGCAAATTACCAATAACCTCTGCAAGGTGTGAGCGAAGCTTCAGAAAATAAGTAAAACTTATGTACGTTCAACAATGAGTCAGGAGCGTCTATCTGGCCTCGCGATCCTAGCCATTGAAAACAAAACTTCCTGTGCGACGGACTTTGAGGAGCCAATAGATTTTTTCGCAGAAAAGAAAGTACACCCCGCCACGTAAAGTTCTAGTCTTTTTTGGTTATAATTTTTTTCTGTTTCTGTTTTATGTCACAAATTAAAGTTATTATCTAATAGATAATAAAACGTTTAAACTTATTACAGGATTATTTTTTTCACAAATGGTGCCCGTTTGTCAATTTTAACAGTTTTTCTCAAACAATTGAGGCGCCACTATCAAGTTTTTGCCCCTTGCCCCGGTTCGAAAAAATCGTAGATCCGGGGCTGAGAAAAGCTAATGAGATGGAGTACTTGTTTGTGGATGTGCGGCCCTGGTGGAATAAACACTAGAGTATTGGTCGGATATATCCGACGTAGGCAGTTAAAAGGTTAATAATCAACAATAATCCCAGCAAATTCCTGTAAAGATATGATACAATTTTCACTTGCAATACTTTACTGAACAACAATGATTAATTACTTACATAATGCAATCAAAACGGGTGCTTGCTCTTTGGCATCCAATTTATTTTGAGATCTTTACTTTTAACATTCAGATATTTTTAAATACATTTAAATTTGATTATTTTTAAAACTAGCCATGTTAGGAGATTAAGATTGTAATACTGTGTAAAACAACAAAATACATGTCTCAACTTTTTGATACACTTAATTTAAGGCAAGGAACTCTTTTCACTTAATAACCTTTTTCAGCCACAATTTCTTTAAATGTAAAGTAAACATATTTCAAATCATTTACGATTCTTCAGTCTCTGTTTTAACAGCCATTTACATGTTAAGTCTCCATACTATGATCTTCTTAAAAATGTACTGCAATGTTTTTCTCTCTTGAAACCTTGATTAATTTGCAGCAATTTTAGAGGAGTTACAGGGTTTTCCTTATCTGTTACATTCTACTGAAGAAAATAACATTCTATAATAACACAACACAACAATATTAATGTACAAAACATTCAATGATTAGTAAATATAACTTGTGAACAAGAAATACATTATTTGTTAAAAAGATTATACACAATATAAAACTTTAAACTCCTTACAGGAATGCAAAAATCAATGATTTAATATTATAAAATATAAAAGCTATTAGTAAAGTTTTGTTTACAACTTTGTGCAAATTGTGCGCAATAAATCATGTAATTTTATTTTTGAATGTGTTTTCACAATGGCATCATGACTAGACTTACTTCAAGTTGAGCTGAACTAGCATGTATTTTGTTACAAAATGCAATGACTGTGGTTTGTGTAGTTGTATCTAGACTTCTAGATAAAGTAATTGTTTATACCACACATTATAGCAACATACAAATATTAAATCAATTGACACAATAAGAAAAGGAACTATCAAGTCTAGCCCAAATACTCTGTATAAAATAACTACCATATACCATACAACATCTAGCACAAATAAAAGACATTTATTCTATTTTGCAAATGATAGTTTGATTGCTTATGTGTAGATGTTGATGGAGTTTGTCTTGATTAGTATTCATCATTTCAGCCAAATTTTGGCTGATTAGTATTATTAACATGAAATTTGAGTACAAAGTAAGTATGTAATAACGTTGTAGTAAGTGTCTAAGACAAAAATATTTACAAAATTCAAATTTACAAAAATAAGGGTAAAACAGCAAATATATAAAACAAACATTTCTTAAACCTAATAAAATTCGTTATTAAAGTCAATAAAAATATTTTAACAGTAGGTAAATAAATTAAAACTACACTGGAATGTTTCTGCTTCTAAAAACACATGATTTCTATGATTTTTTTTAAGAAGTCTAATTTATTGCAAAAGCGAATCGACTATGGCTTTTAAGTCAGAGGGGAAATCAGGTCTCGTTCACATTAATTTCCTCAGGTGGCGCTTGACCCATGTCGGGCGCCATAATATCGAATTTTATTTTCAAATTCTTAACCTAATACGCGCTTTCTATACGCCTCACTAGGTCATGTTACAAAAATATTGTGGAGAAAATTCAAATACCGAACACCGGCAATCTACGAGTAATAAAAAATAACAGAATCACTACCACAGTATCACCACGGTGTAGGTACGCTATGCTACATGGACGCGATTACTTTCGACTCGGCTGGTAACACGATACAAATATTGACTATGATGCGTAGTGCCGGGGCTCACCGACTCTGTAAAAATAAGTCTAACCTCGTGTGCGAGGTGGGCTCGAAGCGATAAACCTATAAGTAATGTCGTATTACGCGGTTGTGTCGCTAGCCGTTGTCGCGCGTGTCACGCGTGTCTTGGCCCTCTGTGCGCCACTCGGAGCGCGTGCAGGCCCCGTCGCGCCACCACACTTGCACGTTTTGGTAGTGTGCGTTCCGCTGGCGCCGCTCGTTCGCATGCACCATGGCGCAAACGCGACAGAAGAAGTACGTGTTTATGAACTCACCGGTACCCTGGTGAGGAAGATTGGTGTTAGATTACATGAACATTAAATTTCAAAATCCCATGTTAGGCATCATTCAATATTGGCTAAATAGACGGGCTGTATTGGGACAGCACAGTACACTGCAGCTGGGACACGCCAGCTGTAATGTACTGTGCAGTCGGCGTACAATTAGCGTGGACTTTTAACGACAAGCAAACGGCAACTGTACACTGTATAAAAACGGTATCTTAACTACAGCTACCATGCAGTTCAAATGCTGCCTTCTTTTAGAGCCTTTAATGACGAGTCCCATGTTGGGCGTCATTTATACTTAACGAGTCCCGTCGACTTTCTGCAAAGGTAGTGAAAAAGAAAGAAGACACCACTAATTTCTTACCTTCCATTTGAAGTAAGAATTATACAAATTATCGTCTTCATCAATACGTCGCAGATAGGAGGCGAGTTCCTCTGGGCTAGCGAACTCCTCGACGTGGATGTACGAGTTGTGCGGCGCCAAGGCCGCGTACTCGGATGCGCGGGCACCCATCACTATTGGCAGCACGTTGTGTCTGTAAAACGTCATTTGCATATAACTATTATTTATCGTGTAACCTATTCTAGGCAGGGTCTTAAAATGGTCGAGCTCGCTTTGCTCGCTCTTGTACTGGTGCAAGAATTTAACGCTATTAATTTTAAAATTTCGCAGTGGGCGTATAAAAATCTAGTTACGGCACTGGCCCAAACACCGTTGCCTTACTTCTGCATATCTTCCGATATCGAACGGTTTTAATACAGTTGTTGGTTTTAAATTGTGCCATTTATGCAGTTAACAATCGGTATTTAAAAGGCAAGGTACTTACTGCAGTCCATTGACAAAGAATTTCTCTGTGACATAATCACGGCAGTTGGAGTTTTCGAAGGCTAGGTAGAACTTATAGTCTTTATCGAGCATCTCGAGGCAGTTGGGGTCGTTGCGGGGGCAGTGATGCGCACCGCAGGCTCCGTAGATGTCGACCTGGATGTACTTGCTGAGCCGGCGTGCGTACTGCAGCCGGCGGTTGCGAGCGTGGCAGTTCGATACGAACCACGCCACCTACAAATAAAACAGAATTGGGGTGAATTTAAAGGGTTTACACCCTTCAATCACATATAATAGTCACACGTCCTATTATCCTCAATAATCGAGTAAAAACGTGGCCCCTTTTGAGTTCTACAACCTACCTTTTTAGTTTTATTAGCAGCAAAGTTCCTGTCGAGATCTTTCTCAGTGATGAGAGGATCATAGTAGACCCAGTGTTCGTAGGGCGCCACGATGTCAGAATCTCGTCGGTAGGTGGAAGTCCAGTTGAACACGTCTACCGATGAGGGTCGCAGCGACGCCGTGTGATACGGGCACTCGAGGTAGTACAGGATCCAGATCTGATATATGAATAAATTAATAGTTAAAAACATTTTCATTAAACTTACTCGGAAACCCGCTCTTATCCCAGCGCTTCTAGGCACGCAATGGACTATTTTCCGCACTAGTGCGTAAAAAAGCGCGTGCTCTCCCCCACCACAATTTTATTGTAATAAAATTGTTTATCGTATCAGTCACACGCCGTCAACCCCCACGAGTCGTAAGTATATTGAAAAACGTCGTTTGATACGCGTGCTTTGTCACTGCAACCCTTGGCCCCATAACACACTCGCCTAGGGCTCGTGCGAACTCTGCCTCGGTCGCAATGACAAACTTTCTGCACTTGTATCCAAATGTACTATTTTTTAACCGATTTAAAAAAAAGGAGGTTTCTCAATTCGATTGCTTTTTTATGTTTGTTCGCGGATAACTCCGTCGTTTATGGACCGATATGCAAATTTTTTTTTCCCCTTAAAGGGTATACTTCCAGATTGGTCCCATTTTTTCTCAAAATCCAGTTCTGATGATGGCATCCATGAGGAATCGAGGGAACTCCTCAAATATTATAGGCAACCATATAATGATTTTAGTATTTTTATCGAGGACCTAAGCATTTACAGTCAAAAAGTAACATTTGATGGAGTGGAGAACTGATGAAGAAGACCAGAAATGGCCAACGGCCAACTTCATACTCGCATAATATCTATGCGAGTACGAAGTTCCACAATGAAGATAGGCGACTATGACAATACAAATAAATAAATGGTTCTGAATAGTTATGTTGAAAATGATATCATCAAAGTGACCTGATGATGATGGAGCCGGAAGATATGCACCGGAACTCCGTAATGAATCAATGTATCTTAGCCGTGTTTGGACTTGTTAGAATTTTCATGGGATGCACTTTTTTATGGTAGGTAAAATCATCCTTTGGCTGGTATGGTAGGTACTATCAAACTGATCTGATGATTGAGCCGGAAGGTAGACACGAGAACTTCATAATAAAACAATGTATCCTAGCTGTGTTTGGGTTTATTGGAATTATTATGAGAAATAGGCACTCTTGTTATAAGTGCATTGCATCTAAAAAGGGTAAAATAAAAAACTTTTTACAAAAAAAAAATAGCCGATTTCATTAAAATAAAAACACTAAAAGGATTAAAATAACATTAATTTCGGAAGTCGGTGTTAAATAAGAAACAAAGAATATCGAGAAACACCGACTTCCGAAATTAAAGTTATTTTAATCCTTTTAGTTTTTTTTTTTAATGAAGTCGGATATTTTTTTTTTAAGCAGATAAATACAAATACAAAAACTTTATTTGTGCACACAGGTACAATTTAGGTGTTACAATAATTTATACAGTGTCTCTGTGTTCTGCCACGGTTAGTAGCATACAAATATTAATAAAAATAATTATTATTATTACGCCAACCGAATAATATTTATAATTATCTCAGACTTATGACTTTGTCCCAGAGTTTCTTAATTAGCTAATAAGGTATCTACGTTTTGTTATCGAAACTGAAAGACTTGTAAAAGTTCAACTACGTTGGATAAGATTATGTGGTTTTAATTTATTATAGCTAGCAAGATTTGTGTAAAAATTCTTCGCTAAAGAAAAGCCATTCAAAGTGTCAGTTGTTTGGTAGCGTATACATTCAGTCAATCATGCATTTTTCCATTTGTTGTAGGTACACAATGAACCTGCGAAATGTATCTATGGTTTTTTTTATGGTAGATAAAATCATCAAATGACAAATTTCGCCCTTGGGCGGGGCGGGAGATAGTGTCAGTTACTGACTAAAAGCCTACCCTGTTCCTTCATTGCCTTCGTTACAGGGCGCCGGGGTTCACTTTCGCACAACCCTTGGCTTCGACCCTGCTGGGCTGACCCCTACAGTTTGCTGACAACTCCTTGAGGTGCGCGGGAACAGCGCGCGCCGTCGGCGACTTGGGCTCGTTCCGGACTGTCACCGGATGGACGGACAGCGAACTACCCATTGCCAGCCGTCCGCAAGCCCGTGCCTACGGTGGCCGGAAATCGGGATCGGAATCTCGGCGGCGGCGCGGCGGCGGCGTGTGTGCCGTTGCCCTATGCGGTCGGCTTCCTCCTTTGCTAGCATTACTGCTTCGCAGAAGGAGGCGACCGCCTGTCACTCCTCCTCGCTCCGGACCATAGCCTGTACCAAGGCCCGGCGCGAGAGATCGCCGCCGCCGTTCGGCCCCACAAGGACACGGCGATGCTCTTCCCAAGCGGGGCACACCTCTACCGTGTGCTCCACCGTGTCCTCCGGGCGGTCCACTCAGTGGTGACACCCGGGCGTCACCTCCGTACGAATCTTGTACAGGTACTTCCCGAACTAGCTATGTTCGGTGAGGACATGCGTCATGCGGAAGGTGAGGACGCCGTGAGGTCTTTCCAGCCACGCCTCAAAGAGGGGCCTTAACGCCATAATCGTGGCGTGTCCAGCACTGGGTTGCGACAGTCAAATGTATCTATGGTAATTTTATAAAATATCGAGACAGATTGAATTAGTTTTTTTTTTTTTAATCTGACTAAAGATAGGCACACAAACAACAAACACTACATCCACAGGATAATTTTCCATATCCACCTTACCATGAGACTGGGAGACTATAAAGGCCGATTATTATAATTCTTTTATTACAATACGGAATCATGAAAGCATATTGGTACATCACTATCAAATACCCAAATATCTGCTAGAATTTACCTGTTTAGGAGAACGTTTAACGTTGAAGGGGGTATGGTGATCTTTATAGAGGATAGCGTCAGCTGTGGCAGCGTCTCTTGGGTCAGCAGTCAAAGTGCAGCGGTCTACCGGACACTTGTTACGGACGAACTCCGTCCGGCCCCCGGACACGCCCCACGCACCAAACCCGTTAGCAAGCAAGATTTTCTTAATAGGCACGTCTTCGTCTTTTGGTAGCGTATACATTAATTGGTTGACTATTCTGTAAGGGAACGAAACATATTAAACAAGGAGCAAGAGTAATTTTACTGTCAAAAGAAAGTATCGTTAATATTGTTGATGAACTTGACAAAAAAAGAGTTCTTATGCAATAGGGTGGAATTTTATGCACCCTCAATTGAAAGAGGAGGATCTTTCGACGGTGATGTCTCGGCAATCTATGCAATGATGTTGTTGTCAGGCTGTTATAATGTTTTGCGAAGGAACTCTTACCTGTCGTCACCTGGTGAATCTTCTGGAAACAGTTTTGCATCAGGGTCATGCTTCCGGGGACGCTTTTCGCCTCCTTTCAGAAACCACGGTAGGCGAGCAGACTCATCCTCGTGAGCCACTGCATAGTCCGTTGCCGTGATCGCGTTCTGAAATTACAATAAGGTTAGTTATCTTAGTTGTTTGACTCACTTCGTTTTTCGCTTTCTAAAATTTGTTTGTTGTTTTTGGCAATTCTTAAGATCAAGGAAGTTTTTTGTTACAGACGGTTTTGAAGAAGCAAAGCGATACTTTTTGGATACAGAAGGCACATATACGTGCGTACGGCTTTCTTAGAATCTAGAATCAGGTTTTCCCCTTGAATCAATGTGTTAGATGCTGAGTGGTGGATCTGTTTATGTGATCTTCACGCTAGTCTCGGATACAAAAGACCGTAAGTTGCTTTTTTAATGGCGTGCAATGGAACAGAGCTACGCTTAAGAAAAAGAAAGCGTGGCGGTCTACCAGTTTAAATGTTACCTCTGTGTGTAAGTCTAAGCGCTGCGGTGCCTGGGGGGAAGGGCTCCTAGGCGCGGGGGCGAGGGCCTGCGGGCGCGGCAGCAGCAGCAGCACTAGTGCTGTCAGCGCCAGCGGCAGCAGAAGCGCAGCGCGGCGCAGAGCCCGCATGGCGCGCGCCGCCCGCACCCACATGCTGGTGGTGCGCGGTGTGCCGGCTAGCCCACGCGGGCCCGACTGAGCGCCTCTGCCGCCGCCAGCATCCCTGCCCCCCGCACTATCGTCTTCTGCTTAGTTGTGACATCTGTAATTAAGAAAACAAAATGGGGTTCCGTTTTTCATTCGGATATTCCGTACGTCCCTAAAAAAAAGATTATTTTTCGTTTTCACGTCGGGTAGGTCTGTTGAATTTGTTCTAGAATTTCCCAGTAACAGAGGAAGCATTGATATGTCCTTGGTAAGGTATAAGGTCCAGTAGGCGTCTACGGTAACATCTAGTATAAGCTGGCCTTGCCTACTGTGTACTACTTCCGTACTACGCGAAGCCTGGCCAAGGTTAGTAGCAATACCTAGGTAGATTTGTGCTCAAATTTTCCAAACAGGCGAAAAGTTGGCTTACAAATAGCGCTGATTGCTCATTACCACTTGGGATGGTTAGGTTGACTTCTTATTATCTATTTAATCAGGACTGTGAAATAGTTGTTATTCTTAAAATTACATCTGTATATATCAATGAGTACCTACAAGTATAGGTATATTACATTTACTGATTTACAGTAGGTACCTACTGACGTACGCAACGTAGGTACTTACCATATTTTAATAATAACATTGAAAGAATGCCTGATTGTCCCGATATTGAAACAAATTATTATTTAGACAATCGATCATCAGACTGTTGTGTTTATGTGGTCGGTTTTCGGCTTGAATGAACGGATGTTTAAAATTAATTATGCTAAAAATTGAAAGCTCCTTGTGGAATAAACCATTTGTTGTATAAAAATGGACGTAAAACTAATATTAACATTCCAAGGTTGAAGACTGGTGTTCAATGTTCACATGAGGAATTTTCGTGTAAAATGTTTTCATTCAGAATCGTGTATGCAATCATAATACGATCCAAAAATATTTATAAAAGTGATCAACAAGTTACAATACAAAAACCTTACAAAAAATCTGTCAAAAAGTTTGACTCAAAATGACAGATCATTATTTTTTTTAACATAAAATTTAAAAAATCTCTTTTAGCAAAAAGTATGTTACAAATAAAGAAAGGAGTTTTCTTGTTTTGCCTGTTTGTAAATTGTAGACGTATTTCTTTATAAATCTCACTGTAAATGTAATCGCGTACGCGTAATAACTTCGTAAGCTTCGTAGCTATAACTGCTACGGAAATGTGGTCGTAGTAGTAGTGTAGCATAGTCGTAGCGAGTGGCATAGTATTGCTGTAACAAGTAGTGTAGCATAGCCGTAGCGATAGTGTTGTATAGCCGTAGCAGTACAAAAAAAAACTGGTGCTCTTTGTAACGTGGGAAATCAACAAATAACTTCCTTTGCTCTTAATGTCAGACTTTTACTGACTAAAATGAGTTGCCATAATTAGTGTTGCAGCCTATTTTATTTAGATTTTGAAGGTGAGACGTGGTAAGAGATTTGATAATCAGGTTTGGGGCCCCGGGGCACTGCCCCGCCTAGCCCTTCGGTAGCTACGCCAGTGACCGTACCGTGTAGCGTAGCACAGCCGTAGCGTGTAGCGTAGCACAGCCGTAGCGCGTAGCGTAGCATAGCCGTAGGGAGCGTATAGCCTAAATTGTAGATTTATATCTTTGACGTAGTGAAAGAAAAAGTAATTGATTCACGGCGGATTTTTATTGTAATATAATCTAGCCTAGGGGGGGACCATGAATTTGTTGGGTCGGTCAAATAGAGACGTTCAGTAACTCTGAAGACGTTATTGTAAGCACCTGGCATGTGCCCTTGTGCAAATGCAAAGCCCAGGATAAAAACATAACAAACCAAACCATAAATAACAACATAACAAACCAGCAAACACTTACACAAACATTTCTGGTACATAAGCTTCAAAAGCCAGGGCAGGAGAATGGTAGTGTCAAGTGTCAAAAACGCAAACGAAGATATAAAACTCCACAAAAGAAAGGTTATCTACTTTTTTGTTGGGAAGCAGTCGCTAACAAAGACCGGTGCTATAGCCGACTAGCGACAAGCGAATCTCTAACCAACGCAACGCTTTAGGAAGACCGGCCCAGGCGCAACCCCGACGCAGCGGCCCGCTGTGAAAGATCAGGGGCCTTACGAGTTAAAATGTCAGGGGTGCGAGCGAGAAAGAGGGATGGAGCTGTACACCTTATACACCGTTAAATTTTAGTCGTTTTAATCCTGCAGAGGATCGATTCGGTACATAAAACAAGATAAAACACTAACACGATTTGTAAAGATAAAAATGAAAATTAAGGTACTTTTTTTTAAACTCAAATTAATTTACGCACGTACGAAATTGATTTCTTTAAGTAAACGTCAGCTGATCGAGGCCAATCAACTGTAGGTAGTTAGTACGCAACGACCGACAACTCCATACAAGGTACTTGTACTCGTATTAATTCGAGTTTTAGAAAAAAAGTACGTTATTTTTTAATTTTGTCTTTATAAATCGATAGTGTTTTATGTACCGAATCGATCCTCGACCATAATCTAACGGTGTATAGCTCAATCTCTATAATAGTTCAGTTTAGGGTATATGCTCTAAGAGTTTAGGTCGTCAAATGGATATCGAACTCTTCTAACCATTAAATCTTACGTACAACACTATTTCGGAATAAGGTTTGTTGAACTTGACTATATTTATTTTAAGGCGTCATAATAAATAGAGTCAAGTTACTTGAACGATGCTAATTCGATACCGTTTTGTCACAATTCGTAATGCGCCCGCGACGACTGCGGTGCGCGTACGGTCAGCCGCGTTCATCGTTACAATTTCACTTTGACGACATAGACTATAATTCGGCCAAGTAACCAGACACACCTTGTCTTGTCCTTCTGGGATCAAACGAAAACCTGTAGAAAAACGATAATCCTTCTTGTTTCACAAAAGTGATAAGCTTAAAAAAGGCGATTTTTTTTTAAATGTATATAGCACCTACCTAAATTCGTTTTTCGTAAGTTCATGTTGCGGTGCGTGCGTTATTAATAGTAACGTTAGGTCTGGAAAATCTTCGGTCAATGACTTTCACTATGTTGGGAATACCTTTTTGTATGCAAATAATTCAAAATAATAATAACTGCTATGTCAAGCAAGAAGGTGTAATTTTATTAGACCCTTGAACCTATTGTTTAAGGTATCTTTTTTTTTTTATATTGTATATACTAGCACTTGACTGCAATCCTACCTGATGGTAAGCAGTGATGCAATCGTCGATGGTAAAGCGCACTAGTTTATTAAGAGCCTATTCACTCTAGCCTTGAAGACGCCTAAATTCCTGATCCCCGAATCAATTATTGAATTTCTGATGCCTGAATTTCTGAGTTCGATCTTACCTGAAAAAAATTATTATTTATTTATTTATTTAGACTTCATGTACAGTAGTGGTACATAGGCGGACTTAATGCAACAAGGCATTATTATTATTATTATTATTTTGTGTTATTATAATTCAAATTAAATTGATTGGTTGGGTTACATTGGATTGTATTGAATACTTTTTCGTATTGTATTGTTAATTTTATCAATTGAATTGAATTGTATGAACTGAATGTTATTCCTTTTTTGTATTATAATATTTCTTTTTTTTTAATCTCTCGTATCGGATTTGTTATGATTGCGGTATTTATCAGTAACTAGCTTTTGCCCGCGGCTTCGTTCCCGTCAACTGACAACTCTACTTCCTACTCTACCCTACCCTACTCTACTCCCTACTCTACCCTACTCTACCCTAATTTATCCTACTCTACTTCCTACTCTACCCTACCCTACTCTACTCCCTACTCTACCCTACTCTGCCCTAATTTACCCTACTCTACTCTACCCTACTCTACCCTGTACTAATAAATGAGCAGGTTTTGGATGTTATTTTTTTATTAAAAGGTATAAGATCCTATGTCCTTCTCCTTGTTGTAAGTTACCTTCCCACCAATTTTCAGCCAAATCGGTTCAGCCGTTCTTGAGTTATAAATAGTGTAACTAACACGACTTTCTTTTATATATATAGATGAATAAATAAATAATAACCAGCTTGCCACTTGCCTTATAATGTTCCCACTGCTGGGACTCAGGCCTATTCTCTAGGAGAGGGAATGGGCCGTAATCCACCACGCGGGCCCAGTGCAAGTTGGTTTTTTTTTTGGTAGGTAGGTAAATCGTCAAATGATAAATCCCGCCCTTGGGAGGGGCGGAAGATAGTGTCAGACTAAAAACCTACCCTGTTCCATTCATTGCCTTCGATCCAGGGCCCCGGGTTAATTTTCACCTAACCCTTGGCCCCAGTAGGCTTCAGCCCTTCTGGGCCCCTACAGTTTGCTGACACCTCCTTGAGGCACGCGGGAACAGTGCGCGCCGTAGACGACTTTGGCTCGGACCGGTCTGTTACCGGACGGACGGACTGCGAGCTACCCATTGCCTACCAATTACCTACATATAATGTATGTCTATCAGCTTATTTTACGCAAACTCTTCATCACTACGCAAAGATACACACGTAAGTAGATATGAAATAGGTAATTTGTGGTTGTTAAGGTCCAGCTGCATCTACCTCAGAATGAAAAATCGGAACTCTTGTAGGATCTCTTGTGTGTATGTCTTTTTTTTTTTTTTTAACGTAGGTAAAATCATCCAATGACGAATCCCGCCCTTGGGTGGGGCGGGAAACAGTGTCAGACTTTTACTGACTAAAAACCTACCTTTCCATTCCTTGCCTTTATCCTGGGGCCTTTGGTGACAGTCTCACATAACCTTTGGCCCCAGTAGGCTTCGGCCCTGTTGGACCCCTACAGTTTGCTGACAACTCCTTGAGGCGCGCGGGAACGGTGCGCGCCGTAGACGACCTGAGCTCGGACCGGTCTGTTACCGGACGGACGGACAGCGAGCTACCCATTGCCCACCGTCCGCGAGCCCGCGCCTACGGTGGCCGGAAATTGGGGTCGGAAACCCGGCGGCGGCGGCGGCGTGTGCGCCTTTGCCTAATGCTGTCGGCCTCCTCCTTGTGTGTATGTCTGCCTGTCCTTCCGTCGGTCACAACGAATTTTGTCTAACTACAACAAAATACAATAACAGATTTTACATTCAACGATTTGATGGCACAGTTGGCGCAGTAATTGAGCGATTTGCTGCTGCGCTACGTTCCATGGATTCGATTCCCGCACGTAAATATTTGTATGGACTACCTACATAATAGTTGTTCCGGATCTGGTAGTTGTCTTATAAATGTTTGTGAAAATACCTCTCTCCCGCGCAAGTCCGAGTCGCGCTTGCCCATTTTTATTATTATTAGGGTTCCTTACCTTTTTTCCGTACCTCAGTCGGCAAAAAATCGGCCCTTAAAGGATAACTTTGTTGTCCGTCTTTCCGTTTGTCAAGACCTTTTTTTGAGGTACACGATTCAACGTAATCTAAAGATAAAGCAGTTTGTTTATTATGGCGCATATTTTGACGCTTGCAAGAAAATCTATTCAGGTTAACGGGAAGTACCTACCTTCCCGAAGACCTAAAATTAAGCAAGAAACAAGGTCTCATAGCACAAGTATAAAGGAAGAAGTCTGAAAACTAGAAAAATATTTTTTTAAATCTGTCGAGGAGATTTTGAGTGTATTCACTGCAAACAAAAATATAAATCTTTTCTCTTTATAATATTACTATACATTTTATTTCAGTCTCTTACCTACACTGATCTCCCCAGGTCCCCAGGTAGGTAGACCTAATTATGACCGTTCTTTCTTTCTCAGTAACCTCCTGTGATCCTGTCTCTCCGTATTCCCTTCCCACCTCAATTCTGGCCTTTGCTTTGTACAAACATCAGAATGCACATGGGTACCTAAATGAGACTACGAAAGGTTATAGACAAAACCTCTTTGAATATTGATACGAAACAAGATCGTGAATAAGTAATTCACCTCGATTTGATTATGTGTGTTATTGAATTTATTATCGATTCCAGGAGATAGATAGTCTATCCGTCTACCAAGTTTCATCAACCGATCGAGCGTGAAGAAGTACTCGTAACAAACATATGCACACACTCAAACTTTCGCCATAATAAAAATGATGTAATAATATTAGGTAAGTAGATATTATATTATCAGTGAGTACAAAGTAATATTTTTGAGAATTACTATGTCAATTTAAACGACCGAATGAGAAGGGGGAGGGGTGAAACGTAATATTGACAAAGTACTTATATTTTTATAAAATTATGTAACTATATAAATCATCATATCATTATGAATTTATTTTTACCATTGGACCAACTCTAAAATCGTAAAATATAAACCACGAACCACACAAACATGACCCACCATATCGCCATTTGAAACTGTACCCCAGTTTTTGGATTTAAAACACAGATTCTGTACGTCATCCAATCGATTTTCGATAGAAAAATTTATATATAAATAAAATTATATAAAAATGATTAAAAGTTGTTTACTTGGAGAAAGTAACGCCATTAGATACACTTTCGCTAAAACGAAGCAAAAGTACTATTACACTATTACTTTTGCATCATTTTAGCGTTTTATTTTCATTTTGTGACAAAAAAAATGCGCTGACACTTCTGGCGGTCGATTAATTGACACCATTATTGACGCTAAATCATAGTAAATCGTCTTCTCATAGAGGTTCTGTGTGTTTATTTGGCGTGAATTACGCCAATTGGCTTCTACCTATGCATTTGCGTCAAATTCTTTGTTTTTGATGCTTCGTGTATAACCTTTTATTCTCATCAATTACCTTAAATAATAACCTAATTTTCGTCATTATAATTTGGTCAATATTCATTAGAAACTCATTCATGTTATCGTTATTAGAAACTCATTCTATAAGTATATGAATTTATTATTATTACATATCCATCCCATAATTAAACCCGTTTAAATTAATATTGCTTCATATTTTTGCTCCCCAATTTTGTTTCGACAAATGAAATTGGTTAAATCCACAAACCATGAGAAACTAAAGACAAAACTTGCCCAAGTTTATACAACAAAAATTAACTAAATCTATTCAGTAGATTCTGAGCAATTTGGCTGTGTCAGACGGACCGACAGACTCACAAATGGTCTTATATGGGTTTCTGTTTTATAATTCGGACTTAAGGAACCCTAACATTAACCGCAAATACTTAGCGTTCGGTGGTTTTTCCTCTTTCTTTCCTGTTTATGTTCAAATTCCGTACCTACTTTACGAGTTAGTTTTAATTAGCTAAAAGGCGGTAAGAAAATAAGGTTGTTACCTGGATACAAAAATAATTTGATGCTATAGTAGATCTTTAAAAAAATATTGGAAACGTATTTTTTACTGTATAAAAACATAAAGATAAAACGCATCAAAGTTCACCGCTGGGGATCTGGTGACGTCACTTCTAGGTAGAAAAATTACCAAGGCATAACAAATTGTTGTTTTATGGGATGTACCTTTCTAGCTGTCCCCATCAGCAGTTTCAGTTGCGACTTTGGTTACTGCTCAGTTCCTATTGGTCGTAGCATGTTCTATAGCCTATATCCCAATAAATAGGCTTTCTACTAACACACAATTTTTCAATTCAAACCAGTTCCTGAGACGTCAAAGTAACAAACTCTTGAGTAGATAGGTACATTGCTAGCTGCTGCTAACGGCTTCACACGTGTGAAAGTAGAAAGTGGTCCCAAGAGAACACACTCCCGGGATAAGAAGTATCCTTTGTGCATCCCAGGACATAGTCTACCCGTGTACCTAATTTCATCCATATCCTCTTAGCCGTTCGAGCGAAATTTCGAGCTTGAAGGAGTAACAAAATAAAATATAACCACAAACACCTTTATAATGTTATTAGTATTTGGTGAGAGACCATCCAATGACTTCTCCCGCTCTAGGGCGGAGAGGGAGGAAGCGTCAGACTTTTACTGACTAAAACCTACTTCTATGTTCCTCGTTTGCCTTGCATTCAAGTACCCCATGGTTCCCTTTCGGACAACTCATGGATAATTTTAGTGTGAAGTATAAATTACGATATTCTATAATTTTCCAATCGGTTCTTGGTACCTAGTTCGAAATATCCAGTTTCCTATTTCGATAAGGAGTTAATTAAAGATCGATACCCATTTAACGTTCGTCAGCATGAAATGAAATTATGATGGAATACATATTGTCACACGATAAGGCGTATAATGGCCATCTGGTGCAGAGATCTGGTTCCCGTTAACTGAATATTGTGATATAACTACCTACATAAAAATCGGTGATATGTACTTATTTCATAATTTACTTGCGCTATTTTTATAGATGGGTCTATGCTAAAGGAGTTGAGCACGAGCGGAGAAAAATTCGTGTAGTGTCGTGCACGTCGTTCTTGGTTCCTCTAGAATAAAAAAAGAAGAAAGAAAGAAAAATATTTTATTTAACACTTAGAGACACACACAACGCTGAAACAACATGCAAACACAAGGATAAAACTAACATTGCGTGTCTCAGTTCAGCAAAAATGCCAGACAAACTACGTAGTAGTTGCCTGACGCTGGCTGGCCATACTACACTAATTTGTGCTCAGCTCGTGCTCGGCACCTCAAGCGCAAACCCACCCACAAAAAAAAAAAAAAAAAAAACCTTATGTGGGTGCGCCTGAGGATGGACGACGACCTGGGAAGAGGTGAGAGGCGGAGGCTCGAGAAACGAATACCTTAAAGAAGTTGTGAAGGCCTTTGAGTAGCAGTAGAAAAGTATAGGCTAAATAGAAAAAAAAGGTGTATACAAACTTCCATGATAGCCCACTTTCCATCAACTTTCATGATACCTAAATCATTTTATAGTGTAGGTTTTTCAAAGTTTTCGGTTGAGTGACAATTAGAAATTATTCTAAAGGGATTAATTTACTACCAGATCTAAATTCTGTGCTCTTCTTCAAGGTCCAGTAGATTTAGTAGATTTATGTCTGAAACTAAAGTGATAGATTTTCGGGGTGGTAAAGGGGATGAAATTCTTTTCTTTTGACGTATTTCTAATGTCTTGCGGAAATAAGTCTTTCGTTTCATCGTTTCTTTTTTTTTTCGTTTTCATTGTATAATCCAAGGTGTTTTTTTTTAAGTGGGGAATTATCCAATGAATATTTGATGATTTCCCTAAACAAAAAAAAAAGTGACTGTACTTTCTAATTACCTACACTAGCTTTATCAATGCTGTGAAACTCTATGAGATCATTGTAATTGTCAACTGTGCAGCATATGTAATCCAATTTATGTGGCCTACCCAAAATATACTTTCTTTCGTATTATTCGTCAAGTCGTTGAGCTCCGTAGTCCAGAGTTCAGCTACACGAGTACTGACAAATACTTGCTCTCACTGGGCAGGTCCTCTCAAACCTAAGTGGTTCTTTCCTCGAAAGATCATCTTAGACAATCTGCATGGTTCTCATATAATTTGACCATTAGGTACCTACATGTTTTTTTAGGTTGGAAATCATCCATTGACATCTCCCGCCCTTGGGTGCGGCGGGAGTGCGTGTCAGAATTTTACTGACTAAAATCCACTCCTGTTCCTTCTTTGTTTACGTTCCAAAGCCCCGGGGTTCTCTTTCGCACAACTCATAACCCCAGTAGGCTTCGACCCTGCTGGGTTCCTACGGTTTTGCTGACATTTCCTTGAGGCATGCGTGGAACACTACACGCCGTTGACCACTTGGGCTCGGTCCGAACGGTCGGACGGCGAGTTAACCATTGCTCACAGTCCGAGCCCGCGACTACGGTGGATTATATGTTTGCTGTATGGACTTTAAAAGAAACTGACCTCTGCATTGTTTTGGTGTTTCTTCTCAGGGTAGTCAGCTAGGAAACATCGGCCTCATTCAGTTTAAATTGACAAAAAAAGAAATGAGTTAACTGTTTTTTAAAAACCTATTTGCAAAATAAATAGATATAATTTGTCATTTCAATGCTATAAGATAATTAAACCTACACAAAAATAATTATCAATAGGTACCTACATGCCATATTTATGTTAGGTACTACCAATACCTACTACAATACCCGTTGACTGGTTATAAAATAAAAGCGAAAACTAAAACAAAAGTGTCACATTGTTTTACAAAACTTGGGCAACGCATTGTGATCGTTATTGAACGGGACAAAAGCAGGGCTGGTGTGTCACTTGATAAAATTTATGACCGGTACAGTTATTAGACCTCGTTATTTAAAGTAGTCAAAAAATAAAAGGCCCGTTTTGAAATTTGCGCATTTTTAAACTAAGCGCAAAAAGAAAACTCGCAATATATACCATCATATTATTATCTAACGTGCTTAAAATATATGTAATAATATAATATATTTCATGATTAATAATATAATATATTTATGCGTGTAAGCTTGTTATAAATGTTATAATACGAGTATATGCGGAAAAAAATACAACACTGCGCGGGTACCGAACTGCCCACTTACCTACCACCGATCCGCGCGTTACACCCTCCCCCTCTAACCCAGGCGTTGCGCCCTCGCTGCTGGGTTAGCTTTACGAGGTCTTCCTCTTTTACGTTTCTCCTGAAGAGGAGCCTGCATAGAACCTACAAAAGGAGTTAATAAGGACACATGGTACTTTCCTAACAAGACCCCGTCACTGATGCGCTCGAGCGCATAGGTGGTGAGTCCTACAACTTCCTTGATGCGGTACGGACCGTCTCGCCGTGGAATAAACTTCGGCGTCTGTCCTTTACTTGTGTCATTGGATCCTTGGGTTTTCAGTAACACCAAGTCTCCTACTTTATAATCGGATACTGGACGGCATTTTTCGTCCGCGTACTTCTTCTGAGATACCTGGGCTCTTTCGTGAACATCTCGAGCGTCGAGTAGCACGACTGACAGCTTCCTTAGATAAGGGGTTATTGACGCGACTACGTTATCCTGCTCGATAATAGCGCGCATGTCGGACAAAACATCAGCCGGCGCACGTATTTCACGCCCGAAATTCAGATACGCAGGTGTTTGACCAGTACTAGCAGTAACTGCGGAGTTCATAGCGAAACGTATCGCAGGGAGATGTACGTCCCACGAATCATGCTCTTTACCCACCAGGATTGCAAGCTGCGGTTTAAGATCGCGGTTTTTACGTTCCACCGGATTCGACTCCGGATGGTAATACGACGTCAACGACTGCTTTATGCCCATTACATGACAGGTTTGCTGCATCACTTCGCTTACAAACTGCACGCCATTGTCGCTGATAAGCCTCCTAGGAACTCCGTAGCGTAAATATACCTCGTTCACCAAGGTCTTGACGCACTCTTCAGCCGTAGCGGTTGGAAGTGCAAATAACTCTACCCATTTGGTGCAGGTATCTTCTAGTATCAAGATCCATTTATTGCCGCTTGGTGTTTCGGGTAGAGGCCCGAACAAATCTACTGCCAGGATTTCAAATCTGCGGGAAGTAGCTGGCACCTGGAGCAAGCCGGCAGGTTTCCGCGTGTCCACCTTATAACGTTGACACGCTACACAGTTTTTTATATATTGGGAAACATCATTCCTCATCCCGACCCAGTAATACTTGCCTGAGAGTCGCTGCAATGTCCTCTCCACGCCAAAATGGCCGGCTGTAGGAGCATCGTGATACTCAGCCAGAACGTCCTTACGTTCATGCTCAGATACTACTAAATTCGCATCATCGTTCTCCTCGTTCTCAGGTCCACAACGATATAAAACACCATCGGCAATGACATACCCCTTATCAGCCCACGCTCTCCCCCTAAACGGATCGTCAGATTCCATCGCGTCTATGATCTTGCGCACTTCGGGGTCTTTTAATTGATTCTCCCGAACCTCACTCGGGCTGCGTGAAGGCAGATCCATTACGGTGAGACACAAGTCACAGTCGGTATCGGTTGGACAAGCAGGGCGTGAGAGGGTATCTGCGATCACATTCGCTTTGCCTGGAGTATACTCTATTTTCAAATTATACCCTTGCAGAGTGAGCGCCCATCTTGCTAAGCGTCCACTCGGTGATTTCAAACCCATCAGCCACCTGAGGGGTTGGTGATCAGTTTTGACTACTACTTCTGATCCATCTATGTATCCTCGAAACTTCGAGATCGCCCAAACGACGGCCAAGGCCTCGCGTTCGGTCGTATTGTAATTCTTCTCGGCCGAAGTGAGGAGGCGACTGGCGTACTCCACAGGTCGCTCGTCGATCCCCTCCCCCTGGAGTAATACCGCTCCTATAGCGTATCCACTGCTGTCAGTTCTGAGTACGAAAGGTTTCGTCGCATCAGCCTGACGTAGGATGGGTGCCGTCACGAGAAGAGACTTGATAGTTTCAAAAGCTGTTTGTTGTTCCGGGCCCCATTTCCAGGTGCTCGCTTTTTTCAGTAGCGAAGTCAGAGGTGCACTGACTGCAGCGTAACCCGGTATGAAACGCCGGAACCAGCTTGACGTTTGTAAGAAACATTTAAGGTGTTTCACGTTCTGAGGTGGCGAAGCAAGAGGTTCCTGGTTGTCACTCACCTTAATCTTATGAGTGGCGAAATCTGTCGGGGGTCCGTCGGCAGCAAACTGGGCCGATCTCCTATTTAAAAACGCGTTGAGTACATCCCTGTGCTCTGGTGGTAACCCGTTACCTTCGTCATCACGCAAGGATACGTCGGAGATGTCGGCTTGCATCAGTTCGGCGTTATTTAAAAGGACAGATCGTACAAATGGAAATATTTGTTCGGGGTTATCAGAAAAATACCATGACTCCTGGGCTAAGTCCAGTGTGACACCAGCCTTAGCGATAAAGCCGCGACCTAACAATGTTTTGGTTTTTTCCTCCGGTAATACTAGGAACTCTGTATCTACCTGCCTCCCTTCTAAAAACACGGGTACCGTCGCGATGAGTACCTTTTTTAAACGTCGAGAGCCGTCCGCAAGCCCGATGGTGCGTTCTGCCTCGTAAAACTGTACCCCTTCCGAAACCAAAATATTATATAACAGGGTACCCGCAACGCTACAATTAGCCCCTGTGTCCAATATAGCCACACCTACCCTTTTCGCAATGGTAACGGATACAGTCGGATGTGATGATAACGACGCGTGCGGGGCGCGCGTGGCGTCATCATCACTCAAGATGTTAAAATCGCAAGTCTGCGGGGGTACACTTTTCCCGAGGCAGTGCTCGCATTTTGATCTCACTACGCCAGCCTGGCCACATCCGTAACAACGTATCGGGTTAGGACTATTATTACTGCTTTTCGCGGGATCTAAATTGGAATTGGCGGCTTGTTTATTTTTTAAGTTTCTACAGTCGGCTACGTTATGGCCGTAAAACTTACAAAATGTGCAACGTACGCGCTTTTCGCGTTTCGGATTTTCGTTCGAAATAGAAGTGACTTTCGAGTCGGTGGTAACGCTAGAACCAGTGGTAGGGGTGCGCTCGGTCTTATCAAAGGACTCGCGATCGCGTACAACTTGCGAGCGGGAAACGTTCGTCATTTCAACAGACGAAGCGCTCGACTTTGCCGTGTAGGTACTTGTGGTACTTACCGATACTTCGGAAATCGCGTCTTCGATGACCCTCGCCTTCTCTACAAAACTATCAATATCAGTGATATCACCTCTTTGTAGTCGTTTTCGAATACGACGATGTAACAAACCGTAAATTATATCTATTTGCATAGGTAAAGGCACTTCGTATGGCATTTTTACAATTAAAGACCTCACTTTACAAATAAACACTTCGGAACGTTCGTCTTTTTGTTCTTGACTGAACACTTCTCGCAGTATTTTGTATGCCGGTTTCTGCATCCCGTACATGGAGCGAAGTCGGGCCACGGCGTCCTTCCAGGTGGTGACGGTGGTGCGGGCGCCGCGCCACCACACGGCGGCGTCGCCCTCCAGCAGCATCGGAAGCCCTCGCAGCGCGTGAGCATCACTCACGTCCGCGCACTCCTTGTAAACTTGAACTGCATCAATGAATGCTTCTAGCACCTCCGGCTCGCGGGAAGTACCATTTAACCTCGCGGTACATTTCGCGAAATTTCCAGCCGTAGAACCATTGCCTGTGTTTGGTGTCGGCGTAGACGCCGGCAGCGGCGATTGCCATGGGCCGCTGATGTAGCGATCTCAGCGTTTCCGCCAGGCTCCTGTTGGTTTCTGCCTGCATCTTGGCAAACGATTCCATCATGTTGGTAAGGAACGTTTCGGTGTCCGTTCTTGTGTTAGCGCCGGTACGTTCAGGCGTTAGGACGGGTTCGGGGGCCCGTTCAGGACTCTGCTCCGTAGCCTCGTCACAATCCTCGCGATCGCTGACGTCGCTCGGCTGGTTATCCGCGTCCAAAACAGCGTTGGCAGCTCGTATAGGTCGCGTGTTTGGCATAGTAACGGTTATGTATGTAGTTTCCGTTCAAAACTTTTCGCGTGAGTACCTAGGTAGGTACTAATAATCACGGCCACGGCACTTAGCAACAAAACTTTAGGTAGGTAGAGTTCGTGATTCGTAGCCACTAGTTGGAGCGCCACTGTAAGCTTGTTATAAATGTTATAATACGAGTATATGCGGAAAAAAATACAACACTGCGCGGGTACCGAACTGCCCACTTACCTACCACCGATCCGCGCGTTACATGCGTTAATTCAATATTATTTTATTGTTTATTTCAGTTTTGTTCCAAGTTACATTTTAGGGTCTTTCTCAAATGAAAAATTATGTACAAATCAAAAAAAGTTTAAGATAACTTTGATAATACGAAGTCGTTTTTGTACGTTACTCGTAGAATAAAACGTTTTTTTCTAAGATTCTTCATTTAAAAATCAAATCTTTTAATAACAAAAGAATTTAAAATATCAATTGTTTTTCTGTATAAGAGATTAAAATAATCCTTGTTTACACTCACTCAGAAATCTGACCAACTTGATTCAAGCGTTTTTTCTGACTTTTCGAAGAAGGAGTTCATTCAAAAAGATGCCGAGGGTTATTATCAGAAGTTTTACGAGCAAGAATTGTTACTTTGGGGGAAGAAGGACATTCTACGAGAAAAATAGCACGCAGAGTGGCTGTATCCTAATTCTGTGTCGTGAACACGTTACGGAGGTATCGCGGCGTGGATAAATTTGCTGATCGACCTCGCAGTGCTCGGACAACTGCTTTTACTGCTGCTCAGAAGTGTTATATCAGATTGCTGACTGCCCGAGACCCAACAATCAATGCCACTAAAATAAAAGCTGAGTTGCGGGTTGCTACTGGACTAGAAATTTGCACTCAGATCATCAGGAATTGCTTATACCAGGTTGGATTACGAGCGAGGAGATCCTGGCGAGCACCCCTGAACTCACAGCAACGACAGCGACGCAGATTGCAGTGGCCTAGACTCCGCCAAAATGAAGAAAACGACGAGGAATACATTTGGCGGAATTATCTATTCGTTGACGCGTCCAGAATTAGCACTCATACAGACAACCGATAAATAGAAACAATTTCATAATAAATGTTGACAATATTTAGTTAAACCTCTTTTTCTTTCAATTATTTATTAGTCGAAATTGCATTAGGACTTTTAAATTCAATTTTGGTTAATAATAAAAATAAAAAAAATATTTTTTCAACATTCCTTTAAAAAGTAAAATTTAAAAAATATTCCATCTTTTGCTAGTGATCTCAAACTTTTTTTGATGTGTGTATGTGACAATGTTTTTTTTTTTTGTATATTAATTTCGTTTTCCTTGAATGTATTTTTTTATTATTTTAGTTTCATGTTAAGATTAATTAGTAGTGTTTGTCCTGTGCGAGTCGCAAATAAATGTTTTTTCTTTCTTTCTAAATGTCAAAATGGGCCTTTTATTTTTTCACGTGTTTAAGTGAAGTTATCATGTGGCGTGCGTGTTGCATTGCATTACTGACGTGCTTCCCTACCTTTTTTTGAGGTATGAAATCATCAAATGACTTCTCCTACTCTAGGTGGAGCGAGAGGAAGTATCAGAATTTTACTAACTAAAACATAACTGTGATGCGATTGGCTGCTAAGCTGAGTGTCACGGGTTCGATTCCTGTGTGGAACAAATATTTGTATGACTTAGGGATAGTTGTTCCGGGTCTATAAATAGATTAAACGAACTTTTGGATCGAATCCACGATTTAAGAGTAATCCTAGGGATTGATGTGTGGCAAACTGGGCAAGTGCGATTCGGATTTGCACTCTGAGGGTTCCGTACAAACTTACCTATGTAAACAGTTCAATTCCCAAATGGAGTCTCGTTTTTTTTTCCGAATAGTAAAAAAATTTTTTTTGTGACGTTACAAATTTACTGTTTTCAGATTTTTTCCGATTTTTTCAGATTTTCAGATATCTATGGCTTACTTTATGCCCAATTTTAGGATTCTGGGTCAACGAGAGGTAACCTTTGAATTTTGACTCCTTTGAGAGTGTCGAAATATACGTTATTTGCGACATTTTCCTCCTTCTTGCGTCGTATTCGTCAGTGCTGGGGGTCGTGACCACACTGACCACTCTGCTTCATCACTTTCGCTCTTGTGATGTTCCTCTATCTATTCCTGTCTCTGGCGGAGTGAAGGGCCTCATATACCGTGGAGTCAAGAGCGGTGCGGATCTGGGCGGACCAACGTATTAAGCTGGGTCCACGATGCCTTTTTCCATCTATTTTACCGGTCACAATGAGCCTTTCGGGGTTGCCAGCGTCTTTCCTTGCAATGTGACCGAAGTATTGCAGGATCTTGTGAAGACACTCGGACGACAACCGTGAGGCGATTTTTAGCTTTCGCAATATGAATATACATACATTAGGTAGTCGGAAATACTGTCCAAGGGAAACGGAGCATTTTTCTCTAGCACCACATCTTTAAGGCGTCATTGTGTTTGTGATCTGCAGCTTTCAGCGTCCAAGTCTCAGCGCCATACGAAAAGATCGAGAAGATCAGAGTCCGTAAAAGTTTGTTTTGGTTTTTACGGAGATTTTGCGATCTCTGTGATCTTTCTTTCTTTCTTATGTTAAAGAAAAAAGAGTTCTTTTCGTTAAGCTAGAAGTTCGATTTTTTTCACAGCTTCAAGGGACCGCAGACCTGAGTAGGTGGCAGGCAATGGGTAGCTCGCTGTCCGTCCGTCCAAGTCGCTTACGGAACGCACTGTTCCCGCGCGCCTCAAGGAGTTGTCAGCAAACTGTAGGGGCCCAACAGGGCCGAAGCCTACTGGGGTCAAAGGGTATGTGAAAATGGTACCCGGGGCCTTGGGAGCAAGGCAAAGAATGGAACGGGGTAGGTTTTTAGTCAGTAAGAGTCTGGCACTACCTCCCGCTCCACCCAAGGGCGGGATTTGTCATTGGATGATTTTACCAACCATAAAAAAAAGACCTGAGTAGGTACATGGTTTTATTTTCAACTTGATACTTACCTCCACACGGTTCCGAGATAAAGGGTCTTGACAGACAGACGGACAACAAAGTGATCCTATAAGGGTTCCGTTATTTCCTTTTAAGATATGGAACCCTTACATGAATAAAATAATAATTTTCTAAGCAATATTTATAATTGGGTGATTTTTTGAAATCGGAAGGATTCTCATTAATCTAGCCTAGTTTTTGAACCTATCATTTTTGTGTCGTAAGTCACTGGGCGCAGGTGAGCCTTAGAGCCTTGATACATTTAGAGATCGGGGAAAACTAATATGCAAATAAAAATATCAAATTATTAAGAAAAAACTAGACCAGATGAATGAGACATTCTCTGTTTTAAAGAATCACCAATTGTGGAAAAAAGTATTTTAACATAGGTAGCTATTTGTTTTCCGCAATTATTATTTCTTTTAAATTCTAGTGCACATTTTATATCACAGGACGTTAATAATTAAAACAAACAATATACTTTATCAGAAACCCAGGAAACAACTTGCTTAGTTAGTTATGATCAGCAGAAAAATATTTTTTTAAATTGATTAGGTATTATAATTACCTAACGGTAGAAGATATACCTAATACCTAATAGGTACGGATATCGATTAAAAATACAGTGGTAGGTTGTACCTACGTCGTAGGAATTTACTACACATCATGTGCACATAATCTTACCCTCAACGCCATTGTACCCTCAGCTCCTGGGTGGCGATTCTCACCGGACACGGTAAGTTTGGGAGGTTCCTGTTCCGGATTCGTGCGGAACCGACGCCCGGGTGCCACCACTGCGTGGACTGCCCGGAGGACACGGTGGAGCACACGGTCGAAGTGTGCCCCGCTTGGGCAGAGCATCGCCGTGTTCTCGTGAGGGCGATCGGCAGCGGCGATCTCTCGCGCCAGGCCCTAGTACGGGCCATGATCCGGAGTGAGGAAGGTTGGTAGGCGGTCGCCTCCTTCTGTGAAGCAGTAATGCTAGCTAAGGAGGAGGCCGCACGCGAGAGGCAACGGCCTTCACGGCCCAGCCGCCGCGGGGATTCCGATTCCGATCCTGATTTCCAGCCAACGTAGGCGCGGGCTTGCGGACGGCGAGCTATGGGTAGCTCGCTGTCCGACTGTCGCTGTTTTTAGTCAGTAAGAGTCTGACACTATCTCCCGCTCCGCCCAAGGGCGGGAGATGTGATTGGATGATTTTACCCACCACCAAAAAAAAAAAAAAAAAAGAGCTGACAAAATTTAAGTGTTCTGAATTATTTTACATTTTCCAGGTTAGTTTCAGGTTCTATGTTCATAATATGTATGGCGGCCGTAAAAATGTTAAAACGACGTAATATTTATGGGATTATAAAGATGTCAAAAATAAAAGGCCCGTTTTAACTATTATTTTAGTAGTAGCTACATTACACCGGACAAGCCGCTAGGTAGTCAAAATACAAATATCAAAACCTCTTAATTTTAGATAACTTTAATCATTAAATATGTTTGATACAAGTTCTTGACAGGACAACGTCTATTTGATCAGCTGGTAAATTGCTGGTAGTCAATAAATAATAATCTGTTGTGCCAAATCAAGATTCTGACCATCAAGATTCTGCGAGATAGAGCGAACCCATTTGAATAATCCCACATATTGTTTAGATTCAGCCACTCGAGATGCAAACTATCACATACACACACAACTACCACATCCACTAGGAATCAATTTCTGAATAATTAAAACAGCCGCTGAACTTCCCGCTGCCTGAATATGTTTTGGGCAACAACAAAGTATGCCTGGTTTATTTTATCTAAGTACATATTTTATCAATGAATTCATGGTATTGGTTCATCTCTCTATATCCACTTATCTCAATTTTTTTTTAGAGTACCATGACAATATTGATGACATTATATTATTCAATTTTTATTTTACAATTATAGATGCGGAAGAGTTTTTTGACGCCTTACTTTAGATTACTTGAGTTTTTTTTTATTTATGTAGGTATATACACCGTAAAATTTTGGCCGTTTTAATCCCGCGGTGGATCGATTCGGTACATGAAACACTATCGATTTATAAAGATAAAATTAAAAAATAAAGTACATTTTTTCTAAAACTTGATTTAATTTACGCATGTATGAAATTAATTTCTATAAGTAAAAAAAAGTACTTAGTACTTTACAAATCGATAGGGTTTCATGAACCGAATTGAAACGACCAAAATTTAACGGTGTATATTTATAAGGTTAGTTAAGTGTTTTTTAAATCTGTAAAATTTAATTTGATGACATTTCATCGACAAATGCATTTTTCTTTAATTTTAGAAACCCCGCGCTACAGAATTTCATTTCAGTCTCCTTCAAGCGATACGCGTATAATTATGCAAGCTGCTATGAAGAGCTCTAGCGGTTTTAGTATTTGTGATCATATAAACACACGTGTTTTAACTGCTTTATGGTCACTTTAACACGTCGATCCACAACTACCCAACTTGTTCATACAAAAGTAGACTCTAAACATCGGAATTAAGGCCTATAGTGGCGTGGATGTGAGAGGACACCGGTGTCCTCTGAGCTAGGACAGATTAAGTGCTATCAGCTTGTATATTAACGCAGTTTCGAGATATCTTTTATTGCCTATTTAGGCAACTTAATTTTCGAATAGTTTTATGAGGCTCACGTTTGAACTAAGTTAAGCACTGATTAAATAGAACTGTGTATTATTTTCGTTTATAATCTAAATGTCTTTTTTGTAATGGATTATAATAATATGGTTCTTTTTTTACTCTTACATAAGGAATGAATAATAATCATATATTATTATCAAATATGAATCGTCTTGACGGGAGTTAACCTGACCCGTAGACGATATCTATGGAAAATAACTTTTAAGAAGTATTTTCCATACCTACTTAACTGCCCCCTGGTTATAGCTGTTAGAAAACAGACTCGGTATGGAAATTTACTCCTTAGCTGTACGCATAATAAAGTATTTCATAATAATAATACCTATCTTATAATAGAATAAACTTTGTTGTACACCAAAAAATTAACACAATTTATAAATAAACTTAAATCTATGGGTACAATGGTGGTCTTATCGCTGACAGCGATATCTACTAGTCAACCTTAGAATCGTAAGAAATTAAAATAATACAGGCGGTAGTCTGCGGTGTACTGCTAGCAAATTAATTTAACATTACATTATAAATAAGCATAATTATATAATAACCAGTAAGAGAAATGAACACACATTAGCAATATACAGTTAACTTTTGGAATTCAAAATTTTACTGACCCGAATTATTTAATTAAATAATAATTGAAACAGGTTTTTCAGAAGAAATTTTGTTTTAGTTATAATCTATCTAGTTATTATACTATCTAGTTATTATACACCGTTAAATTTTGATCGTTTTAATTCCGTGGAGGGTCGATCCAGTACAATTTAGCGGTGATTGGTCAAAAGTGAACAGTATTTATTTGTAATAAATGCAGTGTAAAAGATGGTATTATATATTATGTATATTTTGTTAGCACAAACATACATTTCACTATGAATTGGCATGCTCATACAGTGGACCCCCGATAATCCGGCCCCTGTCTAATCCGGCGCCCCCTGTAATCCGACATGACTTAGAATTACATGTATGTTTGACAATCTTTGCTAATACATATAGATCACGCAGGTTTGAACAGGTCACAACTCGTAATTTGTCGGATTACAAGGTACTCTTTCGTAAAAAAATCCGGACTATAGGGGTCTTAGGCAGTGCTCTATAATCCGACAAATTCGATAGTCCGACACTGCCCTGCATAATGTTTGCCGGATTACCGGGGGTCCACTGTATTTAAGAACCGCTTGCTGGTACAAAGTATTTTGGGCCCTGGCCCGGTTCTATGACTTCGTGGCCCTGTAAAAAAACATAGTAAATATTCGAGATTTTTGTTTTTGCCAGACCCTTTTAAAAAACAAGCTTTATTATTTTATGTGTGACTTGCAAATATTTGCGTCACGTAATCTCATCGATATACACGTTTGAAATCGTAAGTTAGGGCCAGAAACGTAATTTCTTTTGTCAGGCCAACTAATTTATAACGTATTTTGATTTTTACCCAACTGACAAACAACCTCAAATCGATCCATTATTCTGTACGATTCTATTCAAACGATGGCAGTTGATCATATGGCCAATTTTAATCATATATTTTTTCATGGTGTTCTCTTTTATATTTGTGGATTTCCAGAGGTTCAAAAAGTTCAAAATTAGTGCAATCTCGCCTTAAGTAAATTATACACCAGTAGGCAGTATTTTTTTAGTATATCATTGCCGGTAGGTAACAATTTCAGTATTTATTTCAATTACATGTATGTATTGTATACTTCATGTTTGTAACCATTGTGCTGTGTCTGTCTCGAATAAAAGTACTTCTATTCTTTTTATGTATAAAGTGCTAACAGTAGTAAGACTACAATTTTGTAGACTTCAATGTATTCGCCGAAATATATCCGTATTCAGCGTGAATACGATTAGTTCGATTCGGTTAGGTTCACTAGCACTAGTGGCGCGTGCCTAATGCTGGCCACACATGACTGTCACTGTGATGTGCTGTGATGCCGCGATCATGTCGCGAGGCGTGTGCTGCTAAACGATAAACTGGGTGAAAGCCAGACAACACATTAGCATATTACATACGCACGAATATGTGGTCGCTAATAGTGACACGTACTTGATGACCAGTATTTGTGTACAGTACAGTAGGCTGCAGTTAGGACCTGCAGTAAATGGAGTATATAACGAGAAGTAAGGAGATGTCGGCAAAACCGCAAGGGTCCAGTGGGGTCGAAACCTACTGGGACCACGGGTTTTGCGAACCCTGGGGTCCTAGAACGAAAGTAAAGAAGGAACATAGGAGTGGGTTTTAGTCAACAGAATTCTGACACGCCCTCGCGCTCCGCCCTAGAGCAGGAGAAGTTTTTGAAAAAGTTATCACCAAAAAAAAAAGATGTTATTCGTATTCTTGGCCGTTACGACTATTACCCCAGGCGACAAATCTTTGCATGGCCCTTTTTTTTTCAGAAAAATATGTGAATCAATCGAATCAAAACTGGCATGACTAGGTGAGAGATGCAAAAATTTAGAAGATACCTACTACAAGACTCATATTTCGAGTTGAAAATTCTATTTTAGAAGATTTATAAAAATGAACATTCATAAATACGACAACTGTGATAAACCTAGGTACTAAATGCCTTTAAAGATATTCAAACATAATAAATGGACTATGTAAAAACTGGAAGTGATTTAATATGATAACCCTCTAATATTATAACTTAGTAAAATATATTGACTTGATATCACATAACTAGGATCGTGGCTTTCGCAACGTCCCCGTCAGGGGGCGTGGCAAGCGGCTTCAGGGCTTCGCCCTCTGGCCGCGGGATCCTGCCGTGGTCCATAAATATGGACCTGTCATTTGTTAGCCACTAGTTGGCATGGCTTGTTGGGTGAGTATTTCACCCATATGTTATTGTATGTATGTGTGTACTGTAGGCGCGTCACGGCGCTATGTCACATAGCGCCGACTCTTCACGAAACACCGGCGGTCAGTCGCCGCCAGGTGAGACCCCTAGTTACCTAGAGGAAGCCCGGCGGGGTACGACCTCCGACAGGTGTGTCGGATTGTACGTACCTACAGTAGGCAGTGAAACTCTCGTCTAACTCGCTTCCAGAGCGAGCCGGTCACGAGTTAGACCGCAGAGTCGAGTTATGTATGTGTGTGAGCGGCATTGTATTGTGTAACATCGCTCAGTGCACGTGCATCGAATAGTAAGCTTGCGCTATCTATTCACATAACTAGAACTACAATAGTTCTTTTTTGAGGTGGGATTCGTCAAATAACTCCTCCCACTGAGTGGGGCGAGAGGGAAACTCACCTGTGTTCCTTCAGTTGCCGTTTGCATTCTAAGGCTGCGGTAACTCTTTCGAACAATTCCACAACCTAGATCTATAACATCTCATCTATGTTTGATTGGCCTAACCTACCCAGGATCTACCTGGGTAGGTTAATCAAAAATCATCTCATCAATTGATCTCAATTGATCATATTTAAAGTCAGAACTGAATAAAAATGTTGACTGAATTGGACATGTCGTTAGCTATTGTAGAGTCCATAGACTTTGTGAAAACAACGTCAACGTGAGACTGTCTTCATTTATGTAAATAATGTTCCCCACGTCGAATTTAATCGATGATGCATTGAATGAGTTTCGTATAATGCGTTGATATTTAAATTTATTTATTTTTCCTCACATCGGAATGCCTTACAGCAATTACGCTAATGTTTTGTTTCAAATCTCTGAGGTATTTTCATTCATCTGATGCTGTTATTATTTTTGTTTCTTATTTATTGACACCCGTATTTATAAAGAAGTAATTACTTGTTACTTAGTTAAATCTTATGAAGTCATTACGTGACGTTTGAAATCTTTATTCAAAATTTAAAAAAAATCTTAACTCTAGATTTTGTTTATTATATCATATATCTTATTATACTAAACCTATGTACACAAAAACTAAACTAAGAATGTAAACTAGACTTAACTATGTACAAATATAATACAAAAACACCAAATACACTCAGGCGTCGAAGTACTCCTCCACATCGCTGTCATCCGAAACGTACCCAGAAGACTGGCAGCATTGCCACGTTGAATGGCAATGCTGATTCTTTGGGCAAAAAATGAGCCAGCCCTCTGGTCACGCAAAGTGTCGATCATCATATATCTATCGATTTGATAATTTTTACTTAAGTAGTTACTTTTACTCAAGAATTTAGTTTTACTTGTTTATAAATACGGGTGTCAGTCTAGGGAATTAGAAATTGCATATTTTTTTATAATACACAGTGTCGTGGAAAATGCAGTGGTTTTTCACCAATGTGGCTTATTTTAGGAACTGGCACAAAATCATAACAATTGGCGAAATTGTAGACAACAGATATATAATATGTGGAATAAACCGGACGTAAAAAACGCATTAGAATATATGCTATATTCCAATGCGTTTTTCACGTCCGGTGCGAAGTGCCGTTTAAATTCAACACGTTGTATTTTGAACGGCAATTTAGATTTGTCGATTTAACGAGCAATTATTGTGATTGTGCCGACTGGCGAGTGGCGCATATGCGCATTTATATTGTATTGTAGTATTTCGCAACGGGCAAGTGTGAAGTCATTAAGTTTGTTTGACAACATGCGGTTTATCGAGCGAAGCGTAACTACTTATTGTGTGTCTGTGGTCCGCAATAATCCTAATTATGATACAGCCGAAGAGCTAGTCTACTCTGTTATCAAGTCAAGCTATCTAGGCAAGTGGTGTGCAAATCTCAGTATTGACGAAACCTACACTTCGATGATTGTTGAGGGAAGTCGGTAGAGAAGAGAAGAGTGTCTTATTCTAGGAAATTTGACGCCATAAAACTAAATAAATATGAAGGCTACGAAAGTCCGTCCCCACCAAGCAGCCTCCACACCCTATCATAACCCCATTGAGGGCTAACGCTCAACGGTCAAGTATGATGGGGTGTTGATAGTTTATCTAGGTACCTACTAAAACAACTCCATGTACCTACTGAAATCGATCACACTAAGCATACAAGCAATGGAAGAGTTTATTTCAAATGAATACCTAACACCCAGTACCAGTCAATGCTCTGATGCTTGGTCAATTAATTACATAAATGTTGTCTTTTTATAACTAATTAAGTTTTAGATAAAGCTGTCGCTGAGTGACGACTTACGAGTAGGTAGCTTGCCCTTGGTTCAGTGAAATGGTCTACATTTGTTAGTTTTTATGCAGTTCTCGTTACAGCGTATATAATGCGCATTATCATTTACAGCTACACATAAAAAATATTTGCTGGTTTTATTTTCAGAGACAATTAATCGTAATAATTATGACCTTGTCAATGCAATTTGAAATTAAAATACCTACCCGTAATGTGGTTCGTAAACAGTTCAAGAATCTAAACAAAAACAATAATGTAAGTTTTAATACAAAATAATTAAACTACTAATATTGTCTTTGCCTAAGTTTATAACAGTAAAAAAACGTAACACAAAATCGAAACCATTGCTACCATTCGGTTTGAAGTAACCGCTATTCTACTGCAGTGGCATTGACATCTTGAAAGTAGGCCTATAGGTCGAAGTCAGGCAGAAAGATCGTGGCCTAGGTTGGCTATGTCTTTTTACTAGCTATTGATGCACCGGTAGTGGTGGGAAACTGGAGCAAATCCGTGTGAGTAGTGCACGCTTCCCATTGTCTCTGGTGCGTCGCTTGCAAATGATCAGTCTTGACTCTGACAAAGACAGTTTCCGTCTTACATCTGTAAACACCACGGTTTGATATTTACTCTCATCTAATAATTAACAGGAATGATTTGTTGTTTTATTTGTTTGTTTGTATGTTACGATTTAACTCAAAAACTACTGGACCGATTTTAAAAATTCTTTCACCATTAAAAAGCTGCATCTTCACGGAGTAACACTGGCTATTGTATATTTTCTACACTACAGTTATGCGGGAGACGCCGCTGGCAGCAGTTAGTTGGTTATTATGATTAAAAGGACAGAGCAGTTCTATTGTTAATCTAAATCAATTAAAGTTTTATGGAATTCCATGGTTTATTAACCCATTTTCGTTTTAAACATCCCAGTTTACTATTTTTATTACTTTGCCTGATTCCAAAAGCATTTGGGACGATTAACATTCCAAAGGCGACTTCTAAATTCTAAGTAAACTATCTTGCAAGAACATTACCTAATGTTACTTTTTTTGTGAAATGTGAAATCATCTAATGACTTCTTCCGCTCCAGGTTGGAGTGAGAGAGCGTGTCAGAGGCGAACACACCTATGTTATTTTAGTTGCCCTTTGTATTTTATGACCAAGGGGTCTTTTAAAAAATTCAGAGAGACCCATTGCTCGTCGTCCGCAAGCCCGCGCCTGGCGGCCGGAGATCGTTCTGCTAATCCCGACGCCCGGGGCGTCTTCTGTCTCGGCGGCTGGGGCATGAAGATGTACGTTCCCTCACTCTTACATCTCCTTCGCTAGCATTACTGCTTGGCAAAAGGAGGCGTCTGCATCCCATTCTCTCTCTCGCTCCGGACCATGGACCATTTTCTCTCTTTTATTGCACCTGCCACTATTTTTCGCTGCATTACTATTTTTCTTTGGTTGACTGGTAGAAAATGCCTTAGGTATTAAGTCCGCCTCTGGATCAGAGTCCGTGTGTTGGCGTTTTCTACATAGATATTATTTGAGTATTGGATTAATAGGTTACATTGTCAGAATCTATTGGGTTCTATATCCAGAACTGTCAGATTGATTCCAATTTCGTCTGAGATTGTGGTCTTTTTTCCTCATTCAATTTTCTACTTATATTCCGCAGCCATTAAGCAAAAATAGTTAATGTTTAGCCGATTACGTCAATAAGCCAAGAATCTACTTAATTATGTAATGATCTTTCTCTGATCTTCTTAGTGAGTAATAGGTATTACGTATCTCACAAAACAATCGGCTGCCATGTGCGTATGCGCCATTTGTCTTAACACAATAGTGTACATGTTTGATTGGAAGTTTGTTCGTAAACGTGTCATCTGTTTTTCAAAACATCCCATCGTTGAGAAATGCAAGCAACCTTACCTAATTTCTTATTTTTATGTAAAGAAACATAAAAATTAGACATAGTGGTTGGTTTAAGAGTGTTTTTAATATCACATGCGGAATTGCTCCGCATGCGGGGCTGCTGCCCGATATCACACCCCGTATCCCACGTGCATATTCCACGCATTACAATAAATACTTGTATGAAAAGGGCATTTGCGAAGTGTACGCGTGCGGTGCAATCCCGCATGCGTGATGAAATCTGCACTATATTAAAAAACATCCTAATACGAGTAGTATGTTCATTTTCCTAACGGTTTGCAAATAAATAACTTTTTTGATTACGGCATCATCATCCTCATTTCAGGCGAAAGACCGCTGAGGTCGGTATGCGGGGTACCGAAAAAAGCAGCGTTGACGCGGCCTCCCACTAGGTGGATCGATGACCTGGTGAGAGTCGCGGGAATCTGATGGATGCGAGACTCATATATCCGTTCAATATGGCGATACTTGGGGAAGGCCTATTGTCCAATAGAGAATGTTTTTCGTTGCCACTCCAGAAACTTTCGGCCCCAACGGCCATCTGTTCTGCGAGCTATGTGCCCTGCCCATTGACACTTAAGTTGTACATATGGTTACACACGTATTTATGCAACATAAAATTCTTTGTTTCATGGAACATAAAGTCACTCGCGACCATAGCTGTGTAGAGCAGCCATAGCTATAGTTCCAATCCCAACACATTGTCCCCAGGTGGTGATTGTCCGGTGTTACTAACTCGCGCTTGATTTCAACCGAAGGCTTGGGGTAAGACGTACCGCAAACTATTCATATTATTGACAATTTATCATCTCAATTACAGGCACTATTGAAGGAAGTTGCAGCACTAACCTCCAGTTTCCCTAGAGGGTCACGATTGTGAAAATATCTGCTGGTGCTATCGAAAATACAGGATACAAACCATTAAGTGTATTTCACCATGTAGCTGGAAAAATATACCTTCGGGAAGCGTTCCCCGAACAGTCAGATCTAATGGCGACTGCTAACTGCCAGTGGATTCCTGGTCAGGGGATAAGAGAAAAGACACAAAATGTACTTCAGTAATATTCAGTTTCACACTTAAATCTCGCAGTCCTCTTTTAAAGAGAGACTGAAAAACCAGCTCTCTTAATCATTTTAGGGTCTTATATCTGAAGTTCGTCAGAAGTGTCCTACCTCTTATGCCCAGGGTTCTGGAGGACTCAGGGTTGGATAAAATTGTCTACGCTTACGTCTACTGTTCGCTTAGTGATGATCAAGAAATAACGGAGCATACACAGAACTTTAGTGAAGCGGCGGATACGGGTCAGCAGCCAATCCAGTCAGTACCTTCCGTCCAATTGGTGACCAAAAGTGATTTTTACCGTACCAGTGCACAGACCATTCTGGACGATAGAAGCGAAACCTAGCATTCGTCAAACCACACCCTTCTGGTCCAAGCTGCTACGAGGGTGACGGATGTTGATGTGTACATGGCCAATTGTGATACTTGGCTGCTGAAAACAGATCAGACCGCTACTCAGTTCCAATATAAGGTATTTTAACGTATTTCCGACCAATGTCTGGTACAAATTTGTATCTGGCTACTGTCGGCTCGGGATAGTAAACATCATTTCTGGAAATTATTTAACAACGCGTCACAAGTTAACTCAAAAGTGCCGTGAGTGGTTATTTATATTCATTCAACTTTTATAGGGTTCCTCAAAAGGAAAAAACGGAACCCTTATGGGATCACTTTGTTGTCCGTCTGTCAAGACCCTTTATTTTGGGAATGCGTGGAGGTATCGAGTTGAAACTTAAATCTTATACTCAGGTTTGCGATCCCGTGAAGCTCTAAAAATCAAACTTTTAAGTTAACGAGAAAAAAAGATACGACAGTCGAAAAAAAACACAAACTTCAACACTCTCAAAGGAATTAAAATTCATAGGGTACTTCCCGTTGATCTAGAATCCTGAAATTTGGAATGAAGCAAGGTCTTGTAGCACAAATATAGGAAAAAATCTTCGAAACTGGATTGGGGAATTGAACTGTTTTCATAAGTACGGAATCCTTAGTGCGTGAGTCCGACTCGCACTTGCCAGGTTTTTTTTTTATGTTATAGACAGTTATAAGTAAAATTGATAACTACTTTGCTCCTGGAAATCTAGAAGTTGAAAACTATTTCTAGATTTCCAGGACCGGCTGTCCTGCGCATGCATGTAAGAAAATTTACTTTCGAAAAACCAACTTAAAATTTTTGGCTATTAATCCTCTCGTGGCTACTGAAGTATGCTGCTCAAATGACTAGATGGTCAAGCTTGATTTTTTATAACTCTATGTATTTGACTTAATTTAAACTTGAAGTCTCTACATGCTGCTATACTGAGAAAAAGAGACCTAAAAAGCGCAATACAATAGGGATAAGGCACTACGTGTCACTTTTTTTGGTTCGTATTTAATCTACAGTTTAAAGTTTCAGGTAATTAATTGTTAAATTAGTCGAGAATGTCTATATTTCCTTTTTTCGGTTAGTTCTTTATTTAACCATTTTTAAAGTTAACAATTAATTGAACAACGTAAGTAGTTACTATTTTTGAGTATTAGTTGACTAAGTTTAAAAAATGAACTTATTAATTGACACTCTTATTATTTATTAAATGCTTTATGCACAGAAAATACATAGGCGGACTTGCATTTCCTACTAGTCAAACTTTACGTGATGCAGAGAAAAATAGCACATACTACACACTATCTTTATTTATGGGTTAATGTTCACTGATTTATGTTGAATTGGCGAGGTTAGGTTAAGGTCGGTAGATATACTATTTCATTATTTCTAAAAAATATTATAGTCATTATGTATATTGTTATGTCTTGAAGTAGTACGTATACTTTTTTATCTATTCGTAAGCTCGCTCCTAAGTACGACCACAAAAGAAAGATTTATCTATTTTTTGGTAGGACTTCATAGATATAGCTCATAAACAATATGCACATGGCCGCTTTGGGTGAGGTAGAACAACTACATCATAAAATTTATATTGATTTATTTTTAGGATTTCGTACCTCAGTCGGCAAAAACCTTTGCAAAAACTGATTATCACTTTGTTGTCGGTCTGTCGAGACAAGGCCCCGTTTTCTCAGAAACGCGTGGAAGTTTTATTAAGCTGAAAATAATATCAAATAATCAGATCTTCTACCGCTTGGAGCAGTGAAAAAGTCAAACTTCTAAGTCAACAAAATCTAAAAATAAGGCCGTTTATGCTCCGTTGGGCGCATAATTTTGATACGCGCAAGGAAATCGACGGTCCCTACGTATAAAAGGTCAAGTCAAAAACCGAGGTTTACAGGAGAGCGAAAATTGTGTTCAACACGCCCTAGAAATAATTCTATGACCAATAATAAATATTTTCTTTCTATAATATTTTAACAGTTTTGTAAGCTTTATAATGCCATTTACACATATTTTTTTTTTTTACGTTTTCTTGGAAAAACTGATAGATGACCGTTTCTACGCCGATAAATAGAAGTGTGTCAGTCATGTCTATGATACCTTTTTATACGCAGGAATTAAAAAAACAGTGTCTGATATAGATTTTAAATAAAATGTTTTATGAAAATGTAGGATTATGTTACTGTTTTAAAATCAATACGTTAAACATCCTGAAATCGTCACCCATATATATAAAAAGTACTTCAATGAAGACATATCACTTTATACGTGGTTATAGTCTTTCGGGGTAGGACTATAGTTCTTTTAATGTAAACAAAGACATGTCTTTAAATAAAATGATCAGGCTTGTGTTTTATTAATTTAACAAGGTTTATAAATTCAACATTATTTATTATTAACAAAAAATCTTCTTAGCATCTAAATAATAGGTAACTAGGTATAGTCACACTAAAGTAGGAACTAAACATAAAAAGGTTCCTAGGTTCCCCCTAGGTTCTCCAATTTTGGAAGACAGTTTTTCTTTATTCGTTGACGACAAAATTGAACGTTTTAACAACATTTCGGTAAGACTTTCCAAAATTAACCTACATTCGGCTTTCACCCTCACACGGTATTGTTGTTTTACACCAACTTTCATGTATTTTCTCCGCTCTTCCCCTTTATGAAAGTAGCCACATCCCTTGGACAAAATTGTTCAGACCATTTGGTATACTCTAACTTCCATATTAAATGTGACCCTGGATGATCGAGTATGGCTACAAGCCACCCATTCGTTTTGGTGGGCTCGGTATCCGCAAAATTTCTAGTGTAAGCCTACTGGCGTTCCTATCTTCAGTCCACAGTACTCAACAGTTGACCAATAGAATTTTGACTCCATCACTGGTTAGCTGTGAGTTGCCGTGCTTAGCCGATGCCGTGAACGCCTGGAAAATGGCTTGACCGGATAAGGCGTTGCCCAAGAATCCATTTTCCCAGAAACAGTGGAATGAGCCGCTCTGCAGATTGGTACAGAATGCGACTGGCTGCTCCTAGCGGAGCTCCATTCATACCGGTGTCAATGCGCTGAAGCAGTCGACCGCCTCGGACACCATGGCCTATCTTGCAGAAGAAGCGTTTGGTAGGCCTTTGGTGTGGGATGCAACATGTGTCGACACCCTTGCGCCATTTCATCTTCTGAGTACGGCGGGCTGCGCTGGGGCGGCTGCTACAAGTGCAGAAAACCTCAAAAGGTGTAATTATAATATATATCGGAAGTTATATGTTTGAGTCGTTTGGGGTTAAAACACTAGGGCCATGGGGTCCGAACGCTCATCGAGTTTTGCGTGGTATCAGAAAACTGGTCTGGGCTTTACTTTGGTCAACGAATCAGCATTGCCATCCAACGTGGCAATTTCACTGGAACCTAACGGGCTTGATCTTAAAAACTAGCGCAACTCTCACTCAAATAGTTAAACTCACTTACGGTGTCCCCAAAGGTCCTGCATGGACTTGGAATTGGTGTTGTAATCAAAGATTCTTCATTATCATTTTCAGGTACTTGTCATGATGTTTCATTTTCACAAATAGGTGTCTATTATATAATTTAAATCAATTTACGATAGTATATTAGCTGATTGATTTTCGTCGTTAGAAACTTCCTCAAGATCCATTAAAATTTACTATTTTCGGTATAAACACGACGTGAGTCTAAAAAAGTCAAACTATAATCATTTATACCGAGGAATACAAATCTCTTCTCTAAAAAAAAAAGTTTACAGTAAGTAAAAAAATGTTTAATGTTTTCTAGTAAGTAACCGTAAATAATAACAAGTCCATAAAAATTTTAAGAGTTACGCGTAAAAACAAACATGTAGGACATAACTTCATTTACTTTGATAACAATAAGAAGTTGTTTTCTTTGTAACAATTATTTAGGAAATCATATTTGAAAGAAGCCTACAATTTATAATTATTATTTGTGAAAACAAATTGTCGCAATTACTAAGTCATAGTATAAACGGACATGTCTGACAAGACCGCGTTAGCACCGAGCGGGGCGCATTTTAAAACACCGTACAAAAAGATATGATCTACGACACTTATTCGTTATATTTATAATACTTGTTCTCATATACGATTTGTAAAACAAAGTAAATAAACAAAATTTTAAAAAAAATCTCATGTCAGTATGTGCGCATAGATAATCTAAAGCCAATGATACCATAAAAAAAAAATGGCATTTTCGACATGTCTTTATATACGTAGGGACCGTCGAAATGAAAACCCATTGACTAGTGATAGAATCCTGATATTTGGCAAAAAGCAAGGTCTCATAGCAGAAGCAAAAGAAAAAGTCATCACAAAATACTTACTCGTCAGCGATTCAGAAAAACCTTTGAGACTCTATAGTATTAGGAAATGAGTTAATGCGCGCGAAACTGACTCACCTAGCCGGTATTTTTTTTTAAATTATTATAAATTACCGCGATATTTTATTCAACTTCTATGAGTTGGATATTTTTCATTAACTAAACAATATAATCTCAATGTGTTACGTGGTCCATGAAGCAAACAATCCCTTCATGACGTAGTCCGTCTGAGTTTTGTGTTTCTTAAATCAAGTGCTAATACAGTTTGCCTGTGTCCATATGAATGTTTTCTTTAACACACGCGATGTTTGAAAATAAGTCGTCGGTAATGTTTTGATTGTTCATCGTCGCACCTCTTAGGCAACGACCATTCATAAATTATTATTAAATAGAATTTACACATGGGTCTACTTAGTATATAGGTATAAGTATAACCATAGATAACTTATTTTTCGTTGCTCTGCTTTTATTATTCTGCTCCTCCAATGTTAATTTTGATTTAGTAGAGTTTGGGGAAGTTCCCGCCATCCATAATTCCATACATTTTTACATGCGCGAGCTACCTCCAACACGAAAATCTAGTCAAGTTATTTGCCGCCTCCTGTACAATTAAACATATTTTTATTGCTTTATGCAGTTTATATCAAAATAGTATCTCTACTAAACAATTGCACAGCAACTTCACAATCTATATTTAAATTAAAGTATTTAAGTCATTTTTTTTATCACATTTAGAGACGCTTTTTTTCTTTTGTCTCGCTATTTGCTATTCATCACAGAAAAACTCTTTCTGTGAATGCTAAAGTGTCCCGCCACTTTTTGACAGACATTTTTTTAGTTTCAGCACCAATTGATCAATTTCGTTTAGCGAAAAAATACTTGCGACTAAACTTTTCAAAATCCTAAAGAAATCAAATGATGCGAAATAAAGTATATTAAGTTATTTATTGTTCTCATAAAGTATAGAGTAGGTAGGTACAATTATAAAGTGGTGGTGGCAACCCTAGCAAAAAAAAAAAAAAACCCTACTTGTACCTTTTGTTGTACTTGTACTTGTTTAACATTAGGATAACAGCAGCTATCAAATACAAAAAAGAAAGGTGTCGAACTGTCCACCCAGGGAAAACAGGCTAACTAAAGCTTAAAATTGGAGGTTACATCTGGGGGCAAACCTAACGAAGGGATTATACTTAAACCACTTAGGCGTGACGAACCAGATTTTTATACAGTAATCAAGACCGGATGCTTGGATTGATGCCAAAGAAAAAAAACATCCAAGGGAAACTTAAGAAATTATCGGTAGTTTTGATCATACTAATGTTCCCAACTATTGTAACTCCTGAATTCGGATCAACAGTGGCGTACATCAAAATAAAGCTGACATTACGAACTTTGTCGGACAAGTTCCAAGCAAATTCAATCATAGTTATCATTATTTTAGCTGAAGGCTGACCTGCTGGATATAGGCGATGCTCAAGCGTCGAAAGATTGATCAATCCTGTACTTTTTACAGGACTCTCTGAATGACATTTAACAAAAAAGCAGGAGTCTAAGAAAATCACCACCTCGAAGCTCGTAAATTGCATAAATGCTGCATTTTTTACCTTCAGAAGCTGTATTATGACAGTAGAAATTATGGTATTTACTTACTTACTACGCACCCAACAACCACACTACATTAAAAGTCCTTGGAGAATACTGCATTATGCAGTATTAAAAAAAAGTATTCAGAAGTTAGTCAAACGTTACTGTTTTCTTGAGAAGACAATTTTTCAAATCAAATGAGGGTCACTCGACTGACTTGAACCTGTGTTTCTTCAGTTGCTCTTTGCTTTCCAGGGTCACGCTCTCTCAACTTAACTCAACTCTCGAACCATCCCGCAACCTTAGCAGGAATCGAGTCATCTCCGATTTTTGAAATAAGAATTTTTAGTTGAAGTTTGTCAAACTCTAGAATGAAAACCTGTCGAACTTTGGCATTAAAGTAGCGTTTGACGCCGTTCAAATTTCATGACAGAAATTCATTGGCCCTTGCTAGACGCAGATTTGCGTGATTGTTCGAAAGAGTTAGTGTGACCCTAAAACATGAAAGGCAACTGAAGGATCCCGGGTGGGTCTAGTCAGTAAAAGTCTGGCACTTTCTTTCGAGAGGGCTTATTTGATAATATATCCCACGGTAAAAAAGACTTGGCGCTTATGGTATTTTTTTACTTTTAGGCCGGACCTGTAGTGCTTGCTAGTACTTTCCCTGCCTTAGTTTATTTCAAGTTTTTACAACGTAGAGAAAAACAAATATCTTCATAAAATTAATAAATCTTTTAGAAACATGGCTGCCTCATGCTTGCCTTCAATTTTATTGATTCCTTATCGTTACATTTGCATAGTTAGTTTATGTGGTTTTCATACTTTACAAAAATATGATAGCTAGATACCTACACTACTAACTGATAAGTTCATTATCACTTAGTCCTTTGAGGTCATATGCATAATGATGGTATTCCACTCCATTGTATTAAATTACAAGCGGTTTATTTTGGCACGCGTGACGTACAAATTTCTAAATTAGGATAGAGATAAACTGGGTTTTCTATACACCGTTAAATTTTGGTCTTTTTTATTTTGGTCGATTCGGTACATGAAAAACTATCGATTTGTAAAGATAAAAAACCTTTTTACAAAAAAAAAAAAAATACAACGTATGTCGGTGTTTCTGTAATCGTTTGTGTCTTCGTTATTAAACACCGACTTCCGAAATTAAAGTTATTTTGCACTTTTTTTGGTTTTTTTTTTTGTTTACATTGAAGTCGGTTGTATTTTTTTTGTATTATGTGTTTTTTTCACACTTTTTAGTTGTAGTACCCCTCATCCAAACTTAAATAATTACCTTCCACCATTCAGTTGCATCATCAAATCATCATGGCAATTCTAATAATACCAAACACGGCTAGGATACATTGATTTATTACAAAGTTCCGGCTCTTACCTACCTTCCGTCTTCATCATCAGATCAGTTCTATGTATCCCATCCCCTTCTTCCTTTAGTCAACCACCGATTACATGTATAAACAAAGTAATTTTACTTGTTACGACAGTTCTGCTATGGTTTTTTGATGAGTTCCGTTCTATATCTTCTTAGTTCATCATCAGATCAAAACAATATTTCTATGGGACCAACTCGGGAGTATAATCTTTAAAAAAAAAACAAAACAATTCAAAATCGTTCCACAATTGACCGAGATATCGGTGACCATAAGTATTAAAACGACAATTCTGCTATGATTTTTCGAAGAGTTTCGTTGTATATCTTCAAAGTTCATCATCAGATCAAACGATATTTTTATGGGACCAATTTGGAAGTTTTTAATCAAAACAAAATTTTTCGGAATCGGTCCAAATTGACCGAGATATCGGTAAACAAAAATAAAAAAAATACATACAGCCGAACATAGAACCTCCTCCTTTTCGAAGTCGGTTAAAATTAAAAATAAAGTAACTACTTTTTTTTAAACTCGAATTAATTTACGCATGTACGAAATTAATTTCTTTAAGTAAACGTCAGCTGGGCGACTTCAATGACCTGTATTTAGTTAGTACGCAACCACCGACAACTACCTACAAGGTCATTGACTCGTTTACTTAAAGAAATTAATTTCATACATGCCTATATTAATTCGAGTTTTAGAAAAAAAGTACTTTATTTTTTTATGTTATCTTTACAAATCGATAGTGTTTCATGTACCGGATTGACCTTCCAAGGGATTAAAACGATCAAAATTTAACGGTGTATGCAAAAATGAATCCCAAATTCCCTTGGTCACGCCATAACTTGAGAACGACTTTACAGGTTTCATTTTTTTTTTTTAAGTTTTGCTATCGTTTGTGGGTTCTACGGAAAGAAAAAATTAAAAAAAAAAATGGAAAATTTCAGATAACTTACTTTGACAATTCATAGTTCAGCTTCAGATACTAGTTTGAGATAAAAAATAATATTTGAGCAAGTTCGTTTTGAAATTTTAAGGTGAAATTAGGATAAGGCCCGGTATCGACCAAAGCGGAAAGGAGAGGAGACGAGAGGAGATGTGTTTGGAATAAACAAATCCGATTTCGTTATTTCCACTTTTCTTCTCCGATTGGCTTTGGTGGAAATGGATCAAGCGGAGAGGAGAGGAGATGTCTCATTTTTCTATAGAATATTGTGCGGCAAGCGAGCAAGCTGTGCGGCAGAGAGGACAAGTGTCTAGTCGGGCGACGCGACGGCCGGGCGGTGTACGCACTCGCGCACCCGATCCCTGCTGCCTTCTCCCCGCGGCTCTTCTCTTACAGCTCTCATCTCTTCTCCGCTTTTGTGTTAGTAACCTGCTAGCTTTGCAACACATGTCCTCTCGTGTTCTCTCCTCTCCGCTTTGGTGGAAATCGGGCCTAACAGGGGCCTTACCCATGACCTGTTAAAATGACAAGCGTGCGAGCGAGTAAGAGGAACTGAGCTTATATAGCTCCATCCCTTCAACCGTTCAGTTTAAGTCATCAAAAGGATTGCGTTAACAGCTCGTGGTACGGCCTCTGGTTTCATAACCTACTTTTTGAATGGGCGCGCCACAATTGAGGCGATAAGTCCCAACTTTGAGGCGTGGCTGGAGAGACCTCATGGCGTTCTCAACTACCGCACGACGATTTACCGAACACGGCAAGTTCGGTAAGTTTCTGTTCCGGATTCGTGCGGAGGAGTCGCCCGGGTGTCACCACTGTACGGAACACCCGGAGGACACGGTAGAGCACTCTGTAGAGGTGTGCCCCGCCTGGGCCACCGTGTCCTCGTGGGGGCGATCGGCGGCAGTGATCTCTCTCGCCGGGCTTTGGTTCAGGCCATGGTCCGGAGTGAGGAGGAATGGCAGGCGGTCGCCTCCTTCTGCGAAACAGTAATGCTAGCAAAGGAGGAGGCCGACCGCATCAGGCAAAGGCAACGGGGTGCACGCTCCAGCCGCTGGCAGGATTCCAATCCCGATTTCCGGCCACCGTAGGCGCGGGCTTGCGGACGGTAGCAATGGGTAGCTCGCTGTCCGATCGCCCGTTAACCGACCGGACCGAGCTCAAGTCGTCGACGGCGCGTACTGTTCCCGCGCGCCTCAAGGAGCTGTCAGCAAACCGTAGAGGCCCAGCCTGCTAGCTGCAGGTAGGCTGGGGTCATGGGTCAGCTTCTGAAAGGAAGGCTCGGCCCCGGCACGATAGGCAACGAAGGAACGCGGTAGGTTTTTAGTCAGTAAAAGTCTGACACTATTTCCCGCTCCGCCCAAGGGCGAGATCTGTCATTGACTTTACCTATTATAAAAAAAAAACCTAAGTACTTTTTGAAAATACATTTTCCTAAGACCTGTAGAAAATTGTATTTACACTAAATAGAAAAAACTACTAGCTACTCTAAATAAGTGATAGCTATGCAATATGTATCGCTGTAGTACTCGTCGGATAAGCATTTTGCAGTTTTGCTATTGGCATTGACTTCATCGAGTGCTCTACTGAAACTTTTCAGTGAGACTACACGTTATCAATAGTACTATTAGGTACTTATTCTGTGTCAAGAGACACACTTTAATTAATCTAAGTAGTTCTTCAAGAAGTCGGTAGATACTTGAACATATTGTTGTACGAGTTAAATAACGAGTTTAAGAGAATTTAAATTAGTTATAAAGTACCTATTTTTGTTGGTATGAGATGGAACATCATCAAATAACTTCTCCCGCTCTGGATGGGGCGAGAGGGCGTGGCAGACTTTTACTGAGTAAGGCCCACCATTCGCAGAAATACGCAAATTTCAAATTGCTTTGTAGATATATAATAGCTATATATGTGTACTCCATGATTGCGGCGGTAAGTCCGCTCTTTGAGGAGTGGCTGGAGAGGCACCACGGCGTCCTCACCTTCCGCATGTCACACAATCCTCACCGCACATGATAAGTTCGGGAGGTTCCTATTCCGGATTCAAGCGGAAGAAACGTGCATGGCCCGTCCGTCCGGACCCAGCTTGGGCTAAGCACCGCCGACACCATGTCCAGAGGCGATCGGCACCCTTTAACGCCGGGTCTAAATTCAGGACATGGTCTGGAGCAAGAGGGTAAGGGACGTGGGTACATCCTTCTGCGAAGCAGTAATGCTATCGAAGCAAGCAGCCGCAAGAGCAAGGCAACCATCCTCACGCCCTAGTCGCTGTGACGGGAGACGCTCTGTGCGTCGAGTAACGAGGAGAGATTTCCGACTATTGTAGGCACGGGCTTGCAGACGACGAGCAAAGGGTAGCTCGCCGTCCACTCGTTCTATAAGGACAGAGCTGGGGCTCTGTCCTTAGTGGATAGTGTATAGTCGTCCATAGTGGATAGTGTTCCACGTGCGCCTCAAATACGCAATGTCAGCCAACAGTAGGGGGCCAGCAGGACCGAAGAGATACTCGTGGTCCTAGAACACAAAAGGCAACTTTCCTTCGTTTTAGACAGTAAGTCTGACATACCCTGCAGCTCTCCACCCTAGGATCATTAGATGATTTTCGCGTCAAAAAAAGGTACCTATATAACAGGTAGTTAGATAAATAGATAGGTACCTAATTACCTAGAAATACATAAATATTAAACTATAATTTTAGGTAAGTAAAAATATATGACACGCCTTTCTTTTATTTTATGGAGCATCCACATGGTACTGACGGTAGGTACTGAATTAATTACAGTATTGTCTCTGCTATTTAGCAGGGCAAACAAATGTTAACATCTGTTGGTGTATTATAAAATGGAGGGCATAAAGGTCATGTTAGAAAGTCGTCTAGTTTTACTTAGTGCTATTTTTAATTAGACGCAGCATGGCGTACCTATGTATATGCGCGTATGTTCAAAATTGTGGTACGTGTCTGTGTATGTAAGTAAATACATATCTACCTCATGGGTTTTGGCAAAACATCGTCCTTGAGCATATTATCTGCATCCGTATAGTAACAAACATGTTCTTAACAGATGGTACGCATTCCTGAAAATGTATAACTAATAGGATCAGAATCAGAATAGTTTATTTCAAATAGACCAATTACAGGCACTTTTGAATTGTCAAAATGTCGGTCAGTCCATAAAAAAAGTGAAGCTAAATTGCACGTTCCAAAGCATAGATCTCTATGGAGAAGAACGTGCAAGAAACTCCATGGACACTCTTTTTAAATCATTTTATGAGTTACATAAATCTTGGTTACATTTTTCTTGTCGCTTCTATTATGTAAGCCCAATAACACGTGCCACCATCAGCGAGACATTTGAGTGAGCATGACCAAAGAGTATAATAATTATATAGGGGAGGAGCTTGACAAACTCTCAACTGCCATGCTTTTAATGTTAAACAATTTGTAACCTAATAGAATAAAAATGCTCCATGGTACTTCACATTCATAAATTAGAAAAAAAAGTGCTTCTACATTATACAATCTTATTGTTTCCAATTACAAAAAGTAATAAGTAATTGATCACAAACTAAAATAAACAAATAAAATAAAATAAAAATAGTATAAAAAAAACACATTTCGAAAACAACAATACAAAAAGGGTCCCCTGCATTTCTTCCAAACTAATTTGTAGGCAAGTGTGTAATCTTCCAAGTTATAATATACTTGTCTACATAGCGTGCGTTTAATGCATGTTTTAAATTTTGACTCATTTAGATTTTGAATTCCAAGTGGGATTTTATTATAAAATTTTACACAGTACTCCATAAAATAACTAAAAGCTAAATTAATTTCGTACATGCGTATATTAATTCGAGTTTTAGAAAAAAAAGTACTTTTTTTTTTTAATTTTAACTTTACTAATCGATAGTGTGAGTAACGATCAAAATTTAACGATTTATTTCGATTTCGTTTCGCAATGTCACATCACTGGCCATTTAAATGTACTGTATAAAATATAACAAATATTGCAATTTTATTGAAACAAACTTTATTTAAAAACTGGTCAAGTGCGAGTTAGACTCGCGCACGAAGGGTTCTGTACCGTCCGTAGCAAAAAACGGCTAAAAAACCACGTTTGTTGTATTGGAGCCCCACTTTTATTCTGTTTTTAGTATTTTTTGTTATAGCGGCAACAGAAATACCACTTCAACTGTGAAAATTTCAATTGTCTAGCTATCACGGTTCATGAAATATAGCCCGATTGCAGACGGACAGACAGACAAACGGACGGACCGCGGAGTCTTGGTAATAGGGTCCCGTTTTACCCTTTGGGTACGGATCCCTAAAAAGGCTAAAACATACCAAATAATACTTATTACTTATTTTCAATTAAATTTTATGATTCAACTTTAGCACAAATTGACCTTTCAGGCACAAAGGCTTGTTCTAATTTCATGGTGGGATAATTCTGGCGTCCTCGAAGGTTTTTTGAATGACGAAATCGTAGTTCAATTACTGGCTTTAGAGAAAACATAATCAAAGCATAGAGAAATACCTAAAAGCTAATCAAACAAGACCGAAGTAGTATTTTGTCCAGAGTCTTCCAAGTCTACTGAGGACACTACTGCAGATTGTGTGACGCTTGAAAAGCTTATGTGAACTTCTTCTTTAGTTTATAACCTGCCAACGACTGTGTCATAACAATACTTATTCATTTTAAATCAAAATTATACTTTCCATATCATTTTATGATGTAGGTACTACAGGATAATGTAAATTATGTTTATGGTAATATTAGAATAATTAGTTATTAACTAATAATTTTTGTAAAATAATTCCTCATTTAGGTCTAACGCAATTCAAGTTTTAAATAATATTATGTATTTTTTTTCTGCTAATTTCATACCATAATAAAATTACCTATACATCATTCTCAAATATTTTTTTAGAAAAAAATATTGTAATCGTGAGCTGATGCACACCATATTTGTACACCTCCGGGGATAACATGGCGCTCTGTTAATTAAATATAAGATCTTTATTTTATACCAGTGTTAAAAAATAAAAGTGATTTGATTTGATATGCCTTTACATAACATGGCACTGCTGAGGCTCAGCCCTCTTCGCTAGGAGAGGGAATGGGCTGTAATCCTCCACGTGGCTCCAACGCGGGTTAGTGTCTTCAATATTTTGCTCGAGGATGGTTTTGAGAGTAGTGGTGATATCAAATTATACAAACTAATGCACCTCCCTGTGTTAGAACCCACGTATAAATCGTAAGTCGAGGACGTTACGACTGGGCCACTACTACTTTATTCTAAAATGCACAGATAGTTAATAGGTAAGTACATAAAACAACAATCGTTGTTTATCTATCACCGTTAACAATATTTGCAGAAAAACAATAGTTCCCTTACATTCACTGATTAATGAGGTAAATAAATACTTGCGTTTAATAATATACTCTCATATTATTTATTACCCACAATATTTCATCGTTATATCTGTAGATACGGACCATGTTTTTTTCAAACATTACAAAAACCATTTCCTTATTTTATGTACGTTGGCCTACAGCTGGCCAACCTACGTAAAACATGGATATGTTTTAAACTGTAGGTAAATTCTCATCAAATCATGTAATTAGAAAATGAATGTAATATGTCAATAAATTTTTAGAATGATTATAAATTATGAAGCGTCAATGATAATTTAATTGTAGTTAAATAAAAAATAAATAAACTGGACTAATATCTAGAGTGGTTGGCAATTGACATTATCGGTAATAACTTGTTTTTTCTCATTAAAAAATATTAGAAAGTAATAAATCTAATGCTATATTTCTTTCCGAATTTATTATGGAAACGTTTAGAAAAATCTTTGTTGAAAAATACTTACATAAGTGACCTGCACCCTGCCCGTTAAGTTTACCTATGTATTGTCAGCTAAGTTGTTGTGCCTGACTTGTAAACCGCATCTTATCGCATTAAATAATATTCACATAACTAATATCTATGATTAACTAATATGACTATAATATGTGCCTTCTGTAATGTTAATACGTAAATATTTAAACAGTCGAACATATCGTGAAAATAAATGATTTAATTTATACGACATCCCCCGTGAGAATCAGTCGTAGGAACATCTTTTATTTACACAATAAGATAGTGAATTGCATGGAATAAACAGATTCCGTCAAATAAATATACAAGCACTTATAATAAAACATTGTACATGACTTACCTATATGAAAAACAGTTGTTCAGTTCTCTGATAAACTGTTATCGCGGTGCACTGATCGACCGCTTTCATCAAAAGCGTTGATTTTTTTTGTAAATCCAGTGAGTGTTTGCACTAAAACTATGGCACAGTTTTCTTTCAAGCGAGTTAACAGGATGGTTGTAAGGTTTACGCGTCGATATTTTGTTCAGGACGAGAGGCGCGCGCGGTACGGTTGCTAGCGGGTTATTGGCAGCGGCGGTACGGGGCTGCGTGCGCAGCTCGCGTCACGCCGCTTGCCGCATATCCACTCCGCATTGACAGGCAAACACGCTGCACACACCCATCGTCCAGGTGGACGGTGATTTTTGGCGTCTTTGACGACACAGGTATACCGCAAGGTGAATGTGTACGCAATGGAAACATGATTCAGTGAAAGAACAATTGGATTTGCTCAAAACCTATCCGTATTACTGAACTTCTGTAGCTTATAAACCAGGCTGCCAAACGCGCCAACACATCGGCATAATTCATGAAGAATTTTGCAGTGAAAATGTCGATAAAAAACTGAAAATGTTTTAAAACTTTACAGCCGGTACATTATCACCGTTGTGGATTGATCCGATTTGGATGGCGACGGTTATAAATGTGCGAACATTACACTGAAATATTTACAAGCCTAATAGAAATAGAAATATTTACCTATCGACCTGCTTTGCTATCAAGACACCATGGCTCATAAAATAGTGAGGGGATCCAGAAATAGACTGCCGTGCACTCCTATCGATTGCTCATGATAGCCCCTATGTTATTAGCCCTAGTCTCACTATCACTACATACTTGGCCAAGCTACGAGTAGCTTAAAATGTGTTTTATACCATATTAAAACGACTCTATTCTTATCTAGTTGAATTTCACACATTCAATTGATTTTTTTTTAAATATTTTAGTTACTTGTATTTATATGTGGTATCAATGATATGGAATTATATGGTCTTGTTTAATGGGAGAAATAAATTTAAATTACATTTTTAAAGAAGCTAACAACAGGGTTCAATTAAGCTACCGGTGGTGACGGAGGTTATGGCTGTTTATAGAAGAACCTCCTAACAACGCGAACTGTGACCAAAAGTAGATACCGCTTTCTGATTCAAGCCCTTAATCCAGTCGTCGAAGGAGGAGAGCTTCCTAAGGTTGGTCGACGGTCACGGCTCTAAGCCATTGATTGACACGGCTATCGGTACAATGATCTCTAAATCCACATCGACACGCTTACGAGCCAAGTCACAGAATAAGCAATAGAACAAATTAGCCAAGTCAAGGAAAATCAGCTAGAAAATATACACCTTTTTAGTGGTGGGAAATCATGAAATAACTCTTCCCGCTCTGGGTGACATTAAGTGCTTCTGATATACACAAATATAAGTAGGTTTTGACACAAATATAGGTAGGTCTCTTGGAGAGAGGTTTATAGAATCTGAGAGTTTAGTTCCCACGGATTCCATTATCTCTATTCGCTTTACATGCAATGTTTTTTTACCCGACTGCGCCAGAAGGAGGGTTATGTTTTTCGAGAGTATGTATGTATGTATAATTTTTTTTTTTTTTATTCTTTATTTATTTTGGGACATTTGTATGTATAATTGTTTGGCACGCTCTGCAGCCTGAACGGCTCGATGGATTTTAGCTTGAGAGGTGTCGTTAGATTCGTATTTACTGTGAGAGTGACACTGGGTATATCAAAATAAAAAAAAAACAAAATGGCGGATTTTTAGCGTCAAATTCAAATGTTTGGCACGCTCTGCGACCTGAACGGCTCGATGGATTTTAGTTTGAGAGGTGTCTTTAGATTCGTAATTACTTTGAAAGTGATATCGTAATAAAATAAAACTAAAAAAATAAAAAATAAAAAACGGTAATTTAAAAAACTAAAAAACCCGACTGCTTTTCTGAGCATTCATGAAAAAGCCCTAAAACAAGAAAGTCGTTGTACCCGATTGCACTTATCTATATAATATTTTAAATACTGGCAGTCGGGACCCATTCTAGAAAGTCAGCCGTCTAGTTAATAGATTGGAGTCATCTGCAATGTAATATAGGTATGTGCTCTCAATTCTAGAATGGGTCCCGACTGCCAGTATTTAAAATATTATATAGATAAGTGCATTCGGGTACAACGAATTTCTTGTTTTAGGGCTTTTTCATGAATGCTCAGAAAAGCAGTCGGGTTTTTGAGTTTTTTAATTCTGATTATGTTGTTGCGTTCCTACCACTCAATTTTCTTTAGCCACCTTGCTAAAGGTAAATTTAATTAGTTTCGTGTTACTGGAAAAATTAATTTGCTAAAAGCGTAGATTGTTCAGGCACACAAATCAAATTGAGCACGTTCTAAATTTTCCGCGATAGGCCTACTGCCTAGCTAGGTACAATACTACACACACCGGCAATAAATATGGCCTAAGCCCTGAATGTTAACTTGTCTTTTTAAAGAACTATCCAAACGCTTGTTGACTCATCGCGTAACCCAAGGGTTTTCTCCTACCTCGGTCAGTGTTTAAGCATTGCCATACAACGTGGCAATGCCGCCAGCCTTTTGGGCACACTTACAGTCGGCAGCGATGCAGAGTTTTTTGACGCTTTTTTTAGTTAGGAGTAGCCTTTAGGGCTTGTCCAGAAAGGGCGAATCACGCGCGAGTCGAGGGTCTGGCGTTATGCACGCGATTTACGCGCGTATTTTGAATTCGCGCGATGCTTGTGGACGCGATGTATTCGTGCCTAGTATCTCAATAGCGCGCGAATGAATTCGCGCGAAACGTTTCGCGACGAATTCGCTTCTTCTGGACAAGGTCTTAGTGTATGTATATATGTTACAGTCAAAACTCATAACCAGTCAAAACCACTTTTGACTGCAAACATTAGGCAAAAGTACTTTTGAAACATTTTTGACTGATTTTCGGTCAAAAGTGGTTTCAACTAAGGACGTTGGCGTTGGTCAAAAGTACTTTTAACTGCAAAATATTAGTGTTTGTGAACAAATTGTTATGAACGTTTTTAACCCCCGACGGTAAAGAGGGGTGTTATAAGTTTGACCTGTCTGTTTGTCTGTGACCGATTTTGATGCGGTTTTTTTTTTTGTTTGAAAGCTGGTTTATCGAGATGGTTCTTGGTTACAATTTATGAAGATTTTTTAAGGTGTTTAAGTTCACCAGCTCGTTTGTTAACTGCGGTAGGGTTTTTAAACACTTAATGGGTATTTACTTTAATTTAAAAATATGTGTGACCTAATATTTGAAATACCGGTGTACAATCTGATGCCATTGAGCTGGTCTGATAATGGAGCTCGAAGGTCGACGACCCTGGATTGCTTATTAACATAGTAAACCCATCAAGTTTGGGCTCATTACATTTGTCTTGATAAGTTCTATACATTTCTCATGATGACAAGGACCTGATGCTAGAACTGGGAGCTGGCTGGATTTGTCATTGGATGATTTTACCTAGCATAAAAAAAACCTTAATGAATTTAATGGGAGTGTAAAATGATAAGGATGGGCGGTTTGTGAATGATCTAATTTCTGAAATTTACTTATGTAGGAGGTTATGCAAAAGCTAATTTAATAAAAATTCTTCACAAACGTAAATGAATTGTTATTGATTGTATAGAATTGTTTTATTTTGCACGGTGGTTTTTTGTTTCAAGCCTTTGGGACCAAGGGATTGTTGTTTGAAAGAGTAGTTAAGTAGTTCTGGAACACAAAAGGCAACTGAAGTACAGGGTAGGTTTAAGTGACTAAAAGTCCGAGACTATATCTGGAAGTTATTTGATGATTACCAACCTAAAAATAAGGCCAAATTTATTTCCGGTGAGCGTATGTCTTAATCTGTGTAGTCAGCAATCAATCAATCACCTACCTACCTACTTTACGTTGTTTGAACTTACCTAGATAAAAGAACGACTTTTGAAAATGAACGAATAAATGTGAAAACTGAGCGTCGTGATTGCGTTAGTCTTGGATTCGATTCCTATTAACACCGCAAAGAGAATGGAATAGGTAAACCTACGTAAATATACTTAGTTCGCTCAGAGCAAATAACTGTCACAAATGTCTCGTAATTTACAGATGACTTAATCCCAGCTAGCAGTTCCAATATCTGCTACTTAGTTAAATTCTTTGATGAAACACTGAAACATGTGCACGGGATGTTCCGCATTCATCAAAACGTCTTTGCTATTGCACAACATGCGTCGCTGGACTAATGTCGTAATATTGTTCTATTGGCTGCATTTATTTTTAACGGAATACAAGGGGCCGCTCTACCTAATACTGTCACTCATTCAGACGGCCACCACTAGTCCAAATGCATTTTATTAGAAATCCGAAATAGGTGTTTTTATTATTTTAATTTGATTAAGTACCAACAAGTTAAAAAATGTGATATAGTTTCTCCATCGAACCACAATATAGTACTGTAATATAACTAGGGTTGCCAACATTTCTTTAACGAAATATAGTTTTTTTCAAACTAAGTTACAAAATATATAGTAAGTACACTTAAAAAAAATATAGTATTAGACGGAAAAAGCGATTTTTAAAATATATATTTGTTTGCACTTCTAGCAATTGTTTAACTATTTATAATCTAAAATAAAAGTTTCATACTTTATCACAATCAATTTATAAATTAATATAAATAAAAAAATCTATATTTTTGTTACAAGTTTATATTTTTATGTTTTTTTTTGGTTTTTCTTTTTTGCGACACACTTTCGCTATATATTAGTTATAGAGAATAGTAGCCTATTTTCTATAACTAATTTAGGTAGGTACCTTCTTATAGAAAATAACAATTTTTAATTGAAAATAATCACTAAAATCAAAGAACATAAACATAGCAGACCAATTACCAAACATTCGTATGACATAGACAGTGGCGTAGCTAGGTGACCAAGGGCCCTGGGGCAAAAACCAACTTGGGGCCCCTAAACTGTTTAGGCTTTATTAATATACTATAATTATATTATACATATTTTAAAAATGCAAAGCAACTTTATCTTTAAAAATATCTAACTTATAAGAACATTGATCATTCACATGCCCACACAACGATCAACGACAGACATCGTCGTCGTTAATATTATAGGCGACAGTATCTTTCACTGCTTAATTACCAAATCTTCTTGAGTAGACTTTTCAACCAACTGCAGTGGTCACAATATTATCTGATTCACTAAAACTTTCAATATAATTTTTCACTCATTCAATATGCGGTTTGTTAATCAGACTTTGAGGGCCCCCCGAGCTTGCGGGCCCCGGGGCACTGCCCCGCCTAGCCCCTTACGCCCGTTTCCAATAATCAACCGAAGTTCATAGATAGATAGCTATCCCCGATAAGCGGTAAGATTCTATCTATCCATAGTCTGCGTTTCACAATCAAAGATAAGTGCTATCTATCTTCAACCAACGATAGATAGCTTTTTCCCTCTCATCTGTCTAAGCCGTACCAAACGTTTCGTTCTATGCTAACCATTAAAAAAAATCACGCTCAAAATGAAATAATGTTAATTTGTTTAACATTGATAAACGAATTAAATTTGTTAACAGTATAATTTAATTAAAAAAAAAGAATAATTAAAGCATTTTGTCGGTTTTTTCGCTTTAATTATTGTGCTTTTAGTAAAACTGATACCTAAAACGAAACGTTTTGCCACGGACAGACAATCGGTATTGTTTGTGTAGTGTTAGTGTTTTTTCTTGTAGTGATGTAAAAAAGGGAATAGAATTAAACTTGGGTTTCTTTGCATGTCAAATTCAGTATAATTGTTGTATTCATGTAGAAAAGGAAATAGAATTAAACTTGGGTTTCTTTATATGTTAAATTAAGTGTAGTTGCACTATCATTACTGTCATCACTACTAAAATATTCCATTATTACAATAAAACAAACACTTCTACAACGCAACAAATAATAATTTTCAAACTTTTATCCCCGTTACCGGTCGACAATGACGGATAGCCAGATGTCGTTACTGGAGTTAGCTCCGCCTACCGGAGAGTAACTTCAAACTTTTATTGAAATGCAAGTAAGAACGAATTGTATGAGCGGTCCTATCTCTAGTAGACTATCCAACCTCCCGACGATAGATTGATAACTTTGGTTGGAAATGCTATCCGTCGGTAGGATATAGGAAAGCAAGTAAGGACAAAAGGATAGATTTGTTTATCTTTAGTAGCAACAACTGTAGATAGATAGCTTATTGAAAACGGGCTTAGTAGCTACGCCACTGGACATAGACAAGTTCAAAACGCAGTAAGATAAATAAGTTAGGTTACACGCTGCCGCATCAGTCAAATGTTGAAAATATAGTATTTTTGCGTACTATATATTTTTCTAATAGTACGTACTATATATATATAGTACGCAGACCCAAAATATAGTACAATACTGTATAATTATTATAGTTTTTTTTTTTTTTTTTTTTTTGGGTAGGTAAAATCATCCAATGACGAATCCCGCCCTTGGGTGGGGCGGGAAACAGTGTCAGACTTTTACTGACTAAAAACCTACCTTTCCATTCCTTGCCTTTATCCTGGGGCCTTTGGTGACAGTCTCACATAACCTTTGGCCCCAGTAGGCTTCGGCCCTGCTGGACCCCTACAGTTTGCTGACAACTCCTTGAGGCGCGCGGGAACGGTGCGCGCCGTAGACGACCTGAGCTCGGACCGCTCTGATACCGGACGGACGGACAGCGAGCTACCCATTGCCCACCGTCCGCGAGCCCGCGCCTACGGTGGCCGGAAATTGGGATCGGAAACCCGGCGGCGGCGGCGGCGTGTCCGCCTTTGCCTAAGGCGAAGCAGTAATGCTAGTAAAGGAGGAGGCCGACCCTCCTCCTTTACTAGCATTACTGCTTCGCAGAAGGAGGCGACCGCCTGCCACTCCTCCTCGCTCCGGAGCATGGCTTGAACCAAGCCCCGGCGCGAGAGATCGCCGCCGATCGCCCCCACGAGGACACGGCGCTGCTCTTCCCAAGCGGGGCACACCTCGACTGTGTGCTCCACCGTGTCCACCGGGCGGTCCGCACAGTGGCGACACCCGGGCGTCGTCTCCGCACGAATCTTGTACAGGTACGGACCGAACTTGCCGTGTTCGGTCAGCACCTGCGCCAAACGGAAGGTGACGACGCCGTGGGGCCTTTCCAGCCACGCCTCAAAGAGGGGCCTTACCGCCTCGATCGTGGCGTGCCCAGCACGAGGTTGCGACAATCGCTCTCGCCATTTCACCATGAGATCCCGCCGGAGCTCTGTCCGCCATGCCGCGACTTGTCGCGGCAGTGTATATTATAGTACGGTTGGCAACCCTAAATATAACATATAGCTGTGTTTGGGTTTATTAGAGTTGCCATGAAATGCATTCTGGCCATAAGGCATAATCAAACTATGTAGTGGGAAGGTAGGCACGAGAACTCCGTAATAAAACAACGTATTGTAGCCGTGGTTGGGCTTATAAAAACTGTCTTGAGTTGAGAGGCATTCTAGCTAACGATACGCTCGAACTGATCGGACGGAAATATATAACAATATATATTTATGTACCTAAAAGTCGTGTTTCGGATTAGGTTCTGAAGTTGTCATGAGATGCATCTTACTTTAAATAGTTATACGTATTCTCTAGATACCTAAAATTATTAAACACACTTTAGTCAAGCCTGTAACTTGTATTACCTACATAATTCTACACAACGCTTGTTTGCTTATCGCTTCAATATGTTGATAAAAACAGTTTTCAATAAATCTTTTACATTGATCCTTGAATTACTCAGCAACTGATAAAACTCATGGCCAACGGTGTCTACCAAGTAGTCTACTTAGAAATACCTACTTATTAAGTGTGTGTTATGCATGGGAATTTTTTGAAAGATATACCGAGGTGCTGGAACACAACCAATGGCTTCAGTAGGCTTGGGCCTTACTGGGCCTCTTCGGTTTTGCTGACAACCCTTTGCGGAACCCGTAGAACCCTCGTGGACTCGGGCTCGGTCTGGATGGTTACCGGTTGTCCGGAAGTCGAGCTAAGTACCCATGGTCGTCGACAAGCACACGCCTTTTCTTTTGCCACTCTACCTCGCTTCGGACTATGGCTTGTACCAAGGCCCGGCGCGGGAAATCAGTGCCGCCAATCGCCCCCGATGATGCTCTGCCCAAGCGTGGCACACCTCTATCGTGTGCAAGCTACACCGTGTCTTCCTGGCCGTCCACACAGTGGGTGAGTGGTGATACCCGGGCGTAACTTCCGCATGAATCCGGTGTAGAAACCTCCCGAACTTACCATGTCCGGTGAGAACCTGCGTCATGCGGAAGGTGTGGATGAAGATACCGTGAGGTTTTTCCAGCCTCTCCTCAAAGAGCCGTACCGTTATAATACCGTCATAATTATGGCGTGCCCAGCAAGCACACGCCTACGGTGGCTGAGAATCGGGATCGGAATCCTGGCGGCTGGGGGGTGAAGAAGTTCGTTCCAACGCGAGTGCGGCTGCTTTCTTCTTTAGAATTACTGCTTCGCAGATGAAGGCGCCCAAACCGCGAATCGACCCTCCGCGGGATTAAAACACCAAAATTTAACGGTATATAGTTAGACTGTGATGATGATCATAGATGTGTGAGTTTGGAGTACAGGTTTTCTGATTTCGATGTTAGCGCGTAACGTTCCTTCCCTTATAACATATCAATGGTTATAAAATAATAAAACAAATATTTAAGGGGGCTCCCATACACCAAACGTGTATTTTTGTAGTTTTTGCTACGAATGGTGCGGAATTTTTCGTGATCAAGTTCGACTAGCACATGGCAGGTTTTTAATTTGCATTTTTTTTTTAGATTTTCCTATATATTTAACTAACAAGAGTTAATTCAAGTGGGTAGGTAGCAGCGTTGCCAGTCGTCCCGATTTTGGCGGGACGTCCCGATTTTAAATCAAAATTAAATGTCCCGCGCGGGACAGACTCAGTCCCGCTTTTTCGGGATAACTCGAGCGTGCCGAGGAAGCACGGCTGGGTGATACCGTCAATGTGAACTGACCACCAGCCGATGGAGTAAATCTGATTTTAAATACTTATCGTATTTTTATTAAAATTTATGTATGTACACGTAATTTAAATTTCAGGTAAAAAATATTTAAAAGCTTCTGATTATACACCTTTAAATTTTAGTCGTTTTAATCCCACGGAGGGTCGATTCGGTACACGAAATTCTATCGATTTGTAAAGAAAAATTTTTAAAAATTAAGTACTTTTAAACGAGTCAATGACCTTGTAGGTAGTTGTCGATCCTTGCGTACTAACTAACTACAGTTCATTGGTCTCGCTCAGTTGACGTTAACTTAAAGAAATTAATTTCGTTCATGCGTAAAATAATTCGAGTTTAAAAAATGTACTTTATTTTTTAATTTTCTCTTTACAAATGGATAGTATTTCATGTACCAAATCGACCCTCCGCGGGATTAAAACGACCAAAATTTAACGATGTATACGTTTTTTTTATGATTAAAACGACCAAAATTTAACGGTGTATACGTTTTTTTATTATGTCCCGCTTTCGACGAAAGAATCCCGCGTTTTTTAATAAAAAAGTTTCAAAATCCCGACTTGGTAAAAAAAAATTCTGGCAACGCTGGTAGGTAGGTCCATACACAGCCAATACTTAGTTCTATATTTACTATACTCTTTGACCTAGTTTTTTTTTTGCTCAGTCAGCGTACCTGCCTTCAGTGCGTAGGTAACTAAACTGTTTGTGGTTATTAAGTCTAGGCAACGCGGGTGAACTCTAATCGTCCTTTACAAGGTACCTAGCAATCGGCCCGCATACCTACTTGTCGTGTACAAATAATTACGAGTACAAAGATAATATTTCAGTATTTCAGTGTCACTCAATAAGTGTTAAAGATACTTACCAAGATATTTATTTTTTAGATTTATTTGATTTTTCTTTATTCAAGTAAGAACCTAGTTTTACTGATGATGATGATTTGATGACCAAAGTACCAATTGAATCTATCACAGATAATGTTCATCAAAAATTAATTAGAGCTATGGGCTCGAGTGTGGCAAAGTTCTCGCTAGATGGCGCTAAACTCATAACTTAAACACACCAGTCAATGGTTAGAGACATGAACAGTCGGAATTATGTTGATTTTTAGGTATTCATTTGATTAAGTTCAATAAACTTAAAAAAAATGAGTTTAGCGCCATCTAGCGAGAACACGGCCACGTCCGTAAACATTAGGGCTTTAGATAAACACATTTTATTTCGAAATCATAGTAGAAAAGAACGGGATCTTTACCTATGCTCCGAACGAAGAAAGGAAGAACGCCGAGGCCGCGCGGTCAATACATGGAGAACCATGACGCAAACCAAACCATACTGCGTTTTGGAATAAGGCGGTATAAGTTTATGAATAAATTTATTCGTAATGGTGATCATAGTCGTTATTCTGCTATGAATGCGTGAAACGGACACCCAGGCCCTACATTCCTACGTCCAGTTTTGTTTATATCAGTTTATATCAACGATTATTTAAGATAGTGGGATTATCTGCCTTCCTTTCTTGATAATGACTATGATTTTTTTTTTTTTTTTTTTTTTTTTTATATTTTATAAACTAGCACTTGACTGCAATCCTACCTGATGGTAAGCAGTGATGCAATCGTCGATGGTAAAGCGCACTAGTTTATTAAGAGCCTATTCACTCTAGCCTTGAAGACGCCTAAATTATAATTGGCCGGGAAAACCGCAGCAGGCAAATTGATATAAATATTATATAAATATTTAAATAAAAATGTGTTATTAATTAAGACTTTTATTACTGTCCCCAAAATGCAAGAAATACAAAAAGATAAGCTTTTTACCACAATACCTAGACTTGAAATAAATAATTGTGACACTATTTTTGCCTCAAAATTACAAGGTGCTTGGTAAGATATTACCAAATTATTTACATCCTTTTCATTATATTGGTAATTTATATTTATATAAGCCTAAGCACTACTGAATACTTCATAAATGTTTGCACCTAGAAGTTTTAATTTGTCATTGAGAGTGAGTTGCTGAGTCAATAAATCTGGAATGTTTGTATTACCCTTACATGTGTTCTTTGTGATGAGTTCATTTATAACAGGCAACAGTTTGACAAAGTGTATCTCTACCTTATTAACATCTACAAAAGTGTCAGGAGTTGCTCCTAATTTCAAAGCACCATTTGTGATTACATGATCAACATTTAATTCCAAATGATTCTTGGTTGTTGGTGCTGATTTGTTTACAAATAAGTTTGCAACTTCATCTGTTACAGAAGAGAAGCTACGACTTACAGATGACATAGCAATAGACCTGACTTCATCACTTTCCAAAATGTCCATGGTCTCTTTGACTATGGTGTCAAACTTTGCTCCACTGACCTCTGCATGCCCTATTAAGTAGTGCACCATCTTTTTCACAGGGTCTCCCTCTGTGGTGTCAGTGCACAAAGCAGTTTGTATGGACCAGAATATTTGCTCCACCTCTTGCAGTGTCATCTTCTTCTTCAACGAAACAGGTTCAACAACTTTCTTCACAACAGTCTCTATCTGCTTCACCAAGTCTTCTACACCTCCGTCTACAAAGTGGTGACATAAAGACAAATACTTTGCCTGTAGGTCTCCATCTATCAAGGAGTCTTCCTCATGCACTGAATCTCTGTACAGATAACCACCAATAATGTTAAGTTGCACTCGTAGTATCACTTGTAATATACTTAGTGCATACACAAGGACACATATTCTTGTAAATATCATAATTTTCAACTGTTCCCATAATGCTAGTTTGTTTTCTGGATTTTCTTGCAATTTTTGAACTATTTCTTCTGTGTTTAAAACACCCAGAATACTTTCTGTCACAATTTTTGAAAGTGATAGAATAGTTTGGTTGCATGTTCGCTCTGTACTCTCAAAGTGTTGTTTTTTGCGAGTCATCTCAAAGAATCTTTTTGCCTCTTTCTCCTGCCATTCTCGCAATTTTCTTTGAGCATAGCTTGTCAATAGGTAAAGGCCACCAAAAACAGCACCCGTCACAATAAACTTCCTCTTGTGGCGGCGCACAAAGTCCTTAATGCCGTCTAACATGTTGCTTATTAAACTGTATACTTAATTTATTGGAATATAAGAGGAGCGTCGGCCCGGTATTTAGTTGTGTTCATAAGACGCTTGGTGATGAATGTTGTAGCATCAATGAACCTTTCCACACAGTTCATGATGCATACCTCGGTTTTGGAGTCCATACGGTTAGAAGGACTACCCATGCAAGTGTCCCAGCATGTGTCTGTTAGTCCGTGAACAAGAACCTGCAAGTAGAACACAATACGATTCATTAATTTTTAAATGCATATTAGTATTTCTACTTATTTTTGTACACATTTTAATACAATATGCAAGATTACAGTAATCCTCAAATTTAATACATTATCTACACAAATCATATTCTATGATAAAATCAGAGTTTTATCAATAGTTACTATCATTCTAAATTCAAGGTTTCTGAACCAGGAGATAACGATATTAAAGGCATAGAAAAGCTTTGCTTTCTTTTGACCTTCTCACGAAAGTATTAATAAATTAACGAAACAATAGAGCATAATAATTAAGTAAAACTGAGCAAGGCTCGGTCAAAGGTCGAAGATGGCCTGCCTGACTTTGGTAGCTGTGATAATGGCTACAAGCCTGGTGTTGAGGCCATATTCATTACCATTTGACAGACAGCTAATAACACAACAATGAATATTGAAACATTCACCTGGAAACGTTGCTAATAACACAACAATGAATATTGAAACATTCACCTGGAAACGTTGCTTTTGCGTTTCGGCGACGATGAATTTTTCTAACTGCGGATCTTTCTCCGATTGTGTTTCAACCATAATCAGTGGTTAGGATAGTGAAATAGTGGCACTTTAACACTTTTACACAAAAAGAAACTATTTTGTTTACTATTTTACATAAACAGCTTACTTAAAAAATAATGTTACAATGCAAGAGTATGGTTTATGAGAACAGAGAAAAAATAAATTGCATTTTTTTTATGAATAGAAAGAAACGTGAACATGAACAATAAATCACAGATAACATTGGATAAATATAGACAATTTTTTTTTTTTTTTAGTATTGCTAATTGCAATTTCTTTTTCTATCAGACTATTGAATTAGTCGAATATTGAAATGCCTTTCAATTAGTTTCATTTTCAATCAATGATATTCTAATAAATATCATTGGTTTCAACCAAAAATTGTGATTTAATTTTTTTATCTTAGTATAATCCAATTTTTACTATACTATGATTTTTTATTAGATGGACTAAAGTGACAGTTATAACAATGGTTGTTTGACAGTTGGGCATTGTACACTGCTGTCATTTTGGTTCGTCTAATTAAAAATCATGGTATAGATGAATTAATCTGCGATTGATCACGACGACCACAGTAAAATTATATATCAACAAACGAATGTGAATTCTCAATTTTCTATAATTTTTTTAGAATCTATCCACTTACTAAAGGACTTACTATAATAAATCGATGCACACTAGAAACAGTTTTCTGAAGAGTATAATAATTCCATGCATCTCGTAATATACGTCCATTAGCTCTACTGGAAGCACCATTTTATACCGCATTTAGGGCCTTTTCATGACTTCGGTCTTAGCAGTGAGCGGCGCGGACTCGACAAATCGCCATAGCGGCGCGCACTCGACCAATCGCCTACCGATACCACCCCGCTCGCCGCTAAGACCGAAGTCGTGAATAGGCCCTTACATATTCGTACTGGCCATTTCGCCATGCACTGATGCATGCACCACGTCTTTCGACGAAACATGAGTGCTATGTGTAATTGTGTACCATAGTCCAAATGCACGAGTGCCGAGTAGCTTGCTACATATCAGTAATCTGTGGTGCCGAGCACGCATTCGCAAAGAGAATATAAGCACTGCATTCGCTTTGCCACTCGCACGAATGCATGGATGTGGTAGAATATAACTTATGATTTTGACGTAAATTGATTCCTAGAGATTGTGATGAAAATTTTACTTCATTTTATGCTTCAAGCGTCTTGGCGGCTACGCTGTTGAATATTATTATTATTTTTGTATTGTACTAATATTGTCGGTTTGGATTGATATGACTGACTGTAATTAAAAGACAATCATTGCCATCAATCACCATCAATCAATGAATGACGGCGAATGATTTTCGAATGACGGTGAGTACTATAGTTCAAAGTTCATTCATGATACGTCATGATTGATGGCAATGATTGACGCTTGCATGACCGTGTAATGGGCGCCTTAAGAACTTTATAAAATTACATCCGTATTCCAGTGCAAAAATGAAAATATTTAATGTGAAAATGAATAAATTAAGATTTATTTAAAAGCCTTTGTATCCAGGTTAAGAAAACCTAAAAAAGCTGGCCTACTGTTTGTGATATCCGTCAGTGACACTGACATATAAATGACGTTTATAAATCTTTGACCAGTCTCTGTGACCGGTGTCCGTAGAGCTGGGATATCGAAAGTGGGCTATTTATCGATGAACGTTTCACCATTATTTTGCTATTTCACTATAAAAACCTAGTCAAAAAGAGGACAAGATTCGTGCTAAAAAAATACAATGTGAACTCAATTTAATTATGATCCACCATATATAAGGTACCCTTAAAACAGAATAAGTAATAGATAGTTACCAGAGCAACGGTACGCCTCGCGCCTCCTTGCGGAAGACGATACCATTAGTTAAGACAACCATCGATAGATAAACGTAGTGCTTATATTCTCTTTGTCGATAGAGTCGATGATATTTTAAAATGCCAGTCCTTCTCTAATCCCTAGATGAGTAGTAATTTTTGTTTTGTTGATTGATTTCATTCTTGGCATTTCTTGGATTTTAATTTCGCTGGAGTAACAGAAATTTTAAGTGTTCTTAATTATGGCTCAAATCAACCATTGGAAGATGTTAACAGACTGTGATTTGAGTGGATATACCCTCATCATACCAAGTGTGGCGGTTGGAAATGTTGGACAACTTGCTTGTGATTTAGTTATTTCTTCTTTACATATGAAAAAAATTGGATTGGTTTATAGTCCTGCACTTATACCTATATTGGGATACAATCCTTATAAAATTGGTTCCACCAGTTTATCTGGTTGCTGTGAACTTTATGAATGTGCTGAAAGAAAATTAATTATTCTACTTCTACGAGCACCACTAGTTTATAAGTATGGACAGAAATTCTTGACAGAAGTGGTGGAAAAGTTCAAAGATGAAAATATAAAGGATGTCATAATTTTAACAAGTAGTTTTGCTCATGAGAGGAAGCATATAATGACATCTCCATTCCGATATGTTGTAAATGAGCTAAGTCCTCACACAAGTACATTGAGAACCTTAGATTGGGTAGAACATGAGTCCAAAAGCGAGACTGTCAAAATTCTTGGTGGAGGTTTCGCATCTTTACTGTATGAAATCACCAAGGAAAAATCTGTCCCATGCTTAGTTCTATACAAGTTTGTCTCTGAAGGTGACAACATACCGGATGCATATGAAATGGTGCAATACTTAAACACTATTGTTCCGCTGTTCAACAACTCAGACATTTATTCACAACTTGTCCATCCAGTGTCATGGAACCTCATGTTTGGAGGACCACCACCAAGAGATATTTATTGACTTTGTATAAAAATATGTTGTAATAATACCTACAAACAATAAAATATATTGAGACATATTGATCAGGTTACTGTTTTTTTCTTGAATTACACTACCTATTGAATTATCATAATAAAATATAAAGAGGATAGTTTTAATTTTTTGTTTGTTTGTTACAATTTAACTGAAAAAGTCTGTGTTTCAAAAAGTCTTTCACTGTTAGAAAGCTATATTATATGTTAACATATACATTAGATTTTTTTTGAAATTAGAGTTCCCTTTAAAAAATTGTCATCATTTTCCATCAACCTTTTGAAATTTATCATCACTACTATTTTAGATTTATTCACTAGTATGATAATTGTCATGGTGAATGCTCTAGGGTAAATTCGTTTTTTTTTTTGCAATTTGCAGTTGGTATATGTAGTATGGGATATTATGGTAAAAAAAAATATTTTTCGATAATAATTTATACAATTTGGAGAAGAGGTAAAATATGCCAAGTTCTTATCCCCAAATTATTTATGATGATGATCTTATTGACTATCGTTGTGTAAATACCTACATACGTCATTTCCAAAAATATACATTTTGTTACCATACTCTCCAATACCACAGAATACTGATACTGAGGTGCAAATTGTAAAAAACCTTTAGAAAATTTGAATTTCTAAGTTTTTTCTTTTTCAGTTCTAGGCTTCCAACGGTTAAATACCAAAGATCTTGAATAAAAAAAAACAAAGTTGAAGATGTTGAAAGTGTTATTGTTTGATTTCAATAATTCGATTACATTTTATGATCACTTTTTTTTAAATACCCATAAAGAAGCAATAACCGCTTTTAAACAGAGTTTCAGGACTACAAAACTAGATGACGCTACAAATCTGCTCTGTAATTTTTTTTGCTGTAGTTTCAGTACCTTTAAAGTTATGTAGTGAGACCTCTCGTTTCAAAAATAGAGCGCTAATATAACTTTTAGAATGACTGAATTTTGACCTATATGTAGCTACAGGCTACTTTAGATCCGTATTCGACTTCGCGTCCGTTAAAACCAATATTTACGCGGACAAGGTCGCGAAAAATAGCTAGTACCTACCTAGGTATCTACATACTACCATCATCAACCATCATGTATTTTTCAAGCAAGTAGGTTTAGCTTGCGGGGACGATGACTGTGACGACGACAGTTGACTTCAAAGAGTACAGTAAAGTTTATTCTATTTAGGTTTAATATTTCGCAAACGGATCACTGAATCGGACGCGGATGGGAGATATTGCGCCTGTCCCCTTTTATGTATTTGCGATGAGGTGTTGATTGGTATTAGGAGTAAAAATTCAACTTGCAGTGTTAATGCGTATTTTCAAACATTGGTAGATACAAAATATAGTAAGGCTATTTAACTAATTGTAAAGTCAGGTATAAAGGATCGGACTAATGATAACAAATAATCTTGTTTCGCGACGGTTGACCGGGAAGAGAGCGAGAGACGCTAAGGGTAGCGCCCCACCTTCTCGGCTCGTGTTGCCACTGAACTAACTTAACAATATTGACTTAAATATTAACATGCAACACTAAATCTAAGGTGCGTTCACATATGCAATATGTGACGCCACAAATACGGAACCCTAAAAAAAAAATAAGCAATACGATTTAGGTTTCAAGCAGTGGCGTAACTATACCATCTGAGGCCCGTGGCAAAATCACTGGATGGGGCCCCAGGAAAGATTTTCTTGGGGCCCTATCCAGTGATTTTGCATGTTAGTGAATTTTGTCATTTTATTTGGACGAATCACTGAAGTACACCCCTAAAATATTCTTAATTGTTAATAAATCGGCAGGTTTTGTAATACAGTAGCGTATCTATAAGGTGTAAAGCTGACAAAATACCACGTGATATTGATCTTTTTATTGTGAATGCGTTTAATAAATCTTAATAATTTATTTAAATTGCTATTTTTTTCTCAAGGCCTCTTAGGCCGGGGGCCCCACCAGGCAAGGGGCCCGTGGCATTTTGCCAGCCTTGCCACCCTATAGTTACGCCACTGGTTTCAAGTCTATATGTATCTAATAATGTCTTTGCAAAATCGCGTATTTTGCAAAGACAGTTGGTTAGAAGCAATTATTCCTATGGGAAATTTCTTCTACTTAACATTCTACAAGGGGAGCTTGTTTTAATTAATTTGATCCCGACCACGATTACCTACCGGAAGCTAGATATAACTTACTAGTTTCTGCCAGTGGCTTCGTTCGCGTGGAAGTAAAAAAATATCCTAAGGAAATATACTGCAGATTCCACGTACAATGGTGCACCAAGCAGTGCCGTAGGTAACTAGGGCGCTACCAGCGGTGCCCAAGCACAGAATACGGTCTCAGAAGCAAAAATATATATCTACCTAGTCCTTTTTGTTAGTACTTTTTTCTAGGGTCGCAGTTATAGTTGCTTGCACCGGGTGGATGAAAGGCTAGATACGGCACTGCCACTAAGGACTAAGGGCTTGTTTACGGAGACGCGGCGAGTTGAGCAGTCCGTCGTACATTGCAATATGTTTTTGTTTGCGTGAAGGATGACGCGTTCTGGTGCTGCAATGTACGGCGAACGCCCAACGCGCCGCGTCTCAGTAAACACGGCCTAAGTACGGAAACTAGACCATAAAAACAAGACTCCCGAGATAATCCTGTATGCAATTCTAGAACATGGTCTATCTGAGTGCCTAATTCAATCTAAATCCGTTCAGCCGTTTGAACGTGAAGGAGTAACAAACGTACGTAGATACAAATTTTAGCGTTTTTAGGTATCAGAGTGATAAAAATTCAAAGCAGATTGCAGTAGATACCTCCACCCACAGTATGCAGATACTTCTGGACGCTCTAAACATATTAATGATGTAAGTAAAGAAGTTTGTTTTTTAAATAATTTTATAGAGTAGATAATAATTACTATTATGATACCTACTTTTTTTGCTGCTATCGAAATAATAATTATGATAGTTGAGAATCTAAATCACGCACACACGTCTTTGTCAGCTATTGACGCGGGTATTTTTTTTTAAGTTGTTATAAACTAGTGCGGCGCACTGGTTTATTAAGAACCTATTCACTCTAGCTTTGATGATGCCTAAATTTTAATACAACAGGAAGACCGCAGAAGGCAAATTGTTCCAGTCCTTCGATGTTACGCGGTAAACAACGAGACGAAACGCTTAGTCCGAACCGTAGAGGTTTCAACAACTTGGATGGACACTCACCGTATGTCAGGTGGTAGAAATGAGATGGCGGAATCAAGTTATGCAATTCCCGTGTACACTCTCCAAAATGCATTCTGTAAAATACCGAACGGCTGGTTACCCTACGACGATGTTCAAGGCTTTGTAGATTGGACTTAACTAAATTTGGATCACCAATTATTCTGTTCACTCGTCTTTTCAGTCCACATGTGGCTGCAGTACTTCACACAAGATCAGACCTGTGCTTTGTATAACATTAAAAAGCTGTCCCGGTGTGAAGTGACTTTGGCACGAACGCCGAGTTTCCTAGCCGCTACCTTGGTTTTGGCATCTAGGTTAATCAACGGCCCAAAATTAAGATCTGAGGACTACTTCCATGAGCTGTAGGCGGTCGGTGCACTCCAGGGGCATAGTCTGAAAAGCATAAGCCAAGGTGAACGGGCTCTTTTTGGCGGCGTTGAATCCTACCCCACCCGATTGGCTTCACTCCACTTGAAGAATGCCTGAAGTGCACGTTCTACCATAGATTCTCTGACCGGTTTAGCTCCTAGTCCGAGCAATCACTCTACAGCTGTGCTATCATCTGCATACCCAAAGTTACCGGGAAACCAATGAATAACCTCCAACTTCAAAAAAAACGCCGTATTATTATATACATAGCACAATTGCATCAATGCGGCCTATGCTGTCTTATATAAGTTAACAAAGTATACCTACAATTTTCCTAAGTTAGGCCTTTTGTGGTTATCGATGAAAATCGCAGAGTTAAATGTCTACATTTTCGGTAACTAAAACATTTTAAATACGGTAGCATTGTTCTTAAATTGTTTTATGTCTGTTTAAACAACAGTTCAGGAAAGTACCTACAATGTTTGCACCCCAAACTAAACAGCTTAACAAGAGCAATAAACCCATATTTGTAGGCTCCAAGTTTATAACTGCTATACATATAATAATGAAAGTAATTGCAGTAGGATATCACGTGGCCATTAAGCTTATGTTAGAACTTGGGTTGCCAGCGAATAATTGTGTGGAGGTTATATTACCTCCTGTAGGTGAGTATGGACTCCAGCAATAATCTATAACAAATTGCTCAAGTATATCAATTTTGCCTATTCTCTTGTACGTTACATCATCATCACCATCATCATCATCAGCCTTTTAATATTCCCACTGCTGGGACTCAGGCCTCCTCTCTAGGAGAGGGAATGGGCCGTAATCCACCACGCGGGCCCAGTGCGGATTGGTGGATGTCACATGTCTTCGAATTTTTGGTTCTAGGACATGCCGGTTTCCTCACGATGTTTTCCTTCATCGTTTTGAGAGCAGTGGTCATAAATTAAATTACACAAAGTAATGCGCCTGGCTGGGTTTGAACCCGCGACCTACAATTCGTAAGTCGGGGCCATTACCACTCGGCCACCACTGCTCACGTTACAGTAACTGCTAAATTAGAAAGAGATAGAAGTAATTTTATTCTTGTCAAATTAGATTACGTGTACCTGAATAGACTGAATTGAAGTTGATTTAAAAGTTGGGAATCGATTTACTTTCCGTCCTAATTACAGAGGGAAGTAGGTAACGGATGAAGGTTATTAACTTACTTGCTCAGTTCGCTATTTAATATGTGTTCGATTATTAAATAATGTTCATTTAATAAGTCTTCGTTTAATAGATAGGTAAGTGTTCATTTAATAAACGTTTGTTTATTAATATCAATTTATTAACAGCTTGGTAAGTACAAGAACTTGGGAAAGTACTGACTTGACAGTCTGCTCAAGCCGAACGGTTTGGTCCTCAGTGCTGGAGTCTTAGGTTTCCTGCTGAAAAATAAGTAGTTTATTAATTTAATACTGATACCGTGTGGTTAAATCGGTTCCTACTTATAATGGTTAATGATTATGACCTCTGCGTTCTTATTGTAGCAGAACCTATAGAGTTATAGGTACGAGTATCTGTATAGGTACCTAGTTATGTACCTATTCATACTTCTACTAAATACGCGAGTCGTGAACTATTAATTTGCAAACCAAATTGTATATACAAACAAAATACTACCTACAATTTGAACAGACTACATTAAATTTATGAACAAAGTCCAGATAGAAACTCGTCATAATTTCAGAGCGATTCATATTTACGTCGTCACACAGCAATACAATTTAACTTTACGTCCGTTGCCGGCACTTCCCGGCTTTAGCAATTATTGCCGGTCGTCGGTATTTTCACCCACTCTGACATTATGGCCAGCTAAATGACTTAATTGATATAGAAGCTGAAGCTCCGGAGGGTGTAGCCAACAGAGCCCACGTAATTATGGTAAAATGGAAAAAATAACGACATTTGCGTTCATTTGCGACGACTGTATTCTGAAATGGAAATCCTGTGAATTGCGTAACGTTATATTATATTTTCATTTCGGTAAAATATTCATTACAGCTGTCGATTACGCTGGCATATTTTATAGCGTTATACATAATCTAATAAATTCCCCAAGGTTAAAACTAAGTCGCCATTATTCTGAATACTAAAATTTCTATATTATTTTTCGACGAGTGCTAAAGGACAATCGCAGTCTACCAACATTTGAAGATAAGGTCTCCAAATTTGGCTCAAGAAGTGCCCCGAGGCAAAATGAAATAGAGGCTATTGTGTGAGGCAAACATTTTCTGCTTTCATGTTAAAACTTATCTGGAATTACCCACTTTTTCAACGCCCGCAGTAGACCAAAGCTTGGTGAGAGTGAACAATATAAATGTGTGAAAATAAAGTGTTTAAGAGAAGGGCCTGAGCCCTCGGCGGGCCACCCAGTGCGCGCTAAAGTGTTATAAATCGCCTGTTATCGCCGCCGAGCAATAACTACTTTATGGCGCTATAAAGACAACGCAACCTTATCTATCACAGAATAGACCAAGAGATTTTCCTTAGAAGATTGAAAAAAAAAAGGTTTCAACGTAAAACTCAACCATTTTGCTTCCACTTAATCTTCTCATTAGGATTTCGTAACACAGCTTTGGTACGTAAAGCGGTACTAATGGATTATGGGATGATTTAGACGAGGATTTAGTGGAGGCCCTCGCATTATAATATCTTAGGTAATCTAGACTTCGCTTTCATTTATTAAGATAGATTAGTCCATTAGGCGTTCGTAGGCAACTACGAAATAGCTACAACCCGTTTTTTTTGCTACGAAATGAAGCGATGCCGGCTAGGATTGCTACGAATATAATATTGAAGCCTACGAACGACTACGCAGCAACTGTGTTAATAAGTGTAGCGTGACACTTCACGTTCTATTTACCTCGAGCGGCTTGTCGCTTTATCCCGCCATAATCGAATTTTGCCCTTTGGAATTGGAAATTGTTTATGTATAACTATGGCTGTCGAATAAATAAAATGGGTCACGTCGTGGTAGCGAGACGGGAACGTGTTCCAAATAAAAGTCGAAGTTTTATATTTTGTTGATGAATGGCAATTTTAGTTTATAGTGGCAAATTATAAACACTTCAAAGTCAATACAAACCAAAATGTGCTCCATTTCACGCGGACGTTGTGCCGCTTTGGTATTGATGTCAATTGAATTGTATGAAAAGCGTCACGAGTTCACGACCAAAGTAAACGATAGTACAATCGAAGACAATAAGGAATCAGATGCGACTGTACCAAAATGCAGTAGGTACCTCGCATACCTATTTAAAAAATAAAAGTCTTTTTCTTTTGATTCAAAATATCAATTTAAAAACGAAAAATAAACATTTACACGAGCTCAGTAATATCAAGGGGAAAACAAATAAATTATATTTACCCGTTTATTAAATTCACGAAATATCCGGTGGGGCGAAATATTCACATTCCTAAAAGCTTTATTGTTAAAAAAAGGGTCGCTTGTTTTCGGAGTCCCAGTAAATCGGGTGAAGTCTTCATTTTTAAAACAAAGGGGTCGTCCCGGACGGAAAAACGTGCGCTTAGGTATCTCGCGGGACGAACTCGTCGAATCAATTAAACGTGATCGTGTTACGACTCTATGACTAGGGATGTAAGATGGTGCACCATCGGATCCGCACGTAGACGGATTCACAGGATACTTATTGGTTGTTTAATCAACAGCGATCGGGAAGTGAGGATACGATTTCAATCGAAACTTAGCAAGCGATATTAAGATAGTTGCAGCACGCATACATGCATCTTCGATATAATGACGTAACTTGTAGTACGTTTCTAACAATTACGTAACTTGTACGTTCCTAATCGTTATTAAAGGAAGGGAAAGTTCAGTTTCTAGTGACACTTGTGATGTTGGCTTACATAGTAGAGTTAGAGAACTAATCTGAGCATCACAGGCACACTTGAGCGACATACCTAGAGGCTCTGCGACTAATACTTACCGGTCTCTTTTCTGTTGATCTAAGTGACAAAGTTAGGCTTTTTAGAGTTCCGTACCTCGAAAGGCAAAGGTCCTATAAGGGTTCCGCCTTATAGGACCTTTGTCATCCATACGTCGGTCTGTCTGACAGACCCTTTATTTCGAGGACGCGCGTGGAAGTATCAAGTTGAAATTAAAACCATATACTCAAGTTTGTATCTAGTTCCTTGAAGCTGTGGAAAAATCAAACTTGTAAGTTAACGAAAAAAAAAGATATGGCTGTCTATGACGCAAAAAACGTATATTTCGACACCCTCAAGGGAACCAAAATTCGTAGGGTACTTCCCGTTCACATAGAAACCAGAAATTAGGCATGATACAAGGTACAGGGGCACAACTTTAGGATTAATTAGAAAATTGGGAGTAGTTACATCATAGAAAAAAAATATTTTATTCGAATCGGAAAAATCTTTGAGACTCGATTCGGGAATTGAACTATTTACATAAGTTAGTTTGTACGGAACCCTCAGTGTGCGAGTCCGACTCGCACTTAAGCAGTGCCGCATTAGCCACGTAGCAAGAGTAGCAAATGCTACGGGCCCCGCGCTTATGGGGGCCCCCTTCCGACGTACAAAAATAGGTCAGGTTACTTCTTGTATCATACGATATTTAATCAATTCCGGAATTTTCTTAAAATAAAACACTTTCGTTGTGCGTACAGCTAAGGAGTGGAATTCCCTGCCGGAGTCTGTGTTTTCAGATGGCTAAAAACCGGAAATCTTTAAGTCAAGAGTGAAGTTACTTCTAGGTAAGCGCGCTCCATCATCGACCACATCGTCGCTTTCCATCAGGTGAGATAACGGTCAAGCGCGAACCTATCAGCAATAAAAAAAATGTAAGCAAATAAGAATTTGCTACAGGCCCCGCGCTGGCTTAATCCGGCACTGCACTTGAGCAGTTATTTTTATTATTGGTATGCTTGTGTGGTCACTATCTGACCTGATTGTAACTAGTGAAGTGGTCAACAATCGATCGGTTCTCATACTCTTTATTGTATACAACTTCTACAAATAATAATAAAAATAGGAAAACTGATGTACACAAGCTTGCTTAATACATTGATCGATATCAATATCACGGTTGTTTAGAAGTAACTTATTCACTTTTGACATATATAGGTTTTTTTTATGGTAGGTAAAATCATCCAATGACAAATCCCGCTCTTGGGCGGAGCGGGAAGTAGTGTCAGACTCTTACTGACTAAAAACCTACCCCGTTCCTTCGTAGCCTATCGTGCCTTGGCCGGGTATTCCTTTCGGAAGTTAACCCATGACCCCAGTAGGCTTCGACCCTGCCTACCTGCAGTTAGCAGGCTGGGCCTCTTCGGTGTGCTGACAGCTCCTTGAGGCGCGAGGGAACAGAACGCGCCGTTGACGACTTGGGCTCGGTCCGGTCGGTTACCGGACGATCGGACAGCGTGCTACCCATTGCACGCCGTCCGCAAGCCCGTGCCTACGGTATGACATATAGAGGTTGTGTTATCGGAAACACAAACTTCGACAGAAAATTCCGCTTCTTAGCTGTACAAGTGTACGCAAGATGAAAATATTACCAAAGCTGAATTCAAACTGTATTCACTTCACAGCCAGACGGAGAACCGAGAACGCTTAGTCTAGTTCTGTATATCTATATTTATTTTACATCCCAGCGAGTTATGTGACGTCAAGTGCATTATTTATTGGCCACTCCGCGATATTTCCGCATCTGGTTTACAACGCCATCACCGTGACGCAATGAAAGCGATGCACTCGTGATGTTGCATTTTTATCGAATGTGGACACTCGTAAATGCGAGTGGGTTATTCTGCGAAGGTTGTCGATGATGTCTCTGTGAATGCGAAACCAAATAAATAAGAAATGTTATTTGATATTTGTATAACTTAACATTTAGGCTTTATAAAAATAAGGGCTTGTTTAAATTGAATAAAATATCTCACCGTTTTGTTTCTGCGAAACTATTTGCGTATAGAATAGGTTCTACTGCTACTACGTAGATATTTCTGAAAGTCTTATAAATAGAAGGCTTGTTTGACAGGATGTGCCAAGAAACAGCTGGACAAAATTGAAAGTCGCGATCGGCGGCAGCGACCACTCGCGCCGGGCCCTGCTACGGGCCATGGTCCAGAGAGAGAAGGAATGGCAGGCGGTCGCCTTCTTCTGCGAAGCAGTAATGCTGGCAAAGGAGGCCCTCACGTTCCAGTCGCCGGGATCCCGACCTCGATTTCCAGCCACCGTAGGCGTGGGCTTCCAGACGACGAGCAATAGGTAGCTCGCCGTTCGGCCGTGGGTAACCGTCTGGTTTAAGCTCGCGAGTCGACTAAGAATAATCTTTTTTCTTCTTCCTGCCCTTATCCCATATTACTTGGGGTCGGCGCAACACGTTTTTATCTTTCACTCTATCCTGTCACCCGTCACACTATCACTAACTCCCTTATCTTTCATCATCACACATCCATCTCTTCTTCGGCCTCCCTATTTCTCTCCATCCATCTACGTTTAAACTCGACTAAGAATAATAAATAAATAAAAAATAAAGTCGACTAAGAATAATAAATAAATAAAAAATGATTTATGTTTTGACACATTTTCTATAAAGTTACCTAGTTCCTGCAACTGTTCAGATAAACAACGGATGACTCTCTTAAATTACTCTTGAACCGCCGTCGCTGGCCGCCAGCTTCTAAGTTCAAGCCAGTTACTGGAGCAATCAAAGTTAATGGATATCTTTAAGTGACCCATTCGATTGGTAGTACATAGATAAAGACTCCATAGAACGCACGAGTAAAGAGATATGTCGTATTTAGATAAAAAAATATCCCTAGATAGTTGCTGATAGTATTCATAGTATTTGTCTTGGAGGTAGGAAATAATAATAATAATAAATATATTTTTATTTATCAATGCGAAATATTAAAAAAAAAAAACGTAAGTAAATATTAATGAAAAACGTTCCATCTCTCAAACTTAGCAGAGCTTTTGCTATTATTAATAGACAACTGAAACATATTTATACATTTCTAAATACATAGATAAATTACAACCGGACATAAAACAATTTATTGTGCTCATCACACATATATTATTTGTTTGGATGGGAATCGAACCCACGACCTCCAGCATAGTAGTCAGGGCCACTAGACCAACAGGCCAGTGTCATCAGATAACTGCTCTTGTTGTGGGTGGAGTTCCTGTGTTCCTTCAGTTGCTCTGCGTTTCAGGGCCACGGTGACTATTTCAAGGGACTCATTAATTAATCCCGCTGCCCTGGCAGGACTGGATCCATAGCTCCACTATACTTACGTGAAATATTTAATAGGTGCCTCTACTTAAGTTCCTATAAGATTCCCAAGACATCCCGTACTCATATTATTATTTACTGCAATGCATTTTATATCGCACATCTTTCGCCTAAGTGAGTCTATCTGCGCACCATATCAGATATTCATACCGATACCCACACCACCGCTTCATAAAGTGCACAGGCCGCATTATTCTCACAAGTAAATAAACTCCTTAATGGGTTTATTTAAAGCATATTCTGTCTCTCTCTATCGTATCGATGACGGTTGTATCGGTCTCCCTCTACAATAATTAGGATGACAAGAAATAATGCTTCCCGATTGTTTGTCGTTTGGAAGTTTGATTAAGTGTTGGAAGTTCGAATCTCTTGATCGTTAAGTAGGCGGCTTCAAAGCTTCAATGGATGTTTGTTAAGACAAAAGCCCAGTTTCAGTAAGCGTACTATGTTTTAATACGTACAAAAGAGACGGATTAATGACTGTAATTGAATTACCTACACAATGTTTCCTTACGCGGATAAAAGTTGTGACTAATGATAGAAAATGATGATATTGACGACCACTTATGCCTTGCTAGCTGTCCCCCGCAGTTTCACCCACCGGTTTGGTTACTGTTCCACCCATTTTGGAAGTAGCGTAATGTTATGTAAAAATGGGCTATCCAACACTAAAAAAAAATTCAATTCGAATCAATAGTGACTGAGATTTGCGCGTTCAATCTGACTATTCAGCTTTATAATGTTAATATCTATACAGGAAACAAAAAACGCATGTAATCGAAGCAATAAGGCAGCAAGCTTTGCCCGTTCCCAACATATAATTTCAGCACCAAACAAATTACATAGCTATTATTTCGGTACGATACTTTGCCAAATTACTCCACATTAATTAAATGAACGATTCATTTAGTTTGAAATGATGCTGCAATAAACTTCAGCAGTTATTGATGTGTTGCCGATGACGAGCGCGACTAGATGAGCGACATTAGAGTGGCCGGTAGCTGGGAGGCGGTAGCGTACGAATTACCCACGTTCAACCAACTGATAAATTTGGGCAATTTATCGTGAAATTACTCGATATCGCTGCGCTAACTTTTACATCTCTCCCCCCACTCTACCCCCGATATATCGGCATGAAAGCCTGACCCGCATCCGCACCCCTTTGCAAGTATCAAACTCAATTGTCACGTCACACATTTCGTATTGAAACGACGCGTCGCTATATTCATTCGTCATGAAACATGAATAAAACAACATAATTCATAAAATAAACATCCTCCGTACAATACGATAACAGTTAAAAAGAACGTAACCCTCAGTAAAAGTTATCATAATGTTTACTTTTATTACTCTCTTTATTACCCAGTTTTTTACGACCAAGCTTCAACAGTCCACTGAGTTTAAGATATTTTTTCGTTTAAATTGAGGACAGCTTTCTAAGAATAAAAGAGGTCGTATAAAATTTTTAGCTTAAAATATTTCCTCCGCCTCTATGGAATATATGTTTATAAACTACAGGTCTACTGAAATAGGCTGAAAGAGGAAAAAAATCAAAAGATTGTTTATTCACGTGATGTGTTGACCGCAGCCTTACCAATTGGTATACGAAGATGCATGCAGGGCACTACTTTACGTCAACGAAATATAGATATGATACAAATTGAATTGGAACATGCGTGGTTTCCATTCAACCATAAAACCTTTAAAAATTGTATATTATAAGTACTAGAGTTCCCGACAGGCGTTGTCCAGCCGGACAACTGGCTTTTCGTCAGGAAAAAAAAAAGAGAACCCGATTGTACCGCCTCCTACTGGGTCTTATTGTATTTTCAAACCATCAAGAGACCCACGAAATTTCATCCAAAACGGTCATGCTTAGGAGTTATGTGACAAACACACGTATAGAAGAATTATGTGTAAAGACGATTATAGGTACATAATCGAGTTTATGTTTTGTTGGCAGCCCAATGGTTTTAGCGACGACAATTAGATAACACAGACAGACAAATGTCGGTTATTGCGGACACGAAGTCGAAGTCGAAGCCAGATAAAAAGTTGCCTATGTCCTTTCTTGCGAATCAAAATTACTTCGTGCCAAATTTCGTCAAAATCGGTTTAGTAATTTAACTGGGTAAGCGTAACAAGCAGACAGAATTACATACTTTTTATAACGTTACTATCTTTTGCCCGCGGCGTCGCTCCCGCTCTACCCTACTCTATCCTACTCTACCCTACCCTACCCTACTCTACCCTACCCTACTGTACCCTGCTCTACCCTGTACCAATAAATGAGCAGGTTTTGGATTTTTTTTTATTTTTTATTTATTTAGGGAAACTAAAATTTTCCTGTCCGTCTCCTGGTTCTATGCTATCTTCCCACCAATTTTTAGCCATATTGGTTCAGCCGTTCTTGAGTTATAAATAGTGTAACTAACACGACTTTCTTTTATATATATAGATAGTATGGACTTAAACTTTAGGCACAGTAGTATTACTTAAGCGGAATTAATGTAAAAAGGCATTCACTACTTACCAGTTAGCCTTTTTAATCATTTTGTAGACTCAAAACATTTTGAAATAGTACTAATAAAACATGAAAAGCATTAAAAGTAATAGCTCTTCACAGTTTTATTGTGTGACTGCGATATGGCTTTTGTTACGGCAACAATAACAAAAAGTACTTTGAAAGAGGACAATGTAGGTAATTTGTATAGAAACGATGTTATTCGTACCTATATATAGCTTATAAGTGCATTGAATTATTAGAGCATGCTAATTAGAAGAGAGTTATGTAGATAGGTTTTATGCAGTGGCTAGATAAACTAACGAACAAATGCATATTTACTTTAGCGGTAAGTAAATCAGCAATTAAAAAGATAAACACATCTGGAAATACGATATTTTCAAAGTGCTTGTGAAAACACCGTTTTATTGATAATGAAGTATGTTCCTGTAAATTATGTGGTTACGAGTACAATCAAATGCAAGAGGCCGTGGCTGCACAAATGGATATAATAAAACTAAACAAATGGAAAGGTGACAATGAGATGAATATTTTAATTATTCGCTTATTCTGCGTCATGTGGGGAACTGGATGAATTTTGTGATTGCAGGGGCACTGTGGTTAAACGGTTAATATGGAGCTTGACTGCCGCACGTCGAAATTGCCAACTCCTCAGCAAAATGCGACACAGAGTAAAAATATCAGTTGAACAATGTATTTTTTTTTTCAAAAAGTTTTGATAATTTAGAGATGCGCAAAAGCTGAAATACTGAATAATATTATGAAGACCCGTCACTAAATTAAGATACCTTACACACTTCTCATTAAAAACTCATTAAAAAGGGACTTATTAGAAATTGTACCCATAATGGGGTGAGAATAGCTGAAAAGTGTCTTAACGAGCCTTCGTCGCGACCGACTTAGGTAATTTAATAATATGATAATGGTACTTTAAATATAATTGTGTTTTATTTTGGTCGCAATATATCATGGCCCTTAAAAGGCCGGATACATTGTAAGACGGTCCTTTCAGCAAGTTATTATAAGAAGTCACAAAAGAAAATGGGGAGTGTATACGTCGGGATTTTATTATGCTTTTAAGTTTTTTTTTACAATTTACCTACATGTTTTTTTTTGTCGTTTGCCGGAAGTACTTTTAGAAAATTGTGCCTTTCAAAGAAGACTTGAGAAAATCTGTAGAAGGGGAAGATGGATGACGTCGAGGGAGTGAGCGACACCATTTTGATAAAATGCTTCGTTTCAAGATTTTTGACCGTTATTTGTAGAAGATTTAGGTTTATACCTAATTGCTAGTTATTACAGAGAGCAGATTTTTTTGTTGGTATACTGAATAGTTCTATTGCTAGGTAAATGACTCCTTTCATTCCCTCCATTTCTCTCGATGTTTTGTTTCATCTCGTCAATTCTCAAGGAATCCCTCCAACGCGTTGGTAGTGTAATTATACAAAAAACTTTTTTTTTGTTGCTAGAGATCTTGTTTTCGCTTGAAAGGCGATGGAGTAGGTCTACGATGGAACGACCGCGTCCAGCAGATGCCTGTTCTGTCTAGAAAAGCATATACCTATATTTTTTTATGCTGTGTATATTAATCGGCGTGTCGGTGATGGCGTAAGTCGACAGAGTCGGTGGCGCCCGTGTACCTACGAATGTCGCCTAATTAAACTGCTCGCCTGATTACGACTCTGCTACATTTTAAATACAGCATTAATATATAACCCCTAAGCTACTGACTTTTCAATGCCTGCAGAGCATTGAAAAGTCGGTAGCTTTGATTTCGAATGAAAAGAAAATAAAAGATGCTCCTCTGCGGATAAAATAAGAAATCGATGAGAAACACTGCTGATGGAATATCATAAAAAGAAAGCTTTCATAGGTAGTAAAGCACCCGGTACATTCAAAAGTATTAAAGTGTGTACAATGTATGCGTTTCAGTGTCTTGAAACGTGGAATGTATGAAAGAGGCGGTGTCGAGACAAAGGCGATCAAACAGTCACGTGGTCGAAAGACGTCAATGTGTGCTTGCATCATGCAAGCACTTTATTTCGCGATCGTGTTATGAATAATTTAAGTTCTCGCTTTACGATACTTAGGATGCTTTTCCATCAGAGATGAGTGAGGAGCTTAAGCGGTGCGTGGATCTATAGCGACGCTATAAAAGGATGTGTAGCTTAGTGGCACGAGAGTCCGTAGCGAGGCTGTGTAGCAGTTCATAGCTGAGTTAGAGCGGTACTGCGTAGCTGATTCTGTTTAGCTGTGCTATACAAATTCTTTTTTGTCTGCAAAAATACCTTGATCTGCTTATTAAACCAGCACCAAAGCTGGTTAGGAAAATTAAGTGAGCCTTTTGATGGGGTTTCTTCTTGTTGCATCGCACATCTTTGGTGGAAAGGTACCCTTATAGTTCAAACATTTACTCTTTACGCTAATTTCATGAAACTGATAGTCTCGATATGTAGGATGCAGCTTAACTGACTTACCTCGCATTATCGTAGTGTTGCGCCATTGTGTTCCCCGGAGTCTTATTTGTAAATAGACAGGATGTGTTCGTGATGTGTTTGCAGTTTGCAATTGTTTGTCGTCTAATCATCGGGCTCAATGTTTGATTTATTGTAGCAATAGAGTGAGAAATAAATAATGTGAGTATACTATCTACAAAGCACGTTTTATTAATTTGGCTATCTTCAAGGCTAGTGTGAATAGACTCTTAAGGGCCGGTTCTAGTCACTGTTTTTTTGTATGAACTTCTACATCATATACTTCTCTTTTTGAATGAATGACTATGTCATCTTCGCGGCCCCAAATCAGCGGTTTTAGAATTTATAAAAAAAAAACAATATCTATTCAAGATTTTTGTTTTTGCGAAGCACTTTTTAATAATATTTCCGTAACGTAATCTCGTAGATAAATACGTTTGAAATCGTAAATTAGGGCCATATTCACAATTTTTTTTTTTATCGAGCCAACTAATTTATATCATGTTTTCATTTTGCCAAGCGCTTGGTCATATAATCAATTTTAATAAAACAAATTTTCATGGTGTTCTTTTCTATATTTGTGGATTTCCAGAGGTTTAAAAATGTTCAAAATGAGTAGAACCTGGCCTTAATAAACTAGTGCGCCTCACCATTAACGAATCCATCATTGTTTACCATCAGATGGGATCGCAGTCAAGCTCTAGTAAAAAGAACGTGTACAAAGCATAACATGACACGTGGATCATGTGCGTTTGAGGATGTTGAAATGATGTCTAAAATGCGGAGCCGCAAATCTCACCGTAGAACCAGGATTAGAATCGGAACCAGAACATTTTATTTGTAAACATGGGTGAAATTACAACAGAATTAAAATTTGGTAGATCCTCTATATTTTGTCCAGAGGCGTACCAATATATTTTACGTTTAACGTTATTTGCGAAATCTGAATATATTTGTTTAGAATCAGTAACTGAATCGACTCCAATAATTTTTACACCTTGTTTTATTTTTCTCCACACACAAGCTGGGCATCACCAAGACTAAATACAACACAGGTCACGGCAGGTTATAGCGGACATGAGGTGCCAGCGCACAGCTGGGTGCGGAAGCAAAATAACCTCACAGAGGCCCGGATGGCCCGGTGACCACGTGTTTGTGTGGACAACCAGGTAACATAACAAACTTATAACTTTGTGATTTTTCATGATACAGTTATGAAATTTTGTACATAGATTTTTTGCATAAAAATACTAGACCTGTTTTTCTGGTTTCGTATGTACTAAAAATAAGGTTGTAAGTATATAGAATTTACATTGTAATTTTATATAATTTTTTAAATTTTCAGTTTAGGTACATAAGTTTTTATATACTCCACACAAAACTACTGATAATCCACGTGAAATCTATACATTTTATCGTGTAGCTTGCTCAAGAGGGCTATTATACTTTAATTTGATTTTTACATTAAATGGGAACTTTGATATTCTTGTTCAGATAAATTGAAAGGTGTCGAACTTTGAGTTATAGAATGATGGAGAATAATAAATAAATTAATTTACGGCTTTTTGCAATCTTTCGTTTTTTTTTTGTTTATTTATTTAAAGGCCAAATTCCGAAACAAGATTTCTTGTTTCGGAATTTACATGGATAGCTCATGGATTTACTGTATTAAGTAAACGAAATGAAATATACATAAATAATATCTCTTATGTAGTTAATTAGTTCGAAGTGACCACAAAATATTGATGTGCGGAAAATCTAGTAAAATAAAATACAAAATATATATTTTTTTTTAATAATAATATAAATTAGTGCTTGACTGCGCTCCCACCTGAATTTACTAAAAAGGCTCAGATTTAACTGTAAATTTGTGTAGAAAAGCTAATTACTTATTCTGGTAAACATAGCCTAAACCAACGAGTGTCTACGGTAAACATAATAAATTCGTCACGGGGACGAAACAGGGAATACTGTAAGATTCGCCACGAGTTATTTTGGTTTTCATTATAAATACAAATTACGTGGGCTTTATATTTTCATAATAGCGGTTAATAACGTTATTGCCGCACAATATTTGATTGCTTCACGTAATTTATTTATTCATATTATTTTTTTAAAGAAATTGTGTAATTTTCCCCCTGTACATGTTTATTGATCGCGACTGCCTACGCTTGTACATTATTATAATATCTTTCATGCTAATGAATAGGATGATTTGATAAAAATAGAATTTGGAGTTCATTCTAAGGTCAGAGTTATACTTTTTTGGATGGGAAAGCATTAAATAACTTCTTTCTCTCTCGGTGGAGCGAGAGGGAGTGTCAAACTTTTACTGACTAAAACTCACCCGTGTTTTTTTCAATTGCCCTTTACGCTTCTGTGCCACGGTGACTCTTTCAGATAATCCCCTAGCCCTAAGGCGGTACTTTATTATCAAGTGGCAAAGCTTTTCTTTCAGACATTCTAAATAACTATAATTAGATAAGCTTTTACAGTTTCTTACAGAATATAAGAACTTTTCAAAACTTCAAAGTCGACCACAGATTTTAATAGTAAATACAGCTATTTATAACGTTTAAAATTACTCAAAGTCCAAGCCATTTATTTGCATTAAATGTGGTACAAGAGTTGGTAACATATAATTTATTAGCGCAAAGACAGATTTCGCCATGAGTTGGCATGCAAATATGATATGAGGTGCTCTTAGTAAACAAAACTCAACAAAAAATTTAAGGTAATTATTAAACCTTTTAAATTCAGGACAATCAAATATTAAATATTCTGCATGAATACATGATACAACGAACAATCAGCATTTACCTACAGTGAGAGGATGTGTCTGAGTCTGAACACATCACACAAAATGCAATACGGAATTATAAAATCTATTACTGCATGTTCCATCGGTAATGCAGACACGGCTCGGCATGTTGCTTCAATACGTGATTACACATATGTACATGTAACAAAGTATTTGTTACTGACTTACAGGTACATAATATACGCTTAACAAGTTCAAAATTAAGCCTATTGTATCAAGTTAGGCAGTCGGGGGTTGAAAGGCATCGTCGAAATATTGAGACACAATTTAGCTACGAAGTCCCAGACAGTAACGGGTAAGGGTTAAAATCGCACATTTGGTGTATTTACCAAGATATATGATAGCAGTTTATATACCCTGCGTACTCCCCATCTATTATAATTTGTAGTAAAGCATTGACGGAGGAAGTTACTGCGTCTGAGTTACTGCCCTAAATGATCCTTAGGCCTTTAAAGTATCTCATTTAGGCATCCTTTGAGCTGTGTAATACTTTGTATTACTGCCATAAATTATTCTAGAGCAATCATGGAACGTTGTCACGTATCGATAAGGTACAGTTGCTCTAGTAATATAGGGTTTGCTACCTTTGTTTTTTTTAATTAGTTACACCTAAGTGGCAATGGGCTGGGAACATGTTCGCAAAACAGATCAGGCGAAATTCGATAGGGCAGAAAGGTTATTTTGTTTTCTAAGGTGGGACTTCTTTCGCTCTAGGTTGGAGCGCGAGGGCGTATCAGACTTTTACTGACTAAAACCACACCTGTGTCTTTCAGTTGTTTTTTGCGTTCTAGGACCACATAAACAGACCAAGTGAATCTCTACATCGCTAATTCGCTATGCATTTCAAAAAAACTACACCGTTAGCCAATATTAATAACCCAGTAACTAGACTTATATTATACAGTGAGTGAAATACAATCTACGTCCGTTATCGAACATGGGGATTGCTGTGGAAGTGATTGGCCCGGGCGGTACGGGGCTTACGTTCCCGTGTACCCAGTACACACAAGCTTTGTCGGCCCATCATTGGGAATGGAGATTAACAGTTACTTGCGATCCTCCAAATACAATTAAGTGAAAACAAACGAGAAGCTAGTCCATGTTTCTTGTATCTAACCGCACGGAATTGGGTTGTTCGTTTGTTTTACGCTTTACTTTGTGTGTGTAGGTACAAGTCATTTAATTGCTTTCTGATAATGAGAAATCTTATTCCTATGATAAAGTAAATAATTAGCACGTTCACAATTTTCTCCGAATACCGTCTGGTAAATGATTGATCTTTTTTCTGTGTTAATTGCCAAACTAATGAACTAACGATTAATTAGTAAGTTGCCTTCAAAATTAAAACAAAAAAGCGTATCCAAGCATATTCCCAATTAAAACTACTCGCATTGTAAAGACAACAGTCAGGGCGAGGTGTTTATTTTGTTTGGAATTTATTTGTGTTCTAGTCTAGTGACGTTGTCAAAGCTGCCTGGCAGTTTGCCGGGGCCTGCGGCTGCCTGCCACTGCCTGCCTGCATGGCCTGCCTGCCCGGTGTGACTGACACCCGTAATTATGCGCCCCTGACGCCGCCGGCTTCACGACAAACTTTTAATTGAACCGATGAAACAGTTTTTGGGTCTCTCTATTTTATAAAATTGTTGGCGGACAACTTTTTACAATGTTAATATTATATTTTGATGATTGGCTTTGTAACTGACTGTCTACTAAGTGTGAAGTAGATACTTAATGATTCAGTTAAAAAGGTTTTTTCGTCGTAACAACATTACAAGGTTCAGGTAACAGGTTCTAGGTTTTTTTTTTTTTTTTATGGTAGGTAAAATCATCCAATGACAAATCCCGCCCTTGGGCGGAGCGGGAAGTAGTGTCAGACTCTTACTGACTAAAAACCTACCCCGTTCCTTCGTTGCCTATAGTGCCGGGGCTGAGCCTTCCTCTCAGAAAACGGCCCTTGACCCCAGCAGGCTTCGACCCTGCCTGCCTGCAGTTAGCAGGCTGGGCCTCTACGGTTTGCTGACAACTCCTTGAGGCGCGCGGGAACAGAACGCGCCGTCGACGACTTGGGCTCGGTCCGGTCTGTTACCGGACGATCGGACAGCGTGCTACCCATTGCACGCCGTTCGCAAGCTCGCGCCTACGGTGGCCGGAAATCGGGATCGGAATCCCGGCGGCGGCTGGGGCGAGCGCCCCGTTGCCTCTGCCTGATGCGGTCGGCCTCCTCCTTTGCTAGCATTACTGCTTCGCAGAAGGAGGCGACCGCCTGCCATCCCTCCTCACTACGGACCATGGCCTGAACCAAGGCCCGGCGAGAGAGATCGCTGCCGCCGATCGCCCCCACGAGGACACGGCGATGCTCCGCCCAGGCGGGGCACACCTCTACAGTGTGCTCCACCGTGTCCTCCGGGTGTTCCGCACAGTGGCGACACCCGGGCGAATCCTCCGCACGAATCCGGAACAGGTACTTAGCGAACTTTCCGTGTTCGGTAAGCACCTGCGTCGTGCGGAAGTTGAGAGCACCGTGAGGTCTTTCCAGCCACGCCTCAAGGATGGGCCTTATCGCCCCTATTGTGGCGCGCCCCGAACGAGGTTGCGATAGTCGCTGACGCCATTTCGCCATGAGATCCCGCCGGAGCTCTGTCCGCCATGCCTCGACTTGTCGCGGCTGCGGAATTTCGCCCCGGCGTTGCATCTCCATGCGCTTATCGTGCATGTGTGCAAGGACTGTTGCCTCCAGATCCCATGGCGGTTGGCCAGCAAGGAGGGTCGCCGCCTCGCGGGAAATCGTTCGGTACCCTCGCACCATGCGTATTGCCATGACCCTCTGGCACGCATTCAGCTGGGCCCTCGGTTGCTGTTGCAACGTCGGTGCCCACACCGGAGCCCCGTAGAGGGCCATGGACCGAACGATTCCCGCGTAGAGCTTCCGGCAGGAGGCGTCTGGTCCCCTGAGGTTGGGCAGGAGCCGCCCGAGAGCAGCCCCAGTCCGATTCAGTTTGGGAGCCAGACGTCGGAAGTGCTCCTTGAAGTTCCACCAGCTGTCGAGGACGAGTCCCAGGTACTTCATCGTCGACCCGACGCTGATGTGAACCCCTCCTACCGTTAGCTGGGATCCCGGTGGTGGCGCACCCCGAGGGCCGTGAAAGCACATGGCCTCGGACTTGTGCAGTGCCACCTCGAGTCCCAACTGCTGGATCCTTTCAACGACTATCGCAACCCCGCGTGTCGCTAGTTCGACCGCCGTCCGGTACGACTCTCCCCGCGCTAGGACCAACGTGTCGTCCGCGTAGCAGACCACGCTGACCCCGTCGGGGAAGTCGCCGCGCAGCACGTAGTCGTACCCGATGTTCCACAAGGGTGGTCCTAGTACCGATCCCTGCGGAACACCGCACGACATCTCTCGACGTTTCCACTCTCCCTGGTGACCGGGGTAGATAATATACCTCTCTGAAAGATAGGCCTCGATCACACGACAGAGGTAGTCGGGCACCCGGTGGTACCGGAGTGCCACTCCAATGCTACTCCAGGGCAGAGAGTTGAAGGCGTTGGCAATGTCCAAGGACACTGCCACGACACACCTGCCCTGGGACACCGCATCCCCCGTCGTGAGGGCTCGCACGCGCATGATGGCGTCCACCGTGGAGCGCATCCTGCGAAAGCCGAACTGGCCGTCCGAAAGGTCCGGCCCTACCCGTGCTAGGCGCGCGACGAGGCGGTTTGCAATGACTCTTTCAAAGAGCTTGCCCACCTCGTCGAGCAGCACAATGGGCCGGTACGCGGACGGAGAGTCCGCAGGGCGCCCCGGCTTCGCTATGAGGACCAGTTTTCCCGTCTTCCAGCGAAGCGGGAACTGGCCCCTCTCCAAGCATGCGCTAAAGAGCCCCCTCAATCGAGGCCCGAGAGCCTCCATAGCCAGGACCCAGGCTTTTCCAGGCAAGCCGTCGGGTCCTGGGGCGGTATTTTTGGCACTCAGCCTTTGTACCGCCACTCTCATCTCTACCTCGGTCACCTCTGGAACATCGTCGTCGTCGTCGTGGTCCACGTCAGGTACTGCCGGTGTTGGCGGAGTCATAGACGGGGGGGAGTGTACCCCCCGCGTAGGGAACAGAGTGCCGACCACACCCTCCACGAGCTCGGGCCGGAGACTCTGAGTCAGCGGGGGGGCCCAGGGGCGGAGTTTCTCCCGCACCATCTTGTATGGGCGTCCCCACGGGTCTGCATTCAGAGACCCCAGCCAGACGTTGCGGGCCTCCAGTTTGGCCCGCTTAATCTCCGCTCGGAGGGTGCGCTTCGCCACCCTGTAACCCTCGTATAGCTCCGCCTCTACAGCCTCCGCATCCGACGGGCGGTTGCGGCGCTTGCAGTACCTGGCGTACCGGCGCCGCGCATGATTGCATGCATTGCATAATGCCACAATCTCCGGCGACCACCAGTGCACCTGGCGCTTGGCACGAACAGGTTCTAGGTCATGTAAAAGAGTCATGTGACTATTTAGATGTACAATTTATTCTATTTTATTTAAGTATTCAATTTAATTCCCGTTATATTATATGATGATATATTATAACTCCGAAACACGGTCTTTTGCAATGGGCCTCATCAGGCTTTAAAGTCACCCAAAGGGCAATGGAAAGGGTTATGCTCGGAGTTTCCTGGCATGATCACATTAGAATTAAGATATACGGAGGAGAATCAAGGTTACCGACATAGCCCGAAGAATCGTCAAACTTAAGTGGCAGTGGGCAGGGCACATTGATCGCAGAACAAATAGTCGATGTGGATGAAAGGTTCTAGAGTGGCGACCACGTACCGTAAGACACAGCGTTAGATGGCCTCCTACAAAGTGGACCGATGATCTAGTGATAGTTGTGGGAATCCGATGGATACCAGACGCACAGGACGAGGGCATCACTTGAGGAAGGCCTATGTTCAATGATGATGAAGATGATTTATATGGCTCCCCGGTCATGCAAAATATTTTTAATCCACTTATTTAATTTAACAATCGTAAAGTGAAATTCAAGTTCAAAGAATTACTTCAAGTCTCATCTTGATGGAAATAATTTTGAACAAATGTTAAATGTAGGTGAAAAATATCTAATAAATATTTATGAGCAAAGTATTATTTTTTTCATAAAATTCAATCAGAGTAAACCTTTTTCGTGGAGATATGTAAATTGTTTGTTGTTTCGGCAGAAGCCACGCGACTCTGCGCAGAATAAGTTATCCTTTCGCTAAGTACCGCTGAATGGCATACAATATAAACAAAAACAATAGATTGTTGAATTGCGTCAATACGTTTACGAACATGATATTCAACTTTTGTCTAGAATATTGTGACAAGCACTTTGGGCATATTCGATAAACTAAATTATACTTGACATTGTCTGCCTCGAAATAGAGTCATAAACTCTAGTTAACTTTGTCATTTTCATTAATTCATAAAGCCGAATGAAATTATCTGATAAAATTACTGAACAAGGTATCAATAATAAAATATAAAAGGAAACATTACAAAGTCAATTTACTTAACAACGTTCTAAGAAGAAAGTCTCGAATGAATGAATGCTTTGAATCTTTTAACTAACATTAAGGTTATCGCTCGATCCTTCTAAGGTTCGTCATTTGGATCCTTTCCAAATGACGTACTTTAAAAAGATGATATTCTGCGTCAAATATAATCTTTTCGTAAATTGTGTGTTGGAAAGCCAACAAGCGGGTCAGAGGTAGTCAAACGGCGCATTCGTACTTGGGGCCGAGTGTTGGGAACCCCTGCACCAATCCAATTTGTACAAAACTGTTGTATAATCAACTCGTTTAAATTCACATTCACCAAAAAATACAACTCTGTATTTCTATTCGTGTTTACTGTTACTGTTAACTGCGGTTGAATATTTTTGCATAATTATAGCTTTCTGACCAAAACACGTTACTGTCGTTTACGTTTTTATTCCCGTGGGTCAAGTTTCCAGTTTAAACTCGACACTAACAAATTTTGGTTACAACATCAATTATTTTTCTTAAATTGATTGAAATTAACTTCTGACTTTTTAAACTGCATTTCCTAAAGCCTTCGATTATTTTGTGCAGTAGGTGTAAAAACTTCTATACAATTTTCAAACAACATTGTTGCCACTGGAAACGTTGAACCGAAATTCTGGCCTCAAGGGGCGAATATTTCCAAAGTTGCCGACGAGTCGCCATTTTGTGTTGCAAAAAGATCTAATGGAATTTAAGCTCAGTTGTTGATAACAGACGGATATTAAGGCGTTGACACACGTCACGACTCACGACTCGCCGTTGTGGAAAAGAGATGGTTAAAAAACGAATTTCGAAAATGTCAGTTGGTTCCCGTCGGTATAGGCCGAGGTTTACTGTCGCAGTGCCAACGATATGACGTGTCATGTAAGCGCGAGCTTATTGTCATTTATTGGGTGCAATTTCTTTTGATAGTGATTGAGTTTAAAAAAGAATATTTTTAATTTAATTTCGCTGAAATTGCCCCTTCGTTCGCTAGGAATGGACGACTCAATTATCATCACTTCACACGTCCCATTAAAAGTCTGCGTTGCTTAGTAGCGATTTGTACTCTCGAGGATAATCAAGGCCGGCTGCTAATGAACATCATTATCAGATATTTTGTGCCGATGAGTAATGCACGGCGTGGTGAACGGGGGGGGGGGGGGGCATGGAGGGGGTCAGGGGTCGGCTCGGGGGCAGCGAGCCGAGGAAATTGCCAATTAATGTGTCCGTCGACTGCGCCCGATATTCTCCCCATCGCTATTTTAAGATGGGGATACAGCAAGTGTTGACTAGTTTAACTATTTATTCTTGGAGCTGTTACAAGTTTCCAGACAGGCTAAGTATTGACTGGATCGAGTACACACAACACATAGCATGAGATATAAACGAACAGCGCCAAACTTCTGGAAATGTTAAAAAGAAAAGATCCTTCGTCAGTAAGAATTGATTGGCGCTTTTTTCTACAGCAAATTCGGCAAGAAAAAAAAACTGTCCAATGGGCAGGTTTACAACACTCCAAGCGGAATTACTTACAAAAAACATTAATCTGGCGCTTATTTTTATGAGTTAACAAGTCGTCGGCACATTTTATGGCGGTAATTCCGTCGGCATGTAGTGTGTCCGTGGCTTAACCCCCAGATACCTTTCGTCGGGAGTCGAGATTTATTCGATTCTTTTTTCTTCTCTGAATACATTATTCTTATTTGTAAATAATTACTTCTTTCACCGGTTCGTCCCTCGGAGATTAAGGTCGTGACTGCTTTACTTCATGTGATTATGTTACACGTATTTTTGGTGTTGTGGATGAAATAAGAGGATTTAATTTGAGTGGCGGGTTGAAGGTGGATGAAAGTCAAGCGACTAGTTCGTTCCTTTTACTGTTAAAGATTTTTTTACGAGAAGTGCCAGTTAGCTATTCACTACAAGTACGTGTTGATGTTTGTGGACTATTTTGGTGCACAAATGGATGCACGACGCTTCGTTAAAGTACGCGGGAAATAAGTTGAATCAATTGATATGGATACGCGCAGCCTGAGGGCTTCGATAGAGACCCGAAAATCATTTACTGCGCATTCAAGGTTGACCGCCATGATGGTTCAACTTGTGTGCCGAGAAAAAACGTTTAATTTTACAAATTATTCGTGGTTTAATGTTTTAACGTAAAATCAACATGGCAACAAATTTTTTTTATTCATATAAACTAGTGCTTGACTGCGATCCCACCTAATGGTAAGCAGTGATGCAATCGTTGCGCACTAATTTATTAAGAGCCTATTCACTCTAGCCTTGAAGACACCTAAATTATAATTGAAGGGGAAGACCGCAGCAGGCAAACTGTTCCAGTCCTTTTGCGTTTTGCCTCGTCGTTTATACAGCGTACATCAGCATCAACAACGAGGCAAGACGTTTAGTTCGGACCGTAGAAGATTCAACGTTCTTCTAAAATAAGTTACGTTTCTTTTCTATATAGAATTACTAAAAAAAAAAAAACAAAAACATTATTTATTAATAAATCATTTAGTCTACAGGGAGCCAGGAGTAATAGAGATAAGTGATATAAATAGGGTATTACCAAACACAAGCAAATATAAATATTATCTACACACAATAGCCAGGTAATCCGGCAGCCGACAGCCGCTTTTAACATGATACTCTTGTTTTATTCCGTTACGCACACCGATGCATATCCCTCATCAATTTAGTACGACGTACAAGGCTGTTTATGTTAGAGACTAATATCGAATATTGTATAGACAAACAACAATAGAACTGAAACATGGTATTGTGAACATTGGAGGGAATAATTCACGTGGCTCAGTGCAACCGCCCCGGGGGATGCGCGAATCTGCTCGCTACGACTACGGCAGTTGGCTACGAGCCGTAGACCCGGTGCTACGCCATCGCTACGAAGTGCTACGAACTCGCGGTTGGGTAAACACGTGCGTCGACTCGTATTTGTTTTTGTCTTTGCTGCATTTTTGAGTGAAAAGTTTGGATTGTTTTTAATGTTTTTGTTTTATGATATTGTATTGAGTTAATATTAATTAAATATTAATAAATGTATTGCTGCTAAGACATTGTTATAGTTTCTGTCTGTATCTCAGCATTAACTTCACAAAACATGATATGTAAAATACACTACGAATATCTGTATAAAAAAAATATTTAATCATTTAATATTACTGAATAATTTATTCGTACCAGCTACACGCCATAAAGTCCATCACAATTCATATTTTTCACGTCTGCCTCAGACAGATGTCTGATAAAAAAATAGGATGATTAATTTTAAATGAGATAGCAAGTCTACAAATCTAACAAAATTTTATTCTTATATTTAAAGGTCGCTTAAGATGCTTTGTGGTTTGTCCCATTGCTATACTCGTAATTTATATACGTAAATTCTGAAGTCACTTTTCTTTAACATCTTAGTTGTTTTTTTTTTTTTAAGTGTAGCTTTAACAAATCTACAGACAGATGTCACATTGTATTTAAATTCTTCTTACTTAGTAATTGAAACTGTTATAAAATTGATTGGAAGTCAATCTAAAGACCATACAAATGTTGATAATACTAGACCTATAGTGAGAATCAGTGAATAATCCCCAGCAGACTGTAAACAGTGGTTCAGAGACAATGTACTCCTCAATGTGGTTCTGCAGCATCGTGGCTCTGCTGGTGGTGGATGTCAGGACCGGGGCCCTGCAGGAAGGAGGTGAGCAGAACTTGTAGTCGAGGGTGGTGGACATCTCCAGAAGTGTGCCCAAACGTTTTGTATGTATGGGTATACTTACAAAACATTTTCACTTTTATGACTCTTGGCTGGCAAGAGTGAGATAATGGTCAAAATCTAGTCTATCAATAGTAATGAAAATAGGCTTAATATTCCATAAGTTTTTCACTGCTGGAACGTAGGCCTCCCTATAAGAAAAAAAAACCATTAGCCACGTGGGCCTCTTGTGGGTAGGTTGAAAGTCTAGATTCATATTATAAAAGAGAAAGTAACTTTATCTATTTGTTGCAGTCTCATGCCGAAACAGTTTGAATACATTACTTGTACTCGTATATATTCATTTAGAAAGGCGAGATGTTTGCTAAAGATTAAAATTAAACATACATTAGATTTAGGTAAATTTCAAGACATTTATTAAAGGTAATTATTAATAATAGTAAATAGTATTAACACGTGTTTGTAGCTCGAACTAGCTAAAGCATATGATGAGGTGACATAATCTATAAACGGATGCAAGTCCCTAATAAATAAAGAATTTAATAAAATAAAAATATGAGATAAATTTGGAGATGGACAGGCTAGTCCAAATGATTATACTACAAAGAGAAAATCGCGAGCACTAGCTGTAACGATTTGAAAATATTTTAATTAAATAAATGCCTAGATTCTTGTCAGTATTTTAATAAAAGGCCAGGTAACACTTTACCTGGCCTTTTCTTTTGACCATCCCACTGGATGACACATTATTGCTGGTAACTAAACCGCGTAGCTATAGTCTACTATAGTTGATTAATTTTACTAGAGAGCGAAAAAACATATCACATTCTACGACTTTGGCCGACTGAGCCTACTGTAACTACACTTTAAGTCCATTATACATTCATAAAGTAAAAAATAAACGATTATTATTATTATTATTGTAAAGTAGTTCTTACCGCCTACATATATTATTACTGCGAAAGTCAGAGATGTTTGATGAAACTTGGCATACGGGCAGATGGTTGACTGGCCTGTTGGTCTAGTGGTTAGTGGCCCTGACTGCTATGCCGGAGGTCGTGGGTTCGATTCCCACCCAGGACAACAAATATTTGTGTGATGAGCACGATCATTTGTCCTGTGTCTGGGTGTTATTTATCTATGATATGTATGTATTTAGAAATATATAAGTATGTTTATCAGCTGTCTAGTACCCATAACACAAGCTCTGCTTAGCTTGGGACTAGATGGTGTTGTGTGATAGTTGTGGAAATATTATATATTATATTATTATTATTATATATTATGTAGTTTTAGATGAGGACATTGGATTCAAATACATACGATTTCATCTTAACAATATGTACGAGTACTTGGTATAATTTCCAACTTTCACTCGGGAAAAGGCGCTGGCATTAGGAAAATCAAAAAAAGGTCAAGAATAAGCGTCATTATAATAAATAATAATGCCTATTTCTGACCTTCAGCAGGGCTGTTGTATTCAAATTTAAAGGAAATCGAAGGAACTATGAAGAGATTTAAAAATTATGTAATTAACATTAACTTGAAATGTCTCACGTGGAGATGTATCTTGATACTTGATACTTGGTATCGATTAAGTGGTACAGGTTACGAGCATTAGGAAATGCACTAGTCAAAAAGATGCCAGCAAAATGGACGAGCCCACTAGAGCTGTGAGGTTATCCGAACGAGTTACTGTAGTCCTAGTTTTAGTCAGTAAAAGTCTAACACTCCCTCTAAAATGTCAAATGATATTTATTTTGCAAATAGGTTGTCAAAAACACTTTTACACGCTATTTTTTTATCGTCAGTTTAAAATAGATGAGGCCGGCGTTTCTAAGCTGACTACCCTGAGAAGAAACACCGAAATAAACTCAGGGGTCAAAGTTTATTTTAAAATCCATACAGTAATATGTAATGGTCAAATCGCATGAGAACCATGCAGATTTGTTTGAGATGGTCTTTAGAAGAATGTACCATACATATTTAGGTGGATTGCTAGCAAATAACTTACATAACTATGAAATTCTGAATTGGTATTAAAGAAGTAAAATCATTCCAATCAAATATACAATTTTATCTTCTATGTTCTACGTTTAGACCTGATTATGAAAATTATTTCACTGAACGGAAGATTGGCCATATAATTGATATTCTTGTTTCTTCTTGCCATTCATGATAGCTCACTTAAAGTCTTAGTAGGGAAATAGCGGAGCGGATAAAGCTTTGTGGGTACAATGGGTATTCACCCCATCGATAGGATTTACTACAATTAACAGCGGCCCATTAAAACATGTGACTATTTTTGATATATTTTTTTGAAAATTGAAAATTCGCTTTATCTTCTCATCTATTTACTTTCTTACCAATAGACCTATTGACCACTCTTCTGGTCAGCCTAGTTATCCTGGAAATATAGTTTTACTATTCTACGCGCGTGCCTTAATAGCACATGGAAAATTATCGGGGTATCCAGTATCTTTAAATGCATAATATGGTATTTAATTGGAGTTTTTTTTATTATTATAGTCAACCCCTACATAAAATAAAAAAGCGTAGAAAGAAGAAGATATGTGGTGTTTATCCTGAGGCCAAGTCAGTCATGGCTCGGAGTGGCAGACTGCAGGAATTGTGTGTAGGGTGCCCTTGGGTGATCATATTTTCGAGTTCGCTACACTCGCTTTTTCGTTGTATAATTTTATGCATGAGCTGATAAAGAAACTTCCGTAACTGTTCTGTATGAGCAGTAACAGAAAATGATTCGAGGAATCGAGTTAAAATCAAGCTCATTACTCCCGCTTTTGCATTTTAATTACTATGTTTAGTTTAAGTATACATATATGAACCTAGAAAAAAGTCTAACCTAATTAAGGAGTGGTAAAATTTTCGAGCTCGCTTTTGGAATCTATAGTGTCTTGGGTCTGTCAGTTTTATAAAAAGGCCGACAGTGAAATCAACTAAAGGTTTTAAAATTTTCTATGGTTTAAAATTCTAGTTTCTCTTCGTTTTGAAAGTATTTTGAATAAACCAACAATGTAACTTATTCATTAAAATTTGGCTTTTCTCGGAAAATCACGGTCGCATAATTACTAAATTAAATTGAATACATTTTCTTTTTTATGGCACCCACGCATCGTGGGTGCCATAATCACCATCACTACATATTATAAAACAAAGTCACTTCCCGCTGTCTGTTCATAGGGACGGGCATGCTTAGATCTTTAAAACTACGCAACGGATTTTGATGTGGCTTTTTTAATAGATAGAGTGATTGAAGAGGAAGGTTTATATGTATATATTTAATATCATCATTGCACCCGTGCAAAGCTGGGACGGGTCCCTAGTTTTAAATAAAAACATTTTGGCAAACACAGAGTATGCTTGAGTCTGTTATTTTAGTGAGTACATTATTCAGAGCAAAAATACTAGTTTTAACCAATTTTGATTTCTATTGTTATAAACTGTCAGCAGTCTTAACAAAATTGGTTAGTAGTCTAAACGTGATACTGCGTTATGCAAAAAAGACACTTAATTTACTTTTGTCAATTTCATGAACAGAATAGGTTTATTAATTTGTTGTGCGCCCCGCGGCTTTGCCTCCGTGAACTTATCACTGAAGAAGGTCTTGGCTGGGGTAAATATTTTGTAAACGTCTCCATTGTAGGAATTCACATTGCATTCCGATCAGTGAGCTCGCAGTTCGACTCGCACTATGCCGATTTTTAACAGACTTCCGCTCTTTTTTATAACTTGGGAAATAATCCAATGATTTTCAAAGTGGAACGAGAGAGTTTTTCAAACTTTTACTCACTAAAACTCAGTGTCCTTCAATCAAGATACCTATTCCCTTACGGTTGCGGCCATATCCTCCGGGTTGAATCCGCCCTTGGAAAACCAATCACCTTCATCATCAGATTTTATAACCGATCACAGTTTGCGGTTCAGTTATTATTTATTTCTCTACAGTTTTAAAGAACAGCTACTTTTCCCATTCCGGGTTGAAGTGTTTGTTTGCATTTCTGAAACGTCTTGCAATCAAACTACTCAACATCAGTTTGCTGATAAAATGTAATCTAATTCAGTTTCATGGTTTTAGTTTGAAAGCTGTAGGTAACTATGGGTTGTAATTGGATTTTTCCATTAAGAAATTCTCAGTATCTGGCCAAAGTTTAGTTTGGTTATCGGTTCATGGCAATAAGTCAAGAGGATCTCACAAAACTGGCGAAATGTGATCTGTTAATACAACTGCACCTCTGGCTCTTTTATTTTGTGCCATTTTCTAGTGTATTATAACTAATATAATAAACGTGAAAGTTAGTGTTCGAGTCGTTAAAACTTAATATACGGACAGATCCGGGTCTGGAATAGTACATAGAATACATTATGAGTATGTTGCAGCAGCCAATAGCTAAATAATAGTCGAGCACTATATTGTCTATTTCCTGCAATACAGGTCACCTGCAATTCCGTTCATTCGATCCACTTTTAGTTTTAAAGCAATTCAGTGCACATCCCGCGGAAGGTATTCCGCCTTTATCTATAGTCGAGCGAAGTGAGGCCAATAATCCCCACTCTCAGTCTCGCCTCGGGTTTCCTGGTCCGGTCTATACATACTAACGAGTCTTCTATCACGACGGCTAAGGGAACTCGCTGACTTGACTGTTAACTATTAAATGAGAAGAAACTTTGCAATTATATGTTGCTGTATCAACTCCAAGGTGTTATAACTGGGATAGAACTATGAACTGTTTAATTATAGTGTCGTTGGCTGTGTCTGATTAATTTGCCTAGATTTTTTGAGTCCTTATTATGTTTGAGCATTTTCTAAATAAGGCATCGATTTATAAAATGGCTTTATTTTGTATCTTTGGACCTATGTAAACTTGTATCTATTTTGATCTCATTATATATAGTTTGACTGGTACAGAATGCCTTGTTGCATTAAGTCCGCCTATGTACCACTATTGTACATGAAGTTTAAATAAATTAATTAATTAATTTCGGTTGGTACCCTTGATGCCCATCGGACCATGTACCTACTTACTTCACTCAATTTAATACCATGTTGTATGTAAATTATGGTATTAAGTTTAGGATTAAAATACAAATGTTTAGTACAGACTCAAATCCAGGCGCTCTCTATAAATACGGATGATGCAACTGAACCGTATTTGATTAAATTTCGAACAAAATTGGTTTAGAATATAAAGGGAAAGAACAAAAACAGGAGCAGATGGTTTGTGTTCAGTATTGCTATTCTGAAAAGTTGATTTGCGAACTCACTTCTGAATCCGCAGTGAAATAATGTGAAATTAAAGTTTCGTATTCTTAAATGGAGTGATTTCGACACTAGTGCCACCAAGTGATGATCAAAGTGAGAGGAACTAAAACGGGTGAGTATTTTGACGTTTTTATTCTGATTTTGAATTCTGAAATACAATTCGCTTGTCATTTCGAAAGTCATCTCGCATGTCACACACGAATTCATCTGTCATATCAAAAGTTACTATTTCTTGAGTGAATTCTAGAAATAAACAAAAAGAAAAATTATATATTCGCAAATATATACCTATTTGTGACTTTTTTGCAGAAAACTTGAAACGGTTAGTATGAACTAACTAATATACCGACCATAAAAAACTCTAAGCACTTGTGAACTTGTTGTGTTTTCATCTATTTCTAACTTTTGTAGATGTCTCATTCTTTTTTGATATTGAGCTTACTGAAAGAAGCTGATACCCTAGACGCTGCTGCAAGTCGTCGTCAAGCCCGGAATATTAGATATCTAAATTTATTGAGCCGTGGTCAAGACTATGTGCATGTGTACAGACTGACAGAGGAGCTTATAAGAAATTTAGAACGAGAGCTTAAACCACTATTACCAGTGACCGCACAAAAAAGAAGAGGTCTGACCAATAGAATTAAGGTAGAGATTTGGTTTATACTTTAGATTTTTATGCAGATGTTTACCATCAACATATGTATGTATGTGTCAAGTTTTACTTATTTTCCTGTTATGCTATAAAAAGGACTGTTTTCAGCTGCTCTCTACTTTGTCGTTTTTGGCCAATGGTAGCTATCAAAAAGTATTGGGTAAAAATGTAAATACTTTTCTGTCTCAATCCTCAATATCACGCAGCCTACATCAAATTGTTAATGTATTAAACCATCCTATGATAGTAAAGAAATACATTCGATTTCCACAAAATGCAGCAGAAAGACAAGCATTAAAAGAACAGTAAGTATGTTTAAAATGTGGTTTTAGATTCATATTAGATTATAGGCAGCCTAGTAATAGGTCACTACTTTTAGAGCACCCTCTTTGAGAAGTATATTGTATGGGCTATTGTGCTAACACTGTATTAGTTTGTGAACTTCACATAAACTGTTCCCCTTCACAAGGAAATTAGAAAAAAAGATTTTTGTCAGCTGTTACTTAGATGTACTTGTACTAATTTAAAACACTGTTTTAGGTTTTATGAAAAATTTAACATACCAGGTGTCATAGGATGTATAGATGGTACGTTGGTAGCTATGATAAGACCTAAGGAGAATGAAGAAAGATATTTCTGTCGCAAAGGGTATCATGCAAGAAATGTTCTATTGGTAAGTTCTGTCAAAGAAATGAATACTTGTTTTTTTTTTATTTGGTTATTAAACAGTAGGTGTAACAAATTGGTACATTTAAAAAATATATTATCTTTGTTATTAATATTTTGATACCAGGCACCAAATACCAATTTGTGATTTTACTTTAAATGTGAGTATAATCCGTAACTAACTATTGTATTGTCTTTACTTTGATTGCAGATTACAGATGCAGATTTAAATATAATACATGTGGATGCTTCGTATGGTGGAGCATCTCATGATAGTTTCATTTTCAACCATTCCCAAATTAAATACCATTTAGAAGAAGTGTCTAATGCGGGTGAAGTTGTATATTTATTAGGTAAATATATTGGGCATTGTTATTGATTTTGTATACTTCTTAAGATTGTTGGTTCGAAGAATACTGGCTCAAAACAGGGCTAGACACAACCAATGAAATACATTTTGTCAAATCCACTGTCATTGTAGAACAGTCTAACATCATCTAGCCAGAACTCTTAGTGTTTTAGTAACTAGTAATAGGTAAACAATCGTAAAATTTAAGATTAATAATGGTATAATTCAAATTGTTCAGTTGTAGTGTCTTCTTTTTGCTTTCTTTTTGGGCTCCAGTTTTGTCTGATTGCTTTACCTTAATGAATGCTTCTTTATTCTCTTCAGGAGATTCGGGATATGCACAGCGTCCATATTTAATGACACCGGTTGTAAATGCAGAAGAAAATTCTCCAGAGGCATATTACACTAAGCTTCACGCTACTGCACGTAATAGTGTTGAAAGGGCTATTGGTCTACTGAAGGGGCGGTTCCGATGTCTTTTGGTGCACAGAGTGCTACACTATCATCCAGACATGGTCGCCAAAATTATAGTTGCATGTTGTGTATTGCACAACATATGTAATCGGGCAGGAGTACCAGCACCTGTGCTATCCCCTGAAGAAATGCTGAATGAAGGGAGACTACTATCAAGGATTCAGCATGATTATGATGTAGGACCAACGGAATTGGAAATGGGAAGAATTGCGCGGACAGACTTAATTAATAGATTATGGCAGTCAAGAGTGGCCTAATTTCACTGAGCGAGTTAGCATGTGTTACAATTTTTATATTAGAATAGTAATTAAATTTGAATTGAAATAAATTGTATTAATGTACGAATGTAATGAATTTAATTTTTTGTATTGATTAATTTAATGATTTTTATTGTGTTTTTTAATATTGTGTATAGAACTTAATGTATCAAATAGAAGTTATTCAAAATTGTATTAATTTATATTTTTTTCCTACATTTTCGCATTGGGGTAACTGTAATGATATGCATGTAATACTATTAAATAATCAATAAACTAAAATTTTGATAACATAAAAAACTGAAATGAATAAAAATAAACATTACATTTAAAATATTTTTATTTCACACACATTTATAAAACGGCAGAAGCTATGCCATATTACCGCTTAATTGCTTCTGCCAGAGTAGTAGCCTCCACAAGCAAATGATCCCTCTTACTGTTGCGTTCCATGAGAGCAACCATTCGGCTATGGTTTTGTTACACACTTCACTGAAAAATCGCGGGGAAATAAGAGAAATCTAAACTACTTGTTTGTAAACAAAAAAGACGATTGGCGGCTTTGTTTGACTTAAGAGGTACAAGCGACGCGACGCGAGTGACTTTTTTTCAATACACGGATATGAGGCAAAGGCGACCTGCATTGAGTCTAGTTTTTTCATTCTCATCTTAAATAAAACTTGTAAATATTAAAACGTACAAAATTATGCATTTATATTGCATTTATGGCTGAAATGAACTATAAACTATTATTGTAGAGCGCAAATTCAGCTAAATTTAGGGAGTCGATATAAGTTATAACAAGACACAATTCAACGTCCCTACCCTACTACCATAGAGCAATATCACTTAGGTTCTCGGAAGTCACTTCACTTCACCTAGCCTTGATCTTGACATGTGAATACCGAAACTTGTACAGGCGAGATGAGATGCGAAGTGAGTGTGACTTTCGAGATGATTTGCGAGATGACTTTCGAAGTGATTTACCATTTACAGAATAGCACTGCTGAACTAACGATGCATCAAACTACGCGTCATATCGCCGCGGCGGCGGTCTAGAAAACAAGTCCCCATAACGAACTACGTTGTTTGTTTATTTCAAAAATTTCATGTTGGTACCGCACCACACAGGGAAATTGTACAAGTGAACGGTACCTGGTTTGTGGTGCGGCAGGCAAGGGGAGGAGGGAGGGGATGCTGAAACAAACCGACCATCCCACTTCAAAGGACGCACTTCGTTCAAAATTTTATCCAAGTCGAGTTTGAATCAGAAGAGGAATTAAAACAAAATGCCGTTTTACAAAGTTTCCCTTTCTTTTGCTACCTGATTGGGACGTTTTATTTGAAATGTTGATCGTTAATCGATTAATTTTTCTTTTTGTTGAGAGAGAAGTCGATTTTATAACTTCCCCCAAGGGAACGGGAGAAATATGTTTCAAAAGACTTTGCGTTGACTGAAAAGGTATTGTTTGAAACTCCATTGACTGACGAGCTGCACCGCATTTCTTATAACCGTTACGACCGATCAAAAGTACATGGGCTTGATTACTAGGCTTAAAGCAAAATATTATGGGGTGCTCCAGGAAGGAAATCTTTACCAAAAAAAGAAGATACTTAAACTGTGTGTGATGTATCTCGTACGTTTGTCAAACAACTTTTTTTTTAAATTGATTTAAAATTCCCTGACTGCGATCCCATCTTATGGTAAGCAGAGATGCAATCGGTAAGGCGCACTAGTTTATTAAGAGCCTATTCACTCTAGCCTTGAAGACACTAAAATTATTATTGGATAGGAAGACCGCAGCAGGCAAATTGTTCCAGTCCTATGATGTACGCGGTACAAACGACGAGGCGAAATGCTTAGTCCGAAAAGTGCAATCTTCAGGATATTTTTGTAATTTATTTTATCAACCTAAATCTTTTTCATTATCACCATGATCATTTTCCTACCCTTGTCCCAAGTTACTTGATGTCGGCGCAATACATTTTTTTTCTTCCTTTCTGTCCTGTCAATCGTCACGCTATCACTGCCTCTCTTTCATATCACTCCTGACACAATCCATTCAACCAGAATCTTTTTATTATCAATCATTTCATGAAACATCTGATCTTATTTCCAGCACATATAAACATTTACGGTCGAACACGTTCCAAAATAAATAAGTGGTTTCAACGCTTGAATGAAAGACTCGTTCGAATTGCTTTCTTTTTCGGATGTTACTCAATATATCTGAACACATTGTAATAGGAGTTCCAATGTTACAATTTCCGGGAATCAAATGGGTTATTGAATAGGGCAAGGGTTCCAGTGTCTGTCTGGCAGACGTTCGAATGTTTTATACCCTGTTTGAGTAAGGGATGGAGCGGTAAATACTGTCCAATTTCAAAGTTTGTGCAGACGACGCCGGGGGCAACATTCGCCATTGATTTACTTGGATCATAAGTTTTGGTGTAGGCATGTCCATAGTGTTTTATTTACAACTAGAAGGAAATAATATGGCTAGATTTCTATGAGTTTTTGTAATATTTTGAATACAAATGAAATTTTAAATATGTCAGTGAAAATTGCACATAGATAGATATGCTACTTATTGTACACCATAAAAAACAGTAGAACCTCAAAATTCATAGAGTCTAACAAAGAGTGATCTGGTCCACAGATCTGGTCGCAAAAAGCGATTTTTTCAATACAACCTTTGAATAGATTTTCAGCTATTTTCAAAATAGGTAACTTTTTTATAATGAAATAATTGTAGATAATTTATTAAAAAAATAAAATCGAAGTTCAAATTCTTGATAAGTCTTGATTGCGTCACATCACGAGCACGATGGTGCCCGTGCGTAGATACCAATTCCGTTGCGCTATCAATATAGTTGGTCGATGCTTAAATTATTATTTGGATACTATTTGGTACTTTCATAGAAACCACTACTAAAATGCATTTAAGTAAAATTTCAGTTTCTAAATTCTAATTGTGAATGCTCATTTTTCTAGTTACATGTTGTACGAGTATACAAGTATATCTATAATATGAAAGCAGAGAAATGTGTACATATACTTAATGACATTCTAGGAAAGAAGTAGTAATCAAACACATGTACCTCTGTACTTATGTTAGGTAGACGCTTAATCTTGGTACAGAATTTCTGAGACGAATATCTTTATCATGGCCGAGCAAGTGTGGTCTGAATCCTGATTTATGAAGGTACACTGCAGACTGTATATCATAGATAATTTACTGCTTCACGGTTATTTGGCTACATATGAGTACCTAAACACTTTAATACTCACGTCTTAAGAGTGCTTAGGTATGGCGTATGGCCTCCCACAAGGTGGACCGAATACAACCGACGGATACGAGACGCTTATGGCCGTTAGTTGTGGCGATATGATGAATGATAATGATGATGTCGGCTCGCTTCTGGAACATAGTATTCCGTCGTCAAGCGCCGCATTATGGCGTTTAAACGCTATATCCGACAGTACCATAAACTTTTCACTGCCAAATCATGGTTCCAGTGAAAAGATTTTTCATTGCCCTACACTTTACACAAACGAAATCGCCATAAAGTGGTCGAAGAATAGTTGTAGTGCAGTGCAGCTATGCACGGAACGATAAGTACAAAAAAAGTCTGAATTCAATTTTTTTGCAATACAAAAATTCAAACTACTAGTGCATATTGAGAGATCATTAAAAATTCAGCATTTTTTTTCTTTATTTAATTTGGTGTTTATAACTAACCATATATGCCAACCTCATCGTACCTTTTAACATTAATAATGTTATCACATATATCTAAACTAATATAATTTTTGTCCGAGGGCTACACTTGATTTTCCCCATAACTATGGGTATCTATAGTTAAGGCTTGCAGACACAAATCTCGCACAAAACATGAAACTCTTTGTTTGATCGAGAATTGAACTCGCGACCCGTAACGCTGAATTAAATCGCTCAGCCACGTCCGTCGCGCAGCCTGCATCATGACGGGTCGCTAAACACTACCTACAATGAATGACCTACTTTCCCATCTACGTGCGTCTTCATATTTTAAAACAGTTTTCATAAAAAAATATATTAAATTCTCCAGTCTCCTTGTTCCGTCCTTAACAGTTTCTATGAAAGTCTTTTCAGAGATTCCTTGAAGAAGTAGGTCGTTCGTCTTTTACTACAAACGGTTTTACTGTGGGACATTACTGCCATTCTAAACTACGTGTAACGAAAGAAAATAAGGCAATACTGTGGGTATTTTATGATAGATAAACATGACATAAACATCTTTAAACACAGTCTGACCACGCGCTCGTAAAGCGGGTACTGTCAGCAGAATAGGGCGTTTAATGAAATAATAACTTAAGATATAAACGTGGTGATAAAACACTGATCGACGCCGCTGGCAGGCTGTTAAGTCGGCCCAATCTTAGTTCGCGTGGAGGCTGCGAGCTGGAGCTAAGATCTGTTACTTTTACGGCCTTTATGTAACATAATTCGATTTGAAAAAGAAAGGTGAGAGAATAACTGTGAAGTATTGTAATGGTATGGTGGGAAAGTGAAGTGACGAAAAGGTTCTGTATTTGTTCTAGATCAAACAGATAATTTTATTTGCAACATTTGTACACAATTTAGTATCACCAGATTTAACCTATAGGCATGCAAATTACAGGTTAAAGACATAAACTAAATTATTGGAAATTAAAAACTAGAATACTAACTTAGCAAAAAATTTATAAACGCTATACACAAAATCCTGTGAATTTAAATAAAAAAGAGAGTACAAATTTAAACACAGTAAATTGTTACCACCATAATGTACCTGTATTCTAGCAAATAAATCTTTCTTGCTAAAAATTAAAAAAAAAAATCTAAAAATAGTTTTAATGACTATTATGGTGATCATTTTATCTAAAAAAAAATATTATTTATTGCATGTTTTCATAACATATCTTGCAAATATTGAGATATACTGTAATAAGCTGACTGACTGACTTTTTATACATAAATATATAAACATCCCGGGAGGGATCCCAGGTTCCTTTTGATTCTTAAGAAATACTTATGAAATAATTTATATTTATTGTTATTATTACCATGCGCGGCTGTTATTAGTTAGACCACGAGCTCATTCGCGTAACCAAATATCTATACTTATTTTATTTAATTTTTATTTTATTCATTCGGAAAAAAAAACAGTTATACATTAAAACCTTATACTAAATTATAAATACTTACTAATAATATTATAAATCTGACGAGTTTGTTTGTTTGAATGCTCTGATTGCAGGAATTACTGGTGCGTTAAAAAAACTTATCGTTTTAAATAGCTCATTTATCGAGGAAGGCTGTATAACATCACACTACGACTAAAAGGCGCAGAGCAGTAACCAAAGACGCGGGTGAAACGGGGGTACAGAGAACTACTTTTAAAGTAGGACAGTCATATTGACATCTTAGGGACCTAGGTATGACACTCTTCATGTGAGGTTAATTAATTGGTTTATTTAAATTTACTACCAAAATAAAATTATCACACATGTTGTCGTTACATAAAAGTAATTACCGAACAAAATCTCCTGCGGCCAGGTGTTTGTAGTGGTCGATTTTCCAGTTCCAGTTTGTACAAAGTCAATTTATATTTTTTGCAGTAACTGTGAAACTTAATACCGTTGTAACAACACCCTGTCTACAAAACGATTTAGCGTTAGTTGTTGGCGGTAAAATAGGAAAAAATAATTCTAGACAAAAACTAAAGTCCAGATATTTTCACAGTTTAAGATAAAAATAAAACTGTGGTGTCGAATATACTTCATCATTTCAGCCAAAAGATGTCCATTGTTGGATATAGGCTTCCCCCAAGGGTCGCCACAGTGAACGGTCCTGTGCGTTTCGCATCCATCGAATTCCCGCAAACCCTGCGCGGGCTTGCGGATGGCGTGCAATGGGTAGCACGCTGTCCGATCGTCCGGTAACCGACCGGACCGAGCCCAAGTCGTCGACGGCGCGTTCTGTTCCCGCGCGCCTCAAGGAGCTGTCAGCAAACCGTAGAGGCCCAGCCTGCTAACTGCAGGCAGGCAGGGTCGAAGCCTGCTGGGGTCAAGGGCCGTTTTCTGAGAGGAAGGCTTAGCTACTCACTATAGGCAACGAAGGAACGGGGTAGGTTTTTAGTCAGTAAGAGTCTGACACTACTTCCCGCTCCGCCCAAGGGCGGGATTTGTCATTGGATGATTTTACCTACCATAAAAAAAAACCAGGTCCACCTTGTAGGAGGCCTTCCAACGCTGCGTCTTCCTGTACGCGGTCGCCACTACAGAATCTTTCAGCCCCAACGGCCGTCTGTTCTGCGAGCAATGTGCCCTGCCCACAATCGCCACTTAAGTTTGGCGATTCTTCGTGCTATAGTAGTACCTAACCTTATCCGTAACCGATCACGCAAAGAAGCTTCCTTTACATTGTCCTTTATATAATTAAATTATTCGAATATATATATAATAAGTCAGTCGTCCCCAAAATCTCGAAACATATTCTCAACGTCTTCGCACTGTCGGACCATGACCGATACACTTATTTACACCACGACGCTCACCATACAGGGTGACATTTTAGACGAAAGGGTTGTATTTAAGGATCATCGATTCTTAATATGCGAAAAGAATATGACCTTATTTTTTTTACCCGACTGCGCCAGAAGGAGGGTTATGTTTTTCGAGAGTATGCATGTAAGTATGTATGTATGTATAATTGTTTGGCACGCTCTGCAGCCTGAACGGCTCGATGGATTTTTAACCTTTCAAAAGAAAAATATGTTTGTTTACGTTCGGTTTGTGTGACGTGAATATAATAAAATCGAAAAACATTTATAGAAGTTGAAAAGTGATTTCGTCATAAAGTTTCCCTCTGTATCTACGTAGCATAAGTTAACCCCGCGCTGTCACTCCCGTGGCCCATCCCGCCGGATCCTTTTTTCGGGATAGACGATATAATGGCTTTCTGGGATACTGTGCATTATATCAGTGAAAGCATTTTGAAATCGGAACAGAACTCGCAAAGAAAATATACTTCCAGTCCCAATGTGACCTGCTTGATAAACTTCTAAATCTCAACGAATATTCGTTGAGATTTAGAAGTTTAAGCAAATAGGGTATATCTATTGTGTATGTATATGTACATTGCATGTTTTGCCACGTGTCTGTACACGTGTTCACCGTGTACACAACATACAGTAGGTACCTAGTTGTGTTAGTTTAAAAGTTAGGTAGGGTTGCGCATACCGCCACATATTGTTTGCTGTTTATATAGTGTAGCTTTATCAGTGAAGGTATTTTCGAAATTAAATAAGTAGCATAGCATAGCATCAGCCTTCATTCGTCACATTATGTCTTCGAATTTTTGGTTCTAGGACATGCAGGTTTTCTCACGATGTTTTCCTTCACCGTTTTGTGAGTAGTGTTAATAAATTAATAACATAACATAATGCGCCTCGTTGGGTTTGAACTAGGGAATGCAATCCCGATCTCGCGGGATCCCGATCCCGCGAGATCAAAGAGAAAAAATTATTCCCCATTTTACTTGTAGAGGGGGTACCCTAGTAAAACATTTTTTCCACTTTTTATTTTACCACTTTGTCGGCTTGATTAATTTACATATTGATACCAAATTTCAGCTCTCTAGTGTTAACAGTCACTGAGATTATCCGCGGACGGATAGACGGACAGACAGACATAGCGAATCTATAAGTTGATTACGGAACCCTAAAAAAGAATGTTTTATTTGAGTATGCAGGAACACGGGGAGGTTTTTGCAGTCAACCTGTGTGAGTCGGAGAGGGCTTTCTCAGCAGCTAGATATATTGCAACGGACATTAGATGCCCTTGATACTCTTTGTTTTTTTTAAGAAGTTACTTTCAAAATCACCCGTAACTACTTATTAATCTCCTTGAGCTATACCTACTTATGTTTTTATTATTTTCATTTTAGTAAAACTGTTAATTATTTAGGTAAAGTAATATTAAAGGATAAAGGCTTTTATTTTCTTTCAAATAATATTTTGTTTTAATTAACCTCACTATCACTAACAAGCAGTTTTCATCGTATTCAGTCTTATGATATTTTTTTAAAACTAGACGAGATCCTGAAAATTTCGGGTTGAGTTTCAACTCGTAAGTCGGGGCCGTTAATACTCGTTAATATTTCTTTCTTTTCCAACTATCCTTTCGCAAGCTTGCTGGAAGAGATTTCTATAGAGATAAACAACTCCTTTGTTTTTCTAGTCTTTTATTATATGTGTGTAAATAAATAAATAAATATTCTTTTAGACAACGGTTTAGATTTACACGTGTTAGTAGAAAGTGAACATTTGTATTCACACATCACCCTGTACAGTATATAAGTAAGAGTACCTACATACATAGAGTGGTGTTGTAGCAAGTCGTGATGAAAGTTAGGAAGGGTTGTGCACACCGCAGCACACAGACCCTCACAGTTTGTAGTTACGCCGCGCCGCGTATGTCAAGCTGAACTTACTACTTCGCCTGACTTATGATACGAATGCCTCTCAGCAATTACTTACAACTGATATTATTCGAGTTTGCTACTGACTTCGGTTTTCTTTAAAATTTTAACATATATGCTCGAATTTGGTACAACGGATTTGGTCCGTCTGTACGAAGGTCGAGCGTTACTCGGCGTAAGTTAGTGCTAATTAGTATTTGCACATGCTTGAGCAAGCAGTACCAAGGTACGATAGGTCGTCTACGGCGCGCACCGTTCCCGCGCGCCTCAAGGAGTTGTCAGCATACTGTAGGGGTCCAGCAGGGCCGAAGCCTACTGGGGCCAAAGGTTATGTGAGACTGTCACCAAAGGCCCCAGGATAAAGGCAAGGAATGGAAAGGTAGGTTTTTTAGTCAGTAAAAGTCTGACACTGTTTCCCGCCCCACCCAAGGGCGGGATTCGTCATTGGATGATTTTTACCTACCACAAAAAAAAAAAAAAAAAAAACCAAGGTACGATGGACCAAACAAACGCAGTGGAATAAATCCGTCGTACCAATTTCGATCGTGTGTTAATACTTTTCGTGCTGTTGTGTGGAGGGTGAAGACTGTTTTTTTGAAATGGTTTGGTGCACCCTGTTTTATTTATTTTTTAGGCTTAAAATCATTAAATTATTTCTCGCGTTCTAGGGTGGCGCGTCAGACTTTTAAGAACTAGAACCCACCTGTGTTCTTCGGTTGCTCTTTGTGTTCCAATGTTCCAGTATCCTTAGATTTGCAGCACTCTAGAGGCGAATATCGCATTAAGTTTTTTTTATCCCTCTATTTTACTCATTACCCATTTGTGTCAAAGTGTTATTTTCTGTGTTTTTCAAAGATTATCTGATTGAGTAAGTACGTTAAAGTGGAAAAAAAATATTTCATCTCGAAAAAACTATTTTTGATCTTCGATATCCGCGTGCAAAAGCCGCTTTTATCTGCTAAAAGATAAAATAAATTGAATTTAGAACATCATGTGCACTAAGTTTGTGCATTCAAAACATTATTAAACCTATTTACTTCTATCTCCTTGGTGCCAAATTTATCACACAACATTTTTTTAATTTATTAAATGTCAGACCCAGAACCTCCTTGGTGTATTTTTTTTTAATTTCCTTTACGAGCGCCATTTTATTTTCGTGTTATATTGTTAAAACCATGAGTTGTAAAGAAGACACTTATCAAAGTTACTTTCAATTTTTCTTAATCACTTATTCCTAAGTATTATTTGTTCTAATTTATAGATTATTCTGTAATACTTAGATACTTATCATAATGCAGTAGTTAATACCTAAACTGAAATAAAGTATCTTGTGATTGTATGTTATTTTTTTGCATTCTGTAATTTCTTCGCTGAGGTGGGATGAAAAGTTACGTGTTGCACTCGAGAGCAAATATTTTTCACCTCATGCTCTTTTGATTCTCTCGCTAACGGTCAGGATAATAATTTTTGAATCCTTCGCTTGCGCGGCCATCAAAATTTTGCACGCAGTTAAAAAGCAACTTTGCACTCTTGTATAACAAATTACTAATAAATTTTTCAGACTAACGGCAAGCATACGGTTAAGTTATAAAACAGGTGGTAATATCTGCTACTTTAATTCTAACACACTTTAATGGATTGTATCCGCTAATTTGCAGATTACCTAGTCAATGCGCATATTAACATATTCTGTATTCTAACGGTAACAATATACTCATATCACGTACCTACATAAACATATTCGTATCACAAACATGATTACTTCACCCAATACATAAGTACCTTTTGACCTGCTTTGTTTATCATTGTGTATATCACCTGTGCTTACAAAAGCTTCTCGTTTTTTTATTGTCTCTGGCGCGACTCCAAGTCTCCGACAAAGCTTAATCGAGTCTGCTCGATATGTGCACTTCACCCCGTAGTAAGATATTTGCCATTTGGAATTACATTTGCACTGAAGAAATACACGACAGTTTTTGCACAGAATTCCAGCTCATGTTTGTGTGTTCTGGGTGGAGTCCCGGTCAAATAGTACTTAATTACATATAGGAGCACTTACAGCAAATGCTAATTACTAAGTTAAAAGCCGCCCGAGCTTAGTTCCACTATATTTTCAGAGGTAAAAATTTCTAAACTGTTTTAGCATTTAAAACAGTGATTAACTAAAATGAGGTTGAGGGCGCTTGTCATATTAAATTCATTTTGAGAGGTAATTAAGTAGGTCTGTCGCTACGCTGTTTATAGGTACAAATTGTATCTAATGCCATGCTATTAGGGATTTTTATTATATGTTTCATTTTATATCAAAGCTTTTTGAAACCTTGGAAACATTTGCCACATGGACGTGTATTCTAGAGGTCTATATAGAAAGCACTAAATCGGTTGCACACATAGGTAGACCGCTGCAAACACAACTTGGTGAAATGAGGTTTTGTAGACCCGTCGGATACTCAATGTGAATGCGGTGCTTTTGTTCAGAACTTCAGCCACACGTTGTAGTGCCCCAATCATCGATATACCTTTGAAGGAATTAATGTAGCCACTCTCTGGGTACAAAAAAATTAAGGAATTTATCATTGACTTGAAAAGAATAAGATAACTAGTTTTTAAGAAAAAAAGGAAATAAGAAATTTATAAAAATGAAATTAATAAATTTAAAAAAATAATTAAAATTAAATTATTATTTTATTGCTTTTGAACAATTTCTGGTAGCTCAGAAATTATACAGTCTATTACTTTGTTAAGAGTCGACCTTTCAATATTACCTGAAGTTAAAAGGGCGGTTTGATAGCTTTTGTTAAGAAAATGATATGTGAAATATTTATTTTTCATTCAAAAAATATCATCCGTTGAAAAATCCGCTCTCAGAGAGTTATACGTAATAGACCGGCTGGTATCATACCAGTCACGCGGACATATTGTGGAGTTCCGCCTTTGACCGAACTCTAACATTTGTAGACCGTTTCAACTCCCATCTGTCATCTGTCAGAGCCTCGTCACAGTATAAAAGGGTACAGCGGGTGTGTTTGACATCTGTATGTAGGCACTCTGCGGCATACATTAGTAATGTCCGTTTATTTGCAGACATCCGTCCGGGCCGGTGCCACGCTTGCGGGAACGGCACGGCTTGCGACGGCAGCTGGCCCGCCGTGCTGTGTCCGGAAGAATGGCCGCTTTGTGCCACCGTCGCCATGGGGCCTGGTGAGTTCCTACAGGATTTATAGTAGCTTTAATTATAAGAGTGCATTCTTCAAAAACCTACTTCTTCATACTCCTTACCGCACTGGGTTTATGTGTAATTCTAACGTTTTCTTTACCACAAAACTCAGAAACGTGTTTCTGATCTATTATTTCATTTATTATGCATACCTACCACAGTGTAATCTTTTTTAACCCGATAGCAGACTGGTAGAGAATTGTTTTGCTACTAAAGCAAGTCCACTAAATAAAGTTTCAGAAAGTTCAATAAAGTTTCAACAAATAAATGAAGTTATGATGATGCATATCGCATAGTTCGCTCTACAAGCAAGCGTGTATGAAAAAAATAAGCAAAAGGCGCTCCTTTTTCTTATTTTTTTTACCTCCAATCCTTTCACAATTGTAAGGACCGTAGGTAGCATTCTGCCGATACCCTTTAGAAGAAGGCGTGAGTTTGTTAAGCTCCACGTTATCGAAAACAAACACTGCATTTTGTATTGATTAAAGAAAAACAGTTGCTTCCGCTGGCAGCCGAACTGTAGCAATTATTTTTCGTTTATCTTTTTGTTTCCTACACTTAAACAATCAAGGAAAATAAATACCTGCCGGCATTATTTGCAATCTGTAAATTCACGTATGGACTAAATGTATAAAAAGTAAAACAAAACGAAGCTTGGAGAGAATGCATGTAGGTAAAAGGAAATGAAAATGAACCCGTGAGAGCGCCTAAAGGCGTAATTTCATTACACTCTAGTATGTTATTGCTCTGTCAAAGAAAAATTGCTCTTTCTGCGAGGAATGGTAATGTTATTGTGAGTTGAATAAGCGGTGAGCGAAATTGGATGGAAATTATCATATTTCTTTATAGCCGCCGCCCGACTTAGACTTTATTTTTAGATTGAAAACGTTTAAGGTATTATCGGGCGGAATATTAATAAGGTTTTAATATTCTGTGCAGATTTCGCGTCATCGTTGGCGTGTGCGGCCGCCTCCACGACACCGTGCTCGATCAGGAGCCCTGCGAACTCCTCACTCGAAGTGACGTGTGTCTGCAACACCCACCTCTGCAATGCACCGTTCTCACCTGAATTGCGGAACGAGCTTCTGAACTTTACATTCACGCCCACTAACAGTAGTACCGATTTGACGCAAATATTCTTACAATCAACAAGATTTGCGAACGTCACAGACGAGAATCTTTACAAAGCAATAACGGTTGAAGTAATTGAAGCAACGGCGACGGCCACGAGGAATTTATCTCAAGTGACAACAGTGATGACGGTTCCAGGGACGATAAATACTCAGTCCATACTGAGAGACTCCGGGAAGCCGAGGGCTGAGGCTTTGAAGCAGGAGCCGACGGCGCCGTCTGATGATGACGAGGATGAGGGGGAAGGCAGCGGGGCGTACGAGGAGTCGCGGGTTCACAACCACGCCGTCTCTGCCCCTGCTGCACCCAGCTCGTTCCTGCCTGCCAACGAGAACAGTGCCAGCTCTTTATATACAGATTTATTCTTAACTACATTACTTCTATATCTAGTTCTCTAGACGCAAATGTCGAAACACAAGTACCCTAGGTGTATTCAGAATTTTCTCAACTAAGTACAATAATTTTAAGAGAGTAATTTATGAATTATACCCAGAGAATTTAACTGATATTAGCGTTGACCTGTTGGGAACAAATAAGTACGTTTTGTAATTTCACATGTTTAAACCGCCTTTTTTATTTATGAAGCGAAAAACGTTTAGACTTTTTTAGTGAGTACACTATTTAGGATTTAAGTGCCATCTAGAATTATGTTGTCCTGCCATTTATTGTCTTTTACGAATAATAATGTAAGCTCAAAAATAAAACACCACTGAATATACAAAAATATCAACGCCTTTCGTCCGCTTAAGAACTATTATACTTACTTTTATTCAGACATTGATAAAGGATAACTGACAACTAACTAATGTACTTTCATCGTAAACACTTAAAATATTTTATTTTGTTTTCCCCATTCGTATTGTTTCATAACGATCCTTCTTACCTGTACCTACCCATCGCCTTGATATTTTCAAATTAAGAAGATAGAACCTTCGTGCCAAACATAATATTCTAAATACTAATGAGGTTATTTGATATAGAGTTTCGTGTTCAACAAATTAGGATCAAGAACGTATTCTCTTGAACAATCACAAACATATTTCAATAGAATAATTACATTGTATTAAAAATTCACAATTTCAAATTTAGATTTGTAAACAGACGTGTGGACAGTCAGCAAAACGGATTTATAATCAGCCAGTCACATGAAAACAGTACATTACGACCTACTATAAAAAACATTTAATGCCTGTAGGCTATGTAGTCATTGTCAAACAATTAACAAAATTCATACAACTCCAAAGAATGTTTCTTTCGTAAGTATCTATATGTGGCTGAAGTTGTTAACTCGTTGGCTAGTTACTTATCTGTTGTGCTGACGGTACTGACTCAGGATTTGATTGTACAGACTTAGATAGTAGTTTATGAACTCATATTACAGAAGTTTCGCAGTCTGGTACTCACAGGTCGATTTTCTGATATAAAGAGCTTAATAAAATGAAATTTTATTAAGGTGTTGGAAGCATTTATAAATGGGTGACTAAAATCGACTAGTGAGGATTTAGTTGTAGACCGATAATATAATAGATTCCGTATATGAGTACTTTTAGGGAACTCCTGCAAGGTCAGGAATTTTAGGAGAAAATCCTATCGACACGCTCATCTTTATTCATACCTATAGATATAGCGTCAATTAATATCACCATCGATCTATTGTTTAAATAAAATGTTGTTGTGATTTATTAAATAAATAAATGAAAATAGCAACCTCTACTTTACTTTTCTTCAAACAATAATCACCCAAGCCTTCCTCTGCATGCAATTTCAAACCAAAATTCTATAAAAATGCTTTTTAATATCATGTTTTCAACAAAAAACATTTAATACGACATTGTAAAGCTTCCCGCAAAAGTTGTGGTGTGGCCTTCCTAAAGTTGCGATCAAGTTTTGTCTGGGTAGTAGGAAACAATATCGCTTTACTAAAACTGGACATAGTTTTCAAGAAACTAAAAAGAACTTAAACTTTTTTGAGGTGATAAGTCATTAAATTACTCCTCCGGTTCTGGGTGAAGCGGGAGGGAGTATCAGACTTTTAGTGACTACAACTCACCTTTTTTTAGGTGGGAAAATCATCCAATGACATCTCCCGCCCTTGGGCGGAGCGGGGGATAGTGTCAGACTTTTACTGACTAATAACTCACTCCTGTTCCTTCTTTGCCTTCGTTCGAGGACCCCAGGGTTAACATTCACATTACCCATGACTGCAGTAGGCTTTGACCCTCCTGGGCCCCTACGGTTTGGTGACATTTCATTGAGGCATGCGTGGAACAATATCGCTGACGATATTATTTGATAGATATTTGATAGAATAGAATAGAATAGAATCGAATCGAATCGAATGGAATAGAATATAATAGAATAGAATAGAATAGAATAGAATAAAACTTTATTATACACCAAAGAAGTTATACAATCTTGAATCTTACCGCTATATCCTTAGACTCATGTTATTTATTTATTGAAAGTAATCGTGTCACAAATTTCTTCTAATATTCTCCATTTCAATACATATTCTAAGTTTAACAGGTCCTGTTAGAACATACCTACATGAAAGCAGGCAGTCCGTACAGCTACTAATACGACACTGTCGCCCGTTTACCTTAATTGAATCTTGTCCAGATGTGAACAACATGGCACAACTGATGCAATTTATGTTTCTCCACCCTTGTAAAAATATATATGATCAAATGTGCAGTCACTCACAAGACTGCAGATAAAGGTGTAGGGTTTCATTCAATGGATTTGTAACTTGCTATAAAATACCCGGCCCCGGCTCGATAGGCTACGAAGGAACGGGGTAGGTTTTTAGTCAGTAAGAGTCTGACACTACTTCCCGCTCCGCCCAAGGGCGGGAACGGGAAGTAGTGTTGTCATTGGATGATTTTACCTACCATAAAAAAATAATAAAAACTTGCTATAAAATTTTTAGTTATTATGGTGTCTGAAAAGCGGCTACAGAATGTAGATTTATTTTATTTATTTAAGAAACAAATGACTCATACTTGTACAAATATACAAATAAAATGAAACCAAAAAAATAAATTAAATTACAGAAATTTGAAATTATTAAATTTAAAAGCTTCAGATAGATAGAACTGCATAAAATATTAAAATAAAATTCACAAAATTTAAATTCAACTCAATTAGATTGTTACATTTCCATCAAGTGAGATAGTGGTCAAGGGCGAACCTATAAAAAAAAACATTAAATTATTATTAAAACACATTAAAATAAATTAATTATCAATCAGTCAGTACGAATTAAGTCAACAATTACAATTTCCTAACAGTTATTGGAACAGTATCATGTTTGCCAGCAAGGTATTAGAGCTGGCTCACACCCGGTGCACCAGTGTGAAAATCGTTGGTGCACGCCTCCGCGAACATCCCTGATGCCCTACAGAAGCTGAGCAGCCCCACCACCGCCGCGGAATGCGTTATCAGACACGGAGGACACTATGCACTTTCTGTATAGTCAACCTACAGGCTGCACGAGTACAGAGATGTGCAGTGATCTTCACCCCCCTAGAACACCGCACTGTTTACCAGCGGGCTATCATATTGGCTCGTACTGACAGCACCCTCCACTCCCTCTCAATGTCAGCCAGATCCTTAATGTCCTCAATGAGTAGATGCCTTAAATATTTAAATTAATCTTACTGTAGTGGAACACAACATAAATATGAAGAGCCGGTATGTTTATAGGATTCAATACACCAAAAGCCGGAAAGACCATAAATTTACTATTTTTCTCATCATATTTTAAACCATGACCACGTGCGTAATCCGTAAATGCACTGAGTAGCATCTACAGATCGACACGCTCAGCAATACCTTGTCTTGTTGATTGCTGAGCGAGACGATCCGCTCATTCGTGAAAGGTTAAACAATGTGGGGGAAGTCAAACCACATTCGATTTTATAAAAGCTGTCATGGTGTCTGCCTAAACCTTGGGATACCTGCAGCAGCGAGTTATTTTAATCTAATAATATTACAGCTAATGCTAACCATAATAATCTAATTATCGAGATTTTGTATAAAACTAAATAAGTAAATCATATTCTTGAAACATAGCTGTGTATATTATCCTATAATATATCTATCATTCTGTTTGTACAAATTATACAGACTATTGCGGATATTAAAGATCGAAAAAGTCAATAAAATAAGCCGGAAGGCTCGCTGAAGCCTCGACGATATTCTGAGTAAATCACGTTTTTCTTAAAATATGAAAATGAGTAAAATGGAATGAAAACAAAACATTACATCCACAGTGTGTTTCTACCGTTCTCAGAAAATACAACTTTCTTTTTAATTTAGTATACTCGAAACCCGAAACACGGGTCTAGTATTTTTATGCTAAGAATCAATGTACAATTTTTCATAACATGTATCTTGAAAAATCACAAAGTTATTAGCTTGTTATGTTACCTGCTTGTCCACACAAAAACTTGGTTATCGGGCCATCCGGGCCACTGAGGGCTTGTTTTGTTCCCGCACCCAGCTATGCGTTGGTGTCTAATGCCCGCTATGACCTGACTTGTATTGTATTTAGTCTCAGTGGTGTTCAACTTGTGACCTTTTTAGGGTTGCGTACCCAAATGGTAAAAACGGGACCCTATTACTAAGACTACGTTTTCTGTCCGTCTGTCACCAGGCTGTTTTCACAAATTATGTTTTTCTATTGCCACTTTAATAACAAATACTAAAAACAAATTAAAATATATATTTAAGGGGGGCTCCTATACAATAAACACGATTTTTTTTGCCTTTTTTTGCTTGCACTTGACATATTCACAAAATACTCAGTTCCATTTTTACTTTAATAATAAATAATAAAATAAAAATAAAATAAATATTTAAAGATCTCCCATACAAAAAACGCCATTTTTTGCTTATTATTGCTTGATATCCGGGGATAAGCGGTAACAGGTAGGCATTTGAAATATTTACAAAATACTTAATTGTGTATTTATTTTAATAATAAATAATAAAATTGAAATAAAAAAATTATTAGTTAACCTCTCAAACAACAAAAGTGATTTTTACTAGTCAATGGTACGGAACCCTACGTGCACGAGTCCGACTCGCACTTGGCTGGTTTTTTATAAATATGTTTGGGAAAAATATAACATGATGTAAAATTATTGGAATCGACTCAGTTACTGATTCTGAACAAACTTTATTCAGGTTTAATGTATACTAAAAATAATGTTGTGTATATTCCAGGAAACAATGTAGGTATATTTTTTAACTAGATCATGCAGAATGGTACCGATTCAGGGAGAGAACTCACGAAGTGGTTTTTTCCGCGCCCGCCATGATTGTGGGCCCGCATCTTCTGTAGAATGCAGTAAAAAATTAAAGCAATTTTCACGATACTACTAGCAGCGCATGCTCGGCGGTCGGTTGGCGGCGAAAAAAATCGCAGCCGTCGCGGCGGCGGCGACGGCAAATCTATCGTCTCGTGAGTTTTGAAATAAAATAGCCGTTTCCTCTGCCGCAGCGGCCGCGGGAGAAAACCGCTTCGTGAGTACAGTGCCTATACCAATGCTAAGATACTATCCTCAAACAGGTAAGTATTCCAACAAGCAAGTTATTAAATTAACCAACAAAGCCTCGGATCTTCTATTCATTCAAATCAAACATCTGTAGTCTTTATTATGTTAATTAATGTAAGTGGGTCAGTAATCGTTATTGCCATGCTAAAGCGCATCAACTATAAATTCAAATTTTAAAAGAGTTAGCTGTTCTTAGTTAGTAGACAAATATAGTCTAGCCAAGCACCTGCTTGGTTCCACAAAAAGTGTCTGCGTCCTATCGTGGTGTGTATCAAAGATGCCAGAATAGTCCTCCAGTACGTGCCCAAGAACACTCGTCGCTTTGCCGGCGGCTTCCAGCCATCGTCTATGTACAGAATTATCTTTACCGATCGCCAGCATTATTTTTTAAATGTATATTCTGCAATTTTATTTATAAGTAGGACTAGTAGGTTTTTATTTCTATGGATTGGCCTTTAGAGTATCCAACTCATTATACTGTGCTGGTGCTGCCGCTGCAGCTGCGGAGAATCTCAAGTGAAAATATAATCATTTTTTGGCAGTTATTTTTTCGAACTGTTTGGGGTTGAAACTTTCGGAAGAGTCCGAGTCCTTACAAATTTTATTAAGATCTTTTCGCCTTGTTGACACTTCGTGTGACTCAAGGGTTGGCTTTTACTATGGACAGAGGATAAGTATTGCCATACTGCGTGTCAATGCCAGTAGCCTTTTGGGCACATTACCAGTCGATACGGAGATACAGTTTTTCAGAGCCATATTAAAGTGTGTCGTACGTTCGATATTTTAAACAGGGGATACGTCTTGGGATAATATTGGATTGAGAAACCAGGCTTAGGTAAATAGTGTAGAATAAAGATAGACTACTAATATTAATTCCAGTTTCATAATTTTATTTATTTCATTTTGATGTCGTAAGTATCATTGACTTCAAACTAAATCTGGACTCACGCTATTTAACTAGCAAAATAGATTTAATTAAAAAATGGTTGTGTTATAATTATGGTATAAAATAAAAAGTTTTTTTCGGTTCTGTAATATCATGATTAGTTGCAATTAAGCTCAAAAGACTAGATATTCAACGGCATCAAACGTTCGATACGGTCTCACAACAACACAGCATATTGAAGTATGCCGATATGTGGACGTCACATCAAAGGCCGACACCTCTTTCAACTTCAAACAAAGGCAGTCCTCTGTGGCACCGAGGACACTCCATGTTCATACTGTCACGTGCAGCTATAAGGATCAAAATGAAGCAACACTACATTATTGAGAATTTTTAAGATTAGGTGGCACTTTATCGAAATTGTGTTTCCTACTCTGTGTTGAATCGAATCGCAATCGATGAGGAGAAATCTAGGTAAATACAAATACGGTTAATTTTGATACATATCTTATACACCGTTAAATTTTGATCGTTTTAGTCCCGTGGAGGGTCGACCCAGTACTGAAACACTATCGATTTGTAATGATAAAATAAAAAAATAAAGTACTTTTTTCTAAAACTCGAATTAATATACGCATGTAAGAAATTAATTTCTTTAAGTAAACGAGTCAATGACCTCGTAGATAGTTGTCGGTCGTTGTGTACTAACTACCTACAGTTCATTAAACTCGCCCAGCTGACGTTTACTTATAGAAATTTCGTGCATTCGTAAATTAATTCGAGTTTAAAAAAATTTCACACTCCCAATTCCTCGAACCGTTAACATATTGACTGCCTAAAGCAAGAACTAGGGCTTTGGAACTGATGCATGAAAATAGTGAGCATGGCCCCGATAATTATAGCGATGTTGCCATATCGGAAAAATTCCGACATTGGGAAACACCATAGACTTACGGTTGATTTTTTCCTGATAATTTGTCAAGAGTTTTTGGCGGGATTTTTTCTAACTTTTCTAGAAAAAAAGGTGGCTGGATTTATTTATTATTCGCAAATTGATTGATATTGTGACGTTAAAATGTAATTTTGCATCTTGAATGTCTACACAACTGGACAATATGTAATCATTGAAAACTATGCGATTTTGGTAAAATATAGATGATAATTTTATTGTAATATTAGATAATCTAATATCTAATATAAGAATAAAATTCTCATCTCCTCTATGAAGCTTGCCGCGATAGCTGATATTTGAGATTTACCTGCATACTTAACTAATTATAATAAGCAACAAAATTGATAAATATGTACATATATACCTACTGAAAATAAAAATAACTAGCAAAAAAACGCGTAGGTATAAAATAAATCACAGGGTATAAAAAAAAAAAACAGAAATAAAGTCGTTCTGAATCAATATATGTATATCGTACTATACCTATACATAGCTTATTATATGCATTCCTACTTTGGGTTATAAGATAAGAGCTAATGAGATGATGGTCCATATTTCCATGTTAAAACGTATTTAAAACTGTTTAGATATCAACCTACTTGAAAAAAACTATCAAGTTAATTTTATTCCATCGTCACCAATTCAAGTATCAAGTTCTGTGACACTGTATTTTAATTTGACTTTAAAGTGACAATTTCTAATAAAAAGGTACTAGATAATGAAGCATAGCTTGCTATAGAATTAAAACTTTGTTATGAGTCATAGAGTTTGTTGTTCCATGATAAGTAATTATTTCGAATTCAATATTGAAGAGCGTTGAAGTGTGGCATACAATACATATTATGTGATATTATCTATTCAAAGACAGCCCGCGAGTCCTTCGAGTCGGGAACTCACTGAATATATTCACTGAACTGTTTCGCAATTAGGAAATTAACAATGAAACAAGGCTTTATTTCTGGGATTTCGTTTTGCTGAAACAAAACACCAGAATTTCTGTGCTTCATTTTAGAGTAAATTTTCGCCTTAATTATTGTTAACAGAAACTTATCATGTTTTTTTTTTAGTATTTATTCGTAACGTCAATCGGTAATAACTACTATTTGACATATGTTGTTTTTGTTTTACATTTACTTATATACCAATGTCAATGAAATAGGTGCGGGCTTTGGTTCCAGAGTGAAAGAAGTAAGTACGGACTTCGATTCTAAAACCAATAAAGTAAGTTTGGACTTCAGTTCCAAAGTAAGTACGGGTTTTGATTCCAAAGCCAATTAAGTACGAGTAAGCATGAGCTTCGGTTCCAGGGCTAATGAAGTAAGCGCGGATTTCGGTTCCAAAGCCTTTGAAGGGAGTACGGGCTTCGGTTTCAAAGCGGCTTCATTTCTGAGCTACCAAAATAAGTACGGACTTCGCTCCTGGGCTAATGAAGTAGTTGCAGGCTTTCGTTCCAGAGCTAATGCAGCATGCAGGGACTTCTCATAAAATTCGACAGTTCTACTTTTATCTGCTAGCTATAACTTTGGGTCCATAGGTACCTATCAATAGTGCGAGTAAAACAAAAACACCGAATCTCGTCATCATCTGCGTAGTCTTTTCCCAACTACGAGTATGTCAAGTTCGGCGTATTAGATGGGGCAACTGCCGGCGTATTAGAGGAAGTTTGAAAGTGAGCAGTGATTGAAAAGTTGAAGGGGAATCGTTTGTTTTGGTATGATCACGTGAAGAGGAATGAAACAGTTGTTACGAAAAGAGTTTTTTTTATTGTAGATAGGCTCGCGTTTGACCACTATCTGTCCTGATGGTAAGCGAAGATGTGGCCGATGATGGAGCACGCTTGCCTAGAAGTAACCTATTCACTCTTGACTTAACACGTTCAGATGGGCGTGTACCACCGGTGGAGCACGGAATAATTGCTGATACGGCGGGGTGTACCACCGGTGGCCACGTCACACTATACTTTCAATTTCAAATACCTTATATTACGATTACTTGCTTAATGGAATGAGAGAGAAAACATAATTCCTGTCTAATCCTGTCCGTGCCCACCCGTGGCGCACCCCGCTCGGCAAGACTTGGTTCATGGGGCGGTGATGTGGCCATATGAAGATTTGTGCCGTCGGATACCAAGTACCAACTCCTGAGGTGCCGGTCTGAACGTGTTAAAGACCCCTAAGTTATAGCTATCAGGAAACACAGACTCTGACAGGGGATTCCACTCCTTAGCTGTACGCTTAATTAATGTGTTCCCAAAACGCAAAAGGTAAAGGTATGAGTATATACATACATGTGAATGAATCATCGATATATATGTAGGAATGAATGGAGAGGGAAAGGTTCAAAGGTCAACGAAAAGATGGATGGATTGTGTGAGAAGTGATACGAAAGAAAATGGAGTTAGTGATCATGACGGGTGGAAACAGAATGGAAGCAAAAACATGTTGCGCCGAATCGAAATAACAAGAGACACGGACAGGAAGAAGATGATGATGATGACAAAAGGTAGCTGCCTCTCCAACCGCTCATATCACGATACCACTAGGAAGGACTCACTGTCAGACTAAATGAACTTCAAGTCTACTGGACCCAGTTACAAAATTAAATGAATTCATAAGTAGGCATGCATTTCTTATGAATTCATTTAATTTTCCCCCCCCGTGGTGTCACGGTGAACGGACGTGTCTTTTTGCTCTCGTAATGCTTAAATTACAAATCAGTGAAAAAAGTGATTATCAGTAAGAAAAAACTATAACTTCATAAACCTAAGTGAGCAAGTGACAAACTGTGTGAAAATTATAGTGAAATAACAATTAGTTCATTTCTAAAATACAACTTAAACTTTTAAACAAACACCAACATTGCTAAAAAGTGCTCATTTTGAACTTTGGACTCATTATAAACACAAAGGATACGTGAACCACAGCGCACAAATAATTACTCATCTAATGTATAGCATATTATATTACCTACTGCGCCTCACTTGAGAACGTAATTTTTGAGCGTTCTTGTAAAGTTGTAACGTAGTACTGCGGTATAAGCAGCGTATTGCCGATCACTTCGTTTCGAGTTCGAATCCACAAAGCAAGTTTTTGCACTTTTTGGAATTTTATTTTTTTGGATTTTTAAAACTTTATGTACACTGGAATGAAAGTCTGAATACATCTTTATATTATTTAAGATTGTTTAATAATCTATATAAGCATATAACAAAAAAGCTAAATAGCGCTTTGCAATACAATGATGTCATTAAAACGCACTCCTCCAGCTTCTCCGGCCGTGATAAATAGAGCGTCTCCTGTACTTCATCAGTCTGAGCCGAACGTTAGTCTGCTCGGGGAATCGAATGAGGCCCGCATGGATACAAATATAAACTTGTGTAATAAAAGGAAGTGGGACGATCAACAAAATGTTTTCAAAATGAACGAGTTTAAGGACGAAATATCCAACTTAATTAAAGACCTTAGAAAAGAGCAAACATTGCATCACTCGAACACTGCGGCGTCGTTGCTGGAAATTAAGAATCATTGCAGTAAACTCCAGGACTACGTTGATTTTTCTGTTGCAAAATACGACGAGATGTTGAAAAAAATGCAAGACTTTGAAGTTGAGAGAAAAGAAAATCGGGATTATATTTGTAAACTTGAGGAAAGAATCGATCAGTTGGAAAAACACTCAAAAATAACCAGTCTAGAAATTAAAAATGTCCCTAAAATTGCTGATGAATCTAAATTAGATCTGGCAAACGCAGTTAGAAATATCGGTAACGTCCTTAATACCACCATTGTTGAATCTGATATAAAGGATATATATAGAATAAACTCCAAGAGCTCTATGAATAACACTATTATTGTCGATTTTACTACCGTTTTGCTCAAATCAAAAATACTTCAGTCGGTAAGGACCTTCAATAAAGCTAACATTAACAACAAACTCAATACAGCGCACCTCCGAGTCAAGGGCCCCAAGGTACCTATCTATATATGTGATAACCTGCCCTCAAAAACCCGAAAAATACACTTTCTGGCAAGAGATTTCGCAGCTCAGCATAAATACAAACACTGCTGGACGGCATACGGTAAAGTTTACCTGCGAAAAGAAGACGGAGCGCAACGTATAGTAGTGAATTCTGAGAAAGACTTAGCCAAGATAACTCAAAGTTGACTATATAATTGTTACGTCATAGTTACAAAACCTTGCATGCACTTTTTTTATATTTCCTATATTTTTAATTATTGCCTGTGTTGCTATTTTGTTTTAATCACAGAACTTAAAATACCTAATTTTAACTGTTTTAATCTTTTTTGTCGCTTAATGTTACAACTTTTTAGTATTTATAAAACACTTATTCACAAACACATTTTCATACAATTACAGTTACACAAAAATACACACGTTATACCGTACGCAAAACGATCAAGACATGAGGTGGTTTTTTGTGGTAGCTTTCGTATTTCTTTGGAATACTGGCGTGACTCATATGTTTCGAGAAAAATAATAAGTTTAAGAATTCTGTACTATGTCCCCTTAATTTCAAGCCGTATCATTCGATAATTCAAATAATATAAATGATATGTTAGAAAATTTGGATAACATTACTTTCTCAAATGCGAAAACATGCAACCCAGACCAGTGCTCCAAGCTTTTACCTTCTAATACTTGTTTAACTATTTTATCCCAAAATATTCGCAGTTTAAAGGCTAATTATGTGGGTCTTCTAACTCTATTAGAGAGAATGGTGGTGCCTAGTGACGTTATTATTCTTTCAGAATGTTGGCTGTCCTGCAACCCCGTTATTCCCATTCTAGAAGGATACACTTCCCATAAGTCATCAAAAACATTTAATCAGAATGACGGAGTGGTGGTATATATCAATAATTCGTTGATGAATGTGATAGTTAAAGAACCTGTTATGTCCGAAGCAAACTGTCTGACAGTCACGGTTGGATCTGATATAGCCATAATTGCTGTCTACAGACCTTATGCATTTAAAGATATTTCGAAATTCATACAATCTTTGGACAGAGTTCTTTGTGAAGTAAAATCATTTAGAAACATTGTAATCATGGGAGACATAAATATTAATATTACCTATAATAATAAAGATGCGTCCTCACTAGACTATTTAGATTTACTGTCTCACCACGGACTTATTCCTGGACACACGTTGCCTACTCACGGGTCTACTTGTCTCGACCATGCCAATATAAAAACAACTTTCGCTAGCACAGTCTTGGTGCTGGAATCTACTGTCACAGATCACTATTCAGTTGTACTTTCTTTGTCATTCAATGGAATGAAGAAATCAAACTCTAACCAAAGCACGAAAATAAATGACGATGAGCTTGCTAATGACATTTGCAACATTAATTTCGATTCCGTCTATGCAACGAGGGACCCTAATTTAGCCGCTGAATATCTAATTCAACCAATCCGCCTGGCTATATCGAGGAACACTAAAACTATCAATATCTCACGTAGACGCAGGCCGATTAAGCCCTGGATAACTCAGGGACTACTGAAATGTATGCGCCACAGAGACAACCTGTATAAGAAGTTAAAAAAAGATCCATCAAACGAAGTCCTCATGGTGTCCTACAGAAGGTATCGTAGCTTCTGTACTAATCTACTGCGAAAAGCAAAAAGAGACTATGAGAGATTAGAATTTGAAAAAGCAGGACGAAATTCTAAACAGCTTTGGCGTGTAATTAAGAATGTAACAAGCATAGGTCAATTAAAATCATCAGCCCACGATCTCTTGGCGGATAGTAACAATAAGCAAAGCACTGTAAATAAAATTAACTACTATTTTGCAAATGTAGGGAAACGCCTAGCTGATAAAATACACAGAGACCCACAGTCTTTCTCACTGCCCAGTGCCCAGAAGGAATCTTTAGTCCTGCTTAAGACAAATGAGCAGGAAGTGGAACGCTTAATCGTTTCACTCAAGAATGATTGTGCAGTCGGCTGGGATGGTATTTCGTCTAGTTTTTTAAAACGTCATAAAAATGTTATTATACCTCCGCTGACATATGTATGTAACCTGTGCCTTGACACTGGTGTCTTCCCTGACTTATTCAAAAAGGCTCTTCTTCACCCTATTTTTAAATCTGGAGACCGTGACCGTGTCGAAAATTATAGACCCATATCGGTACTACCTGCAATGTCCAAGATATTGGAGAGGATAATAAATTCAAGGCTGGTATCATATCTAGAGGCTCGCAAACTATTGTCGATCAACCAATTTGGCTTTCGAAAAAATCTGTCTACTGCCGATGCGGTACATAAACTGGTTAATCATATAGCTCAAAAACTTGACAATGGTAAGAAATGCGTTGCGTTGTTCCTAGATCTCGCGAAGGCATTCGACACGGTCTCGATTCCCATTTTAATATCCAAGCTTGAGTGTCTAGGTATACGAGGTACCCAACTTTCACTGTTTCAAAGCTATCTTACGAATAGAACACAATGTGTAAAAATTGGAAACTGTTTTAGCTCAGAGTTAAATCTTAATTTCGGTGTACCGCAAGGCAGTATCCTTGGTCCCAGTCTATTTTTGATTTACATGAATGACCTGTGTTGCCTTAGTCTAGAAAGCGGTTCAATATTCTCGTATGCGGACGATACGGCGCTAGTGTTTGCCTCGGATAGTTGGGAGGATACATATCGGTATGCACAGAAAGGTTTTAACATAGTTAGTGAATGGCTTAGTAACAACTTGCTCACACTGAATATCGCGAAAACGAAGATGTTGGATTTTTCTATTCGCTGTACCAGTGTTCCATCAGCAAGTTCACTGTATGTTGCTGCCCAGCAGAGTGAGGACGAAAGCGACGGAAATGGCACTGACGATCACAACATCTGCAGGGTTGAACGAGTCCCATCGGTTAAGTATCTTGGGATTGTAATTGACTGCAACCTTACTTTTAAGGAACACATATTACACCTCTCGAACAGAGTGCGCAAATTGATCTACATTTTTAAACAGCTGCGCCAATCGGCGGGTGCTGCTATAATGAAAATGACCTATCAAGCATTGTGCCAATCAGTTCTGGTTTATTGTATCACTTCCTGGGGTGGTGCAGCGAAGTCTCATTGTATTCTGATAGAACGTGCTCAGAGAGCCGTCCTTAAGGTTTGCTGTTTCAAGCCAAGACTTTATCCCACTATTAAGCTTTATGAATATTGTCAAGTTCTTACGGTTAGGCAATTGTTCGTATTGGCCACTGCTATTAAACAACACGCTATTACCAACTATTCGCAGAAAATAAATCGCCGCAATCATCTAGTAGCTAGAGCTACTCCTCTTAAAACGTATTTTAGTCATAGATTCTTTGTTTTCCTTGGTCCACATCTTTATAATAAATTACACCGAATTCTTTCCTTGAATTCACTAAACAAACATAATTTTAAAATCACTCTACAAGCCTGGCTCCAAAACCAAACTTATGCTACCACAGAAGCTCTCTTAGACGTATTAGTCTAATAATTACACAAATTCCAAAACATCTTCTCTATCACACATACACTCACACCATAACACCATCATACACAAACATATTTACATTAAAACTCCTTCCCATACAGATCTACGCATGCTTTTATTATCATTATTATTATTATTTTTTCTACCTTTTTTAGTAATTGATTCCTGTGGCTATTAAACTCACTGATTATTTGTAATTTGTATCACTGGCTGTGTCTATATGTAGGCTTGTAATTAAGTAACTCGGAACTGGTGGGGACCTGGTGACCTGTATTACAGGTGTTACTACCTACCACAGGCACCAGCGATCCACAACCAAAAATTGTTAGCCAATGGTTCTTACGAGTAGTATAAGATTGTCTGTATTTTTTGGCTTGTGGTGAGAAATAAACGTTATTTATTATTATTATTATTATTATTTAAAACAGACGGCATAAGGCGTGATTCCCAGTGTAATGAGAATCAAAGACAATACAACGGTAAAACTGTAAAAAAAGGTTCACAGCGCCGTGTGTTTTAATACGGACATACTGAAATATTCAGGCCCATTCATAAATGTGCCTTTTGTGCTTACTTTGTAGGAACGAATTGGATAAGGTACTACCTATACTTGTGTGCACTTGTTAAATAAGGAACTGTGGTTGCGTGATTCATCTGTATGGCACGGGAGCACATTCGCAAGAAGTTGGTAGAATCATCACAGCGTTGATTGGTTAGATTTGCTTCTCAGAGTAATTTTCGTTATTTATATGTATTTATTTATGTATGTATGTATTTATTACTGTATTAGTTTTCCGTTTGTTTGTTTAACATTAAGTTGCACCTACTATATTATGTTTCTGCACCACCCTAAGGTCGTTTGGTAGAAAATGCCTATGGCATTAAGTCCGCCTTTGTACAGTTTTTGCTTGTGCAAGAAGTTTAAATAAATAAATAAATATAAAAGGCTAAGTTCAGACTCACTGACCCTTGGACCTAGAACGTTGAAATTTTTCACAGAGGTTTCTTTTATAATGTAAACAATGAGTAAGAAAGGGTTTCTCTAAATTCACCCCCAGGGGTATGAAACGGGATTTAAAAGTTTGTATAGAGAAACTTTCTTTCATGCGGGTGAAACCGCCGGCAGAAACTAGTGTAATTGTATAAGTACATGGCTGTATTAAAGAAACATTGTATAATCTACATTATAGTATCTAATCCCAAAAAAAAAATTAAGAAAAAAAAATTATAGTAGTCTAAGCTTATGTTTATTATTGAGTTTGAAAGAACTACCAGCATTTGTTTTTACCTTGTGGTATTCATTTTTGAAAGCACTATGGCGGTCTAGCTGAGCGATTGGCTACGCTACTACGCTGCGTGTCACAGGTTCATTCCAGGACGGAATAAATATTGTATAATCACCTACAGCTTTTTTTATTCAGTCTATATTTTCACACATCTGTACAACGCTTCCTACAAATCCTTCCAGGTATTCTATTCGGTGGCGCCATCCATCACCACTCGCTCAATGGAGTATATTGCCCAGTATGTACAGGGCAATTCTACTCCGGAAAAACGTTTCCATAACAATGTGCTCGGAACAATAGCCTCACCATCTCGTATTTGCAAATTATCAACATTAATAATATGGGACGGTGAAGTTGGCAAATTATTTTTATACCTAAAATCCCTTTATAAGCGCGGACAAAAGCCGCATTAGCTACAAATTAAATTTATAAAACCATAAAGTGTTTCGTTGTTCATAGCACAGAACCGCGATGTTTTGTTCCTTCAAAGGTATGATTTTGGCTTTACTAATATTGTTATGCTTCTTTTTGATAGAAGTAATTGTTTAAGATTTTTTCGTCGGTTTTCTCTTTGAAAGAGCTCGAGCGAAACACGCAGTGCTTCAAAGGGAACTAATTTTAAACTCCATGATTAAAAACGATGTTCATTTTGTTTAAAGCCACTTGCCCGGATCGACGTGCTTGTCTCGAAATTGTAATTTAAAATAGCGCCCTTTTAGAGCTCGCTATAAAGAGACATTTGATACTTTCGTAGGACGAAAGGCTTTAAAAACGAGAGGAGCTGCGAGCAATTCGCTAACAAAAGATTCAACGGCCCTCTTTTATTTTCTTTCTAATGATTTGGGTACAATATAACGTGCCATTCGCGGATATCCTGCAGACGCGGGTTTTACTTATCTTTGTACGGTTATCGATGAATGAAATGCAAACAGATTTTATTCTTCATCAATTTCAATGAAAATTATTTTACAGGTATTTTTTTAATTGAGGAAAATGTGAACTCTCCGTATTTTCCAAACTTTCATAATCTTATTTATGCCTAAAATTATTTACGCGTGAGAAGTAGAATACATACCTATTTATAATTATTTTTTCCTGTAACAACATACGCGTGTGTCCATAAAATTAAAGGGCATAGGTAATTCGAAAGTACTTATCGCTCCGATCGCGGGAGCCTTCGTAATCAAATCAGGTATTTACGCCGTTACGATGTACTTAGAGGGGCTTCGAATAAACGTTTTACGTAAATATTCTTAATTGCAGGATAGAAAAGACCTTGGCTATTATATTGGTGATTGTAGTATTTTGAAATTAGCAGAGAAGACATAATGTTTACAATTCAAGATAATATGTATAAGTTGCGTTTCAGAACGACCAAACGGACAGGCTGTTTAGCCATCATGCCATTTAATTCTGTCGTCAAGTAGTATACAGCAGTTTTCGTACACAGCTGTTAATGAGTTTTAAGTCTGGCAATAATTCGGAGATTTCCGAATTATTGCCAGCCTTAAAACTCATTAACACAACACCAAATAGATTTATTTGGTGTTGTGTTATTGTCCTTGCAGTCTCCATTCAAACGAGAGTTACGACACCAACGAGGTATAGAGGTCGCGAACTCGACTTCGAACAAAATGTATTAATGATTTTTTTCCATTAGATAATACCCAGAGTTTGGAAGTGTCAGTGGTGACACCCCCGTGGCCGGTGGTTTCACCACTGGATTGCTGTTCCATTGGACTGTGAGAGTAAAGCAGAGAAAGCACCTGTGCTTGCTCACGCTTGGGTACTATAATATCTCCTGCTTACATGGCTAATCATGGTAAATGAGAGAAGTGGTGACCGAGTGGTAACGGTCCCGACTTACGAGTTATAGGTCGCGGGATCAAACCCAGCCAGGCGCATTACTTTGTGTAATTAATTTCATGTCCACTGCTCTCAAAACCGTGAAGGAAAACATCGTGAGGAAACAGGTATGCCCTCCAAAAATTCGAAAACCTGTGACATCCGCCAACCCGCACTGGACCCCGCACTGGACCCGCGTGGTGGATTACGGCCTATTCCTTCTCCTAGAGAGAAGGCCTGTGTCCCAGAAGTGGGAAAGTTAAAAAGCTTATGACGATGATGATGGTGACATGACTAATCTCTGTTGAGATTGGCTACCATGATCGAAAATGGGCCGGGAGGATATCATGTCAATAATTTATCAATTGCAATCACGATCGATGGTAAACACAAACATAAGTGAAAGGTTCATCTGTTTGATACAAACCACAGGGTTAAAATCTCGTAGGCCAATCTTAAAAGTTAACCTAAAATCGATCAGTATTATTAAGTTAAAGGGGTTGCCCAATTACGTGTGATCCGTGTTCGTTAGTAATGTGATTACGTAGGGCTGCATGAGTAATGACGTCACTCAATCCGCCTTAATTATCAAGTGGTATTTGATTGAACTAAGTTCACAAATTGGCACAAATACTAACGCACAGTTTGGCACGCCTGTTTGTGTTTAACTTATCTTCTAATATTATAAAGCTGTTTGTTTGTTTGTTTGAACACTTTAATCTCAGAAACTAATTCTCAGATCGAATTGAAAAATTATTTTAGTGTCGTATTGCCGAGACTAACATTGGCAAATATCTGATGTTATTTAAGCTACATTTTTTATGAAAAATAAATAGAGTTCCTCGCAAAAATAATTTTTTTTGAAATGGTGACCAAATGGCATTGTTCTGATTTACAAATCTGGCACGAATGAACTCGCGGCCACCAGCTAGTCAATAACAAAAATTATACGTCCTGGAAATCGAACCCAAAATGTCCTTTATATTAGTGTGTAGATACTTATTAATACACATGTACTTACTTATTTATGTGTATCGGTACAAATTCATCGCCATTGTCTCATGAGATCGTAAACGTCTGGGCTCATTGTGGAATACTACAATAAATGGTCGCGATGAAATATAACCGACATTCGGCACAATACTAAACGGATTATCGCTCAGATGAATGCCGGCGCCTTTTGTATCACTGTTTAATCTATAGGCTTATACAAAGTCAGCCTTAAGAATTACGCTGCGAGATTTTCGGCAAAGAATAGACGTAGGCTTATCGTAGACAATACAAAACAACATCACTTATGAATTGTATGCCATATGTTGGTAAGATATTATATTTGCAGGTGGCATAGTTTTTTTTTTGGTAGTTACCTACAAAATAAAATTATCCAATGACAAATCCCGCCCTTGGGCGGAGCGGGAAGTATTGTCAGACTCTTACTGACTAAAAACCTACCCCGCTCCTTCGTTGCCTATCGTGCCGGGGCCGGGCTAGCAGGCTGGGCCTCTACGGTTTGCTGACAGCTCCTAGAGATGCGCGGGCACAGTACGCGCCGTCGACGACTTGGGCTCGGTCAGGTTGGTTACCGGACGATCGGACAGCGTGCTACCCATTGCACGCCGTCCGCAAGCCAGCGCCTACTACGGTGCAGGTGGCATAGTTACCTTCTCTTCTAAACAAAGGATATAAAAATAACGTTGGAAAATAATACAGTAGGTATATTAATAGAAGTTCTTAGCCGTGGGCTCCAAACTAAACAAATATTTGATGGAACAATCATGTAGAATCTAAATATAAAACTAAAAAAAACATGTCACTAAAGAATAAACCTACAACATGTAGGTGTATTTTATGAAAGACTAACTTCTGGCAGCGGTCTTACCCACGAAAGTGAAAGGTTTTTTCCCGGTGGGTAAAAATCATCCTGAAGGCGGGAGTTGGCCCTTGGGCGGAGCGGGAGATAGTGTCAGACTATTATTGACTAAAAAACCCACCCCGTTCTATCATTGCCTTGCCCACGTGAAAGTAAAATATCTATATATTGCTTATGTCACTTAGTGATAAAGCATTCTACTGGTGAAAGAATTTTTAATATAGGTGCAGTAGTTTTTTAATATATTCGTTATAAATAAAAATAAAACATACATAAATACAAATCTTTCCTCTGAATAATATTAGTATAGTAATAGAAGTATAGATATAAACTAGCTTCTGTCAGCGATTTTACTCACGTGGAAGTAAAAAACTCCCAAGACAGACGTCTTGCATGGGAGATCCCGGATCCTGCTGCTGCATGCTGTAGCCATATGCCGTAAGCTGAAGGAGTAAGAAAGTTCAACACAACACACACCTATACATACAAAAAAAATTAAAAAAAAAAAATTAATTACTCAAACTCCAAGCGAACGCCACGCCGTTCGCACACCTATTGTCTTTCTATTTTGTCACTAATTACGGTATTCAAAAGATTAAGTTGTAAGATTTGACCTTTTCGACGGAAGTTTACGGGATTTCACACCCTGTCCCACATAACTCTAAACCCATTTATACACGCCAGTGTCTGCTCGTTGGACTGTACGTGTCGCTAGACGCTGGCCCACGAGCACCTCGATCGCCATGCTGACGACGACGATCCCAGTGCACTCTTGGTGGACGATTTTATTATATCTGTAGCGACATCAATGACGCCACATAAGAACTACAAAAATTATGAAATCCTGCATCACGCAGTAAGACTTCTCTGCACTATCAATGAATAAGGAAAAACTGTCTTCAAAAATTGGATAACCAAGGAGGAAGCCGTACTGCCTTTTTCTTGCTCTTTTGACTAATTTCACTGCATTTTCAACCGCCCCATTTCCGGTCGGCCAATATGGATTAACTACATTGTTTTTATTTAAAAACTAGCAACCTGCCTCAGCTTCATAAGGGTGTTAGAAATCTTAACTTTTCTCCATGTATTATCTAAACCTTACTTATGAATCACCGCATGAAAACCGGTTCAAATAGTCTTTGTGTTTATCGCGAACAGACAGGCAGACGCGTTGGGGGACTGTGTTTCATAATATAATAAATATACAAGGATAATTGTAAAGATCTGTATATCCCTCAGATTAAATCAAAACAGCGGAAGATAGGTAACTAGCTTCTAGCACGTGGACCGCTGAAATTGTGCGCCTATATTTCACATCGGTCGCGACGATCACACGCATTTGGCTACTAACGCTATTTCGCTCGCACGACAACGCCTGTTCTTGTCTCTGTCCTTGTCTATCAGTGACTGTAGGTTTGCGACTGTGATGACACTGATCATAGATGTTGAGTTTCGAGGTTCAGGTTTTCTGATTGAGATGTTAGCGCGTAACGTATAATAAGGGCATCCTATCCTTATAATTTATCAATGGCAGGTATATCCTAAACATCTAAATTGAGGACCACCATCATTAATGTTATGAGAATGATTTTCCAAAACGTGCGGAAACTTCTCTCCACCCAGTTATAGCGACGTAAACATTTTTTTTTTTCACCACTATAAATTCAATTTTACAAAAGATAATAGCGGGAGCAACGAATGAAACTGCAATTTAGATTGACAACTGATTTATTTCCACATACCCGCATATAACATTTATCAATTTACCCGACACGTGTAACATGTAGGTACACAAGAATCACATACATATTGTGTTCGGGACGGGTCCTAGCATACAAACCTAAAAAGCAAATAGGCATCGAAATTACAAAAATACAAAATCACAAAGAAGGGGCAAAAAGGCTGGTCGTCTCGAGTTCGAGAGGATTCAAATACAATTGGCTGGTACTCGCAACGACTATTTGTGAGCGGGAGAATAGAAAACCCTTCGAGTTACATCACTACTTATGTTATTTTCTCGTTATTACTGAGCACTAGTGCTTCGGAAGGACGTTCATTTTTATTGCCTTTTGTGATAGAGCTACAGAGAAATGGAATAGAAAACATATGCTCCAGTTGTAAGACTTACTTATTTGAATAATGGAAATAAAATGAATTATGTTTTCCAGATATATGTACCTACATTTGTGGAATATGTTTTTTATTTACCTAAAAAATACTTATCTAACTACCTTTATTAACCCTACGCTAACTACGACTAACTAAAATATGTCGTCAAAAAACTCAAACTTTGTGGAATTATTTGAGTTACCGTGGCCTTGAAAGACACAAGGGTAACTGAAGGAATACAGGCGGGTTTTAGTCACCCAGAGCGGGAGATAATTTCCCACCTCAAAAAATAGATATAGTTTTAGTTACATACTAAGTAATCCCAAATAAGAATAGAAAAGTCAATAATCTTGATCTGTCAAATGTTGATTGAAAAGTAGGTACGGTTTGCAAACAAAACTTATTTGAGTATTAATAACGATAAAAAATTAAAGGATAAAGAAAAAGAAGAAGGAAAATCTAGGTAAAGTAAAAGCGTTATTGTTTAATCTAGATTAACTAAATACATTGCATAAGTCACAATTAGTTAAAAAAAAATTAAAAGTCTTTTTTATTTTCATAGTTCACGGGGAACAATTTGCCTTTTTCTTCCAATTGCTATTACTTAGGTATTTCACCGAGTGACGCAGACGTGAGCAAAATTGAAGAACTGGACTCTGATTAAACTTTATTCGTACTCTACATACTTTCGTCGATTTGACAGTATGACGTCACAACATGGTGTAAAAATCGATCCTATTCTTATTTGGAACGCTTTGTACTATCAAAGACACTGCCGCCTGATCACCGCTAAGTTCATTTTTGCATGCACTCGAAACGAAATCCTCAAAGAGTTTGGTTTGGCGCCGCGCCGCAGGATTAAAATATATTTTTTTTAAGTTATTAGGCCGAAATGACCGCGATGGTACATATTACAAGATGATCTATATGCACCAATAACATAACCAGGGTATTATACAAACGGAACTCATAAACAACATTAACCCATTGTTTCTAGCATGAAATACATACATTATATTTGCAATCATTAATAATAGTCAATTATTACATTCCTATCAATCACAAAATACAAATGTACATATTAAACTAAAACCAGTATCAAATACTAGTTGGTCCCTGGTACTCCACAATCCACATACATACAACCGTCAGAAAATACCCGACATTTTACAACGCATCACTATAGGTACGCTAGGATTACGTCCCGGCTAAATGGCACAGAACTGTGCCTCAATACACGTCGACACGCATAACACGACCCGCAGTGTGAACCCGCTTTTATTACCGACACGTGTGTACAAAGCACTTTGGCACATTATCAAGGAACACTGTTCCAAGGTACTATTCTAAGCAGAGATCTGGCTGTCATCGGTAAATGGGAGACAATGCCGGGATTACCGCAACAGTAGCTCATTACACTAAGTACTGATAAGCAATCGAACAATTATAATTTACTTTGTTTATAAAACTGAACGATTACTGAAACATTGACCAATTACTGCATTAAAACTCTGTAGTTAAAGTGCTTTTGTAGTTTCCGTCTGCATGGGCGATCCTCGGCCGTTGTAGGCGTGGGCTTGTAGACGACGAGCAATCAGTACCTCGCTGCCGCCGTCCCGCTGTCCGATAAGGCCTGAGACCGAATTATCAGCTGTGCGTAGTGTTACAGGCGCCTTAAAGAGATGTCAGCAAACCGTAGGGACACGGTAGGGCCGATACTCGTTAGGGCCACGGAGAATTCTGAAAGGGAAACCGTGGTCCTAGAAGGCAAAAGATAACTGCAGGACACTGGCGTAGTTTTAGTTAGCGAAAGTGTGACACTCCCTCGCGCTCCACCCTTGAGTTTACTACCTAAAAAAAAGAAAACCTCCATCTGCATGTTGGTCAAGCCTTCACTCAAAGATTAAATGCAAACATTGTACTGTGTTTTTGGAACTTGTTAAGCTAGTATATCGATAGGTAAAACCGCGTTTTTAGCTTCAAAAAATTGGTGATAACTGCATGGTGCTCGGAAAACCTCAAAATATGGTGTGAGTAACTGGCCTAATACTAATTACTCCACATAAATTGTCTGTTCTGCAAAAACAAAACACGATCGGACTATAGCCAGTTATGAGCGAGGTATAAACATTTAACGCTCCAGTAATTGCGTCAGCACAAAAATAATGGCGTCGAAGAATTAGCGGTAATAGAGTTTGTGGCTACGAAGACAGATAGAGATAAATAGAGCCGCGAGACTGTGGCTACAGCCGGAATTAGTCACGTAGAAACAAAAATAATTTGTTGTTAGTTCAATTTTGTAAAGTTGAGTTTGAGCTATGAAGTTATATTAGTCAACAGTAGGTAGGCGGCTTAAGGGTCCGTTCGACTGCTCGGCCACAGTGTCGTATCAGAATAACAACTACGACAGCATTACGAAAGAATTTGTAAAACACTAATAAGTTAGTGCAATACCGCCTATGTACCACTATTGTACATGAAATTTAAATAAATAAACACCCCAAACTGCTCCAAAAGCTCATTTCCATTGGTCGATAATTAAGTTGAGAGTAGTGAGAATCCTCCGCATGCGGGGAAACAACTAATGACAGATATTAATTAATATTATAATACAGCCGTTACTGTGGAGATTTCACGTAACGAGCGTATTGACCAGTGTTTTGCGGTTAGTATAAAGCGGGACATGCGAACCCTATCGACTAATGAAGACGATTGCAAGCCATATGGCATGCGTAACAGAAATCTCCCGTACCCCGCATGCGAGCGCTGTCGATAATGAAAATAGTTTTTTAGGGTCATGAAATCATAGAGTAACTTTTCTCGTTCTGTTCGGCTCAAAGAGACTCGGACTTTTATCAGACTAAAAACATTTGATTAAGTCCAATCTTCAAAGCCGTAGCACAGGCGTAGAGTAGCCAGCAAAGTAGCCAACTTTTCGTTTTTTTACAGGATGCATTTTGGAGAGTGTGCGCGGGAATTGCATGACTTGATTCCGCCATCTCCGTTCTACTATCGTGCAACCTGACGTACGGCGAATTAAATACCCTTACGTTGTTGAAACTTCTACGATCCGGACTAAGCGTTTTGCCTCGTCGTTTATACCGCATTCATCGAAGGACTGCACAGTTTGCTGGTTGCGGTCTTCCGGTCCGATTATAATTTGGGTGTATTTGTCACAGTAAAATTGTAAATATTGTTTGATTACAATCTATCTAGCGAAATTGCAAATTATCGATAGATGAAAAATATGAAAACACCAAAAATGTGTGTAATTTAGGCTATGTTCGGTGACTATCATTCAAACTACACTTTGTAGGTTAATCACAGATTCAGTTTTACTTCACAACAATTTTAAATTCTAAATTAATAAAATTAGCTTTAGCATAATAAAAAAAAACCTGTGAGTTATTTTCAACACAAAATCAATTTAATGATTGTTTACATTTGACAACAAACGAATAAACAAACAAATATGGCGGCGCGTAACACATGCCGTTCAATCAATCAGCACGTGAGATGGGTTCCTTTCTATACCATTTGACAATTTAACAGTTTAACTTTGATATATTGCAATCTCTCGAAAAGTAATGCGTTAAATCGTGAGCTGTTTTTTACGTTTCACAATTTTTCCATAGTTTACAATCTCGCGAGATAGATTGTAATCTATCAGTATTTATAATTTTACGGTCACATAGGTATTCAAGGCTAAAGTAACTAGGCTCTTAATAGACTAGTGCGCCTCCCCATCAGCGATTGCATAACTGCTTACCATCAGGTAGGATCGCAGTCAAGCACTAATGCATATATGTACCTAAATAAAAAAATAAAAAACTTTTTACTGATTAAAACTATTTCATTTGCCCTTGCAATTATCGGCCTTGGCTGATTTATCTATGATAATTAACTTTTAACTCACATTTGAATTATAAACTTACGATGTTTGAATTTAGATGCCTTGCGCGTTGGAACACCCTAACAAAAACTTGTTTCACCGCATCACCGAACTCTTTATATCTGCTGTTCTCACCGACCCCCCGCGCCCCACCGTGCCCCGCCATGCGCCGCCACTTTATAATATTTTCACTTGAAATTCGCAATTCACCCTTCTTTTATTTGAATCGGCGAATGATTAATATATTACGCCATTTCCTATTCTTGGAAATGTGCACTGAATGTCGGAAACACAGTACTTAGATTAAAAGCGAAAAAAATAATCTTATTCTTGTGTTACTCTGTGCTTTTTACTGTGTAGCAAAGAATAATTAAGTAAGATAAAACTATATTAAATGTTGGCTAGATCATTCGTAATCCCACTGTAATCCCGGCTTAGTTAGAATAGACGAAAGGCGTTAGAGAGATTATATGAGGTCAGCACCCTAACCTAAGCACACTAACAAAATAAACCAAAAACAGCGTCCTCTGTGAATGTTTTAACAATTTTTATGTTTGTTACGAACACCAAAAAAGTTACAGCATGTTGCAATCTGGCTACAAAAAAGGCTTTTAATTCTGTCAATAATATTTCGTATCTTCACACACAGGATTTATAATAACCAATGAAAATGATGATTTTTGTGGATTATATTATTAACTATCTCATTTTTTCGGGATTTTCCGTTTAGCTTTGAACACCGTGTCTCTCATGCCGTTGTTGAACTCATCTGAAAAACGCGAATATTAATCAATTCAAAATGAAAAACGAACGAAAATATCGACTGCCCACACTCATAGGTAATCAATATAGCTTAAACGAAACTCTAAGATAAACAGAGGCACCAATACTAGTGTAAGGACAACTGAAGGAACACAGGTGAGTTAAAGTCATTAAAAGTCTGACATTATCTCCCACTAACCCCAGATTGGAAGGAGTGATTTGATTTCCTACTTCAAAAGAAAGAAAAAACACCAATACTATAAATATTATAGCCGAGACCGCCAATCAACAATAGAACTTAGAATCACAGACCAAAAACAACGAAGACAAACTGTAATAAATTATGAAAAATATTTCACACTAACACAATTATTAGTTGAAAATATTTTGCAGTCGTATTCGGTAGGGTGGTGGGAGGTAGGGTGGGGGTGTTTGCTCCCAGTCTGGCGGCAATAAAACCGTTACAAGCCGTAGACAGATTCTGTGCCCCCTGGCCGTCTGGGAGTGCTCCTGACTGATGCAATCATTTTACCGTAAACTGAATGGCTTCTGTGGGAGATAGATTAATAACTACATGACCTTTTATAGCCAGAAGTTTATGGTAATGGAGTTCATAGTGAAATGTTTTGAATTTTTAATCGAAAACGAATTCAACAAACATTCTGTGACATATCACTGTAGTTTTTCGCAATATTCCAACTTCGGCTTAACTTTGAAAATTGAATTTTAAGCCTGTGTTTTAAAAACAAAACTCCTATGTCAAAAAACAATCCTGAGTTATTCAAGCTATCGTTTGTTTTCGATATTGGCTACTTGTTGGCACAGTGATTACTTTCTCGTTATATATTATCATATAGAACTTTGCATCTTCCGTCTCTGAATTTCTTAGGAATCTCATTTCAGTAACGGCTGTTGCCAAATGCTTGCTGATATGAGCAAAAAGCGCCGCAAAATGCATCTTTTATATTATTTTCGGGTGTGTTTTTGCTACGGGCGTCGGATAATTTAATACTGCAATATGAAAAGACCTTTACTCACAGTTGTTAGCCCTCGCTCACACGTTTTCAAATAAAATATTCACACCGCAACTCGGTTACCTCGATGAACTTTTGAATTTTCAGGTCGGATTTGCATTGCTCGGGTTAGTTCGCATCATATTTTCCTATTCGGCTTATATTGAATCTTTGTATATCTACCTGTCTGAAAATATAAACAGAACAATTTACATGTTGTTGTCGGTAGTACCTACATCAAACCGAATATACAGCTAACTAATACAGCCAACTGGAACTGGATAGGTCACATCTGCCGCGTGTCGAAACAAAATTGGGCGAAGGCAACCACTGACTGAATTTTAAAAAGCAGAAGCCGACGACGTCGTAAACTCAGAAGGACATTGCGTGACGATTTGAACTCTTGGACTACTCCTACGATTGGCCAGAAGTGGCTAAAAGTGGCTAAGGACAAAAAAGAGTGGAAGAACGGAAGGGAGGCCTTAGTCCTGCAGTGAGACACAACGAGCTCATAGAGATCTATGCCCCCTAGCCAAGTACCAATCGTTTCATTATGATTCTCAAGGCGTTCGACGCAAGAGAAATGAAACATTCGTAACTTGGCTACTCCTGCTGTTCCCGATACCGATGGATTACTATTTTTTATATTTTTAAATGTTTTATTTATTTTCGATTGACATATTTAAAAATGTAATCTATATGTCATATTAATGAATAAACGTAATAATAATAATACAGCTAACTATCCAAATAAGGCGTAATCAAATTGTTGTTCTTATTTTGTGTAACTCGTTAGCGGTCTCTAAGCCTCGGTCGAGTGCGCTGACCAGGCTGTATAGACATTAAATTAAAAGTTCGGTTAAGAGCACACGACATGGTTCATTGGATAATAAACGATTATTGCCGCCCACACGTTGGCAACTCGTAGAATATAGCCTACATTTTTTTTTTTCGGGCAACATTTTTTCTGTAACAATGCTCGCGATAATGGTAGTTAGACCTACAATATTAAATAATGGGTGGCAATATGTGTTCTAGTTTCATCAGACTGGATATAATGCCTGTTTTAATATTCACCTTAAAAAACAGTTCGTATTCTCTTGGAAAAACGGAGATTATATTTTTATGCTTGAAATTCTGAATTTATTTTTAAGCTTTTCTTTTTAAAATGTCATTTATGAAACGATAAACTTAACCTCTTTCATTTTCGCTTATTCTTTTTTCTGCTTTCTGGCTATATGGTATTGTTAAAATTAGAATAAAATAAAATAATATTGTTATCAATTTCAACACCTCTTTCTTTGGGTAGGAAGTCAAGAAATACCTTCCACTGCTCTGGGTGGACGACAAGGAGTGTTAGAATTGTCCTGAATAAATGGCACAAGTGTTTCTACAGTTGTCTTGTTTTTCAACGCCACGGTGACTCTTTCGAACAGTCCTGCAAACGGACGATTAGAAGTCTTGCGAGCAAGAACAATAACTTTCAGTGAAGAAGGTGCTCTACGAGAGAAAGTTCATACCATAGATATTCGTAGTTCATACAGAGCCTCTGTGTCTCAAACCTGCCTTATAATCTCCTAGCAGAGGTACCAACGCACAGATAACTTGGCTGGTTGACCTGATGGCCAACTGTTCTTACTGCTATTCAGAAGGGTTACATCAAACTTATGACTGCCCTTGATCCAACGCCAAACGAGTATTGATATATCATAAAACTTTAACGTTTAAAACGATCTGGCCAGTTTTAGTTCGCCATTTATGAAGTGATAAATTTCTAAGATCTGGCCACGACAATACATGTATACACCGTTAAATTTTGGTCGTTTTAATCCCGCGGAGGGTCGATTCGGTACATGAAATACTATCGATTTGTAAAGAGTAAATTAAAAAATAAAGTGCTTGTTTTAAAACTCGAATTAATTTACGCATGTACGAAATTAATTTCTTTGAGTAAACGTCAGCTGGTCGAGGCCAATAAACTGTAGGTAGTTTGTATGCAACGACCGACAACTACCTACAAGGTCATTGACTCGTTTACTTAAAGAAATTATTTTCGTATATGCGTATATTAATTCGAGTTTTTGGAAAAAAGACATTTACTTTTTAATTTTTTCTTTAAAAATCAATAGTATTTCATGTACCGAATCGAGCCTCCGCGGGATTAAAACGACTAAAAAACGGTGTATTTCGTGTAGGTATTAAATGTCCTACGTTGGCCTTCAAAAGGCTTCAAGTAGTCTGGATGTTTATTTTACTTTATCTCAGCTTTTTGTTCACGTTATACAATGAGAAAATACCACAAAAAACATAAGAACCAAGTTGTCGTATTGAATCTCAAGATCAACAACTCTGCCTCGTTACAAAGTAATCGTAAATAGAAATCTACGGTCTTTTATTTTGTAAGCAAACAAAAAATATTTCCACTTATTATAAAAACAGAAACCTTATTCGTAGAACGCTTGTTGAAAGTGATTTCGATAAAAGAATAATGTGTGTACTTAACCTGATTACTTCGTTAGTGAGATTACAAACAACGAACATGGAGAAGCACATTTTCACGAATAAATACCATTAGCCGTACCGAACTGTCGTTAACGTTTATTCTGCTTGTTGTAATTGCTTGTTGAATGAGCAGACAGGAGCCGAGCTTCTACTCATTTGTTTGGACTTCATAATGGAAAGCACAATCTCTTCAATCTTTGGGTTAGGTTAGGTTACAATGTCAAGATTATATTTTAGAATTCTCATGTCAGTATAGCTGCTATCGAATATCTCATCATGAATAGCATTCTAAAGTCTGGCATAAGCGACAGGTTTTGATAATATTTTTCTGAAAATTATTTAACTTGTTGTAAGTACATACTACTACTGAGATATTGGTATCTTATTAATATATTATCATAAATATTTTTTCATTAGAGAAGAAAAGAACCTCTTCTGCAAAAAGTACAAACTGCTCCGATGTTCTTCCTGAAAAATATCGATATCATTATATGACTATCTGTTTCCACTACAGTGGTGCTATTCTCTATGAAAACGCAGCGCTGCCTCAACGACGAACACTCAAATAGGATACATTGGATTGTCAACCTGATGTACCTATACATTGGATTGTTAATTCAATGTATCCTATTTGGGTGTTCGCCGTTGCAGCCGCGCTGCGTTTTCTTAAAAAATAGCACCACTGGTTTCTTCTACTTCTAATAGTCTAAAAATAATAATTGGGCTATTTTTAGACCATTTATATGAAGGAATCCAGTTTATCCTACCATCTCTGCAGTAAACTCCCGCATTACGTGGGCCTAAACATAACGTGGGAAATATTAAGTTCACTACGCACCTCTGCCCAACCCTTCGGGGGATACACACTGTTATGTTATTGCATGAGCTTGTATCAAAATTTAACTAATTAATTTCCTTTACTTTGTGCAGATATCCATATGCGTAAATGTAACTAATATCACAGATATATATTTTGCACACCATGTTAATCTACTTATAAGTATACTATTACTACAGGGTTGAGTCCCAGCTGTGAGAACATTATAAGACTGATACTACAATATACTATTATACATTTGATAAATCTTGAGTTAGTACTTTTTTTGTGTAGTTTGTGTTTTTATCTGACTACTACAGTCAGATATAAAGTGTTAAAATTTATGAAGAAAAACGCGCTATCAAAATTATTTTAGAGTGGCTTTAAGGTGGCAACTTTAAGTAATAAATTGGTTTGTGGACATGGATCAAAAATCATGGATCGTTCTAAATTCGTATTGGATAATCCATATAAAGGACGGTTGGAGACCATATAGTATAACGAATTGTGAATTAATATGTATTAAAATCACAGATAAGAATCAGTTCAAACGTAGACTAGATCATATATTTAAACTACTACATATTTGTAAGTTTTACTAAAAAAAGATGTTGGATAGCCCATTTGTCGAAGAAGGTAATAGGCTGTTTAACATCACGCTATGACTCACGGGAGCGGAGCTGTAACTAAAGACACGGGTGAAACTACAAGATTCATATTTCGTCTAGATAACTACACACGAATCAATTAAAATGATCTAACTTCTCTGTGTACTTATGTAGTCAATTGAAGCTGCTATGTGTACCGATTGATTTTACTAACACAAAATACAGTGCATTATTTATAAAAGTCTCTGTGGTTTTATTCTTTAAGATAACTCAGCGCTGCCTCAACGTCGAACACCCAAATAGGATACATTGGATTGTCAACCTAATAGACCTATACATTGGATTGTTAATTCAATGTATCCTATTTGCAGGTTCACCGTTGCGGCAGCGCTGCGTTTTTTTAGAGAATAGCACCACTGAGATGCATACCAACCAATTAGCAGATTCTAAATTCAAAGTGGAAAAACCAAAACAAAAGAATGTGTTTATCCGGATTTTAATGGAAAACAAAGTAACAGTATACAAAGCTAAATACTGCACAAGCTATGAGAAGCCAAAACAGAGAAAAAAATATAAGTGATGATGCACTTATTTGTTCTATAACTTTATAACGAAAATATCTAGTAAAGTTAGTTCCTAAAGTCTGATAGTAAAGTAGGACTAGCTCCAAAGCATTCACTGGCGCAGGTAAAGTTTTCAACTCGACTGATTAGTTCGGCTTCTTGTACGTCTTGCAAATTGATTCAGTTATAGCTTACATTAATTTCACATAATAAATTCAGGAGCCGCATTCATCAGGACCTTACTTAGCTGAATTTAGGATCTGGGATTCAAAGGATTAGTTTGAAGTTAGACTTAACGAAGGATTATTGTTTCTTACGAATTGAGTAAGATTTGGGATTGGTAGGTAGGTACACCTTTTTTTAAGGTGGGAAGTTATTCAATGATTTCTCCTGGTCTTCGTGTCAGACTTTTAATGACTAAAACCAAATCTCTATCCTTTAGTTGCCCTTTGCGTTGTAGGACTACAGATTTCCTTATCAAAAAATCCCCGCAGTCCAAGTGGGTATCGGCCCTGCTGGGCGCCCACGGTTTGCTGACATCTCTTTGAGGAGCGCGGGGATCACTATGCGCTGTCGAAGACTGGGGCTCGGTCCGGTCGATTACCGGACTGCGGGAAGGCGAGCTACCCATTGCTCGATGTCCGCAAGCCCGCGTCTACCTTGACTGGTAGTCGGGGTCACGGCGGCTGGGGCATGAGGATGTTCGTTCCCTCACGCGTGCGTCCTCCTCCTTCATTAGCATTACTGCTTCGCAAAAGGAGGCGACTCCGGACCATAGCCTGAATCAGGGCTTGGCGCGAGAAGTCGTTGCTGCCGATAGGATTAGTACAGCTGTGGTTTGATGGAACATCTTCTGATTCACGTGATAATATTACAACTTGTACTGCAGTTAATGTTAATATTAGTAAGGAGTATTTTCAGTATCTTACCAAAGTACTAATTTCATTACTAAAGTACACAGACAGTAAATATAGTATAATATTTGTTTAAATTATTATACCTCGTTTGCTTTTCTAATGATTTTGATATTGTTTTAGCAGGTAGTATTATATATTTGTATATTTATTGAAAAACTTATAAATATATTTGTTTTCATGCATATTCCTTATTACGTATAAGAAAACTTCTGTCTAAGATAATATAAATAAAAAATAAAATAAATAAAAAAAGCCATTTTTTCTACTACGCACACATTACATAATTCATTTCAAATTTATAATATTACATTTCGATTCATACTATTATTAATTTATTAATTCATTCATTCAAAATAAAGTTTTATCACAGATGGTTTGAATTGTTAATATCACGTATTACAATCTAAACTTAAAGTAGTAGTCGCCTCTTTGGCGTAGGCCTCCCCCAACTCTTTCCAGTATTTTCTATCTCTAGCTTTGGTCATCCAGTCCGGTTCTAGCCTTTGTATGAATAGGTCTGCCCATCTTTTCCTTTGACGTCCTCGTGACCTTACTCTATCCATTGGTATCCATTCCGTGGTTTTCTTAGTCCATCTATCGCATTGCATCCGACATATATGACCCGCCCAGTTCCATTTCAGAGCCCTCACTCTTTCCACAACATCCATGGTCTTAGTCTTTTCCCGAATCACCTGGTTACTTATTTTATGTAATAGGTTTATCCCCAACATACTCCTTTCCATCTTACGTTGACATATGGTTAGTTTGTCTTCTTCACATTTTCTTAACGACCAGCTCTGACAACCGTAAGTTAAGCACGGTAATATTGCAACATCGAAGAGCTTTTTCTTGACGTTTTTACCTACAGATTTATTTTTCATTATTTCCTTTAGGCTCCAGTATTTTTTCCACGCAATAGCGATTCTTCTATTTATCTCTTTTGTAGTATGATTATCAAAGGAAACCAGTTGGCCCAAATAAATGTATTCTTTTATAAATTCTACGTTTTGTTCATCGATAGTCACAGTTTCTGTTTCTTCACTGTTTGTTAATATTTTAATTTTTGTGATATTTATGAACAGGCCTACTTTCTTACTCTCTTCTGTCAAGCTGTTAGCATGGTTGCCAAGTCTGGAATATTTGCTGCGAATATGACTATGTCATCTGCAAAACGGAGGTGGCTTAGATATTCTCCGTTAACCTTTAATCCTTTCCCTTCCCAATTAAGTTTCCTAAAGATACCTTATATATTCTTATTATTCTTCTTATTCTTATTTTTTTTTTTATTCTTATTATTCTTAGATACCTTCTAGGACTGCTGTGAATATTTTTGGTGACAAAGGGTCACCTTGCCGGACGCCTCTTCCTATGGGAAACTTTTCTCCGTCACGTTCTAGTCTGATTTTTGCGCAGCCCTTTCTGTATATTTCTTGCAGTATGGTTATGTAATTCTTCTCAACTCCCTGTTGTTGTAAGGTCTCCCATATTGAAGAATGATTTAGTGAGTCAAACGCTTTTTTGTAGTCTACAAAACACATATAGAGCGTTTTATTATACTCCTTAGCTTTTTCTATTATTTGTGTTACAACCTGTATATGATCCATCGTTGAGTAGTTTCTGCGAAATCCTGCTTGTTCACACGGTTGGTTCTCATCTAGAATATTTGTTATTCTGTTGAGTATCAGTTTAGAGAATATTTGACATTAAGCTGATTGGTCTGTAATTATTTAGATCGCTACTGTCCCCCTTCTTGTGTAGGAGTACGATGGTCGAGTCTGACCATTGTTCTGGAGTTGACCCATTTCTTAGCATATTGTCAAATAGTGTTGAGAGAACGATTTGCAATGGTTCAGAGAGAGATTTTAAAAGTTCATTCATGGTGTTATCTTCGCCGGGTGCTTTGTTGTTTTTTTGTGACTCTATAACATGCCTGATCTCGGCGTGTAGCACACTAAGATGCGAGGCCGGATTTTCCTCCACATGGCGGCTAGATTGTGAAGTGATTGGTTCTTTGGATGTGTACAGAGCACTGAAGAAGTCGGTTGCTACATTTAATATATCTGGTCTTTTTGTGATTTGTTTCCCGATTTTATTTTTTAATTTAGGTGCCCACTCAGATTTGTTTTTTAGTTCTGTGTAAGCTTTTTTGATTGCTCCTGTTTTTTGTATGAAGGTTTCAAATATTCGCTGTCTAAGTAATCTATCATCTCTGCGTAGGTTTTTGTTTATTTCCTTGCTGATTTGGGCGATTTTGCTGCGTACCTGCTTTGTTCTTTTTAATCGGTATAGTTCTTTACGTTCCTTTAACAAGTCATGGGTTTTCATGCTAATTTTGTTTTCAATAACTTTTTCTTTCCTTGGCAATTCTTGCATCAATGAGTTCACTTCCGACACGAAGGCGTTGTACTGGGACTGGACGTTTGGATCCTTGCTTAGGGCTTGAATCAATTTATTTTCCCAATATTTTCCAAACTCACTCGAACAAACTGGCAATTTATTTGTATATGTGCTGCTCTGTTTTATAAAGTTTCTGTGTTTTCTGATTTTCAGGTTTAGTGCACATCTTATCATACGGTGGTCGGTCTCGAAGTTGAGGTTATTTATTATATCAAACTTATGAATATTTTTTGGTTTATTTGTTAATATATAGTCTATTTCGTTATGATAAAGATTGTTTGGTGACCGCCACGTCCATTTTTTATGAGGTTTCCTATGGAACATGGTATTAATTATTTTTAGATTTTTTTCTAGAGCATACTCTATCAGCCTTTGTCCACGATCATTTCTTTTTCCATACGAGTAATTCCCCAAAATTTCCTCTTTGCCTTGTTGCCTTTTACCTATCTTTGCGTTGAAATCGCCCTTCAATATTATGTTATTTTTATTTGTAGAAGTTACTGCTTCCTCTAAAGTTAGATAAAAGTAATCTATTTCTTCATTACTGCAACTTTCTGTGGGTGCATATACTTGAATGATGACCCACGAACTGCCCTTCTCCAGTTCAATCTCCAGGGCCACTACTCGCTCGGAATATGATTTTAGGCTTTGAATATTCTGTTTCAAAGATTTTTTAATTAAGAAACCAACACCGTTCCTGCCTCTTTCACTCGGTGAGTGATATAATATATATTTTTCGTACTCTTCTATTACTTCTGTTTTCCGCCTAACTTCACTTAGACCAATTATGTCCCATTTAATTTCCTTTAGACTAGTAGTTAGTTCTGTGTAATTTCTATTTTTGTTTTCAAAAGTCGGACTGATATTATGACATATGATTGTGTTTGGGGGGTGCTGGTCTACTACCTCCATGGAGACCGGCCGTACTGGAGGAGGTGGGTGTAGAGGGACTACATCTATTCGTTTTTTTTTGTACTGAGGTTACTTCAATGGAACTGGAGCTGGACTCAGGTGTATTCATCGGGATAACTGTTTTCATATAAGAAGTGATATTTTTTGTTTTATTTTTCTTAGGGGCCTGTACTACGCTAGTGGCGTTTGGATGATGATCGGGGGACTCTGATAAAATACGTTTATGATTGTGTGTATCTTTTGTTGTGTAATTATTAGCAGACTTATTGTTTAATATGATGATTTTATCGTACCGTAAAATAGCATTTTTCCCCAGCTGGCACTCCTTGTTTACTACGTATAAGAAAACTTCTGTCTAAGATAATATATACCTATTTAAATCAGAGTAATTTTATCGTAAGAGTAACGACGTAATGAATTACAGTATTTAATGACGGCACGATTGGTACAGTGGCGGCGGGAATCAAACCCGCGCCCAACAGCGCAGCTGATTGACTGACATGGTACAGGAATAATTCCTAGTGTACGGCATTGTTAAAACAAAAATATGTGTGGAATGTGTCACTTTTATTTATTCTTTAATAACAGGGACATAATTATTTCACACCAGCATGTTGTTGTTATAAAACATTTTAAGCGCGATAGTTAAACTGGTGTAAGTGAAGAGATATTGTTTCCAAATTCAGGGAACTTTAAGACTATGTGAGCACCTCGGCTTAACAATCTTGAACGACCCAAATAGTTTCACAACTTGAGCTACTTACGACTATAGCCCGATACTAAACTTAAGTAATCTAAACAGGTAGGTAATAGAGATTTGTGTGATTATTTACTAAAAACATTTTTCAGTTGGTATTCTATACCTCCAACGCATAAAGTCGTAACATATTTTTGAATAAACTTGTATTATAAAGCTAGAACTACATTAGACCGACGCACACGTGGACCACGCCCGATTTGCACGCAGAACGATGTCACGTAGCGTCGCGTGGCGTGGATCAAGTTTAGCTCTACAAGTTTAGTTTCCATTATAAAATGTATGGAGACCGACGAGCCCAGATCGGCGTGTGTGGCCTTTCTTCTTCTTCTTCCTGCCCTTGTCCCATATTACTTGGGGTCGGCGCAACACGTTTTTTTCTTCCACTCTATCCTGTCAGCCGTCACACTATCACTAACTTCCTTTTCTTTCATATCACTCCTCACACAATCCATCCATCTCTTCTTCGGCCTCCCTCTTCCTCTCCATCCATCTACTTGTAAACTCAGAACTCTTTTAGTAACATGTGTTTCATTCCTCCTCTTCACATGACCATACCAAGACAAACGATTTCCTTTCATCTTTTCAGTCACTGGCGCCACTTTCAAACTTCCTCTAATATACTCATTTCTCACTTTATCCATTTTCGTCACACCACACATCCATCTCAACATTCTCATCTCCGCTACATGCAGTCTTTTTTCATCCATCTTTTTCACAGCCCAACGTTCTGATCCATACAGTATGACAGGTCTTATCACGGATTTGTAAATTTTACCCTTCAACTTAAAATGTATAATAAATATTATTATTTCTTATTACATCAAGTGTTTTGTACTTTTATTTAGGAGTGATTATTTATTATTGATCTGATATAGTTAGTGTTTATAATAGTCGTATCTTCGTTATTTAACACCGACTTCCGAAATTAAAGTTTTTTTTTTTTTTTTTTTTTTTCTCCAATCCATCGACAGGAGATTATGGCTGGCACTCTTGTGCATCCGCCAGTGTCAAGTTGTTTTGATGTTTATTTTGGACGGGGTTTGAAGAGGAAGGTAGGGAAACATAATTATAATGCGAAAATTAACGGAATTTGGAATAACATGGATATAGGATCAGGAATGTGTAAAAAACCTATTGTATATTCAGTTATTAAAAATATTACGTAAATAAAAGGGACAAAAATCTATTAAAATACTAATAAATATTTATACATTTTACAGACGGATATTGTTGTCATAAATATAATCAGAAAGAACACTATATATGGAGGGGTTGAAAGAAAAAAGAAGAGTTTTCACTGATGTAGGGAAAGGGACACGGAGGGATATCAAACAATTTAAAAAGGAAGTACGGTCATGAATCGGGCAGGAAAAGAATATATGGTTCAGATCCCCAAAGTCATGTCCACATTCACATTGAGGACTATCTATAATACGGAAGCGTGCAAGGTGCGCTGGGCAAGTAGTATGACCTAAACGCATTCTTATTAAAATGGTTGTCGCAATTTTGCCAAGTTTGAGGACAGAGAACCAAGGTTTACATGGAATTTCTGACTGTATGCTAAAGTAGTATTTTCCTTTTGAACGGCTACTTTCTGCCCAAACTCTATCCCAGGAATCCCTAAGATAATGTCTAGGAAGAGTAGCCAAGTCTTGAGTATAATTTTTGAATGGGTATAGACTTGCTAATGAGGCTGTGGTGTGTGGGGATACTGTTTCCCCACACACCACAGCCTCATTAGCAAGTCTATCAGCTTTTTCGTTACCTTTTATACCACAATGACTTGGTATCCAGACAAAAACAACAGAAAAGCCCTTCACAACACAGTCAAAAAGTTTTCTCCTAATATGTGTTATAAGAGGAGACGGTGTTTTAGACTTAAAAGGATATCTTAAGAGCGCCTGAAGGGCACTCATGGAATCAGTTAAAATTAAACTATTTCCAAGCTTTAAAAGTAAAATATATTGTACAGCTTTAAGGATACCAAGACATTCACCAGTAAAAACAGTTGCTTCAGGTGGGCACTTTACTTTCTGGACAATATTGTACTGCGCGTGATATATTCCTATCCCCACACAATCATCAGATTTATGTTTGGAAGCATCAGTGAAAATATGATGCCGCTCAGGCCAATTTTGTTGAACGATAGAATTAAAATGTGTATTAGCGTTATTTTTATCAATATCTGCAATGTACTTAACAGATGGAGTTTTAGTCAAGGCTTCGTATTCAATGTTAAACAAATCAAGTTTTGGAGACCGGTGCATTAAATGATTTAAATCGGATATAACTTTTAACTAAACAAGGAATAGATTTGTGATTCCAATAATTTGACGAGTCAATGAGATCAGCAAGCATTTGAAGTTTTTGAATTAAAAGGCTATTTGTAAACTGTAAAACACGGAAGAACAATCGGTCCGCTAAAAATTGACGTCTATGGCCCGTATTACAGAACCTTACTCAAGTACTACTTAAACTGTGTTCAACCGATTACTGCTTGAGCGAAGAATCTCGACTTAAGCGTTCAGTTTATTTTAGAACTATCCTCAAACTCAAATCAAACTAAACTACGCTTGAGTAGAGATTTTGATCTCTGATTACGTGAGTAAGTTATCATTGTGGTAACCCTGAATAACAGTTTGTTTTCTATTGCAAATCTTTTTTTTTTTCGCACCATTAAATTGGATCAAAACCGGATGACGAGGCGGACGATCTCAAGTTTTCACGACATCTTTTGAAAACCTGTAGGTACTTCTTAAAATTTTCAAAATTATAAGGGTCCTGCGTGTCTCGTAAATATTTCAGAGGAACATTTAAGTTAAACGTTTGATTTGTATTATCTACTTCTGCAAATATATATCCATTTTGATTAGATAGGTACTCGATTCACTCCAAATCCACAAAAAAATTCATGAGAATCTATGCAAAAGCGTGGTCTCGACTACACTTGCGAAAACAAAGATCAAATCTCGCCCAAGCAGTGATTCTAAGCTGATTGTGATTTTAAAATAAGGACACATTGAGTGGAGCTCAGTCAAGCCTCAAGCACTGTTCTATAATACGTAAAAAATGTCATTTTAAAGTGACATTGCTCAGGTGATTATTGATTGTAGTTTCTCTGCTCAAGTTAAGTTCTAAAATTAAAACTCCAACTGAGACTAGTTTTAAGTAATGCTTGAGTCTTGATTGTAGTTCTGTAATACGGGCCTTAGACTAAGTGGAGGTTCATTACACTCAATTTGTAATGCGTTAATGGGACTAGATTTCATGGCTCCTGTGATTATTCTCAAGGCCCTTGATTGGATGGAATCCAGTTTCCCAAGGGCAGCTACGTTACAAGGCTCCAATAAGAAGATTCCATAATCAAGAACACTTCGAACTAAAGCATTGTAAAGAAGCTTTAAGGAAAACGGATGCGCACCCCACCAAACACCTGATAGACATCTCATCAAATTTAGAAGTTTTTGACATTTGTTTAGAACATAATCGCAGTGAGGAATACCTGAAAGTTTAGAATCCAAAACGATTCCCAAAAACTTGGCTTGATTTTTAACTGGTATTTTATTATTGTCATACTCTACAGATATCGGAGGTTGAATACGTTGGCGAGTAAATAAGACTAAAGAACTCTTACTCGCTGATATGTTCAGGCCATTTTTGTCCATCCAAATTCTTAAACCAACAAGAGAGTTAGATAGCAGAGTACAAAGAGAATTTGATGAACTTCCCGTAGCGTACAAAACTAAGTCATCTGCATATTGTAGGATGCTTGTTGAATTTTGAAGTGAGGAAGCCAAATCAAACGTATACAAATTAAATAATATAGGGCTGAGTACTGAACCCTGTGGGAGTCCTTTCCATACCAGCCTACTGTCATCCTGTGTTTGATCTAAGTTAATTTTCCTGCCTGAGAGGAGGTTAATTATAAAACGACACAACATTTCAGGAATGTGAAGCATCTCTAATTTTTTTTTAAGAACATTCAGGAGGACACTGTCATACGCTGATTCGAGATCTAAAAATACTGCAAGTACCGATTGATTTCGTGAAAACGCAACTCTTATATCTGTTACCAATGTAGCCACACTATCCAATGTACTTTTGCCTTTCCTAAATCCAAACTGAGACTCTGGTATAATTCCACGGTTTTCAATAATCCATTCAAGGCGGTTTTTAACTAAATTTTCAGCTACTTTTGCAATTACGGGCGACAAAGCTATTGGGCGGTAAGATGAAGGTTCTAATGGTGTTTTACCTGGTTTCAAAATAGGAATAATAGATTGAGATTTCCATGATGGAGGGATATTACCTGATAACATAACTTTGTTAATTAGGTCCAAGTACAGTTCAAGTGAAGATTTATTTAAATTAGCTAGGAATGAGTAAGGAATACCGTCTTCACCTGGAGCGGAATCTTTAACTGAGGATAGAACGCCCTGTAACTCCTGCATTGTGAAAGGAGAATTTAGTAGACTTTGGTTATGAGAGATAGAAGGAGGAATGTTATCATAAATAATATCTTGCTCTGGAACCGATGGTGGAGCTAGGCGATTAAGGAAAGAGTTTCTTAAATTTGGTGGAATGCTAGAAACATTAGAAAGTGTAACTCCGTTTCTAAATTTTCTGATATTTTGCCAGACAATAGACGCGCTGACATTAGGAGAGATCGAAAGGCAAAACTTTTTCCATCCTTCAATTTTTTTTTCTTTGAATAATTTTCGTGCTTTCTCCATAGCATCACATAAAATTTTGAAATTACTTTCTGACATGTTATTTTTGTAATTTTTTTCGGCTTTCTTTCTGACTTTCACTACTTGGGAACATTCCTTATCCCACCAAGGAGGGGAAGGAATACGACCATTGGCTGAATTCTTTAAAGGAAAAGTTTCATCTGCAGCTTGTATAACAATACAATACAATACAATACAATACAATAAACTTTATTGTACACCAAAATATATAGTAACAATTTACAGGAACTTAAATCTATGGGTACAAAGGCGGTCTTATCGCTGACAGCGATTTCTACCAGACAACCTTAGGATGGATTATAAGAACTTTAAAAAGAGGGGTAGTCTGCGGTGTACTACTAGCAAATATAACTAACATAAAACTAAAAATACGAAAAATGGATAAAATATACCTTTACAAAAGATAATACATAAGCTTAAAATATATATATATATATCAGTACATGTATATAATATAAATATATAATATATATATATAAATATGTGTTACACAATTAAATGGAAGCGAACAAAGAAAAATCAAGAAAAGAATAAAGGGTAGTGATGGAAGAAACTAAATTAGATAGAAGCAAAATCATATTAGAGAGAAAGGTAGTGTTCTTTGACAAGGTTTTTAAAAGAACCTAGCGATTGGGCTTACTGGCATCGGCAACGCGTTCCATAATCGCACCGCCTGGACCGTGAATGACTTGTCACAGAATTTAGAAGAATGTGAGGGCATCAAAAGCTTCAAGTTCTCCGATGATCTCAAATGTCTACTATGTGTGTCATGAAGGAACTTAAAACGTTCTTTGAGATAAGAGGGGGTTGTAGGAATAAACAAGACACTGTAAAGTAACGATAAGATATGGGTATTCCGGCGAAGGCGGATTGGCAGCCACTTGAGCTTAATACGGAATTCAGAAACATGGTCATACTTGCGTAAACCAAATATGAACCTAATACAAAAATTTTGAAGTCGCTCAAGCTTATCTAGCTGCGCTTCAGTTAGGTCTAAATAACTGACATCGGCATAATCAAGGATTGGGAGAAGGAGGGATTGGGCGAGCGCAGTTTTGGTGGCAGTTGGCAGAAAATTACGCAGTCTACGCAACGACCCCGCAGACGCAAACAACTTCCGACTAACCTCCTGCAACTGAAGACCCCATGTAAAGTCTTTGTCAATAAAAATACCAAGATCTTTTACTGAATCACTATAAGCAATAGTTGAGCCATCAAAAATTATCGGCGTTTGTGAAATTATTATTACAATCAATAGGATCCTCTAATAAATTATTTTGTAAATTAGAAAGCTTACGACCTGCAAGGATGTGTAGGAGATATATGAATTGGAAAGTGGTCGCTTCCATAAGAAGATGGCAAAGTGCACCATAAAAGAGATGAAGATAAATTAGGAGTACAGATGGAAAGATCTATTGCGCTTAAGTTTTCTTTTGGCCCTGTATGTCGAGTGGGAGACCCGGAATTTAATAGACAAATATTATGTTGGTCAAATATATCTAATAATATGTTACCACAATATGATGAAATAGTACACCCCCAAGAAATATGGTGACAATTGAAGTCACCTAAAATTAAGAAAGGACGAGGAAGAATAGATACAAGATTGTTGAATTGTTGAAGAGTTGACAAAGAAGGAGAAGGAATGTATATAGAGACAACACAAGTATTATTAATCTGTGCAGCTACCACAGAAAAATCATTATATACAGGAAGGGATAGAGGACAGTAAGAGACAGTATTTCTGATGAGTATAGCGGCCCCACCGTACCCATCAGACCTATCATCTCTGAGGCAAGAAAAGCCATTGATTTTGAAAATCGAGTCTGGTTTTAACCAGGTTTCCGAAATTGCAAACAAAGAAGCATTATACTTATTTAACAAGTAAATGATTTCATTTTTTTTTTAAACTGCACTTCTACAGTTCCATTGTAGTATGTTCTGAATTTGTACTGACATTATTAACAGCAGGTTTTTTATAGATATTGACTAAAGGGGCAACGTTGGACGGTATTTCTATGTTATATTGAGTAAGGGTTTGAATGAGAGTTTGTATTATTTCTGACATTGACATCATTGTAGTTGTTGTATTTGTATTTAAGGCACAGCCGTTTTGTGGGCTCGGTAAGTTATATTCATTAACAATCTTTTGGTGTTTTTCTCGGTCGTACCCTTTAACTGGTTTAGAAGGAGGCCGACGTTGTATGTAAACTGTTTTTTTATTAGAGCTTTGTGAAAGAGAATATTGTGTATTAGAAGAGTTTGGATGAGCGTGAGTAGTAACAGGAGAGCTAGTTACATTTGCGTACGATTTAGAAATAGGTGCAATCAATTTAGTAACTTCACCATATGAAATACATTTTTCAGCCATAACAGTTTTAATCTCCTTTTGCCGTAAAAATTCAGGGCATATTTTTGAGGTAGCGAAATGTTTGCCAGAGCAATGACAGCAATATAGATTTTCGTCTTCAACATTACAAGTATCACCAGTATGTTCCTGGCCACACTTGTAACATTTAGGTTTGGACCTACATTGAATTTTGGTATGCCCAAAACGACAGCAATTGTAACACTGGATAGTGGGAAACACATACAGCTCTACAGGTAGTGAGTTGTAACACATAAATATTCGTGGAGGAAGAACCTGACCGTCAATCGTTACCACAACGTTCTGCGTTGGTTTCCAGACAGGTGAACCTTCTACAACAGTTTTGTAATTTATTCTCCTAACTTTAAGTATTTTTCCACAATTATCCGGCACTGAAGCATTTTCAATTATTTCTTCAGGCGACCAATCAGCTGGAACACCACGTATAAGGCCCATTCTTGTTATGTGGAAACTCGGTATAAATGCTTTTAAATTGCTTTTTGGTAACTCTGGATTGTAAATAAATGAATTAGCATTGTTAAAGTTTGAGAATGCTAAACAAATTCTATTCCTGCCTATCCTCTTAAGAGATCCATCTACAATGTTTTGAATGGCTCTTTAAAAACTTGCCAAATGTGACCGGGTGTAAGGTGGTATTATCGTTGGGTGATTTAATCTCTTTAATGATGTGTACTATATAAGGGCCGATGTCAGAGACCTCATATTTATTTCTAGCGATACCAGATTCTGAAACCTTGGGACTCGGACCACTAGTCGGTGTGACAGTGTTGAGTGAGGTGTTAACAACAGGGGCAGAGTCACTATTTTCACTCTCTGTCTTACCATCAACCGCCTGACTGTGCTTCCTTTTTTTTTTATTACAGACTCTGCATATTTTATGCAGTCTATTCCTTTTAAGACCACGTTGAACATTAGAACCATCCGTCTCCATTCCAGATTCATTCGATAACGTTGACGAAGGAACTGTTACAAAATTTGTAGCCGGGGGTACAAAGACCCCCGGGTCCGCCAAGTCAGGCGGCTCGTTCATTGAAAAATATCAAAAAACTTACCGAATCCGGCAAACTATACACTAAAACTAATATATGTACACTAAATATTAATATAATTTACAATATAATACAAAACTGATCCTTAAATAGAAAAAAAATAAAATTGAAATTTTTAACAAGAAAAAATGCACCGATCCGCTCAAAGTTTCCCGCGCTTTTCAAATTAAAGTTATTTTGCACTTCTCAGTGTTTTTTTTTTACATTGAAGTCGGTTGTACTTTTTTTGTAAAAAGTTTTTTTATATTACACTTTTTAGTTGTGGTCCTAAAATGTATCATGACAAACTTAATTAGTCTTCGTCTTCTATTAGTCAGTCATCGACTACACGTATAAATAAAGCATTTTTACTTGTAACGACAGTTCTCTGAGATCCTATGAAGAGGTCCGTTCCATATCTTCAAAGTTCATCATCAGATCATAACAATATTACTCTGGGAAGCATAACCTTTTAATCAAAAAATAATTTTCAAAATAGGTCCACAATTGACTGAGCAATCGATAAACACACATAAAAACATACAGCCAAACATAGAACCTCCTACGTTTTGAAGTCTGTTATAAACGAATTATTGGTTACATTATGCAAACACGTTGATTAAAAGGATTTTCACAAATTAGTTATATCATTAAAAATTACAAAAACGCGTCTCCTTAAAAAAATACTTACGACCTTATGCGTAGCAGGTTTCGATTTCCTATAAAATTAATATTCTGAGTGTAACCATAATAAGAGAAAAGGTAGAAAACACACGGATTGCACTAATAGCAAAGCACGAAATATCTCAATTTTTCAAAATATTTCTGTGAAAATGTTGCAGCGAGAGAAATGAGTTTTTCCCGCAAGCCGCAGCATTGTGTTATGAAAAATAAAAAAGAAAACGCACCCGATTCACAGTAGAAGTGCGCAATATGTTATAAACTTGATAACGCCACACGAAACACTGTTGTGATAACACAATATCATGTTGCCGACAATACTCGCCCAGGGGACACTTGTTTTTCCCGGAACTTCTTTGTAGCATCGTTGCTCGCCGCGATGTGGAGCAAAAAAACTATTTAAATACCCGGAAACTATTTGTATTTTTTTTTATTATGTACTAGTACTAGCGGATACTCACCGTGTGCTACCGTGTGCATTTTGTGGTTTATTTGTTTGTTGACACCATTTTCGTAATAAAGCCTTTCTAATTAAACCAAAGTTGGCGTTCATGCAAAGGTCCGGCGGTACTTCACACCGGGACAGCTTCTAATGTTACACAAAGCACAGGTCCGATTGTGTGTGGAGTACTTACTGCAACTACATATGGGCTGGTGCTGCAATATGATATCTAGCGGCTTTGGATTCGGTGAAGAGGCATGCGAAGAGGCTAATTGGTGATCCAGATTTGGTTTAGATCTATATAGTCCGAAGCATAGGTGTAGGGTAGCCAGCTTTTCGGTAGTATGTAAGAGGCATTGTGGAGAGTGTGCGCGGGAATTGCATGACTTGATACCGCCATCACCTTTCTACCATCGGACAACACGACGTAAGGCGAGTGTCCACATGTCAACGGTCCGGACTAAGCGTTTCCTCTCGTCGTTTATTCTACGTACATCGAAGGACTGGAACAATTTGCATGCTGCGGTGTTAACTTTCGATTATAATATATATTCTTCAAGGCTAGAGTGAATAGGCTCTTAATAAACTAGTGCGCTTCGCCATCAATGATGGCATCAGTGCTTACCATCAGGTGGGATCGCAGTCAAGAACTAATTTATATAAATAAAATAAAAAAACCGGTTTGGGGCAAATTGGTTGGATGGTTTCAACGTCTATAACGGACATAGGTTGAAACATTTTTTGTGTTACATGTTTTTTTTTGCAAAGTACTCAATAAGTGGCTCAGTTCACAAAGTTTTTACTCTTTGACCGAATTTTTAATCCTACCATTACAGAAATGTGTTGTAGATCATTTTGGTACTGTCTTGCTGTTGCAGGATCCACTGCTTTTTTGTTGTTACTTATGCCAAATTGTATCTATTGTTTATTTTTTTTGTTATTATATTATATTTTGAAGTCTGTTATTTAATTTTGTGTTTAGTTTATAAAACTTAATATGGATATAAGAAATTCCAATTGTTAATTTGTGTAAAGCTTCTATTTTGTTCATATAATTTTGTAATAAAATTGGATTTTGAGTTTTGCTTACTAAGAGCACCTCATATCACACGTTAATATTTTCATGTCAACTCGTGGCGAAATGTGTCTTTGTGCTAATATATTATATGTTACCATCTCATTTAATGCAAATAAATGGCTTTGACTTTGACAACAAGCTATTTTCACTGAAATTAATACAGAGTTTATTTGCAGTACGATTTCACCAGCATTTTTGGGTTCGTATATGAAATTTAACCAAAACGCTATTACTAAACCTCGGCTATGCGTGCATCCGTGTGTCCATCTGTCTATCAGCGGGCTGTAGAATATGTATTTCATAAACCGTAACAGGTAGACGTTTAAAATATTCACAGAATTGTGAATTTCTATTCCCGCTATAACAACAAATACTAAGTATCGTATGGAGCCTTTCATATGTGAGTATAAATCTGTATAACTACACTAACTTGGGCGGGATCAGTTTCAAGTTTTGATCTTATTCATCGTTTAACCACACTGTGGGCAGTAGATAAGTATGAACAAATAAAACTTTTCTACATACATTTACATAGCATAGCCTCTTCAAACAAAACGGCCCTTTCTTCGCCAACTTATAATAAATCCTTCACCTTTTTGCTCCCACATGGCCAATAAAAAACGTGTGACGTAAGACAACACTGCACCATGTGCGGTCCCAGTTCAGATCGGGTCAGGCAACACCGCATTGCAGCACCTGGCAACACACAGTAATTACATTTTTAAATAGGAAATTGTACTTATTGCAACACTGGACCTTAGAGCTCTGGTAATTCTGTTATTGTAAACACCGTTAAAATTAAACAAGCATTAGTTCTTAAATTTTACGCACGTGTCTTTGGAGTTCAAATTTCATTTGATGTCCAGCCGAAGCCGGTTTTTCCTGATAAGAAAGAAGAAAGAAAACATGTTTATTTGGCTTAGATTCAGACACAATACAAAGTTTTAAAACTTAAACATAAAAAAAAAAACAACTACAACAAGAATGTGCCTCACGACCGCGCCAAATAAGTTCAGTTCAGCATGATGCCAGACAACTTCGTAGCAGTCGCCTGACGCTGGTTTTCAACTGAACCTTGGGTGCAGACACGAATGAGAATCAGTTTTGATATAATGTGGATTAACTATATTAAATGATATATCAAATAAATATTGATACAAAAAGAAATTTAGTTCGGGTCGAGTTTTACATATGATAGCTACAACCTAGGGGTCCTTTAAGTCAAGAGTGAATATTTTACTTCTAGGCAAGCGTGCTCCATCATCGGTCATATCATCGCTTACCATCAGCTGAGATAGTGATCAAACGCAAACTTATTTTTAAATATACTTTTTTATTATGGATCATAATAAAAAACAAAAAAAAAAGTTTAATTCTATCACCCACTTTTATAATAAAATCTAGCCTTATTCTTAGTTTAAATATCTACTGATTACCAAATTAGGTACATTTTTTATTGTATAAATAACCCTAAATGTACAATCAGGGGTCAAAAGTGCAATTGCACTCTACCAATGCTAAACTATAGAACATTTCTTTTTAGTTGAATTTCAACGGTCCACGACTAGTTTATTCAATACTTTAGATTGTATGCTACAAATCAAATCAGTTATTAACCACTGTCCCTCTTCTACAAGGAAATTTTAGACACTAGCATTTTGATAGAGTGCAACTGCACTTTTGACCCTTGACTGTACATATGTATATATCAATGGGCTATATGTATGTTGGTCTATAAGTCAATCACGTCTCATCGACTGAACGGATTTGGATGACACGGGGAAAACTAAGACCTGGATTAGGACAAAGGATTAAACTAAAATTCAGTCCGCACGGGTGAAGACACTGACAAAATATAATTAAGAATATATTTGGTCTATTGTAGTAACAAAATGAGAGTTTCTAAGACTAATAAATTATACCTATTTCAAAAGAAATAAGACAAGACTGGCCATAGATTCATAGATGCTATGTTTTATTAATAACACTGAGGTCAATTTACTCTTTATGGCATTAATTCACCGACCAATTGATGAACACTTTATTACATAGTTCTTGGAACAGGTGCAGATATCAATACAGGAAAATTAATATCGTACACTGTTGATAAAAGGAGGTCAACAATTTAGTCAAGTGTTCATATGTACCTATATACTTTACCTTACCGAGAACCGACATTAATATCTAGTCTATCGACAGAACTTCACGGGAATTCCGCTCTTATTGTTATCAAACTAATTAGACAAGAGGTTCTTTGATAAAAATAGTAACGTTGTTATTGTAGCCAAGTGGTATTCGAGCCGCTTTCGACGCCTACATGAACTTGGCAATATGTTAAGATACTTTCGTTATTATTTTAAGTGAGTAGGTGCTCACTTAAAATAATAGGTTCAGAGGAACATATATCTTAGTCTGACATAAAGTACAGTCAACCGCACATTACTCTCTATCCTTTTTATTTGTTATTAGCTTTTGCCCGTGGCTTCGCTCCCGCTCTACCCTACTCTACCTTACTCTACCCTGCTCTACCCTACTCTACCTTACTCTACCCTACTCTACCCTACTCTACCCTACTCTACCCTACTCTACCCTGCTCTACCCAACTCTACCCTACTCAACCCTACTCTACCCTAGTCTGCCCTACTCTACCTTACTCTACCCTATACTAATAAATGAGCAGGTTTTGAATTATTTTTTATTATTATTTAACAGGATAAAAATTACCCTATATCCTTCTCCTGGTTCCCAGCTACCTTTCTACCAATTTTCAGCCAAATCGGTTCAGCCGTTCTCGAGTTATAAAAAGTATAACTAACACGACTTTCTTTTATTTAGACAGATTTGTCGGTTTTAACTATTCTGTGAATGCAACACTGTTAAATCAAGGCACTGTCAATATGATTTTTATTTACCAGTAATCTGCAGTTGACTGTAGCTACTAAATTATAAAGCTAAATGTTTGAAAACTGAAAAAACAATGCTAATAATCATTTGATTACCAATCGTGTTTCGTACTTCGCCTTACCCATATCACAATAACCCACGTTACAGACACAGATCGGAATCCATATTTCGTGTAAATTGGATTCTTGGTGGATACAACATGTCGATAGGTATTTGGTATCCAAGACGCCAATACTGTACTAACATTGAGTAGTAATTTGTAGTTATGTATATCCGTAGATATTACCTCATTCAAGTATGTATTTATGTAGGTGATATCGGGAAAGTCTAAAATTCAAGCTTCGTATAGAATGCCTTGTCATCCTATACAATGCCGGGTTCGTCTAGACTTACTATTGTATACAATTTTGGTCCATCGTTTATCATTAGATACCCTCCTTAGTCAATGTAAATAATACCTAGGCGCTGTATAACATACCACCAGGGGTTAAAAGTATACAATTATGGACAAGTTTAACATATTTTGCAAAAGTATAGAAAGTGTAAACTACGCGGGTGACCACACGACCACGACAAAACCTGGAACTTAATTTAAGAGCAAGCGTAGTGAGATTATGAACTTAGGGCATCTCAACACGGACAGTAAAGCAAGCACACGAAGCCCCATCGTTCCCTTCGTTTTAGATTCCATTGAACCTTTTTCTACAAAATTTTACTTAGGACCGTCGTTAGTACATTATCGGCGGAACATGTCATTTTATAGAATTTGTAGCTAAAGTACAAAAAAAAATCATACAATGCCTGAACATGTTAGGCATTATTAGAATGCTGGATTATATAGATTACTGGTAACAGTCAAATACAAACCATTTATTTAAATTGTCAAATCCCAAGAGGACACCGGTTTCCGCACACCATATTGTCTTTCTGTTTTGTCTCTAATTACGGTATTCAAAAGGTTGCTATGCTTTAAGAGCCATTTCACAAAATTTGATCGCTCGAGTTTAGGTAAAAGACGGCAGCTTTGTTCATGTGTGCGTAGCTATCCACACATACACAACGCGACCAGTGTAGCACTAGTGATGAGACGGACTAAACAATCTTGAGCCGTTATAATCGTAATGCACTTTGGTTAGATTTATAAATAAGTGATTTTATTTATTCAGTCTATTAATTATTTACATATTTATTTCATGTTGTTTTTTGTTAGTACAAACAATTGTACAGTTAATGTTACAACTTGAGATCTGTATCCTACAGAGTAGGCAAAAAGAACAGTTTAATTATTTATTATAAACATGCTGCATAAACTAAATATGAACACTATTAATACTAATTGATTATGATATTAATGCTGTCTGAACTAATAAAAAAAAATGTTATGTAAGTATTTCTAAAATATATAATAGAAATGGACAGGGAAACAACCCAGAGATTCAAAGTGTTTTATTTTAAATAAACCATTTACAGGCACTTTTAAAATTGCAAGAAGTATGTCAGTCAGAAAAAATGATGACACTTTTTGCAATCATGTTATGTATTACAAATATCTCGGTTACATGTTTCTTGTCGCTGCTATCATGTGAGAACAATGCAAATAAAATAAAAATAAAAACAATTTTAAAATAATTTATAGATATTAAAATAAGCCACTGACAGGTAAGAAATGACCAGTCTTAACTGACAGCGTACGTTCACGGATACAAATAATCCAACACGCGCCACTGTCAGTGAGACATTTGATTGAGGATGACAAACTCTTTACCGCCATGCTCATTTATATCAAACAAGTCCAGTAGTAACCTAAAACCATAAATTGCTCCATGGCACTCACATTTAACTTTAAAAAAATGCTGCTACATTATACAATTTATATTATACAATAGTTTTCGAATTAACAAATATATTTCCAAAAATAATCAATTTGTACGCCGTAGTGGTAGTGAAGGTTGACCAGCATGGAGCCAAGCACATTATCTTGAATATAATCCTCCAACTTTTAAACACAAGTTTAAAATATTGTTAAATTTAATTATTAATTCAATTTGGTTTCATTGAGTTTCATGATGTTTTCATAGATATATTGACCAGGCACCGTCACAGGATTAGGACAACAAATCAAAGGCTTAAACAGTTCCATTAGAGAATTGCACCTGCGGAGCAATGGCTCTGATGGCTCTTATCTGTAGTATAAAAATTGAGTAAATATCTACAGCCCATAGTAAGATACCGTATGACATGATACTATGAAAATAACTAAAATAGACAAGTCTAGTATGTAGTATCAACATCCGTAAATTGGCGGTTTTTTTTAATATCATGTAATAAAACTCCTCACTATTGTAGTAAATAACTTTATTTATTGCTTTACCCAAAATTACAACGATTCAAATACTTTAAAGTACAGATACTTCAATCTTTATAATAATATCTTTAGAGCTAACAGATAACTTGCAGAGACCAATTGTGCGTCCGTTGTCGACGAGCGCTCACAGCATATTGAGCGGTCTGTCGCCCGTCTCATCCCCCCCTTCGACCGCCCTACCACAGATAATCACAAATACGTTTCGGTGTTGCTAGCACAATTAATCGATTGCAAGGAATAATCGAATACAAACCAATTCACATAATATTCTTGATTACAGAAACAAAGTAACTAATCTGATTATGTATCAAAACCTAACACTCGACCGTCCTGACATCGTGTATGTCCTCATACACGGTATCAAGTATGTAGACACTAAAACCTAACACTCGGCTTAAAACATATAACTTAACTTTAAATATACATTAATACTCATCAATGTATATTCAAACAATCAAGCCTTAACTAAAATTATCTAATGACGAATCCCCAACTTTGGAGTTTCCCATACTTTAGTATCCCCATTCGTCTCCAACTTTTGGAGTCCTCCAACTTTTGGAGTTCCCTAAGCTCTCCCAATTCGTCTCCAACTTTTGGAGTTCCCTAAGCTCTCCCCATTCGTCTCCAACTTTTGGAGTCCTCCAACTTTTGGAGTTCCCTAAGCTCTCTCTATTCGTCTCCAACTTTTGGAGTTCCTTAGCTTTCCCCATTCGTCTCCAACTTTTGGAGTCCTCCAACTTTTGGAGTTCCCTAAGCTCTCCCCATTCGTCTCCAACTTTTGGAGTTCACTAAGCTCTCCCCATTCGTCTCCAACTTTTGGAGTCCTACAACTTTTGGAGTTCCCTAAGCTCTCCCCATTTGTCTCCAACTTTTAGAGTTCCCTAGCTCTCCCCACACATCATGTAAAATAATATCAAACAACTTAATACAGCTTACACATGTAATTCTCTTCTTAATCATCATTTTAAATAAACTAATAAATCATACACAATATTTCATAATTAATAATTCAATAAACATCAAATTGACATTGAGCTGGTATATTTTATAATCATAATCCTGAAAAATTTTTTTTTTTTGCTCGAACATCCTAATTTTCGTTACAATTATCAATTTCATTATCAGTACATTCACTATTACTACTACTACTACTACTTTCATTAAGACCTAAAGCAGCTACATGAACCCATGGCAACATTCTATTAGCAGCTACAACTGTTTTGCGTTTGTTTTTCGTGCTACTTATTCCGGGGATTGCGGCTAACTCATATCTATCATTCCCGAGTGATGCAACTACTCGGTACGGCCCTGTATACACCGGGAGGAGCTTTTTACTTTTACCGTTATTAGCAAAGTCAGTTTTTGTTATTTTTACTAATTCACCTACTTCATATTTACGAGCTGGACGCCTATTAGAATCATAGCGGTGTTTTTGTTTAGTCTGCTCTACGTCAATCTTATCTTTTACCTGTTTGCGAATAGTAACAAGATCAGTTGTGTCCCTAACAGTATGGCGTATGTCATTAAAACGTGGGTCTATCTCACTATTCATGCAAGTGCCGAACATAACCTCTGCTGGGGTTCTACCGGTTGTTTTTTGTACGGTGTTATTTAAACCCCATTGAATTTTGCCAACCTTGGTATCCCAGACTCTTTCATCGTCCCCGAGATTCTGTGCCGTCAAGGAACTCAGAATAGTACGATTGTACCGTTCTACTTGCCCATTAGATTGTGGGCTAGCGACTGCATTCAGAACATGCTTGATGCCCCTTTCGACACAAAATCTTTTGAACGCATGAGAGGTAAAACATGTACCACGATCACTAATTATGCGATCGGGTACTCTAAAAATGTTAAAAATATCCATCAATATATTTGTATTGGTCAAAGTTTTTGTATTTTTTACCGGTTTTATGAATACGAATTTAGTGAATGCATCAACTATCACTAACAAGTACGAATTACCCTTCTTGGACTTAACGAAGGGACCGACGTGGTCGATGTGGAGCGTATGAAAAGGAATTTCTATTTTGGGTATAGGATGCAATAGGCCTTCGGATTTATTTGACCTCTTTTTGGAATATGCACACTCAAGGCATGCATTGACATATTTCTTTACAAACCTAGCCAAACGGGGAAACCAATATGTACTTCTAATGCGTTCCAAAGTCTTTTCGACGCCAAGATGACCTATGTCATCATGATTTAGACGACATATCTGCCATCTAGCCCCCTTTGGAACTACCCAACGGAGATTAGTGGTATCACCATCGACACACTTGTACAGCCCATTGTCCTTAATAACATAGTTATCCTTTATGTATTTTAATCCTTCCGGATCTAATTTTGAGCGCAACATGTCGCGAATCCTATTTAACTCAGAATCGCCTAGCTGAAGTGTAAGTAACCAATCGTCATTATTTAACAACATGACCATGGGATACGTATCAATTTCACCCGACTGATTATTATCAGTTATGGGATTCCTAGACAAAGCGTCAACATGCGACATTTTGACACCAGGACGGTACTCAATTACGCATTCGAATTCCTGTAACATGAGCCACCATCTAGCAATGCGAGGAATTAAATCGCGCTTGGTGAAAGTAGTTCGAAGCGCTCCACAATCGGACACGATTTTAAATTTCTGCCCTAACAAATATACCCTAAATTTTTTTAGAGAGCAGATTACCGCCAAAGTTTCAAGTTCGTAGGAGTGGAAGTTTTTCTCTTCAGGGGAAGTTTGGCGGCTGTAAAAAGCCACGGGGCTGAAGGATTTTGAACTAGACAGACGTTGCATGAGAATTCCACCGACCCCAACTCTGCTGGCGTCAGTATGTAGCTCAGTTTCAGCAGAAGGTTCATAGATCGCTAATACTGGTCTTGCGACAAGTTTTTCTTTAAGAGTATTAAATGAATGTTCTTGCTCACAAGACCATATCCAAGCAACATCCTTCTTTAACAATTTATTCAAAGGGTGTGCCAACTGGGCAAAACCTTGTATAAATTTACGAAAATAACTGGCTAACCCTAAGAATTGGCGCACACCGTGCTGATTTGACGGGCGTGGAAAATCTGTTACTGACTTTATCTTCTCCCTGCCAGGTCTTACGCCTTCAGAACCAATTTCATAGCCTAGATAATCTAGCTTATCTTTAAGGAACTCGCACTTGGTCAAATTAAGTGTCAAGTTAGCCTTCTCCAGCAACTTTAATATATGCTCTAACTTTATCAAACAGTTATCTATGCTTGTCCCGTAAATAAGCAGAACATCTAAGTATGCTGTAGCTTCACTGAATCGCGCAGAACCCAGAACTTTATTCATCATACGCTGAAAGACTGCTGGCGCATTAGCTAAACCGAACGGCATGCGATTGAATTCATATTGACCGTCCGGTGTCACGAAAGAAGTTAGTGGTTTCGAATTCTCGGAAATGGGCACTTGATAATACCCGGACGCTAAATCGAGAGAGATAAAACAGACTTGTCCAGATAACCTAGCGATTTCATCTTCTATTATTGGCATTGGGTAACGTTCTTTCACCGTTATGGAGTTAAGCATTCTATAGTCGACGCATAATCGGAGATTTCCATCCTTTTTACGAATCAACACTATAGGGCTTGCGTATTCGGACGACGATTCTCTGATAATACCAGCCTCGAGCATGTCATCCACCATTCCACGAACCTTTTGACGTTCACTGTGTGACAATCGATATGGACGGTAAACAACCGGTATTTTACTGTTCAGCTCGATGCTCATCTCTACAATATTGGTGCAACCTAGTTCCTTCAACGACGAAGCAAAACAATGCTTATATTTTTGCAGCAGATCAAATAATTTGGACTTGTCTGAATTATTTACCGAGTCTCCGACACGAACTTGGCTAATATCAAAGCTATGTGGGAAGTCTGAGGATATTGACGTGTTTGATGTAACGATTTGATTCACAACTCTCACAACTACTGCCCGACCTAGGTTAGAACCTAATGATAACGAGCAATCTGAACTAAGAGGCGTTAAATCGACAAACGTTTTACCATGTTTGACTAAGTATAATCCACCTACAACAACACACTGCTGCCTCGGCCTACCTATCAACTTGCCATCCAACAAAATGTAGCCCTCGCAGTGGGGCTCTACTGAAACTCTCACCGATGCTCTACCACACAACGTCACGCTGCTGAGTACGCTAAATTTAACCACATTGTCATTATCTGCATCTGTCTGTGAAAATGGCATTTCAGTATCAATGTGCAAAAATTGTAAGTCTGTGGCAGTTTTATACACAACAATGTGAGACTGTTCTGTGAAGCTCTGACCGACTAAAACTGGAACATCTAAATATTTATCATTGACCACACGACAAGAAATTTTAGCGGCTACATCATCTACAGAAAGTTCAACGTTGACTTTTCCTACCGATTGTACTAGTTCATTGCCGAAGCCCTTCAAAACCGTTTGCACACCGTCATGCTGAAGGCCTAGTTCTATCCCTAGAGATTCTGTAATCAGTGAGACTTCACTACCGAAATCTACAAAGGACTTGACACTTTGACCATTAATTTTTATTGTTTTGATAAATTTAGAATTTGGTTTAGACGTCGAAATTAACATAGTTTTATTTAGATCTTTAATCTTGTTCTTGTCGGAATTAAAATGACATTGGTCCGCATTATGGCCAACTCTTTTACACTTTGTGCAGGTTACGAGGGGTTTCGGGCACCGTATGAAAGTATGTCCTTTCTCTTTACAATTGAAGCACTGGAAACTTTGGGAACTATTGGTTGTTGATTTAACATTTGCTGTATCTGAATCATTTCGTAATTTAGACCGAAAGTTAGTCACGCGTTCGCCTACATTAATACCCTCCTTACTGCTCATTAAGTATTGCAGTAACTGATCTGGATGGTTACATCTTAAGGCCAAGGCTGCGGATTTTACTGACCTATCACTAATGCCATAAATTATACAGTCGACTGCGCGTTTTTCATAAATGTCACACTGATTTAAGAGAGCAACTTTTTCGTAAAAATAGGTTTCAATGGGTTCATTGTATCTACTTTTCCGCTTCAGCATCTCCTCCAGGGCTTGGCCATAATTTTGTTCAAATGGAAATGCACTTAATAACTTTTCTTGCCACTCAGGCCACGTAAACAGAATAGAATTTAGACTCTCGTACCAAGTTTTGGCCAGCCCCTGGAGTTTTTGCATTGCGTGATGAATAGTTGTTCTTTCATCCCATCCATAAACAGAAGCACACTCGTTAACCTTTTTTATCCAAACGTCAATGCGTTGATTTTTTAATGACGGGTTAAATTCTGCTAAAATGTTTTTGGAATCGTTACTTCGGATTGTCGGTGTGGGCATTGTAGATGGCTGGGATGCAAGTTGTCTAATAGAATTTAATAAACTAACTAAATCTTTTGATCTAAAGGAAACGCTGCTTGATCTTTCAGGGTGGTTCGTTTTGTCCGTAACGTTATCATGATCAATAGCACGACGGCTTGATTTTGCAACGTTGTGTATAGAAGATTCACGAGAATGGGAACGATAACGGCGCTTTGACGATAAACGACTACGTGCTCTCCTCACCTCGCTTTCCATGGCTCTCAGACGCTCTCGCTCTCGGTCCAGCTCCTTCTCTTTTTCGCGAAGACTCGACGATGTACGGCTCCGGTGAAGGCTTCGACTTCGACTTCGGAGACGCCTGGGACCGCTTTGCCTCGTACTGCTTTCGCTACGAGACCTTGATCTGACTTCACCTGTATTGCGTTTTCTACTCCGTGGGTGCCTATGACTGCTTGGCCTCGCACTACCATCTATATCTGCTGTAGATCTAGCTTCAGCTGTATGGTGCGATTGACCCTTCGTCGGCGTCGATAGGCGCCGCGAGCTAGTCCGTTGGTCACGTGGCATGTTGCGGCGTCACTTCTGAAATCTGTAATAAAACTCCTCACTATTGTAGTAAATAACTTTATTTATTGCTTTACCCAAAATTACAACGATTCAAATACTTTAAAGTACAGATACTTCAATCTTTATAATAATATCTTTAGAGCTAACAGATAACTTGCAGAGACCAATTGTGCGTCCGTTGTCGACGAGCGCTCACAGCATATTGAGCGGTCTGTCGCCCGTCTCATCCCCCCCTTCGACCGCCCTACCACAGATAATCACAAATACGTTTCGGTGTTGCTAGCACAATTAATCGATTGCAAGGAATAATCGAATACAAACCAATTCACATAATATTCTTGATTACAGAAACAAAGTAACTAATCTGATTATGTATCAAAACCTAACAATCATATAAAACTGCTGAGCTAAACCGTCCTTCAAGAAATTTTGAACTAGATTATTAGCAGTGACCAAATTATTCTCTAGTTATAATAACTATCATATGTTAAATTACTGGGGCCAAAAGTTATGTGAGAATGTCACCACGGGCCCCGGGATACTGGGGCCAAAGGTTATGTGAGAATGTCACCACGGGTCCCGGGACAAAGGCAATGAATGGAAGGGTAGGTTTTTAGTCAGTAAGAGTCTAGACACTATTTCCCTCCCCACTCAAGGGCGGGATTTTTCATTGAATGATTTTACCTACCAAAAAAAACATATTTTAAATAAATACTTGCCGCAAAGGCATTGATCTTGCTTTTCTAGGGTCTATAATTTCTGGTAATATGCAGTATACAAAACATATTTACCATTGAGTCTGAAAGTTCCATTGCTCCATCAAGTCCAGGCCCTAATACAACAGATTCTTTATTCTATAAAATTAAAGAAATATTATATACTACGTACTACTGAATGCGACGACCTCCCTGGCGGTGTCAGCGTGGTATATTACACAGACAAGTAGGCGTGGGTTTGCGGACGACGAGCAATGAGTAGCTCGCCGTTCGGCCATACGGTAAGATCCGGACCGAGCCCAAGTCGTCGAAGATGTCAGCAAAAACGTAGGGGCCTAGCAGGGTCGAAGTCTACTGGGGTCATAAGTTGAGTGAAAGAGAACCTCGAGGCCCTGGAATGAAGGCAAAAAGGAACATAGGAATAGGTTTTAGTCAGTAAAAGTCTGACACGCCCTCCCGCTCCGCCCAAGAGAGAAGAGAAGTCATTGGGTGATTTCTCACCTAAAAATAAAAAAAAATCCTACTACTAAATAAACTTCTATTTTCAACATATAATTGTAATAAATATTGTAATTGTAACTAAAACATACAATTACTGTTATAAAATCTGGCTTTTTACTTGTGGGGGCAGTACTTCTCGGCTAAATGCACTATCCTCCTCTACCCGATTCGGACGATTTCTCATTCTAGAACAAATACAAAAAAAACAAATTTCCATACTTTCCATATCTACAAAGAAATCATATTTTTACTCAATAAAATGATTATTTTAGTGTTTTATTATGTGGGTACAAATTCTTAAAATTGTAATTACAGTATTAAAATCCATTTAGTTATCAGCAAGTTAGGTGATCAATAACTGCGTATACGAATTACAAATCAAAAGAATGTCTACCTCGCTTCTGTTGCTTTCTTTAAGGCTGCAATATTTCTATTTTTTCTTTTTTTGACACAATGGTAAACAGAACCCTTCCGCCCCATTGCAAAAACTAATAAAACAAAAACATGATTATTCAACAAATTCTACAAACTACTATAATAATACTTTGTTTAATAAATTAACGAAAATCTTTCCTTATGAAAAAAAAAATACGAATAGAATCAAAATGTTGTAGTCGTAGTATAATAATGCGTTCACGATACGCGTGCTCGATAATCGGGACGCGGGAAAAAACGGCACAGGTCCTGCGTCGGCGGGCGTTCGAGCCGTACTAATCGCTGCCCGCTTAGGCTTCGTATTATATTCTAATTTAGAGTGATTTTAAAAACGATATTATGTCTAAATATATGAACGGATTTTACTGAAATGTTGGAATTAGTTTAATCTATGAACATTGTTTATATTTACATAGTTTTTTAAATGTAATTACGTTTTATTCAAACCAAAAATCGCGATAAAACAGCGACATAGAACGTAAAAATTGACTTAATATTTTATTTTTTTACTAATTAATGTTATTAATCATCGAAATTCTGGTACATAGTTGGTTGACAAAATTATATGTCTGATGCTTTGTGTATTTTTTTCGGTCAAATTTATAAATATTAATAGTAGATATAAGAGTCTGAAATTGACTCTGCGTTGATTTTTTAGAAGAGTACTTGTGGGAGATTAATTACCACAAAGTCAACAAATTAGTTTTTGGAAATGTGTTACATGAAATGTCAACATTAAAGACTGGTCTATTTTTTACATATATTCAAGAATGCCGGAGTATTACGTAATATGGTAAATAAGGCGACTAAAATCTTAGATTTACGCGCGAAAACGTGAAATGGCTCTTAACTGATTGTGCTGTTTATGGCACATATTATGTTGTATAATAACCTAATAGCTAAATAAAGTTAAAGTAACCTTACTTAAAGACATAATCACTCCCGTAGTTTAATAATAACACATAAAAAAATATTAAGCTGGCTTAACTTTCAGCTTTTATTACGTAGAAAATTCACGGCTAATGATTATCCTATTTCTGTCTGAGAGGTGACCTCGATCGAAGAGAATTATAAAGGTGCGTATGTACTACAGGCATCGATATATATATACTACGCACTAGATTAGGCATGCCGTACAATCACTTTGCTTGACTTACATGTATTGCATGCCGTACAACTTGACTTGAAGACATTAGTTCAGTTTTGCAGTACATAAGCGCTGTAAGTTTTAAAAGTTTTGTTAGACGTTATAATGATAATTTAGCGCTGCAGCGAACTTATGTTTTAACATTTCACTATTGTGATAATATATAAATGTTTATTTCATATAGCATTTGGATCAAGGAACCAAAACAACTGTAAATTGTTTTAAAACGCCAATGGCCGTAATACCGTGATTGTAATGCCATGAATTGATAATAATTTACGATAAAACTTATGTGGAAAAGCTCATCTAAATAAGTGACTGGAAACAGCCACTTATTTAAATCTACATCTTTTTACAAAAATATACAACCAACTTGCAAACAAAAACACAAAAGGATTTTTTTTTACGTTTTACTTGTGATACCCTATATTAAAACGGAACTGTGAACCTACAGTAAGAAATACCCATAATTACTCCACCCTCCTTTTTCAGAAATCGGTTTAAAATACTCACTTTTTTTTCGGTCTCATTGAACTATTATTAACTGAATAAAACTTATTTGGAAAAGGGTCAATAGATTTATTATTGAGCAATGTATATAATTTCTTTGATTTTCTCTTATACTCGTAAAACTCAAATATACATACGTATACGTAAGGTATAACTGCATTAATATAAAACAAATTATATTCCAGTCTCGCCTATACTTCAGTAAAAGACTCGGATAGCTCTCTTATGTCGGGAGACTGGATTAAATTCAAATTTAAACTGCGATCGCTTTCGAGCAATTGAAGAAAAGTGTCGCGCGGAAACCGTACGTTAATAATAAAAGTTGAAACATGTAAAGTGTTCTGAGAAAGCAATACGTAGCGTCGTGTGCGACTTGAATTATTATACCCTGATGGGAACACTGAAAGATACTCCATTATAAGTTTACTGTTCTGTTGTTTTGGATACTTTGTAATGATGATAGTTATTCTTGTACAACAGAGTACCTACTGAAAATCGTTCTCCTATAGATGTGCCTACTTTTGACTGGCGTGTCAGCGGTAATGCGCTTATTAAATAAACTGTTAGAAGTTGCCATTTATTTTTGCAAACAACATCAAGAATCTTAAACGTTTTGCCGAAACTCATTTGCGCGTAGGTCGTCGAAATCCAAACATACCAGAGAAAAATATTCGATTTCGTACACCGCATCATCCAATCAACAACTTAGCGGGTCTGAGTAAATACATTACCTTGTGATGTGTCGCATCCGCAGAATTCTGCCTCGGGGCCGTTCAGGGATCCTCGGGGGTGCTCGGGACCCTTCAGGGTGCTCGTGGCTCCATACGCGCCCCTCTGATTGCCTTTTTTATTGCTTCGCTTTCATACCGTATTTCATCTTAACCTTTTTTCTTCGTTTAATTAGAATTCTGTTATGTTATTCTAATTTGATGTTATTGATTCTACTTTGTTTTCGAGCCGTTTAAGATTAACATAATCTATAAAAGCAAACAATGCTTTTAAAGTATATTTTATAAACAAAATCGAAGAGTTTATGAACTATTATGACGCTGACAGTATATTCTGTATATTTATAATTGTTTTATAGTGACTTCGTGACCAATTAGTTGAAAGTGAAGCCTGTTTCATCTGAAATTAAATTTAGGAGATATTAGGATGCATAGCCGACACAAAGCCTTAATCCCGAAATCCTCTTGGCAGCCCTCAGGACGTGCTTCATTTTGATATACATAGAGCACCTACGTAACATTTCTTATTCTACGATTACCTTGAGGTCGTACAGCTGTACAATTACCGACTTAGGCAGGTACTTACTTACCTTAAATATTCTATGTGTATGTACATATCTAAATATAATATATCTGGAAGCTGCACTTCTGACTATCTGTTTGAAACGTATGCCTTAGTTAGGTATCCACCTAAAATGTTACGCCATTCGCTCAAAACAATCTCAACACCTCATATAAGATGTTACAATTTTCCAATTGAAAGCTCTGCAGCAGTCTAGTCAGTTTTTTGATACGACGTTCAGAACAGATAGATACCTAAAATATAAAATTAGTGATAAATACTTCTCTTACTTCATATAGAACCGAAAAATGTAGCGGTAGCTCAAAAATATTGAGTATCGAAAGAATATCTGCAAAGTATTCAAATATTTATCAATCCGGCGACCTTTTGAACTTTTGCAGCATTTGTAGTAGACTCACAGATACAATTTTATGGATACCATCCGGGGAACATATTGTTTTAAGACCGCCATAAGAATTTTACAGTGCAATATTTTTCTATGTCCACAACATACAATGGTAGTATGTTGAGGACAGGACAGGAACCAATACATGGAACTAGATTCTGCCAACGGCTTCGGCCTCACGATAATAGAAAATTGTCCCAAGGAAACATACTTCTGCAATAAAAAACTATTCTATGTACAATTTCAGAACTTGATCGAAGTTTCATCGAAATCAATTCAGCCATTCGAGGGTGGAGAAGTAACAAACACAAAAATACAGTCCAAACTTTCTGCCTCTATAATATTAAGTAAAATAATTATATTGTGATTGAACGAATAAAATATCTATTAGCCACGTTTCAATAACAGAATATCGATATTCTTAAAAGCCTACTCGTAGTAAACCTCTTTCGTGCTAAAAAACGAATATTTTTTCGCAAAGAACAACTGTGACCGAACGCAAGGTTTCCCTACCACTTACGAAAACGAGAATCCAAGTGCGCCACTCGGTATTACGAACGATCTTTCTAAAAGCTAACGACAATTCGAATGACCGCATTCCTACCAGCAAACTTATGGCAAGGAAATTAAAATGAACTTATAGAAACTCTTTGAATTCTTTATTCTTAAAGCGGCACAAAAGGAGCTGTATGTCGTAGCTCGGTATTCATTCGGTTTCACTTTGTGGTTCTATTAAATGGCTCCTATTATGTACGCATGGGACTGTCTATTGTTTGTAAGCACAGCATTGCAACCTGCAAATGACAAGGTATTATTGTACACAGTCTGTTTCCAGGTCAGACAATAATTAGTGTTTCCTTTTGTTTTTGATAAAAGTAAATAAATAGAGTCCAACTTGAGATAAACCATCCAGCGTGTACTCGACGTGAGATAAGTGGCAGCTAACGGAGTGCTCATGGCACCCGATGCCGAATTTATGGCGCCCAACATGGTACCCATAGCACCCGGTATGGGACCTATAACGCATGGCGTAGGGTAAGTGACATCTATTTTTTTTTTTTGGTAGGTAGACGAAGTACTCCAGACACCCAACGCGGGATTCATGGTGCTTATTATATTATAAAAATACATAGCGTTCTCTGTCATGACTCTAAGTGTAACTGTGGTGTTATTGATCGAGTCAAGTCAACTAAATACTTAGGTATTATGGTTGACCAAAATCTGACCTTTCGAGAGAATATCTCTATTCTTTCCAAAAGAACCCGAAAATTCATCTACATTATGAAATCACTACGTAGCAGTGCCTCAAAAGATATATGTAGAAAGGTCTATCTGGCTCTATGTCAATCGCTACTACAGTACTGTGTGGGCGTCTGGGGTAGCGCAGCCAAGTCACACTTGCTTGAACTCGAACGTGCTCAACGGGCTGTCCTAAAAGTCTACCTGGGTAAACCGCGGCGCTTTCCAACTGACGAACTCTACAAGGAAGCGGGTGTTCTGCGTGTCCGTCAACTGTATATTTTAAGGTCTCTCCTTCAACTAGTTGCCAAGATGGGAAGGCAGTTCACTTACACCCAAAGAGGTAGGGTTGGAGCTGATAGGCTACCAATCTCAAGAGTTAGAACAACACTTGCTACTCGATTTTCACTCTTTCTCCCAACCCGAGTCTTCAATACTATAAATAAATCCTCCATACGCGTCCCCGGGAATACATTGGAAGCCAAGAAAGTGTTAAAGAGATGGTTACAAGACCTAACGTATGAGCAAACCGAAAACTTAATCTGTCCATTGAGATGATCAGTATGTGAACACAAACACCTATACTATACTCACAAGTTCACAACACACATCAAACACTGATACACTCTGCTATCTACTTCTTTAACAACAATTATAGTCCTGCTTGGTCTTTTAAAAGCGAAAGAAAGAATCAGAAAAGAAAGATATATAAGAAAAGAAAAAGATATATAAGTTATGACAAGTAATATTTTGTAAATTTTATTATTTATTATTATTGTTGGTTTTTTATTATTATTCCCTTTATTAATTATTTATACATGTCTTTTATAATTTTTAAATATTTCCTAAAAAACGTATAAAAAAACATTTAAAAATATAAAAAAACAGTAGTCCGCCGGTGTCGGGAGCAGGGTCCAAGCTACCGGTGGTTAGGGCTCCAGAGACAGGAACCTCCTCACAATGCGAGCCGTATCGAGGAGTACTGCCTTCTGTATCAGGCCCTTGATCCAACCACGCAACGATAGCTTCGACAGATGGTCGTCGAAGCTTTTGGCTATAAGGCCGTTGGCAGTCACGACAATCGGCACAATGACAGCCGTGTCCACATTCCACATGTCGACAACCTCGTGTGCTAAGTCGAGATATTTGATTTGTTTCTCTTTCTCAGCTTTCACGAGATTCTCGTCATGTGGGATGGTGACATCGACTATCATTGCGCGGCGCGCTAATCGGTCTACCACCACTATATCCGGCTTATTGGCTACAATAGTCCGGTCAGTGATGATAGACCGATCCCAGTACAACGTGGCATGGTCATTTTCGAGAACTGGGTCGGGCACATACCTGTAATACGGTACCTCAGAATCCACTAGGTTGTACTTCAAAGCAAGTTGCTGGTGAATAATCCTGGCTACTTGGTTATGTCTATGCAAATACTCGCCGTTAGCCAGACGAGAACAACCAGAGATAATATGTCTGATGGACTCACCCGGTCGATGGCATGCCCGACACACGTCAACCGTCCCGTCCTTCATAATATGTCTCCGGTAGTTGTTCGTTAGAATAACTTCGTCCATAATCGCACATACAAAACCTTCAGTTTCTCCGAAGAGGTCACTGAAACGTAACCAGGCCACGGACGCCGTGAAATCTACATCGGGCTCATGAAGAGTCCGGTAAAAGCGTCCATGGAGCTCCTTGCCTTTCCATACTTCCTTGCGGTCATCAGTAGTAAGTACCACAGGTTTGCGCCAGTTCTCTTTAGCCATGGACAACGGGGTGAGTCCCTTATCCACTGTGACCACATCGCGGTGCATACCCACGTCGGTCTTGAGAAAATATTCTCTGAGGTTGCACACCTCACGGTTGTGTAGAGTCTTTGCGTTCAAAAAGCCCCGACCTCCACACTTCCGCGGGATGTACAGTCTCATCACCGATGATCGTGGGTGATGCATCCGATTTGCGGTCAGCAATGTACGGACCCGCCTATCCAGGGCGTCTAGCTCGGTCTGAGTCCATTTGAGTATGCCGAAAGAGTACATTAAAATCGGCATGACCCAACCGTTGAAGGCGCGCACCTTATTTCCCCCTGATAGAAGGCTGTTTAAAACCTTCCTCAGGCGTCCAAAGAAACGCTCCTTCAACGTTTGCTTCATGTCAATGACGTTAATGCCTAACGCTTCCGACATACCCAAATACTTATAAGTTTCGGTCGAGGGGAGGGACCTAAGGTGTATGGAATCCGAGAGTTGAATTCCCTCGGATTCCACAATCTCACCTCGCTTTACATGCATGACTGCACATTTATCCACACCAAATTCCATCCTGATGGCACTACTGAAAGTTTCAGTTACTTTCAGTAGTTCCATCAGTTGCAGATTGCCGTGGGCAAAGAGTTTCAGATCATCCATGTAAAGCAGGTGAGATAGGACCTGACCCCCTCTTCTCAACCGATAGCCCAGGCCTGAATCCTCCAGCAGCGTGCTTAGAGGATTCAAAGCTAAGCAGAACCAAAGTGGACTCAAACTGTCGCCCTGAAATATTCCCCGTTTAATCCATATTGGTTCATCATTTGCCTGGATCGGTCGACATCCTGGATAGCAAAGGACAGTTTTCCATTGCCTCATACATGACTCAAGGAAGGTGCGTAGAGTTGCATCTATTTTATACAACTCCAACACCCTTAAGAGCCATGTATGTGGAACGGAGTCATAGGCCTTTTTATAATCTATCCAACATGTCGACAGATCCCTGCGGGATCGACGAACTTGTTGGCTTATGGCCATGTCAATGAGAAGTAGCTCCTTTGTACCACGGGACCCATTCCTACATCCGTTCTGAGAGGCAGACATAATCGAGTTTTTGTCTATATGTACATTAATTTTTACTCTCAGAATGGATGTAAGAAGTTTATAAACCGTAGACAAACATGTAATCGGTCTATAATTCTTGGGTTCCGTGGGACAACCTGTCTTATGGAGCAGATGGGTGATACCAGTTGTTAGAAACTGAGGTAGCGACCCAGATTCTAAAGATGACTGGAATTGAGATGCCAGGGGCGCGTGTGAGCTGCTGTACCATTTTAACCAGAAATTGTGCAGTCCGTCCGGTCCTGGAGACTTCCAATTCGGTAACGGACGGACTGCTCTGGCAACATCAGATGGGCTAATGACAACTTTTTCCATTTCTGGTACAGCTACGCACATGCTCTCGACATCACGCATCCAGTCATCCTCAGTGTGACAAACGGGCACGGACCAGATGCTGCGCCAGAAAGCATTCGTGGCGGCATCATCCGGCCGGGGCACGTCAGTCACATTTTGATCAGGTCGCTCCCAAGCCCTGTACACCCACCTTTCATCGCTCTGGAACATGCGATTCTGCGAGTATCGATCAACCCGCCGCTTATACCGCCGGATACGGTTGGCCCATGCACAAACTTTCTGCTTCAGGAAGTCGATGCGCTCCGTGACACGGGACATGTATTCTCGGGGGGTAATTCCCGTTCCAAAGAATGCCCGCCTCACGAATCGCATCACACGTGGTCGTGTATTACCCTCCCTGAAGCAGTACAGTTTGCCAATGAGTGCTCTGGCCTCATCAATGCGCCTCTCAATCCTACATTGCCAGGCTGGTACAGCAGGCTTCGGTCGATTAGTTGCATCTATATTTGGGAACTTGACTTTGGCTAATCGACATGCCGCAACAGCCCCACAATACAGGATTGAGTGCGTATCAACAAGGCTCTCGCTACTCTCAAAGATGTTTTTGAGAAGCGAGTCCAAAGCACACACTAGCGCCCTATTTTTTTTATGCATGGGTAACCTTGGCAGACGGGGTCTAAGTTCGGCTGGAGTGGATCTATACTCACGAAGCGCATCCTCCATTGCACTCCTCAGTCGATCGTTGCACTGGCTACTTACTGTGTCAACCCTATCATCTAACTCATTATCAACATCATTGGACCGCGGTGAGATTGCGTCTGTGGCCGGCAGCACCAAGGTCTGTGTCGGAGTCGGGATGATACGGTTGTTCAGTACCTCTGAGCGCAGCCTATCAAGTGCGGCGTCGTTCAACCTATGACTGCGTTGAATTACCCGCACCTGATCCGACAATCGTTGCGCCGAGACGTCTACGGTTGGCTCTAGGTCCTGGAACAGAGACAGCATCCTAACACGGTACGCAGTGAGGTTAGTTCCCCCTTCTGTAGCACCGTAATATGCGCGCATGACGTTCTCGTTCATAGATTGAGTCCATCTCATGCGCTGCACACAACCACCGGCAGCGGGGACCCGGCTCGGGGCCGGTTGGCCCCTAGATCCCAAGCCGATCGGTGGCCGGCCTCTCCCCGGCCGACGTACAGGTGTTGGTGACGTTGGCGGGGAAAAATACTCGTCGCTCGAGCTCGACGCAACTGCAGCCGCCGGTAAAGCTGGTGATCCGAAGTCCGGCGGTGGCGAGGCGGAGCTGAGCGGCGAGCCCGGGGGTGGAAGGCGTGCGCGTCTGGCAGCTGCTCTCGTCAACATCTTCTTAATTGTTTTTTCATTCCTGTTTCATTAAATTCATCGTATATGACTTCAACTTCAACTCTTCATTAATGGCCTTTGTGGAAGAGACACCACAATTTTGCCAATAACACGTACGAACTATTAATATACCGTCAAACGCTGGATAGTATTTAGCGAGAATTAACAGTAAAATGAATATAAATATATTTTTAAATTAAAGAACAAAATAAAAGAATTTCTTCGCAGACAGAAACCGTCCGTCAGTCAGTCACTCTTATGACCACAGATTATGAGTAAGTAAATTATAAACAAGACAAAAACTCTAAAGACTGGAAAAAAAAAGTATTTACAATAGTTACAATTTAATTTTGTTAACTTCAATGAATTTACATAGTTTAAATATAAAACGTGTAAATACAAAAGGAAGAAGACATTTGATCGAGGTGGGACGAGGGATATGTGAAGGAATGATATCATGAAAAGAGAAACGCAATTTAGGACAGGAGAAAAATAAATGGTCCACGTTTCCTTCATCCAAACCGCATTCACAAAGAGAGTTATCCTTAATCCTAAGTTTGGCCAAGAAATGAGGAGAGCAACAATGATTTAAACGTAAACGACAGATAATTGAGGTGGTGATTTTTTTTTGCAATTGATATTTGAAAAACCACGGTTTGTGGGGAATCTCGGGTTGAATATCTCCATAAAATTTACCCTTTACGGATTTAGAGATTTGCCATACCTTAGACCAAGATTTAAATAAATTTAGAGGAAGGGTAGTACAAATATCATGGGAATAAATTGTAGAGTGGGCAAGAGAACCAGTGAGAACAGCATTTTTGGCGCATGAATCAGCTGACTCATTACCAAGAATACCGACATGACCAGGAATCCAAGCTATGACAACATTAATACCAAGTTCATGACATTGAAATAGTAAATCTCTAATTTTTAAAATTATAGGGAATCTTGACTTAGATCTGAAAGGATTAGATAAAATGGCTTGAAGGCAACTTTTTGAGTCAGAGAAAATTATGGAGTTATTTAATTTATGAGACATAACAAATGAAATGGCTTCAAATATGGCAATTGATTCACCTGTAAAAACAGATGTAACAGAAGGGCACTTATAATTTAAAATAATTTTTGTATGAGGGATCCAAACAGCAACTCCTACAGGGCTATCATCCGAGACTTTGGAAGCATCAGTGAATATAGTAGTCCAATTATTATAATTAGAGGAAACTTTTTGGACAAACATCTTATTTGGTTCTAAGGTATTTTTGTGAATTCCAAAGTCCAAAAGGATCTCCGGTTGAAATACCAGAGCATTATAAGGCACCGAGTACAAATATAAAATGGGGTTTTGAAAAAATGGGCTAGAAAGACGAGTGAATTGAAGGTAGGCACGAAGAAGACAAGGAAGTTCAATATTAGAACGACGACTACAAGAGTCAAAGATTGATGATAATTGATCCAGCTTACCAAGAAGGGGATGCTCAGAATTTTGCACAAGTTTAAAAATAAATCTATTTGCCAGAAATTGTCTTCGAATCGAAAGGGGAGGCTCAACACACTCAACTTGCATGGCATTAATTGGGGACGACTTCATCGCCCCGAGAATAATTCGTAAACATTTTGATTGTATTTTATCAAGTTTTTGCAGGCCAGATTTGTTACAAGGATCTAATAGGAACATACCATAATCAAAATGACTACGAACTATAGCATTGTAGATCAGTTTTTGAGTATATGGGTGAGCACCCCACCAAACACCAGAAAGAGATCGAAGAACATTAACGTTTCTTTCGCATTTTTGAGAAATAAAGTCTGTGTGAGCAATACCTGATAATTTTGTATCTAACCAAACTCCTAAAAATTTAACATTGTTCACCGGAGAGATATTTTCACCGTTAACTTTTATATCAACAGGAGGAACAATCTTTTTTTTTGTAAACACAACTACAGAACTCTTAGAGGCTGATAAGGATAAACCGTGTTGTAGAAGCCAATCAGACAGATATCCAAGGGCGGAATTAAGACGATTACTAGCCTCATCTAGAAATTTTCCAGAACAGTATAAAGCTAAATCATCAGCATACTGTAATATTTGACAAAATGAATCTGTAGAAAAATGTAAATCATAAGTATAAAGGCTAAATAGGAGCGGACTTAAAACTGAACCTTGTGGTAAGCCTTTCCAGATAGTCTTAGGGGGAACAGAGGAGTCTTGAGTTTTAATGGAGATGGTTCTCTCCATTAATAGATTACAAATGAAACGGACTAATTTTTTGGGAACATTCAACTGATGCACAAGTTTATCCCTGAGCACCGGCAGTAAAACATTATCGTAAGCTGAGGCAATATCCAAAAAAGCTCCTACTAAAAACTGCTTACTTAACAAAGAAATACGAATATCAGAAATTAATATACTAAGACTATCCATTGTGCTCATACCTTTACGGAAACCAAACTGGGAAGCGGGCAACAAGTTCCTATTTTCCACAAACCACTCAAGTCGATGCTTCATCATATGCTCTGCAACCTTGCACAAAACAGATGACAAAGCAATAGGCCTGTAGCTATTTGGGTCTGATGGGTTTTTGCCAGGCTTAATAACCGGAATTATTTTTTGATGTTTCCACGGTTGAGGAACCAAACCGCACTCAAAAAAGTTATTAACAAGAACTAGATAATATTGCTTAGTACTTCTTGAGGCGTTTTTTAAAAATGAGTAAGGGATCCCATCTGCACCAGGAGAGGAATCAACGAGACCATCAAGTGCCAATCGAAGTTCAGAAAAAGAGAATGGGGCATCAAAATTATTTTCGGAAGGAAGAAAAGTCGGAGAAAAGGGAAAACAGTCCAAAGTTGGAACTGAGGGAGGAGCCAGTTTATCAGAGAAAGATTCAATCCAAGAAGAAGGATCGTTAGCTGAAATAGTAACAGAATTACAGGATCCTCTATATCTTTTGATTTGCTTCCACACTAGTGAAGAAGGCGAACAGGGAGATAAGCTCTGACAGTAGCGTAGCCAACCATCTTTTTTCTTTTTAGAAAGAAGTCTCTTAGCAAGGGCTGCTTTTCTTTGGTAGACTAAAAAATTTTGAAGAGTCATTGAATTAGAATAATTATTCTCAGCTATTTTTCTTTCCTTGACAGCTGAAGTGCATTCTTTATCCCACCAAGGAGTTGAAACTTCGTATATGTTTTTATTGTAAATGACATATGACATCTGTCTGTCTAGCATTTTTTTTTCGATCTTGATGATTTTCACTATTGTTGGTTTTGATGTTGGTTTTGGTGAGTTTTTATTGTTTATATCTTTCTTGTGACTTTATTGTTGTAAAATTTGGGTAAATATGAGCTCAGAAATTATTTTTTTAAGATTTAAAACACCATGAATGAAAAAACAGAACTTCCGTTGACATCAAGTGTTGCCAGTTATTATTATTATTATTATTATTTCAATATAGTTTCATTCGATTTTTATTCATTGATTGACATGGCTACTAAAGAAAATAATAATAATTAAATAAATCAAATTGCTATAATTTGATTTATTTAATTATTATTATTTTCTTTTCATGATAGTGTGGATTTTGACTTTAATTTAATAGATAGTTTTTGTGATATAGGAAAAGAATTAAATGATTAATGTAATAAGATTTAATTTTAATGTAATGTTTTGAATTTTCATTTGATTTAATTTTAATTGTAATGTAATTCTGTATTTCTTTCTTACTCATTTTTTTTTTTTTGTTTTTATTTTTATTGTTATTAATTCCTTTCTATTATTTGTATACCGAGAAACTGTGCTGTCGCAAAAAAAAAAAACCACCTGCATATTGTGTTAATCACCTGGGCCACCAAGATACAGGCTACGCCTAGTTTGGGGCCCACGGCCACTTCTATATTGTACTATCTGTCTTATTCTAATTTTTTATTCCTTTATTTTCTTACTAACTTGTGTGTGTGTCAATAAATTATTATTATTCTCTTTATTCATTATATAAGCTTATTAATTGCATTTTTAAATATTTTTAAAAAACTTACAAAAAAAAAAACATTTAAAAATATAAAAAATAGTGTCCCACCGGTATCGGGAACAGAGTCCAAGCTACCGGCGGTCAGGGCTCCAGAGAAAGGAACCTCCTAACAATACGAGCCGTGTCCAGGAGTACCGCTTTCTGAATCAAGCCCTTGATCCAGCCGCCTAACGAGAGCCTCCTAAGGTGTTGGTCGAGGCTCTTGGCTATTAAGCCATTACCCGACACGACTATCGGTACAATGATCGCCGAATCCACTTCCCACATGTCGACAACCTCGCGAGCCAAGTCAATATACTTGATTTGTTTATCTTTCTCGGCTTTCACGAGGTTCTCGTCATGCGGAACGGATATGTCAACAATCATTGCACGCCTCTCGTTTCGGTCCACCACCACTATATCAGGCTTATTGGCTACAATAGTCCTGTCAGTGATGATGGACCGATCCCAGTACAAAGTGATATGACCATTATCAAGAACTGGGTCGGGCTCATACTTGTAGTACGGCACTTCCGATCCTACAAGAGAGTATTTCAAAGCAAGTTGCTGATGAATAATCTTGGCTACAAGGTTGTGCCTATGCAAATACTCGCCGTTAGCCAGACGAGAACAACCGGAGATAATGTGACGAATTGATTCTCCCGGACGGTGACATGCCCGACAGATGTCAACCGTGCCGTCCTTCACAATAAATCTCCGGTAGTTATTCGTCATGATAACTTCGTCCATAATTGCACAGATAAAACCTTCGGTTTCCCCAAAGAGGTCACCGAAACGCAGCCAAGCTACGGACGCCAATTGGTCTACATCGGGCCCGTGAAGGGCCCGGAAAAAGCGTCCGTGAAGTTCCTTGCTCTGCCATACTTCCCTGCGATCGTTAGTGTCAAGCACTACCGGTTTGCGCCAGTTCTCATTAGCCAAGGAGAGCGGGGTGAGTCCCTTGTCCACTGCCACTACATCTCGATGCATACCCACGTCGGCAGCTAGGAAATATTCCCTGAGACTGCATACCTCGCGGTTGTGTAGGGTCTTAGCATTTAAAAAACCTCGACCGCCACACTTCCGCGGGATATACAGTCTCATCACCGACGATCGTGGGTGATGCATTCGGTATGCAGTCAGCAGTGTTCGAACCCGCCTATCCAGGGCGTCAAGTTCCGTTTGAGTCCATCTGAGTACGCCGAAAGAGTACATCAATACCGGCATGACCCAACCGTTGAAGGCGCGCACCTTGTTTCCGCCTGAAAGAAGGCTATTGAAAACCTTCTTCAGGCGTCCAAAGAAACGCTCCTTCAACGATTGCTTCATGTCAGTGATATTGATGCCTAGGGCTTCCGACATACCCAAATACTTATAGGTTTCGGTTGGAGAGAGAGATCTCAGGTTTATGGAATCCGTGAGTTGAATGCCCACAGATTCCACAACCTCCCCTCGCTTTACATGCATGACCGCACATTTGTCCACACCAAACTCCATCCTGATGGCACTACTGAAGGTTTCAGTTACCTTCAGTAGCTCCATCAGTTGCAGGTTGTTGGGGGCAAAAAGCTTCAAGTCATCCATGTAAAGAAGGTGAGATATAACCTGACCACCTCTCTTCAACCGATAGCCTAGACCTGAATTCTCCAGCAGTGTGCTTAGAGGATTCAAGGCTAGGCAAAACCAAAGCGGACTCAAACTATCACCCTGGAATATACCTCGCTCGATCCGTACAGGTTCGCTATTCCTCTGGCTATGTCGACATCCTGGATAGCGAAGGACCGTACTCCATTTCGTCATACACGACATCAGGAAGGTGCGTAGTGTTGTATCAATTTTATACAACTCTAGCACCCTCATGAGCCATGTATGAGGAACAGAGTCATAGGCCTTCTTATAATCTATCCAACATGTCGACAGATCCTTTCGGGAACGTCGAACCTGTTGGCTAATAGTCATATCAACGAGGAGTAGCTCCCTAGTACCGCGGGACCCATTCCTACATCCATTCTGAGAAGGTGACATTATCAAATTTTTGTCAATATGGTTGTTAATTTTACTTCTCAGTATGGATGTAAGAACTTTATAGACCGTCGGCAAACACGTGATCGGTCTATAATTTTTAGGTCCCGCAGTACTGCCTGATTTATGGAGCAGGTGGGTTATTCCTGTCGTAAAAAACTCGGGTAGCGAACCTGACTCTAGGGCAGACTGGAATTGAGATGCCAAACGAGCGTGCGATCTTGTGAACCACTTAATCCAGAAATTGTGCAGTCCATCCGGCCCAGGAGATTTCCAGTTAGGCAGCGGACGGACTGCACGAGCTACATCTTGGGGGCTGATGTAAATTGCCCCCATCTGTGGTATTGGATCGCACGCTCGCTCCACCTCCCGAATCCAGTCACCCTCGGAGTGACTGACAGGGACCGACCAGATGCTGCGCCAGAATGAACTCATGGCTTCATCATCCGGAAGGCGTGCGTCAGTCACACCTTGGTCCGGTCGCTCCCAAGCCCTATATACCCACCTTTCATTGCTCCGGAATGTGCGATTCTGGGTGTATCGCTCCACCCGCCGCTTATACCTGCGGATACGGTTTGCCCATGCATACACCTTTTGCTTCAGGAAGTCGATGCGCTCTGTGACTCGGGACATGTAGTCTCGGGGACTGATGTCTGTCCCCGAAAATGCCCGTCTCACAAAGCGCATCACTCTAGGACGAGTGTTGCCCTCCCTGAAGCAAATTAGTTTGCCAATGAGTGCTCTGGCCCCACCAATACGACGCTCGATCCTGCTCTGCCAGGCCGGTACAGCTGGTTTCGGTCGTGTAGCTACGTCACTGGTTGGGAATTTGACGTGAGCTACACGACATGCCGCTACGGCCGCGCAGTACATTATCGAGTGTGTATCGGTGAGATCTTCGCAGTCATCAAAGTAGTCAGACAACTGCGAATCCAGAGCAGCCACCAGCGCCCTATTCTTGTTATGCATGGGCAAACGAGGTAAGCGAGGCCTAAGTTCGGGTGACATGTTGCGATATTCCCGAATCGCACACTCCAAAGCACTCCTCAGTTCGCTATTGCACTGGGTACTTACGTTAGCAACCGTGTCAGTACTCCCTTCGTCAGCGTGGCTGGGAATTTGGTTGGACGGTGGTACCTCATCTGGTACCACAGACTGCGACGGAGGAGCAATGACAAGGCTACTCATTTCCATTCGGAGGCGATCAAACACAGTATCATCCAACATATGATTACGCTGGATAACCCGTACCTGATCCGACAGTCGTTGGGTTGACACGTTGACGGCTGGCTCAAGCACCTGAAACAGAGAGAGCATCCGAACACGGTACGCGGTCAGGTTGTTTCCTCCCTCTGTAGCCCCATAGTATGAGCGCATGACGTTCTCGTTGATGGATTGCGTCCATCGCATGCGCTGCACACTTCCGCCGGGAGCTGGGACCCTATCAGAGACCGGTGGGCCTCGAGGTCCTAAGCCGCTCGGCGGCCGGCGTCCTCTTCGTCGACGCGCAGGTGGTGGTGTCGTCGGCGGAGAGAAGAACTCGTCGCTGGAGCTCGACGCAACTGCCGCGGCCGGTGTCACAGCACTCACAGTGGGGCTGGGTTCCGGCGGCGGCGAGGCGGAGCTGAGCGACGAGGCCGGAGGTGATGGGCGTGCACGGCGTGCTGCAGCTCTCGTCAGCATGGTTGTATATTGCTTTGTATATTCATTCCGTCTATTGATTGTGTGTTATCCATAGTGGTGACATATGTCATCTGTCTGCTGTGTTCATTTTTTCCCTTATATTATGGTTCTCTTGGTTGATTTTAGATTTTATAGGTTTTATTATGTATTAAATCTTTCTTGATATTTTTATTATAGAATTTGGGTTGATATGGGTCCAGAAATCAGTATTTACAAACTTAAATCTTCGGGAATGAAAAAAAAAAACACCTTTTGTTGACATCGAGTGAGTGTTATTATTATTATTCCCTTTATTAATTATTTATACATGTCTTTTATAATTTTTAAATATTTCCTAAAAAACGTATAAAAAAACATTTAAAAATATAAAAAAACAGTAGTCCGCCGGTGTCGGGAGCAGGGTCCAAGCTACCGGTGGTTAGGGCTCCAGAGACAGGAACCTCCTCACAATGCGAGCCGTATCGAGGAGTACTGCCTTCTGTATCAGGCCCTTGATCCAACCACGCAACGATAGCTTCGACAGATGGTCGTCGAAGCTTTTGGCTATAAGGCCGTTGGCAGTCACGACAATCGGCACAATGACAGCCGTGTCCACATTCCACATGTCGACAACCTCGTGTGCTAAGTCGAGATATTTGATTTGTTTCTCTTTCTCAGCTTTCACGAGATTCTCGTCATGTGGGATGGTGACATCGACTATCATTGCGCGGCGCGCTAATCGGTCTACCACCACTATATCCGGCTTATTGGCTACAATAGTCCGGTCAGTGATGATAGACCGATCCCAGTACAACGTGGCATGGTCATTTTCGAGAACTGGGTCGGGCACATACCTGTAATACGGTACCTCAGAATCCACTAGGTTGTACTTCAAAGCAAGTTGCTGGTGAATAATCCTGGCTACTTGGTTATGTCTGTGCAAATACTCGCCGTTAGCCAGACGAGAACAACCAGAGATAATATGTCTGATGGACTCACCCGGTCGATGGCATGCCCGACACACGTCAACCGTCCCGTCCTTCATAATATGTCTCCGGTAGTTGTTCGTTAGAATAACTTCGTCCATAATCGCACATACAAAACCTTCAGTTTCTCCGAAGAGGTCACTGAAACGTAACCAGGCCACGGACGCCGTGAAATCTACATTATTATTATTATTATTATCTTGGAATAAGAGGCATCAAATATCGAAGTTATGGCGCCCAATATGGAACTCATGGCGCCTAGCATGGGAACCCAGGAGACATAATTTGGGAAATTTGGCACTTTCGGGCCCAGCAGGGCCGAGACCTACTGGAGCTAAGGATTGATTTCTGAAAGGAAGGTTCAGCCCCAGTATGAAAGGCAAAGAAGGAAAAGTAGGTAGGTTTTTAGTTAGTATGAGTCTAACACTATCTCCCGCTCCGCCGAAGAGCGGACGATGTCATTGGATCATTTTGCCTACCATTTAAAAACCTATACCTGCAGGTTTTTTTTTTTTTTTTTGGGTAGGTAAAATCATCCAATGACGAATCCCGCCCTTGGGTGGGGCGGGAAACAGTGTCAGACTTTTACTGACTAAAAACCTACCTTTCCATTCCTTGCCTTTATCCTGGGGCCTTTGGTGACAGTCTCACATAACCTTTGGCCCCAGTAGGCTTCGGCCCTGCTGGACCCCTACAGTTTGCTGACAACTCCTTGAGGCGCGCGGGAACGGTGTGCGCCGTAGACGACCTGAGCTCGGACCGGTCTGTTACCGGACGGACGGACAGCGAGCTACCCATTGCCCACCGTCCGCGAGCCCGCGCCTACGGTGGCCGGAAATTGGGATCGGAAACCCGGCGGCGGCGGCGGCGTGTCCGCCTTTGCCTAAGGCGGTCGGCCTCCTCCTTTACTAGCATTACTGCTTCGCAGAAGGAGGCGACCGCCTGCCACTCCTCCTCGCTCCGGAGCATGGCTTGAACCAAGCCCCGGCGCGAGAGATCGCCGCCGATCGCCCCCACGAGGACACGGCGCTGCTCTTCCCAAGCGGGGCACACCTCGACTGTGTGCTCCACCGTGTCCACCGGGCGGTCCGCACAGTGGCGACACCCGGGCGTCGTCTCCGCACGAATCTTGTACAGGTACGGACCGAACTTGCCGTGTTCGGTCAGCACCTGCGCCAAACGGAAGGTGACGACGCCGTGGGGCCTTTCCAGCCACGCCTCAAAGAGGGGCCTTACCGCCTCGATCGTGGCGTGCCCAGCACGAGGTTGCGACAGTCGCTCTCACCATTTCACCATGAGATCCCGCCGGAGCTCTGTCCGCCATGCCGCGACTTGTCGCGGCAGCGGAGTTTCGCCCCGACGTTGCATCTCCACGCGTAAGTCATGCATGTGTGCAAGGACTGTTGCCTCCAAATCCCATGGTGGTAGGCCAGCAAGGAGGCTCGCCGCTTCGCAGGACACCGTACGGTATCCGCGGATCATCCGGATGGCCATGACCCTCTGGCAGGCGGTTAGCCGGGCCGCCACTCGCTTCCGTAGCGATGGCGCCCACACCGGCGCACCGTAAAGGGCCATGGACCGAACGATGCCTGCGTAGAGCCTCCGGCAGGAGGCGTCTGGACCCCCTAGGTTCGGCAGGAGCCGCTTGAGCGCAGCCCCAGTCGCATTCAACCTGGGAGCCAGACGTCGGAAGTGCTCCTTGAAGTTCCACCGGCTGTCGAGGACGAGTCCCAGGTACTTCATCGTCGACCCGACGCCGATGTGAACTCCTCCTACCGTTAATTGGGAGCCCGGAGGTGGCGCGCTCCGAGGGCCGTGAAAACACATGGCCTCGGACTTGTGCAATGCCACCTCGAGTCCCAACTGCTGTATCCTCTCCACGACTGTCGCAACCCCGCGCGTCGCTAGTTCGACCGCCGCCTGGTACGACCGTCCCCGCGCCAGGACCAGCGTGTCGTCTGCGTAACAGACCACGCTGACCCCGTCGGGGAGGTCGGCGCGCAGCACGTAGTCGTACCCGATGTTCCACAAGGGCGGCCCTAGTACCGATCCCTGCGGAACACCGCACGACATCTCTCGCCGTTTCAACTCCCCCTGATGACCGGGGTAGATGATGAACCTGTCCGACAGGTAGGCCTCGATCACCCGACAGAGGTAGTCGGGCACCTGGTGGTACCGGAGTGCCCTACCAATGCAACTCCAGGGCAGGGAGTTGAAGGCGTTGGCGATGTCCAGAGACACCGCCAAGACACACCTGCCCCGGGACACCGCATCCCCCGTCGTGAGGGCTCGCACGCGCATGATGGCGTCCACAGTGGAGCGCCTCCTGCGAAATCCGAACTGGCCGTCCGCAAGATCCGGCCCCTTCGGTGCCAGATGCACGACGAGGCGGTCTGCAATTACTCTTTCAAAGAGCTTGCCCACCTCGTCGAGCAGCACAATGGGCCGATACGCGGACGGAGAGTCCGCGGGGCGCCCCGGCTTCGCGATAAGGACCAGTTTCCCCGTCTTCCAGCGAAGCGGGAACTGGCCCCTCTCCATGCATGCGCTGAAGAGCCCTCTCAGTCGAGACCCGAGTTCCTCCATGGCCAGGACCCAGGCTTTTCCAGGCAAGCCATCGGGTCCTGGGGCGGTGTTCTTGGCACTCAGCCTTCGCACTGCCACTCTCATCTCCACCTCGGTCACCTCTGGAGCATTGTTGCCGTCGTTGCCGTCGTGGTCCGCATCGGACACCGCCGCTGGTGGCGGAGCCATAGGCGGGGGAGTATGCTCCCCTCGCGTAGGGAACAGAGCGCTCACCACACCCTCCACGAGCTGGGGCCGGAGACTCTGAGTATACCTGCAGGTAATTATCAATTGTTACGTAATATTTGACACAGTTAAGTCCGTCACTCGTCCGTCTCTGTGAAATGAACTTTTTTGGCACAGCCGTGAGGCACGCACAATGTTATTGTTATTTTATTTTATTTATGTTATGACATCCTGGTGACGGCCGCCGAATATATTCTTTTTCTTCTCCTTTTTTTCTAGTTAATTTTAAACATTTCTTATTTGTTGTTATTGTACTTACAAAAAGCTTTTTACAAAAAAAGTACAACCGACTTCAAACTCTTTTTATTTCACATTTTTAGTTGAAGTACCCCTCAGCCAAAGTTAAATAGATACCTTCAGCGTCAGTTCCATCATCAAATCATCATAACAATTCTAATAATACCAAACACGGCTAGGATCTGGCTTCATCATCAGATCAGTTCTATGTATCCCAGTGGCGCAGCTAGTCCCACACCCGTGTGGGACTAGCTACGCCACTGGGATACAAAATCTGGGCCCCGTATCAAAATTCCCACAGGGGCGCTGCTTAAAACAATTTTTTTTTTTTATAAATTCTTGGTTTACCCTACGAGACGGTTGTGAATAATATGTTCCGAATTTTTGTCTACGTCGGGGCACTTGTAGTGTGGGGTTCCCGTATAATTGATACGGCAGACACGGCGGTAGCTACGCCTCTGATGTATCCCCTCCCCTTTCTTCAGTCAGTCACCAACTACCATGTATGAACAAAGTAACTTTACTTGTTACGACAGTTCTGTTATGATTTTATGAAGAGTTCCGTTTTATATCTTCGAAGTTCATCATCAGATCAAAACAATATTTATATGGGACCAATTCGGGAGTATAATCTTTCAACAAACCCAAAAAAAACAAAATCGGTTTAAAATTGACAGAGATATAGATTGACATACATAAAAAAAATACATACAGCCGCACATAGAACCTCCTCCTTTTCGAAGTCGGTTAAAAATGAATCGATACATAAAAAAACGAGCAAATGGCACTTATTATTCTTCTTTTTATATCAAAAGTACAAACAGATTAGTAAAATTCATAAATTAAATTACTGATTAATTACTGCTCCGATTTTTAAAAACAGAGAGAACTAAGAATTTACAAATAAAGAAATAAGATCAAACATATATAATAGATAACCAACGACCAGAGCTAAAATGTATTAAAATTGATAATTATCTACATACTTTTAATTTTCTTGTTATAAGAGCATACATAACAGCACAAAAAGAAAAGCATGAAAGTGATAAACTGCAACTCGACATCCTTTCGTGGAAAACATCCGCCAGCTATTTTAACGTGAGTAAAGTCGCCTGCAAAAGCTTGTATAATAAAAAGAAACAGGTGCTGAGCTAATGTTATTCTCACTACTACATACGTGATTACTCTAGAGCCTCCCCTAAAACGTAGAAAAACAACATTCGGGCCTGTTGTAAAACTCTACTATTTGACCACGTTACTCAGATTTCCGTATTTCCAACAACATTTTGGAAGTGTAAAGGCGCACTCACATGGGAAATTGCTCAATGTTAGACAAAATTTATAAAATGAGGCGTCACCGCATCATCTAGTAAAATACTACAGTGACAACACGTAGTAATTTCGTTGTTGGAGTAAACGCCACTTCAGCGATTTTGAAAATTATTCCTAAAATATTTTTTATAAGTAACTCATACTTGTTCGTCCGGCAACCGTCAGGCCAAGCCCGAGTCGTCGACTTACGCGCGCTACAAGGATATTTTGGCAAAACCGTAGAAGCCTACCAGGGTTAAAGCCTTTTGGAACCAAGGGTTGTGCGAAACAGAACCCGGAGCCCTAGAATTCGTTCCAGGGCTCCGGGTTTTCTTTCGCAGAAGTATTCTTTGGCAAAGAAGGAGTGGGCTTTAGTGAATAAACATCTGAGAAGCCCTCTCGCTCCGCCCTAGAGCACAAAATGTCAATGGATGATTTCCCACCTAAAAAAATACCCTTACTCACACTTTCAGAATTTCGGCTGCCATTCCATCTTTAAAAGCATTCTTGGTGATCACATGTTTAATTACGCTATCTATCAAACATTCAGTCTGCAGCCACACAATGGGCCGCTAACAAAGACAGATCGGGCAAATTTTCAATCTCATTAAGTTTTCATTTGATTGCTTTCGGTCGGGCTTCGTGATTCCAGTGGAAATGGATCTGTAACCGGCTCTTGTTAGGGGAAACATTTGACTTTGATGTTTGCGACGTGAGCACCGAAGACCTTCTATGGGAAACCTTGTTGTGATTTAATTAGAAATCGAAAAATCTTTGAAAACTTGTGTTGAATAAGTAGGATTGGATTGGTAATTGGTATTCCCTTCATAAGAATATTACCGGTGGTTAGTGATATACCGATATCGACGTCTCTTCGTCGACGACGGCTGGCGATGAAAATCAGCGCTCTGTGACTCCGTCTTGCACATGAGCTCCAGCATTTTGCTGAGCGCTGGCCGTTTTGCGCGGATGTGACGCGTTTCTTACCTTTTACTATCGTTATTGTTATTTGTTTTATTTTTAAGGCATAAACGCCATGATTGTCGTAAATAAACTCCTTCCTTTTTTTCTTTTCTTTTTCAGTATGAACAAAATTAAATTGTCAGCGATACCGATTTCTAATAGCTATAATAAGAACACATATCATAACTCACAATCGAGGCAGCTAAATCTTAATTTTAATAGCAACTGTTGTAGGCGTTGTAGCCACATAGAACACATGCTTAAAACATCAGAAGAATGGTAATAGGTATTAAAGTTTAGTCATAAAAACTGAAATATATTGTATCGCGCTCTATTACTCCTCAGTAGGATGTTATGGGGCTCCGTAACTGAACTATCATCATCATTTCAGCCGAAAGACGTCGACTGTTCTCATAGGCCTCCTCCAAGTGCCCCCACAACGACCGGTCTTGTGCATCTCGCATCCACCGGATTCCTGCGACCCTCACCAGGTCACCGATCTGTTTCATGAGAGGCCTTCTGACAATGCGTCTTTCGGTATGTGGTCGCCAACCCAGAACCTTTCGTACCCATCGAACATGTTCCCTGCCCACTACCACTTAAGTTTGACGATTCTTCGAGCTATGTTGATAACCTTGGTTCTCCTGCGGATATCTTCATTTCGAACTATCGGATATTCGAAACAAAAACAATATCCGAAACTGACAAAATGATAGGTTACGACAGATTTGTTTGCATTTGTTTTACCGTGCAAACAAATGATAATCTAGACTAGAAATAAAAGTCAAATTTTGTCGTTTGTGTTTTACTTTTATAATTTATCCTTAACCTATTATATCCGAAACTAGTAGATAAACCGAAATAACTTAATATCCGTAAACGGTATAATTTTATTCCTATATCTGTATCTAGATCCCTAAATTTAATTTCAAAAACACAGCTTATTCTTAGAAAAATGGATCATAAATAAAATCATAAACAACAACAGTAAATTTTAAATAAACGTTTTTATAAGACCATCAATCATACCTGAGAAGGGAATTTAATAAGTAAATGCGTGAACGTAACGTCATCTTTCCACATCAATCAGAGACCTCGCCCCAAGCTCACTGCAGCTATCGGCGCGAACCTCGCTCTAAGCTTACTTCGGTTAATATTAAATTAAATTCAACCACTCGTGTCGACTCTGTGACTGACGTACGGTTTCTGTATAAACGCACGTCCCCGTAGGTAGGCACCACTAACCCAGTTAAATAAACATAATCAATTTGGATATACAATTACTAAATAAACAATGTTTGTAGCGAAAAACTATATTTAATGACTTTATTTTCAGAAATAGAAGGTGAGAGCTGGAGCTTTACCATGAGTGTTAAATTGTCAGGCGTGCGAGCTAGAGAGATGGATTTACACCGTTAAATTTTAGTCGTTTTAATCCCGCGGAGGGTCGAGTATGAAACGATCCGACGATTACATGACAAACTATCGATTTGTGAACAGACAATTAAAAAATATAGTACTTTTTTTAAACTCGAATTAATTTACGCATGTATTTAATGAATTTCTTTAAGTAAACGTCAGCTGAGCGAGGCCAATGAACTGTAGGTAGTTAGTACGCAACGACCGACAACTACCTACAAGGTCATTGACTCGTTTACTTATAAAAAATAATTTCGTCCATGCGTATATCAGAAAAACTCGGCTTTTAGAAAAAAAGTACTTTATTTTTTAATTTTATCTTCACAAATCGATAGTGTTTCATGTACGGAATCGACCCTCCACGTGATTAAAACGACCAAAATTAAAAACCCATATATGTTAACCGTTTTTTAGGGTTCTGTACTTCAAAAGGAAAAAACGTAACCACTCTATTGACCTTCTGTCTGTCGAGACCCTTTATGTCGGGTACGCGAGAAGGTTTCGAGTTGAAACTAGAACCATATACTCAAATCTGCGGTCCCTTGAAGCTGTGAAAAAAATCAAAAAAGATACAGCCGTTTAAATCGCAAAAAAACGTATATTTCGACACTCAAAGCTATCAATCTTCGTAACTCAATTCGGGAATCGAACTGTTTTCATTGGTAAGTTTGTACGGAACCCCCTGTGCGCAAGAGTCGCACTTACTCGATTTTTTTTATTTTATTGTTATCTCGCCTGATGGAAAGCGACGATGTGGTCGACAACTGAGCGCGCTTACTCAGAAGTAACCTACTCACTCTTGACTTACAGATCCCCAGATTGTAGTTATCCCTTTAACAATTCAATCGTCAAATGGATGTTAGAAGCTCGTGGTAGGGCCGGATGATAAGTCTAACAAACAATGCTCCATTTTAACTCGCGACTGAAATAACTGAACGTCATGTGACTGGCAATATTAGAGAGTCTGGAAGTCTGGTTGGCAACTTCATTTATTAATACTATGTAATAAAATAAACTACTGCCTGAACTAAAATCTATATACACCGTTAAATTCTGGTCATTTTAATCCCGCGGAGGGTCGATTCGGTACATGAAACCCTATCGATTTGTAAATATAAAAATAAAAAATAAAGCGAAAAATAATTCGAGTTTTAGAAAAAAAAATACTTTATTTTTTCTAATACGCATGTACGAAATTAATTTTTTAAGTAAAAATCAGCTGAGTGAGTTCAATGACCTGTTGGTAGTTGTCGGTCGTTGCGTCACCTACACGACTCGCTCAGCTGACGTTTACGTAAAGAAATTAATTTCGTACCCACACTACGAACTACTCCCAATGAAAACTATAGTACGCGGCCAATAAGTTTGAGACCCGAAAATCAGTTACTGCGCATTCAAAGTCGAACGCCGTGATGGTTCAACTTGTGTGACGAGAATTATAACCGATTTTCGGGTCTGGGGGGCTGTGCGTAGCCGTGTTGGTTGGTTCAATTAATTAGCCGCGTACTACACATACCTAAAGGTAAGCTTATCTCTATCTACCCATACCTACTACGAAATTCTCCCAAAGAAAACTATGAACAATTTCTTTACGTAAAAACAAAATTCTGTGACACATCTTTGTTATTCAATTCAAAAGCGTATAAAATTTAATAAATGATCACATTCTACGGAATTAATAAATAATAACGCAACCAATATTGCAAGAGGAGGATGAGTAAATAAATCACGACGTTGAAAGCTGGCAGAATGAAGTTAATTATGTGTGCTCCCAACACGGACTGTAATTATACAGAATCACTTTAAAAACAATTTATTTTTAATTTAACTACAGTCAGTATTTTGTTGAGTGTATTTTTAAGCTCCCACAAGTCTGGCAATGTGGAATCATATAACACTATTTGGTTGCGCCAATTTGCTATGATCCGCGACTTTGTTTTTTGTAATTTGTTTTTTTTGCCTAGCAATCCTATACCATCCGTTTCCCTTCCACCCGCACGACCTCTAGAAATGATTTGACATTGACGTGTGTGCATCGATTGTGAATGTGACCGCACCGCTAACATCGCCCGCCCGAAATTACAAGAAAATTGACTATTTCGTGATCCAACCATTCAAAACTCAACAATAGTGCAGTGTAGTGCAAACAGGACCTGGCAGTGGTTAAATGTGCGAAGTCGAGGATCGCCGGCCGGCGCCACGTGCAACCTTCGAAGTCAAAAGGTCAGTGTTCCTTCCTAGTTTCCGTCCCATCCAGGCACAGTATCTGCATATTGTTAATAAACCTTAGATCGCTTTTTAAACCTACAGTCCACATCAAGCAAATTCGCGCATCCATTACTTTTTGGTCCTTCGAGCCGGATCGTGAATCATTTTCTTGTAATTTCGCAATATAGTATTTGTTCCATAGGGAATAAACGCAACGCGCCTGTTTACCTAGATATAATAGTAGAAAACCCGCATCTAGGCATTTAGGCAACTATACGTTATTTCGCTCGTATAGTTAAAGAGTCATTGATAATTACGGTACCTACGCCGTCAACCGCACCGCATAATTATAGTTAGCTACGTAAATATCAGCGTAGATATAAATCGATCGCATTCTTTTTCTTGACAAAATTCATTCGACCATCCTACAAATTGCATGTAGGTAGACGCATTTCAAAAATACCCGTTCATTGTTGAGTGAATATTTGTAGGAAACGGATAAACCATAGATTATATAGACAGGTTATTCCGTTCGTTCGCCGTTCGCTTTGTTGTTTACAATACTACCATATTGTTATCTGATAATTATCGCTTACTTAATAATTCGTTAAGTGTTTGTTTGAGTGTATAGTGTGAATATATCAAGACAAGATGTCTTTTAAGGGAACCAAGGTTAGTACTGATTTAAAGGTTCAGTTAAAGCTTTTATACGCCGAAAGGGACTCACAGTTTTCACGTGTTCAATCAATTTGTGATAAATCTTTGCAAATCTCGGATCTGATGATTAGAGATGCTTTCTTGTGTTCGTTGGAAACTTTAGATAGTTTGCGCGCGGATTTTAAATCTACAATTAAGGATATAAACATTTTAGAGTTGGAGTTAAATCCTGATTACTGTGTGAGTTATCAGGCATTGTCGTCCTTTGATGACTTGTATTGTCGTATCAAACGTATTGCTAGGAGTTTAGAGACTCCCCCCCCCCGCGAGTGGTTTATCCAACCCTCCTCGCGAACGCCCACGGTTGCCCCGCCCCGCCCCGCCAATTCAAATACCTGAATTTAATGGTGACATTCGAAATTGGAATTTATTTATAGATAGTTTCGAAAATATAATACATAGGAACACATCGCTGACAGATCACGAGAGATTGCATTATCTCGTAGAAAAATTGACCGGTAAGGCCAAGGCTGTCTGTGCTGGAATTACGTTTAGCGCTGAAAATTACACTTTAGTTTTGGACACTTTAAAAACAAAATACGAAGATAAGCGATTAGTAGCCACCGCATATTTAGATCAATTATTCGATTTGAAAAGTTTTTCCGTTTGTAACGATCATAATTTAGAGAAGTTTTTAAATATTTTCGCATCATCTGTTCGTGCAGTAAAGAACCTAAAGGTCAATGACCTCTGTGACTTTTTGTTTTTGTATATCGGTTTAAATAAATTAGATCCTGAAACTGTTCGTCTGTTTGAAACGACTCAGCGCGGCAAAGAAATACCTAAGTTCGAAGATTTAGAATCTTTTATTCGCGACCATATTAAGGTATTGCAGCGCACGTCGGCACGTCATGAAGTCACGAATAGGACAGGTTCCGATCGCCGTATAGACGCGTCATCGAAGTCAGTCAAGACTGCACATACGCTAGTTAATACCGCCTCAACACCTGACTGTTCTCTGTGTAAGGGTAGCCATACACAGCTGTACAAGTGTTCGGGATTTCAGAGATTATCGCCTAGTGATCGTTACAAGTTTGTCCGCACTAATAATTTGTGTTTTAATTGTCTAAGTGACAAACATCTGGTTACGTCATGTAACAGTGGTGTTAGCTGTCGTAAATGTCTAGCTAGACATCATACCTTCTTACATTTTGAGAGTAGTAAGCTGCCATCGCAGCAGCAGCCTGCGCAGACGCGCGACGCTTGTGACGCGCGGCCTGCTGCAAGTGCAAACGACGTAACATTGTGTTCGCTTTCCGCCGCTGGTACTCAAATCACTACCGTTTTACTTGCGACCGCGCAAGTTGTCATTGTAGATGCCTTTGGCAAACCGCACACCGTTCGAGCGCTACTAGATGGCGCTTCCCAGAGTAATTTTATTACTCGGGATTGTTGTCAACGCCTTGGTTTTAGTTTTAATAATTGGTCATCCCGCTCAGAAGTGAAAGGTTTTGGAGGTTTAAAGGCAACCATTCACGGTTCCATTAAAATAATATTTAGTTCACGTTTTAATCGTAATATTTCGTTTGAAATGGATTCGCTAGTCGCAGATAAGATTACGGAACGGTTGCCCACGGTACCGGTTGACACGTCCATGCTGACGGAGTTTAAGAACTTGCAGTTAGCCGACGGAAATTACGCTTTCCCTGGAGATATCGATCTATTGATCGGTGCTTCGATTCTCCCGCATCTCCAGTTATCACGTAAAATTCAAGGTCTTCCGATGTACCCCGCTCCGCACGCACTGGAAACAGTTCTCGGGTTTGTTATAGTTGGTTCCGCACCCGCTTGTTTAAATAGTTACTCGACTGTGTCGCACTGTTGCACCGTCGAGCCGCCGCTTGAGTCTACCATCCGCAAGTTCTGGGAGATTGAAGAGGTCAATGTCCCGCCTATTCTCAGCCCTGAGGATCAGGTCACTGAAGAGATTTATACCCGCACGACTACTCGTGATAAAGATGGTCGTTATGTTGTCGCGCTCCCTTTCAAGGGTGATATTTTTTCGCTCGGTGGCTCCCGTGCCTCCGCAGAAAAACGCTTTCTATGCTTGGAACGTAAGATTCAAGCTGAATTGTCACCGGAAAATATATTCCATGTCGCTGGAACAGAAAACCCAGCTGATTGTCTCTCACGTGGTTTGCTTCCTGCGCAAATTTTAAATCATCCGCTTTGGTTTTGTGGCCCTCCCTGGCTGCATACCACTCCTAACGAGTGGCCAAATGCTCCGTTTAACCCCGCTACTGTTTCAGAACCACCCGAGGAGAAGAAACATACGCTTGTAGTATCAGTTCCGCGTGAAGAGTCAGTTGTTTTGTTGTTGTCTAATCGAGTCTCGTCTTGGTCGAGACTACTACGCTGTGTAGTTTACGTCCTAAGATTTTTGAGATTATTACCATCGCGTGGTTCTATAGTCGCAGCTGATTTGGATAGAGCTGAATCAGTTGTACTTCGAGAGTTGCAGAAATTTTATTTTTCAATAGAATTTCGTAGTTTAGAATCACATAAACCTTGTAGTCGCGCACTTCAACATTTGAAACCATTTTTGCAAGACGGACTCATTCGTGTCGGTGGCCGTCTGCGAAATGCTAAGTTAGAGTTTGAACAAATGCAGCCAGTAGTTCTACCACGCAGGGATCACGTTTTGGATTTGTTGGTGGATTATCACCATAAGGTGAATTGTCACGCTGGTCCCGATTTATTAATGTCCATTCTTCGACAGAAGTACTGGATACTTTCCGCTCGCAATTTGATACGCGCTAGAGTGCACAGATGTGTGCCCTGCTTTAAGCTCCGCCCGCGTTTCAACGCGCCGGAAATGGCCGACCATCGTTCTTGTCGTGTCGTACAGACGGTGAAACCTTTCGTACATACTGGGACGGACTATGCTGGACCGTTTAAGGTCACTATTGCCCGTGGTCGTGGTATACGTTCCACAAAGGCATACATTTGCCTATTCGTTTGTATGACAACTCGTGCGGTTCACATAGAGTTAACCAGTGATTTGAGTACGCAGGGTTTTATGTCTGCATTTAAACGATTTTTATCTCGCCGTGGTCCCGTTAAGCGCTTATACTCTGACAACGGCACAAATTATGTTGGAGCGCGACGCAATATTTCGGAATTACATACATTCTTACGCTCCAAGTACTACCAAAGTGAATTCGCCCATGTCTTAGCTGAGAATCGCATTGATTGGTGTTTTAATACGCCAGCGGCTAGTCATTTTGGTGGCAATTGGGAGGCGAATATTAAAAGCCTTAAGTCGCACCTGTTTCGGGTCATAGGCGAACAGATTCTCTCGTACGAGGAGTTGAGCACCGTACTCGCTCAGGTAGAGGCGTTGATGAATACGCGTCCGTTGTGTCGGACTTTGTCTAGTGATCCATCGGAGCCACTAGCGTTGACGCCGGCTCACTTCTTGACGACGACTCCTCTTAAATATTTGCCCGCTTTAGATGTCGAGACTGACAAACTGCAGCTTCACCCGCGTCACGCTCTGCTAGATAGCTTAGTTCAGTCCTTTTGGAAGCGATGGAGGACAGATTATCTGCATACGCTGCAGTCGCGTCAAAAGTGGAACACTCCTTCAGATCCAGTCACAGTCGGTACTGTGGTGATACTGAAGACTGAGAGTGCGCCTCCTCTGCACTGGCCTCTTGGTGTAGTGGAAGAAGTTTTTCCGGGTTCGAACGGAATAACGCGAGTCGTAAAGGTTAAAACCGCAACTGGATCGTACCTGCGTCCGGTTATTCGCCTCTGCCCTCTGCCTAATCAGTAGTAGTGGCATAGTTAGTTATAAGTTGTTTCGCTACCTAGTATTGATAGTTTAGATTAGTAATAGGGTTTAGTTTCGCTTTTGTTTTTTTTCTTTTCTTTGAAGGTAACCCTTCAAACCTGGGGGGAATGGTTGCGCCAATTTGCTATGATCCGCGACTTTGTTTTTTGTAATTTGTTTTTTTGGCCTAGCAATCCTATACCATCCGTTTCCCTTCCACCCGCACGACCTCTAGAAATGATTTGACATTGACGTGTGTGCATCGATTGTGAATGTGACCGCACCGCTAACATCGCCCGCCCGAAATTACAAGAAAATTGACTATTTCGTGATCCAACCATTCAAAACTCAACAATAGTGCAGTGTAGTGCAAACAGGACCTGGCAGTGGTTAAATGTGCGAAGTCGAGGATCGCCGGCCGGCGCCACGTGCAACCTTCGAAGTCAAAAGGTCAGTGTTCCTTCCTAGTTTCCGTCCCATCCAGGCACAGTATCTGCATATTGTTAATAAACCTTAGATCGCTTTTTAAACCTACAGTCCACATCAAGCAAATTCGCGCATCCACTATTTAATTTCGACCCAGTAGTATAAGTATTCGAGAAGGAATGGCGAGCGGCCGCAGAGCAGTAATGCTAACGAAAGAGGCGGCCACACACTTGAGAAGACGGACTTCCTCATGCCTCAGCCACCAGGATCCCGACCACTATTTACAGCCACTGTAGGTGTGCGGACGACGAGCAATGGGTAGCTCGCTGCTCGGCCGTCCGGTAATCATCCGAATCGAGCTCGAGTCGTCGACGGGGCGGGGCGGATTCACGCGCGCCTCAAAGAAATGTCAGCAAAACCGTAAGGACCAAGCAGGACCGAAGGCTACTGGGGCTGGGGCCATGGGATGACTTCCGAAAGGGAAACCCATGATCCAGGAACAGAAGAGCAAAGAAGTATGGTTTTAGTCAGTAAAAGTTTGACACGCCCTCTCGCTCCGCCCTAGAGAGAAAGAAGTCACTGGATGATTATAATCTTGTCAAATGGTTTATTATTAAACCTACAATATAAAAGTTCAAAATTAACCTTCTTAGATGAGACCTATTTACTCTGAACGTCTTAAAAAACACAGATTTAAATTAATTCGATAAATATGAAACCCTAAGAAGCAATTTATAGGAATTTCTTACTTTCATCTCGTTAAACTGATAAATAACGCTATTAATTAATAAATCAGGACAATCTTCGCAAAATTTCCTACATTTTTCTTGAAAAAATTCCTGAGCAAGCTACCTACCTACACACAAAAAATGTTATTATACCTTGAAACTATGATAACTTCTAGAGTTTGGTAAAACAAGATAACTTTTCTAATTTCCACGACACTAAACATGAAAAAGAGCAAATAGTATCGAGCAGTTTTCACGTACCTCCCTACGTGTAATCGCTGTAATAAGCTCAAACTAAATATGATAGCGTACTTCACTGCGACAATATTCTGATATAGTGATGTGACCCGGCGAACATGACCTTTCCAAGTACCCTTTCAATCGCAAGTTACGATATTAACATTCCAAATATTTCGAATTCTACTCGCAAACTGATTGTCACTTCTCGCAGATATATTGTGAACATTGCCGAAGAGGTTACCCTTTTTGTGATAGCTCTCCCTCATCAGCGGCGTGACAGCCGAGGGATTCGAAACAATTCGGCAGCCAGAATTCGCTCATTACGATCGAGTGTGATAACGCGAGCGAACGTCGTGCCCTTTCGATTTATTGTACTTTAACAGATGAGCACGAACGAGATTTTATGTATCTTTACGTTGGAGTATAAGATTCATGTAATGATGTTAGATTTCCATAAGTAGGCAGTACATTACTCGTAAGGTCGTAACGTTAATGTTCTGTACGGAGTTATATTGTTATCACTTAAGTCACGATGTACAGAAATATATGTGCTATTTGCTTATGTATGTGTCCTACATAATTTTTTAAGAACATATGCTCTTTATTATATAAATCCACTAGAATAGGACGGGTTGAGTTAGGTAAGGAAGACCCATGTAATATAATTATTTTTCATTACTCATACGCTGAAAGTAGATCTGAACATGCCTGAGAAGCGGGTTGAAAGTAATACTTTTCATCCCTAGGGAGAATCACTTTCAACTGACAGTTGTCAAATTATTAAAAAAAAAAACTAGTTCTATCGTCGCATTTCTATTGATCTATGTCTCAACTTTCTATACAGCCAGTCAATTACAGCGCGATGCAAAATTGAAATTAAGAGATAAGTATCTATTTTTTTTTTAATTACATAATTATTTATAATTTACTTTCAATTAATTATTTAATTCTTTAAAACCAACATAGATATGAGAAATATTTACCATTTTTCACTGATAGGTAAATGGAAAATGATGGCTGAAAAGCCGATTGACCACAGAAAAAGAAATGCCGGGAAACTTGTTGTAGAATTTTGTTTATAAGTACTTTACTAAATCTCTGCTGTAAGATTTTTTTTAATTACACAATAATCAAATTTAGTTAAGGATTCAACGCCTGATTCTTAAGAGAAGAGGTTAAAGCAGTAGTTGGAAACTTTTTACGGCCTAAATCAAAAGAAAAATATCTAAAATCATACGACGACCTTTGACGACGACTCAGGTTTTATTATTATTTTCCTTTTATTCGTAATGAAAAGCACAGTGTTTACCTCGGGTGAAAGGCTTATTTAGTCCCTCGAATATTAGCGACCTCGCTTCGCTCGGACGCCAAACTTCTTCTCGGGACTAAATAAGTTACTTTCACCCCTAGGGTAACAATGTACTATTCGTCCACAATGAGTTTTCAAAGTAAAATTAAAACGGAGTGTTTAAAGACATAAATTCATTTTATTTAAGTTTACAAAACATTCCATTTAACATCGCAATCTTGAGACCAAAGAAAAATAGCAAGTGTCCAGGAAGTTATCACGCTAAAGTTGTGAAAGTTAAATGAGGGATGAGACTCTCCACGGAGCGTACCCGATGCGATAACAACTGTCATCTGTCACTACGCGGGATTACTTTTACAGGAGTATGTATCTAACAACTTTTTATACGAATATCAATATTTTAAAACTGTTTTAATATCAGTAAGTTTTGAGCTGCGGGTGCGTTCTCGTGGTCTTGGAACAAATACTAGTATCAGACTTCCTAGGTTCTGACTATCTGTAACGACTGTCAAAGAAATAAATGGCAGCCGGGACCAACGCCTTAGTGTGCTTTCCGAGGTAGAGAGACTCAGAGAAATCTCGATATGTTAATATTGGTTGCGCGAATTTTGCTTTGTGGACTGTAGATTTAAAAAGCGATCTAAGGTTTGTTAACAATATGCAGGTACTGCGTCTAGCGTTTATTAATGGGATAAATGTATTAGAAGGACTGACCTTTAACCTCGAAAGTTCCACATGGCGCCGGCCGGCGAATCCCGAACTTCGTACTTTCAAGCACTGCCAGTTTCTGTATTGCACTACACTGCACTTATGTTGAGTTTTCGAATGATTTGATCACGAAATAGCCAATTTTCTTGTAATTTCGAGCGGGCGTGTTAGCGGTGCGGTCACATTCACAATGCACACAAACGTCAATGTCAAATCCTTCCTCTCGAGGTCGTGCGGGAAGCGGATACGGTAGGGATAGGATTGCTAGACCAAAAAAATAAATTACAAAAAAACAAAGTCGCGGAACATAGCAAATTGGCGCAACCATTCCCCCCGGGTTTGAAGGGTTACCTTCAAAGAAAAGAAAAAAACAAAAGCGAAACTAAACCCTATTACTAATCTAAACTATCAATACTAGGTAGCGAAACAACTTATAACTAACTATGCCACTACTACTGATTAGGCAGAGGGCAGAGGCGAATAACCGGACGCAGGTACGATCCAGTTGCGGTTTTAACTTTTACGACTCGCGTTATTCCGTTCGAACCCGGAAAAACTTCTTCCACTACACCAAGAGGCCAGTGCAGAGGAGGCGCACTCTCAGTCTTCAGTATCACCACAGTACCGACTGTGACTGGATCTGAAGGAGTGTTCCACTTTTGACGCGACTGCAGCGTATGCAGATAATCTGTCCTCCATCGCTTCCAAAAGGACTGAACTAAGCTATCTAGCAGAGCGTGACGCGGGTGGAGCTGCAGTTTGTCAGTCTCGACATCTAAAGCGGGCAAATATTTAAGAGGAGTCGTCGTCAAGAAGTGAGCCGGCGTCAACGCTAGTGGCTCCGATGGATCACTAGACAAAGTCCGACACAACGGACGCGTATTCATCAACGCCTCTACCTGAGCGAGTACAGTGCTCAACTCCTCGTACGAGAGAATCTGTTCGCCTATGACCCGAAACAGGTGCGACTTAAGGCTTTTAATATTCGCCTCCCAATTGCCACCAAAATGACTAGCTGCTGGCGTATTAAAACACCAATCAATGCGATTCTCAGCTAAGACATGGGCGAATTCACTTTGGTAGTACTTGGAGCGTAAGAATGTATGTAATTCCGAAATATTGCGTCGCGCTCCAACATAATTTGTGCCGTTGTCAGAGTATAAGCGCTTAACGGGACCACGGCGAGATAAAAATCGTTTAAATGCAGACATAAAACCCTGCGTACTCAAATCACTGGTTAACTCTATGTGAACCGCACGAGTTGTCATACAAACGAATAGGCAAATGTATGCCTTTGTGGAACGTATACCACGACCACGGGCAATAGTGACTTTAAACGGTCCAGCATAGTCCGTCCCAGTATGTATGAAAGGTTTCACCGTCTGTACAACACGACAAGAACGATGGTCGGCCATTTCCGGCGCGTTGAAACGCGGGCGGAGCTTAAAGCAGGGCACACATCTGTGCACTCTAGCGCGTATCAAATTGCGAGCGGAAAGTATCCAGTACTTCTGTCGAAGAATGGACATTAATAAATCGGGACCAGCGTGACAATTCACCTTATGGTGATAGTCCACCAACAAATCCAAAACGTGATCCCTGCGTGGTAGAACTACTGGATGCATTTGTTCAAACTCTAACTTAGCATTTCGCAGACGGCCACCGACACGAATGAGTCCGTCTTGCAAAAATGGTTTCAAATGTTGAAGTGCGGGACTACAAGGTTTATGTGATTCTAAACTACGAAATTCTATTGAAAAATAAAATTTCTGCAACTCTCGAAGTACAACTGATTCAGCTCTATCCAAATCAGCTGCGATTATAGAACCACGCGATGGTAATAATCTCAAAAATCTTAGGACGTAAACTACACAGCGTAGTAGTCTCGACCAAGACGAGACTCGATTAGACAACAACAAAACAACTGACTCTTCACGCGGAACTGATACTACAAGCGTATGTTTCTTCTCCTCGGGTGGTTCTGAAACAGTAGCGGGGTTAAACGGAGCATTTGGCCACTCGTTAGGAGTGGTATGCAGCCAGGGAGGGCCACAAAACCAAAGCGGATGATTTAAAATTTGCGCGGGAAGCAAACCACGTGAGAGACAGTCAGCTGGGTTTTCTGTTCCAGCGACATGGAATATATTTTCCGGTGACAATTCAGCTTGAATCTTAGCCACCCTATTTGCGACAAACGTGCCCCATCGATGGGGTGACGATTGAATTCGACGATTGAATTCGTAAACCTTCAAAGGTTCCTGCGGAGAAAATCTATACAAGAAGCGTTTTTCGGCGGAGGCACGGGAGCCACCGAGCGAAAAAATATCACCCTTGAAAGGGAGCGCGACAACATAACGACCATCTTTATCACGAGTAGTCGTGCGGGTATAAATCTCCTCAGTGACCTGATCCTCAGGGCTGAGAATAGGCGGGACATTGACCTCTTCAATCTCCCAGAACTTGCGGATGGTAGACTCAAGCGGCGGCTCGACGGTGCAACAGTGCGACACAGTCGAGTAACTAACTGAACAAGCGGGTGCGGAACCAACTATAACAAACCCGAGAACTGTTTCCAGTGCGTGCGGAGCGGGGTACATCGGAAGACCTTGAATTTTACGTGATAACTGGAGATGCGGGAGAATCGAAGCACCGATCAATAGATCGATATCTCCAGGGAAAGCGTAATTTCCGTCGGCTAACTGCAAGTTCTTAAACTCCGTCAGCATGGACGTGTCAACCGGTACCGTGGGCAACCGTTCCGTAATCTTATCTGCGACTAGCGAATCCATTTCAAACGAAATATTACGATTAAAACGTGAACTAAATATTATTTTAATGGAACCGTGAATGGTTGCCTTTAAACCTCCAAAACCTTTCACTTCTGAGCGGGATGACCAATTATTAAAACTAAAACCAAGGCGTTGACAACAATCCCGAGTAATAAAATTACTCTGGGAAGCGCCATCTAGTAGCGCTCGAACGGTGCGCGGTTTGCCAAAGGCATCTACAATGACAACTTGCGCGGTCGCAAGTAAAACGGTAGTGATTTGAGTACCAGCGGCGGAAAGCGAACACAATGTTACGTCGTTTGCACTTGCAGCAGGCCGCGCGTCACAAGCGTCGCGCGTCCGCGCAGGCCGCGGCCGCGATGGCAGCTTACTACTCTCAAAATGTAAGAAGGTATGATGTCTAGCTAGACATTTACGACAGCTAACACCACTGTTACATGACGTAACCAGATGTTTGTCACTTAGACAATTAAAACACAAATTATTAGTGCGGACAAACTTGTAACGATCCCTAGGCGATAATCTCTGAAATCCCGAACACTTGTACAGCTGTGTATGGCTACCCTTACACAGAGAACAGTCAGGTGTTGAGGCGGTATTAACTAGCGTATGTGCAGTCTTGACTGACTTCGATGACGCGTCTATACGGCGATCGGAACCTGTCCTATTCGTGACTTCATGACGTGCCGACGTGCGCTGCAATACCTTAATATGATCGCGAATAAAAGATTCTAAATCTTCGAACTTAGGTATTTCTTTGCCGCGCTGAGTCGTTTCAAACAGACGAACAGTTTCAGGATCTAATTTATTTAAACCGATATACAAAAACAAAAAGTCACAGAGGTCATTGACCTTTAGGTTCTTTACTGCACGAACAGATGATGCGAAAATATTTAAAAACTTCTCTAAATTATGATCGTTACAAACGGAAAAACTTTTCAAATCGAATAATTGATCTAAATATGCGGTGGCTACTAATCGCTTATCTTCGTATTTTGTTTTTAAAGTGTTCAAAACTAAATTGTAATTTTCAGCGCTAAACGTAATTCCAGCACAGACAGCCTTTGCCTTACCGGTCAATTTTTCTACGAGATAATGCAATCTCTCGTGATCTGTCAGCGATGTGTTCCTATGTATTATATTTTCGAAACTATCTATAAATAAATTCCAATTTCGAATGTCACCATCAAATTCAGGTATTTGAATTGGCGGCAATCGTGGGCGTTCGCGAGGAGGGTTGGATAAACCACTCGCGGGGGGGGGAGTCTCTAAACTCCTAGCAATACGTTTGATACGACAATACAAGTCATCAAAGGACGACAATGCCTGATAACTCACACAGTAATCAGGATTTAACTCCAACTCTAAAATGTTTATATTATTAATTGTAGATTCAAAATCCGCGCGCAAACTATCTAAAGTTTCCAACGAACACAAGAAAGCATCTCTAATCGCCAGATCCGAGGTTTGCGAAGATTTATCACAAATCGATTGAACACGTGAAAACTGTGAGTCCCTTTTAGCGTATAAAAGCTTTAACTGAACCTTTAAATCAGTACTAACCTTGGTTCCCTTAAGAGACATCTTGTCTTGATATATTCACACTATACACTCAAACAAACACTTAACGAATTATTAAGTAAGCGATAATTATCAGATAACAATATGGTAATATTGTAAACAACAAAGTGAACGGCGAACGAACGGAACAACCTGAATCAATATTCATATGCGTATATAATCTATGGTTTATCCGTTTCCTACAAATATTCACTCAACAATGAACGGGTACTTTTGAAATGCGTCTACCTACATGCAATTTGTAGGACTTCCGAATGAATTTGTCAAGAAAAAGAATGCGATCGATTTATATCTACGCTGATATTTACGTAGCTAACTATAATTATGCGGTGCGGTTGACGGCGTAGGTACCGTAATTATCAATGACACTTTAACTATACGAGCGAAATAACGTATAGTTGCCTAAATGCCTAGATGCGGGTTTTCTACTATTATATCTAGGTAAACAGGCGCGTTGCGTTTATTCCCTATGGAACAAATACTATATTGCGAAATTACAAGAAAATGATTCACGATCCTGCTCGTATGGACCAAAAAGTAATGGTTGCGCGAATTTTGCTTTGTGGACTGTAGATTTAAAAAGCGATCTAAGGTTTGTTAACAATATGCAGGTACTGCGTCTAGCGTTTATTAATGGGATAAATGTATTAGAAGGACTGACCTTTAACCTCGAAAGTTCCACATGGCGCCGGCCGGCGAATCCCGAACTTCGTACTTTCAAGCACTGCCAGTTTCTGTATTGCACTACACTGCACTTATGTTGAGTTTTCGAATGATTTGATCACGAAATAGCCAATTTTCTTGTAATTTCGAGCGGGCGTGTTAGCGGTGCGGTCACATTCACAATGCACACAAACGTCAATGTCAAATCCTTCCTCTCGAGGTCGTGCGGGAAGCGGATACGGTAGGGATAGGATTGCTAGACCAAAAAAATAAATTACAAAAAAACAAAGTCGCGGAACATAGCAAATTGGCGCAACCAAATATGGTCACCCATCCCAAGCCTGACCCCGGTAAGCCTTGCTTAACCTTGGAGACCGTCCCTTGCAGCTTTAATAATTTAGCCACAAGCTACTCCTAACCTAAAACAAAAGAATATAATCCAAATCTGCTGACACTTCTGGCACATACACAGATTTCCCGGCGGTCGCTCGAGTAAAACCAGAACCTAGACACAGCACGTACATATGTCGCAGTTTACACGAAAATTGCGCAACAATACAGTCAGGTGTCAAAAGTGTAGTTGCACTCGACCATTATTGTTAGTTTCTATTCACTCAAGACTGATGATGTTGTAGATATCAGGAAACACAGGCTCCAGCAGGGAATTTTACTGCTTAGCTGTACGTATAATGAATGTATTGGCAGAGTGCAACTGCACTTTTAACCCAATCAACCAACTTTGACTAACTTGTTTGTTGGCCAACTGTTTCAACTGTTGAGCCAACTTTTATATCATTACAACAGCAAAAATCTGTCGCTGAAAAATTCATGAACAATAAACACGATGTTAAACACACATAGGTAATAACTCATTCACGCAAACATTCATGTTGGAACGGTATTAGGAGCTACCAGGGACCGCGCGCTGAAACACAACATAATTTATGGAATCCTCTCCGCGAAGCATTCATGGATAATAAACAAAGGTAGGAGATTCATTAATCCGGCGACAGTGATGCTCTATAGGTTCCCAACCCGTGGTTCGCGGACCACTGGTGGTCCGTAAAAACTAAAGTTTGAGCGCGAAAGGTTTAAATTACCAAACTTTTTAAATCTAAATCATCATTGATGCAAACTAATTTTTGAGGTGCGTGTTACAAGAAGCTGCGTACGGACGCACAAGCGGTGATGTAGATCTCACTTTGCACTGGCGTGTATGAAATACACGCCATGTCAAATGCCTAACATGTGCACCGTCTGACCGTACGCGCTTGGCATATAAGACACACCGCACATCGGTCAGATCACTGCGACACACTCTCATCCCAGTAAAAGTGAGTTATACTTTTTAGAAAATGGACTGGACTATTAATCGAAATCTATGCGGACAGCCGCACTCACTGCCTCTCCGCGTGCAGTACCGACGTAAAATCCGCTTCAACGCTTCCGCCCTCCGGCGACAAGTAGCGTCGTGTGTAAACCACTTAAGTCTGTATCAGAAATGTTCTGTTTTCTATGAAAAAAATGACAAAATTGTATTTTTTAAACATTTTGTATTTTTTTATTTAAATCTATTTTTTATTTCATAGAAATCATATCTTTTTCAATTAGGTACTTTACATTGGTTTATAGAATAAACTTTATGGTACAACTTAAAAAATAAGATTGAAGCCATCTGTTAAGCATCATTTTAGGAGACTTTGATCCTCCATAGCGGTTTACACAACATAAAAATATTTTGTCTAAAATTAAGATTTTTTAAACTAACTACACTAATATTATTTATTTAACAATGTAGATTCTTCTGACTTTAAAACATAGTCTTCTTTTTTATGGACTGTACTAACAAAAACAAATCAAAGTGGTCCCAGACAAAAATGTTGGAAACCACTGCTCTATAATGTTCTACATTATATTAATAGACTCGTCTATTGTGCCATAACATTATTAAGGAAATTCCTGCTGAAGCCATCGACTCAATTACACTATTATGTGAGATACCTTTGAGTAACGCTATAGTTAAAGTGGCAGATCTGTGTAACGGTACTATATAATTCCCGTATTAGAATTTGCTAGATAATTTGATATTCTGCAAGCTAAGTAACTAACGACGTATGTCTATGTATGACGGAGTGTGGTAAACGGTAGCTTAGATAACAAAGTGATCAAGAGCTGCGAGATAGAGATATCACAACCCCGAAAAGCAAAGGGTAAGTAAAGGAACACGGGTAGACAGAAGTCAGTAAAAATCTGAAACACCCTCTCGATCTATCTAGAGCGACTATGTTACTTGATTATGTTCCGCACTCAAAAAAAGCGTATGCTACTAGCTGCTGAGTCAGCTCAGCATCAGTGCCACCGGCATCCCCCGCTTGGTAATAGAAAATTATCTCAAGGGAATATACTTGCGGAATAAAAAGTAACCCAATTACTGAGTTTTATCAATATCCGTACCGCCGTTCGAGCGTAAAGGAATAACAAACATACATACACACACACAAACTTTCCTCTTGATAATATTAGTGTGTTTTTTTTTTTTAAGGTGGTGGAATCATCTTATGGTTTCTCCCACTCTAGGGCGGAGCTTGACGGCGTATCAGAGTTTTACTGACTAAAACCACACCTATGTTCCTTCAATTGCCCTTTGCGTCCCAGGACCACGAGTAACCCTTTCGGAAGTGTGATGTTTAGTATAGATTGTTAGTACTGATTATCCTTTGGGATGTTTTTAATATCGTGTGGATTTCATCACGCATGCGAATTTGCTCCGTATGCATAACCTCCGCAAATGTCCTTTTTGTACAAGTAGTTATTATAATGCGTGCAATACGCATGCGGGTTGCAATTTTTTGACTATTGAAATTTTGTGCATGCGTGATGAGATCCGCATGATATTAAAAGCACCCTTATTTAATAAATGCATCAAACTCAAACTCGACAGCCACTCTTTACTCGTTTATTTTCCTACAAACGTTTAGCACGTCGCGAAGTTAAAGACAGCGAGATATTTCAATATGCCGCCGAAACTCGGAAGAAAAAATTCTTGAATAATTTTCGTTTAGCCGTCGAAGGCCGACGAACTTTCTTTCCGTACCCTCCAGAATTCAAGTCATCGCTGCTCGGCAGCAACGCAATTTGCTTGGAAAAATAATCATTTTAAAACTTTTCTTTATTTAGATAACCTCGGTTATATTAACACAAAGTAGGCTTATGAAATTACTGAAAATTGTTTTGGCATCCTTTATTACGAAATTGTTTTGGCGTGAGACATAATAACGGCGGGAGAATATTATACTGGTATTGTTTTCTTGTCTGTTCGACACCATCGCCATCCGAAATTAGGGCGAAATATTAATTAAAATGTTACAGTTTCATGACTTTATTATCATACCCGTTTACTAAGATTGTTGGTAACAGAATCTAAAGTTATGTATTAGTTATATGTATCTTTATTTTAGCTCTGCATTACTTACGTTGCTTCACATTTTTTTCCACAACTTTCATACAACGTTATCTAGTTCCAAACTAGGCAAAGCTTGTGGTATGAGTATGCATAAATATTTCTCAATACCAATAATATTTTAATAATAATATAATATTTCACAACTATCACACAACGCTGACTAGTCCCAAGCTAAGCAGAGCTTGTGTTATGGGTACTAGACAACTGATAAACATACTTATATAAATATATATATCAATATCACTACATAGTATAAAACAAAGTTGCTTCCCGCTGTCTGTCCCTATGTATGCTTAGATCTTTAAAATTACGCAACGAATTTTGATGTGTTTTTTTTTTAATAGATAGAGTGATTCAAGAGGAAGGTTTATACGTATAATACATGCACAATAATATTTAATATCACCATTGCACCCGTCCGAAGCTGGGGCAGGTCGCTAGTATTCTAGATAAATTACATCAAAACAGAACTTGATTTATCGAGCTCATCACACAAACATTTGCCTTGGGTGGGAACCGAACCCACGACCGCCATAGCAGTCAGGGCCACTAGCCACTAACAAACAGGCTAGTCGAATCTGGGCATCTTCCAGTTTATCTTTTGTACTACATACAGTGAGGAGTACCACAAAACATTTCAAACTTTCAATATGGTATATAAAAAGGCATTTATCCAAACTTGAATCTCCCACAAAACCACACTGCGTTTTTATTGATACTCCCAACTTCAACCAAACTGGGTCAAAACTGTTTCATAGTGTAAACAAAGAGAGTTATGACATAACTGGGCATCGCAATCGCGACCATCGCTATTATTGTGGACAAACAGGCGATGGCGATGACGCAGCGCGTTTGTAATCCAGCGGCGGGCTCGCTGATTGCTGAATAAGTCATGCGTTCCGTGCCAGCGCACGATCGCAAACAGAAAACTGCGAGCGTTTATGTATTCCTGATAAAACTAGCCGCGTTGCACAGCGCGCTAACACCCGACAAGCCCTCATATTTATTACCCACATACTCTGATATTCATTCATTGCTCTCTGGTTGCCCATTTTTTTCAAAGCTATTTTTCAGAACATGTTTGGCTTTTGTTTGTTCAAATATGTATGTTAGATTACCATAAAAGTACAGTGTCAGATTTCCTAAGCAAAAAAGCGAGTAAATGTCGAATGAAAACGAATGAGCATACAGACAGATGAATATTGAAACAGCAGCCTATTAATACAATTTGCGCGCTACATTCATTTCATTCGGGAAGCGAATTGTTTATACATAACTGTTCGCAGCCTGCACTCGGCAATCTGTTCTACGAATTCATTAATATTAATCTTTTCTGATGTTATTACGAGGAATTGTACTAGAAGTGTTCCGCGGCGAGTTATGCCGGAGCAATTCCGCAAAAAGCCCGGCTGAATAAGTGAAGGCGGGGAGTCGAGTGCAGTGAAATATAGCCCTGCATTGCTCTGAGGTGGGCAAAGGGCTACGCCTGCCCGGAGCAGGTGTCCTGCACACAGATTAATCTGTCGACAAACAATAACCGGCACTAATAACGCTTGCAACCTTCGTCGTATTGACGTCATTCTCAACCTATTCATTCGGAGATAATCACGTTTTCAATTTGAAATCGGTTTGACTGATGTTACAGTTAATTTGAATGCTTTTGTTTAGTTGTTTTATTACGAATTCAGCGTTTTATTTGCATAGTTTATATTTTAAGCGGATATGATAATAATTATTGTGACCGTTAATAGAAATTATACGTTCATATACAAACTAAACACTTAAATAAAATATAGCTGAAGTTTAATGTAAAATTTTCCACAATTAATCTTTAATAATTTTATAATACAATATAACTACAAAGCGAAAATACGTAAGTAGTTCTTCTGCTGTGGAAAATTATGAGATTGAAATTTTTCTTTAGAATATTATGCTTTCTAGTTTTTTGTAAAGAAAAACTATAAGACTTCTCAGAATGCTTCTATTACAGTTGATATTAAACAGACTTCAGAAGCCTTTGTATAGTAGAGAATAATCATATTTTGACGTCAGAATAGTAACATATTGTCAACGCAATGATTGCGCACACTAAAAGATAATCCCGCTTCGTACAATAACCATTTTAAAAATTTTGCTGCAAATGTTTGTAGAAATGCAATTCCATCCAATATTTCATTTATTCAAAAACACATAATATGCTTAATTTGACTGGCCTGTTGGTCTAGTGGTTAGTGGCCCTGACTGCTATGCCGGAGGTCGTGGGTTCGATTCCCACCCAGGACAAATGTTTGTGTGATGAGCACGATCATTTGTTCTGTGTCTGGGTGTAATTTATCTATAATCTGTTTGTATTTAAAAATATTTATGTATGTTTATCAGTTGTCTAGTACCTATAACACAAGTTCTGCTTAGCTTGGGACTAGACGACGTTGTGTGATAGTGTGTGTGATATTATGCTTAATTGATATTGAACAACGGACACTTTTTTATGAATTCCATATCCTGTTGATGACATATGCCATTTAAAAGACCAAAATAAAAGCTTCATTTAATTGTACTACGCCAACAGTCAGAAATGTGCAGGGAAATAAATATTATTCACTTTATTTTTAAATCCATTTAAATAGATGATGTTTTTATCCCATTTTAGATTTTTGCCGTTATAGACGAAAAATCGAAGTCATTCAATGGTGAATGGCCATTCTCTTATAAAGGTGTTTTCAAAAATGGAATAAAAGTGCTGTTACAATAGATTGCAACTGGTTCAGAAACGAATACCAGCTTTTATAACGTTCCAGAACTAGATGCAACTTCCATATAATTGTATACAGACTTATCTAAATGCGTTGTTGCCTCTTTGCAAGGCCCAAGTGACAGGATAAGCATTGCCATACAGCGTGGCAATGACGCCAGTCTAATTCATTGTAATAAGTTAAAAGTTTTTGTTATTCTTTTGTTTTAGTGTCATTATTGTAGTACAATATAATTATAAGCTAAATAGAAATGTAACTCCTTCTACTCTTATTAACAAATAGTTTCAATTAAAGTGTCCACAAAAATATGGAACAAGGAGGGACAATGAAGAGCACATGTCCCGGCCGCAACGAGCAGCCATATTGTTATTAGACATTAACTGAAGATGTCGTCTAGAATTATGGGTCAATTGTACCGCAGTGGCGGTTGCCAGCTGTTTGCGGCGGCGTCTCTGCTCTTATTAAGTTAGACCCGTATAATACATAAACCACAGTGACGAAGCCCCACAAACACCCTTAATTTAAAGGCTCGTGCCGCCGCCGCCGCCCTAGGTGCCACACTAATCCCGCATAACATAGTAGCTGAAACATTCGCCAGATTTATTAACCAGCCTCTCATGTCGAGATAATGAATGAGTAGCTGCCGCGACGGCTAACACGATACGAGCTGTTTTGTGTTTCGCTGTATTAGCGGGCTGTCTCGTCCTCCACCCGGCGCAGTCGCCAGTGCGGCTGTCGCGTGCTGCGGTTACAATATGCCGAGAGCACGTTGAATAATTTCGAATCTGATAAATGTTCAGAAATTCCATTTGGACGGCAATCGATACGTGGCGCATCGGATAACGAGTGTGACGAACCCGGAACACTGGTTCATTTATTTATACTTCTCTTCAGCTACATTTATTTAACTCGGTCTTCTCAATTTATTTTGTTGCCAAGAGACCTTTTTGAATAGGCAATGTGGCGTATAAATTTCTCTCGCCCCTCGAGGACCGTGGGCTCCGGTGACTCTTCGTTTAAAGGTGCTACGAATTAATTTTACCTGACATCAAGGACGCGACGACGGAATACGTTAGCTCATAATGAGATAGCTTGGCAAACATGTTCGGCCCGAAACAAAGTAAGTGCCTGTTTAAATATGCATATTGTATGTTGTCTATATCATACTTATACCTATCGTACATAAAATCTTGAAGTTGCTGTGGGAAAATTTCTCATCTTTTCGAATAACCTTTTAGGGGATTGAATCAGCCTTGGGCCGAAATGAGTAAATATATTCGTTGGGAATGAGTTTTTGATTATGGTTTTTGATACGAGTAGAATAAGTACTCGTCCTATAGCGTAGAATTTGTTTTTCAAAGCGTTATTTGTAAGCAGCAGCGGGAATCTGATGGATGCGAAACGCACAGGACCGTTCGTTGCGGTGACGCTTGCGGGAGACCTATGACCAGCAGTTGACGTCTTTTGGCTGCAATAATGATGATGATGATGATGATTTGTAAGAAACGAATGACTCGCCCGGTTTTGCTCGGGTTGAAATCAGGTATATACATAAACCTTTCCCGTTTATTACTCTTTCACGGTAAGCGACTTTGTTTTATAGTATCTATACTAATTATAAATCTATGCTATACATTATAATATTAAAAAACTGGAAAGTTTGTTTGGTTGTTTAAACGCGCTAATCTTAGGAACTATTACTATGTATTTATCGAAAAAGGCCATAGGCTAAAAGTATATTGCCGTCGTTATATTTTTTTTATTTAAACCAATGTGAAAAAAAAATATGACAATGTTTTTAACTCAATTTCAAAAAAATTTTAGTTGTGCCCATTTTAATAACGACGGCAGTTTATAACATCAAGCTATGACTAATAGGACAAAGACGCGGTTGAAACGGGGGAACAACTAGGGTAATGCTGTGCATAGCTAGTGTAAAGTGTAATGGTGTGTGTGTATCCTTTTTTAACCCAAAGGTTAACTGGTATAGAATGCCGTGTAACATTAAGTTCGTCTATGTAATACTCCTATAAATAACGTTTAAATAAATAAGGATAAAAAGTCTTAATACACACAAAACACCTGTGCTTTTGTACCGTCGTTCCATAACACCAAAGCAAAAGCACCGAGGTTTCCGCTCTAGTAATATGTAGATAGGGGGAGCGGGTAGTCTGAAATTGTTTCAGTATCGGCTGCTTTGCAGTTCCGATGCGCTAACGGTTCGAAAATAGCTGACGTGAGTTCAAGAGTTTCTTGCATACGTTTACACGCAACGAATCTAACTTTCCTCATTAAAACTGATACAATCAGTACATCAAAGCTGACTAGCTCTTACCAATAACATAGATATGTACTGAACGGAAATGTTACTTGCATCTATAAGTTTATGCTTGAATTGAAAATGGAGCAGAAATTCGAGCGATCCCCGCGCTGCCGTCCATTTTAGTCTATGTCCGGTGTAGAGCTTGTCGAAATAAAGCGATTTTCGCGCTTTACCGCCAAGGGATTCATAGCTACACAACTTGTATGTACTCGTATGTTCGAGTTTTATTTGGGTCTAATAACGTCCAAGCAAATATGGCTCACCACGATTTTATCTGCAGTAAAGTGACGTAAATATGGTACACCAACCTCAACTAGTTTAAACTTTCGAATGACATGTAAGTGTTATTCTTATCCTTAAATAAAACTGGTGTCCCACCGCGTCTGTGTACACCTATATCTGTCTTTCAATAAAGTCAAAAACTCCTGACTGGATTTTCATGCGGTATTCATCAATAGACAAAGTGATTCATGAAGTAGGATTAATATGTTACATGTTTAGTATAGCAGCCAAAAGCTAGTCATTTCAAAGATTTGTAAGACCCATGCGAAGCGGGGGAGGGTTGGTAGTTACCTATCTTATTAGCGAAAGTTTGTGAGTGTGTGTGTGCGTGTACATGTTTGTTACTTCTTCTCGTTTGAATGGCTGAACGGATTTGGATTAAACTTGGCACACAGCTAGACCTAGCCCTGAATAACACATAGAATACTTCCGGACCGAGTCCAAGTGGTCGGCGGCGCGTAGTGTTCCACGCACGCCTCAAGGAGTTTTCAGCAAACCGTAGGGGCCCAGCAGGGTCGAAGCCTACTGGGGCCATGGGTAATATAAAAGTGATGCACGAGGCCCTTGAATGAAGGCAAAGAAGGAACAGGAGTGGCTTTTTAGTCACTAAAAGTCTGACACTATCTATCGCTCCGGCCAAGGGCGGGATTTGTCATTTGGATGATTTTCCTACTGGGAAAAAAAAGAAAAAAATGGTGAAGTCGAGTAGTCTAGAGTAGTTTTAGATAAATACTAGTTTCATAGAGAGCCTCGGTCACATTGTCTTGACCAACATTGTACCCTGATTACAATATTTCCAAAAGTCTCTTTCAAGAACTGAAATGCCATAAACATTTACGCCGAGGTAGTATAGACGAATGCGAGGTTAACCTTCGTTTGGTTAGCTCTATCCCAAGATGGTCGGATTAACCCATCTGTAACCACAACAGTAGGTAAGATGACTAAAACCGTCCAAAATTGTGAATGATAAATGGTCAACTATTTACACAAGTTCGGTAATTAAGTTCATCTCGGGTTGGTAAACAAAATTAGCCACTTGAAAACATTGATATACACCGTTAAATTTTAGTCGTTTTAATCCCGTGGAGGGTCGATTCGGTACATGAAACCTTATCGATTTGTAAAGGTAAAAATGAAAAATAAAGTACTTTAATTTAAACTCGAATTAATTTAAGCATGTACGAAATTGATTTCTTTAAGTAAACGTCAGTTGATCGAAGCCAATTAAGTGTAGGTAATTAGTGCGCAACAATCGACACTCCCTACAAGGTCATTGACTCGTTTACTTAAAGAAATTAATTTCGTACATGCGTATATTAATTCGAGTTTTAGAAAAAAAATACTTAATTTTTTAATTTTGTCCTTATAAATCAATAGTGTTTCATTTACTGAATCGATCCTCCACGGGATTAAAACGACAAAAATTTTACGGTGTATTATAAAAAAATATACGTTACGCGCTAACATCGCAATCTGAAAACCTGGACTCGAAACTCACACATCTATGATTAGTGTCATCACAGTCGCAAACCTGCAGTCAATGATAGACCAGGACAGAGATAAGATGCCCGGGTGTCGCCACTGTGCGGAACGCCCGGTGGACACGGTGGAGCACACGGTACCTAGAGGTGTGCCCCGCTTGGGAAGCACCGTGTCCTCGTGGGGGCGATCGGTAGCAATGATCTCTCGCGCCGGGGCTTGGTTCAGGCCATGCTCCGGAGCGAGGAGGAGTGGCAGGCGGTCGCCTCCTTCTGCGAAGCAGTAATGCTAGCAAAGGAGGAGGCCGACCGCATCAGGCAAGGCGCTGACGCCGCAGCCGCCGCCGTAATTCCGAACCAAATTTCCGGCCACCGTAGGCGCGGGTTTGCGGACGGCGGGCAATGGTTAGGTCGCTGTCCGTTTGTCCGGTAACAGACCGGACCGACTCCAAGGCGTTTACGGCGCGCACTGTTCCTGTGCGCCTCAAGGAGTTGTCAGCAAACCGTAGGGGCCCAGTAGGGTCGAGGCCTAGTCTGGGGCTTTGGGGACGTATGAAAATGCATACCAGGGCCCCGGATCCAAGGCAGGGAAGGAACAGGGTAGGTTTTTAGTCAGTAAGAGTCTGACACTATTTCCCGCTCAGCCCAAGGGCGGGATTTGTCATTGGATGACTTTACCTACCATAAAAAAAAAACATAGTTCAGGAGGCATTGCGATGGATGGAAAGCAACAAGCTTTTAAACATGTTCACGTTAACGATAGACGGATCAGGAAGGACCCTCGAGGAATGAAAATGGCGGTTTGACAGCTTTTGTTTAGATTAAAAAACATGTAAAAATACTATAGGGGCTGGAACCGAATCGGCGGTGCCGCCGTCCGTGATGGACGGGCTACGGAATACGGCCGATTTTAGCGGCGCTGCGCCGCAACGCGTTTATGTGTTCCGGCCCCTATAGTATTTTTAAGCGTTTTTAGTGTTTTTTTTTTAAGTGTTTATTCGTTAAATAAATATAACTTAACTTTAGGTAGACGATTGAACCAAATCATTAGGCGTCCAAGGTAATACATTATCGTAAGTCATTTTGTAAAAAATAACATTCCAGTTCTTATTGGTACGTACCTAAATATAATAATCAAACAATAGTTCAACAGTTGAACCTATTCGAAATAAGAAAGGGGTCGAATTTAAAAATTCGATTTTTGCGTAACCATCGTTTTTTTTAGTGCATAATTTTTCCGTGGTCTGCAGTAAACGTGCTACTCTGTTAGCCCTCAATAAAACGACCGGGGTTGGGTCAAAACCCTGTTAAAATATAGGAACGACAATTACAAAATTCTGCATCGCGATATCAGATTTCTCCGTGCGGTTACAGCATAAATACAACAGTCCCTACTCCCTAAAAAAATACAGGGGTTTTTTTTAATATCATGCGTATTTCATCACGCATGCGAATTTGCTCCGCATGCTTAACCTCCGCAAACGTTCTTTTCATATAAGTATTTATTATAATGCGTGCAATACACACGCAGGATGTGTTTTTTAGCAAATCCGCATCTGATAAAATCCGCATGATATAAAAAACACCCCAGCACGCTTTTAACATTATTGACAATCTAACTGAAAGTACCTATACCTCTTATGAACTAAATGAAGTACTATTAATGACCCGTGTAAGTATCCACAGTACCTACCTAGCAATTTACTTACAGACAAACTTACACTTGACCGGTTTGCTTTGGAACAATCTGGCAATGAAAACTTTATATAGGACGCACTTAAGTCTATTATTGTATCTTATAAAAGTCGGTAATGGTCAACTTTATTCAGCTTAATTTCTCAAAGTAATGCCTAGTGAGATGAAACAGGCAAATTGAGCAAAAAGAAACAAGCAGAAAGTTTACTTATGAATTTATTACTACGTCAAGTCTATTGCACAAGTCAATGAATTTCGTTATTTTACAACATTATCGTTTGGTATGGTCATGTAAAGAGGAGAAATGAAACGCGTGTTACTAAAAGAATTATGAGTACATATACATGTCGATGGATGGAAAGGGAGACTAAAAAAAAGATGGATGGGTTGTGTGAGGAGTGATATGAAAGAAAAAGGAGTTAATGATTGTGTGACAGAAGAAAAAAAAGTGTTGTAAAATCTTTTTCAAAACACTTTTTTGTAATAGATTTCACGGACAAGGAAGCGAAGTGGGCTGGCGGATGGCGAGCAATGTACTCATTGCTTGCCGTCCGACCGTCCGGTAACCGTTCGGACCGAACCTAAGTCGTCGAGGGCGGCTATGGAGTTGTCAGCAAACCGTAGGGGCTTAGCAGGGTCGAAGCCTGCTGGGGCCAAGGATCGATTTCTGAAAGGAAGGTTCGGCCCCGGTATGAAAGGCAAAGAAGGAACAGGATTGCGTTTTTAGTCAGTAAATGTCTGTCACTATCTCCCACCCCGCCGAAGGACGCGTGTTGTTGTTCTTTTTTTATTTTATTTTTTATTTATTTTTTAAGTTTCAAAACTTTGTATTGGATGCGAAGTTGAAGACGGATAAAAAGTAGCCTATGTCCATCCTTGGAGTTCAAACTTCCTCTGTAAACAGACAGAGGTACTTTCACATTTACAATATTAGTATGGATGGATAGATAGGTACTTACGAGTAGGGCCCTACAAGCATTTATATCCACAAAGGTTCCTTTGACAAAAAAAGGGAAGTGTCATTCGTTTTTTTCAATGATTTATCACCTAAGTTTAGACCAATAGTCGAGAATAAAGGGTATCTAAGTTTGGATGGAGTCTATTCATCAAGCCAGGGAGCTAGGTACTAATCTAGTCGGCCATTAATTTAGTGACTTCTGCACGCTCGAGGTGCGAACGTCTTTGATTAATCGAATTCAATCGCAGCCATTCCTTTGAAAACGGTTTAGTTAAACTTGTATTTACAGGTTTTCTTTTAAATTAAAGTAAGAAATTAACCGTCTCTTGTAATGTAGTTTTTGTATTATTGTATAATAAATAAACCGTTAGTAAAAATTTAATTTAGAATCTTAGATTAAGGGGATTACATCGCCCAAATCCAAAAAAACACCTAGGTTGATTGAAGTTTATAGATTATTCCTTATGTACGGTTACCATATAAAAATGAAGGGGATACTTAAGGAAATTACTAATAAATTGTATTGATTACGTTTCTCAAAAAAATTCCTCTAGAAAACCTCTAGAAAAAAATCTCGTGAATAGGCCTTTTTTGAACATTAATTCCATATTTTCTCGAAAACGGCTCTATATTTATACATTGAATTTATACCAAAATATATGTTACGATAAATACCTAATAATAAATTTTATTAAGTTTAAAAATACATAAATAACTAATTAAATTATATCTACACATGTACAAAACCTTAAATATTAACTAAACTAATTATACTAAAACCTACCTATGTACATATAATACAAAAACACAGTAAGTACACTCAGGCGTCGAAGTACTCCTTCACATCGCTGTCATCCGGAAACGTACCCAGAAGACTGGCAGCATTTCCACGTTGAATGGCAATGCTAATTCTTTGGGCGAAGAACGAGCCAGCCCTCTGGTCACGCAAAGTGTCGATCAGACGGCGTGAAATTTCCTTAAAAAGGAGACGCGCACTCGGACCCCATGACCGACGTTATGACGTTTCAACCCCAAACGGCGATAAATTGAATAACTTGTATTGATTTTTTTTCTAATTTCATTGAATATCGATAAGTAATCAAGAAAAAATCGAATCAGTACTAACACCCCGCGCGCAGCACCCCCTGCAATGCCTGTGTAGAAGTCAATTCTTCTCTAATAGTTTAGAGGTAATTGAGGTCAAGGTCACTTCAAGGTCATTGAGCCCTTAAATCAAAACAGCGGAAGATAGGTGACTCGCCTCTAGCGCTGAATTCAGGCCCGTCGCCAAATTGCATCTAACGAGATTACGCTTGCACGACAGCGCCGGCTCTTATCTCTGTCCTTGTATATCAGTGACTGTAGGTTTGCGACTGTGATGACACTGATCACAGATGTGTGAGACTAATAATAGTAATAAAACCACACCTGTGTCCTTCAGTTGCCCCTTGCGTTCTAGGGTTTGCTTTACAGCGAATCCCTCCTGTCCGATGTCTGCTAATCGGCCCTTTTGGGCCGCCTGGTTTGCTGATATCTTTTCGAGCGCGTTTACCAAAAAAAGGAAGTTGCGGTGTTAAGTAACGAAGAAACAACATTTTACGAGATTCTTGTTTATGATAGTCAGTCAGCGCTGGAGGCCTTGAGGATGGCGATCTGAGATCGATTAATCGAAAATTCGATCTTATACAGTGGATCGATTCTGTGAATCGATCTCAGAAACTTGAAATCGATATTCGATTTTTTTTTCTGTAGAATGCAACTATATTATTATTAATATTTAAAACGTTCAAAGCATCGAAAAATTTGCTTTACAAAAACATTTCTCAAGCTAATTTTTATTTGAATATTGTACTTAGATCCGATTACACACCAGTCATGAAATACATAGCATTGTAAATTATCTGCACCATACTTTTTAGCACTCTGTACCTGCAGGGTAATCAACGAATCGATCTTTAGGAAAACGATCTTGTAGTACTCGATTTAACCTGTTGAATACCATAATTAGAGACACAATAGAAAGACAATAGGTGTGCGGACGCCGGCGTCCTCTCGGGGAATAATGAATTAATAATATGAATTGATTCTTTGATCTTCGCCTGATGTGGTCTTCCCATTCGATTATAATTTGAGTGTCTTCAGGGCTAGAATGAATATGCCGTTACAAACTAGTGCGTCTCACCATCAACGATTGCATCACTGCCTACCATGAGGTAAGATCGAGGTCAAGTACTGGTTCATAACAAATAAAAAAATCGAATCGATTCCAAAATCAATTTACTTTTAGGAAGGGGATGGGATAGTCCCACAATGGCCGGTCCTGTGGGCCTATACCACAATACATTTGCGTAAACGCTCTCAATATCTGTATTACAGTCAAACTAACCGGAACTCTCGACTCGATTAGATTCAAGTTTAAACTGTGTTATGTAACCAGTGTTCCGGAAACTGGCATCCTACACCGTGGCCGATATAACTCAGCTTGACCTAATTGATAAAATAATAAACACTATTTGCATATCGAAAGGTGAGTTCTAGAGGAAACTCGGGCAAGACGTGTTGAGGTTTAATATAAATAGATAAAAGCAGAGAAATTAGGGATATAAAAAAGGCTATATTATACAATAGTCTATAATCTATTTTGCCCATATGTATATATGACCTCCTTCTGCGAAGCAGTTACACTAGTGAAGGAGACGGCCACAAAAATAAGTGAACGGTTAGCATGTATCACCGCCCGGGACGACAAGAGACGTCCCGGGCGTCTGGAGTCGCAGAGTGATCTCCGGCTACCGTAACCTTGCGGACGACGAGCAATGGGAAGTTCGCCATCCGCCCGTCCGATAAAGACCGAGCCTGACTCGTTGACGGCGCGTAGTGTTCCTCACTCACCTCGAAGAGATGACAGCAAACCATAGCAGGACAAGGCAAGGGCATAGCAGGACAGATGCCTGCTAAGGCCACGGCGGTTTTTCTGAAAAGGAAACACGTGGTCTTAAACTGCAGAGCAACTGAAGGACACAGTTGGGTGTAAGTCAGTAAAAGTCTGAAACACCCTCACGCTCTGCTCTATAGCGGGAGAAGTCTTTAGATGTAGTCATCTTGCGATCAAAAATATCTCCTCAGCGCCATCCTAAGCGCAATCATTCGAGGCCAACCCCAAACATCCTTATCTTTTCAACAATGTATGGTGCTTACCACAGATATGTCAAGTGCTTACTTACGTGCTACTGCATTTTTTTTTTGAGAATAAAAATATAATGAAACCAAAAATACACACCAAGCTTAATTAACACTATTCATGTTTCACTTTGATGGACGCATTCGCAACTGCAAATGTAAAAAGTTAAATCAAACACAAAATAATTTCTGAACTATTTTAATTTCAGCGAACATTACGGTTTTATTTAAACCACGGTTGTGTTTTACATCGATCCTTGGTTCGTAATACGGACACAATGGATGCTGTACAATGTATCCTTAGTAAAAATGGTCGGCTTATTCATTGAAAATTATTTTCACGGCACAATGAACGGAATGTTTTAATTCAACCTTTCGCTATTCTTACTCTAAAATACGGACATTGCTTCCGGATTAATGCTTTATTACGCTTTAAAACAACAGTGAAGAGTATTGTAAAATACTAATTAAAATTTATTTCACTGCTTCCGCGTGAACTGTTCAGGAATGGCTCTTTCATTGGTGAAAAGATTACTTAGAAAGGTAGGTACTTAAGTATCCTCACTTATGACGGCTCTTTGAATGCTTGAAGTTTAAATTAAATTACGTACCTTCATAAATGGCGTTTATACTTGCAAAGAAAAGACCTGAATTATATTAAAACAATGACTACACTTTTTTGGAAGGAAACATTGATAAAAAGAAAGGGAAAAAAAGGAAAGAATAAAAGGAAAATCTATTGATTGAAAGGAAGATACGTTACGCGGTAACATCACACAAGAAAAAGTGTACTCGAAACTCACACATCTACCTACACTACCTGTAGTCACTGACAGATAAGGACAGACATAAGAGCCGGCGCTGTCGTGCGAGCGACATAGCGTTAGCCGCCGAATGTGTGTGATCGTCGCGACCGATATAAAATCGTGCCATATAGGCACAATTTCAGCGGTCCACGCGCTAGAGGCGAGTCACCTATATTCCGCTGTTTTGATTTAATCTAAGGTAGGAAATCATCAAATGACTCCTCGCGCTCTGGGTCAAAGCGAGTGGAAGTGTGCCAGACTTTTACTGACTATATATAACCCATCGGTGTTCCTCTAATCGCCCTTTGCGTTCTGAGGCCACAGTCGTTCTTTCGAAGAAAGAATCTTTTACTTTTAAATTTTACGTAGGAAAATATCAAACGTATTCTCCCACTCTGGGTGGAGCGAGGGGACGCTTTAGACTTTTAATGATTAAAATCCACAGTATTTCTTCAGTTATGTAACTTTTGCGAGGGCTACGGAAACTCTTTCGAATAATCCCACAGTTACAGCAGAGAAAATAACTGGTCCTGCCCACCTAGCTAAGTTACGATCGTTTCGTTAACGTCGAACGGTTTGAGTTGGTCACGCCTCCAATTCTTTTGTTCTGAAGTCATCTCAACGATCAGTCACATGGTCAGAACAAAAGAATTGGAGGCGTGGCCAATTCCAAGCGTCCGACGTTAACGAAACGATCCTAACTTGGCTAGGGGGGCTGATTCATGCAGCGAAAGCGTAAAGCACGTACATCACAACTAATTTATGTATTAGAAACTAATATCTACTCTAAATAGCTTTCCTAGCCCCTAACAAGGAGACACTAAAGCTATTCCCCTTAGTTCCAACTTCCCTGATTACAAGCACGAGTATGGAGAAGGTGACGGCTTCATAAATATCTTAGCATTCATCATACTGAGTTAAACTGAGTTTAAACTTGGTGTAACAATTTTAAATTGTGCGCGAACCCACACCTACCTCGCGGCTCGCCTGAATAATTCAATGAACGCGGTATCCGTAAACAAATCTAATCAGAACTCCTATCAAAATCACTTTATATGTATTCGCTGACGATAAAGTTATTCAGCAAGTTCTCGTTCCTTCGTAACAATGTTTCTACGTCATAACTAACTATTTAAACGTTGTATACGAAGGTTGTATATGTTGTGGGATGGAATAAATTAGGAAAGGAATTTTGTACTGTTGGAAGTGATTATGCTGACATGTAAAACACTAGATATTAGGCATGCATTTAAACATGATAAAATATTAAAACATGCACCCGAGCCCGTTCCATCATCGCACCACCAGATGTACAGCAGGAGTGGCAGGCGGTCGCCTCCTTCTGCGAAGCAGTAATGCTAGCAAAGGATGAAGCCGACCGCATCAGGCAATGGCGCACACGCCGCCACCGCCGCGCCGCCGGGATTCCGATACCGATTTCCGGCCACTGTAGGCGCGGGCTTGCGGACGGCGGGCAATGAATAGCTCGCTGTCCGTCCGTTCGGTGACAGTCCGGACCGAGCCCAAGTCGTCGACGGCGCGCACTGTTCCTCAAGCAGTTGTCGGCAAACTGTAGGGGCCCAGCAGGGTCGAAGCCTACTGGGGCCAAGGGTTAGGCGAAAGTAAACCCCGGGGCCCTGGTACGCAGGCATTGAAGGAAAAGGGTAGGCTTTAGTCTGACACTATCTCCCACCCCGCCCAAGGGTGGCATTTGTCACTGGATGATTTTACCTACAATAAAAAAAACACCCTATATGTACAGCGATGCGCGACCGGTACTTACAAGGTGGACATCCCACCCATACGCTTTAAATGTTTTGGGATCACATTCATTGCGCGTAGGTACCGCTAAGGAGTAGAACTCCCTGCCAGAGCCTGTGTTTCCTGATAGCTATAATCTGTAGTCTTTAAGTCAAGAGTAAATAGTTTTCTTGGAGGCAAGCGTTCTCTATCGTCGACCACATTATCGCTTACTATGAGATGAGAGAGTGGTCAAGCGCGAGCCTATCAATAATAAAATATGTTTTTGAAAATGCCTTCCCAACTCTGTGTTGAATTAAATCGCAATCGGTCACGAGGGAACTAGATTAATGACGACTTCGTCATTTATCTAGTGTCCTATTCGTTGTTCAATCGTACTTACGATTGATTCCTCGAACAGTGATTATGACTGCCAAAAAATAACCCACGACGGCATAGAACTCATGCATGGACATAGTACGTGGTCGTGTATATATATATATCACCAGAAAATTGCGGTCTCCGCATGATTGTAATAAATCTTTATTAAATTGTTATATTTTAATATATTATGAAAAAATTGTTTTGTACACAATAGATCACATCCAAATTAATTAGTTTCTAAAATAACCGTGTCTTATTTAGAATTTTTTTTTTAGATTTTCTCGTTATATTTTACAATCTTACGGTGTTTGCCATTTTCCGGTGACATATATATTAATATATACGACGTACTATGTCCATTAGGCTATATTGCTGGCTCGAAATAATTTTGACGTTTGGAAACGCCACGCACATTGTATTAAAACCAAAACTGGCGAGACGTGGGTGTACCTACTGATACGCCTCTGATGGGCAGAGGCGCCCTTCAGAAAAGACAAGTCAAACGTAATTTCACAGACTCGTCTCTAGATACACTTCATCCCACTTAATCAACGTCTGCAGACATAATTAAAAGTAATAAACGACATAAAGAGACATAATACAACACCAGACAACAGTCAGGTGTTTAAAATGGGAGTCATGTGTATCAAATTAATAAGACACCCACTTTAACAAGTGCTCCGGGTGCCTACCGACAATTTAGCAAAAATTAATTTGACTACGGAATTTAATTCTAAGAGACACGCTTCTACAGGAAGTTTGAGAGAATAGAAGTATAAAAGACGCTACGAGTACGAGTGTTTAATATACGAGTATTTAGTGGGAAAGAGACTTTAAATATTCTGTTTTTTAATAGCTCGATTCTCTTCACACACATGTCTACATAACGACTGTATACATTATGTGTTGGTGCGTTGGTTGGTTTGTTTGTTTTCGTCACCTACATTACTAACTATTACCTATTCGGATCGTATTTGACCACTTTTATAGGCACAAATCTATACTTTAATTTTATACTTACTTAAGTATCTATACTAATAGGTATTATAAAGAGGATAGATTTGTGTTTTCTGTTTTTGTTTGTAATTAATAAACTTAAAAACTACTGACTATAAAATCTTACACCAGTAGAATGCTGTTCTATCACAGAGTGATATAGGCATTAATTTTCTACTTATTAATAAACTCAAAATCTACTGGACCGATTTTAAATACTCTTTCACTGGTAGCATGTTACTTTATGGCATGTAATTAAACCGATATCTATATATTCCCTTTTTCGAAGAAAATATTTCAAAGTTAAACCAAAAATACTGACTTGCACACAAATTATACACACTAATCAATTAACGAATCAATTAGAATGAATACCAACTTGTAAAAATTTAGAGAAGTAGCGCTCGCCGGCCGCTGGCGCGGCACCGCTCGCTTCGCTTGCTCGGCTCGCGCGCGGTTGGTCACTGTTCTAACCTAACCTAACCTATTTCCCACAGTTCAAAATGACGTAGTACAATTTAGAGTGCAAGTAAGTATTTTTTATAAAGAATTCCTATTTTTGTTTTATAAATCATAAATTCGATAAAAAAAAAAAGGTCATCTCGTTTTGAGTGATTTTTTTAGTTTTTTGTAGGACATGTTTAATAAATCAATTGGTTCTTTGGCACAGCATTCATTTTTCTGGTATGCAATTAGTTAGTTAGTCGAGTTAATTAGTAGAGTGCTGAAAAATTATACAGATGTACATTTAAAAATATCCCTTACTTTATGAGTGACATAGGTTATATATTTTGACTTTCACGCAAGTAAACCCGCAGACAAAAACTATAAGCACGTGAGTAGAGAGGTCTCATACAATGTTAAACGATGATCTGGTCTATGATGGAGCACGATTTTCTAGAAGTAAAATATACATTCGGTCTTTTACTCCATGTATTCCATGCATTATCTGTGCAATAGAAAGCCAGCTTTTGGCCAACAGGTGATCTTAGTTCCAAGGCCAGATAGACTGTTCGACCTCCGATCTGGAAATCAAATCCCAAGACGCTGTATTCAGATGCTTCGCTTGATCGGATCAATATTACACAGCCTTGTCTTAAAATAATCTACTATGCAGCGCTTCCTACATCAACACAATATCTAAGTTTAAAACAACATTTACCTATCCAGTAAGATGGAAGGCAAACAGCAATATTGGAATGGAGATTTATTAATAATTCAGAGTCAGCAATCTGTGACTGACGGAGCTGTGAATCTTTTATGTAAGTTAAGACGCTACACGCCACCTGATTGATCAAATATCGATACTTTACTGCAGGGATGGCGAACTTATGGCACGCGGACCAATGGCGGCACGGGGCAAAATAATTCGGGCTCGCCAATGTAGGCCATATAAAATGTAGGTAATCTAAAACAACAGTAATAAGTACGGATTTCGGGTTTCAAATTAAGAATTATATTTCGTAGTTTAATTGTTTTGTTCAAAGTCAAAATTCTTTGGCGGCACGTCAAAACCGCATTGTTTTTTTTTTTCTTTATTTTTTCAATGGCACGTTATCCAAAAAATTTTCGTTATCCGTGCTTTACTACAATAGATGGATACAATATATAATTCTACAAACAATATACTAGATACAATATATAATTTTACAAAAAATATACCTACTACAAAAAAATTCGAGATATTATATTCTCGTCTATTTAAAGATACCAACAACCAGCTGCTGCCCGTGGCTTCACTCGCCTGGAATTAACTTCTCCCTTTGTATGTTAAAACCTAATTAGCAAATTCTGACGTACATACCTACATCCGAATTATAAGCTATATTAGGTCCTTTTAGGTTCATCAAGATCAGTTTTTTGACTAACAATCAGTTCTATAAAGTTTCGCGTTTATCCACCGTTAAATTTTGATTAGTAACAAGACTAAGAAGCATAATATTGCTTCAATCAAGCAAACATTAAACATCTTGTCATGACGACAGCCGTTACTATTCGGATAGTCAGAAGCCACAAAATTCTGAAAACAGTCTTGCTGGAATGGTATCGTGTTGGCCAATTGCTGGATTTCGGAAGTCAGATAGGCAGTCGCTCCGTGTAAAATACTGGTATAAAGATCACAGCTCATTAGAGCCACCCGGCTCCATATTGTAAAATTTGACATTACAAAACACGTGTAAACCTAGTGTCAATTGTTAACAGACTACTCTCGTGGACCAAGCGACGTCACTCGTTGACCACGCGGGATCCACTGGTTGACGACGCTAGGTGTGGACCTAGCGTCGTGATGACGTGACATCCACCCGTGGACCACCTGTCGACCACGAGTGGACGCCGTGCGACGAGGTGGTACGGTGTGGGTTCCGGGTGGCTTTAATGAGCTACATCTGGTTAGACTGGAAGCCGACCCCGAATATGGTTGTAAAAAAGCCGAGCAGATTGATTGATTGATTGACATTTATCTAGTTTTCTTGGTTCGTCACACTAATAGCTAAACTATAGAAAAATCTATACCAAAACCCCATTTTATTCTACGAGTACTATATTCCAAAAAGAAAAAACATTTTATAAGTAATTTGAAACTAATCGATTTTCATTCTCAGTGAAGCCAAAGAATATTTTTATCTCAACAATCAATTACGCGTTCGTTGGTCTTGGTACTCGTAGGTATATTTACATTATATTAGGCAAGATATCTTTTATTGCTTTCGTAATTTGGTTACGATTATGTAGGTTGAGAGGTGTTTTTTTGGTGGGATATCTTTAAATAACAATTCTTTTTTTTTAACAGTGATTACTCGTGTATCGTGAGTACGTTCACAAACATGTAAACTCACATACACAAGACACCCAGACCCCCTATCTATAGGCCATACAAAATTTTGTTCCGTGTGAGAATCGAACCCACGACCGGCAGTGAGTAGCCGATCATTCAACCACTGTACCATCCTTGCGTCCACTTTTCTCGTTCTAGGTGAAGCGAGAGGGCGTGTCAGACTTTTTAATAAAATCCACTTGTGTTTCTTTGCGTTCCATGGCCACATCACACACACATCCACAGAATGTGACGTATTCACGAATCAAGACTGACTTAACTGAACAAATATAAATGTATTCTGTTTCCTCGGTTATATACTCGTAGTTTGACATAAACTAATGTGACGTTATCACGTTTTGAATGTAAGTTAATTTCTAAGGCTGCTGTATGTAGGGCGCTGCCGGCAGGCGGCGGACGGCAGGCGTAATCAGCGACATTGATTTGACGCGGCAGACAGGACCGAGCGAGAACCCGCTCCACTAATCCATTTAGACTAGCTTTTACACTGTAAATATTATCACAAATACACTTTATCCACCAAGAGAATATTGAAAATTTTCTTTTCCTTTCTGGACCACTGGCTCTAAATTATTCTAACGTAAATAATTCGATCGATGGGGCAAAGTGCACCCTCGCATGGCCTTGTACAGCGACCGGTCACCGTAAGAACAAGATAATTCTCGGTATAAAGATAGAAAACTGCGATAACCTTGCCAGAGCGTTCGTTTAATTAAGAGATAATGGTATTGAGTGAGGTCGTTTATTTTTGGGACAGGATATAATGAGATAAATCTGAAATCAAACGAAACAAAAGAGAGAAAAGATTCCTTTTTTATCTCACCTTTGGGCAGGCGCTATTAATCTCTGCCTGTTCGACGCAGCCCAAACTTATCGGAGGAGTTGCCAACATTTATCAGCGGCGACACTTGATTACTCTATATTTTTAAGTGATCCCTAAGGATATTTTACATTTATTTACTTTGTAAGCTCTCTGAAAGTGGTAGTTCGTGGAATAAGTGCTTTTGAAACTGAAACAAACTTAACAACCCACATTCATCGTGCTCTCTACTGAGACAAATTATTTGTTAACAAACAATAATGTATTTCATATGTGATTCATGTTTGTTTTATTTCTATTGTAACGTATTTCCAAGTAAAGCGTTAAGGTATTTAAACTAGATCAAACAGAAATATCTTTTACTTAGAAACCCAAGTGTATATCAGCTTTCTAGCTCAAATATCATTACGTCGAATACGGTCACGGTGGCTATTTCTGTCTTACTTCATTTGATGGGCCTTAAGATAACACTAAAATATTATAACTCTTACGGTTCCTGCGCCCCTGGTAGGTGGCGGATCATAATCCTTGTATTTAGGCGCTCACCCAAAGTTAACTGCCCTTTGTTTTGGCAAAACTTCCACTTACTGTAGTTCCGTTTAGTTACTGAATCCAGCAGAAACTTCGCGATAAACCAACGATTCAGTTACAAAGCCGCGCTCATACTATAACTTTCTGCCTCACTTCGCTACACACTGAAATATTCAGCTTTATGAAAATGAATCTATTGTTCACATCCAATAACAATAACAAATAAGTATAGGTTCGACTTTAGGCTATAAAGACCATAGTCCAATGGTCAAGAGACTTGGCGGAAACCTTAAAGGCAAAAAGTCAGTGGTGCTATTTGATGCAAAACTCATTGTATGAATTACATACCCCTTCAATCACCGGAAACCTCTACTGTCCGAAATAGGCATTTCGCCTCGTCATTTTTACTGCAGTCTTCTCATTCGATTATAATTTGGATGTCTTCAAGCCTAGAGTAAATAGGCTCTTAATAAACTAGTATACCTCACCATCAACAATTGCATCACTGCTTACCATCAGGTGGGATTACAGTCAAGCACTAGTTTATATCAAATAAAAAAAAATTGCCTCTTTTTCGCGTGAAGACAGATTTTATACTTTATAATTTATAATTTTAGATATCTTATTTCGAAATAATAAAAATATATAAATAATGGAACAGGTAAACCAAAAAGGAATATTTTATTTTTTGGAGCCTATCACAATGTTACCCTTTTCGCCCAAATATAATATGTCTGGTCGAGAATTCCTTGCCCCACGAGGCAATTTCTTAAGTCCACTTACTTACCTAGAAGCTTACATAAATAATTTTAATAGGAATTTAGTACTGCCCTTGGAAATATCCTTTACTAAACTTAGTCCTTAAAGCCTTATACATTTCGACACACGTAATCTTCCATGTTTTGCCACGTAAGAGGTCCATTGAAGGAGTAATCCATCAAACGACGTGAAGTTTGTCCAACACCGGCTATTGTGTGCCTTCAGTGATGGCTTCAACAAAGCGAGGGGGCTTTATCATTATATGGGCAGCTATAACCTGGTACACACTATACAGGTGTATCGATATTCGTCACACTCCGTCTTCGACGAAAATCAGCTCGTGCTGGACAATCCGCTTACAATGTATGAGTTGTGTCGTGAACCAAGCCAAATTTTTCTTCAAAGTTAACGTTAATTTATGTCGTATATTTTTATCAAAGGTAGTGTTTAGAAGAGTCTGCAACAGTGAACTTTAGTTTTAGATAGGAGTAATTCAAGATTTAATCATCCCAATTTCTGATTCTATGTGTTCTTAGAACTGTATCGAAGGACACTGCTACCTACATATTTACTTCAGCAGCCATATATATAAGTGGGTAGAACATTATGACCTGCCATCATAGTAAGTTTTGTTGTGTAGTTAGTCTGTATTAACCATTTTATCGCCTACATTATCAGAATGTAATTTTTAACTAAACACACAACCGTTACACCATCGTTACCTACATCGCTACAAACTAGAACATAAACTAAATATTTATTGGACTACACCGATGCTAGTAGTACGAGGTCCATTAGCGTTAGCTGTATTTTACATACTCTTTGATAAAGTGTGGAACAGCTGGCAATCGGTATTTCGTGTGACTAGTGATGTTACGCACTAACTCTCTTTCACTCTACATTAAATATTTACCATTTTTAATAGCCAACTACTCTTATTTACGGCCAAATTTAATTAAACTGCCGTACATCCTAATTACCGGAAAAAAATTAGCTTAAAAAAAAATTAACGTATTTATAAATGTGTCAAAATCATACTTGTTTACACCTGGCTGCGAAGAGATGGGGCCAAGTGCGCAACGGCAACTGTGATTTTTCAGGGTCTTTATATATGGGACGATATTTCATTTAAAAACTAACTGAATGAAATTGCTTTCCGAAAAAAATAATTTAATTAAAAACACTAGCGACCAAATTTTGACAGGCAGCCTGGTAGATTTAATATACTCCTAATTATAAATATGCGTAAAAATTTGGTTTTTAGCAATTATTCGACGAGCGCACTAATTCTGCAGCCGGATTTTAGACTATAGTGAAGACGCCGTTAATACAAGCTGATGATGTCGACCATCGTCATCGTCATATTTATTTTAGCGAAAGACGTCCACTGTTGGACACAGGCCTACCCCAAGTGTCGCCACAACAAACGGTCCTGTACGTTTCGCATCCATCGGATTCCCGCGATACTTACCAGGTAATCAATCCCCATTGTGGGGAACCTTCGAACTCTGCGTCTTCAATGCAAATGACAGGATTTTGATGAAACTTGGTAAACCATAACCTGAAATACGACTTATGATATTTTAACCAGGATGTATTTCACGCAGGCAAAGCCGCGTGCAGAAGCCAGTTTGATAAATGCTTTGAACTTTATGTATTCGTGGCGCTAGTTCGTGCGCCGCCCCACAGATGGCGCCCTATCACTTTCCAGACCATTGCACATGTTAGAATTTATTATGAACCTGATTCTATTCTTGAAGGAAGAAAAATATCTTGGCACCGATGAATGATATTCAGAGATACGAGTATTCAGGTAAACCTTATTTACTCCTTTGCTGTAAAGGCCAAATATAGACGAAAAGATTCGAACTATTTTTAGATCTTTTTGTAATAACCTCAAGATCATCCGAGCTTAGTCATTACAGCTGTAGAGGTATGATACTCAAAGCGCATACGTTATTAAGAGCCCTATGACATTTTGACCGAGTTTTTTTTATTAAATGGCCCACTTTGGTGTTCTTGGCCTCGAAATATTGATATACCTAATTAAAAAAGGAATTAGGAATATCTGTATATCTGTAGAACAGAAAAGTACTGTAAATATTCAAAATTAACAGTAAATGTCTCCTTCATATTATTATTTAAACAAGAATAAACATTAAATACTTCATAAGAAATAAAAATTGTATTTATTTTTAAATTATCATTTAACACATATATATAATACACACTTATTAACATACATATAAACAAATGCAGCAATTCAAATGTACAAAAAAAAAAGAATTTTGTGATCCCTAAGTTGAAACGCAGTCATTTTGATCGTATGCAAACAATTGCCTATTGCTCCTTCACGTTACCTGCTTAAGAGGACCGAAATCATGCCAAGACACCAGCAAATTTTTTTAAAGTGCTTATAAGTAAGTAAGTGTTTCAGGTGGGATCGCAGTCAAACACTAGTTTACAAATAATAAAAAAACAATAAAATAGTTACTGAAGAATTATTTTAAAAAGTACGTGAAACCTTACCTTAGTTCCATTAACAATTCAAAAACTTCCCTAATGGATGGAATATGGAAATGAGGACTTCCACGCTTGTCAAGCATCCGCCAGAAAATCATGAAAACTCCAATCTGATCGCGTAGGATTTATTTTTCTAACGCCAAATTTGAAATGTAAAAGGTGGCCTCTATTGTATTTGCGCGGGGCCGCGGCACGTTCGCTGGCAACCCGCCAACTCCAGGGCACCCGGGTAATGTGCACCGCACCGAACTTGTGCTAATTACCGAGGTGGTGACTCGGCCGCAATATGTTACAAGGCGATTTCTTAAAGATTTATTATGGCAAAACAATATTTGTTCAAGATTTGACGTTGTGAGAAAGTTTCAGTTTGCGTAAAGAGTTAATAACATTTTGGTCCTTCTGTTCGCAAGCTAGAAATGGTTGCTTAAGTTCTAATTAGTTGTCTTCTCTTGTATAGGCAAGCATCTGTATTAAAACAGTCAGTCAGTGTGATGGATATGGAAATTTAGATTGGTTGGGTGTAAAAATTTGGTCCTTGTGACCAACCTTAACTTAAACATTAACACAGCTACCAACTCCATGACAAAACATGATGTTGTACAAAATACAAAAACATCATGAAAAATATTTGTAAATTATTTTAGCTATAAAAAATCTGCAGTTTGGGCAGCGTTGTAGCTACAAATTATAAAATAAGATGCAAGATAAACTCAGTAAAAAGCTTCTTTTTATATGCAGAGCAAAATTACATTTTTTTCTTTAGTACGAATGCGATTGCTAAGAAATATTGTAACGGTAAGCGGAAGCGACAAGCAGTGAGACGCTCGCACCAATGAGCGAACGTCCTGCACCGGCGCGGGGAGTTTGACGAGATTGGGGAGAATGATGCGGAGAAGACTGTACTGCATCGAGGATGATCATATCTACTGCTGATGTCTTATAATGAGGCTCGTGGACCTGAGAGCGGAAGTTCGCTACAATCAGGAAGGATGGAGTCATCGGGAAGATCGGGAATATTAGATGCAGAAGAAGAGCCTGTGCTGGAAGTAATGTCTACTGGTGATGTGTTGTTATGTGGTTTTGCTAGATTACGGACGAACCTCTCACAGCACCGCGGGGAAAGAAGATGGGAGAGAATAAGAAGATCGGATGCGGAGAAGGACGCTGTATTAAATCAAGAATGGTAATATATGCTAGTGTTGTATTTGGGATATAGCATACCAATGGTTACAATTAAAAAAATAGAAGTCATCGTGTTAAAATATTGTAATTACCATATTTTTTATTAACCCATATTATTCAACTGATGGGTAAAGGTATTTGGGTAGGTACTCTATTATTAACTGATTACTATATTTACCTTATAAATCAACAATATTCCATCAATTAAATTACACAGACTTTTATATTAAAAAATAATTAATCTGGTTGTCTCCCTGTTCTTACTTAATTGTTAAATGTTGCTGTGCTCATAATTGTTTATATTTATTACACAATTGTCTATTACCTATTGTGCTTACAAGAATGAAATTCCCAGCCGGAGTCTGTGTTCGTGATAGCCACAGCTACCTGGGGACCTTTTAGTAAAGAGTGAATAGTAAGCTTCGAGCTTACTCTATCTTCAACCACTTCACCACTAACCATAAGGGGAGGTATTAGTAATAAAGACACAAGATACCTGACATAATTTATTTATACATACACATATATTAACATGAACAAACATACTATAACCCAATTAAGCGCGTCAAATTAGATCTACAGTACTAGTGAATTCCATGAATTGTTACTTAGCCCCCTTCCTCTCTCCTAATTTTGCTGTGCCCGACAGGGTCCATAATGGTCTGTGACATTTATCAATACCATCTATGTATACATATTGATTGCAATAAAATATTGAGTATTGAGTTAGTGCTCAGGTGTGAACCAATCAATCAATCTATATATACACACCGTAAAATTTTGGTTGTTTTAATCCCGCGGAGGGTCGATGTACATGAAACACTATCGATTTGTAAAGAGAAAATAAAAAAAAAAACACTTTTTTTGATAAGACCGCCCATTGTACCCTTATTTATAATAATGTTTGTCCTATAATTGTTGTTTATACGGTGTACAATAAAGTATATATAAATACTCGTAGTAGACGATGATGATACATACATGAAAACTGCTCTAAAAATGCTTTACAAGTTCCAGTCCACCTGTACGCTATCTAGAATAGGTTAGCTTCTCTACTTATATAAATCATCAAGTTCCTACCCTCTCTCCACGAGGATCCACGGAACAGTCATACAGCATCAATGAGCCCATCGAACCCAGGTAAATAAATAATTTATGCATGTCCGAAATTAATTTCTTTAAGCCTATCTGCTACGATACAAAAAGCCTCATCGAAGATATCTAATTTTGTAACAATGAACTACAAAATATTTTCTAAGATGGTTCAAATCTAGTCAAATTGCATGTACAATCAATAATTCTAGGCAGTAGTAGTACATAAATCTAGATAGTGTTACCGCAGCGCAAGATTGACCTGTAATCCAATTTCAACATGGCTGCATCAGAGCTATTTCGAACCTAAATTCTTCGACGTCCTGCAGATATTTTTAATAGATATTGGAGATTACTGGATCGTGACTTTTTACGTGTAAAAAATTCTACCAACAAATATTGAACTTTAGAAGTTATGTATGATTTTTATATTTTTCTTTAAAATATCGTAGGTTTTTTTTTTGAGGCAGGAATAAATTATTGAATGGCAATATTTTCGCTCTAAAATGGAGCTGGAGGGCGTATCAGGCTATGACTGTTGACAAGCTATGATGGTTACCCATCCGTGGATCGACCTCAGCAAGCTTTCTTAACCATGAAAACCAGCCGGTGCGGCCGTTATCATTTAGCCAAAGTTCCCTCATTTAGGATAATGACTTTATAAAATATAAATGTCGACATAACAAGCTAATAATAAATAAATCGATCAACGTTTGTCAGACACTTCGTAATATCGTAGCATCATGAGTGTTCTACGCCGTAGCCAATGCGGGTTACGCCGTAGCACGGTGTGTAGCAAAGCGAGACCAGCGCCCGCTGTCGCCGGTCTGCCAGATATATTTCCGCAGATTGTTGCAGTTTCCTGAATACTGAAAATAATGCATTATTTATAGTCTTGATAAATAATGTAGGAGAAAGCTGTAACAGACGATTCACTTAAGGGAGAATCCATAAAGTTCAAACTATATTCAAAACAACTAAACGGCGTTAATAGTTTTCCCTTATTTTTAAGGCAGCCCACAGGAATGAAGCTTAGAAACCTATAAATATAAAATAGAAAAAAAATACGAAACAAGAATGCTATCATCTATCATCATAATTTCTTAGTGCGAGATAACGTTAAAAAAAAAACATAATCCCATTTACATTAATACCCTGGGGAAAGCCACTCATTTCAATAAGTACAAACAAGTACCACAATTTCGATACAAAATACAATTACCAATGCATCTGGGATTAAAACAATCAGCCTCCATCGAGTGCGCACGTGCCAATTAATTAGTTCGTTGGCGGCAGGCCGACAACTGGATAACATATGATTATCGCCCAAGTGTGTTCTGGCCTATGTTTGTGCCTTACATTGTTAGCCTGCCTAAATGTGTGTGTGTGTTTTTTTTATGTCATTCGTGACACTTATGTGATGTGTAATTACGTCATATGGCACATGTTATAAATGTTATGATACTAAATTCGATTTTAAATGGAATATCATTTATTTGTTGTTGTACTCAATGTACATCAAACCTAGTATAGTTATTTAACCCAAAGGTTGATAAATTATTTTTTTTTTATTTACATTTTTCTCACATAATAGAAACGTACACACGCTATGCACTTGTAATATATCACCTTCCTTTCCTTTTGACCTCGAAGGTTCCACGTGGCGCCGGCCGGCGAACCTCGACTTCGCACATTTAACCACTGCCAGGTCCTGTATTGCACTACACTGCACTATTGTTGAGTCTTTGAATGGTTGGATCACGAAATAGTCAATTTTCTTGTAATTTCGAGCGGGCGATGTTAGCGGAGCGGTCACATTCACAATCGATGCACAAACGTCAATGTCATTCCAATTCTTGAGGTCGTGCGGGGGAAGGGAAACGGAAGGGATAGGATTGCTAGGCCAAAAAATAAATTACAAAAAACAAAATCGCGGATCATAGCAAATTGGCGCAACCATTCCCCCCGGGTTTGAAGGGTTACCTTCAAAGAAAAGGAAAAAACAAAAGCGAAACTAAACCCTATTACTATATCTAAACTATCAATACTAGGTAGCGAAACAACTTATAACTAACTATGCCACTACTACTGATTAGGCAGAGGGCAGAGGCGAATAACCGGACGCAGGTACGATCCAGTTGCGGTTTTAACCTTTACGACTCGCGTTATTCCGTTCGAACCCGGAAAAACTTCTTCCACTACACCAAGAGGCCAGTGCAGAGGAGGCGCACTCTCAGTCTTCAGTATCACCACAGTACCGACTGTGACTGGATCTGAAGGAGTGTTCCACTTTTGACGCGACATACAAACGAATAGGCAAATGTATGCCTTTGTGGAACGTATACCACGACCACGGGCAATAGTGACTTTAAACGGACCAGCATAGTCCGTCCCAGTATGTATGAAAGGTTTCACTGTCTGTACAACACGACAAGAACGATGGTCGGCCATTTCCGGCGCGTTGAAACGCGGGCGGAGCTTAAAGCAGGGCACACATCTGTGCACTCTAGCGCGTATCAAATTGCGAGCGGAAAGTATCCAGTACTTCTGTCGAAGAATGGACATTAATAAATCGGGACCAGCGTGACAATTGACCTTATGGTGATAATCCACCAACAAATCCAAAACGTGATCCTTGCGTGGTAGAACTACTGGATGCATTTGTTCAAACTCTAACTTAGCATTTCGCAGACGGCCACCGACACGAATGAATCCGTCTTGCAAAAATGGTTTCAAATGTTGAAGTGCGCGACTACAAGGTTTATGTGATTCTAAACTACGAAATTCTATTGAAAAATAAAATTTCTGCAACTCTCGAAGTACAACTGATTCAGCTCTATCCAAATCAGCTGCGATTATAGAACCACGCGATGGTAATAATCTCAAAAATCTTAGGACGTAAACTACACAGCGTAATAGTCTCGACCAAGACGAGACTCGATTAGACAACAACAAAACAACTGACTCTTCACGCGGAACTGATACTACAAGCGTATGTTTCTTCTCCTCGGGTGGCTCTGAAACAGTAGCGGGGTTAAACGGAGCACTTGGCCACTCGTTAGGAGTGGTATGAAGCCAGGGAGGGCCACAAAACCAAAGCGGATGATTTAAAATTTGCGTAGGAAGCAAACCACGTGAGAGACAATCAGCTGGGTTTTCTGTTCCAGCGACATGGAATATATTTTCCGGTGACAATTCAACTTGAATCTTAGCCACCCTATTTGCGACAAACGTGCCCCATCGATGGGGTGAAGAGTGGGCCCAACATAGAGCAACGGTTGAGTCTGAAAACGCTACAATTCTCTCTATATTAATGCGAGGACGACAAGTTTTGACTATAGATGTAATCAATTGAACCAACATAAGAATAGCGCAGAGTTCGAGACGAGCAAGAGAGACAACCTTACGAGGAGATACCTTTGATTTTGCGCTAATGAGGAAAACTGAAATGTTATCGCCATTTTGGACCTGAAAGTAAACCACTCCCCCGTAAGCCCTGGTAAGCTCACTGGCGTCTGCGAAACCTACCACATTAACAACAGTGTCTGGTACTATACCAACATGGCGAGGAATCTGTATCTGATCGAGCATTGGAAGCTCTTTCCTATAGCGGGCCCACAACTTAGCAACACTGTCAGGAGCGGTGTCGTCCCAATCACAGTTGGAAAGCCAAAGCTCTTTTATAAGCAGCTTTGCATACAAAACGACAGGAGCTACAAAACCCATTATATCCCATATCCGAGCTACACATGCTAGGATAACGCGTTTGGTACAAGTTGGCGGAGTCGAGCTAATTTTAAAACTGAACATATCAGTTGCGGGTGACCAACTTAAACCAAGGATCTTATGCGAATCACTATCATCGAATTCCTTTACCGAAGTCAACCGGTGTGACGGTGGAATCGACTCTAATATAGCTTGCGAGTTGCTTGTCCATTTCACCAGATCAAATTGACCGGACTTCATGAGGCTGATTACTTGAGCAGCGGTCTCTATAGCCTCTGCTTCACTAGGTACACTGTACACAAAATCGTCCGTGTACAATCCGGTTTCAATAGTGGCCCTTGCTTTCGGGTATGTATCACCCTCGTCAGCGGCCAACTGCTTGATAGTGCGAAGAGCGTGAAAGGGACTAGACTTAAGCCCAAAACAAACACGATTGAATTCGTAAACCTTCAAAGGTTCCTGCGGAGAAAATCTATACAAGAAGCGTTGGAATCTACGGTCACATTCCCTGATTCCAATACTAAGAAACATTTGCCGAATATCAGCAGAGAGCGCAATAGCAAACAAGCGAAAATTTACTATTATTTCAAATAAGTTACCCTGGAGGTTCTGACCACAATACAAGATATCGTTAAGCGATATGCCAGTACTAGTTTTAGCGCTACCATCCATAACCACACGCAGTTTAGTTGTAAGCTTGTCTTCTCTAACAACTCCATGGTGCGGGATGATGTAAAACGGGTAATCACGTGTCTCCTCAGTCTCGGCAGGCGCTGATGAGATATAACCTTTATCTAAATATTCGATCAGCACATCATCATAGGCTTGCTTCAACTTAGGAGACGCCTGCATCTTACGTTCCAAGCATAGAAAGCGTTTTTCTGCGGAGGCACGGGAGCCACCGAGCGAAAAAATATCACCCTTGAAAGGGAGCGCGACAACATAACGACCATCTTTATCACGAGTAGTCGTGCGGGTATAAATCTCCTCAGTGACCTGATCCTCAGGGCTGAGAATAGGCGGGACATTGACCTCTTCAATCTCCCAGAACTTGCGGATGGTAGACTCAAGCGGCGGCTCGACGGTGCAACAGTGCGACACAGTCGAGTAACTATCTAAACAAGCGGGTGCGGAACCAACTATAACAAACCCGAGAACTGTTTCCAGTGCGTGCGGAGCGGGGTACATCGGAAGACCTTGAATTTTACGTGATAACTGGAGATGCGGGAGAATCGAAGCACCGATCAATAGATCGATATCTCCAGGGAAAGCGTAATTTCCGTCGGCTAACTGCAAGTTCTTAAACTCCGTCAGCATGGACGTGTCAACCGGTACCGTGGGCAACCGTTCCGTAATCTTATCTGCGACTAGCGAATCCATTTCAAACGAAATATTACGATTAAAACGTGAACTAAATATTATTTTAATGGAACCGTGAATGGTTGCCTTTAAACCTCCAAAACCTTTCACTTCTGAGCGGGATGACCAATTATTAAAACTAAAACCAAGGCGTTGACAACAATCCCGAGTAATAAAATTACTCTGGGAAGCGCCATCTAGTAGCGCTCGAACGGTGTGCGGTTTGCCAAAGGCATCTACAATGACAACTTGCGCGGTCGCAAGTAAAACGGTAGTGATTTGAGTACCAGCGGCGGAAAGCGAACACAATGTTACGTCGTTTGCACTTGCAGCAGGCCGCGCGTCACAAGCGTCGCGCGTCTGCGCAGGCTGCGGCTGCGATGGCAGCTTACTACTCTCAAAATGTAAGAAGGTATGATGTCTAGCTAGACATTTACGACAGCTAACACCACTGTTACATGACGTAACCAGATGTTTGTCACTTAGACAATTAAAACACAAATTATTAGTGCGGACAAACTTGTAACGATCCCTAGGCGATAATCTCTGAAATTCCGAACACTTGTACAGCTGTGTATGGCTACCCTTACACAGAGAACAGTCAGGTGTTGAAGCGGTATTAACTAGCGTATGTGCAGTCTTGACTGACTTCGATGACGCGTCTATACGGCGATCGGAACCTGTCCTATTCGTGACTTCATGACGTGCCGACGTGCGCTGCAATACCTTAATATGGTCGCGAATAAAAGATTCTAAATCTTCGAACTTAGGTATTTCGTTACCGCGCTGAGTCGTTTCAAACAGACGAACAGTTTCAGGATCTAATTTCTTTAAACCGATATACAAAAACAAAAAGTCACAGAGGTCATTGACCTTTAGGTTCTTTACTGCACGAACAGATGATGCGAAAATATTTAAAAACTTCTCTAAATTATGATCGTTACAAACGGAAAAACTTTTCAAATCGAATAATTGATCTAAATATGCGGTGGCTACTAATCGCTTATCTTCGTATTTTGTTTTTAAAGTGTTCAAAACTAAAGTGTAATTTTCAGCGCTAAACGTAATTCCAGCACAGACAGCCTTTGCCTTACCGGTCAATTTTTCTACGAGATAATGCAATCTCTCGTGATCTGTCAGCGATGTGTTCCTATGTATTATATTTTCGAAACTATCTATAAATAAATTCCAATTTCGAATGTCACCATTAAATTCAGGTATTTGAATTGGCGGCAATCGTGGGCGTTCGCGAGGAGGGTTGGATAAACCACTCGCGGGGGGGGGAGTCTCTAAACTCCTAGCAATACGTTTGATACGACAATACAAGTCATCAAAGGACGACAATGCCTGATAACTCACACAGTAATCAGGATTTAACTCCAACTCTAAAATGTTTATATTATTAATTGTAGATTCAAAATCCGCGCGCAAACTATCTAAAGTTTCCAACGAACACAAGAAAGCATCTCTAATCGCCAGATCCGAGGTTTGCAAAGATTTATCACAAATTGATTGAACACGTGAAAACTGTGAGTCCCTTTTAGCGTATAAAAGCTTTAACTGAACCTTTAAATCAGTACTAACCTTGGTTCCCTTAAGAGACATCTTGTTTTGATATATTCACACTATACACTCAAACAAACACTTAACGAATTATTAAGTAAGCGATAATTAACAGATAACAATATGGTAATATTGTAAACAACAAAGTGAACGGCGAACGAACGGAATAACCTGAATCAATGAGTGAATATTACCCAATTTCTCGATTAAATCATTCACGTCGTTCATATGCGTATATAATCTATGGTTTATCCGTTTCCTACAAATATTCACTCAACAATGAACGGGTATTTTTGAAATGCGTCTACCTACATGCAATTTGTAGGACTTCCGAATGAATTTTGTCAAGAAAAAGAATGCGATCGATTTATATCTACGCTGATATTTACGTAGCTAACTATAATTATGCGGTGCGGTTGACGGCGTAGGTACCGTAATTATCAATGGCTCTTTAACTATACGAGCGAAATAACGTTTAGTTGCCTAAATGCCTAGATGCGGGTTTTCTACTATTATATCTAGGTAAACAGGCGCGTTGCGTTTATTCCCTATGGAACAAATACTATATTGCGAAATTACAAGAAAATGATTCACGATCCTGCTCGTAGGACCAAAAGTAATGGTTGCGCAAATAAGCTTGGTGTGGACTGTAAGTTTGAAAAAGCGATCTAAGGTTTGTTAACAATATGCAGGTACTGTGCCTGGCGTTTATTGATGGGATGAAGTATTAGGGAGGAACACTGACCTTTTGACCTCGAAGGTTCCACGTGGCGCCGGCCGGCGAACCTCGACTTCGCACATTTAACCACTGCCAGGTCCTGTATTGCACTACACTGCACTATTGTTGAGTCTTTGAATGGTTGGATCACGAAATAGTCAATTTTCTTGTAATTTCGAGCGGGCGATGTTAGCGGAGCGGTCACATTCACAATCGATGCACAAACGTCAATGTCATTCCAATTCTTGAGGTCGTGCGGGGGAAGGGAAACGGAAGGGATAGGATTGCTAGGCCAAAAAATAAATTACAAAAAACAAAATCGCGGATCATAGCAAATTGGCGCAACCAATGGAGTTTCTTGCACTTTCTCTAAAATTATTTGCTTAATGCTGACGGTAAAAAAAACTTCGCTGCCCGTTCATGATAAACTCCTTCTAAACATATACTCCAGTATTCACCAATAGACAGAGTGAATCACGAGGAAGGTATAGATTAGAAGACATTAGAGAGAATTACAAAGATTTGTAACATCTGCGCGAAGAACAATTAAACACAAGCCACGGTTGTTTTATTTTTCAGGAATTATCCAGCTGATTAAGTGAGTTTCACTTGAGGTACTCTTTAGGTACATTTTTTGGTGTAATTATATTTTATGGGTAATAAACTACTAAATAACATCCGTTATCTTTATGCCAATATGGCGCGTGTACTTTAATTATGAAATAATTCCATTCTGAAGGAGGTGCAGAGATTTTAGTGCTAGTACTAAATAGCCTACTTTTTTTTGGAAATATTATTATTTGATTCGCCGTGGTATACCCACCATTATGACTTTCATGCACGAAGCTAGGGCAGTCGCTAGTATTGTTCAAAAGCTTCGTCCAGTTTCCATTATAATGTTTCGTAACACGAGCGAACTTTCATCCAAACTGCATTTCGGACATATAGCAACAAGTACGATGTAGTTTATCTCGCTTCCAAGTACAAACAATACGGTTTTGTCTGAAGGAACAATGTTTAGATTTAAAATGGAGCAGTGAGACGGATGAGTGGAAGAATAGATTGCTCTAAATATGTCATATCGGGATATAACAGCACAATAGAGTGCTTGGTCTGGAGCGCGAGCTGAACCTGGGAGACAGCCGACAGACTAAGCTATCGCAGATATTGTGTGAAATATTTATTGAAATCGCTTCTTTGAATTTAGGAGAGTTGTGATTATGATATGATTCGAAAGATGGTGAAACTATTTTTCTATTACACAAATCGAAAATCGATTCTTTTGGCTACAAGATCAATGTTTAGTTTTAAAATGGAGAAGTGAAGTGGATGAATGGTAGAGTAGATCGCTTTTTTAGTTGATATAAATATTTAATATCGGGCCCTAACATTAAAATATAGGACTTGATGTGAACCATATAGTCCGATATTTATAAAAAGATTGCTTCTTCGGATTTAGAAGAGTTACCTACCTACGTAACTCAGCTACCTAGGTAGGCAGCATAAAGACTTGCGTTTTTTTTTGTTGACTTTTCTATCGAACATTGCTACTTCATCATCACCATCATCATTAGAGCCAAAAGACATATCCGCTGTTGAATATAAGCCTCCCCGATTGTCACCACAATGAACGGCCCCGTGCGTCTCGCAACCCTTACCAGGTCATCGGTCCACCTTGTAAGAGGTTTTCCAACACTAAGTCTTCCGGTACGTGGTCGCTATTCCAGAACCTTTCGGCCCCAATGGCCATCCGTTCTGCGAGCAATGTGCCCTGCCCATTACCACTTAAGTTTGGCGATTCTTATGTCGGTAACCTTTGTTCTCCTGCGGAAATCCTCTTTTCTGATTCGATTGCTACTTACTAAAATCAAATCAAATCATCATCCCTATGATGCCCATACATACATAACTCCAAGAACCAGTCGCATACATGACCCTGGAACGTCAAAGGCAGCCGAAGAAACACAGGTAGGTTTTAGGAAGTACAAGCCAGAGCCTCCCTCCCGCTACACCCAGACCTTGAGCAGTTATTTGATGATGTCCCACGCCAAAAAATGTCGCATCCAATCCCGGTCACTATCTGTCAAAGTCATCTCCAATTTTTCCAATCATACTTATTGAGATGAAATTGTGACTTGAATTTTAACATTTTCATAGTACGAGAAACATTAGACTTCCACAAATATACTGATTGATGTCTAAATCTACAAGCCTCACAAACTATATTTCTGGCGAGAATCGAGCGTCCGACTCACACCCTCGAACCAATTACTCAACCATCACTTCAACCGAGTCATCATTGTTGCTGACACCTTCATTAAAACCTCATTTGGCGCACTACATACTACACAACATACAAAGTTGGCGCGTTTTTGCGAGGCAGAAGCGGTCATTGACTCTAATAAATTGTTAAAACGAAACTTACTTTCGCTAACGTCCTAAATTGAGTATTTAGTGAGATTGTTTCGAATGATGTTCAGTTAGCTATCCTAATTTATTCGCAAATTGATTCATAATGGATATTGTTATGTAAAATTGGCGTAGTTTTGTTTCTCAAGCGGCAGTATTCAACTAAACAATGTGTGGAATCATTAAAACAAGCGCGATCTCGGTAAAGTAAAGCTGAGAATTTGATTGTAGTATTGACTACCTCCGTGAAGCTTGCTGAGAAGAATAACTCGACACATTTGGTCCCAAACACTGCAAACATATTAGAATGTGTTACATCCGCATTGTTATGAAAACTAAAGTGACTATATTTTTTATTTAAAAAATAAATACTTTCTAAACTTGACACTGGCTAAATACACAAACCGTCCACATCCAAATTAAAAAAAAAGCCTTATACTATGATTTTTTATTAGATGAAGTAAAGTGACAGCTATAACAATGGTTGTTTGACAGTTGGGCATTTTTATTTGACAGTTGGGCATTGTCCACTGCTGTCACTTTACTTCATCTAATAAAAAATCATAGTATAGTATACAATAGGCATCAGTCGTCTTTCACTTCAACTTCAACTTTTGATTAATGGCCTTTGTGTAAGAGACATCACAATTTTGCCAATAACTCGTACAAACTGTTAATATACCATCAAACTCTGGAGAGTATTTAGCGAGAATTAACAGTAAAATAAATATAAATATCTTTTTAAATTAAAGTAATAAATAAAATAAAAAAATTCGCAGACCAAAGAGTATAATAAATAAGGAGGAGAACCAGAGAACGCAACCTGACCGTCATAGACAGTCAATCTTATGACCACAGATTATGACTATGTAAGTAGGTTAAAACATTACAGAGACTAGAAAGAGTGGAAAAAAAAGGAATTTACAATAGTTACAATTTAATTTTGTTAAATTCAATGAATTTGCATAGTTTATATATAAAACGAGTAAACACAAAAGGAAGAAGACATTTGATCGAGGTTGGACGAAGGATATGAGAAGGAATGATTTCATGAAAAGAGAAACGCAATTTAGGACAGGAGAAAAATAAATGGTCCACGTTTCCTTCATCTAAACCGCATTCACAGAGAAAGTTATCCTTACTTTCACTTCTAGACAAATGGATAATTTACCAGGTATAGCAATTGTCGAAATGTCAAATATAAGCACGGATATCGATGAAGGGATTTACCACGTGACGCATCGATAGCGCATGTCAATCACATAGGATTTCATTATTTTTTTTGCCATTTTGATTCTTCAACTTTTTAATAATGAAAAACAATAGTTTATTGTTTGAGTCCCGAAGAGGAGATTTTGCAAAAAGGGCATTGACCGCTATTGCCATACTAAAACGGAACAACTTTAGTGCGGTTTATCACACTCCACACTATTATTATAAACGTGAAAGTTTTTGATGGTATGTATGTGTGTGTATGTTTGTTAATTCTTCACGCTCGAACGACTGATCGAGTTTCGATGAAACTTGGTACACGGGGAGAACATGCCCTTTTGGAGGTAAGTGGAACAGAGAGTAAAGTCCCACAAATCTCCGTTGAAAAGGGAGGATCCTCCGACCAGACGGGTTTTATGTCTGGTGAGCAACTGCCCGATATTTGATTTCGGGATATTGTATATGCTCAAATCGCGCGGAGAACTCCTATTGCGCTATGCAGGATTTTATAATTTATATGTGGCGCCATAGATTTCGCTACATCTTCGATATGTATTGACATGTTACCAATATATCATAGATACGTAACAATACAAATAAAGAGTATAAACGATAACTGTTAAGACTACATTAGAACATTGCAATGCCCGACTTATTTTTCTTTCTTTTTTTATTGATAGGCTCGTTTGACCACTATTTCACCATCTCACCTGATGGTAAGCGATGGAACACGCTTGCCTAGAAGTAACTCACTCTGGGCTTAAAGACCCCTAAAATGTAGTTATCAGGAAACACAGACTCCGGCAGAGAATTCCACTCCTTAGCTGTACGCATAATGAATGTATTCCCAAAACGCAAGTGCGCGAGATCGTGATCTACAATTTTGATAAATTATTACTAGCTTTGGTTCATTACTTCATCGGCGAGAAACAACACAATAACAAAGGAAATAAAAGAAAAACGTATTATACTGTCTCGTTAGTTTAATAGGTTTAGTGGAAGCACATGCTCTACTGTGGGTTCTGGGTTTAATTCCTGAGTCCAGTAAAGTATTATTGGGTTTTGTAGCCCGAAGTCTGGGTTAGTCTGGTTAGTGACATTAGGCTCGCTCTCTTTAAACTGGAACTCAAACTTAACTAAATGAATTGTAGGTACTCCTAGCTTCAACCTTCTGGAATAGGCAAGATGCTCTATCTGATAAGATATATAAAGAAGGCATTCTCAAGTGTGTAAATCTTCAGTAAGTTAGTGAACAGTTTATGGCCCATCGTTCAGTGAACCGCTGGGGGCACTGGAGAAAGATTTAGTATTTTATTATTACCATTGTTTGTTGTTTTCTTAGAGATGGCGGCTCTAAAACTATAACCAATACGGAAAGGAAAGAGCTTCCTACTTCTAAAGAGTTTTGATAATAACAGCCAGGCAGAAAACAAAAACACAATACTATAAATCCTCCTTCATCTGTAGATACCTACCTCTGTAGAAGATTTAGAACTGTTACAATGATAGATACTAATATTATAAAGCTGAACAGTTTATTTGTTTGAACGCGCTAATCTTTATAACTGCCGGTTCGAATTGAAAAAAAAAACCGGTGTCGGTAAGGCTACTTATCAATAAAGGCTATACATCACGCTACAACCTGTGGGAGCAGAGCAATAACCAAAAACGCTGGTCAAATCGAAGAATACAGTTAAATATAAAAGCTTAGATACATTACGGGACAAAATGTCGCACAACACTATCAAATTGTCCGACACCATGTCCCGCATCACGTGAATGTAGCAAAGTCTTGAAGGACAAGTTTCGGGCCGCTGGGTAAGATAAGGTCTGGGCTCGTCGGTTCTAGTCTGGTCTGGGACTGGGTTAGATAGGTGTTATGTTTGTGTAAACTAAAAATATTGAACAAGAAACTTAAAAAAAAAAAACGTTGCTGCGTAGCGCAGATTGAGCGTTGCGAGACGTTGCGGGACATTTTTTCCCCTAATGTATCTTTAATATAATAGATAAACACTAATTCGAGTTTCATTTATTTATTTATTTATTTATTAAGGTAAGACCAACAGCTTTTGTGTACAGCATTTTACAAGTAAGAGAAAAAGAGAAAGAAAGAAAAACTTTTTATTTGCCGGATAAGAATAACAATTTTGGTCTAAGTCTTACACAGTCGCCAATTACAGGTCAACCAGCATTCTCGAATTAAGGAGTAATACAATATATAACAACAGAAATTATTGTAATTGCAATATAATAACAAATCAAGTTATCTATTCTAATACAAATTAAAATCATACATTGCAATTAAAAAGAACAAAATAAAAATATATAATTATTACAATCAAAATTTTAAAAGGTATAAAATTGTCAGACGAGATTAGGACGACTCTATATAGCTGTCGACTCTGTCTCGACTCTGTACATATAAACGCGAGTAACTTTATATTTAATGTAAATGAATTAGTAAATTGATAGGATTAAAATAGGTAAGCTTTTTCATTATATCCGTTCTTACAATACCAAAGAGAACACTAAAATTCACAGTATTCACACACAGTTTTCACAGTATTTTGCTCTACAAGTTGTTTTAGTAAAAAAAAAGTTTGTTTTATGTTGAAAGTTAAGAAAGCTATGTTAGGTAAGTTTTGAGACATATTTCCTAAGGGAATGATTTTCCTAAACACATTGCTCGCGACTGAGCTCGATACTAGGCCACTCTCACCTCATCCATCTAACTCCACTTTGCGACGATTTACGCTCCTCTTTTTTGATACACACTTGCTATCACGCTATTCATCAATTAGTGCTCCACTAGTTTCTCTCGTATACAGAAATGATGAGTCATCTCTTTAAGTAATTAAGAAATTAAGGTCGAGATTCTAGTCTCAATATATAATTAATTACTTAAGGTTTCCATCCGTTCTGAAGTAATATTGTCGAGACCCAAGCTTCGGTTCAGGGATATACGTATGAAGAAAAATAATTCGGGCCGTAGAAATAGCGATATATTAATTATTTCATTACACTTCAACGACCACAACCAAACCACAAACCATTTTTTATTATACAAATTTTCAAGCGTATTCTAGAAATGAAAAAAGCTTCAAAACATCTATCAAGCCAGTCCGTTAGCTAATAAGCAATTACCTAATGCGATGATGCAATGTTCGAGTCGAAACTCCAAAGCTAGCCCTGTTGGTTTTCTATCGATTACGAATCGAACTGCATAGTTTAATTCTCCCAAGCCTGTTCCATCATCAAACCACTGGACGTGGTTAGTGGACATCCCACCCACACACACAAAACGTTTTGGGAACACATTCATTGTTCGTACAGCTAAGGGCTGATTTCATCTTTCAATATAAAAACTTAGTTCAACTAAACTGAGCTCAGCGTAATCTAGTTTAAACACCCGTGTCGTAACATGGGCGACAACAAAAGAATTTAAACTGAGTTTAGCGTAAACTAGGTTCAATTCATCGCGGTGAAACGCAAAATAAAGCTATAATCTCGATTAGGAGCTCAAACTGCATTGTGTTTTATATAATTGCGATTAGTTTATTGGTGAATATGGCCCTAAGAAGTGGACTTCCCCGCTGGATTCTGTGTTTCCTGATAGCTGTCAGTTCGCATGTCATTATGATGGGATGATAATAAGTCAGTATTTATTTATCTAGGGTCGTCATTTTCGAGAATAATCCATGGAGGTATTTACCTGTTTTTTTTTTTAATTTATTAACAAGATAAGTCAGTATGATTAATAGTTTGTATGTGTAGTGACATTATATGAAGAAGTAGGTTATTAAGAATTATCTTCGACTAAAATCTAAAAGCTTCAGATAGGTAGTTGTTCTTTGTAAAATATTATTAATTTACATGGAACTACTACCTATCTGATCCTCTGAGTAATTGAGTAACACGATACCTCTTAGCAAAACTGTAGTCAGATTTTCTTGCTTTCGTACTATCCGTTACGACCACAGAAATATTATTTTATCTGTGGTTACGACTATCAAAGAAATGGAAGTCTGAACCAACCACTTTACGTGCTATCTGACACAGGCACGCTGGAATCTCGGTATGTTACATAAGATGGTCATCCATCTAAAAACTGACCTCAGCAACCGTTGCTTAACCTTAGTGACCGACCCTTCATATAATAGCTATTAAAAATAACTGAAACTCATATTCTAATTATAATCCCTCACCTCTACCAATTATAAGTTTTGTTTGACTTTAGATAGCTCCCGTAAATCTAATAATAATAAAGGTAAAGTTTTGATTCCATTAACGTTATTATTAGATCATTAAAGTTTATTATGTGAACAGAATACCTTTTATGATTATAAATAAGAGCTGAATTTCGAAACATATGATCATATAGTTTTTAATAAGCGGTTATTCTACAACTCTACCGGCGGAAATATTACTAGGTTTAATACTAATTGAACGCTATCTAAATGAATTTTCGAGACAATTACTAGGTTTAATACCAATTAAATCTCGTGATATTCCCGGAACTATTTTAGATCGCGTTTTGGAATAAGGCGGTTTAAGTCCAGACGATTATGACATTCTATCAAGGATAACCAACGGCAGACAGTCCAAATGTATCGGATTAACAAGTTTAAAATAGTAGTTCTTTGTGGAAAGTTTTCTAATGTAGATGAGAGTGGCTGTTTTACTTATTTACAAATTGATCCCTTGTGAATATTGTCATGTAAACTGGGGTAGGGTTGTATCACGAATTCAAAAGTATCTACACAAATGGAAAAATAAAAATTTTGCGCGATTTCAGTGAAATGGTGCTGAAAATTTTAATGTGTTTAGTTTGATTACTTCAGCGAAGCTTGCCGAACGGGCTGTTCGTAAATACTGCAAAAGTATGTGTTATATATATATGTGTATCCACATTAAAATAGAAAACATAGTGACTGTATTCTGTAAAATAGAAAACATAGTGCTTTTGACAGGCATTATTATAGCTGATAGAACACTGACAGAATAGGCGACATCGGTGCAGCTGCCAAAGTGGAAAAAAAAGAAATAGCCCGATATCCCTCCCGATAGCCGGCCTCAACTAGTTTAAACTGACGAAAAATTTGACGTGTAAAACTGTTTTTAAAAAACCCATAAAATTTGCAAAATAAAATATAATTTATTAGATATTTTTTGACTAGACCTTAAAGCCTATTTTTCACCCCATAACTAAATGCTAGGAGACCCATTACAAACGAAACGATCTGTATGTTCATCATAATTATTGTACATTATTTATTTGTGTAGTATTTGGCTCACTTGCCGCACTGTCCGTCTGTCCGTACTTCCCGCAGCTGCTGGTGCCAAAGGATTTGGGTTAGAATAATGCATAAGTCATAGATATTATCTCCGCATTCATCCGGAATCTTTTGGCGAAACGAAAATGTGGTTGCAACGTTTATGTGTTATTTGTCTTGGCGAGGCTACTGCAATAACCTAGAAACCCAGAATCTTTACCTGGTTACATGGACCCGGGTTTGTAAGAAAGTAAGAAAGATAACGCGTTTATATATAACATAGACACGCAATAAATCTAGTATTTCACAAATTTAGACCACGCCTGTGTCCCGATCTGCGCCGCGGTTTCAAACCAAGGCAGGCGCTTTATGTTATTCATTTCATCACCAATTCTCTCGAAACGGTGAAGGGAAAAACTATGTCCTGAAACCAAAAAATAGAAGTTTTTGTGACGTCTATCAACCCGCACTGGGCCCTCACTTAGACAGGAGGCCCGAGTGCCAGCAGTGGGGAGATTATGTTTATGTTTGTATTGACACCATCAGTTTAGAGGTTAACAGGTTGTAAAGTCAAAAAAAAACCTTCATTGAAAGGCAAGATCCTCCGACCAGATGGGTGTTGTGTCTGATTCGACGGAATAAGCGGCGACATGAATCGGGCACTAAATTCCAGGCTAGTACCTACTTGCGAAGTACTAATGCGAGCGTAGGAGACAGCCACAGCCATGAGGAAAAGGACATCCAAACGCTCCAGCCACGCGATTTCCGGCCACCGTAGGCACGGGCTTGCGGGCGACAAGCAATGAGTAGGTCGCCGTCCGGCCGCCTGGTAAGGATCAAGCCTGATTCGACGGCACGTTATGTTCCACGTGCACCTCAAAGAGATGTCAGGAAAACTGAAGGGACCCAGTAAGGCTGATGTCTGCTAAGGCTGCGGAAACTATTGAAAGAGTGATCCTGGCCCTAGAAAGGACACAGGTGTAAAAGGATAAAGGTAGATTTTAGTCACTAAAAGTCTGACACTATCGTCGCTCCAGGAGGAGGCCGACCGCATCAGGCAACGGCGTACACGCCGCCGCCGCCGCCGCCGGGATTCCGATCCCGATTTCCGGCCACCGTAGGCGCGGGCTCGCGGACGGCGGGCAATGGATAGCTCGCTGTCCGTCCGTCCGGTAAAAGACCTGTCCGAGCTCAAGTCGTTTACGGCGCGCACTGTCCCCGCGCGCCTCAAGGAGTTGTCAGCAAACTGTAGGGGCCCAACAGGGCCGAAGCCTACTGGGGTCAAAGGGTATGTGAAAATAGCACCCGGGGCCCTGGGACCAAGGCAAAGAATGGAACGGGGTAGGTTTTTAGTCAGTAAGAGTCTGACACTACTTCCCGCTCCACCCAAGGGCGGGATTTGTCATTGGATGATTTTACCTTTTTTTTTTTAGTAGCCTGTTCTGTCCCACTCCTGGGCAAAGGCCTCCCTCCACGCCTTCCACCTCTCGCGGGCCTGCGCTTCCTCTTGCCAGTTCTGATTTTACCTACCATAAAAAAAAAAACTTAGAGCGAAAGAAGTCATTTGATGAAAAATCCAGATGAAAAACTTAAGCCCTTAACCCAACCCGGGAATAGAACCTACCATTAGAAAATTAAAACAGTGTATCAGGAGACGAGTAAAATCCGTCAGAGCCATTGACACCCTGATTTATAAACTCCTAGACACATCGCGCAAGCACAGCCACCCACATATTGACATTATAAGCGCACATACCCAACAAATAACATATGGGTATACTTATTCCTGTAAAACAAAATGACCTTCAAATTCAAACATCAAAACGAACTCTTCAAAAGCAATTACATTCACAAAAGAGTTCCGTGTGATGTGAACGTGTAATTATGGAGACTTCATTCCACTTGTGTCAACATTATAATTTGTTACTTATACGTTAATATGTAGTTCCGCTATTCACTAAATAACTGCTGTAATTAACAACGCGTTCATTAAGTGCTACGGTTTGTTAGACACCCGTACTTCCATCACTCATTCAAATAGGTTATACAAGCGAAAGTGATTCTGAAGTGTGCCTATGTGTGTTAGTGTCATGTTCATGCCTAAACCACTGAGCTAATTTGTCAAAATGTTGTAACCATATATCAAATTTATCAAGTGACTAGAACTTTAAGAAAAGAAAAGCGGTATATATTTTTTTTAATAAATAAATTTATTTATTATTTTATAAACTTCATGTAACACAAATTGACAAAGGCGGACTTCGGGTCAAAACAAATTACCGCGTTGCGGCGCCGCGCCGCCAAAATCGGCAGTGCCGCCCGCCGCAACGCAGAATTTTGCGTTGTGCACCGCGGCGCGAATACCATAGCTTTATTAAATGGATATAACCAGTATCTTCTTTGTTGTTAATTTAAAATAGAGTAATTTCTTCGTAATAACAAATAAGCATAAGTTTATTACGATCCCTGGCAGAGAAACGTTGATTCACACTAAAAACTCTCGAGAAACTGATTATCCCTGTAACGAACGAAAAACATAACCGCGTTGCGGCGCCGCACCGCTAAAATCGGCAGTGCCACCCGCCGCTCGTTTTCGCGTCGCCACAACGCAACTTTCAGCGTTTATTGTCACATTGTCATATATCAGTTACTGCGCATTAAATAAAGGTCGACCGCCATGAGGTTTCAACTTGTGTGACGAGGATTGTAACTTTTTTGATTTTCGGGTCTCAATCGAAGTGGGGAGCTGCGCGTAACCATAGCAAATGGTTCAACTTATTTGCCGCGTACTGTACAGATATTGACTTGACATCACCACTTTGTCCGCCTGGGGGATGGTCTGGCCAAAGTGACGTAATGGTATATATAGTAGGGTCACCTGTCCATAAGTTGACAGCGGGTCCCACAGATTTTTCGATCCGTACAGTTGCCATTAAGCCATTAATCGGCCGGTTAAATGGTTCAGGTCGATACGTACCGCTACAAAGGTCAATATCTATATATAGACAGATAACAGAGGGCTTGTTCTCGTGCTTTTAAATAAATGTATGCTTTATAATTTTAGTTCGAATCATTCATAAAATATTTTCTTACTTCTTGATATTGATTGCCGACGAAATGAGATTGTAATTTAAGTTTGAACGTTTTTTAAGTATGTGACGGCTTCGATACAGTTTTTATTTAGCTTTTGATCTAAAGGATTAAAGGTTCAGGTAGGTTCTGTTATAAAGGTCAAGGTATAAATAAAAAAACAAAAATAAATCTATAGGTTATTTTATGGTAGGTAAAATCATCCAACGACAAATCCCGCCCTTGGGCGGAGCGGGAAGTAGTGTCAGGCTCTTACTGACTAAAAACCTGCCCTGTTCCTTCGTTGCCTATCGTGCCGGGGCTGGGTATACCTTTCGGAAGCTGACCCATGACCCCAGCAGGCTTCGACCCTGCCTGCCTGCAATAAATCTATAGGTCCCTTTTTTTATATGGAAAGCCATCAAATAACTTCTCCCACTCCAGGTGGAGCAAGAGGGAGTGTCAGACTTTTACTAACTAAAACTCAACAGTGTTCCTTCAGTTGCTGCTCGAGTTCCAAAGGTGTGGAAGCTCTTTCACAAAATTCCTCAGTCCAAGTCTATAGACCATAAAATATATTCAAGCTTTTTTTTTATATTATACCTACTGCGTTCGACCTCTATCTCACTTGATGGTAAACGATGATATGGCCGACGATGGAGTATGCTTGCCTAGAATAGAAGTAACCTATTCACTCTTGACTTAAATACCCCTAAGTTGTAGCTATCTGTACACACATAAATGTTTTCCCAAAACGCTTTTATTCAGTTTTAACAACGAAACCTACATGGTACATGGTCGACATCCCACTCATATGTAGAAATCGTTTTGGGAATACATTCATTGTGTATACAACTAAGAAATGGAATTCCTTGTCAGGGTCTGTTTTTCCCTCGTCGGCCGCATCATCGCTGACCATCAGATGAGATAGTGATCAAACGCGAGCTTATCTTCTTATATATAAAAATGAATAGCTGTTCGTTAGTCTCGCTAAAACTTGGGAACGGCTGGACCAATTTGGCCAATTTTGGTCTTGAAATATTCTTGATACTCCAGGGTAGGTTTAAACGGTGAGAAAAATGACCATAAGGCAGTACGAAGATTGCCGGAAAAGCTAGTCTTCTTATATATAAAGATGAATAGCTGTTCGTTAGTCTGGCTAAAACTTGAGAACGTCTGGACCGATTTCATTCATTTTGGTCTTGAAATATTCGTAATAGTCCAGGGAAGGTTTGAAAAGTGAGAAAAAAGTATTCATTGACTATTAGACGGTACAAAGTTTGCCTGGCCAGCCAGTCAACAATAAAAAAATACGTAATTTCATAGTTGTAGAAATAAAACGTGATTAAAACTATTCCCAGTTGATAGTACCTAACTGACAAACGAAAATACTGTTTCAATCGCAAGATAAATAAGTAGCAGAAGTTGTGCCGGGCATAACGAGCCGACTACAGTGCCGGGACCCGTTCAACGAATGATGGCAAGCACAAAGTTTTAACTGAACTTCACCTCAGATTATACGGTTAATTTGATCTCCAGTTTAACCCCCCTCGTAATAAGTTTAGATACCCTTCCGACACAAGGAATAATTTTCATTTATAGGTTTAATTACCATGCCAGTTAATTGTAACTTTATGTGGTCCCGACTTGCGTATGGATGCGAGTCTCAAGGGCGCCGTAATCTCTTATGGTGTTTGCTGAATGGCGGATCACAGGGAATGGGATCCGAAAATCGACCGCTATCATCAATAATAATACAATTGAATATTTTAGCATTATTCACAGCTGCAATTTTATCTAGATGAGGTTTCCATTTCAAATGTTTGTTAGATGAAGTGTAAAGTGAATTCTTAAACTTCGTGGTGGAAGTGTCTAAGTTGGGTACAGACAGAGTGTTTATTTATTTTATTTAATACTTAAGGTACAGCGGCGGACTGTCCTGCTGTAATGCCTTAGACATTTTCTACCAGTTAACCTTTGAGTGATGCAGAAATGCTGATGATGAAAATAGTAATAGGTGCACTAGAAAAGAGAAAAAAACAGTTGAAAATAAAAAATATATATATAAATGAAAAGCTAATCAGCTATTAAAATTTTGATTAAGTTACTACCAGACCTAATGTGATTAAATTTGTCTATTTAAAGATTTCAGAGACCAGATTGTTGCTTTATATTAATATAACCGTTAATGACGAGACAGAAGGTTTTTGAATTAGCTTTTTCTTCTATTAACTCTTAATAGCGCATTTTAATTAAAAGACCCACACTTATTGGTATTATAAAAGACTAAGATTGCTAGATATATTTAGAACGGCAATTAATAATAGTAAACTATAGTTATATGGAAATAAGACTTTTTATTATCTCACTAGCTGTCCTCCGCGGTTTTACCTGCGTCTTGTAAGCCGTAGCGTGACGTTATATAACATATAGCCTTCCTCGACAAATAGGCTATCTAACACTAAAATATTGTATCAATTCATATCTGTAGTTCTTGAGATTTGCGCGTTCGAACAAACAAACATTACAGCAGTATATTATTTGTATAGGTACCATCAAAGTACACTACCTACTTCTTTAAAGTGTTGCCCAACCTTGATACATTTCGTTTGGTTTTTCATGGTTTATATAAAATATTAGTATAATTTGTAATAATAATGTGACTATTGTATGCCCTAAGGGCGGGACGTAGCTAATCAATTTAATTATTTAAGACCTGTATTATGTACAAACCTATGATCCGCAATAAAGATATTGAAGTTGAAGTTAATGTGTACAATATACTTTACTAAAAATACGCTAACTTCCATGTACGGTACGTGTAAGTTTTATGTTTCTAGTTTGATCGTTGCTCGCATAGCACTTCTATAGCGCAGAACCTAATAAGAAGACTTGAAGACAAAGAAGAAGTTTCTCCTAATACAAGACAGGGAACATGTCACTACGTGCACTATACGACCTTTAAATTTAATACGCCGCGCGTGGCGTACGTGGCAGGTCGGTACGCCACGCCGCTACACCACTACGAATAAAATACGAACGATACTACGCGATAATAAAACCTATTTCCACACGTAACATAGTTTTCGTCTGGTAAGTAACTTACCGATGACGATCCGATATTCTATTGCCAATAAAATTGAGGACTTGTGTTACTAGAGAATGTTCGTTTAGAATAAATATCAAATGACATCTTCTAAAGTAAAAAAACATGTGTCCGCCACCTCTAACTTTTGAACCATCAAAAATCATCCAATGACATCTCCGCGCCCTTGGGCGAGGCGGGAGATAGTGTCAGACTTTTACTTGTTAAAAACCCATTTTTGATCCTTCTTTGCCTTCGTTCCAGGGTCCGGCGGCACACTTCCACATTACTCATAGCCCCAGTAGATCCTTTATGGACTAAGAATGTATTTTAGATCGAGAAAGTTCTTGTAGAATCTTGTAAGCACAGGCAAACTGTTATGAACTTTTGCCAATTGCTTCACTTACATGTAAGTAGAAAATTAAACCGAGAGCATATTTTCCCGGGATAAAAAGTATTCTATTAGACCTTTTCCACGATATAGTCTAGCTGTTTGACCTTGAAGAAGTGACAAATATACACATTCTTTGTACAAACTTTCACCCATAACTGTAATAATAAAGTCTTTTTCCTTTTTCGTGTCAATTTGACTCAAATATAAACAATAGACCGACCAACAGAACTTTTTTCTGACCAATATTTAGCACATGGATAGCTCTGTCTTTGGGCTTGTATAAGTCATATTGTAGAAGCAAAGAAAGGATATTAGAGTGATCTGAGTGATTATAAAAAGTGCTTTTTATTAATAAAGTCTATCCAAATGTCCTTTCCTTGGTATTGTTCGTCAAGTCGTTGAGCTCCTTAGTGTCCTGAGTTAAGCTTTGCGAATACTGACAAATGCTTGCACTGACTGGACAGGTCCACTCAAATCTGTAAGAAAGTATCTTAAAAAGACCATTTCAGACAAATCTGCATGGTCCTCATGTGATTTGACCAATACATATTCACTGTATGGACTTTAAAAAAGACCCCTGAGTTTGTTTCGGTGTTTCTTTTTAGGGTAGTCAGCTAGGAAACACCGGCCTCATCTAGTTTAAAATGACGGGAAAAAATTTGACGTGTAAAAGTGTCACCCGGAGGACACGGTGGAGCACACTGTAGAGGTGTGCCCCGCCTGGGCGGAGCATCGCCGTGTCCTCGTGGGGGCGATCGGCGGCAGCGATCTCTCTCGCCGGGCCTTAGTTCAGGCCATGGTCCGTAGTGAGGACGGATGGCAGGCGGTCGCCTCCTTCTCTGAAGCAGTAATGCTAGCAAAGGAGGAGGCCGACCGCATCAGGCAGAGGCAACGGGGCGCTCGCCCCAGCCGCCGCCGAGATTCCGATCCCGATTTCCGGCCACCGTAGGCGCGGGCTTGCGGACGGCGTGCAACGGGTAGCACGCTGTTCCATCGTCCGATAACCGACCGGACCGAGCCTAAGTCGTCGACGGCGCGTTCTGTTCCCGCGCGCCTCAAGGAGCTGTCAGCACACAGAAGAGGCCCAGCCTGCTAACTGCAGGCAGGCAAGGTCGAAGCCTACTGGGGTCATGGGTTAACTTCCGAAAGGAATGCCCGGCCTCGGCACGATAGGCTACGAAGGAACGGGGTAGGTTTTTAGTCAGTAAGAGTCTGACACTACTTCCCACTCCGCCCAAGGGCGGAATTTGTCATTGGATGATTTTACCTACCATAAAAAAAAACGTGTAAAAGTGTTTTTAAAACCTACTTGCAAAATAAATATCATTTATCATTTATGGCAAAATAGTATACCTAGTTGCCTTTAAAATGCACGTGTATTAAACCTATAGCCGCTGGATCACCTGTCAGAAGCTGTGACCATGTTGTTTCGTTAAACAATTTGATAGACAAACGTTTTGTTATTGAATGTAGACCAATTTAAACCTGAAAACGTTGATAAAGGTGAAACTAGAGATGCCTATGTCATAAATTTTTTTTTTAGTTAGGATATTAGCCAATCACTTCTCCCACCCTTTTGTGTCCCTTTTTCTGGGGAACCGATCACTTTTCTGAATTTCTTTTGTTCGATTTTCTTGTGACCGAAAACTATTGACCGACGTCTTTTTGACATATTATTATATTATCGAAGTAACATGTGTCATAGATATCATTTTACCGAATTGCTATTGGCCGAAGCCTCTCTTGAACTTTTTCATTTGCTAAATGATTTATTTGCCATATTTTCATCACACCGTTACAACAACAGTCTACAGAATTTTGGTCACAAATATATAAACGGTTATATCACGCGGTAAATAACTTGAACCATTTGCTATGGTTGCGCGCAACTCTCCAATTTTGATTGGGGCCCGAAAATCAGTTACTGTACATTTAAGGTCGACCGCCGTGATTGTTCAACTTGTGTGACAAGGATTATAGCCGATTTTGGGTCTCAGTCGAGGAAGGGAGCTGTGCGTAGCCGTGGCGGATGGTTCAACTTATTTGGCGCGTACTATAATTGATAGCATTTTCAATATTAAATTAAAATAGTGTCATAAAAGTCAATATTTTGTGCTACAAAATTTAGTGACAGAAACGACTCGCTGCGAATCCGACATTACATAGTCTTGTCTGTCCTACCCCTAGAGTGTAATTAAAACCCGCGTAGGCGCGGAGGGGTAGGGCGGCCCGCGAACTGAGGAGCAGGTGATTTGAAGCTGCGGTGGTGAGCGTTGAAACCATCTGCGACGATAAGCTCGCGTGGGGCGGCCTAAACCCCGCAGCGCCGAAGCAGAGACAAAAAGCCTTCCATGGTGGTATAATGAAGGTTCGGAAACATAATACTTCTAACAAATGATAGTTCCGCTAAGTATTTCGACCAAATGAAACGTTGGAGTAACGAAAAAATTCGAATTGAGAATAGGTCAACTGATACAGTAGCAGACGTGACTTCGATGAAATAAAAAAAAACATGATAATAGTTGAAAATTTTTAGGAGAAATGAAATTCGGCCAAACGTTTTTCGAACTTATGATAGGTAACCCTTTTTCTGACTAAAACCCACTCCTAGTTTATTCGTTTCCTTTCATTCCAGGGCCGGGTTTTCCTTTCAGAAGTGAACCCAGTAGGTCGTTCCGGGTCTAAGTGTCTTGTGTAAGTGAGTCTACATGCATTCACGATATAGGTATAAAAATTTTGCTCAACACTTGGAATTACAGGTAGGTACCTGTGGCAAGGAACGGAAAGGTAGGTTTTTAGTCAGTAAAAGTCTGACACTATTTGTCATTGGATGATTTTACCTACCAAAAAAAAAAAAAAGGTAGGTACCTGTAATTCCATATTTTGAGCAAAAGTTTTTATAAAAAATGGTTTATTCTTTGATTATATAATAAGTTGAATATGTAGACCCCTTGTTCGCATTCAAAACTGAGATCAAATGACAAAGAAACAGACATGGAAATCCTCACAGGCTGCAAATCTTTTGAAATGAGAACCGTCAAAGAAAGACGGATGTTGAAATTTCCTTGATACTCGAGATCTCACATTTCCTCACGTCACTGCCAAATCGAGGATTTGAAGAAAATAAAATCATTTTATACCTAACTAGCTCATGCCAACGGCTACGCTTGCGTAATATAAGAAAATATGACTATGTCACTGAGCGATAACGTAGCATTGTACTGTTGAAAAAATTCAAATTCAGCAGTTTTTAGAGTTCCGCTATGTTAACAAAAACGGAACCCTTATAGCATCACTTTGTTGTCCGTCCGTCAAGACCCTTTTTATAGGAACACATAGAGTTAGAAAGCTGATATTAATATCAAATACTCAGGTCTATTACCCGTTAGAGCAGAGATTAATCAAACTTCTAAGTCAACACAATCTAAACATAAAGCCGTACATATATATCGATGTAAAGCCGTTTATGCTCCGTTTAAGTGCACTTTTACAAGGTAATCAAAACCTATAGGATACTTCCCGATGACCTAGAATCCTGAAATTTGGCATGAAGCTGTCTAATTTATAGCATAAGTATAGAAAAAAGTCTGTGAAATGTAAATTTGTAGTTACTTTACGTCACCAAAAAAAAGTACTTTTTTTGGGATTTTGAAAATCTTCGAGAATTGATCGATTAGAGAATTAAACTACCTATATTATTTTTTCCGGCTAATATCCGAAACGACTGTACCGATTTTGACGGAACATTCACTGGCAGACAGCAGATTTTATAAACATAGCGTTTCTCTACATTAGACACCTTTTACTTTAAGAAAGAATAAGAATAACGAGTTACGGATAAATAAAAAACATGAAATGGTAATTTGCGCGGGTTTACGAGTTTGCCGCAAACAAAGTCGCGAGCAATAGCTAGATAATAAACAAAATACTTAAAGCAACGCCAGTCTGTGATACCTTTGAAAGTCTATGAAAATATCAAATTGTGTCCTTTGCTAGGTAAATTGCAGTGCAGTCCTGTGGTTTAATTTCGTATGCGCCGGAGGCCATAGACAGTAGACAGATGCGCATATATGTTCCCAATGTCGGAATTATAATAGAAATGTCGCCTATTAGGTTGGTAATGCCTGGAATTTGCACAGGGAAATGTATTTTGAGTTAAGTTTATGATGTTGGCACGTAATGATGTGGCTACACGTAGGTACAAGGTTGTCGTAACAAGCGCGTCTTTTGAAGATGTTTTATAGTAAGAAGGTAACGTTTTAAACGTAATATTAAAATATAAAGAGCTCGTCATGATATTACACGTTGTAGATATTATTCAAGTCGTAACTTGGAAATTAAAATGAAGAAACGTAGGTATGTCGAAACACTTTCTTTTTAATCATTTGAATCATTATTCATTTATTTATCTTAAGCTACATACTCGTGGTAGAGAGCAGTGGTGGCCGAGTGGTAACGGCCCCGAATTATGAGTTGTAAGTCGCGGGTTCAAACCCGACCAGGCACATTACTTTGTGTAATTTATTTCATCACCACTGCTCTAAAAACGATGAAGGAAAACCTCGTGAGGAAACCGGTATGTCCTAGAAACAAAAATTCAAAAACATGTGACATCCACCAATCCGCACCGGGCCCGTGCGGTGGATTCGCGGCCCATTCCCTCTGCTATAGAGGAGGCCTGCGTCCCAACAGTGGGTACATTAAAAGGCTGATGATAATAATGATATACTCGTATACAATAATAGTAGAAACTGACTGACTGACATATGCACGCCCAGCTAAGATTACAGAGACTAGAGAATCGTGAAAATTTACACAAGGCTTCCTTTTACGACGTAGACGATCACAAAGAAATTTTTTTCCATCATCCCCTAAGGAGATGTAAAACTTAAGACCCTCTCTAATGTATGTAAGGATAAACCCACATTAAAACGGCCGAAACCGCTGGTAGAAGCTAGTTTACTCTATATTTGTAAAAACAATAAATATTTCTGTGACAATAAGTAATAGACGCACAAGACGCTGCTCACAGTGCTCACACAAAATAAGTAAAATCCTTAGATGAACCACATAATTGTGTGCATTGAATAGATAAAACAAGATAAGAGTTATACAAAGCTGCTCTAACATAACTACAACAAAGGAAATATTTTCTTCCTTTTTCTTGTTTTCCTGAAGATTGTTTCCTTACAATGGCCGCGTGACAGCTGTCAGTCGGGCCGCAACTATATGACAATACGTTATCACGAAGTGTCGATAAGTACATGTTATTTTATTTAGACACAATTTCGGTTACATTGATAGTAGGTAGAATATAATAGAACCGAATAGAATAAACTTTATTGTACACAAAAATAGTCACAATTTCACAGAAACTTAAATCTATGGGTATAATGGCTTTTTCGTCTTATCGCTGACAGCGATATCTACTATACAACCTTAGAATAGACTATAAGACTTAGACTAAAAAATGATGTAGTGTGTAAAGGGTGTAGTACGTCTAGCAAAGATTAATCAAATAAAATTTAAAAAATCGATACATAGTTCAGAAATATACCTATACAAAAGTATGGACAATAGACGTAAGCATAAAAATATATATAAAGAAACATAATTATATAAATATTTTTTCGACACACTTGCTCAGAAAGTGGCTGTAATTGCACTGCACTTAGGTACATAATGGGGTTCATAACCAAACTGTGACATTTTGATTACCATTACGCACTAGTGCGGTAATGTAGTTAAAACCTCTTTGTTCTCAAAAATAGTTTTAATATAAAAAAAATTACATTAGGTAGTTGCGTTTAATAGCATAAATAAGTCTTATTTATTTCACGCAATTTCGTGTTTAAATAAACTATTTTAAGTTTTAAAAATAAATCGTTCATTCAATAAATTATTATTGGTTTTGCTTTGTTTGAAAGCAACCTCATTGGACTATCTTTTTAAAGCAAGAGCTAGAGTTGCTAGTCTATGGCCGCCATTTTAGAAGAGCGCGCAGGAAAAAAAATTAGAATGTGTTGCATCCGCATTCTAATGGTACTAATGAACTATCTATTCATACAAAGACATGGCTTAAAGGATTTGGTATCCAAGTCAAAAATATTAACAAAAAAAATACGTGCACAATATTTTTTTTTTGCCGCCATAATACAAAAAGTTCAGTTTTACGGTTTAATTATTTTACAATATAAAAATGTCTTCAGTTATTTTTCTTCACAAGTGTGTCGAAAACCGTCGTATGATACATGTGAGTATTGGTGATTACCGTCTTTGGCTCGCTTAAGATCCTCGCCTTCGGCTCGGATCTCAATATCACCTCAGCGGTAATCACCAACATTACACACTTGTATCATAATGTACTAATATATCATTATTATAAGATAGGCCAGAGTCCCAGCAATAGGATTATTAAGTATAAGGCTGATGCGATGCGATGCGATGCTATTATTATTATTTGGTAAGACACACTTGTAGCTATTGTCCGATACGTGTGTTGTTGTGATAATATTATTACATAAAAACCAGCCAAGTACGAGTCGCACTCGTCATGAAAGATCCCGTACCATTATCTATACAACATTAGACACTATATTATAACTATTATTTAATCGAGGTGTTGTGTTGCTAGGAATAACATAGACTACTTTAAATTAACACAAAATCTATTATTTTTATCTTTATTTGGTAGTAAATTTAAAGATAGGGAAACCCTCAACTCCAAACTCCAGTATATCGCTTTTGTTTTAATGACCCCACATATACGGAATAAGTATGTACTATCCAGTTAAGTAAACATGTGAGATACAAAATAACAGCAACTAGCAACTTCGAGAATAATTAAAAAGAAAAAAGCGACTGAACTTTACTTGAAAAATCCCGCCAAAAAACCCGCATTTTTTGAGTTTCTAGGCCAACCTCTAGCCTAAAAACCTGTCAATTTGACATTGATATTAAAAAAAAAAACTGACTAAAATAATGTTTGTAACAAGGGTCTTAAAAAATATATTAGTATTTTTAAGTAATAATGGTCTTAAAAAACTATGTTAGTATTGCAACAAACAACAAATTAAAATAGAATTTGACACATTCTTAACTGCAAACACCCAATTCAAAAACCGGCCCAAAATCGGGGTCTCGCATCTTTCATGTATAAGAGCGAGTGATTAAATGGGTCCTTGCCGGTCCGTAAAACTAAAATCGCAAGATCCAAACGCTTTCAATCTTATAGAAAGCTTTGTAATGGTGATAAGATGATGGCGCAACAAATCTTGTTTCAATCACGTTTTTACAACAATTTTTAATCTATACTAACTGCTGCTTGCGGGGTCCACCTTCATATAATTGGTTCTTGCCTCCTTTAAGGGGCGATTTGCATACAAAGAAAAAAAATAATTATAAATTTGTCAACTATTTTTATGAGTTTTCCCTAGAATAAACTTTAATAGAATAAACTTTATTGTACAGCAAATTAGAAACACAATTTATACAAAAAAAAATCTTAAATCTATTGGTACAATGGCGGTGTTATCGTTGACAGCGATATCTATCAGACACACCTATTAGAGCGAGAATAAAAAAAATATTATTTAAATCGGTCCACTTGTTTGGGTTCTGGCGATACTAACGAACAGAAATTATTTTTTATATTCAGTACATAAAAAGGAAAGATTTGTATTTTAGTTTTCGGTTTAAAAAAAATCAATCACTTGTATTCTATTACTACTATGGCCGCCACGGTTATTGGTGTGATTTTTTCGTGAAATTCATTAATTAAATAAAATCAAATATTAAAAAAACATTAGATAATGTAACATCCATATTCTATTAGCACTAAAAATGACACTATACAAAAAAATTTCACGCAAGAAAACAAACAACGACTAGGCAATTTGATCAAAAGACTAATTATAGCCATAGCCTTCAGCTAAGGATAAATTAAAAAAAAATTGTTGTGCGCCTATCAAAACAGATTTATTTTTTACCGCCATATTATGAAAAAAATACTAGTTTGTAATAATAAAAAAATATTTTTCTTCACAAGTGTATTGACAAACGTCGTATGATACACGTGAGTAATGTATGGTTACCGTTCTTAGCTAATTTGGACATTACACACTTGTATCACAATGTACTATTTCAATACACTTGCTCAGAAAGTGCCTCTTATTGCACTACACTTAGGTATATAATGGCACCTACTCCTACCCTATCGATTTGTGAAGATAAAATGAAAAATAAAGTACTTTTTTTTAAACTCGAATTAATTTACGCATGTACGAAATTAATTTCTTTAAGTAAACGTCAGCTGATAGAGGTCAATGAACTGTAGGTAGTTAGTACGTAACGACCGTCAACTCCCTACAAGGTCACTGACTTGTTTACTTAAAGAAATTAATTTCGTAGATGCGTAATTTAATTCGAGTTAAAAAAAAATACTTTATTTTTTAATTTTATCTTTATAAATCAATAGTGTTTCATGTACCGAATCGACCCTCCACGGGATTAAAACGACCAGTTTTAACGGTGTATAATGTACGATATATATTAACACACTTGTAATTGTAGAAATATACATTTAACTAATCGTATTGATTCAAAAGCTGTGTCGGACCATGAGGGGCCGAATTACACAATAGCCAGATTACTGAGAGTCAACTGTATTTAATGTCCACTAAGTTCTTATTTAAATTATAGGTTTCGTACATAATTTTTTTCATACTCATAGCTAGTTGATCTATTTCGATACTAATAGTATTAATAACTCGGACTCTGAACACTTTTCATTCAAAATGGCCGTCCTGTTTAATTCATAAAGCTTTTAAACGAATACATATTAAACGCTTTAATATTAACAACTAACGTTTGAACTTTATCAAAGAAAAAACTAGTTGGAAATTCATGTCGTCTAAAAGGTTACAAAAACCAAAAGAACGTTGCAGAACGAACCGTTTGACTCCCGACTTTGTGAAAGCATTCTCATTATTCATTTAATTCTGCCCTTTAAAATGATTCGAGCGTCGCTTATTCAAGTTGTAAGGCGTGTAAAATAACACCTTTACATTTAATACTCGTATTATCGTGAAGTTCGTTTGAGTAAAATGCAAATTAACAATATATTTCTGAAATATACAGGGTTTTTTTTATGGTAGGCAAAATCGAAATGTACGATGTCAGATACACCCTGAAATATACAGGGTGTATCTGACATCGTACCAGAAACGAATACCATGGATCTAGTACATGATTCTAGATTCTACATGATTCTTTTTAACCCCCGACGGAAGAGAGGGGTGTTATAAGTTTGACGTGTCTGTCTATCTATCTGTGTGTCTGTCCGTGGCATCATAGCGCCCAAACGAATGGACCGATTTTGATGCAGTTTTTTTTGTTTAAAATTTCGTTTAATCGAGATGGTTCTTAGCTCAATTTATGAAGATCTGTGCAGGTGTTTAAGGTCACCAGCTCGTTTGTTAGCGGTAGGTATCAATAATGCGTATTTACTTTACTTTCAAAAATGTATGTGTAATACTCATGTACATGATGGTGCCATTGAGCTGGTCTGATGATAAAGCTCAGGTAGAAGACGTAACTCTGGATAGTTTATTAGTAAGCCCATCAGGTCTGGGCTCATTATAGATATATTCGTCTTAACCAGTGCTATACATTTCTCATGATGTCGAGAACCTGATGTAAGAACTATAAGGCGGCTGATGGAACCCTGGAATTCCTACTGTTAAATTCTTTGACTTTAGGCCTATATATTATATATGTATATTGTCGATTATGAAGCATACATTTCACATATACATTATCTTATGAGCAAAATTGGAGAACTGGATTCAAATTAAACTTTATCGATCTCGATTCGTAAAAAAAAAAATTAAAGAAATCTGGTTTTGCTCACCCTACCGACACCTATTACTTCGATTTGACAGTATGACGTGACGTCACAACATAGCAATCGATACTATTCTCATTTGGAACGCATTGTACATGCTTTTAATAAAACTTATGCATTATAGTATAATATCAATGTTAATACGTAGCTCATAATGCCTAAAATTTTATCAGCTCAATACAAAACCATTTAAAATTAGTACAACATTATTCCCCGTTCAATTAATATTACTGTGATGCCAATTCCAGCCCCACAGGCGTGATAACAATATTATCCAATCCATTTTCTGCTCTGCTCTCAATTCAACGCGGATTAAATTGATAATTACAACTCTGTTACAAAATTTAATACATTTTGTTAATTTTTCAATGTAAAATACGGAGCAAACCCATAATGGTATTCATAAATGATCCAATTTGTAGCAACCTTAATGGTTTTTCGCTTCAATACCGATTAAACTGATTGAAAACAAATACCCCTCTTACAGGGGGATTCGAAAAATTAATAAAACCGACATGTATTGAACGCGGTAGACTTCTCTAAGATACCATAAAAATAAAGTTGAAAAATAAACTAATTGCTGAAGATGTACAAGCACATGTACTAAGGCATTTCGTTTGATTGGTAACCAGACAGGAAAACATCACATAACCCAAAAGATCGAAAGAAGAGCCCGATGGTTGAATAAATGTCATAACGTAGGTTATAATATACTTAATTATTACAAAGGTTCATTACACCTTAGTTCCTTCTATACTAACAATAGGACTCATTACACGACTGCCTCAAAAAAGGAGTGATATGTTTTCAGGGTTCATGTATGTATGTATGTACGTATGTGAGTTTCTTTATTCCACCGTAACTTATATTTATTTATTTAACCATTTATGTACACACGTAAAGGAAAAAAAACGGAAGAAGGAAACAGACAAATAGGTACAGAGGTGATGCTTATTTCTAAAGATCTTTTCCAGCACACCTGCGAAAGGAGTTTTAGAAAAATAGAGATGTAGACACCGTGTGTAACAGTAAAAGGAAAATTAGTACACAAGTTGTAGTAAGTAGTACATATGTAAGTCATCTTAAATTTGAAAAAAATTGCTAGTTAACTCGCGTGAATCTAGACTCAAACAATGATTTTATTACACATAGGCCTAGATAGACACTAATAAAAGGTCAGCAGCTCTGGTTCTTGGCAGCGCACAATTGCTCGTTTCCTATGTACAAGAACCGGCAAGAAACTACATAGCTACCTACTCTTTAAAAAAAAAAACAATAATATGTTTTACAATATTTCTATAGAATCACCAAAATTTACGAAGATACGCGCATAACTTCCGAACCACTGCACCAAATTGGATAAAAAAATTTTTGTATTCGTTATGTCAGGACAAAGTTTGTATAAAAGACAATTTAAAAAAACGAAAACAATTTCTTTCCTGTGAAACAGGGGCGGGGGCAGCAAAATAAAATAGCTAGCCTTACTATATGATGGATAAAGTGAGAATGTTAATGTAGTATACTTAGAAGAGATGGATGGGTTGTGTGAGCAGTGATATGAAAGAAAAGGGAATTATTGGTAGTGTGACGGGTGACAGAACAGATTGGAAGAAAATAACGTGTTGCGCCGACCCCAAAGTAATATGAGATAAGGGCTGGAAGAAGAAGAAGACTATAATGATGCATAAAGGACAGTACAACTACTACTATCTAGTTCTTAACCCTCTAAAGACGTACTCATGGAAAAGGATCTCTACAAATAAATTAACTCGCGCCTTTTTCCCAAGAGGCTGAAGGCAAAGAAGCAACTACAAAACGCCACCTGCTTCACTACGATCCTCACATATTCCTTTACGTTGACACAGAAAAACATGCGCGTTATCCGAATTAGCACAATGCATACCGAATACACCTATTTAATGATACAAAGCTTAGTAATCCTTCTACACTAATAATTTATGCCACCTCGTTCATATGATGTTGATTTGAAGGCATATCACATTCACAGAGACAACAAGAGTTTTGGATATAATGGGTGACTGGTAATTAGTGAACGATACTTAAACACGTGATTGTAGTCATGATAACCGACAACTTTTACTATGGGACCAAACCTGAAATCGCGAAAAAAAAATCTGCTGCAGTACATTTGTGTTCGCCTAACTGGTCAAAATGTACTGAACTTGGCTGATTTTTTTTCGCGATTTCAGGTTTGGTCCCATAGTAAACGTTGTTTGTTATCATTATTTAAGTATCGTTCACTAATTACCAGTCACCCTATATAAACAATTTGTAGCGTATAAGCATGGGAGATTTTTAGGGTTCCGTACCTCAAAAAAAAATGGTACCCTTATAGGATCACTTTGTTGTCCGTCTGTCTGTATCTCGGGAACACGTGGAGGTATCGAGTTGAAATTAAAGCCATATACTCAAGTCTGCGGTCCCATGAAGCTATACGATAAAGAGAAATAATATATTAATACATATAGACTTATATATAATATGATTATATAGGTATTAAACTTAGTTCTGTAGGTTTATATTGTGCACAGGATCCTGCCCTCGAATATGTTCTATCTCTATAACTCAAAGGTTTGCTGGGAGAAAACTCATTGCTGAGTAAACGCCTTTGTACGTGAACTCTCTGTATCTCCATATATTTTGTTATGTTTTTTTTTTGTGTACAATAAAGAATTAAAGAATTAATGAGAGTGCTAAGTCCCTCACATACACCTCCATTGAAAAGGAGTATCCTCCGACTAGATTGGTGTTGTGACTGGTCTGGGCAACTTGATTTCAGACTTTTGTATGTTCTAATCGCGTGGAGAACTTTGATACAGGATACAAGATTTTGAAGTTTTAGTTCCTGTGATATAGATATCGCTACAGCGTCTTGCATACCAACAGAAATAGGTAATTCTTGTACCATCATTCCTCATAAAAGACATGTCAATTTAAAATTCAAATAAAATTCCATACATATTAAAGTACGAATGCGAGTCCCTTCAAACACTCCATGCATCCTCTGATTGTGTGCAGTGCCGACAAGGTCACGAGGCCGGACGGGCGCCGCTCCGGCTGCAAGCGTCCTGCACTTACGGCTTCCGAGCCGGATGTCGCTCCTTTGTCACGACTCACGTCTACACTGCCCTCTACGTGCCAATACCATTAGGATTCTGCAATATGAGGGATATAGAGCTATACACGCGAATAGCACGATCTCTTTTTGACAACGAATTCATGATGGCAATTACTCGGGGCCCGAACTTATTTGCCGTCTCCATAGGCCTGAAGGGTATGTGTACGGAACAGCTCGGCGTACGTCTCTTGTTTGATCTTGCGAATGGTGATTGCATTTTTTATAGCATAGATGACGTTGTAGTACTGTTGATTTCAGCACAAATGTTGGAGAACTGTTGACGTAACAGCAAGAACAAATAAACAAACAGGGGCACCTATATACAGACGTTAATCGTTTAAATAAAGAATACAAAAATAAAAACTAAATATGTTATCTACAAAGTGTCAATATAATAGTCAAATCTATTACTCTCTTATACTCTTACACAAGCAGCCTTGTAATGTTCCCGCTGCTGGAACTCAGGTCTCCTCTCTAGGAGAGGGAATGGGGCGTAATCCACCACGCGGGCCCAGTGCGGGTTGGTGGATGTCACATATCTTCGATTTTTTAGTTCTAGGACATGCCGGTTTCCTCACGATGTTTTCCTTCACCTTTTGGAGAGCAGTGGTGATAAAATAAATTACACATAGTCATGTACTAGTATTCAATAGCTTAACTAGAACCTCCGCAAACCTACTATGTCCTACAAAAATAGTTGTGTATACATAATATGGACTACTAGCACTCGATAAAAGGCGTATAAGGGTCGATCTCCAGAGGCATTTTTTTTCGTGTCGGGCTGGATAAACCCATTTTAAAATTGAAAAACGTTTTGAAAATATTTTTTTATATACAGTTCGATGTCTAATATACGTGGTACAAGGCTAATATTATGAATAAGTTTATTTTAAATACTAAAAAAAAAATCTTAAACCCTAAAATCCTGATCGCTCTGGGTTGACCCAACTCCCGATTGAATGAAAAAAATATTCTTTAACTTTTTAATGAGAATGTTCATGTGAAACAACTTATTTAGATTACATTACAAATAGTTAATCTTCATAGTAATAAAATATTTTTAGATATATTAACAATACTTTTGCCACAATTTGAATTTAAAATCGTGACCGGGCATTTTATCTCATCGCTCTGCGCTGAGGTAAAACATCGTGATCATCCCTAGTTACGCGTTATAGACACTCTATTTACCTTCCGTGGGGCAACCCCAGCAGTAGTCTAACCACCGAGGAGGATAACTCCGTGCCACGTCCCCACACTCCAACATTACGAAGGTAAGTTTATGATTACTCTGGATTTGGTTCTTGAATTTTGTGATTGCTATGGCACGTTATTTAAATTATATAGTAAGCTTGTGAATGTGTTTGTTATTTGAATTAAGTGATCGTTATGAGGTTTTTTATGAGACGTAATCACAACTCTCTTCTGCTTTTATATTTAGCTTTATTTATGATTTTGTGACTTTTTCTGATCGCTATGGCTGTGATTGCTCTGTCCAAAAAGACCAGAGTGATGATATTTTGTATTAATTGTACGTTATAAATCTATTTTAAGTAGTAGTACCGAACTGTAACAATGACAAACGATGAACTATGCATATAACCTTTAATTTATAACCTTTTCTAGGTTTCTTTGGGTAATCTAAACCTATAAACAGATTTTGACGTATTTTACCTTGATAACAATTATTATATTGGCATTTAGCAAAACAACTTTAACCCTCTCTTCTCTAAAATTTAATGGCAACTATTATTGCAGATTGAAATCATGCCTTGAAATAAATTATCTATTGAAGAAAAACGTCTTAGGAAGAAATTTGCTAAGGATCGTCGAATGGCCAAGATAAAAAAAAAATATCCAGATCTATACACACAATGGCTTGTAAAGTCAAGAGAGAGTTACCAAAGGAAAAAAGCTCGGAACACAGTACCACCAATGAGTGATTTGACTCCAAGCCAGCAAAAGGTTCGTAGGAAGAAAAGTAGGCAGAGTTCCCGACGATATTATTTAAAGAAAAAAGTGGATAAGTTGCCAGCAACTGATGATCTCCCAATAAATGAAGAACCTATCTATATATCTGAGAATCGTGAACCTCTTTCAAATGTTCCTCAATCATCTCCAACCTTAAGCACCAACAATGTAATAAAACATAGATACTGCAAACTGTAACACAAGATGTTGAAAATGAGTTTAACATTATTAATCGTGTAAAAGTTTATTCTCAGACAAATTCCTGTCTTACAGAGACCTTTAAAGAATACGAAAATTTGTCTTATTTTGATTCACCTACGTCACCGGTAAGTAGACTAAGAAGAATAACAAGATCTCAGCGGCCATCGTAAGATACTGAACGAATGAACGAACTAACATGCATTGGCAGTGGTTCTTCCAGCTTCTGTCCCGATAGTCCACAAAGCTCAATTAGCAACATATCACATAAGTCTCAAAAAAGTCTAGATATATTCACTAAACATAAAATATCGTCAGTAACAAAAAAAACCTCTCCATGGAAAGTCTTATTAAGAAAGATGAAATATACAGTTAATAGGGAATTAAAACTAAAATATCAAAAATTCAAGAGTTAAAAATAAGTAGCGAACGTATTAGAAGACAATTGAACAGGTTAAAAAATCAAAGTAAAGAAAGGTCAACATTTAGAATGAAAAATGTTAGTTTTAACTCCAAACAAAGATAATGCACAAGAAATAAAATAGACAATAAAACAACAGTTAATAAAAGATATAAAACTGTTTTTTGAAGATGACGATATTAGCTTACAAGAAGCGACTCGAACCAAAACACCTCAAAGACAAACATGTCATGGGCATCAAGGAAGACAAGCCGACCTTCACTGGTTAAGCGTTCAAAAAAATGCAACCAGGACAAGCAAATTCAGCTCCCACAAATGCTAAATAATAGACAGACTACAACCGCAAATCAAAGTCAACAATCATTACACAACTTGGACCAGCCGGACAGTTCTTGGGATGAAGTCCCATCTATTGACTATGAAAGTTTAATTACTCCAAGTATTTCCGAGGTAGTTTTATCTTCGTTGCAAAATGATAACACCTTGACAAAGGTTGCTGCAGCAGATTTACCCGACTTCGACTTCGATGACTATTCAATTTTCTGAGCTTCCAATAAACCTTATTTTCTTAGTTTGTTGATTAACTAAGCCTTATAGAAATTGTATTTTTTCGATTTTTATAATTATGTTAATTTGTTATTTTAACAATTATTTTATATATAAAATATTCCGTATTTTTGATATGTATGACTGATAATATGCCTTGACCTTTTTTCTAACATAATACATTTCTCTTACATAATATATAATCTTGTTACACGTACACTGAATATGACTGAAAACGGCTTAATAAATAATATTTTATCAATTTATTTTTTTTGTTTCACTGATTTCACCATAAATGATCGCTCTGGCACCAATTATGATTGCTCTGGTCGCGAAATTTTTTGAAGTTAAATATTTTCATAACTGTTTGTGTAAATTAAAGGCCAAAAGTAAAAATTTACTATTTGAATATCATTCTTTTTAATGAGATACATAATTACCATTAAATATCAATATCTGAAAAGCACCAGAGCGATCACACGAATACGCCCGTTTTGGAGATTGACCCATAATAGATAATGGACACGCGTGTTTTATGACCTACTCAATGGACGGCTGAATTGCGCGGAGTTGGTGGCACAAAGGTTACGAGCTCTTGACACGCACGATCCATTTGACGACCTAAACTGAATTGTTAGAGGGATGGAGCTATTTACATATGTTTTGGTGCTGGATAAAATCATACAATGACATCTCCCGCCCTTGGGCGGAGCGGGAGATAGTGTCAGACTCCTACTGACTAAAAACCCACCCCGTTCCTTCGTTGCCTTTCATACCAGGGCCGAGCCTTCCTTTCAGAAGCAGACCCTTGGCCCCAGTAGGCTTCGACCCTGCCTGCCTGCAGCTAGCAGGCTGGGCCTCTACGGTTTGTAGTTGACCTTGAGGCGCACGGGAACAGTGCGCACCGTCGACGACCGTCCGGATGGTTACCGGACGGTCGGACAACGAGCTACCCGTAGCTCGCCGTCTGCAAGCCGCGCCTACGTTGGCTGGAATTCAGGATCGGAATCGGAATCCCCGCGGCGGCTGGGGCTTGAGGGCCGTTGCCTCTCGCGTGCGACCTCCTCCTTTGCTAGCATTACTGCTTCGCAGAAGGAGGCGACTGCCTGCCATCCCTCCTCGCTTCGGACCATGGCCCATGCCAGCTACATAGGTGTATAGCTCCATCACTCTTTCTCGCTCACGCTTGACATTTTATCACGTCAAGGTAAGGCCCCAGATAAATTCTAACACGCCTCTACGGCGCACTTGTCACACGTCAACCTTACACGTGCTTTGACATTCCACTAATTTTGTCAAACATGTAATGCAATGCATTGTCCGTAATTGCAACACAGATTAATCTCAAATAGATTTCAAATAACTCAAATATCTAGAATAGCTGATGTAACAAAATTCGAAGAAACGTTTCAGTCACAGCCTAAAATTGTTAATTACGGAGTTCCCCAAGGAAGTATTCTCGGCCCGCTTTTATTCATTATATATATCAATGACCTTCCAAAAGCCGTAAATAATGAAATGATATTATTTGCAGACGATAGTACTGCTATTTTTACTGACGAAATTCAAGACAATTATGAAATGGATATAAATAATTCCCTTGAAAATATAATAAGTTGGTTAAGAGCAAATAATCTGAAAGTAAACATTGACAAAACATGCTATATGTCCTTTGCATACAAAAATAAAAATCTTCAAATACATTATAGGGGTGAAACGGTGAAGGAAGTCAAGACTATAAAATTTCTTGGTTTTCAAATTGACTCTGAACTGAACTGGAAAACGCAAGTAGACCATGTTTGCAAAAAAACTAATTTAGTTTTCATATGCGCTCTATATGTTAAGAAAAGTTACAAGTAAGAGTACTTTGCTGAGTGTCTATCATGCGTTTGTGGGTTCCACACTAAAATATGGCATTCTCTTCTGAGGCAATTCAGCAAACAGGGAGTATGCTCTTAAAGCTCAAAAAAAATGTCTCAGAAGTATATGTGGCCTTAGACAGACTGACTCATGTAGACCAGTGTTCAAAAAATTGAAAATCTTGACATTACCTTCATTATATATACTCGAAGCAATGATGGTAAAACGCGATATAGGGAGTTATGAAACATTGAGAAGTGCCAGACACAAAACTAAACTAAGAGGCTTTGTATGTAAAACTATGAAATTTAAGTCAAGTGTTTTTGGGATGAGAATAAAAATTTATAACAGACTCCCAATTCATATTAAAAATATCCCGTCCTTGAATATTTTCAGGTTCAGGCTTAAAGAGTTTCTTTTAGGCAAAGCATATTATTCAATTGATGAATTTTTGAATGACCGAGCTATTAATTAAATACATTTTTTTTTTGTACTGTTTAATGCTATTATTGTGACTGATTATTGTATGATTATAAATGATGATTATATTAATCCAGATGAATTTGACTAGATTTAAGTAAAATTGACCTGTGACGTATTTTTTTTTTTAATTGAAATTGACATGTAAATAAAATTCTAACTATATTGTATTTATTGAAATTGACACGTGAACATTGTAATTAGTATAATTATGTCTAGTGATGTATTTTATTTTATTTAAATTGAAATTCTGACATACTTATTATTATAAATATTGCACACCTCATGGGTATGTTACAGCGAGATATAACAAATAATTGTAAGAACTGACCATACACCTGTAATAACCAATAAATGAATTTGTATTTGTATTTGAAATTTATTTATACAAATGTAAATAGCCTGCTTCTTTTTCTTTTAGGGTTCCGTACCTCAAAAGGAAAAAATGGAACGCGTGGAGGTATCGAGTTGAAATTAAAACTTTAATTATACTCAAGTCTGCACTCCCTTGAAGCTGTCAAAAAAATAAAACTTCAAAGTAATAGAAAAAAAAATGATACAGCGGTTTAAATCGTAAAAAAAAAACGTATATTTCACATTCTCAAGGAAATCAAAATACATAGGGTACTTCCCGTTGACTTAGAACCTTGAAATTTGTCATGAAGCAATGTTTTATACCACAAGTATAGGAATAAATCTGAAAACTGTAAATATGCAGTTATGTCAAATAAAAAAAAACTTTTTCGATTTGGAAAAATCGTCGAGACTTAATGAACTATTTACATAAGTTAGTTTGTACGGGCTGATGATGATGACATACGGAACCTTCAGTATGCGCGTTTGACTCGAACTTGCCCAGTTTTTTTTAAAACATTGCCCTATACTAGGAATTACTCCTGTGTCGTGAGTGCGTTTGCAAGCATGTAACTTCATCAACAGCCAATCGCTATACCACTGCGCCAACCGTGCCGTCAAAACTAATCCCAGTTACGAAGAGTTGTTAAATATGTTATTAGCCGTAGAATGGCAGATGTTTGTGAGTGTAAGTGTGTGTATATGTTTGTTGCTATTTCATGCCCTAACGGCTAAACGGATTTCGATGAAATTTGGCATACGGATAGACAATGAATTGGGTTATGTAGGATACATTTTTGTCCCGGAAGTATATTGGGATATTTTTTTTGGCAGCAGAAAGATTTTTTTTTTTTAACGAAAACCGGTAAGTAACGATCCACATATCCGACAATTTAGTAAGTTACTTTCAAACGTTTTTTGCTTTAGTAAAATAGTACATTGTTACCCTAGGGGTGAAAGTAACTTATTTAATCCCGAGAAGAAGTTTGGGATCCCTAGGGATGAAAAGTATTACTTTCAACCCGCTCCTCAGGCAACTTCAGACCTACTTTCAGCGTATGAGTAATGAAAACTTCATTTAAAATATTTATAACAGACAATGTGACATATTTTTCAAATATTTTTACATTACATACAAGTAGCGTTTTTTAAGTGGAAAATCATCAAATAACTTCTCCCGCTTTGGGTGAAAAAAGAGGGAGTGTCAGTATTTTACTGACAAAAACCCACCAAGTTCCTTCAGTTGCCCTTAGCGTTCTAGGTCACCGGTGATACTTTCGAACAATCCTGCAACCCTGGCAGGACGAACAAAATTAACTTGAGTCTATGTTCCTAGATTTGAATTTAGAATTCAATATGATTTTGAATTTTTAAAGAACGAATTCTATGACCTAGAATTTTGAATTTAAAACGAATACGGTCCTAAACCTAAAATACTCGAGTTACTGGCAACGAATTCAAATTATATCAAATTATTTAATCAATCATCGAGAGCAGTGGTGACCGAGTGGTAACGGCCCCGACTTACGAGTTGTAGGTCGCGGGTTCAAACCCAGCCAGGCGCATTACTTTGTGTAATTTATTTCATCACCACTGCTCTCAAAAACGGTGAAGGAAAACATCGTGAGGAAACCGGCATGTGCTAGAACCAAAAATTCGAAGACATGTGACATCCACCAAGCCGCACTGGGCCCGCGTGGTGAATTATGGCCCATTCCCTCTCTTAGAGAGAGGAGGCCTGTGTCCCGGCAGTGGGAACATTAAAAGGCTGATGATGATGATAATGATTTAATCAATTATCCAGTAACCTGTACGGATTGAATCACTAAACCACCAACTAAACAAGACTTCTAAATACAATATAATATGAACCATCGACACAATAGGAATTGTAACGTGTCGACGGTTCATCAAATGGTGGTTTGAGCCAAAAACCAGCGCAGATATCTCTACTACGTAGTTATCTGGGACTTTGTTGAACTGCATTTGCCGTAGCCGCCAGATACTTTTTTATTAATTTAAGTTCTGCATATTTGTTTTTAAATCGTGTATATCTGTGTGTCAAATAAACAAATTTACTCACTTTTTTATCAAATTTTTCGGAGGCATTTGTCAAGTAAAATCTAAACAAGAATAAAATATTATAATATTTCAAAGTGTTTTAAGCATAACACAACATCATTTTGTATATCCAGGTAGGTAGACAAGACTTTTCTTTCACTAAATCTCTGGTATCTTATAAAGAACACGTACCTACTTAATCTCTAAGAGATTAAACGCTTTCTATTCACAGCCCATTCCACCTCAAAGACAAGACAAATATGTAAACTGAGAAATCAAAACCAGATTTCAAATTGGTGAAAATATACTGAACCTATTTTGGTTCCAGTTTACTAAACTTGAAACTCAAGGAAAGACATGGGCTACTTTTTATCGCACGCATTTGCAATAAGCGACATTCACACAGATGAAATCGTGGACGAAAGCAAGTATTATATAAATTGATTTAGCAAGTAGAATAATAATGAACCTAAAGTCGGTCATGACAGAGTGACCTTATTATTTCCTGTTACGTCCAGACGATATTGCGTCCTACTAATATGCAGTGCACGGGCCTGACAGCATAACATGTGTGATTTATTCACCCATGGTCAGTATGGCCACTTGAAAAAACCGGACAAGTGCGAGTCCAACTCGCGCACGTCCAACGAGGGTTCCGTTCAAACTTACCTATGCAAACTTGACTCCCGAATCGAGTCTCGAAGATTTTTCCGAATCGCTAAAATGTATAATAATTATTTTGTGATGTACAGACGCCAGCACGTCAATCTACCCCAATCTGTCAAATTTTACCAATCGAACATTAACCTTCTTGTATTGTGATAAGGTTGAAAATCTATTAAAGAAATTTGACAGATTTAGGTAGGTTGATGTGCTGGCGTCTGTACCTAACAAAAAAAAAACATTTTCTTATACATGTGCAATAACGCCTGGTTTCAAGCCAAATTTTAGGGTTCTAGGCCAACGGGTAGTATCCTATAGGTTTTGATTTCCTTGTGAGCGTCAAAATCTGCACCCAAATTGAGTATAAATGGCCTTATATTTAGATTGCGTCGACTTAGGGCTGATTTCATCATTCACTATAAAAACTTAGTTCAACTAAACTTAGCTCAGCGTAATCTAGTTTAAAGACCCGAGGCGTAAACATGGGCGACAACAAAAGAATTGAAACTGAGTTTAACGTAAACTAGGTTCAATACATCGTGGTGAAACGCAAAATGAAGCTATAATCTCGATTAGTCGCTCAAACTGCGTTTTGTTTGAACGAATCGCGATTAGTTTGTTGGTGAATTTGGCTCTTAGAAGTTAGATTTTTTCAATGCTCTAATGAGTAGCAGACTTAAATATTTGATATTGATTTCAGCAGAATAACAGATGAACAGACGGAAAACAAAATGATCCTATAACGGATTACCTTTGAATGTTTATCTCTCTCTGTCACTTAAAGTTTTGCCAGGAGAAAATTAATTGCTGATTTAAGCTCGCCTTTGTACATGAATTTTCAAATCATTGTATCAATACATACATAATAATTTAAGTTTTGTGTGCAATAAGGAATTAAGAAAAAGTAAAGAACGGTTCCTTTTTCCCGATGGAGGTACGAATCCCTAAAAAACATCACAATACACAAATCAGGCGACATTCAAGTGGTCACCATACACTGCGGTAACACGGGACGGATATGGACAGTTTTTAACCGCAAAATGTTCCACAATTATTGGACAACCTATACTTCGGTACATATACCCTAAAAGGGTGGGAAGTCAGTACATTACTCAGTGCTCGAGGCAGCTGTCTCTAATTTTTTTTCCTTGGCTTCAAATGGCTTCGCTGAATAATAAATGCCGAGATTTCGCAAATAACACGAGTACTGTTTCGTTATTAATAGTTCCTATAGTATGTAAGTGTAGTATGTTAATATAGTTCTTATATCCTGTAGACGGTATTTTAAGGATGGTTTTTTACAACGCACTGTGGAGTCTGGGGTAGTTTGAAACTACGTTAACAAAAGTTGCGAAAGTGTGAGGTTCTTAAGTTGAAGCAAACTTTTGAATGACACAAAGGTGTCGTAGAACGTTTAAAAAAATAACAAAATAAATTGGATTAGTATTTTGTTTACTCTTCTAGTCTTGAGATTAGGTAAGACAAAAGAATAGAAGATACGAGTACATTAAGTCGTCGGCCAGCAAAGATTTGGTACAATCGGAACCAAATAAGAACCGAAAATTAAAATTTAACTAAAACCTAACTTTACTAACCTTAAAAACCTTCGTATGGAGTGGTTACTTTGAGTGCCATTAGAATCTGGATGTAATGTTCTTTATTATGTTTTTACAGTACCTTTTTGACAGTAATGTATCGAGTCTGCCTTCTCAGCAAGCTTCGCCGAGGTACTCGTAGCCAATACTACAATGAAATTTTATTTATTTATTTATTTAATCTTCATGTACAATAGTGGTACATAGGCGGACTTAATGCAGCTCCATAAGAGATCGCGGCTATTTCAATGATTCACATAATTATCGTCCAGTTGTGTAGACATCATGTTATCCAATAGGAATCAATTTGCGATGATAAAAAACAGTTACTGAACTTCGAACGAAAATTCCCGCCAAAAAGTCTCCTCAGAAACCTAGAAAAACCTACCCACAGATTAAATAAATCTGGTTTCGTCTTTTGTGGGTAAATGTCGAAACCAGATTTATTTAATCTGTTTAAATAAATCTGGTTTCGACATTTACCCACAGATTAAAAAAAGTATTTTCAAATCTATAGCTACCCTCTCCATTCCACTCCGGATGGAGTTCAATTGGAGCGGAATGCATTACAGATGCATCCATGCAAATTCCAATTAGTTCTTGTTCATTTCATTTCGACTGCGAATTGCACTCGCATGAAAATAATAATATATTTTCACGTCTCACAAGGAACGCCATGCATGGAACTAGTAATGTGCGTTTGGTGCCAAATCCAATGCTTTTGCAGTAATTAATATGTTGTATGTAGGCTTTATGCGAGCACAATTTATGTTCCGTGCGAACAAATCATTATTTTATTATGCGCTATTAACTGCTTATTAAATAAAGCCCGAATTTTATTAGTATAACCGTAAAACATGAGGCCATATTATGATCAGCCACCGATACCACGGCCTCGATTTACAGACACCGTAGACGTGAGCTTGCAGACGACAAACAATGGGCAGCTCGCCGTCCGGCCGTCCAGTAACCATCCCAACCGAGCTCGGATCATTCGCGGAGCGTAGCGTTCCCCACGCGCCTCATAGAGATGTCTACAGTTTTCATAAGGGCCCAACAGGGCCGAAGCCTACTGGGTTGACTTCCGAAAGGTTTCCCACTCCACCCTACAGCGGGAGAAGTCATTGAAGGATGTTAATATTTTAAATTTTACATTCTCGTAAATAGATTGAAAACTATATTCTAAATTCGAACCAAATTCAAAGTTCCACAAAGGTGATGTAGCACCCAATTTAATTCTCTACATTACGTAGTTTAAATTGAGAATACCCAATTCATTTTAGAAGAATAAGTAGATTTTCCCACACTGGTCTCTTAGAACAACATCTATCGAAGTGCATAACCGCAAACCGTAGCGAAACAATTAATTTAAGCAACAACATGTCGCTCGTAAATCACTCTATAAGCTTGTTATTAAATTGAGCTCATCCTCATTATCCCTGAAGTGCGACAGTGTCTGTCAACAGCGCTAGTCCACCCACTACTTGCAACACTTGAGAATGAAGTTGTACGAGTACCTACATACTCAACCCGAGGTAAGTTCACTGCGAATTATTTTTAAAATTAAAAAAAAATCGCTTGAATACTGTGGCGCGGCGCCAAACCAAACCTATGAAGTTTTCGTTTCGAGTGCAAGCAAAAATGAACTTAGCAGTGGTCAGACGGAAGTGTCTTTGATATTACCTGCCTCGATTTAGATAGAGTTGTGTCTCTACTTGTTTTAAATTTTACTAAACGTAAAACGTAGATGCAATCACCAGAAGTTGTTTGGCTCATCGAGTTAAAGAAAGATACAGGATGAGTCACATCATATCCTGATTATTTCTTAAAGTCAATATCTCAAAGAGCTATATATAATGACTGAAAACTGAGAGAAAATAAATTTTCCCTGTAGAAATTTCAAAGAAAAATGTTTCTACTTGATACGATGTATACCTATATAGGTACTTTTGTACAATATTTTTGGGGAAATAAATATTATATTATTATACTCTATTATTTATCCATTAAACAAAATTAACAACTTATCCCTTCATAGCTAACTTCCCTTGTCATGTAAACCCTAGAACTAGTCCACCCACTAGCCATAAACTAAGATACTGTAACACGTAGGCTATTACGTAACACGGAATGGTCACATTAGATAGCCGAGGATCTGCCCTATCGCGCCATACAATTGATTTAATATGCACCCTTTAAAGCCAAGGGTCGGTAAGTTTCGAACAACTCAAGCCTTAACACGACATTTATCACTGCTTCTGGGACAATATAAAGTGCGAGGAACTACGTATATTCAAATATCATACAATAACAGTATCTCGAAATATATTGCTGCTGTGCTTTATTATCGTATAAACGCTTTACATTCAAAACGCCACATGTATTAAAAACGAGGGCAAAGCAAGAAAAAACCGAAAAACAACAAAACCTTGGTATGTAAATCACACAGAGCAAGAAAAGCAATTCACGATTTACATAGATAGGTACAATTATAACGACGACGCGAGGGTCACTTATATTTATATCAGCTTGACAACAGGGTCACAAGGGGACTAAGTGGGCCACTGCAGTTATGGGCCACGGCGACCGGCGTAAGTTCATGGCCAGTATAATCTGCCTCGTCTACACGCACTGGAGTGGCGTCGGGAACTTGGGTCTCGGGATCGGAAATCTCGCCACACTTCGCTTGACACTCCACCGCTATAAAATTCACACCATTAACGACGAAAGGGGCGAGCTAAGCCTCCCCTAAAAGGTATCGAGAGGTACCCTTCAAATTTTGATGAATGTTTTAGAACATTCCGTTGGGGTTCAAACAGAAATATGATCTTTGTTTCTTAAGATTATTTTATTCATAAGACTTTTCCGCAAACTTTTCTCATAAATAAAAGTGCCTCACATATTTTAAGTTTTATAGAAAAACTTAAAAAACAGGTCAGGCAGAAAAGCCACTACTAAAAATAATTAAATTTGAGAGAACACACAAAAATTCATCATAAAATTTACTGGATAAAGTTCTAAGCTGAAATAACATGTAACGGGAGCATTTTTACAGAGTTTCCTCGTGATTTTTTCAACGAAATTCGTCGAGTGAAACTTTTACAGAAAGATTTATTTCAAGGGTCGCCAAGCGGGTGTTCCATCTTCATTTGATGGCGGCGAGAGCGGCGCGTCACCGGTGGGTGTCGGGTTACAGACGCGCGATAAATGACACTATTTGTACAGATTTGAGCCCGCGCTTACCACTGACAGATAACTAAGTTGGAGCAAATTCGTCCAGTTTAAAATAATTCACATAACAGCTGCTGCGATATGGAATAAACTACTCTACATTTCAAGAAGCTCTTGTATTGTGATGATGTTACATAACTACACATACTGCATACAAATCCATCTAAATTCATCGCAGCTGCGGACTAGCGTCTCATAGCTACGAACGTACACATACTCCTATATTTTATTCACCAATATTTAGAGAAGAGAATACACGAAGCAATGACTCTTGAATGTCGCTCGGAGCGGTCCAACGTGTCGTTGCTATAAAAAATTCAGCAGAATGTTCGTTATGATGAGCGGTGGCGCCGCATTGCAGGCTGCACCGATGACCTACATCGCACAAAGCCGGCCGAACTGCTCTTAAGATTAACTTACACAATACGTGAATGTTTAACACCCCTGCCGCAGGTTCTATATCACTGTTCACATCATCCCACATCAATGTACCTATACATTTTAATATCTATATGTGTACATTCTAATGTATCTACGTGATATATGACGGAAGAAAATTTTTATTTGTTTTTTATACGGTTCTTACTGTAAAGTACATACACGTAGTGTATAAGTACAACACATGCGTAGTTGTTACGTAATCACTACAAACCAAAAGATCATAAAAATCTATATCTAATACATGTAGGTAGAGACGCTTTTATTTGAAATTATAAGCTAAAATAAAACCATAGAAAATATTATAAAAACAGCACCTACTTTAGTTCCTAGAATTTTGAAATCTGAAAAAGATAGGAAAAATTGTCCATTTTCAGATGGACAAAATCGCTTTTAGAAAGTCCATCAGTACAGAATCTACATTTTGTGCCTTTATTTCTGTGCTCAGCGAACCGAATCGCGAATCGTCTGTCTATATCGAAAGATCTGAGAAATGGGTAGAGAGGACTGACATCAGGACAGGTAGACACTTCGACAGACAGTGACTTGTTAAGACCACACGTTCGGTAGTCGCAATTTTACTACTGGAAAATATAAGGGTAGGCACACATCTTCAGTGTACAACAAGGCATTCATACCAGTCCTCTATAAAACATTTTCAAAGATGTGTGCAACATAACACCATAAAAATGCGGCTGAATGAAAGCAAGATAAGGCTGCAGCATCCGAGTGCTCGTTTTCACCCTTCTCACTTCGCAAGATAATATTTTACAGGGGGATAAAGAGCAAAGCCTATTCAGCTCTCCTTGAAATCTATACAACTTGAAAGCTAGTACTTTTTAATAACGTAATACAAGAAGACTTTATACAAAACTTGACAGACTATAAGTAACTACGAAACTAGAATAGCTTTGAACTGGTTTTGTTTGATTAAATTTGCTTTAATTACTGTATATCTAATTGTAGCTTACCAAATACTACCATGCTATAAGCGGTGGACGTACGAAGTACAATCAATATTATTGATTGAAAGAGTTCATCACCGATTCTATTAATTCTAACATATCGTGCTTTTTCTATAAAACTTGCCGAATTGTAATAAACACTCTCCCTTTAGGTAAGTAATCTATTTTCTTGAGTGTTTATTCATGCCTCAATTTATTGTCCCCGCTCGATCGTATTTTCTAAAGAGCGACCTTATTTTCTAAGAAGCTACTTTATGTCGGGGAAAACAACCGAGAAAATGGCTATGTCTTACAATAATATACGGGCTTCGCACAGTTCGATAAAATATAGGTTTTGTTGCTACACGCCGTCCAATCATAATCGCTGAAATAGTGAAGTTTCTCCACAACAAACAAGTGCTAATGTTACAAAGTTTTCAGACCAGAGCGAAATGGTATCAGGATATTTTTATGTTGCAAATATCTTAGAGGAACACTCTAAGGAATTTCCTCTTTATTTTCTTATGTATATTTCAACGTCAAATTAAAATGCCGTGCCTTCTTTCAAGAAAAATATTTTTGTTTTCTCAATTAGTGTACTACGATAGCGTAGACACACATAGTCGAAGGTAAAACCAACAATTTATTACCTCAATCTAATTTTAAGTTAGGTGATATAAGGACGTGAGTGAAAGTCGGTCACTTTCTGAATAATAAACCAAACTGAAATTAGGTTAAACAAAACTGAAAACCAACGAATAAATGCAACTTAATTACACGCAACAACATAATATGTTATGAATGAAAATACCAACAGTTTGTAATGATAGCAGCATTTTAAATTAATAGACACGATAAAACCATCACATCAAAAGTACATTATGTTTCATTGAGCCCACGACACGCTACCAACAAAACGTTATCATGAATACGTGTGTCATGTTTGATTGCTACGATTAGTGTGACGTGTGTGTTCGGACCTTTACGTAGCCGCGTAGGCCTATGAAGAGCCGCGAGTCGCTACGAACTTGGAGTAGTCGCCGCGTAGACGTTGCACACCTCCACACGACTTCAGTCGAACTGTGACAATTAAAAAAAAAACTTTTAAAAAGGTATTCTTTAAATGTTTTTTTTTTGTCTGTGGTTAATAATAATGATGTAATAAAACAAAAGTTCTAAATTCAGATGCCGCCACCCGTGACAAAGTTCCTCCTCGCAAGGATTGTCGTGAGTGCGGTCTTCATCTCGCTATGTGGTGAGTACTCATACAGATTATTTCTCTAACTTTCGCATTTCTAATAAAGTGAAAACTTTCGCAATAAATGTTGAGTGTTGTTGTTCTAGATCGAGGTATTTCGTTTGTATTTGTCGGTAGCGCGATGAGTCTGTGTGAACGTTTTACAGATATTTCTACGGTCTAGATGCTTTTACGAACATTGCCTTGAAATTTTTGTGGTGCGGCCAGTTTCTGAATTGAATACTTGCAGTAGATAGTCTAAAATTTTTGTTTAAACTTATATTTCATGAATGATACTGAGTAGATTACTGCGTTGTTTCCTGATGATATTTATTTTATTTATTATACACCATTAAATTTTAGTCGTTTTAATCCCGCGGAGGGTCGATTCGGTACATGAAATACTATCGATTTTTAAAAATAAAAATGAAAAATAAAGTACTTTAAAGTAATTAATTTCGTACATGCGTATATTAATTCGAGTTGCAGAAAAAAAGTACTTTATTTTTTAATTTTATCTTTATAAATCGACAGTGTTTCATGTACCGAATCAAGCCTCCACGGGATTATAACGACCAAAATTTAACGGTGGTAAAAAAAATACATACAGCCGAACATAGAACCTCCTCCTTTTTCGAAGTCGGTTAAAAACAATTAGGAAAGCCTCATTGCATTCCACAATTTCTTCCAGTCAATCTGAAAGGACATGAAATGGGGCAAGCATTGATAGATAAACATATGCCATATAGATACATAAATTACCATATTGTAATTTTTAGTTTAGAAATCCTACATTTATGTGTTTCAAGTAAATCTAACGTAAGAACGTGTCAAACCTACTTTGATGCCATACTGACACATTTTCATGCGCAATAAACTTACGTACAATTTCAAATTGGACATGCTATAATCATGAAGGTAACCTTCGGGAGCCACCATCGTGTGAACCGCCCAGAGGATATGGTGGAGATACGGTGAAGCTGTGCCTTGCTTGGGCGGAGCACCACCGTGCTCTCGGGGAGGTTACCGGCGGCAGCGACCTCTCGTGCCTGACCATGTTACAGGTCATGGCAAGGTGGTTGCCTATTTCTGCGAAGCAGTAATGCATTACATTGCTGGTCGTCGGCAAACCAGCGCCCACAGTGGCCGTGGATCACCTTACGACTCCCGACGCCCAGAACATCTCTGCGGTCCGGCGACATGGGTGTGATATACCTCCGTTACCTCACGGCTACGACCATCTCCTTCGCTAGCATTACTGTTGTAAGTTGCAGAAGGAGGCGACCTCATCCCTTTCCCTCTCGCTCTGGTCCATGGCCAGTGGTGCTATTCTCTAAGAAAACGCAGCGCTGCCGCAACGACGAACATACAAATAGGATACATTGAATTAACAATCCAATTTATAGGTATATTAGGTTGACAATCCAATGTATCCTATTCGGGTGTTCGACGTTGCGGCAGCGCTGCGTTTTCTTAGAGAATAGTACCACTGAACCAAGGCCCGGTGCGAGAAGTTACCGTCGGCGATCGCCTTCACGAGGACACGGCGGTGCTCCACTCAAGCGGAGCACACCTTCACCGTGTCCTCCGGGCGGTCCGCACAATGGTGACAACCGGGCGTTTCTTCCGGCTGGAACCTTCCGAACTAGCCATGTCCAGTGAGAACCTGCGTCATGCGGAAGGTGAAACCGCCGTGGCGCCACTCCCCAATGGGCAAACACAATAGCCATTAGAAATCCATTCACGAATATATATTTTTTAGTTTGTTTTTAATTAGTTGTAATTAGTGTAAGTAGGGTTTTTATTTTACTGTAATTATAGTTAAGTATTTTTCAAACAAAAGTCAATAAATACAAAAAAATATATGGATAATTAAAACAGAACTGAACTACACTCGAAAAAATCCCGCAAAAAGAAATCCACTTAAAATTCTTGATATCTGCTAATTGTATTGCTACCGTTTTTTATTTTTACATATCAATATTAAAATCGTGCATTAAAACTTTGAAACGCATTTAAGTAAGTGGACTTTTTCAGGTCATTCTAAAGAAAATATTGATCTTCCAATTAAATTAAATACATGTCATTGTAAACGTTCAGAATATTGAAAGCAACTTTGAAGTCATCGCTGTTTTGACGTACATCATAAGATATTCAGCGAGTGCCGCGGCCTTCACGACATATGGCTGGCTCCCATGAACGGTTACTTTATATGGTAAAGTGACATGTGTTTTACAGACAATGACATTGCACTTTTCTTTGATACAAAGAAATAAACGCTTTTGATTGAAATTTTTGCCAGGATTTTTTCCAGTAAAGTTCAGTGACTTCTGATTCTCAAAATTATTCGTAGTAGGTATTGTTGTGACAAATCGGTGTATTCTCATGACTCATATGTCGACACAAAAGGAAAATTTACTTATTGAATTATTGAAAAGGCGCTGTTAGGGATGGAAATGGAGCTGAGAATTCGCTGTAGTAGATACTAGCTAACTCGGCAAATCTTGTGCTGCCATATAAATTATCAAAGAAAAAATGGGAGGTGAGGGTAAAACTTAGATTAAATCAAAACAACGGAAGATAGATAACTCGCCTCAAGCGCGTGGACCGCTGAAATTGTGCCTATATGGCACGATTTCACAGCGGTCGCACCGATCACATACATTTTGCGGCTAACGCTATTTCGCTCGCACGACAGCTTCGGCTCATCTCTATCCTTACCTATCAGTGACTACAGATGGTGTAGATGTGTGAGTTTCGAGTACAGGTTTTCTGATTGCAATGTTAGCGCGTAACGTATCTTCCCTTATAATGTATCAATGGGGTAAAATGATAAAATAACCTACGACCTATTCTCAAACTTACCAAAAACAAAAAAAAAACAAAAAAATCGGTTAATCCGTTCCGGAGGAGTTCGATAACAAACTCTAAGACACAAAAATTGACTAACTAATTCAGTAAAACTTGCTGAGAAGGCTGATTCAATCCATTTGCTGCCAAATAGGTACTATAAAAAGTTTAGAATGATTACATTCGAATTTAATAATAGAAAAATTGTTTTCGGTATCAAAAACTGAGTATTTTTTAAAACTTTTGAATACCGTAATTAGAGACACAATAGAAAGACAATAGGTGTGCGGACACCGGTGTCCTCTTGGGGCTTGACAGTTTAATCTTGACACTGGCTAAATATACAAAACGTGCAAAAACAAAAGAAAAATAAATAGATGCTTTTGAACTTTGAATCAATCAAATACCTATACGTCGCTTGTCAGGCACCTAAATTATATGGATTTTCACTTCGAAATGTTGTTTTCTACATGGCAAATAGAACTTTCTCAAATGTTTTTATACGCATTTTTCCTCCATACAGTTCAGCGTAACTTTGAAATAACAAAATTATTCACTTTACAGATTCCTAGGTACCTCTCTAGATGGAACTTGTTAGCACAATTTGATCCCGTCCTTATTCTTATTCTTATTATTTATTGTACATACAGTTTTAATAAAACACCATCATCACCGTCATTAGCTAATTACTAACTTCAATATTAAATTGAGGCCCTACCACGAGCTTTTAACGCGATCCATTTGACGACCAAAACTGGACTGTTAAAGAGATAGCTATACACCTGTGAGCTATACATCACGCTTTCTCGCTCGCACGCTTGACATTTTATTTATGTATTATTTGGCTTTTCAACAATAAGTACGCTATAACATATTAAAATTTGTACATTAGTAACTTACGTCTAAGCGCCTCATCACTTACAGAAAAGCACAGCATGCCCTACATTTTGCGCAGATAATAACGTAAACGCAAAAAACGTATATTTCGACATAAATGGCCTTTTTTTTTCGTTAACTTAGATGCGTTATTTTTTCAGTATATGGTTAAAATTTCAACTTGATATCTTCACGCATTCCCGAGATCTTGACAGACCGAAAACTTTCCTTTAAACAAAAGTTTTTTTTGTGATGTAGCAACAAACTTACTGTTTTCTGATTTATTCCAATATCTGGGCTAGAAGACCTTGCTTTGTACCAAATTTCAGGATTCTGGGTCATCGGGAAGTACCCTAAGAATTTTGATTCTTTGAGAATGTCGAAAACGCATTTTTTTGCGACATAAATAGCCATATCTTTTGTTTCCGTTAACTTAATTTGATTTTTTCACAGCTTCAAGGGATATCAGACTTAAATATACGGTTTTAAGTACATCTCGTTACCTCCACGCGTCTTCAAGATACAGGGTCTTGACAGACAAACAGACAGACGGACAACAAAGTCATCCTATAAGGGTTCCGTTTTTTCCTTTTGAGGTACGGAACCCCAAAAATAGCTTCATAGTTCCATGGTTTTATGGAAAATAAAATTGAAATTTGTGAGTTACGCCTATACAAAGTTATTTCGGCATAAATGTGTATGTGTGTTTAAGTGTGAAACGTCAAACGGTCCTTAGATTTGGTAGCCTGTAGTTTGACTCGATTAAACCTATTTGATCATTTTAGACTGAATCAATCGGCATAATAATGAGTGGCCAGCATTATTGTGACCTAAAGTTAGGCTTCAATTTGTTACTTCATTTTGATTAGTAACCAGATAAAGTTCCCAACACAGCAAAAATATGTATTTCCAAGGAATGATTGACATTTGAAAAGCCATTGAAGGTCGTTACTGTTGATGGAAATGAATAACATAATATGATTAAAAACTTTATCATAAATCATAGATATCTGTGTTATAAATAGTTCTAAGTTATTGGTAAGTAATTAAAAAATCTATAAGTATGTTATAATTGAAACCTATGTACTTAAGTATTGCTAAATAAATTAATAAAAAGTATATTTTTTTTAAAGTATCCCAAAGAAAACCCATACTTGAATATTGGCTGAATATTGAACTCAATTTTCTCAGGATATTTCAAACTAGCCTCTGCCAGCGGCTTCGCCGGCGTGAGAATAAATTTCTCGACATAAACTTGGGATGAATTTTTAAAAAATCCTGTCTTTTCTTTCTTTTTACATTTCATAAAAAGAACCTCTGTCCAAAATTAAAATTTTTTCTTTTGAAGAGTCGAAATATACGTTTTTTTCGACGTCAACGGCCATTTTTTTTCACAGCTTTAAGGGACCGCTTAAATTTCAACTCGATACCTACACGCATTCCCTTCCCAAGATAAAGGATCTTGATACACAGACAAACAAACGGACAACAAAGTGTACAGGGTTTTTTTATGGTAAGTAAAATCGTCCAATGACATCTCCCGCCCTTGAGCGGAGTGGGAGATAGTGTCAGACTCTTACTGACTAAAAACCTACCCCGTTCCCACGTTGCCTTTCATACCGGGGCCGAGACTTCTTTTCAGAAGCCGACCCTTGACCCCAGTAGGCTTCGGCCCTGTCTGCCTGCTAGCAGGCTGGGCCTCTACGGTTTGCTGACAGCTCCTTGAGGTGCGCGGGAACAGTACGCGCCGTCGACCACTTGGTCTCAGTACGGTCGGTTACCGGACGGTCGGACAGCAAGCTAATCATTGCTCACCGTCCCGAAAACCGCCCCTACGGTGACCGGAAATCGGGATTGGAATCCCGGTGGCGGCTGGGGCCTGAGCCTTGCCTTTGCCTGATGCGGTCGGCCTCCTCTTTCGCTAGCATTACTGCTTCGCAGGCGACCGCCTGAAGTGATCCTATAAGACTTCCATTTTTTCCTTTTGAGGTACGGAACCCTAAAACAAGTTTTTTAGTCGTCGTAAGTCGGTTGTATTTTTTTGTAAAAAATCTTTTTTATTTTACTGTTTAGTTGTAGTATCCCTCAGCCAATGTGAATTATCATCTTACTATTTATTTCATAATAACGAGTTCAATGACCTGTAGGTAGTTGTCGGTCGTTGCGTACTAACTACCTACAGGACATTCTACTCGCTCAGCTGACGTTTACTTAAAGAAATTAATTTCGTGCATTTTAGAAAAAAAAGTTATACTTTATTATTTAATTTTATCTTTACAAATCGATTGTGTTTGAACCGGACCGACCCTCCACGGGATTAAAACGGTCAAAAATTAACGGTGTATACGTCGTCGTTAGAATAGAATAGAATAGAATAAAACACACATACACCAAAAAGTTACACAAACTGTACATCAATCTAAATCTACGTCGTCGTCGTCGCTGTTCTTCACTGCTGGTTATTATGCTCTGCATGATCAATAGCCACACACAGTCATAGCTACAACAGACAACAAACATTGGCATTGGCATACACGAAGAGTAATCAACAGAAGGCAGCTGTAGCAGTATCGTGTGAATTAATGATTATGTGCCACACACTGGTCGGCGGCTGAATTATATAGTATTGTGCTATTGGGCCAGCTCTGAGGACTGGCGGACATAAGTATATATTGTATAACTGTAACAGACCGGAGTTCGGTAAATACATACTAAGATTTGCCAGTCGAATCCAAGATCTATCAAGCCTTACTCGTAAAAGCACGAAATGCAGCGATTTCCACAGAGCATCTGTGCAAACGCGACATTTTGGACTAATATATAGGTACTAAAGCTCACTTGTATATTGTCTGTGAGTTAAGATAAAACTTAGTATTACTTATTAGCAGTGCAAAATAACAACTATATCAGAACAGTTTAAAGTTTCACCAATCACCACTTGTAAATCTAAATCTTAGGTTTCACTAGATCTTAGGATTTACCACAGATTGGGCCTTTACAAATTCTTTATCTAAATACAGTAACACACTACCAGTGACGGATTAGTCAAATTAAGCAATTCCCTAGGGCATCACGTCTTGCGGGCACCAGAAGGAGCACAAAAAAAATCCGTCCTTAGGGCATCACGTCTCACTCGCGTCACCAAAAACCACACCAAAAAAAGTTTCCCAAGAGAACAATTCAAAATAACGTGTTATTATAGAATCATTGATAAATTAAATACAGAGATGCGAAAAAGAGGAGAGATATAAGTAGGTACAAAAAAACAGCAGACAAATTCTCATTCTTGAATAAACACGCCGCCGCCGCCGCCGGGATTCCGATCCCGATTTCCGGCCACCGTAGGCGCGGGCTCGCGGACGGTGGGCAATGGGTAGCTCGCTGTCCGTCCGTCCGGTAACAGACCGGTCCGAAATCAGGTCGTCTACGGCGCGCACTGTTCCCGCGCGCCTCAAGGAGTTGTCAGCAAACTGTAGGGGTCCAGCAGGGCCGAAGCCTACTGGGGCCAAAGGTTATGTGAGAATGTCACCACGGACCCCGGGACAAAGGCAAGGAACGGAAAGGTAGGTTTTTAGTCAGTAAAAGTCTGACACTATTTCCCGCCCCACCCAAGGGCGGGATTTGTCATTGGATGATTTTACTTACCATAAAAAAAAATCTTGAATAAAATACCCGATGCCGATAAAATTATGTGTCCCGATCAAACTGCAGCACAGTATAAATCTTCAACAGTTTCATTCATCATAAGTAAAATAAGTTCCAGACCCAGTGATTCTGCTCGCACAATTGTATTAAACTAATTTATTTATTTTTAAGAAAGCTTACAGACTAATAACAAATATAATATTTATACATAGGTGGAAAAAATCGCTAATTACAAGCTTCCACATATATATCAACATACATTTAGCGTTGACTTGAAAATTACAATATAAAATGAGATACACGAATACATGATTATAAAATTGAATCAGTTTTCCCTAATGTGAAAACAGCCCTGCGTGTACTCGTATTTTTATCGCTTATGATTACAAATTGCTCAGCGGAACGTTCTTTTTCAAAATTAAAAAAGGACAAAAATGATACAAGAAAGGATCTATAATTTATCAATGTTATTAGAGTCCGATATGTTAAAAAAGTTAGACGTTAATATATCTTGCGTGAATTCAATGCCTGAAAAAGCTGCAAGGCGCATTTCAATAAATAAATAATTATGCTTTGGTTTTTATTGTTGTTGTACCTACTCCACTTCTAAGGTATGAGGTGTAACCTCATCATCTTATTTTACAAAAAACCGGTCAAGTGCGAGTCGAACTCGCGCACGAAGGGTTCCGACCAGGTTAACAACAGAACAACAAAAAACGCAAAAAATGGCGTTTTTTGTATGGGCCTCCCTTAAATATTTATTTTATTTTTATTATTTTTATGTGTCTGTATAACCTAGAACCCTGAGGTCCTGGACCTTTGGAAGGCGTACGAGGAGCCAAAACCAACTCGCAGATGTCCTTTAAATACTTTTGATGTAACGTGATGCCAACCGACGATTATCCCTGTACGGGCAATGCTAGTGCATCCAAGGGCAAAAAATCGCGTTTGTGGTACGAGAACCCCCTTAAATATTTATTTGATTTGGTTTTTAGTATTTGTTGTTATAGCGGCAACAGAAATACATAATTTGTGAAAATTTAACTGTCTAGCTATCGCAATTCTTGAAATAAGTATAGCCTGGTGATCTTCGATGAAACATGTTTCATTTTCAGGTTCCGTTTTTACCCTTTGGGTACGGAACCCTAAAAACTGATGTTTTTAGACGGTAAAGGTTTAAAGACCGATTCTTGTCGACATACGAATAGGGGGCCCACAGGTGTGGATTGCTTAGGACATCAAATAGTCTTAATCCGTCACTGCAAACTAAACACATAGGCACGTTGTACACGTGGACATTTGGTCAATTCACTGCGGTAACCTAATTTCCAATATCGATGTCCTAGTTTTCGGTAATAGGAGCATTAATTTGTAAGTGTACAGTGGATTGTTATTGAATAATTTGAGAGTTTGGTGGGTTCGAAATTACTGGTTGATATTAGGCAGGTTTATGATCCTTTGTGTCGTAAAAGTCGAGGTAAAGACCAGTGGCTAAGGCTACATGTTCGTAAAGGAAAGCCACATAAAAAAATGTTAAATTTAGTTTGAGTTACAAAATTCATTTATTTTATTGTTTATTTTTAAATTTTATCTTTATTAATCGATAGTGTTTCATGTAACGACGATTCGTTACATGAAACACTATCGATACACACATACCCTACGCGGGATTAAAAGAACCAAAATTTAACGGTGTATACAAATTGTATATATTTTTTATGGTAATAGTAAAGACTTCGAGTCAAGTTGCCAGTATGCCGCATTTTCACCAGGAAGACATGCAGACACATTAGCCCAAATAAGTATCTAAAAGGGAGATTTCTACTACAACTAAGTACGTTATTAAAATAAGTGCTTTTGCTAGGGGTTTTGCTAGAATGTAGTGTAGATAAAAAAATTATCCCAAGGGAACACACACCCGCAATAAAAAGTAAATACCCTTTGTCCTAATTCAGAATATGGTCTACCGGTGTATCTACCAAATATCATCTAAATCCGTTCTACCGTTTGAGCGTGACGGTGAAGGAGTAACATACATAAACAAACTTCCCCGAATTCAATAAATTGAAAAAAAAAACTTTCAAGATTTTTCCTTTATAATCAATTTCCTGCCAGCAGCTTCACACACGTGAAAGTAAAAAAAAAGGGCAAATTCGAGTTGGACTCGCACACTGCGGGTTCCGTACAAATTAATCAATGAAAACAGTTCGATTCCCAAATTAAGTTACGAAGATTTTTCTGAATCGAAAAAAAAAATTGGGACGTAACAACTACTTTTCACAAACTTACAGTTTTCAATTTTTTTCCTATACTGGTGCTATGAGATCTTGCTTCATGCCAAATTTCAGGATTCTAGGTCAACGGGAAGTAAGTACCCTATGCATTTTGATTCCCTTGAAAGTGTCAAAATATACCTAAGTTATTTGCGACATAAACGGCCATTCCGTGATCTTAGAAGTTTGATTTTTTTCACAGTTTCAAGGTAGCGACGACCTGAATATATGGTGAATAAATTTCAACTCGATACGTCCAGACGAACAACAAAGTAATCCTATGAGGGTTCCGTTTTTTCCTTTTGAGGTACAGAACCCTAAAAATTATCCCAAGAGAACATACTCACGGAATAAAAGCTTCGCCATATCGACCAGTCATGTAGGTACTCCTGACATTTTCCTTGTATATAAAAATATACAGAAGGAAAACTGAAGGATAAATGCAATTTCCCTACTGTGTATTTAATGAGGACTAAGTAAAGCTGTGATCAAAATAAAATGATATGAAAATCACACCCGGGAGTACAGCGCACCGACCCACTTTAGAAAATTAAAAAGGGAGGACACAATTAAATGTTAATTAACAAACTTCGCACTCGGCGAGGACTAAGTTGAAAGTGTGAGTTGTTAAATACTTAGGTAGGTATAGGTACTGCTAAATTGGACGAAGGATTTCGGATTAGAACGTTACTGCCAGTTTCTTTTAGTCCGCTGAGTAAAGTAGGGGGCCGTTCAAGTATTACGCAAGCAGATTTTTGGCAAATTTTAACCCCTCCCCTTTCGTCAGCAAAAGTAGGTAAGCAAAGCTCTCATCCCCATTGGAACAGAAAAAACACAACACAAACACAAACACATGCATTTTTCTATGTGCTCTGATTTTGTTATCAGTTAATTTAATGAGCAAAAGTAACCAAGTACTGCTGACGTAATCACCATCCAAAGTCCAGACCCCCATCCCCCATGTCATCAAAAATAAGCAAAGCAGAGCCTCCCCCGTAATGCTTACGTAATACTTGAATGGCCCCTAAGTACTACCAGTGAACCATCTCTTTCCACCTGTGTTTTATGGTCTTCTGTTGTTAGCCATGACGGATAATTTTGGATTATAAAATTTTCGAATAAGTTACGAATACCTTGGAACGGTAAAAGTAGCTGAACGCTCTTTGTCTGAAACCCCAGAAAATAACTTTTCCCGCTCTGCGTCGAGCGGGAAAAGTTATTTTATGATTTACCACTACAAAAGTTATGATATTTACCTAATAATATAAGTACTTGTCTTGTTTGTATAATTACCTATGTTCCCTGTACTTTCTTAATATTAGTTCCCTCGGAGGCTGAAACCCGTCGCTGCTACTGGTGCGGTCCTCTGGCTGAACAGGTGCATCGCAGCCAGCGGGCCCCGCCGTGCAGTGCACCGCACACTCAGGTCACCGACTGCGACCCTGGCTTCCCATACTGCGCCATCGTGGCCACGGCTCCGCGTAAGTAGTGTCGATGGAGAACATAATATTTATTACGTAGCCAAAAGGGGGCGTGGGACCCGGCTCTCCGCGATGGATGCTTGGCAACGGATGCCCCGCGGGTCGGACAACGCCGCACTTTTGCATGAGACCGCGCGGGCGCAGTTTCGGCTATAAGAATTTTTTTAAATCCTCGTTATCATTCTCTCAAAACTTTTTTGACTGGCTATGCCGGAGGTCATGGGTTCGATGCCCACCCAAGACAAATGTTTATATGATAAGCCCGATCATTTGTTGTTTATGGATGTAATTTGTCTATAATGCACAAGTATGTACGTAGTAAGTATGTAATGTTTATCAGTTGTCTAGTCCTCATGCTAAGTTTGAGACTAGATGGCGCTGTGTGATAGTTGTGGAATATTATTATTTTTTAATATTATATTATAAAAACCGGGCAATTTTTTTGGAGCAAATTGACTGTAGCGCGGCATGTCGCGGGTTCGATTCCTGCTGCGGAACAAATACGTGTATGGCCAACAGATGGTTGTTCGAGGTCTGGGGGTCTTGTGTATGAGTTTAATTTTTTTTTTTTATAAAAGTAAAGAAATGTGTTGGAACTATTTCGATCCCCAATAAATGGCATGACTGCCTGAAACAAGCTTGTATGTATTTTGCAGCCTACCTAGAGTATCTTGATCCTGATTAGTTTTGAAAGTTGGTTGCCTATCCTAAACTTTTGTATATACCCATATTTTGCTAGTTTGGGTATACCTATGTAGCATAAGCATAATCAGCCTTTTTTTAATGTTCCCCCAACTGGGACTCAGGCCTCCTTTCTAGGACAGAGAATGGGCCATAATCGGACACACAGATCCAGAGCGGGTTGGTGCATACCTGTGTATGGTCTATATATATTAGAACCAAATAAAGTACATAGTTGTTTAGAAATAAATATATGCACTAATAAATCATTTTTATATTTCACAGCTAACATAGAATCAAGATACTGTGTGAAGCTATACCAAGATGAATGCTACTTGCTGTACTGCAACTCCACCAGGACTTGGCGCATGACATGCCCGTGCCGAGGCGACCTCTGCAACGGTCCCAACACTGACCGCGAACTCGACGCCTTCGCAGGACTAACCAAAGTTGCCGCTAGGTCCCAACACTCAAGGAACAGAAGAGCCCTTATGAACGCTGCTGGGTTTATAAGCATGAATACCAACAAAAAGAATCGAATAGATAACACGACAGTTGAAGACAATAAAAATATTGTCAGTAACTTAACAGAAACCCCAGATGAAGGCGACGTTAAAGCCAATGATGATCAGATATTCGATACTACTATACCTGCGGAAACTGGTGCTAAGGATATAGAAAGTCATACCGATACAACCGCAGCCAGTGTATTACAAGATGACAAAAGCAATGAAGCAGAAAAAGTTGAAATTACTACTCAAGCAAACATCGAAATTAAGAACAGTGAAGTTACAACTAATAGTCCTATTACCGAAGTTATTGAAACCATCGATAATCATATGAATGAAACTAGCATACAAATAGATATCCCCAGTGATGCTATTGAAAGCAGCGATCTTAAAACTGAAATCTTAGTAATGAGTAGCGAAATACCCAAAGTTTTAAATGATACAAAACATCCAGAAGTTACAAGTACCAATGTAAATATACCGGATGTTCTAACTACTGTAGAAGTTGCTACGCAGGCGGCAGTGGAAAATAAAGTTATGGCAGAAACGACTACTGAAGCAAAAAATTCTGCAACTGAAGTGAAGATGAATGAAAATAAAGTGAAACCAAGTGAACCGTTGCCTACAATAAAAGCTCTTCAACACGATACCAATGTAGCTCAAACTACTCCTACTTTAAGTGAGACTACTACAGGTAAACCAAAAAATAACACTGCTACGCGAATCGATGCACATATATTTACACTAGCCATAGGCGTATTCTTAAATTATGTATAAGATTTAAATATAAACGTTCTATTTCGAATTATTCATTGTCAAAAGTTGATCTCTGTAAGTGAAGCTTTAATTGTTAGAAATTAAATGTAGATTAGTAGCGCCTATTCCATGTGATATTAGCATAGACAAATGTAAATATTTTCTGCAATATATTTCGAAATTATGTAGATGTGATTGGCATTCGCACACGAAATAAATACGCACAAAAAAACCTTAATTGTTTTATTTATTTTATAAATGTTTTTCTTTCTCTATTTATTTGTTTTTTTAGTCGAAGGTAAAATCATAATGCTTCGGCAACTGACGTTCACTTGACTTTGTTTCTAAACTTTTTACTCCTTGGCTGTATGCTTCTCTTATATCAGACTCGAAAGGTCTTGCAAACTTGGTTTGCTTTATAGATGGACCATAATATTCAAAAGTAGGAGGCGGTGGTACTTCCACACTACCCGAATCATGTTTCCTTTTGTCTCTTCTTATATCATCTGCCACTGCATCTGTGTCTTCTAATTCATCAACTATAGGAGTAGGTTCTTGAGCCTTGACAAAATTCCTATATTTAAAGTTATTACCAGTAGTAGTACCATCATTTTTCTTAGATGATGAGAAATATAGTCCTTTATTTTGTGTAATATCAGTAAGTTCGCCTATTTCGGGAGGCGGTGGGGTACAGACTCGAGGTCTCACATCGTCCCATGTTTTAGTGGCAGTAGTCTCTTTACTGTCCTCCTTATTTCCTTTGTCATCAAATATACTGGAGTTGCTAGAAGTGGAAGCTTGTGGTGGAGCAAATTCTTTTATCCTTTTATCCCTCTGCTGTTCCACATATTCTTCTTGGGTCATTTCTCTGAATTTCTTCACTTTTCCGTCGACTCCCTCCTTGCCAATGTCCCATTCTCGGACATAGGCCTCGCGTAACTTTTGTCTCTCTTTTTCCTGTTCTTCTTTGAGTTTGTTTTCTTTTTCTTTCGCTTTGGCATCTGCTTCGTTCTTTTGCTGAGTCAAAAATTCTAGTAGACAGGTAGTAAAGTCTTTTTGGTTTTCTGAAATAAAAGGATTACTGTCAAAAAAAAGTTCAGTAGAATGTGTGTGTTTGGCCCATTTCTGGAACGAAAATTAGGGTAAAATTCAGCAAATCAAACGCGCGTTAACTTGTTTTTATCAATTGATCTGAAATCAATTTCTCACATGATGTTTTCAGAAATTGCGTGAAACCGTGTAAAAAGCTTACCAAATAGAAATGACCCACCTTTTGGTTCCTCTGGCGGTAACCCCGCCCTGGCTCGCTGCCTGGCTCGCGCAGCCGCCACTCTCGCTGCAATCATCTCGTCTCTCTTCTTGCGAACCTGCTCAGCCTCTTTCTGCGCTTTCAGAGTCTCTTCGCGCTGTTTCATCAGGGCTTCCATCTGCTTCTGGCGCTCCGTTTCGTCGGTGCTGAATGAGAAGTAACCGACACCGTGGATTCGAGCCTCTGTAAATGAAATTATATTTGTATAGAACCTTATCTAGGGAAAATTAAGTAAACGTCATAGAGATTTTTACAAGAGGATTGATAAATGCAATGATTATTGTGAAAACTTTAGCTAATGGCAAAATGGAAAGGGGATCTCGCTCACGCATTTAAGGTCCGAGCGTGGAGATGGATGAGATATTTTGATTAGAAAAAGAGAGAGAGGAAGTATCCACTGCAATGCTTTTAGGGTACTGTACCCAAGGGATAACCAACGGTAATTCATATTTTAAGTGTGCATTTCTTTTACCCCTATAACAACAAATCAATAAATCTACCTGTTGCCATCTGTGTCGGGCTCTGCTTCCTGTCCAATAAATTTCCAGGAATAACAGTATTTGTAACAGACTTCAAAAAGAAGATGATCAGCTGTATTTATTTTTAATAGTGATTGTAAAAAGAGGGCAATGATATACTTCGAACTGATCGGATGATGAAGCCAGACGGAAGACACCGGAACTCGGTAATAAATCAATGTATTCTACCCGTGTTTTGGCTTATTAGAATGCTCGTGAGATGCATTCTGACTATAAGGTGATCATGGAGCCACAAGGTGGAAGGTAGCACGCGAACTCCGTAATAAAAAAATATATCACAGCAGTATTTAGGTTTATTAAAATTGTAGAAAATAATCAATTTTCGTGATGCGTAGATGCAGTTTCTACAATACGAACATGCCTTTCCGTTGCGCCTGTATAGTTGTTGCATTTCACGAGCGCGCGTCAATCATAATACAAACATTATGTCCACCACCATAAAAGTGATGCGCTCTCATGATTTTCTTGTTCTACATTATCTTTTTCATATATATAAAAATGAATAGCTGATTGTTAGTCTCGCTAAAATTCTAGAACGGCTGGTCCGATTTAGCCAGTCTTGAACTTGAAATATTCGTGATTTTTCAGGGATGATTTAAGTTTAAACGGTGAGAAAATATGGAAAAATTCACTAAAAAATCCACTATCCAAAGTTTGCCAGGTCAACTAGTTGGAAATAAAACTAATAGCCTGTCCGCTCACGGATCATAGACCACAACCACAAAACGCCGCCTTTAGTATTTTCGTATTTTCTTTAGTTTTCATACATTTTATGTGGACTCGCCACGTACGATGACGACAGTGGTTGCCACACGCAACAAATCGTCGCTGTTCGCTTCTTGTTGCCGACACCGACCACTATACGCCGATACACGCTAGCTAACCAGTTAGTGAACCAGTCCGAATCGAAGGCAACTCAAGCTCGTGGTCGTTTTTAACGTTGTTTAGAATAATAGATATGGATATAGCATTATTTATATGACAGTATAATATTCAATCTTGTCAAACATGTAAAAATACCGACCATTGACCGCAAGAGCCTCCCATCAACCACAGCGGCTGTCGCGGCTTCTAGCTTAAGATAGCGGTATTTGTGACTGTCGGGCGTAGCCCGTGTGCTGTCAGGCTTAAGGTCTACGAAGACCGGGACGGCATGGTTCAAAGGATTTTTTTACCAATAAATATTCAAATCTATCTTAACAGAAATGCGACATGAATGAAGGTGACATCCAAAGACATTAAATATAGACTACCAATAGACAGGACATAGCGGACAGACAAAATCGTGATCCGATAGTTGTTACCTAGGAGTAGTAAGTCGCTCAGTCTAGTATGGACGACTGGACCTAATTTCAGTTTATTTTCGTAAATATTTTTCGTACTTTGTAATTAATTAAAATTCAATAATTTTCGCAAATAGTTCTAGAAAATAGCGTAAAAACATATTAATTACAAATTTAATTCAAATGTTTAATATTGAAAGCTAGCTGACATAGGATGACAGTTTTTCTAAGACATTTCTTCTGATGTGCGCTCGATTCTATCTCTTTAATCTCTTTGGTGATATCGAAAGGGTTATCATCGCACGGCATTGAAAGACGCGTCACGGAATCCACGGCGGGATGCCGTGGCGCGCTGCGGTAGGCAGTAAGCTACTGCATGCAAAAGGACGCCGGCGTCTGCCAACACGCTATCAAACACTACTTATAACTGAAATGTGTATCGGGCAGCAGAAGCTACCGTGGCAAACTTCGAGATGGCGAAGCATCCCCGCGCCTTGCTGGAATACCACGGCAAATAAGTGGTTAAGGCCAGGTTCTACTCATTTTGAACTTTTTTAAACCTTTGGAAGTCCACAAATTTAAGAGATAACACCATCAAATTTTTTTTATCAAAATTGACTATATGACCAAGCGCCGGGCAAAAATCGAAACGTGATATAAATTAGTTGGCTCGATTAAAAACAAAATCGCGAATCTGACCCTAATTTACGATTTCAACCGTGTATATCTACGAGATACGTCATGGAAATATTTGAAAATTATAAAAAAAAGGCTTGTTTTTTAAAAGCGCCTCGCATAAACAGAAATCTTGAATAGTTATTGCTTTTTTTAATAAAAATAAAACCAGTTTCTGGGCCGCATAGACATAGGAGTTCATACAAAATACTCAGTGACTACAACCGGCCCTTAATGTGCGCTGACTGACAGCAAAGTCGTTTGCCATGCCGTCCTGGCCTGCGTAAGCCTTAAGTATCCATGTTTCGACAAAAAAGACATACAAGTACAAACCATCAAACAGCAAGTCTTGATAATGTATATCTTTATCTTTGGCCAGCAATTCCTTCTCCTTCTGTTCCCACTTGTCTCGTAACGACTGCAGATACTCATTTGTGGTCTGTACTAAGAGCGGCTTTTCCTTTTCAACCGGAGGGGGCTCCTGTAAATCAAAGTAAAGAGAATTAAATAATCTTCAAAAACTTTGTGGTGAGAACCATCACCGGACACTGCTCACTAAGGGACAGGAGTTATGGAGAAGGAGGAAACGAACGCGTACGAGCTTCTAGCGCACGGGTGTCACCGAAATATACCAGCGAACGTGAGATTTTAACATATACAACAGTGCAAGTTCAACTATCAGTTGCCCAGACCAGACACAATGCCTGCTTGGTCGGAAGATATCTCCTTTTCAATTGAGATTTGTGGGACTAAAGCTAATAAACAAGAAAAAATCTAAAATTCTTCCAAACAGAATTAACATTTACCTCTAGTTTATCTTCCGATTCTTCATTTGAAGCAACTTTGTCTTTATTTATGGCCCTCATAAGGTCCATATCTCTTTTCAAGAACATTGCTATGTCAGATTTGTGACATTTTCGTGTTCTACCCAAGCAATCTGTGAATTCGGTCCTGGAACATGAAAATAGTTAATATAACGTCGTTGCGACTTTAAGACCTCTTATGAGTAATTTTTGGCCAAACCACTTTAGAACCCTGCCTTTTAGACATTTTGAAGTTCTATGGAATGCAAAAAATCTCATGTGTATAGTATGAATTAATCGTCATCATCCTAAACACATGAGTTTTTGCTTAAAAACTCTCATGTGTATAATTGTTTTAAGGGTAAACAAGTGGTGTCACCAATAATGACACATAAGAGGTCTTAAAGTCGCAACGACGGTAAGTAACATTAAAAATCTAGGTGTAACTGTAAGCCGAAGCTGCGTTACGCGGTCGCCCGCGCGGTCCCTTACAAAAGTACACCAACGCAGCTCACCGCGCGTGCACCCGTCGATGGCAGCCGCGACCCGGGCCCGTGCCGCTACGTAATAAATCATTTAAGTTCTCCATCGACACTACTTAATGATAAATTAAAGTTGAACTAGCGACACTGCACAGGTAATAATCCGGTTTCCGTAACGGAGACCCGAGCACACGACACAAGCTCGACGTCACGCGACCGCTGCCCGCATAACGCAGCGTTGGACCTAAGAGTTCATGAGTTTTCAACCTTATGGTTAATAAGATAAAAGCGAAAATTGGTTGACTGATAACTTCTGAATGTAAATATGCATTTTACCTCAAAACATTAAGCAAAGGTGTAAACCATAAGGTAAGTAGGCGTAAGTGAAATAAATACAACCATTTAAATTTACCATTCATCACCATCATCTTCACTGACATTGCTTTCATTCTCATGCTGAATGGGTTCTTCCGGTTGTTTCTCAGCCTCCTGTTGCTTCTTAGTATTGAAGTCAACCAGGAATCTGCTAGCTAACTGAGAGCTGCCTGCACCATCTACTAAATGTTCATACAACTCAGCTTTCTTCTCCAATGCTAACCTGGGATTTTGAAAAAATAAGTATTAGGACAGACCAAGTTGCTAACTGGGTAAGTACTTAACTCATTTCTTGTTATTATTTGTATCAAAAAGTAACTTTAACAAAAATCACAAATAGAATGAATTTCTCAAATTTGTTTCATTATTATTAATAATGTTAACGATGTACGTGTTGTTTAACAGTAAAGTTAGAAACATTTCAAATCCACTATCAAGTAACAGAAAAAGTATAAAAAAATTATAATGTGACATCACCACCACAACACATATAAAAGAAAAAGTACCCAAATAATCTGTTTACATAATTAACAATGAATTGGTAAATGTGTTGCCAAGTGCAAAATTCGAAAATGACTGTACCAATTTGGATGAAAAAAATAAAATAACATTATTTGTTGAAATCTTAGGAAGATTCTTATGAAGGGAAAATTGCACTGAAAACTACAAAAACCACATTTCTTTCGTCATAAACTATTTTCTTTTTTTTATAGATTTGGGACTTTCTCTTTTGACAGAATCACACCTGTTGAGTCACCTATTTAAGATAAAAATCCATAGCCTTGGTGACTGAAGTATTGACTTTAGCATTATTTATTTTAAGTTGATTTCTATTAGACCATCTGTGTAATTAAAATTTCAAACAATTATGACTTAGTTATGTAAAACACAGAGTTTGTAGTTTGTTCCAAAATTTGATAAATATCCAGACATGCCAATTCAATCAAATATGGTTTAGTTATTAAATATATAATTCATAAATAATTAAAAATCTGAATGATACTAAGATAATTTCTACCCATGTGAAGTTTCAATTTACTAAATGTTTTTATAGTGGTTTGGGAAATTAACCTCATCACCATCATCTTCCTGCCTTTTTACATGGGGTTGATGCAACACAATTTTTATGTAAAGATTTTTTTTTTTGATACTTTAAATTAATTAATCTGGTTCAAGTCTAGGGCATAAACACAAGTGAACAACGACTACTTAATAACTTACTTGAGAAGCAGATTGTGAACACAAGAATTATTGTATGTTCTGTGGATTTACATAAAGGAGAGCTACTTTATAAAAAAATATTTTTTGAATAAAAATTACTTACTTAGCTTTCCTACAAGCTTCTAACTCTTCAGTATCCACAGCTTTCAAACTATCTTTAAATGTTTTCTTATATCCCTTTTTTGTATCTCTCTCAAGATTTTTATCCTTAGCTGGAGGAGGCTTGAAGTTCTCAAGCTTGTGCTGCGGCTGTTGCCTCTTTTCATTTACCTCCTCTTGCTTCCTTAATAACTCAGCCTTTAAGCTGAAGAGCTGAAAATAAAATAAATAGAAGTAGTTTGATCATTAATATTTGATATATTAAAAATATATATCATATCATTTGAATAGAATTATTAAGTTCATGTTTGATACTACTTATTTTGATGAACAATAAAGTTTATTATATGCTATCATGAGTTTTACCTACTAATATATTTATGTAGAAGAAGCTGCTATGCATCCTGCACAATCCCCAAATACATTGGAACAAGGGCAAGATGATGAGTCTAATGAGTATTATTACTCTTTTTTCAAAAAAAATCAGAAGCACTAATGATAGCCTATTTGTATTTATATTACTCTGCTCTGGTATTCAAGTTACTGCCACAATATTGAGTTAATCAGAATATCCTTGAAAACCTTTAAATATTTGGATTGGGAAAAGTTGATAATTTGATAATGATTGCACATAATTATTGTAATATCAATGACATTCACCACTTTTAAAGTTGAGAATCGAATACTGAGAATACTGGAACCATACCACAGGCCTTAACCTGTAGTATGGTTCCAGTATTCTAGCCAGGCTAATGTTTTAAATCTTTAAAATGTAATAAGCTCATCGGAAATGTATAAGAAATATGTACTCACTGTAGATTTGTTGAATATAATCTTTTTCGTACCACTATCGTTCATTTTCAGAAATGGGAAATTCCGTTATTAGTAAATTCTATTATGTTATTACTTACAATAAGAGCAATTTACAGTGCAACATAATTATCTAAACAATGGTGTACCAATGTTTTATCAGATAATTATTGAAACTAGTAAGAATTAAGAATTACGCTTGTAAGCAAACGACAAACATTACGTGGGTAAACGAAATTTTTATTTGATTATTTATGAGTCCCATAACTAAGTTAATTAAACGAAATTATTACAAATTGCGAGATACCCAAAAAAACAGCAGCAGGACTGGAGCAAATGACAATTACTATGCGGTCCAAATGAGAATAGGATCGATTGCCATGTTGTGACGTCACGTCGAACTGTCAAATTGAAGAAATTGGGTACGGCGAGCAAAAAAAGTTTTTTTTTTAATTTAATTTATTTACGAATCGTTAACGAAATTTTTTTTATCAGAATTCAGTTCTTCAATTTTTCTCATCACTGCGTCACTGTGTGAAGTGTCTGATTAGTGGCAAATGGAAGAAGAAGGCGAATTATTCCTAACAATGGAAATAAGAAAGAAAATAGTTTTTATTTTTAACTAATTATGACTTAAATCAATATAATTAGCTAATTTATATTAAACAATAACGTTTTTACTTCACCTAGACTTAACTAAGACTACGTAATGCAAAGCAAAAAACGGTAATTTAAAAAACTAAAAAACCCGACTGCTTTTCTGAGCATTCATGAAAAAGCCCTAAAACAAGAAAAATCTGGCAGTCGGGACCCATTCTAGAATTGAGAGCACATACCTATATTACATTGCAGATTACTCCAATCTATTGACTAGACGGTTGACTTTCTAGAATGGGTCCCGACTGCCAGATTTTTCTTGTTTTAGGGCTTTTTCATGAATGCTCAGAAAAGCAGTCGGGTTTTTTAGTTTTTTAAATTACCGTTTTTTATTTTTTATTTTTTTAGTTTTATTTTATTACGATATCACTTTCAAAGTAATTACGAATCTAAAGACACCTCTCAAACTAAAATCCATCGAGCCGTTCAGGTCGCAGAGCGTGCCAAACATTTGAATTTGGCGCTAAAAATCCGCCATTTTGTTTTTTTTTTATTTTGATATACCCAGTGTCACTCTCACAGTAAATACGAATCTAACGACACCTCTCAAGCTAAAATCCATCGAGCCGTTCAGGCTGCAGAGCGTGCCAAACAATTATACATACATACATACATACATACATACATACATACATACATACTCTCGAAAAACATAACCCTCCTTCTGGCGCAGTCGGGTAAAAATAACCCTTTATTGATACGCAAATAAGATTTTTTTGCAAACCGTACTTTTCACTCAACATTTGACAGATCGAGGTTATTGGCTTTCCTATTCTTATTTGGAACGCATAGTAATTGACATTGACATTTGAATGATAGGACCCTATTCCTAGAAGGAAAATACCTATATCGATAGGACCACAGGCAGCCAGCCCTGCGTTCAAAAATAACCAAAATAGGGCAGAGTTGCGACCCAGGGTCGTTCTTTTATAACTCGAGTAGCTTGGCAACCCGAGTTAACCCAAGCATTTACGACTTCGGTCTTAAGCGTCTATTACACCACTCGATATTCCGCACAAGTTACACAGACTGTCGTAAGGTTTATTTCCGAGTAAGACAGTCTGACCCTTATTACACTACGCGACGTCGACAAAACCACTCTGAATATCGAGTAGTGTAATAGATCCATTAGCGGCGAACGGCGCGGCGAGCGGGGCGGTATCGGTAGGCGATTAGTCTAGCGCGCGCCGCTATGGCCGCCATTAGCGTAGGCATGGGTAACTCCGGACACATCTGTGTCTTCGGATATATATCGCTAAGCGGACACATATCCACTCCTTCCCTTTCATAAAATTAATAAATCCTATATCCGAGTAACTCCGACCCACTCCGACCGAAATCAAACTGAATGATGGCACCAAACCGTGTGTTTATGAAGCAAGAAAACGCTGTAGGAAAATAAACTGCCTGCCTCTTTATGAAAAAAAAACTAAATTTGTTAAGTTTAATAAGCCTCAGCTAGTTTCCACTTGCCTAACAGGCAAGTGGAAACTAGTGTACTAATAAAAAGTAATGAATTGAGTCCTGAAGATACTACAGTGTTCTTGGGCAAAACTCTTGATGCTAAGCTTCAGTGGGGCCCACACATAGATAAGTTGTCAAAAAAACTTAGGGCTGATTTCATCATTCAATATAAAAACTTAGTTCAACTAAACTGAGCTCAGCGTAATCTAGTTTAAAGAACCATGTCGTAAACATGGGCGACAACAAAAGAATTGAAACTGAGTTTAGCGTAAACTAGGTTCAAGTCATCGCGGTGAAACGCAAAATGAAGCTATAATCTCGATTGGGTGCTCAAACTGCGTTTTGTTTGAACGAATCGCGATTAGTTTATTGGTGAATTTGGCCCTTAGCTCTGCCGCATACGCTGTTAGACAAATTCGAAATCTAACTGATTTAGAGACAGCCCGTTTAGTTTATTTCAGTTATTTTCATAGTGTTATGTCGTACGGTATTCTGTTGTGGGGAAATGCCGCCGATGTACAGACGATTTTTGTTCTACAGAAAAGGGCTATTCGTGCCATTTATAAACTAAGTCACAGATGCTCCCTCAGAGAAAAATTTAAAAATATTAATATTTTAACTGTGCCATCTCAATATATCTATAAAAACGTTTTGCATGTTCATAAAAATAATAACTTATATAAAAAATACAGTGATATTCATAACGTGAATACTAGGAATAAACACAAATTACTGGTTCCGGCAACCAGGCTCAAAAAAATAGGAGGCCCATTTAGATGCCAATGTATACACTTTTATAATAAGCTTCCCAGTCCTATTCAGGAACTTAGCATTAATAAAATCAGAACATTTGTTAAGCGAAAACTTTGCCAGAAGGCTTTTTATACTGCAAAAGAGTACCTCGAAGACAAAACGGCTTGGGATTGACCTGCTCCAGTAATCACTAAGTAAGTTCGTAGCTTATTTTCTAATTTTCCCATTTCATTATTATTTATATTTATTTTTTACATTAACGATTATAGAATAAAACTTTATTATACACCAAAAAGTTACACAAACTGTACATAAATTATTACTATTATTTAGGATTATTGTTATTCTATTCTATTTTTAGAAAAATGGCAAATAGAGCCGATGTCGACTATTCTGCCAATGTCAAAAGTAAATTGGATAAGCAAGTATGTGAATCATTAACACAGACAAATAATATGCTAGAAACAAAGTAACTACGGAGGTGTAAATCTTGGACATGAAGTCCAAGATTTACACCTCCGTAGTTACTTAGACAGGGGTGCAGCAGAACCCTAAGCGAATTCTGCAAAGGACGGAAATGACTGGTTTGGACATTTTTTTGAAAGAGTAGAACCAAGGTTTAGATTTAATGGTTGGCTGTACTGCGTAGTAGAATTTACCTTTCTTCCTACCAGAGGTATTCCACCGTTCCTGCCAAGCACATTGAAGACTTGCTTTTGGCAGGTTCAGTAAGTCGTACCCCTGATAAGAATAATGAGAAAGGTCAGCTGTGGTTGACGAACAAGCGTCTTTTGCCAAGGTATCAGCATATTCGTTATCCTTGATGCCACAGTGGCTAGGTAGCCAAACTAGCTGAACTTCTTTTTGATTATTAAAAGACGAAAAGAGAGACTTTTTAAATTTTAAAATTAGTGAGCTGTGCAATTTACTTTTAAAGGAGTTTTGGACCAAAGCTTGTAGGCAGCTAAGGGAGTCTGTGAAAATTACGGCTTTGTCGATGTTATGGTGTGACTCTATGAAAAGACAAGCTTCTAATAAAGCCACACATTCGCCCGTGAACACAGAGGACTCCTTGGGGCATTTAAATTGTAGGATAATCCTGGAATTTTGGTAGTAAATTGCAGCTCCAGTGTAACTGGAGTCAGTGAATTTGGAAGCGTCAGTGAAAAATTTTTGATAACCATTCCATCGCTCGCCCACCACCGCGTTGAAGGTCGAATCCGCCGAAGGGGAATTTTTGGAAATGCCGATGTTGTAGAAAATTTTTGGGGTTAAACATAAAACTTCATATTCAAAATTAAAAAGGGGTAGTTTGGGATATTGGACGATCGGATATTCGAAGTTTTGAGTAATACGAAAATATTTTAATATTAAGGGAGTTGTCGTGACAAGCACGAATTAATTACGTGAGTAATGTTATCTGTTACTTTTATGTGGCAACACTCAAGAGAGATGCCATAGGTTGTCCTTCTAGTTTACTCTATAGTTCCGCAACCGCCAAAAAGTTGAGTTCTCACGTGTCGTGACTTGTTGGCTAAAACAAGGATCGAGCAACCACTTCATCAGCATCATCAGCAGTCACCTAAGTTGAGTATATTTGGGTTTACCGGGGCCGCCGGGTGTAGCTGGCGTCTTCGTTGACTATTAGTATCGTCCGTAAGTTCTAGAAGTAAATCCCACGTAATGATCCTCGCGGTAAGGCCAGGTGTGGGTTCTTATGGTGATCACCAAGTCATGATCTAACCAGAGTGGCTGGGTTAGATTAGCATCTATGGGTTCGGTCGTGTAATGGTCCTGGCGCGATGGCGTTGGGTACGATGGGCTCATTGATGCTGGATGACTGTTCCGTGGATCCTCTCGGAGGGAGGGTAGGAACCTGTAATGGAGATGTTCTCCTGTGACTCTCAGAGGAGAGGTTAGATTATCATCTATGGGTCCGGTCATGTAATGGTCCCGACGCGATGGCGTTGGGTTTGATGGGCTCATTGATGCTGGATGACTGTTCCGTAGATCCTCGTGGAGGGAGGGTAGGAACTTGATGATTTATATAAGTAAAGAAGCTATATATGTGTGTTTATCATTTTCAGTTATGACGGAAAAAGGATACGAAGGTGACGTAAGGCGGGCGTCACTCGGTGGCTGCTTGGTTGCCCAGATGTACTCATGTTGCTATAATTAACACAGGTGGAGAAAGGAGAATACAACAGGAATCATAATCGAAGCAGAACTCTTCATAACCAGTGATAAGATATACCCAAGGAGGAATCCAGGTACAAGATTTATTAATTATAATAACCTTGGGGACTATCGGGTGTAATCAGAGCTACATCTCCCTGATTAATGAACATTTATTATAAGAAATCAATATAAACCAGCAAGATTACAACCGAGCCGTCCCCACATGGTGGAGATGCTGGTTTACAAAACGAACATGTGTCACCCACATGATGAAGATGCTGGTTTACAAAATGAACATGTGTCACCGACATGGTGAAGATACTGGTATACAAATAAGCGTCACCGGCATGGTGGATATGCTGGTTTACAAATGAACAAGCATCACCGGCATGATGAAGATGCTGGTTTACAAAAATGAACATGCGTCACCAGCATGGTGACAATGCTGGCCAGACAGACCCCATAGTCTGGAGTGCGCCAAGATATGGAAGAAAATATTCCATGAAACCTGGACAACATGGCAGTGATGCTATGAAAAGGTCACGGGTATAAAGACTGGTTTAAATATGAAAATGTACATAGCAGTGATAGGTATTGATTACCTGTTGATTGGAAATTAAATATATTGGAACGTGAAGTGAGAATGCACTCAATATGTGGTCAATTTATGCTATACGCATTTTTTCGCCTGTTCCGGAGGGTCCTGTAAGGATGTAAAGCTGTCTGCAGGCATAGTATTGCTTGTGTATTAATTGCACATATATATGTAATCAATGTGATTGTAATTCTTGAGTTAACACCTTAATAAAGTTTGTTTAATTAGATTAAGATGAAAGCAAGTTTTGGTACAACTAGACTACTAAGGACATTTATGACGCAAGAGATGAACTAAATTGTGCATGAAACTAGTGAAAACGACCTTAAGTGACACGGTGGACAAGACTATTGTTCTTAATTGGGTTCCTAACTCTTGTATTTACTAAAAGATGTAATTCTGTGGCATTAGCTTAACTTAGGAACAAGAGCATGTCAATAGTGTGTCAAGATTGAAATTCCCGCGGTGATTCTAGAAAGCTCGTTTTTTAACTTCCGCTACTCGATGACAGATGGCGTTGGGAGTATCAATCCGAATAAAATTCTTCTTTGGAAAAGTTTGAAATATAATCTAAACGTAAGCTATTTTACAAACTTAAATATTAATTAAGTAGTACATAATTTAAAAGTAATTATACACATTCGGAGGACGGGAAATATAGGATAAACTTAACGATAAAATATAATGAGTATTTCAATAAGTCCTGAATTAGTACGCCATGTTTATTTTCTTCAAAGGACATCGACGGCAAGGAACGATCATAATTATAAATTGTAAAACTAGAGATAAAATCGTAAAAGCAATTAAAAACTTGAAGTTTAAAACGAAGTTTAATAGTGTGATACATATTTTTGGCCCATACTTTATCAAAGAGTGATTTCGAGAAAAACGTGGTAAGTTTTCTAAATTACGAAATAAAGTTATTAGCAGTAAGAAGTCTAAATGTGATAAAATAAATGAACGTCTTGTTAATTTATCATAAAAAGTACAGGGTTTATGATTAAATACGATGAGACTCGGAAAGGGTAATCCGTAAGACCGATACAAATGATTTAAATAGAAGAATGCAAGTAGGTACCTTGCACTCGGTACTTCGCCGGATAATTTGAGATACTTTATGTATTGAGTATACCTACGATAGTAAGTACTAATATCAGCTATTCACCACTATAGAAAGGTTTGCACTTTCTTGTAAGACTAAAAGTATTATCGAGACCACGACCACGCCCTAAAAGAGCGGTCATAATCGTGCGGGGAAATCCCCCGAGATAAGATAACATTCGAGATAAAGATAATGGTATAACCTAAAAGTTAACTCAGTAATAAAAAATAAAATATGAAGGAACAAGGTTTCTCAAACTAAAATATTTAGTTCCATTTACAATAATTTATAGATAAAACAAAGAATAGCCTCCACACTATAAATTATACCTACATACAATTTACTCAGACCTAGTAAAGTCTAGGATTCAGTTGAAGTAATGTTTGAAAGTCAAGACTTACCAAAAATCATTTCATAAATTAATTCATAGATTAATGACTATACCACGTGAAAGGTTAACTAATCCTACATGAAATTAAATACACAAAGTCTCTCCAAAATAGTTATGACTTCAAGATAAAATAAATTTGCTTATTCTTATAAACAAAATAAGTATTAGACATTAGTCATTATCATAAAGGCTAAGTGAAGTATATGAATAGATTGTAAATACATAAGTTATTCATTTTAATATGGTTATTCTAGAAAGAAAAATATAAAATTAATAAAACAATTAAACTTAAATAAATGAATAGTAGAATTAAAATGAATATTCTTACCTTTATCAATGGATTAATACTATGTTTCCCTGTAAGTGAAACAAAAGGGGATTTGCCTAATTATTCAAGATAATTTGGGCACCTTGACCCACATTTTACAGTAAGCACAAAATAGAAAATTTTCCTTTCAAGTATACACTGATAGTGCATAAAGTTTTAAATAAATAAATAAATACACAGAAATAGTTGTGCGGTGTAACTAATTGCTCACTTGAGTTTTATTAATATTCAATTAATATTATAGGAAAACTACTTTATAGCATCCAACAATAGAGTTCAGGAATTATATTCAAATGGATAGAGACAAATATCATCATAATACTAGAATCATGGTGCGTGGCAGTCCGAAGGCCAAGTTCTGATATTTATGAAACTCAAATAGGATATTAAAGGCTTGATGTATGGTAATGCCAAGGGCAAGTTACAACATATGTTATGTTGATATTATAATGATTATATGTGTACAGGACTAAGTTGCCTTATGATTAAGGATTATTATCACTATTTTACCTAACTGGACTTAAGATTTTTAAACTTTCATTTATTTGAAAAACAATAGGTATATAGAGGAAATATATACTATATATAATTATAATAATTTAATAATAATATATCAACACAGAACAAAGTGATTACTACCTCACTCTCGTCTCATATTATAAATGATAATGAGTTATAATATTTGGAAAACTTATGGACCAATAAAACAATTCCAGGAAATTCGGGACAAGATGGAGCATGAAGAGGAGGATTCCTCGTTGGAGGTTACAATCAAGTTGCGACTTTATCAAATAATTAAAAGAATAAACGAACATAGACAGCAAGCTGAAATTTATTGTAAAGAAGGTAGCAGTGACCGAGAATCGATACAAAAGGCACAGATATGTGCATCGAAGCTAGAAAATATGATTAAACGATTCACGAGTGAACTCAATGAATATTTTAGAATTTCAAATAATCCGTCACCAGACGAGATCTCGAATATGAGTAATATCCAATTGGATAGTGAAGAGATCCTAACTGAACTAAGGTGTATCCTAATGAACAGATCAAACGAAGTCCAACCATATGGCCATAACGATGGGGATCAGATCCGTAATTTCTCTGCCAAATTACCAACACTTACACTACCAGAATTCAGTGGAGATATACTTACTTGGTGTGAATATTGGGATATTTATAAGTCCAATATACATGACAGACCATTGCCAGACGTAGATAAACTACTTTACCTTAAGTCAACGCTTAAAGGCGAACCACGTAAGATTGTAGACGGCTTGGAAACCACAAACAAGAATTACACTATAGCCATTCAAGTATTAACAAGCAGGTACGGCAAGCAATCACATATTATAGACGCACACTACAGTGCACTGAACAAAGTAAAGACTGCAAGTACATCGGTTGGAGAATGTCGTAGTACTTTAAATGAGGTGGAACGTCATCTCAGGGTTTTACAGTCACTTGGAGAAGATACTAACCATAATCATTTGAGACATCTTATAATGGAAAAGTTTCCAGGAGATATTATCTATGAGGTTAAGATGAAGATGAAAGAAAATACTGTGGAAGAGTTGAGGACATACCTGGAAGAGATAGTATCTGCAAGAGAGGAAGCAAATAAAGTACCACAAGGAAATAACTCAACTATAACAGAAAACCATACAGTAGAAATGTTACATACAGCACACAATGAGAAAAAACCGTGGCAGTCAGATAGACCTGCAGGAAAATTCAATAGCAACTCCAAAAGGATAATAAACTCCAACAAGAAGAATATACAAACGAGAGACAAGAAAAAGGAATCCAATAAAAAGCATTGGGTCCAAGAACCACATTGCTCTAAAACTGAAAAATATAATCAATCAAGAAAGCGTCAGTATGACCAAACAAGAGACAGCGACCGAGAGAGAAGGAGGAAAACAAAAGGCCATGTAGTTAGCAAGAAAAGGAAACCGAGCTGTATATTTTGTAACCAAGGGCATTATTCTGATCAGTGCCAAGAATACAAGAATATAGAAGATAGAAGGACACGCCTGAAAAACCGCTGCTTCAACTGCTTTTCAGAAGAACACATGATCAAGTCATGCCCAAACAAGAAAAATTGTTACTATTGCAAAGAGGTGGGGAAACACCATCAAGCTTTATGTCCAGAAAAATTCAAGGTAAAAAAGGAATCGACTTTAACCACATCAGATAACAGTGGCTTCACGGTATTGCAAACCGCTATAGTAACACTAGAGAATGAAAACAAACCTAACCGATCCATCAAATGCAGAGTACTATTAGACTCAGGATCTCAAAGATCATATGTTACGAAAAGGATTTCCAAAGAACTTAATCTATCAGCTAGAGAAGAAAATAAGTTATCTATCTTTACTTTTGCCAGCGAGGCACCGCAAGAATATAGTAGCCCACGAGTCAAACTGAAGATGGCGACAAGAACGAACAAATTAATAACACTATATGCTAACGAAGTACCAATGATTACAAGAGGTGTAGCATTACCTGATATTAGAATCGAAAAGAAAAGGGGTACAATCCTAGCCGACGATGGTTCTCTTGGAGAAAGAGTAGATATTCTTATTGGAAATGACTACTACTTTAGTTTGATGTCTACAGGAAAAATACATATAGGAAGAGACCTATACCTGGTGAACTCAGAATTTGGATGGATACTTAGTGGGAAATTGAATACTGAAGAAAAGGAATATACTTTATCAGTCATTAAATATTGCCAGAATCATGATCCGAACTGTATTTATTTTACAGAACGAGATTTACCTCTCAGAAACATGGATATATCTTTCTTATGGACTCTAGAAAGTATAGGAATAACAGACAACCCGAAAACAACCAGAGAAGAAGAAGCCATTAAACATCTCAATGATACAATAGTATACAAAGAGGGGAGATATTGGGTTAAATGGCCATGGATTCACTTCCTTCCAGAAATGCCTACCAATTTCGGACTAGCGTATGGAAGATTAAAAGGCCTACTACAACGAATGAGCAAAGCCTCAATGAAGGAATATCAAGACATACTGAAAGAACAACTGAAGAACGGTACCATAGAAGTTGTTAACCCCGAGGATAATGTATACAATCAAAGAGTCCCTCCAATACATTATCTTCCACATCACATGGTGCATCAAGAAGGAAAGAAAGGCCGCATTGTTTACGATGCATCGGGAAAATTAAAAGATAATAAGAGCTTAAACGAGTGCCTGTATAGAGGCCCATCAATGATTGGAGATTTAGTAGCATTGCTCATCCAGTTCAGGACATATAGAGTCGCAATTACAGCGGATGTGGAGAAAGCTTTCCTACAACTAGGATTACAAACCGAGGACAGAGATGTTACCAGATTCATTTGGATAAAAGACGAAAATAAACCCCTAGATATGGATAATATTTTACACATGCGTTTTTGCCGAGTGCCATTTGGCATTATTTCAAGTCCATTTCTATTGACAGCTGTTGTAAAGTACCATATTTCACAGAAAGCACCAGAACTAATTCCTAAGATAGTGGATAAATGTTATGTAGACAACTTCGTGACAGGTACAGACTCTACTGAGGAATCAATAAAGCTATACGATACAACTCGAAGAACTTTCGGAGAGATCGCTATGAATATTAGAGATTGGATGTCCAACGATGAAGCTTTTCTACGAACTATCCCTACAGAATTCAAAGCTAAAGAAACCGAACAGACAAAAATATTAGGACTAATATGGAACATTAAGAATGACACAATACGTTTGAATATTAAGAATGAACTTTTCAAAGCAGACAACATAAAAGAACCGCAGAGTAAAAGGAAGATATTGAGCACTATAGCCTCTATGTATGACCCATGTGGACTAGGTTCTCCATTAATACTACCTATAAAACTACTACTTCAACAGTTGTGGGAGCTGAAAGTGAAATGGGATACTGTCCTACCAGACGAACTCCAAAGACAGTGGGAAGAAATAATTCAGAATTTAGAAGCAATAAAGAGTATAGAAATACCACGCTACATAGGGCTCACAGAGCCAACAAACACAGTAACATATAGACTACACGGCTTTAGTGACGCATCTAAGCATGCATATGCTGCTGTAATTTATATAACAGCCGAAAACAAAAATAACAGAAATATTTCTTTCATTATGGCAAAGTCAAAGGTTACTCCAAAGGGAGAGAGAGAGAACCTACGTATACCTAGACTAGAACTACTAGGATGTTACTTGTGTAGTAAACTAATAGCATATGTCAAAAGTGTTATTGGTGTCCCGATAGAGGAAGAATATCTATGGACAGATAGTCAAATAGTTTTAAGCTGGATACATTCTAATAAATTGTTACCTCCTTTTATTAATAGAAGAGTGAACACTATAAAAGAGAATAAACAGCTGAAAGTACGTTATGTGAATACAGAAATAAACCCTGCGGATCTAGCGACTCGACCGGATCTATGGAAGAAGAAAAAGAGTATGTGGCTTAATGGCCCTGAATTTTTACACCAAGATAAGAGATATTGGCCAGTCCGCTCATTGCTAGACTTTTCCTGTCCGTCGTTGGGGCAGGGTCCTTCGGATGTAGTCAACTTTATGAAAACCGAAGAAAGAATACCGGACAAGACATTTAGAGAAGAGAATACAGTTCTAGATAGAACTATGCAAAAAATTAAGAATTTACAAAAGGAATATTTCCCACAAGAAAGTGACGGTAAGAAAACAAGCCTAGCAATCAACTTGGACCTATTTAAAGATATAGATGGAATATTGAGATGCGGTGGCCGTATGAAGAACGCGGAATGGCCGTTCGACAAACGACACCCAATACTGATACCTAGAGAGTGTGAATTCACCAGCAATCTCATCCTCAGAACACATAAAGAAAACTATCACGTAGGAGCAAACCACACTCTGAGTAAAGTAAGGGAGTCATTTTGGATCCCAAAGGGAAAAGGCTATGTTCAAAGATTACTGAAGAAATGTCCAGAATGCACTAAGCACAGCGGAGGTCCATTCAAGCTACCTCCAGCACCAGCATTACCCGCTGAGAGAATAAACTATACAGCACCATTCACATATACAGGTGTAGACTACATGGGACCACTTTTGGTAAACAATGAAGACGGTAACAAGAAGAGATGGATCTGTCTATTCACCTGTCTTGTGATCAGAGCTGTACACCTTGAGGTTGTGCAAGATCTCACGGCTGAGGAAGGTCTATCAGCATTACGACGAATGATCTCCACAAGGGGTGTGCCATCAGTAGTAATATCAGACAACGCCCAAAACTTCAAACTGATAGCAGAGATAATATCAAGTCAATATTGCATACAGAAGAAAATACAATGGAAATTTACTAACCCTTTATCACCATGGGCAGGTGGATTCTATGAACGACTGGTTGGCATAGTAAAAAATTGTCTGAAGAAGACTCTACAAAAACATATGTTAAATGATAAACAACTTTCGACAATTATCAAGGAAATAGAAGCCGTAGTTAACTCTCGACCACTCACTAGCGTCGATTCGGAAATAGACTATATCTTAAAACCGTCAGATTTTCTAACAGTAGGAAGAGTGATCTCGTTAGAAGGAAACGAAGATGGTCGTGAATTTCCGAGCACATCCGTTACAAAAACAGACCTCGTAAAAGGATGGAAGAGAGCGCTGACTATACTGGGAGAGTTTAAAGATATGTTCTCAAACAGATATTTGCTTAGTCTTCGTGAGAGATATGCTCATTTACCCCGAGAACCACGAGTAACATCAAAACTGTCACCTAGCCTTGGTCAAGTTGTACAGATCAAAGGCGACTCAAAAAATAGGAATGATTGGAAAGTGGGAAAAATCATATCTCTGATTCCAAGTGCCGATGGACAGTACAGAGCCGCGAAAGTCCAAGTAGGAAAAACGGAATATACGCGATCCATCGCTCACCTCTACCCGCTAGAAGTAGAGGATACAGTAGAACCTACCTATGAGCAGGAAAAACAAACTTACCCATCAGATATTAACAAGATAAGCTTCCAAGGTACAGAGAAAATCAACCAAGTGGATACACCAATTATACCAGAGCAGAGGTCAAACCATATGATCAAACCGAATGACACCCCACTCAAAGAAGGGACTGAGAATCGTGACGTTAATATTGAAGAACGCGAAACTGATATACCGGACGAAGACAAAGAATATTCATTGACAGAAAAGGGAGAACTGCTACCTAACACAACCGAGACAAACGATAAAGAAGTAGAAACAGTCGCGAGAACTAAGCGCGCTGCAGCTGTCAAGGCGACAGAAAAGATCAAGGAATGGACACGTAACTTGACTACGGCACTACTTCACTCCAAAGCTTCGCCGCCCGGGAGTGTCGTGACAAGCACGAATTAATTACGTGAGTAATGTTATCTGTTACTTTTATGTGGCAACACTCAAGAGAGATGCCATAGGTTGTCCTTCTAGTTTACTCTATAGTTCCGCAACCGCCAAAAAGTTGAGTTCTCACGTGTCGTGACTTGTTGGCTAAAACAAGGATCGAGCAACCACTTCATCAGCATCATCAGCAGTCACCTAAGTTGAGTATATTTGGGTTTACCGGGGCCGCCGGGTGTAGCTGGCGTCTTCGTTGACTATTAGTATCGTCCGTAAGTTCTAGAAGTAAATCCCACGTAATGATCCTCGCGGTAAGGCCAGGTGTGGGTTCTTATGGTGATCACCAAGTCATGATCTAACCAGAGTGGCTGGGTTAGATTAGCATCTATGGGTTCGGTCGTGTAATGGTCCTGGCGCGATGGCGTTGGGTACGATGGGCTCATTGATGCTGGATGACTGTTCCGTGGATCCTCTCGGAGGGAGGGTAGGAACCTGTAATGGAGATGTTCTCCTGTGACTCTCAGAGGAGAGGTTAGATTATCATCTATGGGTCCGGTCATGTAATGGTCCCGACGCGATGGCGTTGGGTTTGATGGGCTCATTGATGCTGGATGACTGTTCCGTAGATCCTCGTGGAGGGAGGGTAGGAACTTGATGATTTATATAAGTAAAGAAGCTATATATGTGTGTTTATCATTTTCAGTTATGACGGAAAAAGGATACGAAGGTGACGTAAGGCGGGCGTCACTCGGTGGCTGCTTGGTTGCCCAGATGTACTCATGTTGCTATAATTAACACAGGTGGAGAAAGGAGAATACAACAGGAATCATAATCGAAGCAGAACTCTTCATAACCAGTGATAAGATATACCCAAGGAGGAATCCAGGTACAAGATTTATTAATTATAATAACCTTGGGGACTATCGGGTGTAATCAGAGCTACATCTCCCTGATTAATGAACATTTATTATAAGAAATCAATATAAACCAGCAAGATTACAACCGAGCCGTCCCCACAGGAGTTTCTTTATTATTCCAGTAGTTTGAAGATCTGTATGATTATTGTTATTGTTTAATTTTACAATTTGACATTGACAATTACTTTTATTTACACTGTTTTTACAATTTGCAATATTTACTTGGTAAAATTACATTCTTGTAAATTTTATTATTGTGAATTTGAGGACTATGTGGATTACTTTTCCTTTTTTTTAATTTGTAAAACACAATGTCTGGCAGTTATGAGTACTTTTTGCGGCCTACCCAAAAGTCCTTTCTTTGATATTGTTCGTCAAGTTGTTGAGCTCCTTAGTAGTCCTGAGATGAGCTACACGAACACTGGCAAATGCTTGCACTGACAGAACAGGTCCACTCAGAACTGTGTGCTTCTTTCTTCAAAAGACCATCTCAGACTCCAATCTGCATGGTTCTCATAGGATTTGACCATTACATGTTTGTGTATGGACTTTAAAAGAGACTTTGACCCATGAGTTTGTTTCGGTGATTCTTCTCAGGGTAGTCAGCTAGGAAACACCGGCCTCATCTAATTTAGACTGACGAAAACTGACGCATACCCGACTGCACCAGAAGGAAGGTTATGTTTTTTTTAAAAACTATTTGCAAAAATAAATATCATTTATCATTTATCTCAAAAAACCCAGATTCAGAAATAAGCATACAAGATCAACTTTTCGTGGACCAGTTTTATGTTTAACAGTTTACTATTCAGTAGATATACTAAAACAAGAAAATGTATAAAAAGAAACGCCTATTTACATGAAACTAACTAAGATTTAAAATATGGGCCAAAAGGCTTCAAAATGTGGATCACCATTCACCATTTTGGAATAAAAAGTTTGATTTGTTTGCGAGAATATCAACCAGAGTGAAGTTATACATAAACCAAAGTAGAAGAATTTGACATCTGTGTATTGACCACTTGCAGGTTTTTTATTGCTAATTTCATGGTCATCTGACAACCATCTCGCTGGCCGTGACGACAGAAATTTCTACACAACGACAGAACGGAATCTTTTGTGTACAAGCTAAACCTACACAGTTTACGAATTATATCATATGAAAAGTTTCATACGAAAAACACATCGGAATCAGAAACAATACTTTTATCAAATTAGTGGTATAAGTGCTTGATACCAAAATGTCAACTCCAGCTAGAAGACGCCTGATGAGAGATTTCAAACGGTTTGTATCTAGATATTTCTCACGTTCTGTAAAACATCTACAAACCGTAATGGATTCTACTTACGCTAGCTCCCATTTTCAACAAAATTTTCTTTGTGCGAAAGTGTAGTGCTGATTCATCAAATTACATCACAGTCAGTTTAATTGATTTCTATTTTGTTCTATATTTCGGATTTCATTGTAAACAGTGAAGTCGCTATTCGGTGGAGCTCTTTGTGTCGCACACAGAGTAGGATACGTTAAAAGTAGACATAGCTACGTCACACTCGATGTATAAACGTCGTTTGTTGCTAGTTTTTATTTAGGTTATCCAAATATTTCATTTGTTCGACAAAACGAAACGTTTAGTCATCGAGGAAAATCACTTAGTATTCTTAATTATCTGAATATTGTTAGCTTACATGAAACCTGAAAAGTCATCTCATGACCTTGATTATGTTATAGAGGTTTCCATGAGAACTTGAGAGCTTTGTTTGTAAATTGCAGTTCATAATATTCCTTTGTAAATTGAAACTGAAACATACTGAAACTATTAGAAAATTTTACTTTTTTTAATCTTTCTTTATTATCCCATCATAGTCATACAATAATAATCTTTTACAGAGAGTAAAAAGAGCAGAATCTATTATTCTAATAAGATTAAAATCTAATTTTGCTACTAAACATTTTCTAGAACAACTTCATTCAAAATTCAACACCACTAAAATAGATAATAATGACTCATTCTCTGCCTACCACCGCCCACAGCTTGCAAGAGGACCCACCTACCGGAGTCTCTGGTGCTCCCACTGACAACAATATCATGATCTGGAATGCTGTGATATTTGGACCCCATGACACTCCATTTGAAGATGGCACATTCAAGCTAACAATAGAATTCACAGAGGAATACCCAAACAAACCTCCAACAGTTCGGTTTGTGTCTAAAATGTTTCATCCCAATGTATATGCTGATGGAGGAATCTGTTTAGACATTCTTCAAAACAGATGGAGCCCAACATATGATGTTTCAGCTATATTAACTTCTATACAGGTAAATATTACAGTTGAAAATCAAAACAATATGTAAAGTACAGGATATAGGATATAATAATATGTGTAGGATAAATCATAATTATGTATAGTATGAAAGAAGAAAATGTTTTTAATAATTAATTTAAGAATTTGAAAATAGGCATCTTCACTAACAAACTCTACTCTAACCACTAACAATTTCATTCTTCAAGAATAACATATAAATAGTAATTAAATCATCAAAAAAAAAAAATTGCAATCTAAAAACAAATGCAAAACAATGCTTTGTTTCCAACCCTATCTGCAACTGTTCTTTTCGTTTTTAAGTGGTTGTGTGTACAAAACATTTTTTTTTTTTTTCTTTTATAAGAGATAACATGTTATAATAACAAGGTCTACTGTTTTTGTCTGAGCAATAACTATCTAGAATAGCATTAGCATTCTTAATCATTTCATAACACTGCCACTTCTAGTCACACAGTTCACATATTATAAAGAATGATAAATTACAATTCATCTGAATCATCTTAAAAATCTGCTTCATTGATATCTCATCAGTAATCTGAGAAACATCTGTAAAAAATTATGAAAATCTTATTTCAATCTACTAAGTAGGTACTTTTTATGGTTTCCATAATGATATTGTCCTGCAATTTAATAATTTTCTACTTCCTATTATATTTTGTTTTTGTATGTACATATGTAAATAGTTTTAGTATAAATAGCCTGTTAATATTTAAGTTTCTTGTGGACATAATATTGTTACTTACTTTCTACTATACTGATAAAGTTCTCCATTCACAACATGAAACTTAAAAATTTCTTTTTGTTTTTCTTTCAGTCATTATTAAGCGACCCTAACCCCAATTCACCTGCGAACTCTATGGCAGCACAACTTTACAAAGAGAACCGGCGAGAATATGAAAAACGTGTGAAAGCATGTGTAGAACAATCATTTATTGACTAGCAGGGGTCGGCCTGGATCTCAGTAAAATGTGGTGTACACAATACCTGCGTTGCCGAGCACCGGCCAATACCTCCTTATAAATTTCATTGGGACAACCATGTAAATTATAATTACATACAATATGATCATACACCAAGCTAATACTGCTAAAGTATACCAGATTAATAATAAGAATGGGTTTTGGTAACTAATTTAATTCATATTGATAGGGAACCAAAATTTGAGTCAACAGGTAATAGATAGAAATAGCTCCACATTTATACAATTTAATAATTATCATTGACAATATTAAACCATATAACATACCAATAACTTTAAGAAAGTGACAGCATTACACGCAAATATATCATCTCATATTGTGTGAAATATTTTTCTCATAGTGATCTTTAATCCTTTGTAATCTGTATATGATTTATTAGAACTGTAATGAAAGAAACTACAGTTATATTGACAAATGAAAATATTTTTCAATAGAACTTTAGTTTTAATTAATAAGTTAATAAACATGTATGAACTTTTATCAAGTAATAGCACATGATAGAAACTTAGCTTTGCTTGATTTAAATCTAGAATGATTGAAATGTCTGTGAGAATTACTAAAACAATTTTTTAAATCCCGGCTTAAACATCTAAACAAATTTTCTTTCTATTTTGATTGCTGCAATGTCCTCAGTAACTTCAGAATACTTGTATTTTTATTATTCATGAACTATACTATAATGTAATGTAGAAATTATAATTATCTGCTGAATTATTATAATTGTTAATTAAAAACCCTAGTGGTATTATCAAGTGTTTACCTAAAATAGTACAAGTTTATTTTTAATTTTCAAAATTATTATCTATTGACTCCAGTGGTTTTTACTAATACATAATATTGTTATTATTCTTCTGCTGCACAAAATTAGGTCGAGTCTCATTCGTGTATTAAGTGTCCCAATGGATATTTTTGAAATGTGTAGCAGTTTTCTTGTTTTCTATTAAAGCTGAATGTTTGAAATGTCTCGTATTTCATGGACATTTTTAAGTATGTGTAATATTTCGTCTTCTAGTAAAATATTATTTTCGGTTTTAGCAATGTCTTTTATTTATTTTATTTAAATATTTCCAAGTATAAATTGCACCCTGATGGAGCACGTTATCGCGATCTTAACAGATCTTTAGCATTTGCATATTTTAGGTTGCGTTCGTACAATGTATGGGGCAGCGCCACCGATTTTAGCGTTGCGGTGCAACGCGGTTATGTGTTTCGGCCCTAAACGCAGTGGCGTAACTAGTCTCACAGGGGCCCCGTATCAAAATTCCTACAGGGGGCCCGTATAAAAAAATTGGTTTTTTTTAAAAATGCTTGGTTTACCCTACGAGACTGTTGTGGATAACATGTTGCGAATTTTTGTCTATTTCGGGGGCTCCGTATAATTGATACAGCTGTAGCAACGCCTCTGCTTAAACCTCTATAAGGGTATGTCATGATGTCCACAGACTGCATTGAATGGTGTGAGATTGGTTAGCTGATGAGTCCACACTTAACTCGTTGGCCCACCTACTGACTTATACATGTAGTTACTAGAATAGATAAACTTTTTTTTTTAATCTCCGAAACAGCTGGACCGGTTTTGACGGGACTTTCACTGGTAGATAAAGAAGTTGAAAGACTTAATTGTGACCAAGTAGCAATGATCTGATTTACGAGCATGTTGCGGACGGAGTCACAGGCACAAGCTAATAAATACTAAAGGTGCTAAGACAGACCTACAATTTATTACTTTTTTGACAATAATATTCACAAAATTTAACAAAGCACTGCTGGGTCCGTAGACACCGGATCGCCGTACACTAAGCGAGAACTACATTAGATCGACGTACACGTGGGCACGCCTGATTTGTACGTAGAACGACGTTGCGTGGCGTGGATCTAATGTAGCTCTAAAAGTTTCCATATAGAATGTATGGAGACCAACGCACCCAAATCGGCGTACATGGCCCACGAGTGCATAATGTAGTTCTACCTTTAGGGTCGCCGCACACGGACCTCGCGACAGCCACGAGAAGCTTGAAGCGGCTAGCGCGACAGCCATTTCTGGCCTGTAATAATCCGGTTTCCGCTACGGCGGCTGGCCCGTAGCGGATCCCGGATTATTACCTGCGCAGTGTCGCTAGTTGAACTTTGTAGTGTGCCTGTGCATGTAGTCGTATCGATAGATAACTTTAAGTAAAATAAAACGAATGAGATAGAGAAAATAGTTTAAAATACGAAATGTGAATTCTTACAAAAGTATATCTTAATATACTACTACACCGTTATTGCAATATAATAACATCAAAATAAATCCAATAACTTAAAATATTTCGTCGATATATTTTTATATCCAGAAGTGAAAGTTCACGCGAGTAGAAAACCTCAGGATTGGGAATAAGTTATCAATTTTTTCTTTTTAAACTTTTTATATATTCCGTACAACTAGGTAAATCAATTTAATATAAGAAGGTAGAGTAAACAAAGCCCAATTTAGTTACACAATGTCATTTTCACCTTGTTTTAAGGTCTTCTTTTAATTTATAATGTATTAATTCCATGCAGACTATGGCATCTTCTGCACTGTCATGACCATCAACAGAATTTTGTATTATTTTCTTCAAATATTCAGATGATAAATTTCTTAGTGCTCGTTTGTATGGGGGACCCATTTTATGTGGAAATAGAACACTGGTGTCAATAACAGTTTCGTGAATTAATTTAAGTACTTTAAAATCTGATTCTAAACTATGACCTATTAATATAGTTTTACTATTAAACATTGTAAGAAGTGTGGCTTGGACATCCAATAGAGTTGTAGTTACTCCATACAAGTGTTCTTCAGTAATTCCAGAATACCTAGTGTTGTAATCTATAATAGGGTGCAATGGTCTAATAAATGTCTCATACACTACTTTACATTCAGAATTTATCACTGTTACTCTAGTTAAGTCCAAACCATGAGTGGTATAACACATCTCACAATCCAGTGCATAAATGCCATAATCATCCATGTCAGTTTCTGGTGGTAGAGTCTGTACAAAGCCTTTCAAATTCTCAAAGTCAACATACTCGTAGACATGACTGGGAGCAATACAACAGCCATCAGAAGTCCCATCTTGACCGCAGCATTGGTATCTTGCTTCACCTCTAACTCTATATTTGTTATTAGGGTGGTAAATGCATTCCTCTTTTGTTGCTGCAAAGCCAACCTTATTCACCATATATTCTTTCTTGCATCTACAACAGGTTCTGAAGAAGCCTTTCGGGGGCTTCTGTTTATTTTGACCATAAATAATAGCTCTACCTCTTTGTCCACTCTCATGAGGCCTAGGGAAACCATTTTCTTTAAGTTGTTCCTCAGTCAAAATCCATTTTGCAATATTACTATATAACTTAGCACCTATAAACTCTTTTGAATTATCTGCATTTTTTTTATTCTTGCCTTCAATGCTCCATGAGCCCATTGGTTTCCCAGGAGTATTTCCTGGCATTTTTTGTAAAGTTAAGCAATCAGATGCTGATTTCTTTACACCTTTGCATTCTTGCAACTCTTTCCTTAAGCGACTAACTGCTAATACTGCAGAATTCTTGTATATTTGTACAGTAGAACATTTTTTACTAGTAGTCAGTTCTTCATGCTGAGCTCGAGCATAGGCATCATGTGCAGTAAGATAAAGTTTTAAACATTCATCTATCATCATGTTTAAATATGTAGATCTTATATTTGCTGCAATTTTAGAACCAAGAGGTTCTAAAACACCTGGTCTATCAATAAATTTTTCATTTGGTACATGAGCAACTCTTTGAGTTCCTTTTTTAACAGTTTGTGTAATAGTAGAACTAGTGGAAGGTTCACTCTTGGCTGAAGTCTGACTGGGCGAAATAGTTTTTTTAGCATTTAATAAAGTAGAGGCATATGGCACATGAGCTATGCGGATCTTGGTGTTACCAGTAGCTGGAGGGGGGAAGTTATTTTTAGCAGGTGTGTTCTCACTGTTAGAAGATACACTTGAATTTTTAGCACTGTGAAATTCTCGAACTTTAGCTAACCTCTGTGCCATAGTTTGGGCTGCACTTACTTTAAAATCTGGTTTTAAAGGTGCCTTTGGTACCACTTTGATTGGTTTGTCAGGTGCTCTGGATATTCTTTTCTTTCCTATGATAGCCTCCTCTTCATTTGCATCTTCTATCTTAGTTGCATCTTCAATAATTTTAGGCTTTTCTATTGGAACATATTCATCAAATATTTTCTTACATTCCAATGCAATGGCATCTTCATCAGATTCCATATCAAACTCTTCATCAAGTAATTCCTCAGCATTGAAGTCATCATTGTCAGATATATTATTGCTTTCATCATGCTTGCTAATCTCATGTTCTTTTTTAGAATCTCTGGAACTTTTATGAGAGCTTTTACGGTCTTTATCTTTCGTTTTAGATTTATGTTTAGAACTTGAACTGTGCTTCTTTGTGTCATGTTTTTTAGATGAGCTATGTTTGGAGTCTTTTGAACTACTGCGTTTTGAGTCTTTTGAATTATGATCAGAACTTTTAGAACTGGAATGCTTTTTCTTGTCAGATGAGTGCGTTTCTTTTTTGTCCTTCTCTTTGTCTCTACTTGAACTTTTGTTTTTTGACTTATGTTCTGAATTCCTTGTTTTGTTTTCATCTTTAGTTTTTTCTTCAGACTTAGATTTATCTTTCATATCTGAGCTACTTCTGTGGTTTGACTTACTATTATGACTTTTATCTGAATGGTTTTTATTAGAGCCAATTTTCTCAACTACTTTTTTATTGTCATTGTCATTACTTACAGTATTGTTAACATCAACCTTTTTTAAGCAATTTTTTCTTATTTTATCTTGTTCAGACTTTTCTTCATCTAATATTTGATCTAAAATATCAAATTCTGGCCCCAGGTCGTCCAACCCATAAAGGTCTGATGATAATTTCCTTTTTTTAGTTTCTGGTTCTTCTTCATCACTGGAAAAACAAGGTGCAAGCGACCTTGGTGTCGGCTGATAGGTAACTAATGGAGTTTCACTTTTTGTGCTAACTTTGGCAGGTTTATATTCTAGTATTTTTTTCTTACTTGTATTTTTATCAGATGGAACATAATTAAGTTTGCTAGAGTTGTTAGAACCTTCATTAGGAACATATTTTTGTAATTCTGTCTCAGAACCGGGTAAGTACTTTTCAGTAGATACCGTTGATCCTGTCGGTGTATATTTGTCGCACTTCACATTTTCTGTGCTACCTGGTGTATACTTCACTGGGGGAGGAATGTAAATAAAAGGTTTGGAGGACCCGTTGGGTTCAATGGGTCGTTGAATAGGTAGTCCTGCAGGTTTCCTTGGAGTATATGGTACAGGAATGTGTCTCTTTCTTTGTTCAAACACTTCTTCATTATTTTCCTCTGTGTCAGGGTTGTTAATCTTTTTCAACTCGGATATAGGTGTGGGGTTGTATGTCGCTTTGGCAACATTTGCAACCGGATTTAATGAATTACTGTCTGACTGTGTTACGGGCGTTGCTGTCGTAGCTTCAGAGACTTCCTTTTGTTGAAGAACCTTTTGTACTGCTGCCGACACTAGTTTCTGTAATATCGCTCCACTTTCGATTCCTTCATTTGTAGTATTCTGAGATTCTTTTTTAACGTGTCGAAAATGACAGTAAGGTCTTTCGCATAGACCAGTATCATAAAAAGGGCAATTGTATCCTTTAAAATACCCTGTCGATGGAAGCATTCTAATAAATTATTTTTTCAATCTACAAATAATACAGAGCGAACCAAAAACCAGCAAAATTCACTCCGCTAGGTACAGATTATAAAACTTGTTTCTACTTGCACATCTGTGCCAGAAACAGATTCATTCATAGATTTTTTGTCACAAGATAATTTTTTTTTTTCCCTAAGCGACTTTATTAAAATGGACCACTTTGCTGTGTATTCTTTTTAGGAGCAAACGCAGAACAAGTGCTTATAAATATTCTCTTTGACGCAGAAGTATTAACAATACAATTACACATTCGTGCAAACAGAATATAAGCACTACGTTTAATTCGTGCTTAAACTATTCGCCTCGCCACTCGCATTGGTTGGTGATATCACAAACTTGAAAATCCGATTTCAAGAAATCCAAACCAAACATAAAAATCTAGCCGAAATCGCGATATATTCGCCCTGTCCTTTTTGTTCTCACAACGTTCGGCTTAGTTAGAAAGAGAGGAGGCGAATTTCATATCGCATCGGATTTGGATTTTTGTAGTTTTCTAATATTCAGATAAGATTTGGATTTTTGCAGTTTTCGTTTTTTTAAGTTTGCGTTTGGATTTCCACACAAATCGTATTATGATTTTTGGTCAATTTGGATTCGTTTGGCTATCGGTTTGTTGGTTATCGAAATTTAACCAAAATCTATTGCACATTATGCGATCAATGTCACCCTTATTTTGAGGTAACGTAAGAACTAGTTTTCAGTGATTATGCGTTGATTTATTTTGGTTTTATTCTAGTGTATCTTTATTAATAGAATTTTTTCGTTCAGAGATGCAAACTCTTCGTATCAGTGAAAAGAATTTCCCGACTTTTTGTATGTGTTAGTTTAGTGTGGATTAATTAAAAATACTTAATAAATGTAAATAGTTAAATACTTATTAAGACAAATTGTAATGTAAATAAAAAAAGTATACCTACCACGCGACAAGTAAGTTGAACCAAAAATGGCCGTCGTTGTTATGGCTACGCGCAACCGTCCACTTCGTAAATCGGTTACTTAGAGCGCATTCAAGATCGATTGCCATTTTGGTTCAACTTATATGCCGTGTATTATAAGGAACTAATTGGTGAAATTAAGTGCTACAGGAATCGGATATCTAAAATCGGATATTGAAATCGATTTCAAAATCAGAAATCGGATATATATCCGTTTACGTTCAAAACCAAAAACGCCCAGTGCGACTACTGACTTTTACAAAATATAAATTCAGTCGTGTTAAAGGCCGATTTCATTTATAGAGCGAAAAGTGTTGTATTATAATTTATTATAGGTAACTAAAGAATGCTGTTTTCCGAGTGTCCTATATTCTTTCTTATGGAATATTTTTCACATTGTTGCGTTTTAATAAGCAAGCCAGCAGGAGATTACAAATAGATCTCTTATAATGGACTTCAGACGTCGAACGGAACACGTTAATATAAAAATTTTACCTTGAAATAAAGTATTATTTTTCCTAAGACGTCCGAAGTCCATTATGAGAGTCATCGTCTTTCCACGTTTACTCGCTTGATTTCGCCATTTCCGCTACGTAAATCGATCTCAGCGCCACCTGTGGCCGCATCTGGAACTAACTAACAGCACAGAGCAAGTCACCGTTCCTTTATCATTTGGCTCATAATGGTAATCAATTATATACACCAGCTATAATACAGCTATGCAAAGCTTAGTCTGGAGGCTTACTCTTGGAGCTCATCATCTTCACTAAAACTTGATTCCATAGACGCTTTCACGCGTACGTTAACACTTTTACATGACCGAGCTGAATAGTAATTAATAATTACTGATTACTTAATCGCCCATGAAGTTGTTAACGGTCGTCCATTTTAAAAACGAACGAAATAATTTTACGTAACGGAAAAATAATAACGGTAACTTTAATCTCGAAAGTTAAATCAAGTTGGTATTTTAGTAAAACAAAAAAAAATTAAACAAAATGGAGGTTTGTATATTTTCTAAACTCAAAATCTAATGACATGCGCGCGGTACGAAAAACGACGCAACAATGATAAGGGAATGGTGGCATGCTCTGTGCTGTTAGTTAGTTCCAGATGCGGCCACGGGTGGCGCTGAGATCGATTTGCGTAGCGGAAATGGCGAAATCTAGCGAGTAAACGTGGAAAGAAGACGATTAACTCTCATAATGGACTTCGGATGTCGAACGGAATACATAATATTAAAATTTTACCTTGAAATAAAATTTGTATTATGTTTCCTAAGACATCCGAAGTCTGAATAATTTCTTCCTGGTGTATACCAATCATCATCATTACAATTATGAGCCGAACAATGATAAAGGAACGGTGGTTTGCTCAGTGCTGTTAGTTAGTTCCAGATGCGGCCACGGGTGGCGCTGAGATCGATTTACGTAGCGGAAATGGCGAAATCAAGCGAGTAAACGTGGAAAGACGATGTACTCTCATAATGGACTTCGGACGTCATAGGAAACATAATACAAATTTTATTTCAAGGTGAAAATTTTATATTAAAATCGAAATCTATTTCACCACATAGCACTTAGGTTACTTAGACTCGGACAAGGAAACAGAATGAAGTTAGGGAAGGCGTCGGCCCGTCTGTGGCTCTGTCACGTCACTGATGTGTGTGAACAAAAACCCACTGATGGGCGCGGAAACTCGGTGTCGGCACGGGTACGTTGCAGCCCCGTCATTACTCACTGACCCGGCAGGGATGTGTGGGGATTGACCTAAATTGTAGCGTCGTGATAGTGATAACACTATCCTAAATCGTAGACAATTTAGGAAGTAGAACGGTCGGGACCGCCAATTTTCACTAAATCTGATCCAATCTGCGGGGCTATTGCGTATCTTTGTTGACAGCTCAAGTGTAGATCACTTGCTAGAACGTTCATCGTATAACTGTCAAACAGCTAATTTCGTATTGCCTATCTTTAGTTACCAACTGATATGACGTCAATATCCACCGGTGCCTTTGATACCCACCGTGATACATTTTGACAGATGTTATTTTATCTATACTTTTAAAATTGTGGTTGTGAGCTTTAAGCTGAAAATGCGATATTTAACTTAGCTGTAATAATAGTCGATAAAAACTAGAGCCGGGACAATATGCACCGATAATTTTTGTTAGTCACCACTTATCCACCGCAGTTTGTTAGCCACTTGATGTCATACGTCAATACCAAAGTTATGTAATTGTTAGTTGAGAACAAAGTTTAGTGTACATCAAATGCCAGTTGTCAACTGTTTTGAAAAAGTTAGCCAAATGCGAGCATTAGAAAAGTATTTGAAGGCATGAAGGTAATTTTAATTTGTACCTATTTAGTTATGGAAAAACTTAACTTAATGCAAAAACCAAGCTTGTTTGTTTAAATGTAATGGGAAGTATGTGAAGCCGGCATTATGAATTTTCCATACTAAATCCACAGATTACTATGTAGACTTGACCCAATGTTACAACACCTAAAAAACCTTAGCTAAAGTTTTTGCCGGGGCGATTGAAATTTTTTTTTTTTTTATACTTGTTTTATATTTTAGCAGTCCTTCCTTCCATTGATTTATTTTGTTTTTTTAGGAAAAAAGTACTTATGAAAACGATCATAAATTGAGCATTAGAAAAGACAAACCAAACTACTCAACATACACCTTTGAAAAAAATTATGTCAGGGTTGCGAATACGGTACCAAGATGAGAGGTGGGAAATTCAAGGCAAAGTATTCACCTATTTCTCAATACCTCGCTATAATGAACATTTACTGTCGCTGTGAATCACGTATTATCGGATAAGTGTTAGTTGTTATTATGGAGTTATTTTTAAAAGTTGTACGTTGGTGTCCGTCGTCGTTTAGAGGGTTATCAAAACTTGTGTCAGATTTCGTAGATAGGCTAGTAAGTGTCATCGAATATTTGTATCCGGATTTCGAAGGAAAAGCTGCTTCTTCCCTGTAATTGCAAGATGTTGGACGAGCTGGTGAGAGATTACTCTGCGTACTTGAAGTTAGACGTGTTAAATGGTTTCCAAACTGTGCAAGATGTTGTGGATAATATGCTAACAAGACTTGAAGAATTAACTAGTGTGTTGCAAATGGTTAAGCTGAAGAACAGTGATTGTGGCTCAGCTGTTTCAGAAGATATTAGTAAATACCGCAGTGAAATAACAGCACTTTCCAAGAAAATAACCACACTTATTCATGTTATACAGAAGCTTCAAAACAATGTAGATCAACTTGAGAAACAAGTGGATAAGGCAGAAAGTGATTTTGGTGTGAATAATGATAACAAGATCAAAAGCTTCCTTAAACCATTCCTCAAAAGGAATAAAGAAACTGTTTCAACAAATACTCCAACACAGCCTTATGAGAAATTGGTTTTTGAAACAGTTTTAGACAATTTTGAAGGGAAACCTTAAAAAACATTTAGGTTATAATTCTATATTTTTATAAACATTGAATTTAAAATATTATGTTTCAGTTTCACCCTGTAAATACTAATATTATGTATTTAGTAAGCTAATTGTAGTCTTAACATTTTTTAAAGTAATCTCAAGGGTTAATATGGTGCTTTTAAGCTATAAAAATTGTTATATATATCTATATAAATTTCTTTTGTTTTGAGGATACTTTTAATGCATAATGGATGATTTTATAACCTTATGATAACATTATTGCAGTTTGAATAGTGGGTTTTAAAAACTTAAACAATAATGATTTTTACAATACCATAAACTTTATTAAGTGCATCACAAACTTACAAAATGAACTTATAAAACAATGTACTATTTAAACACATAATGGCTTCAATACCTATTCCTGGTCACAGCTCTAAGAGGAAGTTCTTATCTGTGCTAGAAAACTAAATTAATCTTAAAACTATTCAGGTTATCCGAGGAACTATTTTACAAGCAAACTATTGACTATAAGCATGTGGTGCAATACAAAAAAACATGGCTATTTTTAATGTTCAAGCAGCTTGAATTGTAATACTTATAGTTAAATTTGGTAGCTTACAGATTACAGCTTCCTTAAAACCATAATCCTAATAGTACAAACTTTAAACGATAATGGAATAGATGGTCTGTTTGTTGACATTCCTTATTATACACATATTTTAGTTCTTATTCTATGTTATTATTAAATCTTATGTTGTCAATTTTTTTTTTATTTTCCTGTTGAACCAAACCCTCCTTCAGCACGCTTAGTTTCAGACAAATTGGTGACTTCTTTGAGGACCGGGTAGTAGATTCTTTCACAAATCAGTTGGGCAATTCTATCACCCTTCTTGACTTCAAAATCTTTATCGGAATGGTTAAAGATAACAACACCTACATTACCTCTATAATCTTCATCAATGACACCAGCTGTAACAAAAATCATCAATGAACTATCATGGTTATAATTATTATTCCTACATAATCCGCCTTATTCCAAAACGCGATCTAAAATAGTTCCAGGTAGGTAGTCCTTCCCGGAACTATTTTAGATCGCGTTTAATCTTACTAGGTTTAAACCCGATTAAAAGCTTTCTAAGGGCCAAATTCACCAATAAACTAATCGCGATTATATAAAAGAAAACGCAGTTTGAGCGCCTAATCGAGTTTATAGTTTCATTTTGAGTTTCACCGCGATGAATTGAACCTAGTTTACGCTTCAATTCTTTTGTTGTTGCCCATGTTTACGACACGGTTCTTTAAACTAGATTACGCTGAGCTCAGTTTAGTTGAACTAAGTTTTCATATTGAATGATGAAATCAGCTCTAAATGTGGTTTTCGGGATTATTACTAAATTTAATACCAATTAAAAGCGATCTAAATGTATTTCCGGGAATATTATTAGGTTTAAAGCCAATAAAACTAGTATTAGTCCCGGAACTATTTTAGATTGCTTTTTGGATTATGGCGGAAAATGTTTAAGGTTTTGATAGCTAGAATATCATTTGCATAATTTTTGTGTCTCAAGGTCTTGTTGACCTCTACAATACAGGTTATGTCTTCATCAGAAAATACCAGATCTCTTGAATATCTTTTAAAATACATGTATAATTTAAATACATACATACATAAACTCACGCCCATTTCCAATGAGGGTAGGCAGAAATTACAGAAAACCCTTAAAAATGACCAAAACTGTGGAAGTCCTCAAATATTATTATTAGTGTAATTCTCGGCACACAAGTTGAACCATCATGGCGGGCGACCCTCAATGCGCATTAACCATCGACCTATATTCTTACATATTTATCGATGGCAGTAACCGATTTTCGGATCTAAGTGACGTAACCATAGATAGATAGATAGCTGATGTATTCTTTATTGTTCACCAAAAATAAAATTACATAAAGAACTTAAAATTAATAGGGTGTCACAATGGATGGTCTTATCGCGACCGCCCATAAAAGCGATCTCTTACAGACAAACTTCTTAAAGCAACGGGTTCAATTTATTTGCCGCGTAATATATGCAAATGTATCAAGCACCATAATGGTAAATACAGCCTTCATGGTACGGTAACAAATTCCGATGGGATTTGACCCATTCTGTACCCCTCCCATTAAAAAGTTTTCGTGGCCATTGCACGGCCATAAAAGACGGTAACAAGTCCCGATGGGACTTGACGGGACCTGTCTCGGGAGTTAAAAAAGCCTGCTTTCATTTCACTTCTCGAAAGCATTTGATTCAATAAAGTGGCCTAAACCAGCATGCGAGCAGCGATTTGTCACCGAGTGGTCCAGCCGCCGACCATGCAATAATGACATTTTCGAAATGTGACTGGAGGAAAGTGCTCATGGTCTCAAGAACCGAGTTTTAAACAAACGCTTCCATGCTCGAGGAACTGGGCATCAAGGAGCGCTTGTCTACGCTGGTGCGCAGTCGATTTTTATATACTTTGGCCATATGCCCATATATGTCGACGTGGAAATGGCTCTATCGAACGCCTTGTTATAGGAAAGGTGGACGGGACGAGGTCTCGTGGCAGATCACTGTTGCGATAGACGGACCAGAACAAAGTGGCTGTAGGCGGCCCATGGAACGAGTGCGTTTGGATCTTATATACCAGTGGCAAGAAGTCGCGGCCCGTAACCTAAGGGCCAACGCTGCGTTAAGTGGGAGCAAGCGCGGTCCTATATAACAGTGCTCTGACCGGGTTCGCCGCGCGGGCACCGGTCGCGGGCAGCCGCGCATCGCGCCTGTTTTGCTAGAGAAGCTTGATTAGAGTCGAGTAATTTCGCGTGTCGCCGCCGCCGTGCATTTTTGCCAATGCGAGCCTTACTACTAAAACTATTTGGACAAGAGGCTGAAGATGGCCTACCTCCAAGGTGATTACTGCAATCAATATAACAGCAATACAATAAAAGAGGTAGTTAATGATTATGTCGCTTGTGTGATATGTTTCCCTAAACCTAAACTTCTTATTTAAATCATTATATAGCTTCTTATCTGATAGACATTGATATTGTGATGAATTTTTTTTTACCAATTATATTAAAGCAATTGATGCTAGTTATGAGCTGTATGTCCCCAAGCTGTACCTAATAAATAAATATATTTAAAAAAATGAATTTTTGTAGGTTTTAATTCATTATTCCCCGAGAGGACGCCGGCGTCCGCACACCTATTGTCTTTCTATTGTGTCTCTAATTACGATACTCAACAGGTTAATTTATAGTAGGTAAAATCATCCAATGACAAATCCCGCCCTTGTAGATTTAAAATCATGTGTCGGTGGAAAATGATTTGAGAGAATATAAGGGTTTTTTTGGCAGGATTTCTTCGAGTGAAGTTCAGAGGCTCTTTTAATTATTTGCAAATCGACTTCTAGTAGACATTGTGATGTGTCTGCGCAACTGGACAATATGTGGACTGGTAAAATAGAAATGAGAATTTTATTGTAGTGTCCACTACATCAGCAAAGTTTGCCGAGAAGGTTGTCTTGTTACATTTGCTGCCAAATACTGCAAAAACATTAGAATGTGCTCATCCATATTCTAATGATAGACAAACTATACATATACTACATATGGAGACATGGCTTAGAGGACTTAGTAGTTCCAGAGCGGGATTAGTGAAATGGAATATAATTGGCAAATTTGTGAGTCTCTTATTGCCAAAATCATTGTGTTTCATGTTACATGAGGCTGAAATATTTCCTCCATAGAGAGGAGAAAGTGACTTGCATTTTACTAGACACATATTTGAATCTTGAGATGGTCTTCTAATATTTATAAATACAATACCAAATAATATTATATTGTATTTATATGTTTAATATTATATACCTAGTATAATATAATAATAATGATGTTTTCAGACGAAAAAAAAACTTTTACGAAGACGAAGCATTTGACAAAGGCTACAGTATCAATAGCTTTAGTAACCACTTTATAACCTATCTTTACCGAAACCTGTCTTAGGCCTACAAGACTCACCTCCCACATCAATAAAGTTCTTGACAGCTAGTCCTGATCTGGGCGCCACTCTGCCGTAGCAACCAGATGGTAGTTCGATTTGCAGATCCGTCTTCACTAGTTCCTTACCGCGTGCTGGTACTACGTAGTCATACGCACTGAAACAAAAACAACCTTAGAAATAGGGAACGCTAACCATTCAGTGGCTAAAGTAATGATATCCACCTTTTCAGATCAAATCCTGCAGCTTTTTCGGAACCTTTTACTGGTGGAAATGCATTGTCACTCAACCGAGTGAATTTTAGTTCAGTTTCTAGACCTGAAGACATTTTGGAGATAGTGAATAGAATTCGCTGAATAAACCGTGAAATTTTGAAAAACCTGATTCTTCACGAGATTTAGAAGATACTTGGAATTGAGAGGAGATATCGTGAAGTGTCGCGTCCCGTGCGATTAAAAACTACAAAAAACTGTCAAATATTACGTTATTGGCGCGAAAACTAAACAAAACAAATGTCAAAATCAAACCACAGACACACCACAGAACACTAAAGGCAGAAACATACTCATGTGTCGTGGCGTGTCGTGATGCTTACTGTCGTGACGGTGAGTGCGCATACTAACGTGTCGTGTCGTGGCGTACTCTGGCGTTATTTCTGAACAGTACTTAACGAACCTTTGCAGCGTTCTTACATCGATTTTGATGAAGACCTTCAATTTCTCTTAGCAATTAATTTTCTTAAGAGCAAAAAAAAAAGAAAAGAATATAAGAATAAGATACTAGGTTCACCTGGTTCACCCTATAAACAGAGGGAAAATTTCTGCAATTTATACCCCAGCAGCATTTCTGATTAAATGACCTTGTACTCTTTACACTTTGAGTCATAAATAACTTTTCGTTGACGTACAAGTTCAATAAAATCGTCAGTCATTTTGCTGCAAACACCTATAATAAATTAAAAAGTGCCCACTAGATGTTCGCGCCACGAGCCACGCGCCAGTATAGAAACACATTTGCCTGTCTGTCGTGTCGCGTCATAAACCCCCACCACCGCTCTGGCGCAATCAGTGGCGAGCAGTCGGCACTACGACAGAACGCGTTGTGATACGACACGACATACAAATATGTCCCTAACCATATTAAATGTATGAAACCGATATGCTTCTGGCGCGACACGACACGCCACAACACGTAAGTATGTTTCTGCCTTAATACAATACCAAAGAGTACTCTGGTCGGGTTTCACACAATGTTGCCCGCCACGTCTTTGACCGCTGGGCCCACTGGCTGATATAGTACATTTTACAGGAAAACATAGCATGCTATTTGCTTTGTCTAAACTTTATTGATGCGAGAGAAGGAGGTGGCTGAAACCGTGACGGAGGGAACATCTTCACGCCCCAGGTCGGTACCAGGGGCGGTCCACAGGGGACACCCCGTGCTTTGAAAGTCACTAGTCACAGCAGGTGCAGTCTTGCGGGCGGTGTTCAACGGAAAGCTTGCCATTCAACCATCCGACAAGGAACAAACCCTGCTGGGTTTGCGGGATTGTTTGCATAGTTACCGATGACCCTGAAAAAGGGCAGCTGAAGATTTCTTCAAGCAAGTAGGTTTTTTCAGTAAAAATGTAGCATTCCCTCTCATTCCTCCCAGAGCGAGAAGAGTTATTTGATGATTCTCTCACCTCAAAAAAAAATGGTGAAGTTCCATACGTCTTTGCTTATGTCGTAAAATTTACTAGGAATAAAACGGGGCAAGTGTGAGACAGAATCGCACACTGAGGGTTCCGAACAAACAAACTTACGTAAATAGTTAAATTCCCGGACCGAGTCTCGAAAATTTTACAGAATCGATTTTTTTTTTGTGACGTCACTATAAATTTACAATTGTCAGATTTATTCTTATACTTGTACTATAAGACCTTGCTTTATGCCAAATTCAGGTTCTAGTTCAACGGGAAGTACCCTATGAATTTTTAATCCTATAAGAGTATCGAAATATGCGTTTTTGGCGTCCATATCTTTTTGTTCGTCAACTTAAAAGTTTGATTTTTTCACAACTTCAAGGGAACGCAGACCTGAGTATACGATTTAATAATTCAACCTGAGTATACGATTCGATAATTTCAAATCAATACCTTCCCACGTTCCCGAGATAAAGGGTCTTGACAGACAGACAGACGGACAACAAAGTGATCCTAATAGGAATGCGTGGAGGTAATGAGGTGAAATTAAACCATTATATTATACTCAGGTCTGCGGTCTCTTTTTTTAGGTAGGAAAATCATCCAATGACATCTCCCGCTCTTGTGCGGAGCGGGAGGGTGTGTCGGACTTTTCCTGACGAAAAATCCACTCTTCCACGAAGGTAAAGAAGGATTTACCTTCGTTCTACGACCCCAGGGTTCACTTTGAAAGTGGCGGACTCATGGACTCATGGCGCCAGTAGGTTTCGACCCTACTGGGCCCCTGCGGTCTGCTGACATCTACTTGCGGCGCGCATGGAACAATACGCGCTGTCGAAGACTTGGGCCCGGTGTGGACGTTTATCAGTCGGACGGCGAGCAATGAGTAGCTCGCCCGCGCCTACAGTGGCCGGAAATCAGAAACGGAATCCCTAAGGCGGCTGGGGCGTGAGGGCCGTTGCCTCACGCGTACGGCCTCCCCCTTTGCTGACATTACTGCTTCGCAGAAGGAGGTGACCGCCTCCCACTGCTCCTTGCTTAGGACCATGGCCTTGTATCAAGGCTCGGTGCGAGAGATCGCTTGCCAACAATCGCCCCCACGAGGACACGGTGGCGCTTGGGGCACACCTCTACAGTGTGCTCCACCATATCCTCCGGGCGGTCCACAGTGGTGACACCCGGCGGCGTCACTTCGGCACGAATCCGGTGCAGGAATTTCCCGAACTGTCCATGCTTGGTGAGAACCTGCGTCATGCGGAAAGCGAGGACGCCGTGAGAGCTTTCCAGCCAGGACTCAAAGAGGAGACTTACCGCGATAATTATGGGTTGCATCTTCGAGACTCGATTCGGGAATTGAACTATTTACATAACCCAAGCAGCACGCAAGCGTATCAAACATCAATAAAGCAGCCGATATACAGCTTAGAGCTGTATAAGGGCTGTACAAGGGTGTAAAACACAGCTTTAGGCTGCATAAAGGTATCCGCGTACGCTTATGGTTCTATATCAGAGTATTTTTACTCAATTAAACAGCATTAAGAGTTTTTTGACACTTAAGGCTGCGTTTTACACTTAAAGCTGTATATAGGCTGTATATTGCACGTCACCACTTCCTTTATACAGGTCTAAGTGTTATATTAGTGTAAAATGATACTTATTGCTGTATATTGGTGTAAACGAACTCCATTATACCTCTTATTCGTTTGGTGTAATTGTACACTCTTATAACTATTGTGGTGTTATAACTACTGCCTACAAGGGTGATATACAGCTATAAGAGTAAATGAACGCTATAGTACAGCGTTAGGCTGTATTACTAATGGAATCACTCGGATTGTGTTTTTGTGAACATCAATATGGAGGAAAAGACCGGTCAAGTGCGAGTTGGACTCGCGCACCAAGGATTCCGTAAAAACTTACTCGCACCGTGTCCGTTCTATGGGCCCTTTGATTAAAAAAAAAGAAATTCAATTATCTCGAAAACGGTGCGTCCTAGGTCAAAAATAACCAAAATTTTAACCCCCCTGTGACACCCCCGTGCAAGTACCAATAGAATACAAAAACGTAAAAAAAAAATTTTTTTTCGTGATCGAATCAGAGCAAGAATTCATTCCAGAAAAAAAAAATATCCGAGCAATTGGTGAATATTTTAATATAAAATAAAACTAAAGGCACATAACTCATAAGGCCATGAAACTTGGAACCTAAATAGTTTCTATGGTTGAGGTTAACCCAAAACTACAAAAAACAAAATGCTGTAGGTATTCTGTACCAATCAACTAAGGGTGGTGAAGAGAAAACATTGAATTAAGAGGAAGGTCAAAAGGAAATATTTAAATATTACAAATACAGATAATTTATTTAAATACAACAGACAGTAGAGATAGTAAAGTATAATTTATTGGAGAAGATAAAGTAATAGATCACAATCTGCTTCTTCAATGATGATAATAATAGACTTTATACGCAGCATTTTGATGTAATCCCACGATGATCTAGAGGGTTAGAACTGTCATCCTTCACCAATGCGTCCGACGTCTAATCACTCGCTTAGTAATTTTAGATCGCCTTCTGATTCTCGTGACCTTGATGTTAGACCAAGTCAAAGGCCTTATTGTACCTTTTCTGAAAAATAGATGAAAGATCGGTTACAAATGTTACTCACTACTTCACAATAAGTATATAAATTGTTAAATTGTATTCGGACATATGAGATTTAGTCGTAGGTAGCTGAGGATTTTTTATTCCTTATACGTATCTCTAAAGATGGTTAGAAATGTACGTACTTGTTATGAACAATTACACAGATTATGGAGTAAAAATACTCTATTATACAGCCTAAGTCGTAAAAATACTCTAATATACAGCCTAAGTCGTAAAAATACTCTATTATACAGCCTAGGTCGTAAAAATACTCTATTATGCAAGCTGTCGCCATTTTGCAATGTACATAATGATTTTATAAACATAATAAAAGGCTTATTTGGCAAAAGCCTAAAGTCATATCATGATTATCAGCTTGAATTACGGTTGATTTGCATTTATACCTATTATTTCAACATATTTTTTTAATATAACCTAAAAAAATAATAACATTACTTACCGTATTTACTATTTTCCTTGATGTTAAAATTGATTATTTCGCTGGCGCGTTAATATTTTCACCGAAAATATACACACTTTTACAATGAAATTAAATCGGCACTATAAATTCACCATATTACTAAGGTCAACAAGTCCAATTTAACATATTATATTTAAAATTAAATGTATATGGCGTAGTCGCCATTAGTAAAATATTATAAAAAATAATCTTTAAGTTTGGATTCTTTCGTATTCTTACACCAATTAACAGCTTTTTGCTGTATATGATAGTTATAATTGAATATCTGTAGAGTTAAAGTGTAATTGTACACCGATATACAGCTTAGGGTGTACAAAAACGCCTTTATACAGCCGATATACAGCCAACACGCAGCCAATATACAGCTTTTATTCTCCACTTACACTTAACGCTGTATATAGGCTGTATATGTGGGCCCTTTTTGGAGTTACAAGGGCTGTATATAGGCTTATACAGCCTATATACAGCTTACTATACAGCTTAGAGTGTAAACCTGAACCTATATACAGCCCTTGTACAGCCTTTTGTGCTGCTTGGGAAGTTAGTTGGAAGTGTTGGAACGGAACCCTCAGTGTGCGAGTCAGACTCACACTTGCCCAGATTTTATAATCAGCAGCTCAGATTCGGTTCAGACGCGTCTTATGGCATTTTATTGTGGGGATCTGCAGCTGATGTAGACTCAATTTTCATATTGCAAAAGAGAGCAATCCGGGCTATTTATAAAATGGGTCTTCGTGCGCAAATGTGTTTGTTTATAATATTCTGATGAGATGAATCGAGAGGTACATTGGTGCAACTTACGATCAGTATTACTTCTATGTACTCCGAGCGTAATATAACCGAGGGCCCCGATGGATAGACAAGGCGCTTAATCGTAATTTCTATCAAAATGGTCGAGGTACATTGGATTTTATCAGTAAATTCGTGAGGTACATTGAACGCAAAGCAATGCCACTAGTTTTGTCGTTATAACTCGAACGGCCCCGCTGGATAGAAACACATCTCATGAGTCCGAAGCGATTTATATAACAAAAATACGCGCAGTAAACACGAAATTATTTTATCCAAACGGAGATTAGTCAAGACCAGCAAATCATTCTTAGTAAACAGTATACGCTTTTATAACAAGCTGCCAAAGGCGGTAACTGAACTTAGCGAGGGAAAGTACAAAACTCATAATAAGCGTGTCCTAACCAAAAAAGTATACTATAAGGTTAAAGATTTTGTCGAAGACACGCCTTTTTGGCAGTGAATGCTTCTGCGCCTTGTAACTGAGAAGTTTTATAGAATAAAAGATTAATCCGCCGTCGCTTTTCTGCACATGTGGCCCCCTGGTAACTCATTCATATTGTGTAATTGTGTCTTTTAACTGCTCCAACTTTGTTTCAGTATAATAATATTTTTTTTTTTGACACATTGCAATATTTTTTACATTATTTAGACCTCAACTATCTTAAATTCGTGAAACTGTAGAAATATAAAAAAAACAGTACAGAACTGTGCACTAGCTTTATATGTGCCCATATAAGCCTATGTGAAAAAAGAAACTGTTTTGATTTGATTTGTTCCAGCAAATAATGAGAGAAATCGGATGACAAAAGCCGAATCTAGTGGTAAACTATCATAGAAATAGTTTTACGGCTACTCCGGACCATATATTCATGGGTTCGTGATGGTAGCGCTTCGCAGAAGCATGCGAACGCATCCCATTCGTTCTCGCTCCGGACCATGAGCTGAACTAGAGCCCGGCGCGAAAGGTCAGAGTACCTACTCTCTATAATCTGAATGTCCATACTCGTCAACAATTAACCCAAACGCACTTAGATGTCCCCAGTCCAGCGCAAAAACATGTGATAAAAATCAAATAATGGGATATTAAAAGTTATGATATTTCTTTTTAATACACTTACTCGAAAACTGCCTTTTATTGCACTAAGTACAATAAATTAGGTTCGATATGGCATGTTTATCACCCGCGTGCTTTTTTTTAATTTATCAAAACAAGGGCTTTTTCATTCCTATTTCTTCACGGTCAAGGGTGATTATTTTTTTTTAAAGCAAAGAGGCAGATATTTTTAAAGTTTTAATAGTAAATGAAAATTTAAATTGTGATTTTGAACAGAATATAATAAATAGACACGATTACGCAAGCAATAGTTTTTTTTTTTTTTTACCAACAAATTAACAATTATCTGTGTTCTAAATTCAAAAATATTTGAATTTTTCTATTTTAATATTAGGATGTATACGGTTTGATACCTTTGCTTCTCCTTCAACCTGTAAAGGTTATGCGCGGGAAAAAAGTACACTATGAACTAACTTATTCATTTGTTATTGTTGTAAAAAAGAAGATTTGAAGAGGATCCATTACATCCTACGGCGCCAGATTATGTGAGTAAAATAAAAAATACCAGCGATAGCCTGCTGCCATCAAATCAAAACTAAATTGTAAGGTAACTAAGGAAAATTTTCTTTAGTACCTACCTACAAAATGAACAAAAAATGCGCCGTAATTTTCCGATAGAAGATAGATTATTGGTGGATTTTTCATCGTATTTCTTCGTAAGTGTATTGAAAAACGTCGTTTGATACACGTGGCGATTTGTTACTGCAGCACTCGGTTCCATAACAACCTTCCAGGGTTCGCCTGTACGGCTCGGGTAAATTTCGCCTCGGCTGCAATGACAAACTTTCCCCACTTGTATCAAAATGTACTATTTAAAAACAGGATTTTTAACCGACTTCGAAAAGGAGGAGGTTCTATGTTCGGCTGTATGTAATTTTTTTTTTATGTATGTTCACCGATATCTCTGTCAATTGTGGACCAATTTCGAAATTTTTTGTTTTGATTGAAAGATTATACTTTTGAATTGGTCCCATAAAAAAATATTTTTGATCTGATGATGAACTACGAAGATATAGAACGGAACTGTTCAAAAAACCTTAGCAGAACTGTCGTAACAAGTAAAATTGCATGGTTTATACATGTAGTCGGTGGCTGACTAAAGGAAGAAGGGGAGGGGGATACATAGAACTAATCTGATGATGAAGACGAAAGGTAGGTAAGAGCCGGAACTTTGTAAAAAATCAGTGTATCCTAGCCGTGTTTGGTATTATTAGAATTGTCATGATGATTTGATGATGGAACCGAATGGCGGAAGGTACCTATCTATTTAAGTTTGGCTGAGGGGTACTACTACTAAAAAGTGTGAAATAAAAACTTTTTTCCAAAAAAAACACAACCGACCTCAAAATGGTTTTTGAGGTCGGTTGTATTTTTTTTTTTTTTGGTGGTCCAAAAAGTGCAAAATAACTTTCAATTTCGGAAGTCGGTGTTAAATAGCGAAGAGACCGAACTATTATAGAATCACCGACTTCCGAAATTGAAAGTTATTTTGCACTTTTTGGTGGTTTTTGAAGTCGGTTGTATTTTTTTTGTAAAAAGGTTTTTTTGATTGTAGAAATCGCAGGAGTTGATCTGGCTGGGAGTTGAATAATAAGATTAGGAATTTAGTGTTTTTATGAAACACTTGTATACCACAAACAGCTCTCTATAGTTTAAGAACGACAATGTTAACGAATTTAACGGTTTCGCATACACAGACGATATAGTAGATATCCATTTGTCTCTTTATTGTAGTTTATTAAAATCGCAAGCTATTTTTGTTGAAACTTTATTCAAAAGTTAGTTCATAATTCAAGGGGTATACTCACATAATTTTACATGTCAGTAAGCACTAGGTACAAGTCGATCTCACAGCCTACCTACAGTGCTATTCTATAAGAATGTTTTATAAGAGAATAGCACTGTAGGTAGGCTGTATACATTGGATTGTTAATTTAATGTACCTATTTAGATTTTCGTCGCTACAGCAGCGCTGCGTTCAATAGCACGCCTGTTCCTGGTGCTTTCAGCTGAACAAAAATCGAGCCTCTGACAACCAAGAAAAACGACGGCGGATTAATCTTCTATTATAAAAAACTTCTCAGTTACAAGGCGCAGGCGCAGACTAATAACGGACAGCAGATTCCAAAGAGCAGTGTTTCACCAGTTCTAGAAGTGGTGAAACATTGCTCAGTGATATACCTATGATCTGCGATCACTAGCCCGCGTGACCAGGACCATAATGAGCAAAGCCCAAAATTAAACACGGCCACGCGATTTCCATTAATATTTCTTTTTTGGTGGTGATCACGCATGGTTGTGGCAAACTATGAGGAATTTACGTTTAAAATGAACTGACCCTTGCGACGCTTATTGAACAAATAGAGTGTGTTGGTAGCTTGACGAACACCTTATGCAGCTCCAAGAGCCAAGCCCTGACATTGAGATAAAAAATGAAAACTGGTAAAAAGCACATTTTCAGGGATGTTTTTCACACATTTTTAACGGACTACCAAAAGTAGAAAGTTCTAAGTCGTCTGATTTTTTGATCTTGTTAAGCGACATATTCGCCAAATCTTAAATAACTGTTTTTTGATGAAAATCTGATGAAGAACTTCAGAGATATAAGAACACAGACCAATGATACTAATAATACTTCAATAAATAATAGCAAATCAGATTGCTGCAATTGCATGTCTGTTTCATAAAATCTCGCCAGTACGCTCTGTAGGGATACCGCAGATTTGTAAAGTGCACACTTGTAAACTCTCATATATTCTTTCATCAATTATGTTCTAATAAATTCCGTGTTATTGGGGCATTGAATTAAAAAAAGGGTTATTTATTCGTGCACAACTTTTTTGGGTATGGACTGATCGCGATCTTGATGAATATTTTGAGTTGGATTGTCAAAAAATGACGAAACAAAACACCGAATTCTGTTGTCAAGAAACACCGAATACCTACTGAGGTTTTTTGCTGGTGTAATAAGCTTGAGTGAACGTGTTACTCGTTTTATGAAGTGTCCAAATATGCTCCCAAGATTCAAAAAGTTCTATTCAACCCTGAAAAGCACAAATCGCAGGCGCATAACCAAATGGTGGGAATCACTAGTATAAGAATACGAGTATACCTTCTTGCGGATTTGGTAAAGGCGATGTCTGAGCAAGAAGTGTAAAATCATGATCTCGGCTATTTAGTTCACCTAACTGGCCAACCTATGTATATTTATACAAGCATAAAATTAAAAATTTAGAAAAACCCCCGACAGTCCTTGACATCAATATGAAATGTTTATAACTGGTCAAGACGATTCTAATGAGCCCAAATTCGATGGGTTTAGTAGTGGGCATTCCAAAGTTCCATCAGCCAATTCCCAGTTCTAGCATCAGGCCATTGTCATCATGAGAAATGTATAGAACTGGTCAAGACGAATCTATTGAGCCCAAACTTGATAGTTTTACTAATAGGCATTTCAAAGTTCCATCAGCCACCTCCCAGTTCTAGCATCAGGTCCTTGTCATAATGGAAATGTATAGCACTGGTTAAGGTGAATCTAATGAGCCCAAACTCGATAGGCTTACTATGTTAATAAATTGTTACTACATATTTTGGTGTACAATCAAGTTTATTCTATTCTATTTATAAGCAATCCAAGGTTCTTACCTTCGAGCTCTATCATCAGACCAGGTCAATGGCACCAGATCGTACACCAATATTTTAAATATTAGGTCTTCTTACAAATACAAATCTGTTTAAAATAAAATAAATACCCATTAAATGTTTAAACCCTACCGCAGTTAACAAACGAGCTGATGATCTTGAACACCTGCACTGATCTTCATAAATTTTATAGCTAAGAACCATCTCGATTAAGCCAGCTTTCAAAAAAAAAACCGCATCAAAATCAGTCCATTTGTTTGGGCGCTACGATGCCACGGAAAAACACACAGACAGACAGGTCAAACTTATAACACCACTTTTTTACGTAGGCGGTTAAAAAGTAGAGTATTCAAGACGGGGTAAAGCGACAGCGACAGCCGCTCATCAAAGAGACATCTTTGATGAGCGGCTTGAACTCCCACTTCACTCAGGTTCTATTCTTAAATGATTTTCACAAATGCACCAGATTTGTGACTTGTTTCGAAAGAAAGAAAAGAAGCGAAATAAAAAAGAAAGAAAGAAAGAAAAGAAAGAAAAGAAGGAAAAATAAAAAAGAAAGGAAAGAAGGAAAAATAAAAAAGAAAGGAAAGAAAGAAAAGAAAGAAAACAAAGACAACAAAGAAAAGAAAGAAAACAAAGAAAACAAAGAAAAGAAAGAAAACAAAGAAAAGAAAGAAAAGAAAGAAAAGAGAGAAAAGAAAGAAAAGAAAGAAAAGAAGGAAAAATAAAAAAGAAAGAAAAGAAGGAAAAATAAAAAGAAAGGAAAGAAAGAAAAGAAAGGAAAGAAAGAAAAGAAAGAAAAGAAAGAAAAGAAAGAAAAGAAAGAAAAGAAAGAAAAGAAAGAAAAGAAAGAAAAGAAAGAAAAGAAAGAAAAGAAAGAAAAGTAAGAAAAGAAAACAAATAAAAGAATACAATATTTTATACAAATAAATATTTTGTACTTATTTTACTACACCAGGGTGCAAGTTGATTGCAAATGATATGCACACTACTCTACTTACGTTGGCACTAATTATACATAAATACCAACTTATTATAGAGCCATATAATCGTACATCATACCTACAAAATAAGCCAACACTGTTAATATGTAGTTCATCGATTCACAATTTTTATGCACTTAGCAAACTAAAACTTAGTGTAGGGAGTCCCAATAGTACTCGTATATATTAGTAAGCAATCAATGCAATTTCATATTTATTATCCCATAAAACGCCTGACTTGGCTAGGTATTTAGAAAACACAAGATATTAAGTATTTAAACTTTAAAATGCCTAAAATTCCCACAAAATCTTATCTGATTAAAGGTCAATCAACTTATTCAAAACTAAATAAACTCTATAAAATCGGCCATTAGCGTCTATCCTACATTATTGTATAGGTAGAATATACCTATTCATAAACTCGATCATTGGACGAGTCGGCTGCATATTAACCTATACAAATAACTTCTAACCAACTCATGAGTCATTTTTTACCTACTCTTTAGTATGCGACCCAAATAATACAAAAAATTCTACCTGCTACAAAAGAGGTCTCAGATTTGGGCACAATACGAATAGCAAGCGGGTGATCTACAGCGATTATCTCTTTCCAAAGCTGGCCCTTTGAAAATGTCGAGCAACCACGGCGGGAGCCGCGTCGATCAATATTTTGTTATATGCTACACGGAAGTTTGCATTATAATTCGATACCGCTTAAATTTGAATCACCTCCGGAGCATTTCCGGCGATAATCGTGAAATACAAAACCGCAAAGATGAAAAACGTCCTCTAAAAAAAAATGCCCCGAGTGCGTGTGAGATTTGTGATTTACTGTGATTCATTCGGTGAGCCCCCAAGAAGGGGAGTTTGTCCATTTTTATATTTCCAGCGTGTCCCTCGCGACATGCGCGTCGTCTCCGCCAGTCTCGCTACTACAGTTTCACGCACGTACACCAGCGCAACGAAACTGATGTAAATATTGCTCCTACCACAATATTTACACGCGGATTGTTATTTTCAAAACATCAACAAATAGTGAAAGTGTTGTTAATATGAATTCAAGTGAAAAAAAGTGAGTTTTAAGTGAAAATTACTGAGAATTGTGACTGTGAATTGTTTCGCTTCGATCCAAGTCCGAGCAAATGCCGCCCGTACTCAATGTGCCTATTTCAGGAAGCATTTCAGCAAGGAACTTTTCGTTCTCATAACTTACGCTAGAGGTCAGTATTAAACTTAGCCGCTAAAAGTAAAAGTTTTTCAGTCATATTTTATTTAAAATCCATACGTTCATGTGTAGCTATAAGTATAGCAATCTATCTAGGGTTCAAACACCGACAAGCTTCCCTCTTTATCAGCCCTTCTCCGCCCTTTACGCATGATCGACCGGTAGTTTTGGGGTTCACGTTCGGTGTAGGGTAGGGTGCGGGTACTATGGGTATACGCGTACGTATATTTTGTATAGTCACCCATAGCTATATTGCGATAGCACAATGCGCCATTCAATTATTGAAAATTGAAATATTACGATGGAGGAATTCAATGTGCATGTATGATATTTTGTCTTAATAAAACTTTTGACAAGTGGTTATTGTGAAAAGGTAACTAAATTATCTTATTAAATATTAATTATGCACTAGTGGAAACACACATTAATTAAATCAGTCAAATATTAGTTAAATTGCGTTGTCAGGTGTAAGAGTCAAATTAATAGTTTCGTAGTTGGTACCAGGTTCAATTCTGATTAGTAAAATATATTATTTATTTGGATAGGGAATACGTGATTAATCCTCAGCATAGGTGTCTCTTTAGGAGTCATCCTCAGGAGAATGTGTTATTTATTTTATCTCCGACTGCGAGTATGGATAAAGAAATCCACATTATGTTTTTGACAACAAAATCCTGCTAAGGATACTACAGTACGAAGCTTCATAAAAAAAAAAATGGTCGGTAAAACATGAACAAAGAATTAGGTACCTATCTTCGAATTGTTCTGCTTTATATACTTGCCGACAACAATACAATACACAAATTCAACATAAATCACTGCGGTTATATAATAAAATGTTCCGTAAAATCCAATTACCTCTACTACACCTACATTTAACTATGAACAACGCTACATAATCTAGTTATTACCATTACGTTCTACCATAACGAATTGATTTTAGTAAATAAGAAAGACGAACGCTTGAAGCAATGATGGGACTATAAATTGACTGCTTGAATTAAAATGACGCAAACAAAAGGCCCCAGAAGGCAGATGTTTCCATTCTAAATGCTCTCTAAGCTCGCTCTACGTAAGTACCTACATAAGCTCGGGATGAGACAAAACCCGCCAATCATCATTGTACATCAATGAACTCTTTATCTTAACAATTTTAATCGATGCCGTTTCAATTGTTAAAATCTCTAACATTGTAAAATAGTAAATGCCACCGTTGTGTACCGACCCGTTTGCGCAGTTTATAATAGATCATAAGTCCTAAGCAGAACATAACTTTTTTATTGACGAAAAATGAGTGAAACGCCTCTATGTATAGATAGAGTAGCGAGGTAACGAGTGTACTGTAGCGAGCGACATGTTTGTTTTCATACCGGTCCGAATTAACGTCGCGATTGGTTCAAAATCCATAACTGGCCTCCGAGAGCCAGGTGTCGTTCACACCGCGGCCTCGCGCCTCGTCTCGTTAATCACTCGTGTACGCTATTGTTAAAGCGCGGCGAACAGCCATCTTTGTCAAATTACGGCGATTCAATTTTAATAATTAAATTTGTTTAGTGCTATTATAAATAATCAAATGGAACAAAACGTAGTGATACCGACGCGTAGTGTTGTAGAATCGGGAGTATCGTTACATTCTCTTTTGTTTCACTAGTAGCTGACGCTTAGTTGAATGGAAGCGATACGACTACGGCGTTAACAACCAGTCGACCATTAAAAATGATGGATGATGTCGTCTTTTGCAAAAAACAGTGTTAAGTGATGGTTTTAGTGAATAATGTGAAGGGTGATGTTAGTGTTTATGTTTGAGCGTACATGCGATGAGAACTGCGTCGTAATTTGTTATACACATTGCATAAATGAGTGAAATGGCGTTGCGGAGCGCGCGGGCCCGAGCATGCGCGCCAGTTTCCTCGCAATCGCTAGGAACGCACTGAGTGTTCTTCGTTTACGTGCACATCAAAATGGGAAGGTCTAGATTCCCAGGAAAACCACTCAAATTCCAAAACAGAAAACGTATTAGTGTTCTATCGGGAGCTGTTTACCATGAGACTGCTCCAGAGAATCACCCGCCAGCGCGCGGCTCTACGGCCAATGATTTTGCTGGGGACCAAGAGGTAAAGCTTATTTGCAGTGATTTCTCCATGTTTTCACGTATGTTTCATTAAAATATGAGTGTACACACGGATATGTTGTGTTTACGTAATAACTAGTAGCATTCGAGGCGATAATCGCATAGGTAGAGCGTCAAGTATGTCTCTACGTACTTTGACATTTGCGTGTTCCATTTCATGTCAACAAAATGTAAAATGTAGTGTTTAGAATTTGTTTCGTTTATATTTACGTTTGTTGTTACAAGCTTTACTTACACTGCTAAAACATATTCGATATTATTTACAAACAAACAGTAAACATTTGATGGGCTACATACATAACCTTCACTGCTATATAATGTATAGAACACACTCCTAATCTCTACAATACAGCTTGTAACAATGATTTGTCAATTGTATGATGTTTTAAAGCTATAGTATATCATTCATTAACATGAATATGATAAATATGGAGATTATAACGAAATTCATTAATTTGTTTACTAGTAGAGCCTGTTTAACCATTGTGTATACTACATGAAGTCAGATAACATTTTCTTCAATTATAAATTGCTTGTGTTAGCATGATACAATAATAAAAATAGGGCTATAGTGTGTTTATAGGACACATATTGCTCATATTTGTTACTGTTTGATGAAAACATTAGAAAGATTCTAACATTTGTATTTCTCAAGGTTACCTATCACTCAGATTCTACTAAAACAGCATGGTTTGCAAATTTATTATAAAATAGAGTAAACTTCTTTGTTAGAATATGTCCGAGATAAAGCACACACCAAATTAAAAACATTTTATAAAGGATTAGTACAAAAAGTCACAATGTCAGTCTTGTCTCAATAATTAAAAAAGAAAGTAGATGCTTTAATTGCATTTTAACATGTTTCAGGAGGAAGAAAAGAAAGAAAACAACAATGAGAAGGAGACAGACACAATTAGCCAAGATAAAGTAACTGAAATAATAAAGAATAAACCAGAAATCCAGGACAAAAACAATAGCGATTTGTCTAAATCACCCGTTAGGACCAGGTCTCAGAACAAAATGGAACCAGTAAAAGGGGAAAAACCTAAACCAGTGAAAAAAACAGTTACTTTTGGCACAGTGGAAAGTTGTGAAGACATATTTTTCCCGCTAAAAAAGATCCCACTAAAACACCATGCTCCTCTTGTACCCATCATAAAGAAAAAATCATCTCTCAAACAAACAGAATACTCTACATTCAATAGTATTCTCAAACCAGCTAAGTTAACAGATTTAAGCTCAAAATCGAGTTTAGAACACCATGAGGGTTATTTAAGGAAGAACTTGAACCCTTTATCAAAGCCTATGAACAAATTTTCTCAATTTAGTGAAAGTCGGTGCATGTCACCACCTCCAAGGAGTACTTCACCAATTGAGAAAGAGAGTGGAAGTTCTGCAAAGTTTGTCTTGCCTGTTAGAAGTGCACATTCATCAAGAGTAATCAAGCCTAACAAGAAGTTCATAGATGGTGAGGAGCAAACAACAACAAGCACAGCCTCCTCAAATAAAGTACTCAAGAAACCGAAATTGAAGAGATTAGTGTTTAACAACATGCATAATGATGACGACACGCCTGATGAGGAAGACACTGACAGAACAAACCAAAATGAAAAAACTAAAGACACACAGTTACAACCATTGAAATCCTCAAATCTTTTCAAGGACAAAACATCAAATTCATTCTCAAGTCTCAGTGTAGGCCCTAGGAAGGTACACGATTTATTCTCATATGATAAAGAGCCATCTCAGGATGAAAACTCGAATGTGGAGAGTGTTGAGAAGTTAAAATCTCCAGAACCTCCCAAGGAAGACAGAACAGGACATGCAATGAGAAAACTCATGGACATATCAGATGCAAGTAGCTCAAGTAGTACTAGCAGCGGCTCTGAATCTGAAGATAGCTGGGACAGTGCCAGTCCAACAGCAAGTGGGGATGAAGAAGAAAAACCACCACCAGCCAGCCCAGAGAAAGACAAGTCATCAGCATCTCAGTTGCTAAGAGGCAAAATTATACTTAGAGAAGCAAGATTACAACTGAATCCACCAACACAGTCCACTTCTGCTCTGGACGGTCCATTCTCTACTGTAACATCTTCATCATGTATGTGTTCATATCTTAATTGATTTCTTTCTCACTTGTGTTTTACGTTTATGGCATTTAATAATTTCTCATTGTGGTTTTCAGCTCCAGTACCACCAACAACAGTAACTTGTGGAGTTTGTGGAGCTGTTAGGTTTTATAGGTTTGTGAAACAAGCAAGGAAATTTGGAATATACTCATGTGAGTCATGTCGCAAATTCATATCCAAAATGTTGAAGAAAGAAAAGCTATCTCAAAAGACTGGTCAAGTTGTTATGCAGTGTTTGAAAGGCGAAGGTCAGTAGAGTGGATTGTTACAGTTATAAATAAGTGTTTATGTATGAAGTAGAATGTCTAACAAAAATCTATTTTCAGGTAACTGCCATGTTCCACCAATAGTCCGTTCACAACAGTGGAAGCTACTACGGTGCACAAACAAGGCTAGATGTCCAGCATGCTGGCTCAAGATGTGCCTTAAGGCATTCCAGGTACCACCTAGCATAAGAGCTGGCCTCACGGCAATGTTGCCTCCATTCATGAGGTCAGCTGTTAAAACGCCTGGTTGCTTGACACAGGCAAACCCACTGAGAATAGCAAGCAACACTACTACAAACCCACCAGTGTTTGCAATAACTAATACTGAAAATGACAATAGTAAGATCTTTGGTACTCTAAAGCCAAGTAAGAAGATTGAGGAAATTGAAAAAGTAGAGGTATGTGTTGCCAATCAGTATTTTTTTATTTCCATTTTATTTAATTAAATTAATTGCTTGATAGATGTTTGACTTATGTACTTTCAATATTAACTTACAAAATTCTTTTGTATTTTAGGAAAAAGCGCCTAAAGACCGTCCAGTCACTGGTGAAACAGTTGAAGAAATTACTGCAAGTAGAAAGCGCCAGTTGACAAGGGTGAAAGTTAGGAAAAAAGATAAAACAGATGCCAAACAAACAGAGGATCCTAAAAGACAAAAGGTGGAACTCAAAGGACCAAGAGTCAAACATGTTTGTAGAAGTGCATCTATTGTCTTGGGTCAGCCTATTGCTACATTCCCTACACAAGATGAGAAAGAGAAACAGGAGAAGAACCTTCCCCTTGATGAAGAGGGTGCTCTATGTATTGTGGAGAAGGATAGAGAGACACCTGACTTGTCCAGCTGTGAATCTGAGATGGATTCAGAGAACAAAGCTCCTCAGATTGTTCCAGAAGCAATGGTTACTAAAGATAGTGATGTAGAAGCACAGATAGAAACTAAAAAACGTAAGATAGAGCAACCACTGCCTATCAAAGCACAAAGTAAGGCAGAGTCTAGTGAAGATGAAACTATTATGGATCTTGTACCTAAGAAGACATTCATGAAGCCTCTAACCAACATTACTAACGTAAGTTTTTTCAATGCATTTAAATATTCCATAGTCGCCTAAGTTCTAACACGGGAACTTTTCAGGAGAGCAAAGCAACTAAAAAATATACTACTATGGAAATACGATTGGTAATACAGTTTTGCTGTAGCTTTTTTGTTAATTAAAAGTGACTTACACAGTTAATATTACAATAAAGTTCACAGTTCCAATATGTCCAAATCGCGCCTGTGTCAATGATTATACATATTGTCCATCTTTGCAAAGACTTGAGATATCAAATTACGTTAATTTAACGTCACAATAACCATTAGGAATCTATTTGCGAATAATTAAAAGAGCCACCGAATTAAAAAAATATTTGTGTATAGCCTGATTTATGAGCAATATAGTATAGGCTATGTAACTTCACGCTACGACCCGAAAGCGGAGCAGTTTAAAAACGCGGATGGAACTGAGAAGCTAGTTTTTATGTTTTTAAAGCTACCATGAATAACATTGTTTGGTATATTTTCAGGTGCGCAGTCGTTCACAGAAATGTGGACAAAACCGACCAGAATTAATCTGTGTCGATTTCTGGGAGAGTTACGACCCTGATGAAGTCTGCAGTTCAGGCTTTGGACTTATTGGTACTGGGTCATTCACTGTCGCTAGGCTATGCTTCCTATGCGGAAGTGCAGGGAAGGAAAAGGTAATAAAATTATATGTATGTTGTACATAACTGATAAAGATATAACGAAAAATAATTTTCTAATCTTATATTCAATAATAATATTTGTAAGTACATATATTTGCCCACGTTAAGTATTTTACATAACTATTTGGCGTATAGCGTGGATCATTAAAAACTTATTAACTTGTGGCATGTAGTCAGTGGATTAGATTTATTTATGTATGCTTCTATCATATTGGTAATCATATCGACGGTTGAAAGGCTAATTGATTTAAGCGACATTTAGTAAAACTTGCAGGAGGACGGATCAAAGTGTTTTTTTTTAAATCATAATAAAACAACTATGAAAATATGTGTATCATTTTAGAAAATTTATGTCGGTTAGCCCAAAATGCATCAAATTTAGTTCTTTTTTGAGAAAGGTAAAATGGTTTAAATGCCTTCCGTAAATAAAAAAAACTAAAAGTAAATTGGCTCAAGCATCAACCTGGAATAAAATAATAAGTTTAGCGCCAAGTCAACTGATTTTTGAATATACCCAATAAGCATAAGCAACATGATGGTGTTTCATCAGAGTACAGGGCTTACAGGATTTTCATCCAAAATGATTCCTTACTAGATTATAGCAGATATTGATGCTCAATCATCATAATTCAGCAATATCCATAAGATCTTTTTGAGGATGGTATGCCACTTTAAACAAATTTTAGAAAATGTATTGTATAATTTAAGAAAAAAAACAACTTGTAGAGGAATCATTCAAGATGTTGATCCAATGTTCAATGCAAAATGGTTCAAGCGACACAATTCTTTAATGTTGTTGAATGCAAAGTAGGCCAAACAACATAGCTTATTGTTTTGGTTTAATGCAAAATAGGCCTAACGACAAAACCACAACCATGGCAAAAAAGCCAGATGCCTTAATATCAACACACGTTTTATAAGTTCGAAAAATCAAAGGCATTAGTCATCAAGTCGTATAGATCAAAGAGCTTAGAAATGAGACCTGTTTTGCAGTGGGTGCTAAGCGCTAAAAAGTAATCAAAAAAATTTGAAACCCGATTCAAACGATGTAGAAAAATTTGCTGATTCCGAATATGTATATAACTCAATATTGCAAAAAATGTCGCTTAGATTAACTAGCCTTTCAACCGTCGATATTAATTATTATTGCTTAAACATTTTAAATAACTAGCTGCCTGCCCTGGTTTTGCACGGGATTCGTTTTTTTTTAGATTCTCTTGCATACAAACCTTGTCCTGACAATTATAAGCAAAGCAAAAAAGATTCAGCCAACAAGATGCAGCTGTTCTGAAGTAATGCAGTTACATAGATATTAAAATCAAAATTATTTTCATTTCACTTAAACTTACATGGGCACTTAAAAAACGTCAAAAGCTACTGCACGGTTCCAAATTGGTTGTTTTCTATGGATAGATAGACGTATTTTGCGTACGGGACAAGTCGGTCATTCGATCCATTCATGTACCTTCGAGGAAGGCCAGCAAAAGCAGTTAGGTGTTATGTGACGTTTGAGTTGTGTGTCAGATGTTGGTGTGTTCGTCGTGCTGCGAGTGGTACCACAGCTGGTGCGCGGAGGAGGCGGCGGGCGGAGGCGGCTGGACGTGCGCGCGCTGCGTGTCGTGCGCGGCGTGCGCGCGCCCGGCCGCGCGCCTGCGCTGCCGCGCCTGCGCCGCGCACTACCACGCCGCCTGCCTGCCGGCGCCTCCGCCCGACCATCGCAGCGACTGGCCACAGGTATCTACTATTCTACTGTAAATCAAACCTAAACTGCGCTACATTTTTCCAACACTCCTAGAGGCGATCAATCTTGCCGTAACACACAATGCAGATTTAAAAGACAGATTATGGGCGGGTTTCTGAATTGAGTATTTTGAGTTGAGAATGTCTCAAACCCTACTTAAATGCCAAATTTTGACAGGTTTACAGGCTAAAGTAGAGTTTAAGTAATTCTCAACTTCAAATGCTTAAATCAGAAATCGGGGGTAAGTAGGAATCCTGTCACAGAATAAATAGGTAGGTATGCTTTGTGGTCAAGACTTGGATTGCTTTGGTTTTTTTTTTTGAGTAGATAATAATCTAATATCACTAATAACAGACTGCAAATAATGGAAAGAATGGAATAACTATTGGAAATGTCATGGATTTTTTTTAATGGAAACAGAGCTTTATATGTAGCCAGCAAAAAAAAACACAGAATTCTAAACAATGAATAAACTACATTCATTGTTTAGAATTCTGTGTTTTAAAAAAAAAGTAGTTCTGAAATTGAAACAATATTTCCAGATATGCAGTGCCTGCCTGAAATGCAAGAGCTGTGACAGCAGCCGCGTGAGCAAGTTCGTAGGAAGCCTGCCGTTCTGCGGGCCGTGCTTCAAGCTGCGCCAGAAGGGCAACTACTGCCCGCTGTGCCAGGCCTGCTACCGAGATAATGACTTTGACAGCAAGGTGTGTGATAATGTCTTTTATCAGCTTTTTGTTCTTAGACAATCTATTTGCTCTTTCTCTAGAAATACATAGAATTTCTTTTTATTTAATCATTTATATAAAATACTTATTGACCTGGCGAACTTCATACCACCTAACAATGAATTAATGTAAGTGGTTAACTTTTGTTTTACCTGAATCTCCTATATTTTAATAGTTATTCTGCTAGTGGGGAGGAAACGAATTGACAATAATTCCGAGATCTTAATTTAGAGGTCCAGCCGTTTTTGATTTATGTGGTTTAACTAACCTGACTTTTTTTAATTAACAAAAATGAGTAAAACTTACGAATATATTAGTATAATATTTAAAAAAAAGTAACAATTATAGACAACGCTACAACCAATTTGAAAGTCTTTGTGCAGAAAGGCGACTTACAATGATACCGTACGAATGATAAATCAATTTGAACTGTCTTCATTAATACTAAAACTAAAATTTATTTCTTTTTTCCTTATAGATGATGGAGTGCGGTTGGTGCGGCAGATGGGTGCACGCTAGTTGCGAAGGCCTGACTGGCGAAGGATATCAATTGCTATCAGCATTGCCACCCTCAATCGAGTACATTTGCTGCAAGTGCATGCCAGTAGACCCCCCATGGCGGAAAATGCTCACTGACCACCTCAAGGGGCGCCTTCTCCACCTACTCAAATTACTCGCCAAGAATAAAAAAGCATGCGCATTATTGAAATTGACGCCGCATAAAAATACGCCTGTACCAAACAAACCGTATCGGCTAATGTCACCACAAGCTATCAGGAAACTACACTTCGATGTCGTTGATGTCTCCATGAAGACCTCAGAGACTAAAGTGTACAGAAACACTTCAAGGGGACGACGAAACAATAACTTCCCGCAAAACAAATTCGACGAGTCGCACACTCCTCACGTATGGCAATGTTCATCTCTGCTACAAGATGTGGACATGGAGAAAGAGGCAATACCGCACACATCTCATAAAGTGGTAAACCTACAGGAACCACTAATGCAGAATAAGGAAATATGTTTCTCAACAGGTCTTTATGGCACTAAAACAGAATTTGAAGCATCTTGTGTTGAGGTGCATGAAAATTATCCTCCACAAACAAAATCAGAAAAAGCAACGACAATGTTACCGACAACTGTACATGATGACAAATACGAGGCGATATCCGATGATGATGAACCTATGAAGAGTTTCCCTCAAGCTCGCAGTGAGCAGGACTTGAGTCCAGTCGTTCTGCGACAATCAACCGATATGGACAATACTGGTGATGATGACGACAGAATTATTTCGCCATCACTACTAGACATCAAGAAAAGAGTAAACACTGATGGCTATGTTTCACTCAAAGACTTCAATCACGACATGAAAGAAGTCATCCAAAGAACAACAAGTGATGATCTAACATCAATATACAAGGACTTATTCTCAGAGACATTCCCCTGGTTTGATTGTGAAAACAATTGCCTTCAACCTAATTTAGAAGTGGAGGGTGAACAGGAAGATACTGAATCCATGAAGGACCTTGCAATAGCTGACAATAAGATCAAGGCAGCTGTGCAATCTATAGAGCGCCCAATGGACCAAATAGTACCTAAATTGGAAGCTGATAGTGTGAAATTAGAAGAAGACTTATTAGAGTTTTATTCAGTAGTGGATTCAAGAGTGTGTGTGCTTTGTAAAGTTGTTGGTGATGGTTCACCTTCACTGGAGGGGCGTCTTCTTTACTGCGGACAAAACGACTGGATCCATTCCAACTGTGCATTGTGGTCTGCTGAGGTATTCGAAGAAATCGATGGATCTCTCCAGAATGTCCACTCTGCCATATCCAGAGGAAAGATGATAAAATGTGCTGCGTGTGAAGTGAAAGGCGCTAGTGTTGGATGCTGTGCTAAGAACTGCAGTGAGACATATCACTACACTTGTGCGAGGAAGGCGTCCTGCGCCTTCATGGACGATAAAAGAGTATTCTGCCCATCTCACGGCAAAGACGTGCCCAAGAAGAGTTTGCAAAAGGATGCGGATTTTGAGCTCACTAGACCAGTTTATGTAGAACTTGACAAGAAAAAGAAGAGATACAGTGAAATTACCAAAGTGCAATTCATACTAGGCTCACTTACAGTTCACAGCCTTGGAAAAATAGTCCCATCAGTTTCAGATTATGAAGAGTTCCTAATGCCAGTAGACTTCTCTTGTACTCGGCTGTTTTGGTCTTGCAAGAAACCTACAAAAATAGTGAGATATACCATCAAGACTAAACTAATACTTGCTGAACCATTACCAGGATTCGATTTTGGTGTGAATATAACAGTTGATCATACTTTAGATGTGCATGTAGTGGAAAGAGTCATGGCTGAGATTGGAGCCTGGCATGAAAGCATAGAGACTGGCACCGGCAAGTCTGTGTTGATGCTCAATCATGATAAGTCACCTATCAAGTTTGGGAATACAGTAACCTTAGAAGATTTAGCTGTAAAACAAGTGCTGGAATATTTACTAGACAATGTGTGCAAACAAGAACAGCAAGATGAAGAAGAACCACAGAACACAGCAGATCTGTTACCTCCTGAAGTCAAGGATGCTATATTCGAAGATTTGAACCATGATCTTTTGGATGGCATTTCTATGCAAGACATATTCCAAGACCTTAAAAATGAGTTCTATTGCGCAATGGGCCAAACAGATGATAAAAGCAATGACAAATCTGATTTCCGTTCGACAGACTTCATAGACGAACTCTTGAACTCAAGATTCGAAACAGGAAGCAAAGAACTAAAGAGAAGCAAATCTGAAATGCTTTTACAGAGCCATAATCTGAAAACTTTGACGACAGGTCGCGGTCAGCAAAGGTCCAGTAGTTGGAATAATAAGTTTGACACAAGTCTTCTATCATCTACCATAAAAAGATGCAAAATGGGCAAATCATCCACTGTGACTGGAAAACTGAGCCCTGTCCTCCAAAGAGTACCTCTGACAGAAAGCCCCTTAGATTCCATAAAAGAAGCTGAAAACAATACAGATAAGAAAGTAAAAGTAGAGACATGCACTAGTGGCGCCATCTGCGAAGAGGCGGCACATTCGTCGGGTATTACATATCGAACAAATTCGCCCAAAGAAAAGGATGAATCGAACAATACCAAGACAGATAAGAATGAAGGATATTACACTGATGTGATAGACTTTTATACAAAAATTCAGTGCAGTCCTATCTCACAGTTAGACGGTGCGGCAGACTGGTCTGGTTCGGAGAGCACGTGCAGTTCCCGCCCGGGCAGTCCTCGCGATGACAATGATTTCACGCCAATACAACAACTAGATGGCGCTGAAGATAATCACCACGGAAATGACAACATGCAAAGAGGACAAACCAATCAGTTTATGTACCGAGCTAGTGGAACTGAGAGCTATACTGTAACTTTTGCTGGTAATTCTCTCAGTGGCCAGCCAGAACTTGTGATGAGGCCTCTAGATGATGGCTCAGGTAACTCCAATCACATGGAACAACCTGTGAGATGTGATAGATGCCAATGTACTTACAGGAATAAGGAATCTTACGACAGACATGTGCCGTCGTGTGACATGATGTCGACGAGCGAAAGTGAGAGTGAGAATCCTAAGTCACCGGAAAATAGAACATTGACGACGCTGCAGAATGCCTTCCAGGGCGCGTTTGCGCAGCCAATGATAATACACGCCGGCGTTGTCAGTGGCACTGAGAACACTGTCAAGGCAGAAGGCATTGCAGCTAGAAGGACGTCTATCAACACCAGACAAATCACAATAAACGGAACTATCGTTGAAACTCCATCTCCAGGTCCTTCTAATGAAATGACTATGACTATAACCGAACAGATGAAATCAGGGACAGTGATTTTCGATCAAAGTAAGACTACGAACGTTCAAGTGTCTGCTAACCAACAAATGATGTCCTCACCACAAATAGTTGTGACACCACAGATGCTATTACCTCCTAAAACAAGTTCTGCAGGCGGCCAGAAGATAATGACCCCGCAAATTATAACGCAACCTAACATTCTGCCCTACAACATCTGTGTAAAACCAGGTAATGGAAATGGAAATATTCAACAAATACAAGGTAATGACATGACACAATTGTTGTCAGGACCCGGCGGTATTCAAGTTATATCATCAAATTCGAACCAAGTTCTAACCATTCCCCAAAATCAACAAGGACAAATGATCCAAGGCCAGATGATCCAAAGTAAAAATCATTTCCCCAATATGGCAAGTGCATCGTCAATCGCTTTGCCGGTAAATTCGATACAGGGGATGCCCAATGCGTCTATTATTCAAAATATACAACCAATGATTCGACCTAACATGCAAGGGAATACTATTGTTGTCCCTGCGATGACAGCACAAAGGTTATCGTCGCCTAATACGCAAAAACAACAACTGATATTGCCAGGAAACACGCAAAAGTCACCCAAGAAACAACCACAACAGGTGCAACCGAAACCAATATTCCAAGCGACGAACCGAGGAAGAGGTCGGCCTATTCCTAAACCTACCACTATCAAGAGACAAACCAAAATGGAGAAGACTTATACGACTATCAACCAGTCACCATTGGGACCTGGCAATACTGTTATACAGCTGCAAACTAATAATCAGACAGGCCAGCCGTCGATTATAGTCCAGCCGGTTTCAAACCAAAACATAATGTCTGCGTATGTAGAGGCGTTATCACAACAGCAGAATCAGAACATGCAGTATATCGCGACGATTTCACCACAAGGAGACTTCAAGACTGGTCCCACCCAGTTTATATCTCAAAGTGGTCTAGTACCTCAAACATTTCAAATCCAACAGACAGAATCGGGAGGACTGGTCGCCGTACCAAGCGGCGGAATACCTGTGTTGTTACCACAGGGAAATATGGGAATATTACCCCAAGCACTCCAACAAGGAGCTACGATTCTGCCTCAAGGAGCAATCCAAACACAAGGCATCATTTCGCAGGGCCCCAATGGGCCCACAATTTTACCGCAAGCAATACATACGCAAAATGGTACTACAATAATACCTCAAGGAACATTACAAGGATTGGCAAATGGAAACACATTGCAAACAGCAGGAGCAACAGTTGTACCGCAAAGCGGTATTAGCAATGGTCAAACGACTATAATACCGAACACACTACAAACGCAAGGCAATACGCTTATATCATCAGGTCCAGGAGGGACCACTATCTTACCGCAAGGGACTCTACTGCCGCAATTCTGTAACGATCAAGTGCTACTAGGTTCAACGCCGACTCTAGAAATGGTCACAGATCCGTCTGGCTGCATGTACCTAACGACAACACAGCCTGTTTATTACGGCTTGGAGACAATTGTCCAGAACACTGTCATGTCTTCGCAGCAGTTTGTGTCTACAGCAATGCAGGGAGTTCTTGCACAGAACAGTAGCTTCTCGGCCACGACGACACAGGTGTTCCAAGCAAGCAAGATAGAGCCCATAGTAGAAGTGCCCACAGGATATGTTGTGGTTAACAATGTGGGCGAAAGTGTAGCTGTATCGTCGACACCTAACGTGGTCACTGCACAAACTGTACAGTCATCGCCACAAATGAAGAATGTAAAGGCAAATGTCCCTAACCTGACTCTCCAGCCGTTGCCCGACAAATCAAATAACAGCAACCGGCAAACACCTAAAGTGATCCAAATGAGCCCGTCTCCTCTAACTGTTGGATCACAATCTGGCCACGGTACTATTATTTCAGGCAGACAAACCATTAACCCGATCACTTCTCAGATACATGGCATGACCATCTCTAGCTCACCACAGATGCAAAGAGCAAATAATATGTCTAAACCCACCATTGTGTCGATGTCTCCGAATGTAACACTTGTGTCGTCGATCGGGCACCCCGTGATGGCGATCTCCCAGTCGATACCGGCCACCTCGTTCCCTATGCAGTCGATTCCATTGACACAGCCGATAGTTTCGAGCTCCATTGCGCCTCCTGCTAAGGGTAATAATTACAAGATCGAAAATTCTCATGTTATTGAGATTAGTGGCAACTTGCACGATAACTCAAACAGTGCAAATATGCCTACCATAAGTGTAACTCAGAGCATAAAATCACCTACACCTTGGAGGCAGATTAATCAGCCCATCAACACTTCGATGGACAATAAGATGGAACAACATCAAAACATAACGGTGAAACCAAGTACTGTGAACACCAGTTCAATGAATATTCAGAGCAATGTTATGGCGGGAAGATCTCATCTAAACAGTGATCATGAGAAAATGAATCAGAACTGTTTGGTACAAATGCCTAACAACTCTATGTCTGGAATGAACATGCATTCTCACCAGTTTGAGCAAAGCCTCAACGTGAGCCACCATTCAACATCACATACGACATCAAACAATGTGATTCAAATTACAGCTGGAAACATATACCCACCTTCTTCAGTCATGAATAGCAACTTTGACGCAGACACTTCCTTAAAATTAAGCAAAATCAATGCTCTATCGAAAGCTGAGGGTGGTTTATTAAATTTCTCGCAAGAAATAATGGCGTCTCATTCACAGCAACATGCAAGCAATGACAAAAGTTTCCAGAACATGGGAACCGCTGACAATAAACATAACAACGACACTATGTCCAGTCAGATGAATACTCATAAACTGAGTAACTGCCAGATGAGCGGAAATATCAGTAATTCGCCAGCGATCAGTATTATACCGCACAACGTCATGCGACCGCAGTTGCAGAACAATCAGAATACTATCTCTGTACCTAACAACCAAAACCAAATGTGCTCGATTCCTAGCAGCAACTCTCATGGACAAGTCCAGATATTAAGTTCTGGAAACAACTCCATGCAAAATATGAACATGTCATGTCAAGAAAGTACAAACAATAGAATGAACATCTCAGTATCAAGTGATAATGGCATGCAGTCGAACCAGCAACATGAAATGTCCACTTCTATCAACTCATCAAATATGTCGCACAGCAATAATATACAGATGATGTCGCACGAGAATAATCAAATACCGGCACCTAACCAGATCCACATCATGAATGGACAGATTCAACATAATCGCCAAGTTGAAAACAGCCAGTTACAGCAACTAAATCAACAAACACAAAACACTAGTAGGAATTTCCACGAAACTTTGATGAATACACAACAAAATCATAATCAGGCAAACATGCTTTCGAATCGAAGTACTCCTGACAACACCAATATTATGAATCAGTCCATGAATATGCATAATCTGGGAGCCAATAACCACAATATAAACCGATCAGATTTGGGCGATCTCAACCATATGCATATGCAACAGCCAATGACGAGCATGAACATGCAAAACAACAGGATGATGATTGACAACATGCAGCCTCACAGCATGGGCAATATGACCCACAACATGCACTCCAACAGATCTATAGATAATATGCATAATTCTCAGTTGCATAACATGCAGCAGATGAATCATCACGCGACTAATAACACGCGAGGACAAATAGACAATAATATGCATGTGAACCAACAAATGTCGATGCAACAGAACCGACAAATGGAGAATGTTGGCCTTCACCACCAACACCAAATGTCTAACGTTATGCAGATCCAAAACAATCGTCAATCCCACGTCGATAACAACATAATGAATATGCACCAACACGTACCCAATCAAATGCACAACAGACAGCAAATGGATAACAGCATACACATGCATCATATGTCAGGGAGTGCCCCAAATATTAATCTAGGCAACCAGATGGACAACTCTGGCTCCATGCCAAATATTCACGGGAATAGATACGACAGTAACTCAATCTCCTTGCAAAATATTAATGCTATGAATCAAATTCAGAACAACAGAAGCTCCATGGAACATTCTTCAATGATGCAACATCAGATGAATTCTATGAACAATATGAATATGCACAGCAATCTCAACAGTACTATGCAAATCGTCAACACTAATCATCAGTCGATGAACAGTTCAATGATGCATATGCCGAACATTCCCGACATCAAGAATGACATTCAAAGTTCGTGCAGTGGCAGCTGTTCCAATAACAGCACACAGTTCACCAACAATCAGAACTCGATGGAAATATGCTCGAACATGAATATGAACTCAAATCAGAACAACATGAATATGAGCACAGGAAATATGCTGCACGGTATGAACGTGAATAACTCGAGTATGTCAAACAATATGATGATGAATAACGTTAACAACAGTAACATGTATGGCTCCGGCGCCCAGAACAATATGACGGGACACGAAATGTTGATGAGTTGCTCCAATTCTACCGATCACAATGTCAACAACCTCATGTCCGGAACTTCTAACCACATGATGTTAAATAATTCACAAACACACTCTACAAACAATCAAAATCAAATGATCAGCAGCCAGGTGTCCAACACCGCGCAAATGAATATAAACAGCTGCAGTATGAGCAGCAATAATACATCACAAAGTCAAAGTATTACTAACATGGACAATCAAATGAATAGGAATACTATACCAGTGCCAGATCCGCCTAAGTTTACACAAGATACTTTACGAGGCAAGAATATAATGGGTCCTCCACCAACAAACAACTTACCTATGCCTAACATACCAAATAACAAAGACTGTTCTAAAGTAAACATGGTCAGTAATGAGAAACCAAATCATAACATCTCTGTGAGCAACCAAATTGGATATATGCAAATGAACCCCCAGAACAATAACAGGGTTATCAATTTACCAGAGAGAGCCCGAATGAATAATGCCAATCTGGAGAACAACATTAACCAGCATGTGCCACAGCAGCATAATATCCGCGTGGTTACTAACAATACCAATAACAACGTGCCCGGTATCACGACTGATCCTCTCGCTTTCCAACCAAATAATGACAACAGTGGTACTATGATCAACGTACCATTCCAGGCGATACCGAACAGCGCTCCCATGAACATTAATGTTAACTCAAGCAATAACACCGTCAACATCACGGTTCAGAACAATCTGGTTGATCCCAAAATCGCTTCAAAAGCGGCAGCTGATATAAACTTCCCGCTTCAGACAAACGCCAACTTACTTCAAAATCAGAACAACGCCAACAACCTGATGTGCATACCTGTGGCGAACAATACGATCAATTTACCGACGCAAACTAGTTCTAGCATATCATTACCAAAGGCTCCTCCTACTCAACAATCTGGGATTCCTACCAACGTCGTTAATCCTATGTCTATGAGACCTATGAACAGAGTACTGCCACTACATAGAGATGGACAAAGCAAGTCATCTACAAAGACCACCAAGACTGCTACAGTACCTAAACAGAGGCCAGTGAGTCATGATATGCCAGACTTGAACATTAAAGATGACACTATTGACAGTGATTTAGAAAAGGCAATTGCAGAGTCCAAACGTATGATGGAACTGGAAAAAGCTAAAAAGGAAAAAGAAGAAAGAGATGCTGCTCAGGCCATACAGCTATCAGCCGAGATTCACCAGGCTAATACAAGCACGGCAGCGTCGACCATGGATACTGGTAGAATCATCGAGCCAATTGAAACAACTTCAAAGATGTCACTACCAAACTTGGATGCAGAGATGATAGAAGTTGAACCTCCCAAAGTACTGATAGAGAAGGACACCAACAGAGCTCCAGTTGCATCTAAAATACCTAATGCTTCTACTAAAGTTATGAAGAGACCTTTGGGAGATAGGAAAACGGAGGTAGAACCGGTTGTGACTAAGAAGCAGAGTAAAATATCAAAGGAGAACAAACCTACCGTACCCAAGCCTGCCCCTGAGCCGGCGAAGGACGACGGACCAAAACTGATTTATGAAGTGACATCGGAAGACGGTTTCAACTACACGTCTTCCTCACTGACCGACCTATGGGCGAAAGTCGTGGAGGCTGTGCAAAATGCTCGGAAACAATCGGGTTTACCGCCGATTCAGTACAACCTACCGGCTAGTTTATCCGGAGCACACATTCTGGGACTGAACAACAATGCTTTGAGATACCTCGTCGAACAACTGCCTGGGGTAAGGGCACTTACCATTCATGAACGTTAATTTTACGTCAACATTAATAGTATGTTTCTAATGATTTTTATTTTTAAATTACAGGCTAGTCGTTGCACAAAATACAAGACCCGTCAAGGCCGTCAGTTAAGCAGCTGGGACAACGACCTGGACTTGAGCGAGGGCTTCAAGGAGAGCGTGTGGGGCAGCGCGCGCACGGGCCCGGTGGCGCGCAAGCAGAACCACGACATGTTCAGCTGGATGGCCTCGCCCTTCAGAGAGGAGCCACCTCCGTTCGGAGCACAGGAGGGAGAGAGCTCTATTTCTAGGTTAGTAACAATAAATATTTAACTTTACTTATACCTGTACAAAATAACACAAGTTTTGAGGTTGATATCTCAAAATTCTGAATTCAGAGCCGGAAGTAAATAAACTAGATGATGTACCAACTTAAAGAATAAATTTCTTAGATAATTATCTCTGACATACCTGTATTTACTTTATTGTTTGTCGTTTTCAGGCGCTTGGCAACTTTACCGCCGGCCATGAGATTCAGACAACTGAAAGAGACATCTAAAGCGTCCGTGGGCGTCTACAGATCACACATACATGGACGTGGACTATTCTGCAAACGAGATATTGAAGAAGGTAAGTTGTTTTAACTGTTTCGATCTCGTTTGGCCTCTATTCTATAGTTCTATAGTTTTTATTAACACAAAATTGTTATTTGTTACCAAACAAAAAGTAAAGTAAAGCAGATAAACTAGGCTTTATTTTTGTTTTTTTCAATTTTTTGAAACGAGATTAAGAACGAATTTGGTGGCTGAAGTTTGGCAACTACTCAATTACCAGTTTTGCTACTGAACTATCTAAATCAATTTTAGAATGTTTCTTTATCAATCTGCGACTCGATGCGCAATGATTGCGAGACAATTTCAAAACATTACGCGAATTTTCTCGAAAGGTTTAGCAGAGGTGGTGTGTGAAAAAAAAACGGTATCTGCAGTTGAAACTCTATACTTTGTGTTTTTGTAGAGCTACCACTGTATCATCGACAGGAGTTTACATGTTTTTAGAGATATGCGGAAAAAAACAGTAGTCTCACTAAACTCCATTGAAAAGGTTGGAACCTCCGACAAGACGGCTGTTGTGTCTGGTCCGGGCAATTGCGTGGTGGTTGATATGGGGCTGTTGTATATTTCTAAACACGTGGAGAACTTTTTATTTTCTATGTGGTGCCATAAATGTTGCTACATGTTTGTAAACCACGATACAGAAGTAATTTCTAGTGTGTGGCAACCCCTTTTTTGTAATAAAAAAACTTTTTACAAAAAAAAAAATACAACCAACTTCAAAAAAATACCACAAAGTGCAAAATAACTTTAATTTCGGAAGTCGGTGTTTCTATAATAGTTTGGTCTCTTCGTTACCTAACACCGACTTCCGAGATTCAAATTATTTTGCACTTTTTGGTATTTTTTTGAAGTCGGTTGTATTTTTTGTAAAAAGGTTTTTATTTCACACTTTTTAGTTGTAGTACCCCAAACTTAAAAAGATAGGTGCCTTTCGCCATTCGGTTCCATCATCAAATCATCATGACTATTGTAATAATACTAAACATGGCTAGGATACACTGATTTATCACAAAGTTTCCGGCACTTACCTTCCGTCTTCATCATCAGATCATTCCTATGTATCTCCTCCCCTTCTTCCTTTAGTCAGCCACCAGTTACTACATGTATAAATAAAGCAATTTTAATTATTACGACAGTTCTGCTATGGTTTTTTGAAGAGTTCCGTTCTATGTATATCTTCGTAGTTTATCATCAGATCAAAACAATATTTCTATGGGACCAACTCAGGAGTATAATCTTTCAATCAAAACTTCAAAATCGGTCCACAATTGAACGATATATCGGCTAACAAACATACACAAACGACAGTTCTGCTATGATTTTTTGAAGAGTTTCGTCCTATATCTTCGAAGTTCATCATCAGATCAAAAAGATATTTTATGGGACCAATTCGGAAGTATAAACTTTCAATCAAAACAAAAATTTTTGAAATCTATCCACAATTGCCCGAGATATCGGTGAACATACATAAAAAAAATACATACAGCCGAGCATTAAACTCCTCCTCCTTTTTGAAATCGGTTAAAAAGTAATTATAAATGCGTTTGTTCCAGGTGACATGGTAATAGAATATGCAGGGGAAGTGATCCGCGCCGTGCTGGCCGACCAGCGCGAGAAGCGCTACGAGGCGACGAGCGGCCGCCGCGGCGTCGGCGGCTGCTACATGTTCCGCATCGACGACAACCTCGTCGTCGACGCCACGCTCAAGGGCAACGCCGCCAGGTTCATCAACCACTCCTGTGATGTGAGTTATGTTCGCACCATACTAAACAATCATGACCACCCCTTATTGCAGTTTTTAAAACGCAATTGTCACATAATGCACTATAAATAAGTGGCTTATAGGTAGTTGTTACCTTTTTTAACGAGCGCATGTTTGTGAAAACATTCAATGAAATAATTAAAAACATTGTTTAGGGCGAATCTTGGAATTGAATTTTGAAACAGTTTTCCCTAACCAAAACCTGAAATTTGGTACACGCTATGTAATTTTACCATTTAAATTGGATGGATTTAGTCTGAAGATGGAGTTGGATAATGGCTCTAAGGACTACTTACTGAGCGCAACTAGATAGCCCCATCGTGTTTGAGCTCTTTGGAATGATCTTTATGAGTACTTTACCGCGCGATAAAAACATGTTATCAAAAAATGATTTTCATTTAAAACTTTTTCTATTTCTCGTGCTGTCGATTAATTGTCACCATACTTATTGAATTTTTTTTTTATCTTCTAGCCCAACTGTTATTCGCGCGTAGTGGACATCCACGGTCATAAACACATCCTTATCTTCGCTCTCCGACGTATAACCATCGGCGAAGAGCTCACCTACGACTACAAGTTCCCCTTCGAGGAGGTCAAGATACCGTGCACATGTGGCGCCAAGAAGTGCCGCAAGTACCTCAACTAACTTTACTACAAGTATGGAGTGAGTGATTTGATTGTGTCAATTATGCTTGTGTTGATCTATGATCAAAGAGGTTTAAAATGCTGTAAAACCGACCAAAAATACTGCAAATTAAATAGAACATAGAATCTATGATATCTCTGCCGTATTTTTAGTCGGTAAACTTTTCAGCCTCACAGGTTTTACTTAACGAATAGCATAATTCTAGAAGTACATAACTGATTTAGACGTAACTTAGTAATAACGTGAGACGTGGGTGTCATGTAATTTGGACAGACTTTTTTAGCGGTACGCCGCCTAATATAAATCGATGGATCTCGTGAGAGTTCTAAGTAAGCCTATATAAATGTAGCTTGCGGAAATGAATGCTTGATATGGAATACTGGGTCGAGCACAATTATTACATGTACATAATTATGTATGTAAGACAATAAGTCAAATTTCACATATCGCGTTACTCCCACCTCGTATCTTGACACTAGACTTACTGGAGCCTACCTAATCGGACAGATAAAACAATTTTACATGAATCTTAATATGATCTCTTTCTTGAATCTACCCAGTGTTAGAGTTGATGGATTTTATAATAATTTTGAATTAGATTTATTTGAAAAATCGTATTTTGAGATAGGTTTATACATTTTGTAAATATATTTTAGTTATGTTGAGTTTTTTTAAGAAGGATAGTTGACTCGCGAACGGCTTAAGTGTGTGCACTTAACTTTGATGTGATATGTCTAGCCCCGGGTGCTCGGGTATGAGATGGTTAGTGTGTAGCTAGTGTATATTTGTTCCTCATTATGTTCTTATATTTTCTCTTCACTTGTGATCAGTTAAGTCTCGACTAACATAGCGCGTATGTGTACATATATCGAGGGATCTTTAGGCATAAATAATAATAAAATTAGTACATTCGAAAGGAGGGTAGCAAAGTTACAAGTACAATGTTACTTTTTAGTAATTATATCGTGTATTGTATAGTAAAATTGTAAATAAGAGGAATTATCTGTCATAATAATGAGTTAAACGACAAATCGTTTTATTGTAGTCATAGTGGTAGGTTGTACTTTATAGAGTATATTTTACGGTGTATATAATAAGTTATTTAGTGTGCGGAGACGCCCACGCGGCGAAGGGCGGGCCGGGAGGGCGCGAAGTGACGCATAATGATCGAGATGTGTACAGTTGAATGACTCCCAGTTAAGAAGCACGGTTTAACATAAAAATGCACATTTGTTAGCTTTAATACTACTTCAGCAAAGCTTAATTGGTTTTAATTTAGAAAATATATATTTTTAATGTTCTAATCGATTGCCTGTGTGTTGTTTTAATTGGCAAATATAATTTTTTATAGCATTTTTTTTCCTAAGCATTTATAGACTGAATTTTAATGCATCACACAATACCAGTCATCACACGAATCAGTCAAATTGCTAATAAATCTGCTTTACAATTTTATTGTTTTAGTAGTAGTATTAGATGCAGAAACAAAGACAGTAATAAAGTTTTGGATACCATGCCATAATTATGATAGCAGATGAATTATGTATTATTTGTTACTGCATCTAACAATAGCAGTATTAAAATAACTTGTATGTGTCCCCAAGTATTTTATAGATAAATTCAATAGGACAGACTAACGTAGGCCCGCATTAAGAGGTAACTATTAGTACTTTTTAAAATTTATACGTTAGAACAAGATGCACATAAATAATGATAAATATTCCGTATTTCTGATAATAATTCTTTGTGCAGACAATTTCAATGTATAAGAATCATGAAAATAAGTATACAATAGCTAAGGTAATTTTTGGTGTTATAATAAGCTGTGCATACAATTGAATTTTAAATGTTTATGTGCTAATTTGTTATATACAGGTATCTTGTTTTAGCGAAAAATCAATGGATAGTTGCGTATTTGTCAATCAGAGCCCTTGTTTTGTTTTGCTATAGGCAGTTTGTCTACCTTGTAGAATATAATTTTAAAATTGTTTTTCGAACTGTGTTATTTATTAGATTATGATTAATTCACATTATATGTGACCTCTTGTACAGCCATCAGATGTAAGCTAGACAGCAGTCACAATATACATTTATTAAGTGAATCGGATCTTAATACTATAGTGTTATTTAGTTGTTGCTATAAATACAAATTCCAAAGCGGGATTTATCTTTTTTCGACATATCTAGTAGTTTCTATTGCATAATAATTGAGCCACTCTAGTAGACAAACAGCCTGAACTGTAAAAGTAATTACAAACAAATCAATGATAATAACATTCTGTTGTATGAGAACTGTGTTGACTGTGTTCCCATCAATGTTTTTAAATTGATATTATCCAGTCTGTCTGGAAATATCTGTAGACTAGTCCTATCGGTTATAGAACTGAAATGATGCGAACGTAGCCATAACGGTTTATAAGCCATTCTTTTTATAAAAAAGGTTGTTATATTTTGTTTACATTTGATACGAAAGTTAGTCGAAGTTATAGCCTACATCGAGTTATGATAATAATAAAAGTACAGGTAATTTTAATCACTTTCGATTATTAAGATTAACACAATATTTTTTAAAGATTTAGTTTTTATTATTTTGACATAAGATTAACACGCGTTTCTTTTCCTCTTTCCTCAAACATTTCTTTTGTAATTCTATTTTATAGGCGTGACCAAATGGTAATGTCGATTTAACAATTTGCGGACTTTATCAATTGTAAATGGTTTATAATAAAGTTGACTTGTTTGGTAGACTCACGAATGCTTTAAGATTATGTACATGTGCATTTTGTTAGTCTTGTGAAAGAGTGGAGGCGCGAGGTAGGAGGTGGCTTAGGGGGAGTTTGGGAAGATTTCAATGTAAGCTTTTCAAATCAAATATAAAATCAAAATGTTAAAATACACTGTGGGTTCCCCAAGGCAGTCTTCTAATTTCGTATTGGCAATCGCGCTGCCACTCTGTATTATGTTACCGTTATTGTACTGATTACCAGAGCCGACTTCAGTCAAAGGCATCTTTCGATTGACTGAAACATGGGATCCGCTCAAGTGCGTAGACGTAGTTTGTCTAATGAATTCAAAACTTTTATAAAAACCAAAGCCTATGAGTACCTAACTAATTTTTGATTCTCGTTTAGATCCAAATGCATATCAGTATGGAATCGGTATAAACGAGGCGTCCAAATTATCTTTCCGCACTTTAGCGGGTTGTCGTATGTTTTTCCAAAAGATAACCATAGGAAAAACGGGTTTTTAAATGAAACTTCGTACTCAACTGGGTATTCCTGGTAATCTATAGACAAGCGCGGTAAAGGCTTGTTACTTTAACGGTAACATATGTGAATAAATTAATTAGAAATCAAAAGACCAAATCACCAAGTGATGAATCATTTTGCGTTAATTATTAAGTGTATTGCATCTGCCCTTGATATTATTTGTGTTAAAAATAATGCTTTTATTTTTAAATGTACACAATGCCATTTTGCCTAATGTTATTATAAATTATAAAGAAATTGCTTTAAAAGCACCAATTTTTACAATGCATAGTTCTATGACCTGTCTATACATTTTATTACTTTATTTATTTCTATCATTATTTTGTATTGTGGTAAATTTTACCAAAAATAAAAATACTAAAATGTGCTTTATATTTTGTTTTATTCGTTTGTGTCTGTGATGTTTCAACCAACCACGGTGTTTATAATCTATACCAGTATCGAGAATGAGGAAAGAAGGCATGCAAGAGCCGGCTTTAAAAAAAAAAACTGATGACAGACCCCTCACACATGGCCCTTTCACAAAAAAATAAATAAAAAAATATTATAAACAAGTTATACCATTTCGCCACTTGAACCAGGAAGTCGAAACCAAACAAAAAGTGAATGGCTGCTTAACACGTGTAGGGACGAACAAAAAACGGTCCCTTTTTTACAAACCAGCAGGAACTACTTCAATTTTTATTGCTGTTTCAGTCAAATAAGAGACAACCACCGCTTACGTCTGCGTTTGGGTCGGGTAGACGAGATTATATCAAAAACAGCTCGACGCACGTCGATGTGGAATATAAACAAATACTGCATAAGCGCTACATTAAAGGTAGAACTACATTGGGGACTCGTACGACCGACAATCTCGGTTTCCATACATTCATTAAAGCAACTTGACTTGTAGAGCTACATTAGATCCACGCGACTCTTCGTACATGTTTCATCGAAGGACTCTACGTACAAATCAGGCGTGGTCCACGTGTGCATCGCTCTAATTTTACATGCTCTGTGGGTCTATAAAGCTTAACGCTCAAAGAGTAGGAACGCTGATGCTGAATAAATGAGAAACTATAATGATAGTTTCTCATTCATTCCACATGCTGAAGCTACACAGTCGAAGTGAGAATTTAAATTGCGCGGTTATTAGTTGCGGTGCAGCGGTGGAAGTAATATCAAAACAAAAATTAATTACAAAACACTGTTGGTTTAAGGCCCCCTGCGGGGGTCTACTATTTCTCGGTCGTTATAATAAAATAACTATGTAAGCTGTCGTGCAGCATGAAAGAAGGCATGCAGCACGCAAGAAGGCATGCAGCAAGCAAGCGGCAGGAGTCATGCAGCATGCAAGAAAGCCGAGCAGCATGCAATCAGACATGCAGCATGCAAGCAGGCATGCAACATGCAGCAGGCATGCGACATGCAAGCAAGCATGCAATGCATAAGGCATGCAGCAAGCGTTGTTTCTGTCATGACTCCGCGCTGCGGGGTTTGGGCGGCCCTACGCGAGCTTATCGCCGCAGATGGTTTTAACGCTCACCACCACAGCTTCAGCTTGCTGCAAGCCGGCCAGCCTCAGCCGCGGCGGCGGGCCTTCGAACCACCTACTCGTGGGCCGCCCGGCCCTACCCCTCCGCGCCTACGTGGGTTTAAATTACACTCTAGGGGTCGGGCAGACAAGACTATATGAAGTCGGGTTTTGCAGCGATTCGTTTATGTCACTAAATTTTGTAGCACAACATTTGACTTTTTATGACACTATTTTAATTTAATTTTAAAAATGCTACCAAGTTGTGTGTGTATTTTGTTTCGGTGTGGTGAAAATATGGCAAATAAATCATTTGGTAAATGAAAAAAGTTCGAAAGAGGCTTCGGCCAATAGCTAAAAGTTATTTTGTAAATCAGCGAAGCAAAGTTCGGTAAAATAATACCTATGACACATGATATCTTTGATGATCTAAAAACATGATTATTTAATGCATAAGTAGGTACATATAGCAAAAAAGACGTCAGTTAATAGTTTTCGGTAAAATGACCATCGTCGACCGCATCGTCGCTGACCATCAGGTGAGATAGCTGTTAGGCGCGAACCTATCTACCTTAGAAAAAAAAATGAAATTCGAACAGTGAAACATCGGAAGAGTGATGCCGGTTCCTCCCCCAAATAATCATCTCTCTAAATAAACATTATACTAAAGGAAATCATGCGTAATATTAACTATGGCAAAGGTAATTATGCCAAATAAAGTTCTGCTATGTTAAAAGTAAGTATGCCGTTATAAATTCGAATCCGTAAACATTCTGCCAAACAATAGTTATGCTAAATAATTTTTCTTGTCTTATAAATATCCGATTAAAGAAGATTATGCCAAGTTTGTTATGCCAAATAAATGTTACTTGGGAAGTGAGTAGGTTGTCCGCGTTGGTAGATTAAAATAACCTTCGAGAAGAAAAGTCTAGGGGTACCTAAGTAAAAGTACCATACAACGTAAAATCTATTTATTTAAATCTGCAGGGCTAGTCCCCAAATATTAACAATGCAATACATGTACTTGTTTTCCCAGCGCACGGTGCAAGTGCCGTCGGTAGCGGTGTCCCAGTAATACGCCGCGGCTGTGTGTAAGCCCGCTCCGTTCTTCTGGGTTATGGTGATTCGCACTGAGAATAGAAAAAAATATATGATCATTATATCTTATCAAGGTTATGATTATATCTTCTTTATTGTGTTTCAAAGATACTTACTGATGTATTTGAAAGGTTTATTCATTTTATTTAATCTTGTGAGAGTTTTATCTGTAATATTAGAGATCCATTGCGGGGTCCGAGAATGGCTGTACGTGTTACCTCCCAAACACATCTCTATATTATCTCTCACGATTTTTTGTACCTCTTCGACGTTGAACACAATATCCTGAAATATTTTTTTTTATCATTACAACCAATAGGTACTAGCCCGTACTGACTCTAGTATTGGACAAAGGCCGCCTTCTATTTATTTTAACGATTTTTAGTTTGTACTTTCTAAGAAACTTCCAAGTCGTCCCATCGCGTCCTTTGTGGTTTGCTGTGGTTTTGTGTTACTGTGTCAGGGCATCAATACCGTTAGGCATACGGCAGACAACACCTACCTAGTCCCATTTAAGATACCTTGAACCAAAATAATAAGAATATAAATGATATTAAAACGATCAACACTGTACAAAGCATGTCCACAGCTTGTACATAACATATCGCATGGGCCTGTCCTAAGTTGTCCTATAATACTGAATACTCGTTTAGAGGTAGTGACTAAGGACATGGTCTTATGTATAGGTCTAAGTGACATAATTTTCAGCCACATCAGCTGAACAACGGCACACATTGCGTACAAGGGCACCTTTAAATTAGTCTCCGCAGCGCGGTTGTCGTGCGGCAGTCGCACATTTTTAATTATATGGAATAACAAAGCAGCGCGGCGGCAGCGCTGCAACCGCGCTGCCGTCGCGCGGCACTTTGCGGGTAATTTGAAAGCGCTTAATGAACACTACTGGCATTCCTAGGTTCATCAATGAATACATTTTACACATAAATTACAGCCAAAATATAGATTATAGTTACCTACATCGTCATCATCATCAGCTGCGGCCGCTGGTGCTGCCATAATTAATTAGGGAAATCCTTTAAAACCGTAACTCTTCAACAGTAGTAATCAATATTTGGTTCTGCGGGTTCTGCAGTGGTACAGTTCAAGATCAAACAACCAAACGACGACGCCGAACAATAATAAATGTCAGAGTTCACCTTGCCAGTACTTATAAAACCACCATTCTAATATGAATAAATACAAAGAAGAAGTAAAAGCAAGGAGTGTTTACTCAGGCTCAGTCAATAAAACATCGACATTTGATTGCATTTGATGATTTTTTTCAAAAATATTCTCCAAGGGGAAAATTAGGATTTCTGTTAGACATTAGCATAGTCTTTTTTACATTTACTTTTGAATTTACCGTTTCCATGTGGTTTACAGCGGCTAACATGCGTCAAGCTGAGTTGTATGACATATTGGCGTAGGCTTGAAGACGGCGTGCAAAGGGTAGCTCGCCATCCGGCCGTCGGGTAACTGTCCGGATCGCGAGTATAGATGTAAGGCCGGTTTAAAACCAATTAAACCAATCCGTTTAAAACGAAAAAAAAATGGTTTAAAACCCAAATAAACCATTTAATTATAACTAGATTTTCTTGATTTTAACGAGGTAGCGGTATATAACGGAGTATCTATGAACTGTGTAAAGATTTTTTTAATGTGTGATATATCGATATTGAACTGATATACTTAGCGGGTTTAGTTCTAACGATGAACCGTCCAACCAAAATGCGTGAAAACCTATTAGGTACCTACCTAAGTTACAAACACTCTATTGATAAGTCAAAAAATGTGTTGGTAAAGAATTTTTTTTTTATTGTTTATGAGTTTTCAACCGTTTAAAACGATTTATTTGGGGATTAAAGTAAAATGGAACTGAGAATTTTACTATTACCTCAGCGAAGTTTGCCAAGAAAGCTGACTTGATACATTTGTTGCCAAAAACTACAAAAACATTAGAACGTGTTACACCTCCGGAATTTCTATACCATCTTCCAACTAGTCCAATACTAAACTCTAACTTTCTTGTTGTCTTTTTTCCTTTTGTGTGTCAATAACTAATATGAACTTTATGATGATTAAAATAGAGTACAGAATTCAAAAGTAATATTGATTCTTGATTTCGTAATCATTCCAGCAGAGCATACAAATTCCTTGGTTACACCCAGTATACCTGTATTTTAAAACATTATCGTTAAAAAGATATCACGCAAAAGTAATAATAAAAAGTCACGCAAAAAAGCGTGAAGTAAGACTTGGCAATATCGATCTAAAGACTATAGCCTTTCCAGCGAAAATAAAAAAGCAATGAAATCAAAGAGAGTAGATGGCGCTGGCTGTCGCGTTAAGATCGGCTCCGCATTAATTTACCTATTAAAAATATTACCAAACGTTTTTAGAAACATTAAAGTGATAATTATTGTTCCTAAGGAATCTAAGTACCAGTGAAAGTGTTATGCAGTGTTAAATCTCTCAAATAATAATACAAACTTTAGAAAAAACATTCACGTTGACCAGTGACAAAGCGAATTAACCTCTAACAAATAAATACAACATTACATAAACAGTATTCGAAAGATAAACCATAAGATCGCCTAAATTAGTGTGTGGTGTTAAACAATACAAAACAAAATAATAATAATCTAAGTGTTTTGAAGTGAGTGCAAAAATGCGACCAAAAATTGTTTACTAATGAGTCAGCCTAACGACTTTGTTAAATTCAAAACTTTCACGCTTAGAAGCATAAGGTAAAATTGACGCAAAGTTAATTAGTGACTGTAGTCGCTACCCAACGAGGCCGCCTTCGGGGCAAGTGGACACGAGTTCGATTCTCATCTACACGAGCTTTTTGCATTTTTATGAAGAGCGTTTGCTACTTTTTATTTTCTTCAGTTATAGAAATCTGGTACAAATACGGATTTTGAAAGTTAATTTACTGTAAAAATGCCAAAAATAGTGATGAATGCTAAAAAAACGTTTGCAACAACTGAGTCCTAATCCCATGCACAAAATTTATCTCACCAAAATTGAAAACAACGACATCTATCGCCGAATAGCGGTATCATATCGAACTGCCGTCACCTACTTTGATTATTTACTGCTGTCAATCAATAATAACACCATTAGCTAGTCGTACGTGATAGTACGCGGTTGTGCACACAATAAGAACCAAATGATACCATGTCATCCAAATCTAAATCTACGTCTACAATCACTTCAAATAAAGGACACAAGATGCCAGTTCTGGTAGTATGTTTCAAATGTAAAAAAACTGTTGACATAAAAAAAACTGCACTGTGCTCATCCTGTAACAACAGATTTGAACCCGACTGCGATGGTTATCCAGAACACACGTACCGATCAATGAATCAAGAATCCAAAAACAGATGGCGCTGCAAGATGTGTATTATGAAAAAGAATTCTACAGAGCCATCTAATATAACAATGAGAAAAACACCAACGTATCCTACTATAAAAACGCCTCAGCAAACTTGCTCAAGGACAAAACACTCGTCCCCAGACCAGGATTCTCATGTACTTACCGATTGTGATACATCTTACGAAATCGAAATCACACCGAACAAACTCTCAAAAAGTGTTGACGGTACTACGACTAATATATTTTCAATGTCTGAGATGAAAGAGACAATAACCCAACTGACTATAAAATTAGACAGCACGGAAAATGAGTTGGAAAACACAATATTAGAAAACAATGACTTAAAAAAACAAGTGAACAAGCTGACTCAAGAAATCAATGTTTTGAAGTCATTATGTCATTCTTCTACAAGCAAAGAAAGCAGCCCTATAAGCACTGACAAGAAGAAAAGACACTCTCGTTTGAGTCAAATCGTGTTTTCAACTCCGTCCTCGCCAAAAGTCACTACAAATGTTGAGCGCAATAATAACTTTATGTATTTACATCTGGAACAAAATATCTCAGCCTTACAAAAGGAACTTCAAACCGCAGAAAGTGAGATAAAATCTTTAAATATACAAATACAGGTTTTGAAAAAATCTCTTATGACTACATCAAAACAAAAACAGAGTTTTATAGCCAATACGTCAAACCCAGTTTCCCCAGACCTAAAACAACAAAGATTCGAGAAAACAATAAGGATCTTTGGCGCGCAACAATGTGTCGGTCTGGCAGCTGCCCTTATATATTCGAGAGAGGCTACACAATATGACAAATATGGGGTCTTCGCCCATACGATGCCAAATGCACAAAGCGACACACTAACAAAAAGCTGTACTAACTTAAACCTTCAACCAGACGACAAAATTGTAATATGTTTAGGTGAAAATGACTATAATATGGGACATGTATTATTTCAATTAAATTTTTTATTAAAGACATTAACTAGGAATACTATAATAATATTAGATGTTTTTAAAAGTAGCTATCTAGACGTCGATAAATTGAATTATCGTATCAAAAATATTTGTAAACATTACAAAAATTGTCATTTCATGAATTCTGTACATCTTAACGTATCTGATATATGCAAAACAATAAATTACATAATAGATTGTGAATATTATAGCCAAAAATATTTAAATCCTGCGGAGATCAGGAAACACCTCGCGAGTAGCAAATCAAGTTCTTTACCAAAAAGGGAGACAATTGTACCCAAAAAAGGAACTATTCCCTTTTATTTCACAAACAGCAAAAGTAATGTGACTGGGAAAAACCTTAAGTCTCATCTTCTTTCTGCAGTGCACAGGAAAGGCACAATACCATATTATTTTCCCACACTTAAAAAAGACAATACATTTTTTCGTACCTAAAAATATAACACCTATATCACATAACTTTAAGATACTTCACCAAAATATTGCAAGTGTTTTATCTAAACAGGAACTGTTGGAGTTAACATTACAGGAAATGCGTGACTTAAATAATGAACCACATGTGATTTGTCTCTCCGAAACATTCATTAAAAAAGGTCATGAAAGCTATATCAAGTTATCGAATTTTGAAATGGCTACAAATTTTTGCAGGGAAAAAAATAGAGGTGGCACTTGCATTCTAGTTAGAAAGGGTTTACACTACAAAGAATTACAGTTTGTAAAGACATATGCATCTGTAAATACGTTCGAGGCATGTGGTATAGAGATAGAAAATAAAAAACTGGTGATTATTTGCTTATACCGAACACCTCAATCTGATCCTAATCAGTTCTTAATTAAGTTAGATAGAGTCCTAAATGTTTTATATAAGAAATATAAATCTAAAACACGCATAGTTTTAACAGGTGACTTCAATATTGATACCTTGAAAAGAAGCAAAATCACTCAAGAATTTCAGGACTTGGCATACAACCACAACTTAAAAATTCATATTGAGGTGGCTACTCGGAAACTTTCTTGTATAGACCATATTTTAAGTAATATAACTGACGCTATCCCAACAGTACTACCACTTCATCTCTCTGACCACGACACAGCACAAATGTTAAGTTTACCTCTAAGACTTCAAACAGCAAAAACCGCAATATACCATATCTACAAAAGAGACTACAGCCTAGATAACATACGTAAATTCAGAGAATGCTTAGAAAATCTATTCTGGACAGATATTTACACGGAAAGCAATGCAGACATAGCATTCAGCGTTTTCCATGAATTAATATGTTTATTTTATAATCTCTGTTTTCCGAAAGTTAGGGTAAGAATAAATTTAAACAATAAAATAAAACGAACATGGATAACCAAGGGGCTCAAACAAAGTTCTAAAATGAAGCGTTTTTTACGATATCAGTATTACAAGAATAAAAATATAATAAACAAAAGTAGATACACCACTTACTCAAAACTATTACAAAAGTGTATCCACAGGGCTAAACGAAATGCTAACATAAAGTTTATGAATAGTAATGAAAACAAGTGTAAAGCCGCATGGACAGTCATAAAAAATGAAACACATAATACGGACCCCAAAGACAACATTGAATTCATTAAAATTGATAATAATAAACTTACCAAACCAACAGAAATAGCTTCAGCCTTCAATAGCCATTTTACAAATTACATTCCTACTCAAAATTGTACAAATATTTACCGCTGTAATACCTTAACCGCTAACTCAATGTTCCTCACACCTATAACCGAAAATGAGATAAAGAAACATATTTTATCGTTGAAAAATACCAATTCGGTAGGTTATGATGAACTGAATACCCGAATTATTAAGGCGTGTGTTGGTGAGATAAGCGGAGTGTTGACTTATCTCATTAACCTGTCCTTTTCACAAGGTGTCTTTCCTAATGCTTTGAAAATATCTGTTGTCAAACCGATACTTAAAAAGGGCGAAAAGTGCGATATGAATAACTATCGCCCTATAACACTGATACCCATCATGTCAAAAATTTATGAAAAATGCATGTATCAAAGAATAGTTAACTACTGCGAAAAATTTTGTATTATAAAAAATGAGCAATTTGGCTTTCAGAAACATAAGTCTACATCCCTTGCCATCTTTTCACTTTTGAAAGCGATTTTGACTAATATTAACAACAAACAGCTAACGACAGGGCTATTTTTTGATTTGTCTAAGGCATTTGATCTCGTCTCACACGAAAAACTATTAAAAAAACTTGAGGCTAATGGAATTAGAGGACTGCCGCTACGATGGATATCGTCGTATTTAACTAACAGACAACAGAGAGTCACCATTACCCAACTCAATGAAAGTGGGAACATGACGGAATATTCATCTGAATATATAAGTATAAAGCGGGGCGTGCCTCAGGGTAGCATATTGGGGCCTATTTTATTTCTACTCTACATAAACGACATAGTTAATGTAACTAAGCATAAATGTTTTCTTTTTGCCGATGACATTTCCATAATTGTTACTACCGATAAAAAATATAAATCAATTACAGATCATGAAGCGGACATAAATAATACTATAGAAAATCTAATAAGCTGGCTGAATAATAATAATTTATCAATTAATCTAAAAAAATCAGTATATATACAATTTAATCAATCTTATAATAATGTATTTAATTTTAAAATGGACATACCGAAAATTACACAAGTGACACAAACAAAATTTTTAGGAGTAGTAATTGACGAATACTTAGACTGGAAAGCACAAGTTGATGCTGTATGCAACAAAATAAATAAATTTGTGTATGCTCTGAGACAAATAAAAAAATCTACCAATATAAAAACGGCTGTGATGACTTACCGCGCATATGTCGAGTCCTCACTACGATATGGACTAATTATGTGGGGAAATAGTACTGACAACAATAGAGCATTTATTGCCCAAAAGAAATGTTTAAGAGCTATATACGAGATTCCATCTGACGAATCATGTCAGCCAATATTTAAGGAACTTGGTTTGCTACCGTTACCTTCATTATATATATATGAAGCATGCATGTTTGTTCGAAAGCACTTACAATTATTTAAAACAGCAGAGGAACTATTTAAAAGCTCTCGAAGTCGGCGCGACCAACACAGGCTTGTGCTGGAAGAGCTACCTAGATCAGTAAAATATAATAAAAATTCCTTGGCTATGTGTATACGACTTTATAATAAATTACCAAATATGCTTAAAACATTGAATTGTAAATTATTTAAAATGCAATTGTACAAATGGCTCCACAACAATAATTATTACAGTATTAAAGATTTTTTAAAATGAATTTCAATGTAATGTAATGTAATTTAATTTAATAATTTAAATATAGTTCATAAGTTTGCATGCTTTAATTTTAAGCAAAACATGTTCGATCTATATATTTTCAATAACACCTTTTATACCATGTTTTATGCAAATAAAATATCTTTATCTTTATCTTTATCTTTAAAGCTGTCATTGGCTGTCATGCTTATGTCAGCGACGTGTTTCTAAACGAAAATTTCTCATAACCCACTTGGAGCTTTATTTTCTTTATTGTGTTTTTGGTATGTTTGTGTTGCGTTTTAGCTCATATTGTGTGAGGAAAAAGTCTCGCGCAGGCTGAATAAGTGATAAAATGACATCTTAGGTGAATATGTGGTTTATGAGTTGATTGTGAATAGTGTGAAATTAATGGAGCTGAAGGTCTGGGTCGAGGGAATACAAAGGATTGTTTGTGGGGTTACAGAGACTACAACCTGCCAGGTCAGTTATAGAATTTCTATTCTCATGATTATGCCTCTGACACGGTTAGAATGCTATGTGTATTCATTTTCACTTTTAGTAACTTTCGACGTTTGACAATATCGTATTATTTTTTGCATAGGATGTAGTCTTCGCGCTAGCTCATGCCACTGGCAAAGTGGGCAGATTCACACTGATAGAGCGGTGGCGAAATAATGAACGACTACTGGCGCCCCAAGAGTATCCCCTCAAGGTATCAAGTTCTATTAATAAGTCAATGAATTGCACAAATACTGATGAGAATGTGGTTTATTTTTGTGAAAATTCCTATGTTTATAAATGGCAACTATTTGACAAAATTACAATAACAACACAATTAAAGTTATTGTATGAACTGTAAATAAAAATGCTGGGATTTTTATTTCTGCTCTAATCCTATTGGTTTTTCCCATTTTTATAGCAATAAATATGTTTACAGATCCTAATGAAATGGGGTGAATACTCTAATGATATTCAGTTTATACTGAGACGTTCAGACTCTGGCAATAACCAGAAACCTCAGGCTACTAACAGTTCTAGATCTCCAATAGGAAATGGGTGAGTTATAGGAATATATTTTATTAAATTTCTTGACTTCATAATATTAATAATTGTGATTGTAATTCTTAATTTTTAATTTATAGTGACCACAATCACAGTGCTAGGAATATACAATAATTGGTTTGAGTGCCTATAACCTCCTGAGTTGTTGTTATATACATATAGCCATAGTTGACTAGTGTTTGTGCCCAACTAATGAGTCCAACTCTTAGTATGATTATAATTATACTTTGATTTAAGATCTCAATTATTGTACGACTTGGTTTCTGGGTCCTTGGCACTGAATGTGTTAAAAATATATTACAACTTTCCAAGGTAAACTTGAAGAGAAGAATTTTGATACCCAGCTGTAACTGATATATTTCTCTGTTCCATAACATTTGAAATTGACAAAAAGCCTACTATCTAATTGTACTAACAAACCATTATTTCCTTTTAGCGGCCACACCACATCTAATGCCAATATGTTGGACTCTCAGAACTCACCCAATAGAATGTCGACCACCCCAACTTATAGCAATAACAATGTGACTAACACTTCTCCTGGCAACCCCGTGGGAGTGGTCAAGGGTGTACAGCAAGCCAAAACTCCAGAGTCTGACAGCCCTGTGCTAAAAGATGTCCCACCTTACAGGTAATGATGTAATCTCCTTTTCAAATCTAATATCTTCTTTCACAAAGGTGAGACCTAGAGAAGTTTGTCGTAATTTTCCAAATGCTATGTTTTCTGGCCATTCTTGGGACCTACCCCAAACCTATACAACCTGCAAATAGAGCGACTAAAAATGCAGTGTTGAATAGAATGACGGGGACCACTGGAGCCTGTGCCTGCCAGAGCTGCAGGAATGTTCAAAAGAGTCCCTATGACTCTGGAACGCAAAGGACGGCAGAAGGAACACAGGTGGATATAAGTCAGTAAAAGTCTGACACACCCTCTCACTCCACCCAGAGCGAAAGATGAGATTATTTGATGAATTGCCACCATAAAAATAGGTGAAAAACTTGTAAGTTTTGTTGGTTAGGACACTTTGATACCATATTATTAGCATAAAATACGAGAAAGTATGCTTATACTCATGCAAGGAATCTATAGTTAAATCTAAAAATCTATGACTAATGAAACTATATAATAGGCAAAGCATTATTATAATAATTTAGATTTTGTATGAAATACATGATTCATCACACTGACATTTAATATCCCTGACCCAAGTGTCCTATGATTCATAAAAACTATCAAATCTGATTACTACTTTATAATATTCAGGTAGCCAAAAGATCATATTTAATTGAGAAGGTCATAAGATTTTTTTTTATACCATAAATAAAACTATATGGTTACAGCATCAATTCACTCTCATGTCCCACTTTTTTTTAATTGCCTCTGAACAGTTTATAGCCAGCCTATCATATTACCTCTAACAGCTATGTGGAATAGAATAGACCTATTAACACTGTATATATTAAATATTGTTAAACCTTTTCTGGTCATCAAGGCCATTATATGGCAATATCTTCTGCCTGAAGTTTCGCCTGCGTTAAATTTTTAGATTTGATTCAGTTATTTCAAAGAAACAAACTTACAAGTTTTACCTCTTTATTTATATATCTATATATATAAAAGCGAAATACCACTCACTGATTAATCACGAATTCTCAGAAACTATAACACCACATACAAACTTAAAATTTGGCTCGTAGGTTCCTTAAAAGGTGTAGGCGTCCGCTAAGAACGGATTTTACGAAACTCCACCCCGAAGGGGGTAGACCGACTTTCACATTTTACAGACTTTAGCAGAAGCTAGTATTAGTATAGATTTTGGATACATTTTCAGTTGATGTACCCTGAACTATCACAAATATGTTTTTACAAGTTTTTCTTTGAGTACTAATATAGCTATATCATTAACATAACAGTGAGCAGGTTTATTGCCATCAACTGACTATAAACAAAGCATCTGGGCTGATTCTACGAAATTTCGGTTTCAAAAATCCAATAAAAAATTTGCTTGTCTTGGGTGTTGAATGTTGGACTTCATGTTCTGCAGTAGGACTTGCGACTAGTAGGCCAACGAGGCAGTCGTAATAAAAAAATTAACTCCCTTTCAAATAACCCAATTCTATCACAGAGAGCCACCACCGCCATACCGTTCTCCGCCGCCGCCCTCCCAAGCCGTCAGAAAATCTCCCAATCGCATGCGCTCCAACCGACCTCAGCACATGTCGCCCGTCAACCTTCCTGAAGAGAACCAGGACAACAGGAGTCCTGAGGCAGTTAGCTATAACAGCCAGTATAGGGAACTGGTGTCATTGGTGAATTATCAGAGGGAGAAGTTGTCCAGTCAGCAGGTGGATCTTATAAAAGTGAGGGTTTTAATTGAATATGCAATTTCGAAAAGGGCACATCTCGAATATTTCGTCTAATACTTTTTTTCATTTCATTGCGTTCTAAATACTTGTATACACCTATTATGTTCGATAAAGGCATATCTCTGATATTCAGATATGTGCCCTTTTCGAAATTGCATATTCAATTCTATTCTAGGTTCTTTTATTTGATAAAAAAATTCAGTTGGCTTTCTTGGAAGACTATGAATTTATTTAAACTTTATGTACAGAAGTGGTAGGTACATAAGGAGGACTTCCTACAACAGGGGTTGAAGAAGGATTTAACACATTGACATATGTAAGTGTAAGCGTCAATGCTTTCCATCAACAATGTGCTTGTTGATCGAAAGTCAGTGTATATGCGGTCAAAATGTGTTGGCTGCTCTGGGGCTTTACCATGATGTGTTAAAATCTCAAGCGTACTAGCGAGGAAGAGGAATATTCAGAGGTACCAGGAGCTCTTAAGGGTATTACATTGCTCAATGACCTTGAAGAATTTACCTCTACATTAGTAGAGAAGAATTGACCTCTACACGGGCATTGAAGGGGGTGCTGCGCGCGGGGTGTTAGTACTGATTCGATTTTTTCTTGATTACTTATCGATATTCAATGAAATTAGAAAAAGAAAATCAATACAAGTTATTCAATTTATCGTAACATATATTTTGGTATAAATTTAATGTATCAAAAACCAAATCCAAAAAAAACACCTAGGTTGATTGAAGTTTATAGATTATTCCTTATGTACGATTACTATATAAAAAATGAAGGGATACTTAAGGACATTACTAATAAATTGTATTGATTACGTTTCTTAAAAAAAATACCCTAACTCTAGAAAAAAAATCTGGTAAATAGGCCTTTTTTGAACATTAATTCCATATTTTCTCGAAAACGGCTCTATAGTTATACATTGAATTTATACCAAAATATATGTTACGATAAATTGAATAACTTGTATTGATTTTTTTTCGAATTTCATTGAATATCGATAAGTAATCAAGAAAAAACTCGAATCAGTACTAACACCCCGCGCGCAGCACCCCCTGCAATGCCTGTTTAGAGGTCAATTCTTCTCTACTAGTGTAGAGGTAAATTCTTGAAGGTCATTGAGCGATGTAATACCCTTAACACGTCATAGTAAGGCTTATGTTTAGGTCGTAAAATGGACCGTGTTACAGCTCGTGGTAGCGCCTCTGAAGTTGGCGTTCCGAACTATTGCGCGTACTTGAAAAATACGCAATACGCATTCACCATATAATTCTAAAAAAGAATTACTGCGCAAGCAATTGTTCGAAGGTCAGAGTGGTTAAGTTATTTTGACTGTACTGTATTTTGGTGACAATGGCACGCGGAAGCATCCACGAGATTGCTCAAGCGCATCTCGCAACTCGCGAGGTTCCTCAATCGCTCCGATGCATTCGACTAGTTTACTCGAGACTTATTCTTACGATACTTTGTTTGAGGGTTACTTTATTTTTTCCCGAGGCAAGTTACGTATTCCAATATGATTAATTCATATAAAAATCCCTTTTTACCGTTTTACAGTATGACGCAGAAATCGGATTCTGGGAAAACAAAGGGCGGGAACAAGAACGTCAAGTAGAACTATTGCAGCAACAAATTAGTTCAGCGGACAATCAACTGCGAATCAGTACTGAACAGGTAATAATTGCTACAATGTAGTGTCCGACCTAAGGACGATTTCTGGCCGAAACTGATGGATGGGCTACCACTAAGGCCGAAAGCCGGAACTCTAAAAATTCAAAGAGACTAAGTTCAAGATTGCATAGCATAGTCTGTTCAAGATTGTCTTAAAATGAATAAAATCATGTTTTTTATTCTATGTTGTTTGTATAAAAGGCATTTGCAAGAGATGATAAAAAACCGGCCAAGTGTGAGTTGAACTTGTGCACGAAGAATTTCGTACCGTCTAAAATAACACCGCCTGTAGCAAAAAATGGCAAAGTCACGTTTTTTGTATAGGAGCCCTCTTAAATATTTATTTTATTCGGTTGTTAATATTTGTTATAGCGGCAACAGAAATATATAATTTGTGAAAGTTACAACTGTCTAACTATCACGGTTCATCAGATACAGCCTGGTGACAGACGGACAGACAGCGGAATCTTAGTAATTCGATCCTGTTTTCCCCTTGGGTACGGAACTCTAAAAAATATGTTTCAATACTAAAAATATAAACAGTTTGATTTTTTTTATTACTATTCGTAGGTTTCGCGTTTGACACCTGATAGTAAGCAATGATGCGGTCGACATTGGAGCACGTTTGTCTAGAGTTTCCTATTCACTCTTAATTAAATAAATAAAAACTAGTATATAAAAATATGAATTATCAATGTCTTATTTTTGCCAAAGATAGTCGAAGCCGAAGCTTCAGTCAGACACTAGTAATTGGTGCAATGGAACTCTCTCACAAGATCGCACAAAGCAATCATCTGTTGGCACATAATTAGGTGCTAACAAAACATTGTTTTATCACGACTTGAGCGCAATCTCAGTCCCACGGTTTCTTCATTATCTTTCGCGCTGGTAAAGCTTAATTGGAAAGGTTTAAAGTTCAGGAAGGAGATTGATTAGAATGGTTAACCTTTTAAACACACTCTTACGTTTATTCCGTCAGGGTCGCACATCCACGACCAAATACTCAATCTCGTCAGCTCTTCTGTCACCTATGGGGATTGAAGAGCGGAACGAGATGGAGTACCCAGTCGCGACGACACGACCCTGGCGAATAGGACACGAAAACACTCGTCGGACCAACCCGACACAAACGATTAAAGTATTAATTTAGGCGTCAATAATATTTAAACTATAATAAAACAAAAAAAAATCTGCCTTTGTCTTTTTATTTACGTTATAGATTTTGAAACTATCCAACTAATGTGAAAGCAAAGGTAGTTTTAGACCTTTTATACATATAAATATAATTGTGCCAACAGGCCTATTACGCCTCCACAGTCCGTTTGTCTGTCAGCGGGCTGTTACTCATAAACCATAACCGCATTATTCCAAAACGTGATCTAAAATAGTTCCAGGACTATTACTAGGTTTAATACCAATTAAACGCGATCTGAATGTAGTTTTCGGAACTATTACTAGGTTTAATACCAATTAAACCTAGTAATAGTCCCGGAACTATTTTAGATCACGTTTTGGAATAAGGCGATAACAGGTAGACAGTTACATTTTTTACGGATTGTGTATTTCTATTTCCGCTAATCACTACATAGATAGTATAAAACAAAGTCGCTTCCCGCTGTCTGTCCCTATGTATGCTTAGATCTTTAAAACTACGCAACGGATTTTGACGCGGTTTTTGTAATAGATAGTGATTCAAGACGAAGGTTTATACGTAGGTAAATGCATAATATATGTAATATCACCATTGCAAGCTGGGGCGGGTCGCTAGTAAATAATAAAATTAAAATAAAGTTAAAAGGGGTTTTCTATACAAGAAACATTATTTTATCGACGTTTTTAGCTCGATTTTTATGTAAGTACGGAACCTTTCGTGTGCGAGTCCGACTAGCGCTTTGCCAGTTTTTTTCATAAGAAAAAATCTCGGGGCGTGCGGTTTTTTTTTATGGTAGGTAAAATCATCCAATGACAAATCCCGCCCTTGGGCGGAGCGGGAAGTAGTGTCAGACTCTTACTGACTAAAAACCTACCCCGTTCCTTCGTTGCCTATCGTGCCGGGCCGGGTATTCCTCTGGGGCGTTTTTTTTTTTTTTTTTTTTTTTTTTTTTTTGTGGTAGGTAAAATCATCCAATGACAGATCCCGCCCTTGGGCGGGGCGTGCTGTGCTGTTTGTTTGTAAAACATCATTGCTTGGTACAGGTGCAATCACTAAACTACGTAGAGGAGGAAAGTGAAATAGTGAAACAAAATGAGAAGACCATCAAGTCGGAGATAGTACTGGTGCGCTCGAAGCTGGCGAATTGTGAAACTGAACTTTTACAATGCAAGAACAAGATTAGGAAGCTGATGGAGGAGATTCACAATGAACAGAGACTTATCAACAGTCGTCAGCAGGAGAATAGGTGAGTTCTTTTTAGCTTTGTTTTTCACTTTGCAAGGTTTCTGAATAACTATTGGCTTGAAGGCTTATCGTGACCGGTAAAGTGGATGGGAAAAGGCCTCGTGGACGCATTACAATACGTTGGTCCGACCAGATCCGCACCGCTCTTGACTCTACGGTATACTACGTCACACCGCCAGAGACAGAAACAGATGGAAAAATGTCGTGCGAGTGAAAGTGATGAAGAGGTCACGATCCTCATTGAGGAATACGACTCAAGGAGGAAGGAGGAGGAATAACTATTTGTAGGTCATACGAATTCGTGTGGGTAATGAACCCGATACCTCAAATACAGCGCCAATCTTGCTGTGTCCGCGAGTTTTATTTTAAAAGACAATCTATGTCTGATTATAAACTACAGGAACAGCTAGTTTCCCGCGGTTTCACCAGTGTCTTTGGTTACTCCACCGCTTCAGTGTGTCCTAGCGTGATGTTAATGTAAAAGAAAATGCCGAAAGTGAAAAAAAAAAAATACCTGTGACTAAACTACTGCATATATTCGAATAATTTTTGGTACGCAGACTGGGAACACCAGAGGTATACGCTGTTTAATTTAGTGTCGTATTATTAGCGCCACCTCGTAGAGGCTTGTTTTTATTTCGGTGGGTAGAAATCATTCAATGACATCTCGCCCTTGGGCGGAGCGGGAGATAGTGTCAGACTTTTACTCACTAAAAAACCCACTCCGTTCCTTCGTTGCCTTTCATACCAGGGCCGAGCCTTCTTTTCAGAAGCAGACCCTTGGCCCCAGTAGGCTTTAGTATTCGGCATAAATGTGCTTATGCCATACGGAAAGATTCTTTATTATTTGTGTAGTTCCAGATATTAGCGTGTTTAAACAAATAAAAAAAAATCTTTCGCTTTATTATTTTTACATATTTAACTCTTTTGTTCGAGTTTGTCACCTAACTCCTCCTAAACGGCTTGGTCGATTTTAATGAAAATTTGTGTGTATATTTGAGACCATGGATGGTTTGAAAATACAATGATGGTTGGAAAATGCAAGTGGATCACGTTTGCAAAAAATTATACCAGTCTTCCTATGCCCTTTACATGCTAAAAAAGTTGTGAACGAAAATGCATTGCTCAGTGCTTACCATGCGTATGTAGGTTCCATACTCAAATATGGCATTCTTATTTGGGGAAATTCTGTAAACAGATAATATGCATTTAAGGCCCAGAAGAAATGTGTAAGAAGTATATGTGGACTTAAATCGACTGATTCGTGTAGAGAAGTGTTTACTAAGCTAAATATTTTAACTCTCCCTTCACTGTATATTTATGAGGCAGCAGTAATGATAAAACGCGATATTAGTCATTATGAAACGCTAAGAAGTGCCCGACCGCCAACTTATAGGCGAACTTATAGGCGGTCTGCCCGACATAAAAATGAATTGAGTGTAATTAAATGTAGAACAGTTAAATTTAAATCGAGTATTTTTGGAATAGGTGTAAAAATATATAATAAATTACCAATTTCTATAAAAACCATATCAAACTTAAATATTTTTAAAATAAAACTTAAAGAATTTTTAATAAGTAAAACATACTACTCGATAAATGACTTTTTAAATGACAAACATATTAACGAATGAAATAATAATGTAAATTGTATTTTTGTGACTATGAAATTTGATTTTGACTATGCAGACTAATTTTATGAATAATAATGAACAGTGACATGAGTAATAATTTTGTTGTAATTTTGTGATGTGTTAATATTAATGAAAATAATCCATTTTAATTTATATGACCAAAGTATTGTACACCTTATGGGTATGTTGCAGCGACTCTAATTCAATTGTATTATAAGATCCAAACTACCTGTGACAAACAATAAATAAATTTGATTGATTGATTTTGATTGATTGAATAAAATTGAAACCGGTAGGTGGCGCTGCAATCGCGAACTATTTTTTTTTACGAAAAGCCTTGTTTTTGGAAAGGACATCTGTCGAGACCGCTAGTATTAATAAAGATGACGAGTGTGACCAGTGATCAGCTGGGCTACTTGTCAACTGAAGTGGAGAGAAATGTTCTTACATAAACACTATTATAGCTGGAAGGTGCTATAATATGGTATTCGCTAGGTTATGCTAAAATATAGTTACCTAATATTGCATAATGTTATTTTCGTTGAGTTTTCTCTTTTTGTTGCTCAGCGTAGCATTCTAGAACGAAAATTATAATTACCTTGAATTGTAAATGTTTATTTGGCGTAATATTCCCGTTAATTCTGTAGCTATTCAAATTACAGCGCGTAAAAAATGATTCTGTTCTGTTATCTCATTCTTAATCACGAATTCACAACTTGTAATTTTAAGTTCGTCTTGAAAACTTGTAATTACGGTAACAATTACAAGTGGTTACCTACAGTAATAAGTATTTGTGTGAGAATATAAATTAGATTGTTGTTTTGATAGTCGTAATGGGAATTAAGAGACCTTGATCTTTTGTTTGTTTAGATTCTATCTAAACTTTTTTTTTATTATATTATTGTAACCTTCATAACATCACACCTCTATTTTCACAAAGCAGAGGTATACTAATTTTTAAAAATATTGGCAGGTACGTTATGAGATTATCTCATACGGTAGTAAAAATATTAGCCGAACATTATGCCCCGCTTACTAAGTAACTGACAGAGCCGGCAACCCTAAGAGCCACCGCTGCGTTAAGTTTCAACTTTAACAGTGTGCATGTAGTTGTATCGATGGAGAATTTTACTGTATTATTACGTAGCAAAAGGGGCGCGGGGCGCGGCTGCCCGCGCGGTGAGCCCGGACGGAGCACTTTTGTATGGGACCGCGCGTGCGTCCGCTTAACGCAGAACGCAGATGTGTTTTAGTCAGTAAAAGTCTGACGCTCCCTTTCGCTTCACCCAGACTAGGGGGATTCAACGATTTCACAGCAATAAACAATCGCGCTGATCTTAACCTTTAGGAATAATTGTAATGAGATACTTTAGTTAATGTCCAATATTCAAAGGAGACGGGGACTTCTGGGCCAAAAATGTAAATGATTGAGATATGCTTTTAAAAATTCGTTATATAATTCTATTTCAAAATAGAAAAGATCTAGCCCTAGTTGACCTGAGGGAAATGAGATATCTAAAAAATAAGTTTTAGTCTTGAGTAACCTATTTTAGGTTAGGTATACAATCGATAAATAAGTAGTTTATTCCAAGGAGTTAGGGTGAGGAGTTGGAGTTTATTTTAAGATGGTATTTTTTTAATTTGTGTTGACAAGACATATATTACCTACTCCTTTCTACTCTATATATATTGATATTGTTTGCTTATTTCAATGTACAATAGAATTTCATAAAAATCTAAATTGTGCGATTCGCACTGTCTTGTTAATTCCGCGTTTATATAAAGAGAATTCGCTTTTTCTCTTTATATAAACGCTTTTTACGTATTGGTCAGTTTGCGTTTGACTATACACAAAATTCATTTGACCTTTCTCAGCTCCAGCTATATCAGAGTATCCAGTGATTTTATTCGTCGATTCTGATTAGTTTGGTTGTTTATATCGTTTACTTTGGCTAGGTCGATTTTAGAAATCTGATTTTCTAGACTGAGAAAACGATAAAAATGTGTTTGAAATTGACTTTTAAATTCGTTTTTATACATCGAACACATGCCTAGTCACTCGTCTCGTATTCTTCGGTTCCTTTAGGTATAATGACTTGTAGCTGTAACCTCTTCCGTCCCGGTAGAGGACGGAAGAGGTTGCGACTAAAAGGCATAGAGTTATTATGTCGATGACATATACTGACATATAGATACGTCACTAATAAAAAGCTATTTTAAAATTCCTAAATATAATTTTATTGAACTGCATCTAGAGTGTGGAGTATTTTCTACACACCACCTAAGCACTCCAGATTAAATGCTGAAATGCACTTTGTCGACGACCCATGTATGTTGAAATGATATTGTCAGTGATGGTACCACAACCTGTAAGTATAATCATCCCTCATTTTTTTATTAACCAGTATCTAATACGATTCACCGTTTTATTTCTCCACGATGTTAACAAATAAAAATACATACCTATTTAGAGAACATTAAGATTATTTACATTTTACTAAATTCTAAAACTGACAGAATATTTTTCAGTAGGTCATAATCATAATTTGCTGAATAAACTATTATTCCTATGTTTCAGGTAATCGGTATTGACTACATTTATCAACCTTACTGGGACTTGTCGTTCTCTTGCATCACGAATCAGTCACCTACTTCATGCAACTCGTGAATCGAGAATTTATAATTTTATTCAATAGTTGATTATGCCTCGAAATGGAAGTTGTTGGTTTGCATGGTGTTTACGAAAAAAAAAATTAAATGTTAACTGTTTTATTTTATTTTAAATATGACCCTTTCCTTTACAATTGCCATTTGGGAACGCGATAATCATGGCTTTAAGTCCCTTCTTTGAGAAATGGCTGGAGAGGCGTCACGACGTCAATCAAACCTTCTACGTGCCACAGGTCCTCCCCAGACATAGTAAATTCGAGAGGTACCTGTACCCGATTCAGGTGGAAGAAACGCCCAGGTCATCATTTTGCGGACGACCCGAAAAACAGGACAGAGGGAACATGCGTTCGCCTCCTTCTGCGCATCAGTAATACTAGCGAAGGAGACTGCGGCAGCTTGAGGAAACGGACACTCTCACACCCGCTCCACCGATAATGTCTAATTCGCTTTCCGGCCGGCTACTAAACGTCCAGACCGAGTCCGAGTCGCCGACGACGCATAGTACCTATTTCATTTAGTAAGATGTTAGCGAAACCGTAGAAGCCCAACGAGGCCGATGTCCGCTGGGGTAACGGGTAGTTTCTGAAAACGGTTCCAAAAATAAGTGCAATTGAAGGACAGAGACGTGGTTTTAGAAAGTAAGTCAGACGCGCCACTTTACTCTCGAGCTTTTTTTCTGTGGTAGGTAAAATCATTCAAAGACATCTCCCGCTCTTCGGTGGAGCGGGAGATAGTGTCAGACTCTTACTGACTAAAAATCTACCCCGTTCTTTCATTGCCTTGGTTGTTTGTTGCTTTTTGCTTTGTTGGTTGGGGCCCTGGTATTCAATTTCGTACTCCCCCAAGGCCCCAGGGTAGGCTTCGACCCTGCTGGGCCCCTACAGTTTGCTGACAACTCCTTGAGGCGCGCGGGCACAGTACGCGCCGTCAACGACTTGTACTCGCTCCGGACTGTTACCGGACGGACAGACAGCGAGCTACCCATTGCTCACCGTCCGCAAGCCTGCGCCAACGGTGGCTGGAAATTGGGATCGGAATCCCGGCGGTGGCGGCGGTGTGTGCGCCGTTGCCGGATACGGTCGGCCTCCTCCTCTACCCTAGAGCTATAAAAATAAAACCTTATCCTAAATATATGAATTGCGGGTTGTTTAATATTTTTCCATTCTGCAATACTCTCTATAATAAATAAGTACTGTCAATCAAAACATATTATTTTGCATAACCTCACTTTTACTAAATCTCTGATAACTCTTCTCTCTGACTGATAAATTCCGCAGAATTTTCAGCAAATGGTCGAAAATATATTAGCTACTAACTGACATCACTTTCATTTCTTTACTACCCAGGCCCAACATTGTATGAAAGCGTATCTGTCTCCTTTATCACATCATACATGTTAGCTATTTAAGTGCAGGGTGCATTATTATTTTATAAAAAAAAAAAATAACTATTAATTCATGATGATTTTCTTCTCATAACAGACAAGCGCTGGAGCGATCAATGCTCGCTGAAATGGAGAGTTTACAAAGTCAGATACAGCAAGCCAAACACGCAACCGAGATCAATAATCTCACCGCCGAGAATCTCAAGAGAGAGGTATGTCGCATTTTCTACTATAGGCATTTGTTATATGTAAAAACCTAGTTTATCGATTTGTAAAGATAAATTACAAAAAAGAGTACGTTTTTTTAACTCAAATTAATTTACGCATGTATAAAATTCTTTTCTTTAGGTAAACATCAGCTGAGCGAGGCCAATGAACTGTAGGTAGGTAGTACGCAACGACCGACAACTACCTACAAGGTCATTGACTCGTTTACTTTAAGAAATTAATTTCGTACATGCGTATTATTAATTCGAGTTTTTGACAAAAAGTACTTTATTTTTTAATTTTTTTTTTTACAAATCTATAGTGTTTCATAACCAGATCGAACCTCCACGGGATTAAAACGACCAAAATTTAAGTGTATAAATACATTTATATATGTTTTTAGATAATTATATTCATGTTTTATTCAGTTGATAGCGGAAGATAGAGATGGAAAAGAGAGACTATGCCTCACTGCTGGGCAAAGTGAGGCCTTTCACACATAATTCAACAAAATTTAGATTCGATTTTAGAGTTTTTTCATATATTCAATACGCGGCAGTCGCGAGTACTCGATTGTTCCCGGTCGTATGACTCTGGTGGTCATTACGTAGCGATATCACGTGTTGAATATTTTCTATGATTTTTGTGTGTGGGCCAACCTGAAATAATCCTAAATGAAAACAGTAATTGGAAAAAAAAGAAATTGTCATGCCATGTCTTGTCAATCTTATATTTTTGACTTCTTCATATCTATCAGCATTTTAGGACTTATTCTTGTTGTATAATGAGTCAGGATCAAGCTACATTTCCCGCAGGTTGGAGTGCTAGAGAATGCCATAATGGAGAAGAAGCGCCAAGTAGAGCGGCTGGTGCAGGAGATGAAGGAAGCAAACCTGCAGAGCCTCACCGGCAGCGTGGATGAGCTGCGACATCCTTTGGACGGTTCGTATGACTAGCCCGACTTCATCATCATAATTATCATTTATTTTATTTGTAAGTGTTAATATTTTAATACGTGTAATATTTGCACGACTGAAAAATCAAATACTGTGACGTTAAAAGATCTCCGAAAATCATGTAAAAAATTTCATGCTAAAAATAAAGTGAATTTAATAAATTCTATATAGACCTCCCTTTTGCGACGAGTCACCCTTCTATGCGGGTTTTGCAGTACTTGTATTAGACTCTCGGAGACGTCCTCGATGATGGCTGAGGCATTTCTTTGAGTTTGTAACTACTTTTATATTAACTGCATCATACTTTCTTCTTGAAGTTTCTGTATCGACATCCATGTCGCAATATAGGAACTATCCTGCATCATAGTTATCCGCGCGATTAGAACATAATTATACAAGCGTCTGATATCAACTATCGGGCAGTTGTCTGGACCAGAGACAACACCTGATTGTTCGGAGGATCCTCCACTTTTAACGGAGGTATGTGTAACTACACCCAGTTGCCCATACCTCTAAATTTCTATAGGTCGCAGGCATCGTCGCGTATTTCTAATAAACAGCACTATACAGAGGAAGATTGTTGTGTTTTTAAACATTAAACTTTTCTTTATCCACAGGTCTGTGCAAAGCAGGGAGCGCCCGCAGGATCATCGGATCTCCGAGACAGCTGGAAAATGCAGCACCCACCAACAAGAATCCTCACGGAGTATGGGTATAATGTTCACGACACATTACTATAAGATCGGCCATTCAAGTTCCCCCTATTACGCGACGGCCTAATTTAAGTAGCGAAGAAATGTTTAGATCAAACTAGATATAATTTTTGCCTAGGTTTCTAAATCAGATTGAAAGGAATATCGAATGTATGTGGATAGCATTTTAAATTGTTTTGGAATTGCAAACTTTTCTTCTAGGAGAGTACTTCAAGTGTTCATTGTAACCATCACAATTTTACTAAGAGATATTCCTGTAATGATGTGATCTGAAAATATGGCTTTACTTATCTGAATCTTTACTTAGCCGATTCTTGATTTAGAAACCTAGTCCCTGTGCTGCTATATAACGTGCACGATATTATTTTGTGGTACTTCTATAGCCTATGGTAGCGGTTAATTTATTAGTATTTGTGTTCAAATTAGTGTCATATTTATAATTATTTTTTTGTCACAAATTAATCGTTTTAAGTGTGTATTGGAATCTTAAAAGAAGTGTACTTAAAAGTATCGGCTCGATATTTTTACCTTACACTAAAAGTATTATTGTGTCTTGCCGTATAGTTAACGTTTTTTTGATATTGATTGATATTGGAATTAGATGGAACAAGTGCATTCAAATTATTAACGATATTATTTAGTATATATTCGTGTGTTGTGTGACGACTTTTTATAAATGAATTAAAAAAAAAAAAAATCAATCGTAGGTTTGAAACTAACAACACAGTTTAGACTTTCAGTTATCCATTTGACTTTCTAGTTCCGTAATTTTATCCCATTGTGTTCGGTTTGTAATTGAAGGAGTGATTATTGTTGCTTGAGAATGATGAGTGCTGAGTGAATACGCCATTTTTGGTTAGTAGTGTAAGCTTGTGGAACGACTGAGTTCTTGAGTATTATCACGCCATTGGTGTATGCGTTTAGTGAACATGACGACTTAATTTACCATTTCAATCTCTTTACACATTATTTATAAGTATTATATACTATGTTAGGGCCAACGCTGCGTTAAGCTGGTACACGCGCGGTCCCATACGAAAGTGATCCGTCGCGGGTCGCCGCGGCCCTTTTTGCTACGTAATGATACATTAAAGTTTTCCATCGACACGACTACATGCACACTGTTAAACTTGAACTAGCGACACTGCGCAGGTAACAATCCGGTTTCCGCTACGGGTGCCCGCGCGTGCGCACGCTTTACGCAGCGTTGGCCCTTAGAATCTCTACGACCTGTACTACTGTTAAAGATCCTTTTAAAGTATTTACACTACGATTAATTTGCAATATAGAGATACTTAATTATAATAATAAATCTAGTCGAAAGTTTAAGCCATTGCAATATTTTATAAACAAATATTAAACTTGATTTTAGAAGCATTTTAAATATAATAATGGCATTTATGACAAATTATTAATATTATAGCGTAATAGATGTAGTATGTGTGGACTACGTATTTAGAAGTTCTATGAGACTTATTTGAAGAATATACTGTTTTGTTTCCTGCATGGTAACTATTGTAACTAGACGATTTGTGTATAATTCATATATAAAATAAAGGACATATTGTATACTGAATTAGTATGTGTTATTTTTGCCAATTATGTGGGAACAAATATGCCCAGAATACTACGAACGAGCGCGACGATAGTATGTGCCTATTTTGTATTAACATTTACATATTAGATTATCTTTATATATATCATTCTTCTGTACGTGTGTTTGTCACATAACTCCTGAACGGATTTGAATGGGTCCCTGGTTTTGAAAATACAATAGGAACTGATAGCGCTCAAACTGAATCGTAGATTTGCGATTGGCAGCACGTGCTCCCGCAGCCGCGCTCGGAATGTTTTCACAGAAATCATACTACTACATAGAAAACCGGTCGTTCTGCCGAGCATCGGTTGTGAGTGCTGGTGTTCGAAATGGTTTTCACACAAATCCATATTACTACATAGAAAACCAGTCGTGCAGCTGCAGCCGGTTTCATGCTGCTGCCACATGTGCTGCCTGCAGCCGAGGCTTGAATAGCACCTTAAAGCTTTGCGTTTTTGGACATCATTTATTTATCATTGTATCATGTATAATGGGGTTGTTAGTTGACTGATTTTTTTTTATTAGTAAAATATCAACTCTGTCTAAACAGCATAAGTTCCAAATCTTTAAGGGCCGAGACACAACCGCGTTGCGTGGCCGCAAAGCTAATATCGGCCGCCCGCCGCTTTAGCACCACCAGTGGCGGGCGGCACTGCCGATTTTAGAGTTAGTTGCGGGGACGCAACGTGGTTATGTGTTTCGGCCCTTAAATCTGATGGAAGGGAAACAATTGAGAAACAGAAAAAGGATGCACACATTGTCACTGACATCACCTTTATTAGATTGTAGGTACGTGGCTGGGGGCTAAAGAGAAAGCGAGATGTTCTCCTTCTCACCATCGATCCGACTGTCTGGTAACGGACCAAGCCCAAGTTGTCGACTGCGCGTAGTGTTTCACGCACGCCTCAAGTAGTTGTCAGCAAAACGTAGGGGCCCAGCAGGGTTGAAGTCTATCGGGGACATGAGTAAATATGTGAAAGTGAACATCAGGGCCCTGGAACAAAGACAAAGAAGGAAAAGGAGTGGATTTTTAGTCAGTAAAAGTCTGACATTATCTCCGGATGTCATTGGATGATTTATCCACCTAGAAAAAAAAAACCATCCAATTTTGACTCTGTTATCAGAAAAAGATTTCTTTGTATATTGTAGTATTATTTGTTGTTGTCCAATGTGTAATGTCATGTCAAGGCAATAAGTTAGAATTACTCATGACCAAATCATAATTATCTTATCTGGATATCTATCTATCAGAGGACATTTATCTAATGTATAATTGACCTATCTAATCTATAAACACAACTAAAATCTGATGCTACAGCTCTTTATAAAAATATTGTATTTTTTTTTACAAAAGTCCCACCAAGTGCAATCAGTGATTATAATATATATTATGTAATTCTTTTTTTTATATATGTATTTTTTTTTACAAAAGTCCCATCAAGTGCAATCAGTGATTATAATATATATTATGTAATTCTTTTTTTATATATTACTTATGTATGTATGACTAGCGACAATTTGCATTTTTATAATCTTCACTTTTTAATGAAACTGGTTTGGGGGACATCGGTTGGACGGTTTCAGTCTATAATGGGCATAGGTAGAAACATTTGTGTGTTTTTATATACTCGTAAATACTAGTGGTTCCGGCAGACGTTGTCCTGTCCGAAAACTGGCTTTTCGACTGAAAAGAAAATTGAAAACCCGATTCCAGCGCCACCTACCGGCTTCAATTGTATTTTCAAACCATGCCAGGACACCACTCAAATGACAACTGTGTGTAATGTTATGAAAACTTTGTGTTTAGAGTTGAATCCGTCAAGCCGTTTAGGACGATTTAGGGGACAAACATACGTACAGAAGAATTATGAAATAAAGACATTTATTAATGTACATAATGCAGTTATTACTGAAGAATAATATAAAATAAATTTACCACAGTTTACAAAAGACTAGAGCTTTTTCCAGTTATTATTTAATGCAGTTTCGATAAATATTTAGAAATGAGAATGAGGGAAAATTGTATTAAGTATGTAGCCATGTAGGTATTAAAATCGATTAAAATCAAACAACTGCATTATTTATTAATCCTTATATTCAATATAACTTATTTAATGTAAGAAATTAAATCTGTTCGCAACAACCTCTAATAAAGAATGCATTTCTCTATTCAATAGATGCCGTATCGCGTAACTAAAGTTATGCCGTACTGTACTTAGAGTTCCGAGTTTGACCGTAACACTAATATATTTACAACATTTCGTCAAATCGCGGAGTCAAATTAACAACATAGATTCGATGACTTCTAGCCTGTGTTGCTGTGGAGATTCAACTAACCGTACGTCAAATAATTCTCGTAACTTCCCATCACTACCACTCGACACAGTAGAAAGAACTGAACATTCATAAAATTTAAATCACATTTCAATACTTGAAAGTGTTCAAGGCAAACTTTGTCCCTTTATATGGACTGGAAACAAGTGAATACCATTTTTATATAAAATTGAGCTGGTGCTTGATTATTTCTATGTTGTTTGTTTTTTAGCAGTTTATTGCTCGTCCCAATAAAATAGACGGGTTTCTTCGTTCATGGGCGTACCCAGCATTTTCCCAAAAGTCAGAAGAAAGTAAATTCGTAATCAAGCCTCTGTGATTGTCAAAAGTTGCCATTTCTTTTCATGGCCTATATTTTTGGTATGTATGTATTTATGTATCTGTTATATATAACAAAATGTATGTATCTGTGTCTATCTATTACAGTACATATATATAGTAATAAATTGTCATGCTTATTGTGACACCCCATATCATGTTCTGACAATTACTGTCCATTCCAGGTTGCCTGGAAGAGATCGCGGAATGCAATAAGACCTTCCATTGTGTTTGTTTTAGACATAACTTTTTCTTTGTTGTTTCTTATAAGTGCCTACAATAAAGTACATAATAAATAAATAAATAAAATAACTCCATCCTAGAGTAGAAGTCATTTGTACATTGCGGGTACACCCTATTCATTTAAAATACACACTTCAGCTACCACAAGCACCATCGTAAATTGCAGATGTATTCACTAATTTCAAATCCACATGAACCTTAATGCTACTGTCCCAGTAAAGACTATGCTTTCTCTTCTTTCTCCCTGTTATACCGTTCTAGTTCTTTTAAGAATTGTCCTTTAGGTTTCATGACGTTAGGTCTGTCTCCACGGCACTTGGGACAGAACCATTTGCCTTTGGGCTTGGTTGTTAGTGAGACACAAGAGAAGTGGAACCACTCGATGGGACAGAGATCGTTGTCGCAGAGGATCATCTCGCCGAAGGATATCTGGTCGCACAGGCAGTAGCGAGGCTCGTCAGGATCGATGGCATCTGTTTCTTCTGGCGGTGTTTCTGAACGTTGCGCTGCTTGGCGCGCTTTGCGTTTTTTCTTTTTGCCTATACCTGGGAAAAGAAAAAAGAGATGTTAGAATGTAGAAAAGCATACTGTATAATAACATCATTATTTCGGCCGAAAGACGTTCATAGTTGGACACGGACATCCCTCAAGTTTCGTCATAGCGACTAGTCCTGTGCGTCTCGCATTTGTCGGATACCCGCGCCCGCGCAACGCTGCGTCTTCCGGCCACTCGAGAACCTTTCGTCCTCATTAACCACCTGTTCTGCAAGCAATATGCTCTGCTTACGGCCACATGTGATGATATGATGACTGGCAACACACTAGTCATAGACTTTCATCTTGAGACACAGTGGTATATTAGTATAACATAAATGACTGGATGTAACAGCATTTTTGTTTTGCTGCTAACATTAATTGCTGATGTTATTTGGTGTTTTCAATAACTATGCATACCTTTCTTGTGGGTAGTGTTGTGGGCATGCCTCTCACTATCCCGTTCGCTGGAGTCTGCGCCGTCTGTGGCGGCACCCGCTGTTGTTCGTGATCGTCTCGCGCGCTTCGACCATCGTTCACCTAGGAGAAACATTTAGTTTTAGTATTTATTATTTACAACAAAAATTTGTTATGACAAGAGGATAGCAGGGCAAAATTAAATGAAGATACAAAAACAACTATAGCAAACAGTGGACGGGGGTTGGACAATTGTTAACACTCTGATTGTCATGTCTTAGAAGCAACATGCTTGCACCACCAAGCTATGATTTTATGGTGATAGTTTTGGTGAGCTTATTCTGACATATGGCTGAATAAATAGTAAGCAGTTCACATAAAATAAATTGGGATGTGTCGAGCTACATAATGAATGATAGAAATAAGAATAGCAATAATGTTTTTATAAGGTTTGTTAGCATTTGAGATGCATATAGTCTGTCATGTAGTCACAATGTGGGGGTATAAGACAAATATTGGTTTTTTCGTGTATATATGACCGTGTTCAAAAGGTTCAAATATCATGCAAAACAAGACTTCACGTAAAGGACAAAAAAAAGTATTTAGAAAAAATTAAAAATCACAATGTTATTTTAGATTGGAACATTCTTATAAAACATGACTGAACTGAAGTACAGCTTACCTCCAGACTTATCTCTACTATCCACTTTTTCCTTCTCCTTCTCATTGCTGCGCTCTGGGGGTGGAGGTGGTGGTGCATGCTGCGGTGTGACTACTGGTGCTGGCACCTCCTTCTCAGCAGCTCGGAGAGTTTCCGGAGCTGGTGCTGGCTCTTCTTTGATTGTTCCATTTGTCTTAACCTCCAGGCAAGATACTGGGAACAAACATAGTGTAAGTATATTGTTTAGTGTTGGTAATTCATTATTTTTGGGATTTTGCCAATGAGTGTTTTGAAAAAAAAAATTATTTAACAACACTGATATTGTTGTGTTTATTTGTTTTCTAACAACAAACAGTTATAACTCTGTACTTTTTGGAACAAAGTAATTTTTAAATAAAAAAAAAATACTTTGTCAATACACATTTCAGTGTTCATGTTTGTTCAAGCACTTGACATACTATATTTTCAAAATAGTTTAAAATGAAATACTCACTTAATTTTTTGTGATCTGCATCAAGTGACCGCTGCTTATTGTCAATGAGATCTTGCAGTATCTGCACAACTTGTAGTTTCTCATCACCTATCTCCTGTGCAGCCACCAGAACTGTCTGTAGCCGCAAAGCTGCTCTGCTGCGGCGACGCTCTTCTGTGTTGGCTCCTATGCATACTGCCAGGTGCTTCTCAGCTTCACGAAGACATTCTGTTAACAAAAGAAACAAATACTAACACATAGCAACACAAAATTAGATAGGTTACCTCTCTAACCAAAGTTTTTTCCACATAAAACAAGACCCAAACATCAACTTAAATGTAGTCGAAATGAAATCTTTTTATAACCATCTTTAGAAGTAACATCAGACCAGTGGTTTTTGTGTTATTTTGGTCCACTTGTACTTGCGAGTCGTAATCTATACATAGGTATGCATACGTAATGAGGTTGAAAGGCGAACGTCAACAATATAATTACAAGCTGTTGTATCAATTAATAATAACTTATACAACTGCTAATACTTAGTAAGAGCAATTATGGCCAAAAGGACATGTAGAAATTGGAAAATTACCTCTGTATGTTACGTCAAGCTCTCGCATACGCGATAAATGTCTTTGCAGGTCATTCGGGAGGTTTTCAACACAATCTAAGTAATTTTCGACGTAACTCGCTGAAAGCAATGCTTCAGTGGATGTTTGATTCAACATGGTTAATGAACACACACAGTTTTCATTGTGATAAAACAAGAGAAATGAATAAAATCACTTTGAAAGCGAATAACAAGTCCACTGCATTCAACAGCCGTCCCGTCAAGCATCACTTTTCGTTCAGAAACGAAGCGACTTTTGTTTTTGTTGTTTTATATTTTTTTACTTGGCATTTCGTTCTGCGTCTAAAAAAAAAACTTTAATTATTTTATAATAGCAAGTGTTTAATAGATTTATATTTAATTAAAATAACTACATTAATTGAAATAATTTTTAAATATTTAACGCGATACCACAAAATCTGTCGGGTTTTAGTAGGTTCACGTTGTTTTTTTTTTGTGGCATATTCTCGTCGTGCTGCTGCTGGAAAAAATCTTGAGAATATGCACAGATTACAGAGAGATACTACGTATAGAATATGATTTTTGTAGAGTAAAAAAATATTTTATTATATATACTAAGTAGGTTGCGTTGTCGGTGTCGTTGTAATTTTAATGATAAAGTATAGATGGCGTTGCGATATCTATTTAGCTACTGTCCCACAGTTTGCCGGTTCGTAGCTAACACGAACCGGCAAACTGTGGGACATGATTCGATTAGGTATTATTTTCTGTGTTTCGATAGATAGATAGAGATACGATTTGGCTCTGACGTTATTCTGCAGTTGCACGCTATTTTTGGGTTTCCTGCTTATCAAACTCAAACTCAAAAGCATTTATTTCAAATAAACCATTTACAGGCACTTTTGAAAGGTCAAGGTGTCAGTCTGTCAGAAAAAAAAAATGATGCTAATTGCACATTCCAAAGCGTAGATCTCTATGGAGAAGAATGTGCAAGAAACTCCATGGACACTCTTTTCAATCATTTTATGTATAACAAATATCTCTGTTACATTTTTCTTTTCGCTGCTATTATGTGAGAACAATGTCAATAAAATAAAGTAAAGACAAAAAAAAAGGCATTCTAAATAAAGATATTAAAAATAAACCACTGGCAGCTAAGAGATGACCAGTCTCAACTGACAGCGCCCGTTCACGGACATGACGCGCATATCAGCACCACTCAACTCAACCATTTTGAAGGGAACCGAATGATCCAACACACGCGCCACCATCAGTGAGACATTTGAGTGAGCATGACAAACTCTCAACCACCATGCTCATTTATGTCAAACAAGTCCAATATCCAAAAACCGTAAATTGCTCCATGGTACTCACATTTACAAACTTTGAAAATAAATGCTTCTACATTATACAATAATAATTTAATATTAAATAAAAAGATAAAAAAGTATTTTCCAATCAATTTGTACGCCCTGCTGGTAGTGGAGCTGGACCAGCATTAACCCAAGCATTTTTATCTTGAATATAATCATCCAAGCTATAATATGCCCGTGTACATAGTGTGCGTTTAATACAAGATTTAAATTTTGTTTCATTGAGTTCTAATATGTGAGGAGGTATTTTATTGTAACATTCTAAACAGTACCCCATGAAAGAAGACGCTACTTTAGCCAGTCTGAAACCTGGTTGAACTAAAAGGTCCCTATTCCTTGTAACATATTTATGCCTATCGCCTCTTTTACTAAAAAGGTGAAGATTCTTTCTAACGTACATGATGTTTTCATAGATATATTGACAAGGTACCGTCATGATGTTAATATCTTTAAACAGTTCCCTTAGAGAATCGCACCGGCGGAGATTGTATATGGCTCTGATGGCTCTTTTCTGTAATATAAAAATAGAGTGGATGTCTGCAGCCCGTCCCCATAGTATGATACCGTATGACATAATACTATGAAAATAACTAAAATAGACTAGTCTAGCGGTATCAACATCCGTAAATTGGCGGATTTTTCTAACAGCATATGCAGCTGAGCTAAGCCGTCCTGCAAGAGATTTTAAATGAGGACCCCACTGTAGCCTTGAGTCAAGCGTTATCCCCAGGAAAACCGTTTTATCGACGAATTCTAGTTTTTCGTTGTTCAATACTATGTCACATTCACTACTTTTGACATTCGGTAAGGAAAATCTTATGCATTTAGTTTTCTTCCCATTTAAAACTAGATTATTAGCAGTGAACCAGTTTTGGACCTGCAGTAGGGCGTTATTTTCGTCGTCAAGATTATTAGTCATTCTATTCACCTTAAAAATCAAAGAAGTGTCGTCGGCAAACAACACCATATTAAGTTTATTTTGCAACAAATGGGGTAAATCATTAATGTAAACTAAAAATAAAAAGGGACCTAAAATCGAACCTTGGGGTACTCCCATTTTAACATTTAAACCCGACGAATTGACACCGTTTATCTGAACTAATTGCTGTCTATCATTCAAATAAGATTTTAATAAGTTTAACGCTGTTTTGCCTAGTCCGTAATGCTCAAGTTTCAGGAGTAATGTTTCATGAACTACACAATCAAACGCCTTAGACAGGTCGCAGAAGATGCCTATAGCATCTTGTGCCTCTTCCCACGCATTAAAAATGTGTTTTAGTAAGGAGACACCAGCGTCAGTTGTACAACGTCCTTTGGTGAAACCATACTGTTTATCGTGTAAGATGTTATTTGTGTTAAAATGATTAAGCATTTGATCTAACATCACCTTTTCAAATATTTTGCTAAAAACTGGCAACACGGACACTGGCCTATAATTATTAGAGTCTTTACTGTCCCCGGATTTAAAAAGTGGTATAACTTTACTATATTTCATTAGATCCGGAAAGACACCTTGATCTATACACAAATTAAATATTAAAGCTAAGTATGGCGCTATAGTCTCAATAATTGAGGTACAAACTTTGATAGACATACCCCAAAGATCTTCAGTTAATTTAACCTTGATTTGTTTAAATGCTTTTATTACTGTTATGGGGTTTATATGCTTAAAGTTAAATTCAGTGGGGCAGGCTGCAACATTAGCCTGTAATAAACCAAAAGCATGAGATGGTGATGAATTTAGGGCTTCAGTAGTTTTTATTGGTACACTGGTAAAGAAATTTACAAATTCTTCCGCAACTACTTTGCTATCGCTAATAAGACCATGATGAGTCTCTAATATGTAATCATTATTATGTATTTTGTTCCTGTTGGTTTCATTATTTATGATTTTCCAAACCGTTTTTATTTTATTATCTGCTGTTTTAACCTTGTTGCTAATATATAAGGCCTTAGCTGCCTTACAAGTATTTTTAAACATTTTTGAATAGGTAGCAACATACTTATTAAAAGTTTCAGGCCCGTATTACAGAACTACAATCAAGACTCAAGCATTACTTAAAACTAGTCTCAGTTGGAGTTTTAATTTTAGAACTTAACTTGAGCAGAGAAACTACAATCAATAATCACCTGAGCAATGTCACTTTAAAATAACATTTTTTACGTATTATGGAACAGTGCTTGAGGCTTGACTGAGCTCCACTCAATGTGTCCTTATTTTAAAATCTCAATCAGCTCAGAGTCACTGCTTGATTGCAAGATTTTCAATAGAAAACAAACAATTATTCAGGGTTACCACAATGATAGCTTACTCACGTAATCAGAGATCAAAATCTCTACTCAAGCGTTGTTTAGTTTGATTTGAGTTTGAGGATAGTTCTAAAATAAACTGAACGCTTAAGTCGAGATTCTTCGCTCAAGCAGTAATCGGTTGAATGCAGTTTAAGTAGTACTTTAGTAAGGTTCTGTAATACGGGCCTTAGTGTTAATAATAGGCTTAAGGCCATACAGCTCGAAAAGTCTTTCCCTACTTATCCTGATTCCTTTAGTCGCCCAGTCACTAAATCTAAACTTAGGGCAGATACTTTTAGTTTTCTTCTCAAAAGTCTTATCATTCTGCTTAACCTTCTTTGTATGATAGCAGGTTTTTTTCACTGCTTTTCGCATTCAGACACTAAGACCTTGAATCTCCCCCACGCTCTGTCTACAATCTTTCAGTTTGTTCTGGCTAACTTAACTTTTGGTCTAGTAGGTAGTATTTAGGTCAGTAGGTACATAGTAGGTACATATAGGTAGGTAATATAAAAAAACTAGTATTATTATAAAAGGGATATTAGAAACAATCTATAAAACTACACTCAGGGCGTAGCTACCGCCTTATCTGCCGTATCAATTAACCGGGGCCTCGCGCTCCAGGGGTCCCGATGTAGGCAAAAATTCGCAACATGTTATCCAGAATCGTCTCATTGGGTAAACCAAGCATTTGTAAAAAAAGCACCTTTTTTTGTACACGGCGTTCCTATGGCACTTTTGATACGGGGCCCCTGTAAGACTATAAGCTACGCCACTGACACTTCAAAATGGAAACGGGGGACTTGGTTTGCGTGGCTAAACAGGGATTAGGCAATCTACCTTTGGGAAAATCTCTAAATGGAAAAAAGATTCTACATGCATCGTTGTGGCAGGCCCAGATAAAATGGCGAAGTGACCTAGAAGCGTAGCTACCATAGTGTCTGATTAAAAAAAGATTAGGAAGTAGGTCTTTCCATTTGTGGGGCACTATTAGCTAGATATCTTGAAAGAAAGGTGTGTCTAAAATATTATACGACTTGGGGAAGTAAAACTTTGATTGGCTACACTAAGACCCAGACAGAGCTTATAAGTTTACCGTTCTCTTCTTGAGTAGACTCATAGACTGCAAATGTTGGGACTGTAAATGCTGGGACTTAGGTCGGTTAGATAAGGAAATTTAGAGAGAGTAGCCTGGAACTCTAATATCGCGATGCCTTTTTTTTAAAGTAGGTAAAGTCATCCAATGACATCCCCCGCTCTTGGGCGGAGCGGGAGATAGTGTCAGACTCTTACTGACTAAAAACCTACTCCGTTCCTCCTTTGCTTTGGTTCCAGGGCCCTGGTATGCATTTTAATACCTCCCCAAAGCCCCAAATTAATATCGCGATGCTGGATTTTGAATTTTAGTTCTTATGTGACGTCATAGAGGTCAAAGGAGGAAGTTGAAAGGGAATTGCGTTTGGATTGGTATGGTCATGTGAAGAGGAGGGATGAAACGTATCGTAACGTTACTAAAAGAGTTATGAGTTTACATGTGGATGGATGGAGAGGGCGAGGGAGGCCAAAGAAAAGATTGATAAATTGTGTGAGAACTGATATGAAAGAAAAGGGAGTTAGTGATAGTGAGACGACTTGACACTCACTATCACCTGTCGGACAGAATGGACGAAAAAAACGTGTTACGCTGACTTCAAATAAAACGGAACAAGGGCAGGAAGATGAGGATGTGACGTCATAGAGGTCGCTACATTACTCTCTTCTGGGGTTTGGAATCGGATCGGTTTTTGATGCGTCGTGATGCGTGCCAGGCCAGTGGAAGGTTTGTTCTAGTGGGTCCGAAGCGAAAGCCGCATAGTTCTTAGTGAGTCGGAACTGTTTGCGGTGATGCCCCAGTGAGTCAGGATGATGCTCTAACGCTGGCGTGGACCAGGATAAGTTTTTTTTTTAAATTGATTTAAACTATATACCTGACTGCAATTCCATTTGATGGTAAGCAGTGATGCAATCGTTGATGGTGAGGCTTTTTTAAAGTTCTTCATTACTAGTCATGTGATTGGCCGAAGGTGCAGTGTCGGTACTTAGCCAAAGTCGCTGATGAGGTTGGGCTGACCAAGCATAACTAGGAGGTAGGCACTAGGCATGCTGATGGTCAGGATACCCTTTAAAGCCATCGGTGCTTGCTGTACGGCTTGCTAATCGAAAGCATAAGTGATGATGACGTCACGATGTAAGAAGGTATTCGGAACAGAATGTCAATTCCCACCAACCTGCTTTGAAAAGGGGGAACCTTCCGACCAGATGGATGCCGATGTTATGTCTGATCCGGGCAACTACCCGATATTTGATTTCGGACTGTTGTGTATGTTTTAATGAGAACTCTAATACCGCGATGCAGGATTTTGAATTTTAGTCTTATATGTCTTCAAAGATGTCGCTACAGTATTATATTTGGCACTAAACTCCGGTTCAGTTCAAAGTATGCGTTATTATTTATGTAAACCAGTTATCTATCACCTGTGGTTTCAACCCACGTCTTTGGTTGCTGCTCCACTCCTATTGGTTCTAGCGTGATAGAGCTCTTTAGAGGTATGCGGTACAGAGTGTAAAGTCCCGCAAACCCGCGTTGAAAAGGGAGTATCTTCCAGACGGGTGTTTTTGTCTGGTCCGGACAACTGCTCGATAGATGATTTCGGGCTGTTGTTTAAGTTCAAATCGCGCGGAGTACAATTGGGCGGTGCAGGATTTTTGGTTCCAATATGTCATATGATATAGATGTTGCTACAAACATATTTAGGTTATAGCTAGCGGATATAATAAAATGTAAAACTAAAATATTTTTTCAATTTGAACTAATAGTTCTGAGATTAGCGTAATCAAACAAATAAACTATTCAGCTTTATAATTATATACAAAGCTACCTAGCTAGGTAGGTACAGTAGGTTATAAACCTATGACCAAACACTGAAAAGCAACACAAATATCCGTTTTGCTATAAGTGTTATAATAAAATAAAAATAAATAAAAACCATGTAATGAAATTAAATACCAGCTTTGCAAAACATCGGTCCTTGAACTAAAAAGTTCAAAATGTTATAAATACTCGTAATAACGGCGAAGCCGAAGGCAAATACGTTAGTATTAAGTAAATAAAAAGTGGCGAATTGGGAAACTTAATACCTTTCCAAGAAATACTTATAGTTTAACGCCCACTAACTCTGGCAAAAAAAAAACACATGTTAGACATTGGATGCAACGATACAAAGTGTTTCTTTAGACAATAAAATTACTATTATTTGCATTCTAACCCAACTAACTAAATTCGAAAAAACTCATAAAACATCTAACAACTAACAAAACATTTACGACGGGGATTCACAGCTGATGCCCAGAGTGCAGTCAAGGCACATTTTGAAGATTTTCTCATTTAAGAGTTTTTGATTGTAATAAACATTATGGTTAGTGGAACCGATTGAAATAAGTTCGGCCTGAGATCATTCTCCTAGAAAAGGAAATGTTATTATGCTTTAATATCAAGCAAGAGTCGAGGTCAATTTCCACCTACAGTCCTCACCCACGTCTACCTACTTTGTCATAAAACTTAAATGCAAAACGACAGTGTGCCGTACAAACCCGCCAGAACTGGCTAGATATTCTACTAAAACATTTTTAATTATTTGACAAACGTCACAAATTCATAATAATTATTATGACAATTTGAAAATATCGCGTTTTTATTTTTAGTTTTACAGTGTAAAGTAAGCTAAATTTTTGTTTAGACTAAATTACGTAAGTGTTTTTAGTGCAGTGTCCCGATGTCATCCACCCTCATTTTTGTCGGGCTACCTGAAGATTCGAGAAGCTCTATTACAAAGTAAGTGCTATTTATCTGCTTTATAACTTGCATGGCGCAACTGGGCCAAGTTGATTTCTGGCAATATTTATATGACGATATGTTCATAAATCACTTTAGGCACTTCAGCAATGTTTTATGATGACGCTCGTAGTAAATTCGCTTTGATTTAGAATTTTCCTAGCTACAGGGGAATGTTCTGTCAGAAGTTTATTTTGGTGGGCTACAATGGACGTCAATTTGATTTGACCAGTAAATCGGCGTGCGAATTAAATCACTTGGTTGAGGTTTATTGCTTTTAGTGTCTTAGTTATAAGAGAAAGAGCTGCTTGTTCGATTTTTGTATTAATTTTATTTAAGAAATACGGGATATTTATTGTATCGGATCCATTTCTTCATAATCTTATACAAATCACATATTTTGGATCGTCGCAGGCGGCGTAGTTTAGCAAGTAGGTATGGCTAGGAAAACCATTTATTCTAAACAATGTATACTTTATCTTCACATTTCCAGCGTGTTATTAATATAATTTAATAATGTACCATTAAACCATGAAAGTCCTGAAAGCTTGGTCTTATACAAATAGCGCTATTCAACTGCGTAAAGCGCCTGAACATTATTATTATGTAGGTAATTTTGCTTTCATGCGCTTGAACGAGCGCCTCAGTCTCGGTGGCTTGTCATAAAATCCGTTTTAGAAACCCTTTTAGTGTTTCCACGTACAATGGATCACCCGTTTTAGATACGTATTGCGTCGTTTATGCTAAACTATTGTGCTATTCTCTATGACTTTTCGTCTTAATATTATTGCTTAACTACTTGTAAGACCCAGAGGAGATTAGGGATATTCTCTTCTTAATGGATAGGCCTTTAATAAATTAGTGCGTTTCACCATCAACGATTGCATCACTGCTTACTGTGGGATCGCAGTCAAGCACAAGTTAATATCAATTAAAGTTAGTTTTAGTTAGGTGGTTAGATTAAAATTTTTCAATTCAATTTTATTCATTTATTTTCTCTTCACAATAAAGTTTTCTGGCAGTTAACAGTATTTGTGACTTAAATACTATATTATTTATTTATGTATACTTTATTGTACACCAAGATAAAAAGATTATACATTTTTTATATTCTACTATTGTAAGAGGCTGTTCCCTGAAATAGGTTTTGGAAAAAAAACCTCTGGTACAGTTCACCAGGAAATGCTTCAAATGTCATAAAAATTTTCTTAAGCTTGCTTCAAAATTAATTGTCTTTACAGAAGCACCTAAAAAAAAATGGAACAACAATAAAATTAGGAATTAGAGGGAAATAAAACAACTAATAGAGTTAGTAATAATAAATCAATGCTTATTATTATATTCAGTGCTAAGCATAGGCGGCCCCTATACTTGTACAGTATTTTGCTCTAATTGAAGGTGTAGGCAGTTCCAGATATATTCTGCAGCGTGGGCGGCGCAAGCGCAGACTCGCCTTGAGACTCCCAATTAGGGTGAACGACGGGCTTGTTTATGTTTCAGTGCTTTATTTGTCTAAATTAGGTGTTATTGTGCAATATTATTGTTAACTACAACCGAGATGACGGTGTACGCGTTTTCACGACCTTGTAATTTTGTTGTTTAGTGCGATTTTAGTTCAGGAGCTCGTATACATAAATGGCTCAGATCAACAAAAAAAATATCTTTTTTTGTCGGTCTGAGCTAAATGGTACATTCACATAACATGGGAATATATTTTTTTAATAGATACACTTAAACGAAAATCTGCTGTTATCCCTACCATTTTTAGGCACGCAATGTACTGTTTTTCACTATTGCGGAAATGTGCGCGAGCTAGCCTTTGCCTCAACTTATTACACATTTTATCGTATCAGGCTAGGCGTTAAGTGACACCCACGAGTCGCAAGATATTAAAAACACCCTTAATAGTTAATTTTATGTTTCATAAAATTAACTTTCATAAAATTAACTAAGGTGCACCATTTGGTCTTGTTAAAACTTCATCATCGGTGATTATATCATTAATATTATATGTTAAGTAAAGGCTTTATTAAGAGCTTTACTGCATTTGAAGTACTGAGGTAATAGATATAATAGTCTGCATGGGAAGGTTTAAAGCAATCTTGGAAGTTAATATGGCTTCACAAGCAGGTCGGTTGCCTTTTGTATAGATTATTTGCTAAACAACGCTTTTGACATTTCGTCGTTCGAAATAGCAATCAGCAAATGATTTCTCTCCACTTTTATTGCCCAAGGGTGTTTTGTAATATCGTGCGGATTTCATTACGCATGCAGATTTTGCTCCGCATGAGTAACCTCCGCAAATGTCCTTTTCATATAAGTTTTTATTGTAATGCGTGCATACGCACGCGGGAAGCGTTTTTTTGCCTTATGAAATTTTCTTAAACCGCATCATATTAAAATCACCCTTTTTTAACGTTTTTACGTTCCTTCAGTTGCGTTTCAGGGCCTCGACAACTCTTGGGTGAATATTCAAACTGTGTCAAGTTCAGAAGTTCTAGTGCGTAACAAATTTAATCTTAAGTTTAAACTCTATTTAATATATATAAGTCATGTAAACCTACTATTTCTAATAAGCGCTGTGTTTTTTTTTTGTAAGTTTCTGTGTAACATGCATAAATTTTAATTTAAATAACACCAAAACTCATTACAGGGACCTGTTTCATTGCATTAATTTATATATTTATTATTATTTTAGTAAATCTAGTGCGAAGAACGCAAAATTGACGAAAGTGTCGGATAACTTAATCTTCATTTGTTATCGAATAATACATTAACACGTAGTTTTATAAATAAATTAATAACAAATGTGTTTTTAAAGTTTTGTAACGGTGCGAAACTGATCACCAGAACCATGACGGGAACTCGAATTTACGCGACCAAAACCTTTGATCATTCCACCATATAGCAAGCTGCCGCCCTCCTGCCCCTTGGTCGACCGGAAAACGTTACACGGGAAGGACGTACGCAAGATTTTGTGTCATAAATTACGATCGATGTGAGTATTGACAGTGTTTGGTCCATTTTGTGTTTCATTACAAGTCCGCTTGTATTTTGATACGTAAATAAGCTTGGTATTTTGTTGTTATAAGAATTTATTAGGTTTTGTTTTAATTTTATGTTTGAATGTGTCTATGGCATGTACTATTTATAGAAAGCAATATAATAACCTAAAAGTGCATATTTTTCATAACCGTATCCTTCATTACCGTCGTTTACCGTAACCCTTTTGAGGTCACGGTAATGAATGAAAAAATACGGTAATGATTTAATTTCTATTTAGTTCTTTTTAAAATAAATTATTCTTAAGGTGGTGGTTTAGAAAACTACTAGTTTTGTTGCTAAGTAAATGCTTAATATTTCAGTTGAAAATGGCACGCCCTAAGAGAACAAAAGAAAAAATTTTAGCTAGAAGAAGAATAGCTAAGCGCAAACACTACGCTGCTTTAAAAGAAAATGAAGAATTGTATAATATTGAAAAAGAAAAGGAAAAAGCAAGATACTTGAAGAGAAAATCTGAAAATAAAATTGTAAGTATCAAAGATTTAGTCTCAAAGAGATAGACGTAGAAGATAGAGAGTTAATAGCAAGAAATATAACAGTAAAAAAAAACTAGAAAAGGAAATGGAAAATGTTGTTCTGAACATCGAAAAATCACAAGACGATCCTCGCGAAATTGATGGTAATGATCCTCTTGACACAGTTCTATCAAATTCTACTATAAAGTAAACTGGGACTAATAATAACCAAACCAAAACTTTCAAATTAAGAGCAAAAATGAGACATCTACGTTATCAAAGAGATAGAAACATAAAAAAAAATTGCAATGTAAAAAAAGAAAACAAGAAATTGAAGAGACTTTTAAACATATACAAAAAGAAGATAATACCATTAATAAAAGGATTTCTGAAAACATACTGTCAAGGAAAATCGGCAAAAACATGGTTCAAAAACATTTTAACATAAAAAGAAGAAAAGGAAGTTGTTAAAAAAATTAAGTTCTTTTTTAATGAAGACGAGAACACAAGAGTGGTACCAGGCTTAAAGGAATATATTACCAGAAAGAAAAACAGAAAACAAAAAAGGTACTTAAATGATACTCTTAAAAATTTGTTCAAAAAGTTCTGTATAAGAGTAAGACACGGGATTATTTTGGTTGAAAACCAAAATATTTCCGTGTCTTACTCTTTTTTCTGTAAATTAAGGCCATTTTGGGTTTTATTTCCCAAACCAAACAGAAACACATGTGAATGTATTTATCACTGTAATACGGAGCTACTAATAAAGGCTCTAAATAAAGCAAAAATCATCAATATAAAAACGAATCATGATCTTCTAAGCACCCTTTGTTGTGATAGATATAATGAGGTGTGTTTAGATCGTAACTGTTCGATATGTGAACATAAAGTAATTGAATATTTAGAATTTAGCAATGACATACCAATCAAATATTTTGAATGGCGTAAAACTCCTAACACCTATGAGCAGGATGGAAAAGTAAAACATAACATTCTTTGGGCTAAAACTGAAAATTATGCACCACCTTTAGATGTTATTCATAAGTTTGAAAAGGTTATCACAAATTTTATGCTGCATTGTGCTACTGTTGTTGTGCAAAATAATACTTTAAAACAACTAAAAAATAATATTCAGATTAACGAAGCTGTAATACATTTAGATTTTAGTGAGAACTACGCTCTCAAACATCACAAGGAGATTCAATCTTTTCATTTTGGTGGCAGTAGAAAAGAAGTGTCTATTCATACTGTAGTGATATATATTAAAGACTTCAAAACGTCTGAGTTAAAAACTCACTCAGTTTGCACAGTATCCGACAATTTAAAACATACAGCTGTTGCAATATGGGCACATCTGGGTCCGATTTTGAGTACGATTTCTGAAATATCACCTTTTATTGATACCTTGCACTTCTACAGCGATAGCCCCAGCAGCCAATACAGGAACCGGAACATGTTTTATATTTTGACTCAATTGGAAAAACAATTTTTAGCAGTTCGCAAGCTAACGTGGAATTATATGGACACGGAAAAGGTGCTCCAGATGGCCTAGGAGCGGTAGTCAAAAGGACTGCCGACAGAATTGTTAACACAGGAACAGACGTTGAGACATTTTCCAAATTTGTTGACATTACAAGAGCTAACCTGCCAAATATTAAAATTGTAGAGATTACAAACGCAGACATAGACGAAAAGCAAGTAATAATGCCTACTTGCGTCCCATCTTTTAAAGGAACTATGGCCGTCTACCAAGTCATTTGGAGATGTGGCACTGAAAGTGATCGGTTAGAGATGCGTAGCCGAAGCTGTTTCAGGTGTCAAGAGGAAGTGTGTCAACATTATCATCTCGGTATTCACAGCCTCGAAAAAGTAGCGATGTCCCAAGTTTACGAAGAACCAACACTTGATGATAATACGTTACCTGTACCACTTTCTTCATTTATTCCCATTCGTGAAAGCTATGAAATACCACAGCAATCAAGCAGTTATAGTCCAGAACTCATACGATCCGTAAACCCGAGTAAACGGCGTAAGAAGTTACATTCAAGCCAACTAATAAGACAAGAAGGACGTGCTAGAGACATAATAATATTTCCTGCTATGCCTCAAGCTTCTAAATCAAGAGAATTTAAATCACCAAAGAAAGTGAAGTCGTTATCTGCTATTAGTAAACTTGGCGATTGGCAGAACTCAACTTTCGTCGGTTCTGAAAGCAAGTCCTATTGTGATTTTGAAGAATTTATATCTGATTTCGATACATGTGAAAACTATCAAGACATAGATATAGAAAACAGAGAAAATAAAGAAAATTTATTTGAGAATAAAAATGAAGAGAAAGGCAAATATAAAGGAAAAGGAGTAGGAAAAAAGACTGGTAAAAATAATGCATCAGGAATAAATTAAAATATAGTATTTTGTAATAATTTGCTGAAATAGTGTTTAAATTAAATACACATTTTATTAAACAAAAACAATATAAAAAAAATTAAATTCATCATGATTAGGTACACTTGATTCATATTGCTGATTTTTCGCACATTTTATTTGTATTCTGTGTAGTTTTTACTTGTATTATTAAAGTGTAATGCTTTATAAAAGGCTATGGTTACAAAAATTATTAAATTATAAAATAATTTAATTGTTATTATTTTGTTATTTAGATATTACGATTTTTTGTTAAATTATTTGAGTAATTACATTTTTAATATCAAAATCGGATTCGTTTACTAAGATATTGGAAGGCTGATTGTTACCAAAACTATTAAATTATGGAAAAGCTATTAGATATTTTGTTATGACGATTTTTGAATAAAACAATAAATGATTAATGATAACTTTGTTTTTTTTTTAATATTCATATCATTTTTTATCATTACCTTGTCTCTATATTTCATCACCGTATACCTAAAAATTCATTACCGAGGGTAGGGTTCATTACCGTAGCTAGTCACATATTTTAAGCGGGAATAACTTTATAAATGTTTGACGTATACGCGTGCCATTTACTTATCTAATAAATAAAATAATGCCAAATATCATAAGGCTATCAAATTCTAATAAAAATGAAATTTTAATTTTTGTACAAAAATCATGCAAATAATGACGAAACTGAAGAAATACCCTCTTTCGAACAATCAAAGCATTGACTCTATTGGCGTAATATGTATATTCCTAGATAAAATAAAAATAATAATTACAAATAAATAAACGGTATTTACAAAGATACTATTACTATAAAAATAAATGTATATAATAATATAATAAATAATAATATTTCTCGCCGCCGACGACACCACCACCAGCGCGTCGACGGGGAAGAGGCCGACCTCCGGCCAGCTTGGGACCTCGAGGCCCTCCGGCCTCTGATAGGGTCCCCGCTGTCGGTGGAAGTGTGCAGCGCATGAGATGGACACAATCCATTAATGAAAATGTCATGCGCTCATACTTTGGGGCTACAGAGGGGGGAACTAACCTGACTGCGTACCGTGGTCGGATGCTCTCTCTGTTTCAGGTGCTTGAGCCAGCTGTCAACGTCACAGCCCAACGACTGTCGGATCAGGTACGGGTCATTCAGCGTAGCCGTATGTTGGATGATGCTGTGCTTGATAGACTGCGCCTGGAATCGCAGAGTAGCCGTGTTTCACCTGCTACACCACCGGTCGCGGAGCAACTTCAACCCAGTGCTTCACCGCGACCCGACCACGTTGGTGACGCCGATGATGACGCGGCTATATCTGTGAGTACCCAGTGCAATGAACGATTGAGGAGCGCTTTGGAGGACGCTTTTCGGGAGTACCGCTCCACTCCGCCGGGGCTTAGACCTCGACTACCTCGTTTGCCCATGCACAAGAGAAATAGGGCGCTGGTGTGTGCTTTAGATTCGGAGCTATCAAATTGTTTTGATAGCAGCGAAGACCTCACTGATACCCACTCAATCTTGTACTGTGGGGCTGTAGCGGCATGTCGCGTAGCTCACTGTAAATTTCCTAATTTTGACAGAGCTACACGACCAACCGTGCCGGCCTGGCAGTGCAGGATTGAGCGCCGTATCGGTGAGGCTAGAGCACTCATCGGCAAGCTTATCTGCTTCAGGGAGGGCAATACTCGCCCTAGAGTGATGCGCTTTGTGAGGCGGGCATTCTCTGGAACTGATATTAGTCCTCGAGATTATCTGCCCTGCGTCACAGAGCGTATCGACTTCCTGAAGCAGAAGATCTATGCATGGGCAAGCCGTATTCGTCGGTATAAGCGCCGAGTGGAGCGGTACACTCAGAATCGCACATTCCAAAGTAATGAAAGGTGGGTTTACAGGGCTTGGGAGCGACCGGACCAAGGTGTGACTGATACACGCCTGCCGGATGATAACGCCATGTGTTCATTTTGGCGCAGCATCTGGTCGGCGCCTGTCAATCACATCGAGGGTGATTGGATCCGAGAGGTCGAGCACACATGTGATCTTTTACTAGAAATGGGGGCAATTACCATCAGCCCCCAAGATGTAGCCCGTGCAGTCCGTCCGTTGCCTAACTGGAAATCTCCTGGGCCGGATGGGCTGCACAATTTCTGGATAAAATGGTTCCAAAGGTCGCATGCTCGCTTGGCATCTCAGTTCCAGTCTGCCTTAGAGTCAGGGTCGCTACCCCCCTTCCTAACAACAGGAATAACCCACCTGCTCCACAAATCAGGTAGTACTGCGGATCCTAAAAATTATAGACCGATCACGTGTTTGCCGACGGTCTATAAAGTGCTTACATCCATTCTGAGAGCTAAAATCAATAGTCATATTGAGACAAATTCTATCATGTCAGCCTCTCAGAATGGATGTAGGAACGGGTCCCGCGGTACTAAGGAGCTGCTCCTCATTGATATGGCCATAAGCCAACAGGTTCGACGTTCTCGAAAGAATTTGTCGGCATGTTGGATAGATTACAAGAAGGCCTATGACTCTGTTCCTCATACATGGCTCATGAGGGTGCTAGAACTGTACAAAGTTGATACAACTCTGCGCACCTTCTTGATGTCGTGTATGGGGCAGTGGAGAACAGTCCTTCGCTATCCGGGATGTCGACAGATTCGGGAGAACAGTGAACCGATAAGGATTGAGCGTGGCATATTCCAGGGTGACAGTCTGAGTCCTCTGTGGTTTTGCCTAGCCTTGAACCCTCTCAGCACACTGCTAGAGGGTACTGGCTTAGGCTTCCGGTTGAAAAGAGGTGGTCAGGTCATATCTCACCTTCTTTACATGGATGATCTGAAACTCTTTGCCCCCAACGACTTGCAACTGATGGAGCTACTAAAGGTAACTGAAACCTTTAGTAGTGCCATCAGGATGGAATTTGGTGTGGACAAATGTGCAGTCATGCATGTAAAGCGAGGAGAGATTATGGAATCCGTGGGAATTCAACTTACGGATTCCATACACCTTAGATCCCTCTGCTCAACTGAAACTTACAAGTATTTGGGTATGTCGGAAGCGTTAGGCATCAATGCTGATGACGTGAAACGGTCGTTGAAGGAGCGCTTCTTCGGCCGCCTGAATAAAGTACTGAATAGTCTTTTATCAGGCGGGAATAAGGTGCGCGCTTTCAACGGTTGGGTCATGCCGGTGTTGATGTACTCTTTCGGCATACTCAAATGGACTCAGACAGAACTTGACGCCTTGGATAGGAGGGTCCGCACACTGCTTACCGCAAATCGGATGCATCACCCACGGTCTTCGGTGATGAGACTGTACATCCCGCGGAAGTGCGGGGGTCGCGGCTTCTTAAATGCTAAGACCCTACACAACCGCGAGGTGTACAGTCTCAGGGAATACTTCTTGGAAACCGACGTGGGCATGCACCGAGATGTGGTAGCGGTGGACAAGGGCCTCACTCCGCTCTCCTTGGCTAACGAGAACTGGCGCAAACCTATAATACTGGACACTAATGACCGCAGGGAAGTATGGCAGAGCAAGGAGCTTCACGGACGCTTTTACCGGGCCTTACATGGGCCCTCTGTAGACCTATTAGCGTCCGTATCTTGGCTCCGTTTTGGTGACCTCTTCGGGGAAACCGAAGGTTTTGTCTGTGCGATAATGGACGAAGTTATGATGACGAACAACTACCGGAAATATATTGTGAAGGACGGTACGGTTGACATCTGTCGGGCATGCCACCGGCCCGGGGAATCAATCCGACACATTATTTCTGGATGTTCTCATCTAGCTAACGGAGACTATTTGCATAGGCACAACCTCGTAGCCAGGATTATCCACCAGCAACTTGCTCTTAAATACAATCTTGTGGAATCAGAAGTACCGTACTATAGGTATGTGCCCGACCCAGTTCTCGACAATGGCAATGTCTCATTGTATTGGGATCGATCTATAATCACTGACAGGACTATTGTTGCCAATAAGCCTGATATAGTGGTCATAGATCGACTAGAGCGTCGCACAATGATTATTGATATAGCGGTCCCTCATGACGAGAACCTCGTGAAAGCTGAGAAGGATAAAAAAACTAAATATCTTGACTTGGCTCGCGAGGTTGTCGACATGTGGGAAGTGGACACAGCAGTCATTGTGCCGATAGTCGTGACGGCCAATGGCTTAATAGCCAAGAGCCTCGACCAACACCTACGGAGGCTCTCGTTAGGCAGTTGGATCAAGGGTCTGATTCAGAAGGCAGTACTCTTGGACACGGCGCGTATTGTCCGGAGGTTTCTCTCCCAGGAGCCCTGACCACCGGCAGCTTGGACCCTGTTCCCGATGCCGGTGGGCTACTATTTTTTATATTTTTAAATGTTTTTTATTTTCATAATTTTTTTGTTAAGAAATATTTAAAAATGTATAAAATATGTATTATATAATTTAAATAAATGGAATAATAAATAAAACAATAATTAAAATTCATAAATTGACTTCTGTTGAACAACAGTAACAGTTGCTATCATAACAGATTATATATTATTATTTAGTTACTCTAAACTAAGTAATAAGTAAAACAAGCAGTGCCTTCATCCTCTCTTCTACCTAAATTTATCTAATGCTGTGCCCGACAGGGTCCATAATTGTGACTATTATCTATTTCCCTACCAACTATGTATACATTATGGTACGCAATAAAGAATTGAGAATTGAGAATTGAGAATTGGATCCAGTCTATTTTGATGAAACCTTATAGTGACGACCGACAGCATAATAATTAAAGGACATGCATTTTAGGGCATAGTTCAAATCCATAAGTCACATCTTTCGGTTTGAACTTCGCAGGGCCTTTTCCACCGCAAAATAACTTAAGAAATATCCAAAGAGCTCTTAGACTAGATATATTAAATTGTGCGCCATACCGCGAGCATTGTTCGTTGGAGGCCTTATAAAGATAGAGAGGTACTTTCCAGGTGTCCCAGTGTGTCATTAAAGTTGCCACACGGTCTGTGACAATAGTTCTGTTGTCTTTGACAATTCGCCCCGCTCATTCGCGATTGGTCGAAGGAACAAGTTACCACAATAGAATTGTGGCCTTTCATTTTAGTACGGTTTTAATTTTTGCGGCCCTTTCTAATTCGTGCTGGGTTTTGCGTAAGGTTTCCTGTACAATATCCTCTATTTGAAGTTCTATTGTGCTGTTGACGAATAAAGAGTAGCTATTGGTTTGCAATCAGTCAAGTTAATTTCTCAATAAACTTTCTCGACCGTTTCGTCGCTTTCCATCAGGTGAGATAGCGGTCAAGCGCGAACCTATCAATAATAATAAAAAAAAACTTTTCTCGATTCAAAAACTTCCAAATTTATAAAAGACTTAGTTTCAAACTGTACGAACCACGTGTTCCGAATTTCATGCAAACCTGATTAGCTAACCATTATCTGAGAAACAACAAAAACTGATAAATAGATTAACACACGTGCAAACATAAACTTCGAGACACTTCCATAATTTACCTAAATTACTTTTGCAAGCGACTTCGCCCGCGTGAATGTACTAAGCGAAACTTCCTAAATTCAATAATGAATAAAGTAATTCATGCGTAAATTAGGTAATTCGAGTTAAAAAAAGTACTTTATTTTTTAATTTTCTCTTTACAAATCGATAGTGTTTCATGTACCTAATCGACCCTCCGCGGGAATAAAACGACCAAAATTTAACGGTGTATATGTATATGTAGATTTTAAAACAAAGTCTTGCACCACATCTTTTCACGGATTTTTATGCGGTTTTCACCAATAGATAGAATGATTAAAGCTTCGGATTCAAGTGGACAATACTATATATAATACTTGTATTTTATTTTAAAGAAAAGCAGTGTTTGGAACACACATGCGAAGCCGACGCCTGTCACTAGTTCGTAATCCAATATATAAAAATCTCGTGTCTTAATATTTGTTATAGAAATCCTCCGAAACGGCTTGGCTTTTTACCCGACTGCGCCAGAAGGAGGGTTATGTTTTTTATGATTTTTTTTTGTGTATATTTAGTAGGTTTAATAGGGTGTAGGCTATCTTTTATATCCTGGTGATGATAAGTCTACTATCAATCAAGCGGGCGAATCTACTGGCGGCAGCTAGTAATTTATAATATTAGTAGGAGGATAAGATATTCTAGCAACATTGTCGTTGTATTCCACCCGCATCGTCGGCGTTAAGTGTCAATATTCCACGCTATTACCCCGATCAATTATAACAGGATTAGGCACGTTGCATGGCGCGCCAGGACTACGGTAACAGGATAGCGCGGGGGGCGAAGCCCTGCAGGCCTACCTACGCGGTGCATGCGACATGTCCCCTGTTATAAGTGCATATTGTGTTTCAGCTAAATATGATTCTGTTTACACCTGCTGTTGGTTGACGGTCTTCCGGTTGACGGGTTTACGTATTAGTAATTGAGCCATTCAATATAGAATTAGGGACTTATTATGGCAACATTTCGTTTCAGAAAAGCTAATAGTGAACAGATTTTCCCATTAAACCCGTTCCGAGTGTTATCATCATCATCATCATCATCATAGTAGGATGCCAACTGCGAAGCAGTAATGCTAGCAAAGAAGGAGGCCGCACGTGTCAGGCAACGGCGCTCACGCCCCAGCCGCTTTCCGGCCACCGTAGGCGCAGGCTTGCGGACCACGAGCAATGGGTAGCTTGCTGTCCGACGAGCCCAGGTTGACGACGGCGCGTATTGTGCCCACGCGCGCCTCAAGGCTGCTTCTGAAAGAAAGATTTGGTCCCGGTATGAAAGTCAACAAAAGAACAAGAGTGGGTTTTTAGTCAGTAAAAGTTTGACCCTATTTCCCGCTCCGCCCAAGGGCGGGAGATATCATTGTATGATTTCCCATCTACAAAAAAAAAATCATAATAAGTGGTACTTAATTCTAATTCTACCCAATTATCAAGAATCTATGTGGCAAAAATAACGCGGTATATTGCGGTCATCCCACCCAAACGCACTAAACGTGTTGGGAATAGGTACCTACATTTATTATGCGTACAACAAGTTGTTTCCCGATATGGCAAGGTTGAGTAGATGACATTCACTAACAAACACTGCATCATCGGAAGCTTCTGGTGTTGTCGAGAAGCGGGGGCGGCGGTCACGCACGGCGGGCTGGAGCGCGGCTCGAAACAATGGCGGCACACCCTCGCGGAAGCGCCGCCATTACATGCTCGGCTACTCGCAACTGACTGCCCGGTTGCCCGTCTGTCTGCGGTCACCCGCAAGCCCGCAATCTTCACTGATAACTATTTTTGTTGCATTCTCGTCGAATCGATTGCTTTGAGAATTTTTACTGGCAGGTGCGGATTTGATTGGATTGCATTTTAGTTTATGTGCCTATGCGTACTTATAAACTCAAACTCACTTCATTCTATCCTGTATACAATACGCGAAATATAAGTTGAACCAAGATTTTTGGGTCTCAATCGAGGTAGGGAGCTAACCATAGCAACGGGTTCAACATATTTGCCACGTATTATAACCTGTTTGAAAGGTGACTTTTGAACTTTCCTTTGACTATTCGAAACATATTATGAAGAAAACCGTAAGCGGCGCTTCACATTTTTTGCAGCAAAAGTTCTTTTTTTCTTTAAAAAGTCATCATCATCTTTTCAGCTGAAGGATTAAAAAGGAGGAGGAGGATTAAAAAGTACTTATATTCTAATATCTTTCTAAAAAAAATACGAGTTGTTATTCAGTTCATAAATACTTTTTAATTTTTCCAAGGGCAGCATTATTCCTTATCATTGAGGCGTTGCTGAACTGTGTATTTGCTTTCCTGAAAAGTAGATGCGTGAAGAGCTTAATAGACTTGAATCATGTTTCCTAAAATCTGAAACCTTGCATGATTGACTTCATTTGTCTTGTTTCGGTTCAAATTTAGATAGGTACATAATTAATGAAATCGTAATCATAGCGCCGGCGCCGAGACGCTTGCTCTGACTAAGACACCGTAATAACAAAATCAGCCTCTTGCATAACAATCTGAAATAAGTCCGTCAAAACCGTCTACTAAACTACAAAGTAATTACTCGACACAAATCCGGTCTCAGCGATTTACTAGATAATGTCAGAGTAAATAAGGATGCGGGGATCGCACTCACATAAATTAGAAAATAGTGTTTTAGTAACTACCCAGGTGGTCGACTGACAGACTGACTAATATGGCGTCGCTCTGGCTGTCTTCCCGCGCAAACGGTTTGACAGTTTACGGTCAATACTTACCTACTCTATGGTACTTGAACGCAATTTCTGGGACACATTACATGTTTTCCCGCAGCGATATTGACATGTTAGGCGATGAAATACTCGTTGGAACTGTGCTATTGGTCTTGTATTATTTATTTATGAGTTGTCAGGTAGATGTGTTGAATTAAACAAATGTGTTGAAGGAGATCCTTTGATCCATTGTATTCAGCAAAATGCATTCATATTTTAATAAAATCACTGTTCATAGACATCCTAAGGGTATGGCATAAGGACTACAAAATTTTATAATCTATTTCCTGATCCATAAAAACAAATACCTAATAATAAAAGTAAAAGCTGTACTCTGAGAAATGTTCTTTTGATTGTTTGTTATTTGCGGCATCAAGCCACAATATCTGTTAATTGAAGGGTTCGATACAACGTGAACGGTTATAAAAACAGAGATAGTGTCAATTAGTGGCCGTCCCTTAGCGGCTTTTGTCTATTTCGGTCCACGCCGGGGAACAAATTGATGTGCAGCTATCAAATTAAGGAAAACTTTATGGTTTACGAATTGTTTCTAAAGTTGTTGATGGCGTTTATGGGGGCAGAATGCGTTTTGGTGAAGCATGGGCTTTTGGGCTTAGTGTATTTTATAAAAATGTTAGCGTTTTCTAACAAAGAGGTCGAATTTTTATGTTATAATTAATGCGGCGTGCAAGACTTTTGTGTATTGTGGCAGATTAGTTTATGAATAAGAAACATTTTTTCTTGAGCTTTTCTTATGCTTTATATCCTTTTCATTCAAGTATTTGTTGATTTGGCAATTCCGTCTGCATTTTTCTAGCAGTTGTTTTTATTCCAGTCGTCTTCATTTGCAATATCTGTTATTTTCTAAAAGCACCTACCTCCCGTCATCTTTTTCAAGAATCGTATCATTTCTTTTATATTAATCTATTTGAAACTTATCATAGTTGTTATGTTTACTAAGTTTGTAGTCCAAACCATTACGGTTAAAACATTTGTTATCTATCAGCCGTTAATTGCTCGATTGTGGGATGTTTACTATTGAACAAGGCTTGATTAGCAATGCCTCCCTTTCGTTGCCTATTCATTAATACAAATCGAGATTATACAATTAGAAAGTTTATTTAACTATCTATAACTGAAGCCACCTGTTTACCTACGTGTAGGTCTGCCGACTTTGGTTAGGTACATTTTCTCTTTGCCTTTAGTGAATTCGATTGCAATTTGATAAGTTTCGGGTAAATATTGGTTTTTATATTTCATTTTGTTTTGATGATTTGGGGATTAAAGAAAATTACTCTTAAACGAACATTCCTAGTTATCCTCTAATAGATATTATTGAGATCATAGCTTCAATCGTAATTGTAGTCATAGTCACAGCATTCATCAATCTGTTTGCTGGTAGAAAAATGATTGTTGAGTGAAGCTCGCAGTTGTACCTACATGAATTGTCAAATCACTCTGTGTTAATGTTTAGTTTTGTAAACAACAAAAATTAAGAAGAAGTTCTAGTATACATTCGTAGTTTAGTTTTTATGTACATAGTTTTAGTATAAATACTTAGTAAATATTTAAGTTTCTTTTGTTTCTGCAAGAAGAAGATTCATTTATGGAGATTTATTGATACAAAGCGATACCATTAAAACAGTTTGATTTGATATAAAAGTAAACGATTCCTTTCGTAAGATAGAAAATGGCTATTCTTAACTGCTTTGATACTGCAGTACTGTAACACTGATACACTTCGCACGTCAAGATAATTAGACGTGGAATATGATTTTATTTTATTATTTTCTTTCTAGCTGTAAGGTTATTAATGAAAGTGTTTTATCGATTTATTGTACTTTTTAAACCTTACTGGTTTGTTGGTACACATCCAACCTTTTAAAGTTCTCTATGAGATTGTTCTCATAGAGAACTTTACCGAAAAAAATCTTTCTAAACTCACTCCAGGACTGTTCCCAAATGTTATATGACGAATAAGTTTTATGAAATGTCTTGCGACCTATATTTCTATCACTAAAATCTAGCTCTCTTAAAAGAATTTTGATACTTTACTTTAGAGAATCCGTGTAACTTAATCTTTTCAACCGTTTTCATCTGAAAGTAAAGTAACATTTCAAACAGTTTCAAAAGAAAACATTCTCAGAAAACAATTCACTCCACATTCAATGTGTGGTAATTTAAAAATAGTCTGTAGTTTCATTTGGCCGGCGGTTACGCGAAATGACTAAGTTTCCCTGGCTAATGAGCCGTAATGCAGTCCGGTCGGGTCCGGTCCGGTCCGCTCCGTCTCGCTACCGTGGACTGCGCCCGCAGCTACGGTTCCGGCCGGAGCGAGCAGCTGGTACGACGGACAGTGATCCGTCTATGATTGGCAGCTCTTCAGTTTAATGTACTTCGATTGTAGTGTATTGGGGACTCGGAATGCAAACTGATTTTAGATCGTTTTACTGAAATTACACTGTTGGGTCTTGGATAGATTGCAACAAAAGCTTTAGAGGAAATACATTTTGTAGAGTAAATGAAAGGGCACGTACTTTCATAATTGATATAATCCTTACATATTATAAAACAAAGACCCCCATCGCGTCTAACTGCCTGTATGAACTCGATAAACTTAAATACTACGGAATAAATCTCCAAAAGTTTCTCAACTTAAGTTACTCTTGCTCAGTCTCTTCTTCTACTTCTTCTAGACTACGCTGATGTGACTGTGAACTTCTTGACAACCTGGAGCGCCTGCAGAATTTGTGTATCCGCTTCATTTTTAGCCTTCGACAGTACTACCATGTGTAGGATTTTCGAAGGCCATTGAAGTGGCTGCTGGACCGGCAGAACGTCGGGATTACAACACTCTTTCTTTTCTTTTCTCTGTTCTTCATAATCTCTACTCCCCCTTGTATCTTCAGGAACGCTATGAGTATCTTGTTCCGAGAGGAACGCCTATTTGTTCATCGTCTTCTCTTCTCCTTCGTTTTTCTCGCCGCTCCTCTAAAGCTGCTGCTGCTATGCGCCTTCTCATTCGGTGGAGGTTTTCAGGGGAATTAGGGAATTAGGGAACATTTTCTGGGCACAACGACTTTCTTGTTTTAGGGCTTTTTCATGAATACTCAGAAAAGCAGCCGGGTTTTTTAGTTTTTTAAATGACTGTTTCTTTTTTACTAAGCAATTTTTTAAAACGAAACAAAACAGCATTCAAGGATTTTCTAAATCTTGCTTGCTTCGCCTGGGACTCAAAGCCAATTACAATTAAAAAACCACTCGCTGTTTTATTATTCTAATCAATAGGATTATTATTCAGGATAAAATTTCTCGAACAAAAATTTTGGTCTTACTCTCGTCTGTCGTACAAGATATCCATGACGAAAACCTATTTAGTACACAAGTTCTTTAATGAACATCTAGTACTTACTGTTCATTTTCAACAAGTAAAAGATATGTAACAGTTCTCTTATCTCTCCAACATTCAAAGACTTCGTATGAAGTACACGCTTGCTAATTTATATACTTATTACTTATTAATTATTTTTTCGTTTTTCATTTAGGGACCTTAATTGTAAAAGACGACAACTTCATACACATTAGTTTAATTAATAAATATAGCAAATCTTAGCCAAAAACTGTCCTTCAAAATTTAGGTAGCCCTAGTTTGAGACTAGAGGTAGGGTTCGTCAACCTTATGGTTACAATTGTTGGATTACAAATATGTAGTTGCTATTTATACCATTGTGTACAAACTAATGTAACCCTTTTGTACCACATTTGTTTTTATTTTTATTACTAGCTTTTACCCGCAGCTTCGCTCTACCCTACTCTACCGTAATTTTTTCTTTCATTAGAACCTTCTCCTGACAAAAACAAACAGAACTAATAAAGAATTAGCAAAATCGATCAAGCCGTTCATGCGTGATGGCGTGATCAAGGGAAATAGGGATTCATTTTTATATGTCTACATAGATTAAAATATACACAAAAATATCCAATTGTCCGTGCTTATCCTTCCCTACCCAACTTACACACCTTCCTTAATCGTCCTTTCTTTAACCATCCTGTTATTTTAGATCAGACGTTGCGTATACAAGTATTCCGGACATCCCTTACGACATCAAGTCAGTCGTCATCGCGAGCCTGGATTACAACGAGCAGGGGTAAGTTATGCATGTTATTAAAATGTAAATTTCAGTCTTAAAAAAATATAAATATTATAGACTGACATTTAGTGAGTTTCTTTAGTATTAGCTGTTTAAAAGTTTTACTTACCTATTGTCGTAACATGGAAGTCCTCGAAGAGGTGACCAGATGGCCAGGTGAGAGCCACGAGAGTGTAAAAATCATAAAACTGGGTGATGAGGCGTCGTTTGGAAGAGAACTATCTCCAGCAGTGGACTTTTTTCACGTCAGACGAAATTCACCATTAGATAAAGATTATAGTTATCTTACTACTAGTAGGTACTGCAAGATGTAGTGTTTAGGGCAATGGCAATGAAAACTTGTAAGTTTTGCCAGAGGTGATGGCGTACAAGGACCGATGAACTGGTGCAGGGCGCGAGAATCCGATGGATGCGAGACGCACAGGACCGGTCTTTGTGGCGACATTTTAGGGAGGCCTTTGTTCAATTGTGGATTTGGTGGCTTTCGGTTGTAATGATGATGATGTTTAATGGGGTACAAAGAAATTGTGTACTATATGCACAAGTAATTTCTGAATAAAGTTATATACATACATCTACATATACTAGATTTTTTATTAGACGAAGTAAAGTGACAGCTATAACAATGGTTGTTTGGCAGTTTGGCATTTTCCACTTCTGTCACTTTACTTCGTCTAATAAAAAATCATAGTATAGGTACCTAACTAACCTAACATTGTAATGCCGTTTCACCTGGATACAAGTGATGAAAGCAGGTAAGTCACATTTCATAGTACCTATTTAAAAGCTAGAAGCATTTATTCTGTATTGCTTAAGTAAATGCTTGCTTAGCATTGAATTGCAACCAGTTTTTAATTCACAGTATTTAGAAGCTCACGGAATAAATGTTGAGTAGTAAAATTCTTTACGTTTTTCGACGTTTCCAGCTCTTCTCGAGCGTTCATTTTATACGGAGTTGAGTGGTTTAAATATACAGTTATTTTTTAAACCGTGGAATTATTCGTTGCACTAAATTTTATTTCATAGTGCTTTTCACTTGTATTTATGCATTTTTTTAAGTATTATATTAATTTTTCATTAACTGTTACCTTATAACTGTAAGCATATTTAAAAAGCTATTGAATCCTGAGGAACAAGAGTATACGTAGTGTTTTATAAGCGTATCGTTTTAAATACCCAAAATACCTACCAGATAAAATAACAGTTATACAAAAAAAAAAAAAAAATTCTAGTTAATTAAGTGAAAGAAGAAAGGCCAATAAAGTGCCCAATTATAACCGTATGTAACGATTGTAAAATACCATACATTTGTGTTATTTTAGTACATAAGTACCTATACTCTGTCACGTTCCATTTCCTATTTGGGATGCACTATGAATACTGACCCGAAAATTTCCGAAGTCAGTCGAAAATAGCCGAAGTCACGCATAGTGATAACATGTAGGTTTTAATAGCTAGTGCTAAGTATTGATAGGGGACCGCTGCGCATGTACGTCATAGTAACCCATTTTCTTCGGTTCATCCGCAAATAGGTCGGGAATAATTAGTTCGTATTAATATTCTATTTAACTGAAATGTCAAGCGGCTTGACACTCTTGGCAAACGATATTATTGCTTGAGAAATTTTACAGTCACCTATAAAGACCAAACTCCCATACATACTTACAATATTATGTGATACGTACCTACTTAAAACACTTTTTAAATCCCTATTTTTGCAAAGGTTTTCTGAAAAGCAGTAGGTACTATTCCTCTTTGCTGGTCTTTGCAGTCGTGGAATCGGAATTCGTTGTGGGAAATGGAAAATTGTCAGCATCAAATATTTTTAAACTATGAATACATGTGACTACGATCATATGGGGAAACCTAAAAATATGGTTTGAGTATCCGGCTCGAAGGACCAATAAGTTCAAAAGAGTCAGGACTGCTGCTTAATGACGATGTAGGGTCACATTCCGTTTACTTGTAATTTATTGCATAGGTAAGAAATATGTCATTTTACTTCTTTTGCCTGATTTTGACACTGTTTGGGATTTGAATTGAGGCTGATATGGTTTGTAAAATGAGTAAGTAATTACTCTGACAACTAAATAACATTATACATGGTTGGGTAGTTATGATTCTTGTAAAACGCATGTAATGTTTTTAAGTAGGACAATTTTAATAAAATTATCCAAAGTTGTACCGTTTATGTATAACTGGAACTTATTACATATGTATGTACTTAAACGATCGTAAGAAGTTTTTACTTCACTGATCAATTCACAATTTTATAAGAGTAATAAAACCTTATTTCAGATAGTTACAGTGAAGTCAAAATACAGTAGTTTTACTGTATTTTTATTGTTTTAGTTGTAAAGCTTTTATGGATTTGTTTTACTGTCAGAAGCCGCGTGTATAATTTAGCATGATCATAACAATATAAGGTGTTAGATTCATTAGAGACCCATAATTTTGGTCTTAATGGTAGGCGGAATTTATCTTTGCACAAACATTAACATTTTGTATTATTTATTGCTGGAAATTAAAAATACTATACTGGATATTGATCTTATCATACTCTTATCAAACAGATAAACTCCTAATTGATAGGTCTTTCAAGGAAATTTATGCAGGATTACGCGTGTGAAATTGTCCATTAATGCGATTGTAACCACTAACTAAATTACATTGTCTTTAGAATTAAATATAACGGCCTAATTTGACTGTTACGACGAAATTGGTCGAGTCCTAGGGACTGTTTGACGTTTTTAAAATAACACAAGATCTATGAAGTGGCCCAGAGCCGGTAACAATGGATGAAATGGAGGGAGGTCTTTGCTCAGTGAAGATGCAGTACAGGCTAGATATATATTACTTAATGAAGTGCAGTAAAAAGTAGATAACCGGGACACTCGCTTATCGCTGTGGTGATACTACTACGCAGTGGACGTACATTTATTATACATTTTTCATATAAAAACCTTCGCTTTTCTAACAAACCCTTAGATACAAAAATATACTATAAATATTGTAATATGATGGAATTTTATAAAATTATATTTTTTAAAGTACCTAATCATGGAGTTGCTTGCCGGTTCTAACGACCAATTGGAATCATGCACTAGCCTCTGCCGTTTTAGAAGTGCCCATGTGGGCGTATGTGAAATAAAATGTTTTGAATTGAATTGGTAATGTGACATATATTGTAGTACATTAACATTATATCCCTTTCAATTTCCATTTAAGTTTCCAACACTTTTATTACTCAAGACTAGCATCGCATGTGGGCCCATCTATCTCACAAAACTGAGCATAAAAATTATGTATTTAGTTTATAAGGTTAAAGTTATGGTTACCAGATGAAAAAAATCAAAAGTCCGGAGAGAAGGCCTGATTTTTACTGAAAAATCTTGAGATTTTTTGCACTTTGAGAATTTTCTTACACTGCAGATCTCGATAGCGTGTTGCACATCGCACTTAAAGTGGGAGGGGGTTGGGGGTGGCAGCTGCAACCCCTTTACCAAAGGAAGATTAATGTTTAGTTTAATTTTTTAGTAATTTTTATTTTATATTTGTTTAAGTTTGTTTAATTTTTAAATGTAAGCTGTTTTTCTTTTTGAGAATTCAAAAAATCCTGAGATATGCAAAATCGCGATCCTGAGAAGAGAAAATACTCCTGAAATCTCTGAACAAATCCTGAGATATGGTAACCCTAGTTAAAGTTGCGTTTACGATGTGACATTGTTCTGTCCGGAGCTGGGATGACACGCAAGTCCTGCCGGGGGCTGGTACGGCTGTACTCATCCGATACGATCGATACAGCAAATACTGTTTGCGTGATGGATGATCCTCGCCGAATTCTATTGTTGTTCATACAATTTTGGAAGAATGTTTGCGGCGGCCCTTTGATTTAGAAGCCTACTTTAAATTTGGGGCAGGTGAGGATGACCTGGATGGAAGGTTCTGGTTTAGTAGAACTAGGGCAAGTGAGACGTGTGGGTCGGATCCTTAGAGGCTTTTTATTACTTAAGTGGGACATGGGTAATCTGTTTTGGATTAACCTTTTGAGTAATTAGAGACACAATAGAAAGACAATAGGTGTGCGGACACCGGTGTCCTCTTAAGATCTGACAGTGGATTAAGAAAATTGAGGAGAAGTCTAAGGAGTATTTATTAGAATTTTGTTAACATTTCTTGTTGCTTTGTCGGCTCGTTATCGACATTAGCTGTTGTTGTTTAGAAGCTGTAGATCAGAAACTAGTTTTTTAGGGTTCCGTACCTCAAAAGGAAAAACGCAAACCTTATACCATCACTTTGTTATTCGTCTGTCTGTTTGTCTGTCTGTCTGTCAAGATCTGTTATCTCGGTAACGTGTGGCGGAGATTTCGAGTTGAAATTAGAATTATATCTATATTTAGATCTGCGGTCATTTGATATATAAAAATAAAACTTCTAAGTTAACGGATAAAAAAGATATGGCCGTTTATGTCGCAAAAAGCGTATATTTCGACACTCTCAAGGGAATCAAAAGTTATGGGGTACTACCCGTTGATCTAGAATACTGAAATTTGCCATGAAGAAAGGTCTTACAGTACAAGTATATATAATATGTATAGAAAATAATCTAAAAATTGTAAATTTGTAGTTAGGTCACAAACAAAAAAACTTTTGCGATTCGGAAAAATCACGAGACTCGATTCGTGAATTAAACTGTTTTCATAAGTAAGTTTGTACGGAACGTTTTATTTCTTTTTGCCTTTAACGAAAGTCTTTAATTATATTGTTCGTTATAGTTATAAGTTGACTAGCTGTAGCCTGCGGGTTGACTCGCGTGATAGTAGAAAATTATTCCATAATGTACTCCTGGGATTAAAAAGTATCTTATGTGCTATTCCAGGATGTGGTCGACCGGTGTACTCAGTTTCATAGAATATCGTTCAGCCATTCGAGCGTGTAGAAGCAACAAACATACACACACAGCACGTCGGTGCCGGTGTCGGTGGTCTCCATACAAACTTCCAACCCCCATTTTACCCTCTCAGGGGTAGAGTTTCGTAAAAATTGTTCTTGGCGGATGTCTACACCCTATAAGGAACTTACCTGTCAAATTTTAAGTTTGTAAGTGTTATACGTTTCTCTGAGATTTCGTGATTGATCAGTGAGTGCTATTTCACTTTTATATATAGAGCGATAGTGTAATTGACTGCCATGCCCAATCTTATTTTTACTTATTTAATAATGTGAGATTTCTCCTAAATTTTTACAACATGGCCGGAACCATCTTTAATACATAATGAGTCTCTTATCTACATTATCAGGTCAACGTGGGTGATATTCTGCCTCACATAGTAATTTATGCGTAACATTATCTTTAATTAGACTCTAATATTAATAACATACGTTTACAATTAGCAACGGAAGCAATAAAGGGTGGTGCGAATGATGCGAATTGTCGCTTCGGGTGCGTTCACATTTACAAGCGAACGCGGTTGAAAGTTCGAGTGTGCAAACCTTAAGTATGATATCACTAGTTCCTATCTATCGTATCTAATCTGTAATGCTCTTCTCCTGTGAACCAGGATCTACAGAGACGACGACCTTGCTACACAAACGCCGGGGTTGTTAAGTTTAGTTTGATGATTCCTAGAAAAATAATTCGCCTAAAAATTGCAATGCATCCTTTGAGAAACAGACATGTTTTTTTAACTTTGGCCCACTCTAGGAATTATTCATGTACTTATCGTGGTGCGTTCATAAAAATATAGGTAAATATACTTACACAAGACACCCTGACCCGTCTGAGCAGTTTCGCACTACGTCCGATCCGAATCACGCTTTTAAAATGATTTAAAGAAATTAATTTTGTACATACGTAAATTAATACGAATTAAAAAAAAGTACTTTATTTTTTTCATTTTATCTTTACAAATCGATAGGGTTTTATATACCGAATCGACCCTCCACGGGATTTAAACGATATATAATAATAATTTAACGGTGTATGTATTTTATGGTGTAATAAAATTATTATTCACTTTGCTTGTCTTATTTACCTACATATTGTTTACATTTTCAAATTTATTTTAGAAAAGAAAAATTAAAATATAAGAAAATATAAATTATTATTATTATTGTGGCTTTAAAGAAGGCTTAAGCCTTCTTTAAAATAAATAAATGATAATAAAAAAAAAATATAATTTGGAAAAAATCACTATGACACATCGGTCGCCATAGCGCCCGCTCCAGTAATTTCTATGACCAAGCATTTATTTGAACACAGCGTACGGCATGAGTGCTGTTTCCTCATAATTGAATAATTCCCGGCTCCTTCCTGTTGCGATTATCTGCTCTTTAATTGTGGAGAGTAAAAGTCAATTAGCTATGAGCCGATATTGATTATGGAGGCACTCGGAATTCGCGGATGTTTGGCTCAGGAGCGGATGTCTTTACCGTTCCTTCAAGTGTTGGTATAAAATTCATACTAATCAGCTGTTGGGTAATACTTTCTGAAATAGCTTTCCTAACTTAATTGGTGAACTTTCCGAAGGTATGGTAGGAAGGAAATTTTTTCCTGTTAGTTTCTTAAGTAAGAAATATCTTCCTTACGGGAAAGGTCTTCCTTGCTGGGAAAAACTTGTTATATCTTTGCCGCAAGGAAGACCGCAAGGATGCGGGAAAGATTTGCCTTATAGGGAAGATCTTTCTCTCTTCTTTTCTTCTGTAAATTGTACCAAAAAGCGGAACCTATGGCCACCTGGGTCTTGATTCACCAGTAGCGACTGCTAAAAATTCAAAATACTTTTACTTTTTTTCTTTTGGCTTCGCTCGGTTTGTGCATTTCAAAGTCAGGAGCGGTATCAACTGATCGACTGACGGCTTTTGATCAGTTTCCATAGAGGTATAATAGCGCCAATATTAGTAGAGAGATCGCTGCTTAAATTTTGATAGGAGCCTTCCTGTAGGGCCTGACCATCGAGACTGATATATGAGACCTGTCAATTCTCTGCACGTTCAAGTCGTTGTAGCAGTCGGGAACCATTACATCATAGATCTACTGACTAGACGGCAGACTTTCTAGAATGGGTCCCGACTGCTACAACGACTTTCTTGTTTTAGGGCTTTTTCATGAATACTCAGAAAAGCAGTCGGGTCTTTTAGTTTTTTAAATTACCATTTTTTATTTTTTACGATATCACTTTCACAGTAATTACAAATCTAACGACACCTCGCAAACTAAAACCCATCGAGCCGTTTAGGCCACAGAGCGTGCCAAATATTTGAATTTGGCGCCAAAAATCCGACATTTTGTTTTTTTTTTATTTTGATATACCTAGTGTCACTCTCACAGTAAATACGAATCTAACGACGCCTCTCTAGCTAAAATCCGTTCAGGCTACAGAGCGTGCCAAACAATTATACATACATACATACATAAATACTCTCGAAAAACATAACCCTCCTTCTGGCGCCGAACACGGAAAGTTCGCTAAGTACCTGTTCCGGATTCGTGCGGAGGATTCGCCCGGGTGTCGCCATTGTGCGGAACACCCGGAGGACACGGTGGAGCACACTGTAGAGGTGTGCCCCGCCTGGGCGGAGCATCGCCGTGTCCTCGTGGAGGTGATCGGCGGCAGCGATCTCTCTCGCCGGGCCTTGGTTCAGGCCATGGTCCGTAGTGAGGAGGGATGGCAGGCGGTCGCCTCCTTCTGCGAAGCAGTAATGCTAGCAAAGGAGGAGGCCGACCGCATCAGGCAGAGGCAACGGGGCGCTCGCCCCAGCCGCCGCCGGGATTCCGATCCCGATTTCCGGCCACCGTAGGCGCGGGCTTGCGGACGGCGTGCAATGGGTAGCACGCTGTCCGATTGTCTGGTAACCGACCGGACCGAGCCCAAGTCGTCGACGGCGCGTTCTGTTCCCGCGCGCCTCAAGGAGCTGTCAGCACACCGAAGAGGCCCAGCCTGCTAACTGCAAGCAGGCAGGGTCGAAGCCTGCTGGGGTCAAGGGCCGTTTTCTGAGAGGAAGGCTCAGCCCCGGCACTATAGGCAACGAAGGAACGGGGTAGGTTTTTAGTCAGTAAGAGTCTGACACTACTTCCCGCTCCACCCAAGGGCGGGATTTGTCATTGGATGATTTTACCTACCATAAAAAAAAAAAAAAAACCCTCCTTCTGGCGCAGTCGGGTAAAAATCTAGCCAAAAATTTCAAAGACAAAATGTTTAAATGGACCACTTGATATTTTGGTAGTGATTGTCAATTGATCTAGAATTTGGAACTTTTTGAGTCACTATAGCTTATAGAATGCCACTTTAGGCCCAGGACAAAGTTCCCATCGGCGTCCACCTGGTGGAATTCCCACGAAGTGTCGTTAACTCAGGTCATTTGAAGGCAAACAAACCATTAGTGCTATAACCACCTCCCGCATAAACAAAATGACACAAGACACCTATAATATTAGAGATACCCAATCCTTTCCATAAATATCCACCTCACGCTCGACGCTATCTTAATAGCTCAAAGTAATTTGTGTGGTAGCGCATATTTAGCGCTACCATGCCGCCTGCCCCGGTCCACAGGTGGCGAGATCGCCACCGAGATATGGCCCCCAGTAAAACTTTTGTGGTGCACATTTATTCTTATTTTGGTCGACGATCGTGACTGGTCCTTGCACGTGCCGTTCAAAACAAACCGTAGCCTCTAGTCTAGGAAAACGACCTTTGGAATTGATGACTATATCGCTTTTGAACGAAAACATTGCGCGCTGCACATCGACCGACACTTTCTTATTCCTAACGTTCCCAGTAATGTATAGCTGCAGTAATGTGTGAGTGATTGCTCAGTGCATACTGCCTGCCTCGAAGGGATGATTTACAAACTGTTTAGTGTTGTCCAGCGCACTTGTTTCATGCTGAGCGCGTGACGTCACGATTGCTTCGAGACGAACAACTCATTCGGTTAAGGCATATACCTTATGTAAAGGTGCTTTGCCTAAATACAGCGCAATGTCGGCCTGGTGCTGATGAGCTAAGAGATAACAGGAATATTACTTAATGCGCCACAAGGCTTTTTACGCAACCGTTCTAATAAAGCCATTTTCTTGACTCTCTGTTTTTATATAACGTTCAGAAGCTCCTTATCCTTAGTCTGTAAGTTTCCATTTCTGTTACCCAAGTTTTTCTCAGCTGTAAAAGGAACTTTATGTTCAGTTTAACCTTTAGTTTGTCTTTATGATCTGTAATTTGCATGCCTATAGGTTACATAAATTTTGGTATACCCAGTCCGAATCCTGGTATACCCAGTCAGTCAAAAAAATGAAGTTAAATTTTATGTTCCAAAGCGTAGATCTCTATAAAGAAGAACGTGCAAAAAACTCGATGGACACTCTTTTAAAAACTAATATTATGAATTACATAATTATTGGTTACATATTTCTTATTGCTTCTATTATGTGAACACAACTTAAATTTTAAAAGAAATGAAAAAAAAAACAAAAATTTAAAAATAGAAATTCAATCAAGCCACTGGCAGCTAAGAAATGATCAGTCTCAACTGACGGTGCTTGTTCACGATAAATTATTTTGTTTGCCGTTTAATAAATTAAAAGCGGCATGCGCGACAGTTTGCAGCTAATTTGTAGGCACCCTAAGGATGTAAAAAGACCCTAATATTTAAATACTCTGTGTGTGTAATCTCAGCAGAAATTGAATAGATAGCGAAAGACATACAGTTAATGAGGAATGTCTTGTGTCACAGGTTCCCTATGATCGTAGTTACATTCTTATTTCTATGAGGATTCAAACAGACGTGCAAAGTGTGCAAACTGGTTTCCTTTGACATGTTATATCGCTGATGACATTGTAGAAATAGGTTAAGAGGCGGCGTACACTTGCAGTAGTCAACAAGACTCAAGATATTATATTCCACATAGGCCTATCGACGTATTTACGTCGTATTTACGTGAAGCCGTTGGTACCGTTTGTCATTCGTAAATCTTTGACAGTCGTAATTGATAGTTAGACGCTAGAAAGACTGACTAAGAACTCACGAAGCGGTTTTCAACCGCGCCCTCCGCGGTAGAGGAAACCACTGCTTGATTTCTAAACTCACGAGATCGCAGTTTTGTGCGGTTACGCAGCCACCGCGGCTGCGATTTTCGCCCGCAAACCTGGCGGGTGATTATCGCTAGACATGCGGTTGCAAGACGGCCCGCCGAAGCAACGGGTGCCACGAACAACAGGGCACACCGTGGGCGTAAAACGCGTCGTGGAATGTGCTTTAATTTTTTAGACGTTTATGATCTGCATTCTACAGAAGCTGCGGGCTCGCAACGGCGGCGGTCGCGGGTGAAAACTCGCGTTTTCTTCTCTCTCGCCCCGTGTTGCCCAGTAGCTGAGTTGTGGAGATCTGATAGGCCATCGCTCCATGTAAAACATGGGTTTTCAGCCGCATCCAGGTAGACTGGAAGCTGACCCCAAGCTAGTTGGGAACACGGTTCCGATTGGTCGAAGGATAGGAGATCCTGTGACTTAAAAGCCAGTAAGTAGCCAGGTGCTTTCACCTTAACCGCTTTAGTTGGCTATAAGATTGACCTTAAAACCAATACATTTGTCATGACGTCCATTTTGATGCTTTATCCTAAAGTTTCGACGTTTGATAGCTTTGGGCCAGTCAATTCAGTTCGTAGTCACATTAGAGTAATATTACTGTTATTCGTGTATTTTATAGCTTTCGGGATATAATATCCGGAGCTATAGTAATATCAGGTTGAGCTATTTGACCTTTCAGGAATTATTCAGTGTCAATACGAGCACTTATAAATCTGATTTATGTCATAGATTCGTAGCTTTTTTACTTCGATACGAGTTTTAAGGGTGAATTTCACTGATGAAACCAAACTTGATCAAGGCGAGGGTCAGGAGTTTTGACTTTTCTGCCTATCGTTTAGTTACAAGCCAATAAAAAGAAAACGTGTAGCTACGAGTATATGAGGAAAATATTCAAAACGTAATAAAGAAAAAAAAAATTTTTTCTTGAAATATGCAAAAATCGGGTCGGCTCAGCTCTTTTGTCTACAGTTGTCTATGGCTTAGGGTTGGTATATAAATGAGGGAATAGCTTCAAATAGAACGGAAATGTCACTTGAAATAAATAATCAATAACATAATATTTGGTAATCTTCCTGGAGATAGCGTCAACTACATTTCCATTAAAAGATCCGAGTGGCCTTCTAAAAACTGAAACCGCGATAAAGAACTGTTAGTGACAGTCAGTGTCATCATTGGTACGGAATATTAACAAGGACAGCTCATGAACGCGATTTAGATCTGATCGCGATCAGTTTCGTCGGTGAACATTTATCTACGTCTTCAGATTATAATAACAACCACACATCAGAACATGTAAATCAGCAGTGGAAACAGTTGGTAATCCTTCTTATTAATGTCTACTTAGTTGTTTCCCGTGACTTCTGTCTCAAACAAGTTTTATGTTGTTCTTGTTCAGTATTTTAGAATTTGCATTGTCCGTCAGTCTATCGTCAGATCGTTGGACATTGAACTGTTTTATAGGTTCAGATTTGTTATCATGAACAGCTCGTTGAACTGATTTCCATTTTTTTTGAGTTGGGAAATCTTCAAGTAAAAGTAGTTTTTCCGCTCTGGGAGCGAGAGACTCACCTGTGTTTCTTCAGTAGTCCTTCACCTCTTTCGAATATATCTGCAACCTAGTCTGATATTAATATGGACATTTTTTAAACAGTTTTGCTAGTGGTCCCCATCAGGACGTTGCCCTGTCTGAAAACGGGTTTTTACGACAGAAAAAAAAAAATTGAGAAACGGATTGTAGCGCCACTTACTGGGTCCAATAGTATTTTTATGTATTTATACATCTCAGGACCCTGAAGCCCTGGACCTTTGAAACGTACGAGGGGCCGAAGCCAACTCGCAGAGGAACTTTAGGTAATTTTAATGGATTGTTATAGTAACGATTATTATCTTTGTACGCGCTATGATAGTGCACCCAAGGACAACCGCCGGTTGGTGAAAAACTATCATAACATATGGAAAACAAAGATAAATTATGGCTATGGCTTTTGAAGTCTTTGGAACTACTATTAATATGAAGGAAGTGTTCCTTCATGTTAATCAGTAAAAAGAGCAATACGATTCATTACGTTCGAACAATTCCGCTGAGATATTTGTCGAAAGCAGATTTCGAGTAACTACATTATAATTAGTCGGTTAATCGACAGTGTGCGCGGGCGCAACGGGAGAGCGTAATTAAGACCAAACTAAGTAGCCGTGTACAAAGGACAGATATACAGCCGTTTCTAATTGCAAATGTTATTACTCGCGATTAGATTGTCCAGCAGATAGTCACACAAGTTTATTATCGCGTGATTTTCACCGTTAATTGACACTTTTATACAAACTATAATATTTAATCATGATTTTTAATTGGTCCGTAAGTGATTGTCACTTATCTTTCGACGCGGGGATATTTCTTTGTTAATGATTTTAGTTTGAGTACTGATACAAGCTAATAAATCACTTGCAAAAATCAATACTAAAATGAAGAAAAGAATCTTTAGAAATAAAAGAAATGAAAGTTTTTTTGCAATTTTTTTTTTTGCTTTTATTTAGCTGATCATATATTTAATAATATCGGCGTTGTGATTTCACTTTCGAATGATATTTCACTATCATCAAAATCAATAGCTGGCCTTCACTCACCGCTGAGCATAGGCCCATTCTTTTCGACCAATCCTTGTGTTTAAAGAAATTTATTCTCATAGAATACTACAGTCACTTACCTACATTAGAAACATATTATGGTATATGTACAAATAGAGCTCGTTCCTGCGCGGCTCACGGAGCTGTCAGCAAACCGTAGAGGCCCAGCCTGCTAGCTGCAGGCAGGCAGGGTCAATGCCTGCTTGGGTCATGGGTCAGTTTCTGAAAGGCAGGCCTAGCCCCGGCACGGTAGGCAAAGAAGGACAGGCGTAGGTTTTTAGTCAGTAAGAGTCTGACACTATTTCCCGCTCCGCCCAAGGGCGGGATTTGTCATTGGATGATTTTACCTGCCTTAAAAAAACCCTATCCTGGAAACACAACTCACAATTGGGTCAGAAATCATCAAATGACTTCTCTGGGTGGAGCAAGAGGGAGTGTCAGATTTTTACTGCCCATGTTCCTTCAGTTACCTTTTGCATAGCAGAGCATTGCTAACACTTTGAAACAATCATGCAGCCCTACTAAATAATGTGTAGTTCGAAAAGGTAACCCGGGGTCCTAGAACGCAAGGCAAAGACGGAACATAGGCGTAGTTTTAGTCCGTAAAACGAACCTTCTGCTCCGTCATAGATCGGGAGAAGTGGATGATTTCTCACTTTAAAAAAAATCCTAGTAAATAAAATAAACAGGCGAAGTAATTCTGTTGCCAGAGTCTGTGTTTCCTGTTAGCTAAAACCTAGGGGTAATTTGATATTATTGCTTGAATAAAATTATTCTTAGCATTTGTTCAGTCAATTTACTTGCTGTTTCAGGGAGTGGGGTGTAATGAAAATGGACCAATATACTTCCTGGCAACATCCAGAATCATAATCTACAGGCTTTTCTGAGTCCAAAACTGTTCACAGAATGCGGTCCTCATATTCTGCACACTCAACTTTCTTCCTTTTTTTTTTCTTCCTAAAAAAAAAACACTCAACTTTCTTAATTCAATAGTGAATAGGTTACTTCTAGGGAACCGTGCTCTATCGTCGGCCATATCATCGCTTACCATCAGGTGTCAAACGCGAGCCTATGAATAAAAAAGGTCGCAAATTATATGCCTCTGCCCATCCTTCCGACATTCCTAATTACTTTCAAAGCAACTTAAGTATAAGTTAGCAAGAAGCGGACATGTAAACTGTCTAATGACATTGCCGTTACATGTAGATATCAATTCATAATTTATTAGCTGCGTTTGCGCACTATCTACCGCGGATGGCTTGTAAGTTTATGATGAATGAAACTAATTGCACTTTAGATAATTTGATACTAGGGTTAGACAAATTATTGTTCGGGCGAAGAGGATTTACTTGCGTAACAGTCAACACTGTTAAAGACTTAAAGACGGAAGTTTGTGTGTGTGTGTGTGTGTGTATGTTTTTTTTTTACGTTCAAACGGCTGAATGTATTTGTATGAAATTTGGCTCACGGTATAGCAATTCATGGAATAGCACATGACCAGACTATGTTCTCGATGGTCAATTTTCTACTTTCAGGCGTACCATGTCGCTGGTAGCTTTTTATATAATTTCGCATGAGAATTGTATACATTTAATATAGAGCTAGGGCTCTATATTAAAAGACTGGGCAAGTGCGAGTCGGAATCGCGCCCTGAGGGTTCCGTACAAACTTACCCATGTAAATAGTTCAATACCCGAATGGAGTCTTGAAGATTTTTTGTATATTTGGTTGGTCTGGTCAAATTCAAAAACAAATGAGCTCTCCGCTACTTGTTTTTCTATTGAAAATGGCACCTATTGTGAAACTACTTATTAAGTAGATAGTTGTGAATTAAAAATTCCACATTATAAGTGAGCACAGGTTCGCTGGTCAGCCCTGTAGCCTGCGCAGGAGCACTAAGTTATGAGGGAGCGTGTGACGGTGATGTATTTACGACTTAACGATGAGCGCGGCTTTTCCCGTGAGATTAAAAGCGCAAGCGCAGACGCACCCCCCATCGGTTTAGATCTTAATTTCATTGGAGTATAAGAAAGAATGAGCACATATTGGTTAATGATCTATTAATATTGCGTACCTGATATCAATTTGCCAATGTAGCTATGGATTGTTAGACTTAAAGTCAATGAATCAGCGCATCCCTACTGTGGTCCCGCAATATTACCCCTACTCTAGCATCTTTGACTGCCGAAGTCGATGAATCAGCGCATCCCTACTGTTGTCCCGCATTATTACCGCCACTCTAGCATCTTTGACTGCCGTAGTCGATGAATCAGCGCATCCCTACTGTTGTCCCGCATTATTACCGCCACTCTAGCATCTTTGACTGCCGCAGTCGATGAATCAGCGCATCCCTACTGTTGTCCTGCATTATTACCCCCACTCTAGTATCTTTGACAGCCGAATTCGATGAATCAGCGCATCCCTACTGTGGTCCCGCAATATTACCCCCACTCTAGCATCTTTGACTGCCGAAGTCGATGAATCAGCGCATCCCTACTGTGGTCCCGCATTATTACCCCCACTCTAGCATCTTTGACTGCCGAAGTCGATGAATCAGCGCATCCCTACTGTGGTCCCGCATTATTACCCCCACTCTAGCATCTTTGACTGCCGAAGTCGATGAATCAGCGCATCCCTACTGTGGTCCCGCATTATTACCCCCACTCTAGCATCTTTGACTGCCGAAGTCGATGAATCAGCGCATCCCTACTGTGGTCCCGCATTATTACCCCCACTCTAGCATCTTTGACTGCCGAAGTCGATGAATCAGCGCATCCCTACTGTGGTCCCGCATTATTACCCCCACTCTAGCATCTTTGACTGCCGAAGTCGATGAATCAGCGCATCCCTACTGTTGTCCTGCATTATTACCGCCACTCTAGCATCTTTGACTGCCGAAGTCGATGAATCAGCGCATCCCTACAGTTGTCCTGCATTATTACCGCCACTCTAGCATCTTTGACTGCCGAAGTCGATGAATCAGCGCATCCCTACTGTGGTCCCGCATTATTACCCCCACTCTAGCATCTTTGACTGCCGAAGGCGATGAATCAGCGCATCCCTACTGTTGTCCCGCATTATTACCCCCACTCTAGCATCTTTGACTGCCGAAGGCGATGAATCAGCGCATCCCTACTGTGGTCCCGCATTATTACCCCCACTCTAGCATCTTTGACTGCCGAAGGCGATGAATCAGCGCATCCCTACTGTTGTCCCGCATTATTACCCCCACTCTAGTATCTTTGACAGCCGAACCGATTGAGATAATTACGCGCTCTTTTCGCGGTGTTATACTCTTGAATAGTTTTAAAGTTATAATTAAATGTTTTATGTGTTAAAACTGCGTTTATCTTTAATAACTAAAATACGAAAGAAATTCCGACGAGATATAGACCTAAAAACGAGTTTAGCCTGGAATATTAAGTCTAAGATTTTAATTCAGATATAACAAAAAAATGTGAAGCTAACACCGAGTCAAAAACAAAATAAAATTTTATAAGTTTATAAATTATGTAATTTTCTCAGTTCAGTGAAAACACCTCTGGCATCGCATTTATTTTTGCCGAGGTTAAAAACTTTTTTAATTAAGTCATGCATAAATAAAGTCTCACCAAAAAATAGGTTAGTAAAGGTATTATCATAATACTTGATCCATAAACAATTCGAACTAATGCCCTGCCATGAATGTCAATGCCATAGAGAACCATAAACTTAATGGGGATGTGCAGTTACTTACCGCGAATCGTATCGGGAACGACCAAATATTATAACCTTATAGAATACTAAGGGCTGATTTCACCATTCAATATAAAAACTCAGTTCAACTAAACTGAGCTCAGCGTAATCTAGTTTAAAGACCCGTGTCGTAAACATGGCCGACAACAAAAGAATTGAAACTGAGTTTAGGGTAAACTAGGTTTAATTCATAGCGGTGAAACGCAAAATGAAGCTATAATCTCGATTAGGAGCTCAAACTGCGTTTTGTTTATATAATCGCGATTAGTTTCTTGGTGAATTTGGCCCTAAGTTATACTCTAGGAGAATTTATATGTTTTAGTTAACATATCGATTCGTATGTAATGGATTACGAGTACTAGGGCTTTATTGTCACCGGTTGGATTTAGACCACCCTATGGCTAAGCGCGCACCGCGATAAAAAATCGTTGCGATTTTTTTAATGCGAAATAATTTACTATTTTTATTAGACTATTTTTTAAACGATTTATTTTCGCAATGCGCGGATTGTAGTGTATTTCTGTGGTTCACAGATTTGCGATATTTTTTCGCAACGATTTTTTATCGTAGTGCGCGCTCGCCCTATAGATGGTTATTGTTGTTAAGATATGAAAAATTAGATAATTTTGCAGTAGATTGTGAGTAAAGTATTGGTAAAAGTGTAACCTCGTTGTAATAATCCTTTTTATTATAGATCTACATTCAAGCGTAAGACAATTTTTTTTTCTACCAAATTGTTTGGGGACATTTATTTAAAAAATACTGAACTAAAATCAAACTAAAATATGGCGTCAAAAAACTCTTCCGACTAATATTTAGACACAAACTTCCGGCTTTACCCGTGTTAAAGTAGGTTTGTTTTTTAAATCTATTGATATAAAATAAAAATTCTGAAGCAAGCTTTTCACGAAGCTTTTACTATGGAAACAAAACTGAAATCGCGAATTTTGACATATGTGCGAAATATTCAGAAATGACTCTTTTCCGTCGGGGGTTAAAGTAAATGACCACAAAAAATGTTCGGAATAAATTGCAGTTTTTCTTATTACACTAATATTATTACGTATAATATATACCAGTGTAAACATTGGCAGTTGTAAACATTATACATTATTTAAAAAATACTGTGTGATTACTGTGCTATTATTTTTTTTATTGTATTCTTTTTTAAATAAAAATGATTTAATTAGTACCTAAAAGCAGTAAAACTGCCTTGCCTGCCTTGGAGCATTTCTAGCTCTAAAATTATAATCTGTGATTTAAAACATTAAAAGACCAGTGACTGATTTTGCCAGTGACTTGCGCTTATTATATTCTGCAACAAGTTGAGATTAGTTTCTATTTCAATCTCAACAACATAATGACCAATCATCAAACGTAGTGCACCAAATTATATAATTTATTTTTAAGTTATGATTGACAATTGGATGCCCGACAATGGTCTCTTGACCTGAGCTGCGGTCAATTCAATTTGCGACAGTGTCTTGCCACTGGCCAGCAATTTGCCGCTGGTCAGCAGTTGCCAGCAATCAATCGGAATGAATTACTTTCTTTGTTCTGTTGTCTGAATCTTGATTCGTCATCAGTGGCGTAGATAGGTGCTGTGGGGCAAAAAAATCTGGGGCCCCGCTATTTTTTCGTGTGAAATCTTCAAACGGTGGTGCGGATGGAAATGTCTAACTTTTAGAGACTAAAACGATTTGCGATTAAAGTAGTCTTGCAATCTATTTTTACATAATTTAGATTTCGAAGGTGGGAGAATTTCGAATTTTCCTTACTTCAATTAGAGGTTTGCTAATCAGGTTTTGGAGGCCCCTCGGGCTTGGGGGCCTCGGGGCTCTGCACCGCCCAGCCCTTCGGTAGCTACGCCAGTGTTCGTCATAATTTATCATTCGCAACGCGCTCGAAAGTTTCTGCAGTTTGTCTGAGACTTGGGGAAAATTAGATTTTAATTATGATGATTTTTTGTTTTAGATTAGGTTTGGTTTGTTAAGTTGATCGGTTCTCCGATCTCAGTGTTAATTTAAAATTTTAAAACTTAAAACATCAATTTAGTGTTAATTTAAAGTTTAAAAATGTAAATTAACTAAAAAACCACATTGTGTTCAACGTTGTTACAGGAACTATATAAAGTTAAGAAAAGTTTTGAGAGCACAATCGTTACGATTTTTCACTCTCTTACTTTAAAACGCATTGGATAATAAGCCATACTGTCCAAATGTAAAATTGATGTCCATCGTTTATCGCCTACTAATAATTTAATGACTTCCTTTTACAATCAAAACTGTCCCACAAAGGATTCACAGGTGGCTGACACATACAAATCAACAATCCAATTGCTAATCACAAACACATTCAAACTAAATAGGTGTAATACCTCTTTTGACATAAACCATAGACCAGGGATGGCGAACTTTTATTGGAGGATGTGCCACTAAATACATGAAAAAAAAACTGCGGTCAAATTAGATGGCATCTCTGAATTTGCAACGTATATCGTAATATTTACAGTTTTTTTTATTTAATTAAATACAAGAGAAAAAAGTGACAACTGCTCTTTCAAATTACCTAGATGCTAAACATTTTACATGGGCATGCTCGTATTTTGTCGCGTGCCACCAAAGGCATGCGTGCCATAGGTTCACCATCCCTGCCATAGACTACAGTGGCCAGTATTCATGTCACAAACGAAATCAAACAGTTACAGCCTTTGGCCCTTCGGCATACATCGAATAATGAGTGGTTGTCATTCTATAATGACGTGTGTTACAAATTGCAGGGCTATTCACGAAAGTAAAACAGGAAATGTTCGAAGGGAAATAAAAATGTATGGCGTGCGTGTGTAATTGGTCTAAGTTACGAAATAGAGTCGGTATGCAGGCGACTGTGTAGTCACGGCGTTTTTTTGGTCGATTTGCTTTTGATGGTAGACATGGGATTTTCTTATTAGCGAGTTTGAAATATTGGTCTTTCCTTTGTACGGTTAGTTTTATTATAACTTGCCTGCCTAATTTGTGGTGTGTTAATGTTTAGAAGTGTGATATATTCTCGTTTTTTTATTAACTACTCCTTCCAGGAATTAACTCATGAGAACATACTTTCCCTCGAAAACAAAACATAAATGTCCTAAATTTGGACACAATCAACTTGTGTGCTAAGTTTTATATTAATCAGGTCAACCTTTAAGACGTGAAGAGCTGACAGAAAAAAACCCCACTAAGACAAATAAAAACAACGCTGAAAAAATATGACCCAGATTTTCAGGATGCTGAAATAAACAAGGTTACTGGTGAAACAAGAACAAAATTTGTGTTGTTCTTGTTTCTCCCCAAACAAAAGCCATAGTCACACGTTATATCCACCAACCATAACACTTTAATAACGCGTGACTATGGCTTATCTTTTGACCAGCGGAGGATTAAGACGGTTCTAATTTAATGATACCTCATTTGTCGAGTTCCGATAAGTAGATTAGGAGCTATGAGGGAACATATGAACATACACACATGTGTACATAGCCTGTCGCAGCAAAGAAAAGTCTATGAAGATGATGATTCATCAAGAAATGGTACAAAAAATGAACGACGACGAATTTCAGTGTACACTTGAGACGTGGGCGATACGTCGCGTGTTACCGATGTCGCCGAAGAATCCTACGCGACCCTCCTTCCACCCCCTATTGTGTGCCGTAGGAGTCTGCGGTTGTATCGTTAACAGGGCGATATGTCTCGAGTGTATTTGGGTTAGACCTGGCTAGACGTACGTAAGGGGATAGCGATGGTATCGGAAATAACGATTTTTAGATGTTCAAAATGATATTGGACTAGCTTTGGCCAGTGGCTTCGCCCGTGTAAAAATAGGTTTCTTCGTACTAACTTACCCTTATTTCATACTAACTTTGTTGGACCTCCATTTCATACTAACTTTGGACCCCCATTTCATACTAATTTTGAACCCCCATTTCATACTAACTTTGGACCCCCATTTCATACTAACTTTGGACCCCCATTTCATACTAATTTTGAACCACCATTTCATACTAACTTTGGACCCCCATTTCATACTAATTTTGGACCCCATTTCATACTAACTTTGGACCCCCATTTCATACTAACTTTGGTCCCCATTTCATACTAACTTTGGATCTCCATTTCATCCCCTTAGGGGGTGAGTTTTGGAAAATCCACCTGCGTCGTAAAAGGAAACCTTGTGTAAAATATTACACTCCTAATCCCGGTTGTTTCGGCTGTGTGTTGATATATGTCAGTCAGTCAGATCTTTTATAATACATACATAGATGTACAGATTCAGGATGCTCTTACCAGGTAACGTTGTAGGGGCCCTGTAGGGTCGAATCCTAATCTGGGGCTCTAGGGAGGTATTAAAATGCACACCAGGGCCCCGGAACGAAGGCAAAGAAGGAACAGGGTAGGTTTTTAGTCAGTAAGAGTCTGACACTATCTCCCGCTCCGCCCAAGGGTGGGGGATTTCATTGGATGATTATACCTACTTTGAAAAAAAAAACCAGGTAGCGCATGCCAGTCCAGTATGAATTTTAGAAGAGTATGTTCCCTTGGGATAAATGTCTAGACTTCCTGACGATTTGGACACATTTTTAATTATATTTAACTGACAATTCGGACATACACTGTATAGTACAGTCAGATAAAAAAAATATATATGGAAAAAAAGCGTTACTAAAACTATTTTAGGCAGGATTCAAGGCGGCCAGCTTCGGGTAATACTTTAATATTCTGAATATTGACTGTACTAAACAGCTTGAATAAATTTGGTGGTCTCCGAATCGTCAGTGAAAAAATATTGACGCTGTGTCCAAATACATATATGGTAGCAGAATCGTCAGTAAGTCAATTTCTACTTTCACACGGGCGAAGCTAGTTTAGGTATAATCTTCACTACTACATGGAAGATGTAAACAGTGAACTATCTTGGTAATGGAGCCTTTGTTACATGTACGTTCAAGTAAACGTGCACAAAACGCTTACATGGTTCTAGTATAGTGTTGTTTCAAGCAACAGCATTCTGTGTAGCCTTTCGTGTTATGTTATTGTGTGTCGTCGCGAAAAACAAAAACGACAGACTTCCATAGAACTAATCCTAGCTATCATATTATCATCCAATCTTCTATATAATAAAAGCGACACATAATATATGAATCATTGTTTAATCACGAAATCTCAGAAACTATAATGCATACAAATCTAAAATTTGGCAGGTGGGTTCCTTATAGGGTGTAGATATCCGCTGAGTTTTAATTTTACGAAACTCTACCCCTAGGGGGGACTGGAGTCTCTGAACGTCGATCCGTGGGGACGCCCATACAAAATGGTGATGGAGAAGCTCCGCCCATGGGCTCCCCCGCTGACTCAGAGTCTCCGGCCCCAGCTCGTGGAGGGTGTGGTGAGCGCTCTGTTCCCTACGCGAGGGGAGCATACTCCCCCGCCTATGGCTCCGCCACCAGCAGCGGTGTCCGATGCGGACCACGACGGCAGCGACGGCAACAATGCTCCAGAGGTGACCGAGGTGGAGATGAGAGTGGCGGTGCGAAGGCTGAGTGCCAAGAACACCGCCCCAGGACCCGATGGCTTGCCTGGAAAAGCCTGGGTCCTGGTCATGGAGGAACTCGGGTCTCGATTGAGAGGGCTCTTCAGCGCATGCATGGAGAGGGGCCAGTTCCCGCTTCGCTGGAAGACGGGGAAACTGGTCCTTATCGCGAAGCCGGGGCGCCCCGCGGACTCTCCGTCCGCGTATCGGCCCATTGTGCTGCTCGACGAGGTGGGCAAGCTCTTTGAAAGAGTAATTGCAGACCGCCTCGTCGTGCATCTGGCACGGAAGGGGCCGGATCTTGCGGACGGCCAGTTCGGATTTCGCAGGAGGCGCTCCACTGTGGACGCCATCATGCGCGTGCGAGCCCTCACGACGGGGGATGCGGTGTCCCGGGGCAGGTGTGTCTTGGCGGTGTCTCTGGACATCGCCAACGCCTTCAACTCCCTGCCCTGGAGTTGCATTGGTAGGGCACTCCGGTACCACCGGGTGCCCGACTACCTCTGTCGGGTGATCGAGGCCTACCTGTCGGACAGGTTCATCATCTACCCCGGTCATCAGGGGGAGTTGAAACGGCGAGAGATGTCGTGCGGTGTTCCGCAGGGATCGGTACTAGGACCGCCCTTGTGGAACATCGGGTACGACTACGTGCTGCGCGCCGACCTCCCCGACGGGGTCAGCGTGGTCTGTTACGCAGACGACACGCTGGTCCTGGCGCGGGGACGGTCGTACCAGGCGGCGGTCGAACTAGCGACGCGCGGGGTTGCGACAGTCGTGGAGAGGATACAGCAGTTGGGACTCGAGGTGGCATTGCACAAGTCCGAGGCCATGTGTTTTCACGGCCCTCGGAGCTCGCCACCTCCGGGCTCCCAATTAACGGTAGGAGGAGTTCACATCGGCGTCGGGTCGACGATGAAGTACCTGGGACTCGTCCTCGACAGCCGGTGGAACTTCAAGGAGCACTTCCGACGTCTGGCTCCCAGGTTGAATGCGACTGGGGCTGCGCTCAAGCGGCTCCTGCCGAACCTAGGGGGTCCAGACGCCTCCTGCCGGAGGCTCTACGCAGGCATCGTTCGGTCCATGGCCCTTTACGGTGCGCCGGTGTGGGCGCCATCGCTACGGAAGCGAGTGGCGGCCCGGCTAACCGCCTGCCAGAGGGTCATGGCCATCCGGATGATCCGCGGATACCGTACGGTGTCCTGCGAAGCGGCGAGCCTCCTTGCTGGCCTACCACCGTGGGATTTGGAGGCAACAGTCCTTGCACACATGCATGATCTACGCGTGGAGATGCAACGTCGGGGCGAAACTCCGCTGCCGCGACAAGTCGCGGCATGGCGGACAGAGCTCCGGCGGGATCTCATGGTGAAATGGCGAGAGCGATTGTCGCAACCTCGTGCTGGGCACGCCACGATCGAGGCGGTAAGGCCCCTCTTTGAGGCGTGGCTGGAAAGGCCCCACGGCGTCGTCACCTTCCGTTTGGCGCAGGTGCTGACCGAACACGGCAAGTTCGGTCCGTACCTGTACAAGATTCGTGCGGAGACGACGCCCGGGTGTCGCCACTGTGCGGACCGCCCGGTGGACACGGTGGAGCACACAGTCGAGGTGTGCCCCGCTTGGGAAGAGCAGCGCCGTGTCCTCGTGGGGGCGATCGGCGGCGATCTCTCGCGCCGGGGCTTGGTTCAAGCCATGCTCCGGAGCGAGGAGGAGTGGCAGGCGGTCGCCTCCTTCTGCGAAGCAGTAATGCTAGTAAAGGAGGAGGCCGACCGCCTTAGGCAAAGGCGGACACGCCGCCGCCGCCGCCGGGTTTCCGATCCCAATTTCCGGCCACCGTAGGCGCGGGCTCGCGGACGGTGGGCAATGGGTAGCTCGCTGTCCGTCCGTCCGGTAACAGACCGGTCCGAGCTCAGGTCGTCTACGGCGCGCACCGTTCCCGCGCGCCTCAAGGAGTTGTCAGCAAACTGTAGGGGTCCAGCAGGGCCGAAGCCTACTGGGGCCAAAGGTCATGCGAGAGTGTCACCACGGGCCCCGGGACAAAGGCGAGGAATGGAAAGGTAGGTTTTTAGTCAGTAAAAGTCTGACACTGTTTCCCGCCCCACCCAAGGGCGGGATTCGTCATTGGATGATTTTACCTACCACAAAAAAAAAAAAAAAAAAAAACCCCTAGGGGGGAAAAGCGTAAAAGGAGTAAAACTTATAAACTGTTAAACCTAAGTTGTCTACGAGAGCATTCAGGTATATTAGATAATGTGCTGAGAACCGCTCGTCTAGAAATGCACAATGAAAATATGTATAAAAACCCAATCAGTTTCAAACAGTGAATTTCAAGAAAAAGTCACTCAAAAAAGCATAGAAACAACAGATGTAATCCAGTGCTAATGGTGCTATCCAACGCTAGCTTCCGCGTGCGGTGGTCAGCAGCGGATGCATTCGCGGAACAATGCGCCCGCGCAGCGCGGTCACTGACCCCGCGGTCAGCGCTGATTACTGCGGACAAGATAATGAATGAAGTGCTGGAGATAGATTGTCAAGAGTCTTAACTTATCTGCTGACAAACATCTTCAATTACCAAAATTCACTTATAGATTAAAATGTTTCATATATTCTTTGTTTAAATAGACTATAAATAACTTAGTTATCTTTATTTGCATAATATTAGATATTTATGTAAATTAAAATTTACTGAAAGAAATTATTTTTTAACGTTAAGTTCGTATCGGGAAACTGTCAAAAGCCTATAAAATTCAACACATTCCTTGTATGTTTCCGATTTAAACACGGTGTTTTTGATCTGTGGTTCTAGAACCAATCATAGAGGTGGTTCTATAGTGATTTTTTACTGAATCTGGGGGCACGGCAGTGCATCCTTTTCTCGAACTAGTTCAGGCCATTCTCGACCCCCTATAACTTCATTGTGAGTAAAACTTAAAGCCTGAATTTTCAGTAACCAAAGTATTGCATAAACACGGTATATTTCAAATTCATTCAAATTAAAACATACCTATTTCAAAAAGACGTTTTGATAATCTTCTGACAATTTTTTTTATTTTTTACTTATTAAAGTCTCCTTACAACTATCGTTACAGGCATATCCAAATAAGAAGTAAGAAACAAACTAGTACATAATAGCTTACAATAACATCTAACATTAATTACTCAAGCCCCAAGCGAACGCCGGCGTTCGCACACCTATTGTCTTTGTATGGTCTCTCCAATTAAGGTATTCAAAAGATTAATAGCTTTTCTACTAAGTTCCTTAAACATAAATACACAATACTTCACACACACACACACACACACACACACACACACACACACACACACACACACACACGTATAACATAAAATAGTATCACATTTTTCTCTGCACATTAGAGTTTCATTTATTCGTTACTCTGCGCAGACAAAACTTATGAAACAATTGAACATTGTTATCCACTGAAACAAGCCATTTAACAAAAGAAAGCGAAGACGTTTAGTACATTTCTCAATTAACGTGTCTTTCTACCTAGGAAAGTCAAAGAAAACCATTGAAAAGTTCTTGTATATCTTGTCAATGAGTGTTTAGATCGAAGGAAAAGTTTGTCTATGGCTTCAACTTGTGTGGTCTTTGCGTTTAAGTTAACGACTTACGAGTAAGACCGACAAGCCCTAGTACTTTGCTGTCATAAGACAAACGGTACAACTGAACGAAACGCACAAAATAGAAATAGTACATTTTGATAGAAGTGCAGAAAGCTTGTCACTACAACCGAGGCGGAATTCGCACGAGCCGTAGACGAGTGTGTTATGGAGCCGAGAGCTGCAGTGACAAATTTGCACGTGTATCAAATGACGTTTTTTTAATACACTCGTGGTGGTTACCTATAAACCGCCACAGGCGATTCAGTGTAAATAGCAAAGTTTTGGGTAATAATATTCGAATAACTGTCGTGCCTTCCATACGAAGAAGAAAATAAAAGTTGCAGATGTGCCCTTTTTTCTTTCGCCGGTAGTACTGCTAGTTAAAGATGCTATCCCGTGATAAAGCATCTAATGGAGTTTCATGATGTTTTATGCGATTTAATTTCCTCCTGGCGGCACCATAGAGCTTGTAAATAGTTTTATATAGCTGTCTGCTGTTCGTTTTTCAAAAGATTAATGGAGGGAAAATTGCATGTGAGACGATTTAAATGTTATCTTCCTGTTCCTTATTTGAATGTGTTATTATTTATTTTTTATTTTGTGTCAGAGAGTGTAAGGTTAATTATCCCCAAGGGAAATTCGAAAAAAAGACAATATTATTATTAACTTTTATTTAAAATAGAAGTTCAAGTACCAACTTTTTCGTTTTAACCTAAGTGATGATTAACTTCTATCATAGATTTCGATGTAAACTTTCAGTCTTAGTTTTTATTGTCGATCTAGAGTATGGATTTCAAAAACCCTTTCTTAGTGCTTTTAGAAAAATTGTACAAGGTGTCTTAAGTACATAATGTAAGTATAATATGTAAAGAACTTGTGTTTTTTTTAATTTTTTTTTTAATAAATTTAGTTGTTTTAATATCTATATAGATCGTTTAGTTCGTCTTTCAGCTTGAGAATTTTACTAAGCAGATCATCTGATTTTTGACCGACATAAACAAAAGGAGGAGGTTCTCATTTGGTTGTATTTTTGGTTAATTGGTTGCAGAATCAGTAACAAGAATTTAATTATGGTGTTTTATTTGTTGAATCAATTTATAGTTTTCAGTAGTGTCTTTTAAAATATTTACATTATCTTAAGCAAAATTACTTTTTTCTTACTTCTACAATTTGACGGCACACAAATGATGCATCGTACCATTCGTACCGAGTTAGGCAATAATTCTCCATGGCAAAAACCAGTCTCCTGAGAAATAATCAATGTTTTCTTTAGTTTCAAGAAAATGCTACAGCCCAATTCTTAACCGAGTAAAAGCGGCTCCTACAGTCGTCTATTGTTTGCCGAAAAATAGCGCAAAATTACAACTCATGCTGGATGACGTCACATAAGTGCGTGCTGGAAGGTACTTTAGTAACGTTGTTATTAGGGCGTAATAACAACCACTGTTATGCTTTTAAATAACAGCCACTTTCTATGAAACACAAAGACACCATATAAACATTCTGAATACTAATGTCCATAAAAATATTATAAATGCAAATCTGTTCATCTGTTTGTTTGCTAAGTTTTTACGCTTAAACTGAAAGCGCTAATACAATTTTGATGAATTAGAAATCAGTATAGAGACAAATAATTGGATCTTGAAGAAGATCATCTTTCAGATCCCCTTGTCTCGTGTTATTTGTGTGTGTCGAAGCAATACTTTTTTTATTCCATTCTGTTCTTCGTCGTACCGTCACATTATCACAATTCCCTCCTTTCTTATCACTCCTCACATAATCCATCCGTCTGTTCTTTCTCGTCTTTTATTTTTCTTTATCATCCTCTTCACGTAACCATATCAAAACAAAAAAATTTTCAGTCAGAAAAATCAATTTTTTCTTGTCTTTTTTTTTGATAGCCCGTGCCCGTGCCCGTGCCCGATGTGACCCATTGCTGGGCAAAGGCCTCCCCTTTCTCCTTCCAAACATCTCTGTCTAGGGCGATCTCTGGCCAAGTTTGCCCCGCGAACATGATCAGCCCCCCTAGCCAAGTTACAATCTTGGCCACGCCCCCAAAACCTTTGTTGTGACCACGTGACTGAGCGTTGAGATGTCATCAGAACAAAGGAATTGGTGGCGTGGCCAACTCCAAGCGTTCACGCTAAACGAAACGATTGTAACTTGGCTGGGGGGGCTGATCGTGATGATGATCATGTTTTCTATTCTTGACACTTTTTATCCTATACCTACGGTCATGCGTCCCCTTGGGTTAATTTTCGACTACTACACGAGCAAAGCCGCTGGCAGACACTAGTCTCTTCATAGAAGTTTATAACACAACAGCTACTTCGCGTGTTTGTTAGTCTTTAAGTCTTTTTGATCTCTAATAGCAGTTTGTCGATCAATCACAAACGTTTCGACATACGCAGGAATGTGTATCGACACCGTGAGTTATCGCCTAATATCGAGAAGAATAGCTCGTGATACGCTCCACTTAACTTCGGTAGATCTGTGCTGTAAAGGTGCTTACATATCTGATTTGATTTTATCGATCGTTAAGTACGATCACATACATATTGTAGAGCATTGATTGATCGTCACATTTTTCACTGAACTCCCTTACAAATTTCTTTGTGGGCACAAGGATTTATAGCCTTAGTCGTGGTGGCAGTCTGTCTGTTTGTAATAGCAAAAATAAATTACCTAGCCATAGTTATTATACCACCCAAAAATTAAAAGGCACGTTTTGACATTTGTATTTTTACTACCTAGCCGCTTGTCCGGTGTAGTGTACTCGTAGCTACTACTAAAATAGCTAACTACACCGGACCCCTAATTATTATTTCTTACAAGCCGCAAGGTAGCCAAAATACAAATGTCAAAACGGGCCTTTTATTTTTTGACAACTTTAATTCCTTTTTTTTTTGTGAGTTAATATTCGTCAAATTATTCCGCCTACTCTTACATCACGAGTGACACATCCTACCCTCATCAACGTCTTTATCATCCACGATAGGTATTGGAGTTATTCCAAGTGTGTGGTGTTTTTTTTTAATAAACTGCCAAGGAAAATCTATTACACTACATTAAACTGTATCTACAGAGTCTGTAGATATAATGTTATGTAGTGTAGTAGTTTTTCCTTGACAGGTTAAAAAACATTGCCATATTATTGTCCAACTTCTGAGCAAAGGCCTCCTTCCATTCTTTCTGTTGTTCCCGGCTCTGAGCCACTTGTTGCCAATACCTAAACATATAAATCACCGCCTCCTTCGTGGTCTGCCACGACTTTAAAAATCGAAGAAATAAATACCTACTACAATCAAAATCAAGCAAATCTACAGTCACTTTAACAAGATAATACGCGTAAATACCGATAAATCACAAAGATACGCTAAAATTATACTCTTTAAGTCACTAAGATCAACTTAAAAAAGAAAGTATAAATCTATTGAGATGATAGTAATGTAACATTTTAGATTTCAACAAAGACAAACGTCTTTAATTTTTTAAATAAACATTAAGTTTATATTTTTTAATAAGTGTCTAGCGAGGATTATAAGCGGAAAATTGTATTTTAGATTAGCTTCTTATTGATCTATATATTTTCTAAGAAAGAAAGTAGATTTATTTGTAAGATACGACAATAATTATTGTTTATGAATTGGAGACAGTGAAACTGAACTGTAAAATTACTCATAAAAACCAATTCATTTATACTCGTATTTATAATGTAGATACTAGTTCTCGTTCGCGGCTCTATTCCTGTGAAATTAGTATATTCCATCTATAAGAGGCGATTTCTATTCAAAAACGGGATTATATTTAATATTTAAACGATTTTAATGGGATTTCTTTAAACTTTTATATTTTAATGAGCAATTGATTTAGAAAAAATATAATGTGTGTATGTATACAGGGGATGTATCTGACATCCTACCACAGACAAATACCATGGATCCAGTACATGATTCTGGACTATTAAATTTAAAAAAAGAACATTTTTTTTTTTTAATTTAGGAAAATGTCGACGAAAAATTCCACCACTGGGGTGTCCAGAATCATTTACTGGATCCATGGTATTCGTTTGTGATTAGATGTCAGATACATTGATATAATTATGTGAGTGATTGTACAAAAGGTTACGGAACTTTTAAGTTGACTTTGAGAGTACACTTACCTAATTTCGTTTTACGCGGCGCTTCAGTGTATGATGTCACACGACCCTTTGCCACTGAGGTAAAAAAAAACTACTAATAAATAAGTAGTTTTTTTTTTTTTTGGTAGGTAAAATCATCCAATGACAAATCCCGCCCTTGGGTGGAGCGGGAAGTAGTGTCAGACTCTTACTGACTAAAAACCTACCCCGTTCCATTCTTCGCCTTGGTCCCAGGGCCCCGGGTGCCATTTTCACATACCCTTTGACCCCAGTAGGCTTCGGCCCTGTCGGGCCCCTACAGTTTGCTGACAACTCCTTGAGGCGCGCGGGAACAGTGCGCGCCGTAAACGACTTGAGCTCGGACCGGTCTGTTACCGGACGGACGGACAGCGAGCTACCCATTGCCCGCCGTCCGCGAGCCCGCGCCTACGGTGGCCGGAAATCGGGATCGGAAACCCGGCGGCGGCGGCGTGTACGCCGTTGCCTGATGCGGTCGGCCTCCTCCTTTGCTAGCATTACTGCTTCGCAGAAGGAGGCGACCGCCTGCCACTCTCTCCTCCTCGCTCCGGAGCATGGCTTGAACCAAACCCCGGCGCGAGAGATCGCTGCCGCCGATCGCCCCCACAAGGACACGGCGATGCTCTTCCCAAGCGGGGCACACCTCGACTGTGTGCTCCACCGTGTCCTCCAAAATAATAAGTAGTAGTAGGTGCATAAAATAATTAGGAAAATCACGAGAGGCTGGTGCGACACAAAAACATTTGTACATTTGAGTAATGTGTGGTGTGATGATTTATACAGGTAAAATGACGACTGTCTCATTAAGACTACTTGCGTTGTGCGTAGGTAAATTTAAATTATTACTTTCTCAGTCATTTATTGACGGATTTAAAAAATATTTTCACTGATTTATTACTATTGATCTATATTTTAATATAACATTTAGTTAAACATGTTTTTAAGAACATCATAAAACTTCTCCATTTCAGACGATTGTGGCGGTAAATGAGAACAGAAAACATGACCATGGAATGGAAAATGGAAAGTCATAAAAAAACTGCTTTCCTACACATCATCTAATTTTAAATGTAGTTAAATACAAAGAAAATAATACACCTACAAAAATTTCGGGGGCTTGCGGACGGCGAGCAATGGGTAGCTCACCGTCCCACCGTCCGGTAACCATCCGGACTGGGTCCAAGATGTCGACGGCGCGTATCGTTCCATGCGCACCTCAAGGTGATGTCAGCAAACCGGAGGGGCCCAGCAGGGTCGAAGCCTGCTGGGGCCATGGGGAATGTGAAAATGAAACCCTAGGCCCTGGAACGAAGTGGGTTTTTAGTAAGTAAAAGTCTGACACTATCTCCCGCCCCGCCCAAGAGCGCGGAGATGTCATTGGATGATTTTCCCACCGAAAAAAAAAAACCTAGAAAATTTTCCTTCCTTAACCCCAATAACGAAAACCGTCACAGTTCATTAGGTTGGCGCCAAACTTTCATGCAGCATTTAAATATGAATTTATGAACGTCTTGTCCGATGCAATAATATAAAATAGAAGATGGCTGGTAAGCGTATTAAATGCGAATAGCTACCGGTCACAAATCATAATAATCTATGTACATTCAAACCACTCGGGGGGTAGCCAGAGGCTAATGTCCTTACATAACGAACTCACTAGATTTATTACACTACAACTCATTCCCTCTCTATCATTTTCGAACGGGTGAAAGAGATGACGCGATGTATTAAACCATGTACCGCAAATCATACCGTGATTTAACTCATAGTATTCAGAATTATTTTCAAGCTGTAAATTATAAAGGGTCTTATGAGAACGAATTGGGTTTTGGCTAAGCGCTACTTTGAATGTGCTGGTGATAGGGACAAAGTAAGAAAATTTGTTGTTGATTGTGAACTTTGCTGAACTTGCCATTTAAGTTATAAAAATTTCAGCTGGGAATCTATTTTCTACCATTTTATTTTAAACCGACTTCATTTATTTATTTTGTGTCAACAGCATTCTGCTTATCGTAACTTCATCTTTTTGAGTCTATGGTTTACGTTTTTTTTTTATCATGGTGAGCGACGATGTCCTCGACGATTGAGTATGCTTGCCTAAGTTTAAACATCGTTGATTTAAAGGAAATATTTAAGTAGTAGACTCTGGCATAGAACTCCAGGCTTTAGCTGAATTTAATAAATTTTGTTGCTTTTACTACCAGATTATTTTTATCTATAGTTTAAGTACACCAGCTAAGTTACGATCGTTTCGTTAAGCTTGAACGCTTGGAGTCGGCCACGCCCCCAATTCCTTTGTTCCAACGTCATCTTAACGCTCAGTCAGGTCGTCAGAACAAAGAAATTGGGGGCGTGGCCAACTCCAAGCGTTCACACTTAACGAAACGATTGTAACTTGGCTAGAGGGGCAGGTGAGTCAAAAGAGCAGTAAAAGGTATTCAGTATACAAGTATTACTTGGCTGCTTTTAGTTTTAGACAAGCGTGTCCTATCGTCTGTCCCACCATCGCTTAAAATCAGGTGAGACAGGGGTCAAATACGTAGATATCGATCGTAGAGTGCGATCGTTTTCCATATTATTTTCCTACAATTATGATAACTTCTTCTTCTTCCTGCCCTTATCATCCCACATTACTTGAGGTCGGCGCAACACGTTTTCCTCATCGACTCTGCCCTGTCACCCATCACACTATCACTAACTCCCTTTTCTTTCATATCACTCCTCACACAATCCATCCATCTCTTCTTTGGCCTCCCTCTTCCTCTCCATCCATCTCCGTTTAAACTCAGAACTCTTTAAGTAACATGCATTTCATCCCTCCTCTTCACATGACACTATACTCATGACAAACGATTTCCTTTCAACTTTTCAGTCACTGGCCCACTTTCAAACTTCTTCTAATATAGTAATTTCTCACTTCTTCTTCTTTTCTTTTTTTTTTCTTCTTTCTTTCTTTTTTTTTCTTCTTCTTTTCTTTCTTTTTCTTTTTTCTTCTTTTTATTTCTTTTTCTTTTATTTTTTTTTTCTGGGGATGTCTAGCCACTCCACCAATTTTTATGGCAAGTCCTTTGCAGTACAAGCGGTGCGGCTGTGGAATGCTTTACCCGTGTCGATAAGGCAAGCTCAAACACTAACTATTTTTAAAATATGGTTAAGGATCACTACCTCTCCTCTTGAACATCATTAAGTAAATTAATTCGCTGCTTTTATTCATATATATCTATATATATATTATATTGATTGTGCTACATGTATTTTATTAATTATGTATTGTATATATGTAAATAGTACACCACAAACTACCTGCGTATCTTTTTCTCCGCCAAATCCATCCAAAGGTTGTCTGTAAAAAATCGCTTTTAGCGATAAGACCGCCCATTGTGACACCCTATTAATTTTAAGTTCCTATTGTAATTTTATCTTTGGTGTACAATAAAGAATATATCTATCTATCTATCTAATTCTTAAAAAAAGCTACCTAAGTGCTTTGTAAAACTTCAGTGCTTGAATTTATAATTGTACTTAATTTTTGAATTGGTGTTTCGATGTGCATTATCCTACATATTGTATAGAGAACGACCAAAAGTCATAACATTATTTTTCATCTCATAGTAGTCATGAAGATGACAAAAGTCAACAATACACCTATCAGTTCAATGACAAGAAGCATAGCAAACCAAAATCAAGATAGCTAGCTTCAGTAGTGCGATGCCGTATGTAGAACGATGGCAAGTCAGTCAATCAGATGATCAGATCATATCGATATCCCCACAGGATTGTCTATTGTATGTAGCCAGTTGATCAACAATAGGTATTCATTGACTGTAGTAGGCTATATTTATCCTCTTGCCTTCATTTCAGACATGACAACTAAAATCGTTGTAAATTACGATGGTTATCGCACTAGGTCATCTGTCTCTGAAGAAATTCGGAGAAAATAAACTGGTTGCTTTATCAACGAAAGTTTTTATAAAGTTGAATAAAAATGGAAGTCGTGAAGACTCTGTACGTGATAAATTTCAGGCTTTTTCAGACACGTAATAGTATATATTTATCTAATTGATCGAATCCTAAATTGGGAAAAAATCATAACCCAATACGTGATTTGACTTTGAGGAAATTTTAATGTATTTTAATTTATTTACCGTTTATCGAATTACACGATCCATCTACAATTTTCTTTCTCTTCATAGAAAATGCAAAGTACCGTATGAAATATAAATAAATTTCAACATCTATGCATAGTTCGATCGAATAAAATTCATGCAACGCTAGAGGTATGGTCCAATTAGCAATGTTAATTTTAACTTTTAATGTTTTTATCGTAGTTAGTCGGGCAAGATGAAACGTAATGCTCGTTTGATTTAAATGATTTTCTTTTGAACGTTCATCTCGGTCAAGTGAGCCACTATCTATGCGGTTTCACGGCGCACTGATTAATAGCAATCGTATGCACGGATCGGAACAAATGTGCATTGAAATGTTGCGTGTACGCATGTTGGGGTGACCAGAATTTATTGGTTAGTTTGATACAGTTTTATGACTGTGGTAGGCCGTGATTAAAGGTTTAGAACATAAACGTGCTGCCGTTGTCTAATTAATGGGCTGTTTGTCATTTTTCACTAATTTTTGGTGTATAATTTCGAATTGAGTTATTATTAAATATTAGTTGACCACGCGGTAAATAGTCGTTAAGTTTTTTAAAGTTTTACAATTTCCTGCGCATTTTTTAAAATATTTCCTTTCGTAAGAACCTTCCACAAAGTATTAGAAAAAAAAAATGATGCACGAAATTAGTAAAGCCGTTTTTAAATTATAGCTTGACCAAGGGAAATGAGGAAAATAAACGGAACGCATCATCCCGTCTTTCAGCGATCTGCCTCATTACAGAAGTTCAAGCTGTTAGTCGATTAGCTAATTAACCTATAAAAACCCAAGACGTGTTTCAGTTAACGCAGTTTCGTCAAACCGTTGCGTTATTTATATCTGCTCTACGTTTGGTCTCTGGGCTTTTCCCGGAACGTCCCATTTTTAACGTGGGATTTATGGTAACCCTACACCTGTTTATATGGGTTTGAATAAATCATGGTACATTTTTAAGAGTGAGTGTTTGTGCGTTTTTCAAACAAGCATCTAATTATAGACTGTAACATATGCGCTATTGCAGCGTGATGGCAGAAGTGAATAAATTACGCCATTTTGATTGCGAAAGTATATTGACGGTTATTTCAGTGTATTAATTATATTCGCATTACAAAACGGTTGGATGTATGTGCTTTTAAATTAAGTACAAAGAGATAACTGATATTGTAATTTTCGATTGATTTTTATTGCTTTTACATTATGGTAACGGGTTAGTTGAAATTATATTAACCTAGATTTAATATTAATCCTCCTCTCTTACTGACTAAAAACCTACCCCGTTCCTTCGTTGCCTATCATACTGCGACCGAGCCTTCTTTTCAGAAAGCGGCACTTGGCCCCAGTAGGCTTTAACCCTGCCTGCCTGCAGCAGCTAGCAGGCTGGGCCTCTTCGCACTGGAACAATGGAGCGAAAAGGAGGGTCAGACTTTAAGTAACTAATACCCACCTGTGCTCCTTCAGGTGCTCTATATGTTCCAGGGCCGTGGTCACTCTTTCGAACAATCTCTCCGTCTAAACGCACAGTACTGCGGTATATTATGGTATGTTATGCAGTGTCTGACACACAGTCTTATGAAAAACGTCTAGAATGGTCTTCGTTTACGTTGCACTATGTCCGACATCGCATACTGCATAACGCAGTGTTGTGCGCTCCGATCAAGAGACCACTGCCACAGCAAGATAGCTCTAAAAGGGTTAGATTATTTCTGTGCGATTGTTCAAAAGGGTTATCAAGGCTCTGGAACGCAAAGGGTAACGGAAGGAATACAGGTCTAGCTCCACCCGGAGCTGGAAAATTTGATGAATTCCCAACAAATGAAAAAAAGGGTTGCACTTGTGCGTACAGCTAAGGAGTGGAATTTCCTGCCGGAGTCTGTGTTTCCTGATAGCTACAACTTAGGAGTTTTTAAGTCAAGAGTGAATAGGGTACTTCTAGGCAAGCGTGCTCCATCGTCGGCCACATCTTTGCTTACCATCAGGTGAGATAGTGGTCAAACGCAAGCCTATGTATGTTAAAAAAAAACGTTGCATCATTTCGCGTTCACATAGATGCGCGGCGATCGCAAATCCATGCGTTGGACGTTTAATTTTAGGGCGTCTCGTTCCCTGAGCCACTAGGAAGTGCACCGGCCTATTTCAGTCCGGCCCTTTGTTGCTGCGTTTATTTCTGTTTACGTCGCATTTCGTAACTTTACGACCGACTCTCTCGGATGCGCTGCGTACGCTCTGTTGCAACAGTTATTATCGGCTGCCCGCAGCGAACCCAATAAGATATGCTACTTCCAAGTTGATGTAATCGGTCTCTCGTCAACGCACGTCGATTCAACGGTATCGATTGATAAGATGAATAGTTTTATAACGATGTTTATAAATTAAACATTGTGAATAATGTTATCGATTAATTGAAATTTATTGTCCCCATGTTAGCGACTTCATTTCTTTGGCCGCGGTGCATTTGTCTTTATTATGGATAGGGCTGTCAGATGATTTGCTGCTGCAAAGTTGTTATTGAATTTTATTTAAGGGTGCAGTATTTTCTATATCATATTTTATATTCATAGAGTATCTAAGCTCAATACAAAGACATTTTATAAAGTCGGGAAATAGGACTTAATAATAAAATGCGCTTTTAAATAAAAATCACTGTTTGGTTATCAGGGGTACTTGTATTTTATTTAGGGCAAGTCTGTATCTCATTTAAACATTATACGTCAAGTTTTTTTAGGTTCAGTAATAACCTAATAAAATCCTGAAAGATTATTTGTGTAGATAGATATGTGTGAGCACAACTTTGTTACTTATATACAAACCGCGCAATGGATTTAGAAGAAATTGACACACGGATAGACCATGTCCTAGATTACCACATACGATACTATGTATTCCGGTGCTATCTACATATTATGCGGACGAAGCCTTGGCAGAAAGAAGCTAGTGGATATTTATTTATTTATTGAATACTGCCAAATTACAATACATATAACATTCAAAAACAAAAAAAAAAAAACTGATTTCATCATGGTAGTCTGATGTACGTAGCAATAACGGCTATATTATTACACCTTGGGCTATGTTTATTACACTCTTAAAAATCTCTCATCTCGATATATGCAGTTTATTCCGCCACTAAAACTTGTGTCACATCCCTACAACCCGCTAATGTGCGTACATCAATAAGATAAAACCATATTCGTTACACGGGTGCAAATAATTGACCTCTAGCCCATTCCCACATCGACGCGGACCTGGCTCGCTCTGCCGAGGCGTTAGAAAGCGTTTATCGTCGACTAACAGCTCACCTCCAAATGAAGTGTCGTGATTTTTATCGATGAAGTCTACCGGTTGATTAATTGTTGCCACGACTTGCCCCTGCGCAGCCGACTCGGCTAGGATTTATTTAAATGGTTGTGAGAAACAATACACGACGTACCTGTCTATTGTGAATTGCTACATTAACGTTTTTGTCGTTAACTAGTTTTGCTGACGCGATCGAAATCGCGTGAAAGTAGAAAGTGATAACAGGACAAACATATTCTCAGGATAAAAATCATATTTACTATTCCAGGACATGGTTTAACGGTAGATCAGATTTGATCCAAAGTTCAGTCGTGAATAAGTAACAAACATCGACTTATATTCTAAGAGCCAAATTCACCAATAAACTAATCGCGATTCGTTCAAACAAAACGCAGTTTGAGCGACTAATCGAGATTATAGCTTCATTTTGCGTTTCACCGCGATAAATTGAACCTAGTTTACGCTAAACTCAGTTTCAATTCTCTTGTTGTCGGCCATGTTTACGACAGGGGTCTTTAAACTAGATTACGCTGAGCTTAGTTTAGTTGAACTAAGTTTTTATATTGAATGATGAAATCAGCCCTAAGTGATAGACAAGCTCGTTCATGGAAACTATTTGTCAAAATACTGAAACGTTAAAACAAAAATTCACTGCAGCACTAAATGTGCATTATGACGTCTAACAAATTTTTTTAAACTTACAGCGCTTAAATACTGCAAAACTGCACTAATGTCGTCAAGTCATCAATGTAAAGAGGTGTATGGCCTGCAGTACACTTAAGTCAAGCAAAGTGTTTGTACGGCACGCCTTATCTAGTGCGTAGTACATATATGTAGATGGTAACAAACATACACTGACATTTATGTATGTACAATTTTTTTGCCTTTATAATATTAGCATGATATAGTGTGATTTAATTAAAATTACATTAAGTAACGTTAATAAAAAAGTTGATAGTGTCAAAAAACCTGACTGCAAAAAATAACAAAGTTCGAAACAAGTCAATTTAGGCAGTCTGCCGTGAGCTTAGTTTTTTTGCGGGGTTTTTGACGCTGTTATTTTTTTTGATACCCTTCATGACTATGTTACGAAAAAAATATATAATTTGGCGCCAAAATTATCCCGGGCTCAAGTCATCGACGGCGCGTGCCAAGGAGGCACGCGCGCCTCAAGGAGATGTCAGCAAACCGTAAGGGCCCAGTAGGGACGAAGCCTACTGGGGCCACGGGTAATATGAAAGTGTATCCCGAAACGAAGGCAAAGAAGGAATAGGAGTGGGTTAACAGTCAGTAAAAGTCTGACACCAGACATCTTCGCCCAAGGGCGCGGAGATGTCATTGGATGATTTTCTCATTGAAAAGAAATCCACTATTATATTTTTTTGCAAGTTTTGTAACTAGAGAGTGAATTTCACAAGTAAGATGAATCTAACTATACCTCCCAAACTAAACCTCTCAAGATAGTTTTCGTCTTTCACTTATGCGAAGACGCCGGCAGAAGTTAGCCGTAATTAGAGACACAATAGAAAGACAATAGGTGTGCGGACACCGGTGTCCTCTTGGGGCTTGAGTAACTACGAGTACAATACATTTGAATAACCATACCTACCTTGTCTATGTCCCACAGGATATTTAAAAGTAACATGGCAGTAAAATTATATTTTGCAGTAGATACAAAGTGTTGTTACTCCACGTAAGGTATTTCAAGTATGAAGTATTTCCACCTGGTTGGACTCCTTTGATGTCTGCAGAAGATTTGCGAGTTCGTACAATGCCAGATGTTAGTATGAATAAAAATATTCCTTATGGCCAGGCTCTACGCATTTTGAACTTTTTTAAACCTCTGGAAATACAAAAATATAAAAGAGAAAACCATGAAAAAATATTTGATTAAAATTGACTATATGACCAAACCGGGCAAAAATCGAAACATGATATAAATTAGTTGGCTAGATAAAAAAAAATCGCGAATCTGACCCTAATTTACGATTTCAAACGTGTATATCTACGAGATAACATCACGGAAATATTTGAAAAAAAAAATTTTGAATAGTTAGTTTTTTTTTTTTTAATAAAATAAACCCACTGTTTCGGGGCCGCAAAGTCGACATGGACCCGGGCGGAGTTCATACAAAATACTCAGTGACTGCAACTGGCCCTTGACGTTATTCACTTCAAAATGTTTTAATTTGTCTGAGAATTTATTTATTAAAACTTCATGCAACACAAAGATACAAAGGTGGACTTAATGCCTGAGGCATTTTCTACCAGTCAATCAATGGTGGTGAAGAGAAAACATGGCAGGTGGTGTATAAAAAAATAGGGTACAAATGAATGGGTGAATTTTCCTTCTTTCTTTTTAATAAACACTGAAGATACTAGGAATTACTCCTGTATCGTGAGTGCGTTTATAAATATTGAAACTCGTATTCACAAGACACCCATACAAATATTGGTTCTGTGCGGTGATCGAACCCGCGACACGCACGACAGCGGCCAATCACTCAACCACCAAGCCAGCCGTGTCGTCACACTCGTCACAATGGACAAGGAATTACTCCTGTATCGTGGGTGCGTTCACAAACATGTAAAACTCACAAACTCCATTCACTCAGAGCCGGTACTATACCTACAAATATTTGTTTCGTACGGAGATCGAATCCGCGACATGCACTGCAACCAAATACTCTAATGATATTCCAACCGTATCGTCACGGAGGAAAGGGCCCTCACGCCTCAGCTGCCGGGATCCTAACTCCGATTTCCAGCCACCGTAGGTGTGGGCTTGCGGTAGCTCGCCGTCCGACCGTCCGGCAATTTTTGGCCTGAGCTTGAGTCATCGATGGCACGGGGTACGTAGCATTTCCTGCGCGCCTCAAAGAGATGTCAGCAAATCGTAGAGACCTAGCAGAGTCAAAGCCTACTGAAGAATTGGCAAAGAAGATCAGGAGTGGTTTAAGTGAGCCCAAAAGTGGAAGAAGTCATTGGCTGATTTCCCACAAAAAAAAACCGTTTCGTCACATTTTAAATGACTTGACACTTTAAGTCTTAATGACCTCATTCAATACATTTGTGCTCTCAGGCCCGAAGTGCTGAAATTAGAACTTCATTGTTTAAATGAACCTCTCAAAAGCACTTAATATCTTTCTCTCGCTATCCATTTACGCATTTCCATGTAGCCGTCATCGCGGATTTGATTACCTTTCCATTATCATGCAATCGGTACGAAATGAAAGGCGGCTTGGTACTGAGCAGTGACTGAGTTGCTTTGGAAGGCAATTCTCTGGTAATGTGATGCGACTGCTAGTGTGTACTGTTTAGTTGCTCTAATTCACAGTGAAGTTTAGGATTTTGTAGTTCCTATTTGGTGCTGGTATGTAAAGATTAACACAAAATATATTAATTCTTCTTTACATGTGTTTGTCATGCACGCGTAACACCACAGAACAGAAAAAAAGATACTGTATTTTTCAGTTCTGTGCCTAACTCCTAAATGGCATGATCGATTTGAATATTTGACATTGTTGTTGTTGAGTGGGCTCCTGAACGGTTTGAAGATAAAATTGAACCCGATAGGTAGCGCTGCAATCGGGTTAAAAAAAAATCTGACGTAAATCCAGCATTGGGGTAGGACGACGTTTTCCGGCCCCGGTAGTAAAATAATAAACAGTTTTGAGTGGTAGAATGTACAAAGTAAGGCTTCAATTAAAAACAATGAAACTCTGACTTCTGATCTTGACAGAACCTGTATCTTAGCTAAACTTAAACCTTCCTCATGAATCACTCTGTCTATTGATGAAACGGCATGAAAATCCATTCAGCATTTTTTGAGTTTATCGCATTCATATAGACAGACAGACGCGGTGGGGATTTGTTTTATATGTAAGTATATGTGTATATAATATAATAAAGCGGAAGTGTTTGCGCTAATCTCTGGAAATACCAGTCGAATTGGATAATTAATTGAATGGGATAACCACGTATGTAACATCACGCTACGATCTAAGGAAGTGTAGTAGTAAATAAGGGTTAAAGCACACGCGCGGTCCAATACAAAAGTGTCCCTTCTTGGGCAGCCGTGCTCCGCGCCCCTTTTGCTACGTAACATTAAAATTCTCCATCGACACGACTACATGCACACTGTTATATTTGTACTAGCGACACTGCACAGGTAATAATCCGGGTTCGCGCATAGTCGCGCGGTTGCCTGCGCCTGCTCCCAGTTGATGCAGCGTTAGCCCTAAAGACGCCGGTGGAACCGCGAGGGATAGTTAGTGACTCATGAGTGGAACTTATGTCTGTATTAGTAACGCTAGCTCTACTCAAACCCTAAGTTAGCAATAACAAAACGTAACGTTTCATGCCGAAACTATTGTACTAGGAAAACCTCTTAGATTTAGTCGTATGACCGGTACTAATGGCGGGAACACTTATAGCCTAGCCACAGTAGCCACATAGCTATAGTACGGCATCACGGCGCCTGAATGCGCCACGTTGCCGCGTCCGTGTGATAGACGGTGCTGAACCGTGTTATGGCGCCGCGTTACACAGTACAGTACCGTATCCTACCACGACAAAGTGTCGTGGTAGGATACGGTACTGCGCGCGCAGCGTCGTCAGAAATCTCGCGATAGGTCATCTACTAATAGGTTTTAAGGGTCCTCAAAACGGCCAATAGCGACTGATAATATATTATGTGATTGATGTTAAAATTGATTGAAGTGATTTTATCAACACACTGTCATTCTCAGCACAAGTCTTATATACAAGGTTGTGGCTTGTTAACGTGATACGGCACGGGCTTTTGACTGTGGTATGTTGTCCTAGATAGACGGTACCGAGTCGTGTCGTCAAAAATTTCGCGATCAGTCTTTAACCAATGAGTTAAGGTCTGTCGCCACACATTAGTGCCGTTTCAGGAATGGGGCAGCAACGTGTTTCGTCAGGAGTCTAAAAAATATCGGTGCATACATTTTCTATGAACACAAGATCACACATCATGTCCGAGCCCGTGCCGGCAACAGAGCGTCAGTATCAGGGGCGACACCGTAACGTGTGCAAGCGTTCCGATTCCACGCCAGGGCGTGCACGTATTGATAATTTTTCTTTGAGGTTTTTCGACTTTACGAATGGCAAAAATGAATGATGAGCTATTAATAGAGACTGTTCATGCGTAGAATTAAATGGATTTCAAGTATAAAAACTTAATATGGAATAAGATCGGACGAAAATTAATTTGCGAAGACACTGACGTGTGTGAACAGACAACCCCTAACGGGACACGAATGCCTGGCCTCGCTACGGACACGTGCCCCGTCCCTGACACGACACTCATGTGTGGGGATAGACCTTTATACGATGTTGTCTTGTCGTGCATTCACACGACGCGAGGCGGCGCCGCGCCTCGACTAATGTGACTGAGCCCTTAGATCTACAGTTAAAGCGAAAAGAGCAATTTGTGCACGCGCTGGATGAAATCTATTCTGTGTTAGAATGCGGTCACAGTGATGCGAGGTAGCGGGAAAACTAATGGTTGGATCATGTTAATAAATGTAACGAGAAGGAAAAGATAATGGTAATAATATGATGGTGATGATGTCCTCTATTGTACCGCACAATGTGGTTATATTTTTTTCCGTGTTATTGTGTTGATAATAATCTACATTGTTTTTATTTAACTTACTCTAATTATGGACACCACATTTAAAATTATAACTACCTATATCTATAACAGGAGAATCTGACTAGCTGAAATATCAAAACACAGGCGAAACTGCTGGGTCTAAGGGTGTTTTTAATACCATGCGGATTTCATCACGCATGCGGATTTGCTCCGTATGCAGAAAATTTCAAAAGGCAAAAAAAAAACGCGTCCCGCGTGCGTATTGCACGCTTTGCAATAAATACTTGTATGAAAAGGACATTTGCGGTTACGCACGCGGGGCAAATCCGCATGCGTGATGAAATTCATACGATATTAAAAACACCCTAAGAGCGTGAAATTTGGCACAAGGTTTCGTTTTACGGCGTAGGTGCAATGAGCATTAAGAGATTTTCCGAAATTCACTCCATAAGGGGATGAAATGAGTATTCAAACTTTGTATGGAGTTACCTAGTTTCATGTTTGTGATGTCGCTAATAGAATCTAGTATAATCTAAAATATGGCGTCGAAAAATTTTGTACTGGTGCCAAATCAAATTTAATTCAAATCAAATTCACTTACTTGTCAGAATATGGTTTATTTAATAATTTCCCATATTCAGACGAATGAATTAATTTTCTTAAAAATTAATTAACATTAAAAAGAAAACAGTTGACTGGTAGTGGAATGTGCCCAAAAAATTGACAGCATTGCCCTGCCGTGTGCCAATACTCATTTTATACAACATTATTTTTTGTAGGTTTATGCGAAACCTGAATATAGTTTGTTTAGAATCACTAACTGAATCGATTCAATTTTTACACCATGTTATATTTCCCATAAAAAAGGTCACAAGTTTGAAACAACCGACACTGAGTACAACACAGGTCACGGCAGGTCATAGCGGGCATTAGTTACCAGCGCACAGCTGGGTGCGGGAACAAAACAACTCCTCAGTCGCCCGGATGGCCCGGTAACCATGTGTTTGTTTGAATAACCAGGTACCATAACAAGCTTATAACGAAGATTCTTTACATAAAAATACTAGACACAATATGTTTCGGGTTTCGCATTTTCTGAAAATAAGGTTGTATAAGTATCTATGTAGCAATTGTCAAATAAATTCATTGTTCTGTAATTCGGATTTAAGTATGGTACTTAAAACTCAATACCAGTTTTATAGGTCTGTAAAAATTATAGTATCGTTTACCTAACAGTAAATGTTGTAGGTAACTAATCACGGTAGGTATCGTAAAAAAGCAATGTAATTGCGATATGTTGCATTCGTGATAAGTACTGTTACGATAAAACCCTAAACCTTAATCGCGCTTGTGTAATTATAATTGCTTGATATGAAAAACCATGCAATAATGTTTTAATTTCCTTTATTGATTAAATACGAGTAAGTAAATAATCGTTCTTCTACTACTTTTTTTGGTATGGGATATCTTCAAATAATATTTATTTACTTAATAATATCATCATCATGGGCTTCATTAGAAGCAAGGGCGTCGCCAGCCGATGATCAAGGGGGGGGGGGGGGCTATTGGAAGTATAGAGAATAATAAAAAAGGTTTTTTTTTTTAAAATAATTATCAATTTTTTTTTCTCCACAAGATAACTCCTAATTGCTAGCCTTATATCTACGGTAACATTTGGGTTGGGCATTATATTGTGGAAGACTAGTGCATAAACTAGGCTCTGAAGCTGTAAAGCAAGCTTGTAGGGGGGGGGCGTAGCCTCCCCTGCCCCCTCTTGGCGACGCCCTTGATTAGAAGGCTTAAAGTCACCCTAAGAGCTGGTGTGGGTCGCGGGAATCCGATGGATGCAAGACGCTTAGGACCGTACGCGTACGTTGCAGAATCACGTGGGGGAGGCCTACCTATGTGCAGTAATTAATCAATCAATAAAAATTATTCAATGTTTGTTTGCCAGCAGTAGTCTTTCGGCTGAAATGAATATCATTATCATCAATAATTTTCTTTCGCTTTGGTTGGAACGAGAGGCAGTGCCAGACTTTTTTCTTTTTGTTGGCCTTTTGCAAGAGAAGGAACACGGACCCTGGGATGGGGCGCATTAACTCTTTCACCATTTATTTATTTAATTATTTATGTTTAAATACACATAAAATTAAAAGAAGAAGGAAACAGAAAAGTAGGTACAAAGGTGATGTTTATTTATAAAGAAATCTCTTCCAGCACACCTGCGAAAGGAGAGTTAGAAAAATAGAGATGTAGACACGGTGTGTACCTAACAATAAAATGAAAATTAGTAGGTATACATAAAGTAGTTAACGATGAAATATTGTAACTACATGTTATATTATTTTATTGTATAATAAAAATATACTACTCGTATTATAATTCATACACATTATAAAATTAATATCACGAAAATATATTCTAAATAATATAATAAAACAATACATATTAATATGAAACTATGAATAAGTGGAAAGATATTCTTTCGCTCTACTTTTAAAAACTGCAAATATTTGCCAATTCCTAATGTCAGGCGGTAGTGAATTCCACAACCGTTTTGCGTGCGCAGTGAAGGAGTAGTATTCCTACTCCTTCATTCAAATCATCATGTAAACACAGTATCATTATGTAAATCTAGTGGTATTTTTCATGGGACCTCTTTGTATCTGCTCCTATTTCACACCTGTTCACAACTTTAATTTAAAAAATATAACTCTCATACAAAAGCTTGTCCTCTTTTCCTGCTTATAATGGTCTCCGCCTTACTGCAATACTTGAACAAGTAACTGAAGGCGTTTGATTGATGCGCTACAATGGCATTCCTACGACTATGATGTAACTGTTGCAGCTTCCGTTACCGTGTTACAACTCGTCGGCAGGGAAATGGGACACAGAATGGGAATATGGAGATAAATAGATATCTTTTTTATAACCAGTTTTGATGTGAATGTTGTGGTTTCCTATAATTCGAGAAGCACAGTAATCAGTACCGCAATATATTTTCTGCTGCAAATTTAAATAAATAATTATTGTTTTCATAACTTCATTGCTCGTTATTTCGATTTGCACCGCTTGCAGAAAATTTCAAAAGGCAAAAAAACTTATATGCAAGCTCATATGCTTTGAGCTTCTGAAAGAGTAGATAGAAAGAAATATCGATGAAATAAACATCGATAACAGAACAAATAACTCACTTGTTCTAAGTGTCGGTTATTCACAGTTTGAATAGATAACTCAAAAGCTAAAAGATCATTAGTTATAGCGGATCACGATCCCTCGCTAAGCTATACGACTCAAAGAGAAAAGGATGAAATGCAATATAGGCAACATTTCAGCCTAGTCAGCAGTTTGTCTCAATAGGCATCTCGTAAAAAACATTGTGCATAAGGGACGTCCTTACTTCGTTGTTGGTAGATACTGAAACGTTATCTATTCGATGGTAATCGACGGATGGAATTCCGGGATCAGATTCCTTAGAAATTATTATCTCACAGTTGTGGTAACTAAGGCGTTTGATTGTTTTTAATATCGTGCGAATTTGATCACGCAGGCGGATTTGCTTTATTAAAAACACCCTAGGTCTTGTGGATGTGTAGATATTTTTTGAGGTTTTTTTTTTTTTTTGGTAGGTAAAATCATCCAATGACAAATGACAAATCCCGCCCTTGGGTGGGGCGGGAAATAGTGTCAGACTTTTACTGACTAAAAACCTACCTTTCCGTTCCTTGCCTTTGTCCCGGGGCCCGTGGTGACACTCTCGCATAACCTTTGGCCCCAGTAGGCTTCGGCCCTGCTGGACCCCTACAGTTTGCTGATAACTCCTTGATGCGCGCGGGAACAGTGCGCGCCGTAGACGACCTGAGCTCGGACCGGTCTGTTACCGGACGGACGGACAGCGAGCTACCCATTGCCCACCGTCCGCGAGCCCGCGCCTACGGTGGCCGGAAATCGGGATCAGAAACCCGGCGGCGGCGGCGGCGTGTGCGCCTTTGTCTAATGCGGTCGGCCTCCTCCTTTGCTAGCATTACTGCTTCGCAAAAGGAGGCGACCGCCTGCCACTCCTCCTCGCTCCGGAGCATGGCTTGAACCAAGCCCCGGCGCGAGAGATCGCCGCCGATCGCCCCCACGAGGACACGGCGATGCTCTTCCCAAGCGGGGCACACCTCGACTGTGTGCTCCACCGTGTCCACCGGGCGTTCCGCACAGTGGCGACACCCGGGCGTCGTCTCCGCACGAATCTTGTACAGGTACGGACCGAACTTGCCGTGTTCGGTCAGCACCTGCGCCAAACGGAAGGTGACGACGCCGTGGGGCCTTTCCAGCCACGCCTCAAAGAGGGGCCTTACCGCCTCGATCGTGGCGTGCCCAGCACGGGGTTGCGACAGTCGCTCTCGCCATTTCACCATGAGATCCCGCCGGAGCTCTGTCCGCCATGCCGCGACTTGTCGCTGCAGCGGAGTTTCGCCCCGACGTTGCATCTCCACGCGTAAATCATGCATGTGTGCAAGGACTGTTGCCTCCAAATCCCACGGTGGTAGGCCAGCAAGGAGGCTCGTCGCTTCGCAGGACACCGTACGGTATCCGCGGATCATCCGGAATATTTTTTGAGGTGGGATTTCGTAAATGACTTTTCAATACACTTACTGGAAAACCCTTACCGCTTTTAGACACCCAATTTACTATTTTTCCCACTAGTACGGAAAAGTGCGCGAGCTGGCCCCCCTAAAATTTTTTGTATTTATCATATCAGGTTGGGCTTTAAGCGACCCCTATTAGTTGCACGCCGGTCTCCGTTTATTTATATTTTCGTAAGTGTATTGATTAACGTCGTTTGACGTTACACGTGAAAATCGATTACTGCAGCACTTGGCTTCATAAGAAAATCCCCTTCAGTCGCAATGACAAATCTGCACTTGTATAGTGTACTTACTATTCTCATTGCCACCTCCTTTGCCCACATTACTGTGCACGTGAACTTAATTTTTAAGACCAACCGATAAGAATATCAAGATTCATCTTTATTACTCTTAATCGATTTACATTATTTATTTGCCTTTTCCGTGCCTTTTATATACGTAATAATTTTTAATTAATGATTGCCTGTATTTTATAGCAATTAAATTAAGTTAAAGATACATCAGCTAGTATTTAAATACTGTTTTATGTTTTCAAAGGTTACGATTGCAATGGGAATTAAATAAAACTTTATTTGATTCTCTTGGGGTAATCAAATAAAGTTTCTGAATCAAGATTTAAAGTCAAATCTATATAAATAAAAGAAAGTCGTGTTAATTACACAATTTAAAACTCAAGAATGGCTAATCCGATTTGACTGAAATTTGGTGGGAAGTTAGCTTAGAACCAGGACACGGACATAGGATATTTTTATACATAAAAAATAAATGAAAACTTGCTCATTTATTAGTATAAGGTAGAGTAGGGTAAAGCAGGTTACAGTAGAGTAGAGCGGGAGCGAAACAGCGGGCAACAACTAGTGTTTTATAGAATTTTGACGAACTTTAATGCTAGAGTCTGAAAGTATTTAAACTCAATAAGTTCTTCACTTTTTTTCCATTTAGCCTTAAGCACACTAGGATCAATAGGAAAAAGTTCTCAATAAACTAGTGCGCATCACCATCAACGATTGCATCACTGCTTCCCATCAGGTGGGATCGCAGTGAAGCACTAGTTCATTAAAAAAAACAAACAGTGTTCCCTAACTTAAACAAGTTACTTCATTGCCAACAAACACCTTTTTAAAAAAAGTAATAAACCTATATTACAAAGGGACATGTTTTCTCTCACCAGAATCTGCGCAAGAGTCGGAACAACTAAGTAAGTGGCCACTAAGAAGGTTTTTTATGTGGCTCGACTAGAGTCGTGCTTCAAGAGCGTGATAGATGCTGATGGCGGCCATTACCTGGTGATACTGAGACGTATGGTCACCTCTAAACGATCTACGTTTCAGGAAGGGCCAGTCTTAATGGCTAGCTGTGCTGTGACTGCTTTACGATGCTGATGGCTCGATGGTAAAGCTCGAGCTATCAGAGTGATTGCGCTATGATAGGCTAGGAGTAATTGTGGGGGAATTTAGTTGATGTGTTTAGATGAACTGTTCGTTTACATTAGGGTTTGTCTAGGGCTTTCAACCGTAAGATGTATAATCTTCTATATATTTATTATTGTATATATAAAAGAAAGTCGTGTTAGTTACACTATTTATAACTCAAGAACGGCTGAACCGATTTATCTGAAAATTGGTCAGATGGTAGCTTAGAACCAGGAGACGGACATAGGGTTTTTTTTTTTTTTTTTTGTGGTAGGTAAAAATCATCCAATGACGAATCCCGCCCTTGGGTGGGGCGGGAAACAGTGTCAGACTTTTACTGACTAAAAAACCTACCTTTCCATTCCTTGCCTTTATCCTGGGGCCTTTGGTGACAGTCTCACATAACCTTTGGCCCCAGTAGGCTTCGGCCCTGCTGGACCCCTATAGTATGCTGACAACTCCTTGAGGCGCGCGGGAACGGTGCGCGCCGTAGACGACCTGAGCTCGGACCGGTCTGTTACCGGACGGACGGACAGCGAGCTACCCATTGCCCACCGTCCGCGAGCCCGCGCCTACGGTGGCCGGAAATTGGGATCGGAAACCCGGCGGCGGCGGCGGCGTGTCCGCCTTTGCCTAAGGCGGTCGGCCTCCTCCTTTACTAGCATTACTGCTTCGCAGAAGGAGGCGACCGCCTGCCACTCCTCCTCGCTCCGGAGCATGGCTTGAACCAAGCCCCGGCGCGAGAGATCGCCGCCGATCGCCCCCACGAGGACACGGCGCTGCTCTTCCCAAGCGGGGCACACCTCGACTGTGTGCTCCACCGTGTCCACCGGGCGGTCCGCACAGTGGCGACACCCGGGCGTCGTCTCCGCACGAATCTTGTACAGGTACGGACCGAACTTGCCGTGCTCGGTCAGCACCTGCGCCAAACGGAAGGTGACGACGCCGTGGGGCCTTTCCAGCCACGCCTCAAAGAGGGGCCTTACCGCCTCGATCGTGGCGTGCCCAGCACGAGGTTGCGACAATCGCTCTCGCCATTTCACCATGAGATCCCGCCGGAGCTCTGTCCGCCATGCCGCGACTTGTCGCGGCAGCGGAGTTTCGCCCCGACGTTGCATCTCCACGCGTAAGTCATGCATGTGTGCAAGGACTGTTGCCTCCAAATCCCACGGTGGTAGGCCAGCAAGGAGGCTCGCCGCTTCGCAGGACACCGTACGGTATCCGCGGATCATCCGGATGGCCATGACCCTCTGGCAGGCGGTTAGCCGGGCCGCCACTCGCTTCCGTAGCGATGGCGCCCACACCGGCGCACCGTAAAGGGCCATGGACCGAACGATGCCTGCGTAGAGCCTCCGGCAGGAGGCGTCTGGACCCCCTAGGTTCGGCAGGAGCCGCTTGAGCGCAGCCCCGGCCGCATTCAACCTGGGAGCCAGACGTCGGAAGTGCTCCTTGAAGTTCCACCGGCTGTCGAGGACGAGTCCCAGGTACTTCATCGTCGACCCGACGCCGATGTGAACTCCTCCTACCGTTAATTGGGAGCCCGGAGGTGGCGCGCTCCGAGGGCCGTGAAAACACATGGCCTCGGACTTGTGCAATGCCACCTCGAGTCCCAACTGCTGTATCCTCTCCACGACTGTCGCAACCCCGCGCGTCGCTAGTTCGACCGCCGCCTGGTACGACCGTCCCCGCGCCAGGACCAGCGTGTCGTCTGCGTAACAGACCACGCTGACCCCGTCGGGGAGGTCGGCGCGCAGCACGTAGTCGTACCCGATGTTCCACAAGGGCGGCCCTAGTACCGATCCCTGCGGAACACCGCACGACATCTCTCGCCGTTTCAACTCCCCCTGATGACCGGGGTAGATGATGAACCTGTCCGACAGGTAGGCCTCGATCACCCGACAGAGGTAGTCGGGCACCCGGTGGTACCGGAGTGCCCTACCAATGCAACTCCAGGGCAGGGAGTTGAAGGCGTTGGCGATGTCCAGAGACACCGCCAAGACACACCTGCCCCGGGACACCGCATCCCCCGTCGTGAGGGCTCGCACGCGCATGGTGGCGTCCACAGTGGAGCGCCTCCTGCGAAATCCGAACTGGCCGTCCGCAAGATCCGGCCCCTTCCGTGCCAGATGCACGACGAGGCGGTCTGCAATTACTCTTTCAAAGAGCTTGCCCACCTCGTCGAGCAGCACAATGGGCCGATACGCGGACGGAGAGTCCGCGGGGCGCCCCGGCTTCGCGATAAGGACCAGTTTCCCCGTCTTCCAGCGAAGCGGGAACTGGCCCCTCTCCATGCATGCGCTGAAGAGCCCTCTCAGTCGAGACCCGAGTTCCTCCATGGCCAGGACCCAGGCTTTTCCAGGCAAGCCATCGGGTCCTGGGGCGGTGTTCTTGGCACTCAGCCTTCGCACCGCCACTCTCATCTCCACCTCGGTCACCTCTGGAGCATTGTTGCCGTCGTTGCCGTCGTGGTCCGCATCGGACACCGCTGCTGGTGGCGGAGCCATAGGCGGGGGAGTATGCTCCCCTCGCGTAGGGAACAAAGCGCTCACCACACCCTCCACGAGCTGGGGCCGGAGACTCTGAGTCAGCGGGGGAGCCCATGGGCGGAGTTTCTCCATCACCATTTTGTATGGGCGTCCCCACGGATCGACGTTCAGAGACTCCAGCCACACGTTGCGGGCCTCGAGTTTGGCCCGCTTTATCTCCGCTCGGAGGGTGCGCTTTGCAGCTCTGTATCCCTCATACAGCTCCGCCTCTATGGCCTCCGCACCCGGTGGACGGGTGCGGCGCCTGCGGTGTCTAGTATACCGGCGTCGCGCAGCATTGCACGCATCGCGCAGTGCCGCAATCTCTGGCGACCACCAGTGTACTTGGCGCCGGGCACGTCCTGGCCGGACTCGGGGCATGGCCGCGTCGCAGATATGCGACATGGCCACCTGGAACCAGTCCGCCTCGACGTCGATGTCGACAGGCCTGTCCGGTGCTTGCACCCAGGCCTGTACTATCGCGGCTTCCTGGAGCAGGTCCCTGTCCAGCTGCCTCAGCGCCCAACGCGGACCACACGGGGTCTGTCGGACCGGCACGGTCGAGGTCTGGGCGGAGACGTCAAACCGGATGTACCGGTGGTCGGAGAACGTCTCCACCTCCTCTATGACGCGCCAGTCGACGACGCGCGGTGCCAGTGCAGGGCTGGCGAACGTAATGTCCACCACCGACTCGCCCTGCATCCGCACACACGTGGGGACAGAACCCCGGTTTTGTACGACTAGGCCCTGCCCTAGGGCCCATTCCTCCACCCTTCGACCTCGTTGGTTCGTGAACCGGGAACCCCAAGCCTCGTTCCAGGCATTGAAGTCCCCGCAAACGACCACGGGGAGGCTGGAGTCAAACCCAGCAACGACGGCATCCAGCTCCAAAAGGGAGCTATCCAATTCGGCGAGAGATCTGTTCGGGGACAGGTAGACGCCTACCACCACTATGTCCCCGAACCGTGCTGCCACGCAACCCCGACCTTTCTTGACGGCCTCGAGCGCCGGGGGTACCGGCGGCGGCCGACGAAATAAGTGTCACCGAGCCGGTCAGGTCCTGAACCCAGTCGGCTCTGGGCAGGACAAAGTGCGGCTCGGTGACAACGGCGATGTTGATCGACCACTGCGCCATGCTCTGGAGCAACAGATCCTGAGCGGGGGCGCAGTGGTTGATATTCGCCTGGAGGAGACGTAATGGAGCCGTTATTGGCAGTCCATTACAGTCTCCTCCCGGGCCCTCCGTGAGGGTCCTGCCGCGGTGGTAGCGGCGGCGGCGTCTGCGGAGGCGATGGCGGCGGCAGCCAACGGGGCAGCCGCGGCGGTGAGCACCTTCGCGGGGACGGGCCTTGGGACCTTGCCCTTAGCCTTGGCAGGGGGATCGCAGGTCCTGCTCCCAGCCCGGTGGTCGGCCGACTTGGGAGACGGACATAGGGTAATTTTTATCCCGTTAAATATACCCAAAACCTGCTCATTTATAGGGTAGAGTGGGGTAGATATATATCGATTAGTTTACTAATTTCTTTAAGAAATAAATTCTTTGTTCTACTTAGAAAGTTAGCTGCGTTGTATAACTTTTGTGAGCTTCTACCTCTTTGTTACCTCAAAGTTTATTCATAAATGCATAGCCCGAAGTTGTTCGAACATTCGTATTGTAAGCAAATAAATTCCGAACAATTTTTTAATCGATTACAATCAATCGATGGCGGGCAATCGCTTCTTATCGGTGTTATCTAATCGCGTAAACATTTGGACGTCCCGCGTGTCGGAGCTCGGCGCTTGCGCACGAACTCCATTGTGTCGCATTTCACGCCTGCGCTCGCGCAGCCTTTCGAAAGTAGGGCCCTTGCCGAGAATGCTAGTAAAAAAAAAGTATTCGGTATACACTGATTGCGTTTAAGAAATATTTGTTCGATTGCATCGCTTGGTCTAGTTAATAATAATATAAATACCGTTTAAAAGTCTTTTTTAATATGTTGTAAGTTTCAATTCTCTCGTCTAATTTGTGTCGGTTAGTTGTTTTTGGATCGAGGAAAGATTAAATAAGCTTGATGAACACCCGCGGCGCAAGTCGAAGTAATAGATTTGTCAAATTTGAAATAGTATTCTTTTTCTTAAGTCAAAGGTTAGTGAATTAATCTATAGCCACGAATAGTTTCGAATCAGTTAAACGATTACTGTGCCATGACAGAGTTTCAGTTCATTTTATCATTTGTTATTTCAGCATAGTATTGTTCCTTATTATTTATTCAATTACTAGTTTCTGCCAGCGGTTGCGCTCGCGTTTAAGTAGGTTTCTTTAATTTTCTAATTTTTGTTTAATTTCCATAGGGGATGGAATTTCATAAAATCCTTTCTTAGTGCTCGCCTCGTAGTCATAAAATGAAACCTTGTGCAAAATTTCATACTTTTAATCCCAGTAGATTTGGCTGTCAGTCAGTCAGTTTCCCCTTTTAGACATTATAACTCCCTTACAGACGAGTCTCCAAGGTGATGTTATAATTAGCTCGTCGTCCGATCGTCCGGTAACCGTCCGGACCGAGCCCGTCGACGGCGCGTAGTGTTACACGCGCGCCTCAAGGAGATGTCAGCTAACCGTAGGGACCCAGCAGGATTGAAATCTACTGGGGCCAAAGGTCTGCTTCTGAAAGGAAGACTCGGCCCTGGTATGAAATGCAACGAAGGTACAGTCTGACACAACTTTCCACTCCGCCCAAGGGGAGGGAGATGTCATGTTATAATTTAACACTATCTTATATACTATAATTTAACGTTATAATTACTAATTACTGCCAGTGGCTTCGCCCGTGCGAAAAAAGAAAAATCGTACCAATAGAACGTACTTTCGGGATAAAAAGTATTTATCATTGAACCCGTTCAGCCGTTTGAGTGAAAACAAGTTACCAACTTAGAAACACATAAACTTTCGCTTTTATCATATTAGTGTGTTTAAGGGTGTTTTTAATATCATGCGGATTTCATCACGCATGCGGATTTGCTCCGCATGCAGAAAACTTCAAAGGCAAAAAAACGCGTCCTTCGTGCGTATTGCACGCTTTACGCGCTTTTTTAAATAATGATTTGTGTCACTTGAAAACTAGGTTTTGGTCATTAGCTTGTTTTCGGTATAAATAAAGTTCTTAGTTAAAGATTTTATCCTAGTAGTCCTAATAGACGTCATCTTTTAGCTCCTCTCCCAATTTACTTTTTTTTTTATTTGATAAAAACTAGAGCTTGACTGCGATTCCACCTGATGGTGAGCAGTACTCGGGGTTAGCAGCAGTACCTTGATCTCTTTTTTTTTACACACTTTAAGTTACTATAAAATTATTTTGTTACAAGCTGACCCGAGTTCTGTCAGAAGCTATTGTACTAAGATTTGACAGTAAGCCATATACTGACAGTTAGACACAGTTTGAATCATTAGCATTATCAGCGTTTTAATGTTCCCACTGCTGGGACTCAGCGGTCTCCTCTCTAAGAGAGGTCTGAATCATTGATTTACAAAAAAATCCCGGGTTTTTTTGTAAATCATGCAATGGTTTGAATGCACTTAATGAAAAAAAAAAAAAATGCGAATTTTTTCCTTTATAAGAACCATTCGTGAGACAATATTTGAAAAAAAGTTCGTCGAATTGTTTCAGTCACTCTAGTTATTTATATGATTCTTTAATTACTTAATACTTAAAGCTGCCGAGTTTGTTTGAGTGTGCTAATCGCTGGAACTATAAGTTTTAATTAAAAAATATTTAGTGTTGGCTAGCCCATTTATTGAGGAAAGTTAAGCCTATAATCATCTACTACAAGAGCGGAGCAGTAACCAAAGACGCGAGTAAAACTGCGGAGGACAGCTAATTTAAAATGTGAGAGTAATTTTCAAGTAATGAGATTATAAAATCGAAATTATTTAAAAGCTCCTTTAAGCGTATATTACGTAACCTTCCCATAGAACTCCATAAAATTATGTTAAACACGTTACGATAATTCCCGGTTACACCAACTATTTTTACTTTCATCCTCCACCTTTCACCTGTGGCGTCTCGTATGTGCCTAACTACTTGTTACTACTTAGACTCGGCGCAAACGGGCCACCGACCACAGCCACCGGTAGCTATCGCGCGCAACCGCCACAATTGTAACAGTGTCAGAAGCTAGCGACAGCCGCTCCCTGCTGTGCAGTCTTACGTTGGACGATATGAATGTATCAACAGCCATTGAGGCGTCGTGCTTAATGGTGACGCGTGCGATACGTAGAACGTCTAACGGTTAGCTGCGCGGGGGGTGCAGTAGTGCGACAGTGGCAGGTTTCGTCGTTTTGTGTGGCCCATAGAAACCACAAGTGGCGAGTTGAAAATACTGTTGTAGTAGCAGTTACAGTAGTATCCTCGATATATGGAAAAGTGTGTTAAGTCACTGTCGCTGGCCACTAGTAGCTGTGGTCAGTGGCTCGTTTGCGCCGAGCCTTAGTGCTCATGTTACCTCACGCGGCTTTGATTAATGTATCGTTGCAACGGGCCGTCTTATTGACAGGTGGTCCTACTGCATGCATTGTTAGAAATTCTCACACGCTCCCAATTTTGTTGAGGTTTTCGTGAGCCTGAGAACGGAAAGCAAGCGAAATTAGACGATTTTTGATAAAAAATCTATTTTGCGTAGTGTACTTTTTTTTTTTTTAGTGTACCTAGACCTCTTTGTGGAACTGATCTTCAAGTCTCAAGAAGTAATCGCACTCATAATATAAATGTGAAAGTTTGTATGTGCAAACGTTTGTTAGTTCTTCATGCTCTACTCAGACGGCTGGACGAATTAGATTGCTGTTGCTTATTAAAAAAGTCAAACGGGTAGACCATGTTCTGGTAGGATACTTTTCATCCTTGGAATAATTTTTGAAGAAGCAGAAGCTAGTACAACCATAGATAAATATTTCAAGTTAGGTACCGGCTTATTTCGGAGTACGGTTTCCAATTTATTTATTTAATTTAATTAATTAAAATGGTGAGAAATGATTATATAAGAGGAAGTTTGAAAGTGACCACCAGTGACTGAAAAGTTGAAAGGGATCGAATCGTTTGTTTTGGTATGGCCATGTAAAGAGGAGGGATGGACCGCATGCTACTAGAAGAGTTATGAATATACATGTGGATGGAGGGAGAGGGAGGTCAAAGAAGAGATGGATGGAATATGTGAAAGTGATATGAAAGGAAAAGGAGTTAGTGATAGCGTGACGAGTGACAGGACAGAATCGAAGAAAAAAACATATTACACTAACCCTAAATAAAACGGGACAAGGGCAGGAAGATGATGATGGTGATACATTACAATGGTTAGACAACCAATTACAGTAACTAAACAAAAAAAAATTAAGATTATACCTAAATAATATGTACATGTAATGCATCGCTTATATGCCCTGAGGTGTTACAAGAAATAAGATGAAATAAGTGTCTAAGAATATATCGATAAGTGATAATCACATCGGTATGTTATCCTATAGCAGATTTTTTTGCGTGGAACTTCATCAATTACCTTCTCGCGCTCTGGGTAGAGCGAGAAGAAGTGTCAGACTTTTACTGACTAAAACCCGCCGTATTCCTTGAGTTGTCCTTTACGTTCCAGGACTACTGTGATTATTTATCTAATGAAGCAGCAGCCCATACGATCTGATAGCTGCAGATGAGCAAAACGATAATTCAAGGATAAGTTTGCGACTTGTGATGAGCATAAGTCTGTCTGAGGTCAAATAAAGTGGATAAGAGAAAACAGTAATGAAAAAAACAAAGGCAAGTTACTTTATAGAAAGTGCAGTTTGATTGGCATTCGATTTCATATTGCAGATAAAAATTGCTCGGTGAGATATGAAGAGGATAATGTAACGAACGGTTATTATGAGTTGCAATTCACTAAAACATAATTAACTTGTCTTCATTATTGCTAAAACGTGAATGTAAAAAAGACGAAAACACGAACTCTCGAAAAACCATCCTTATCGAAATCTATTGTGATGTAAGTGTAAGTTTCGACTATAATGAGCAGATAATAAGTAGTTGGCATATCCCGCTGTTCTCTAGCAGGCAAGACGATCTCTCTCAATCTGCAATGTTCGCAGTCCGTAATCTGTCAATCGTGATGTGAGCAAATGATCTGACAGCGTTGAACTCATTTACTTCACCACTCATTTGTCATTCCCCTTATTAGTTCTCTGCTTACGACTCGTATATCCAATAAACGTCGAATTTTTAGCCATCAATTATAATGAGAAAGTTATGTTTCCCTTATCTTTATCGGTCATCTGGACTTTATTAACGATTCCTCTTCGTAAAAATATGTTTGTAATAAGTAGTTGTATTTTTTCACAATGTGTATCGCCTATGGCGTTGATATTATAGTCGTTAGGTGCAATAGATAGTGCTGTGTCTGTAGAAACTTGAATTAATTTCGGTTTTGCTTGATCTATGTGGTGATATTTTTCGCACGGGGAGGTGTTAATGTTCCACTTTTAAACAATCTGATGATGGATGGGGGATATTGTTTAAAGCTACAATTGCTCTTACGGATAGAGTTATTTTCTCTCAAGCGTGCCGGGTGGTCTTAAGATCATAATCTTTTTGATGGAAAGGTTTATATCTAAAATGGTTTAGTTTTTGTTTACTGTGGTTACATATTTTTTTATAATTTGTATTAAAAAGTTATGTAGACAAAATTGTAAATAGGAAAAAAGCCTAAATCCTTTCAAAATTAAGTACGTTTCAATTCTAGTGGAAAGGGAAACTGTCAAGTAACAGAATAAGAATGCACAAACTACAATGTGACGTCCCTACCATTACGGTGCCAGTATAAAAAAGAGATAGCGAGATGTTCCCATCACCTTTCTTATTCACATACTTACATATATTATTTCAAATGCTAATTGCTGCTTTATTTTAAAATTAATGCTTGATGCAGTTTTCAGAAAAATAATTATTAGTCCTATCCCTTTGAAGTCAAATAAAACAACCTTTTGATATAGAACTATTTATGAATTTTCATAACTTTTAAATTAGAACACATTTTTCATAATGATCGTGATATCGAAAAATTCTGCTTTAAATCCAAATTATCGTAAAGCCGACAAGAAAATGAAGCAAAGGGATGTGGTGGCGAGATCCGGCCAGGTTCCATATTAATTATATTGTCCGCTAATTACAGGAAGCCAAGAAATTGCTATGAGGCTGTAATGTTCATACATCTGGACGTGAAGTTCTACCTTATTTATGCACTTCCACATCGCATTACTGAGCATTATAAAACCAATATCCGACTTTTCCATGTCGACTAGAATATAATGAAAACTACAAACTAAGCTTTAAGATTTGTTTTGAAGAAATGAATGGTTATGTTCTGATAGTGAGGATGGTTTTAGTATCAGGAAGACAGAAAAACATGCGGATGGATGCATTGGCAGAAAAACATGCGGAATGTATGGATATAACCTAATTGGCAAAAAATAATTGGATGTATTGGTGGATTCCCCAAAGTCCGGGCGCCTTTTGAGGGTTTCCCCTCGAAAACAAAAAAAAAGGAGGATTGCTAAAAAACTTATTTCTAACTCATGACAACACACTGAAGATAAACATTACATTTACAAGTCACAATAATCTTTAATCTAATTGATATATTACTAAGTAAATATTTTAATTGCGAAAGTTTGCTGCGTGTAGTTATGTATATACATATATATTTGTTACTTCTTCAACCAGCAGAACGGATTTGGCTTAAATTCGGCACACGGGTTATTTATGGTGGTAAATCATTCAATGCTCTAGAGCGGAGCGGGAGGGCGAGTCAGACTGACTAAAATCCACGCCTATGTTCCTATTTTGAATCTCTGCGTTCTAGAATTACCGGTTTCCCTTTCGGAAGCAGACTATGTCCTAGAATAGCACACAGGATACTTTCTTATTTCGGCAGTATGTTTCTTTGGGATAATTTCCCACTTTTACACGAGTGGAACCGCTGTCAGCAGCTAGCAAGTACATTAATGTAGTTACTCAGAAGCACAAACAAAGTTCCATTCAGTCGGAAACAGCACAGAAACCAGAGCTCGTAGCGTTACAGTATCGCCGTAGTTCTGAAGTCGGAACTTTCAGTGAATAGTTAATGTGCGAACAATTGTGTAGAAACTAGAGTCTCATATAGTTCTATTCAAGTGTATGTACGAGTACTACCAACGCGTGGTACATTTTCGTACAACCGCTCTTACGTGATTATAATGTTATCAAGGGCGTCGCCAGCCGATAATTAAGGGGGGGCTATTGGAAGTGTAGGGAATAATAATTAAAGTATTTTTTCACTACAACTCCTAATTGCTAGCCTAATATCTACGGTAACATATAGGATGTGCATTATATTGTGGGAGACGTGCCTAAACTAGGCTCTGAAGCTGTAAAGCAAGCCTCTAGAGGGAGGCAGTAGCCCCCCCCTGCACCCCCTTGGCGACGCCCTTGAATGTTATTAAACATCTTTCTTCAGAATATTTTGGATTATATCTTGTGGATATTATCTAGGCTTCTATAGAAACCAAAACAAAAATTTGTGTAAAACTAATCCAGAAAAGAGCTCTGTAAATCTGCTATTTTACGTGAACTTTGGCCTTCATATATTTAAAATATAAAAAAGTACATCTATAGCCTTGCGCATTTATATTTTATTTGAGATTCTGTATAATGACTGCTTTATTCAAAAACGTTTAAGGGTTTTAAAAAATCACGTATTTCCTGGAATTACCGAATGCCAACAGAGTTTTCAGGCGTTATCTCTCTTTTCTTCGCGTAAGTCGCGTTGGATTGCTTTAGATGAAACAACAAGCTTTTATACCATGCTGGACGTTGACGATAGGCGAGTGAGGAAAAAAACCTTAAGAAAGGTAGGTTATAGACTCTGGAATACATTGGAGAATATCTTTTGTCAAATCAAATCGTCGACGTGACTTCTTAAGAGGGCGCACACGGCTATGTCTGTTGCAAACTGGCAAGATAGTTATACTTTTTAAGGTTTATTTAGTGTTAAAATAGCATAGGTTATATTTAGATAGGAAATAAAAGAAGATTGGTTGGGGATAAATTAATAAATAAAAACAGAAGCCTTTCATTGCGTCTCCGCCCTCCTACTATATTTTATACAATCGACAGTGACGTATTTGCCGTGTCATTTTCTAGAGTTTGTTCTCAACCTGTGTTTTCTAGAGGTCATCTCCAAGTAAGGCTGGTATGAGAGACACAATTATCTACCTACCGTCGTAAATGTCACAGCATTTCCCAGCACTTTAAAATGTATTGAATCGTTTGTTATCCCACTTACGCGAAAGGTCTCTGGTTTAGCGATGTGCGATGGCGACATGTTTTATTCGATTCTTCGAACGTCTCGATGGTTCTCGATTGTTTCGAATTTGACTCGAGTGTGGCACGCTCTCGCGTCTAATTAATATGCACCTCGGCTCGATACATGCAATTTGCAATCGATATTCTTAAAGGGGGGGGGGGACGACTGATTCAAACAATCGAAAAGTAGCAGTCGATCCGTTGTAACAATCGAAAAATATCTCGATTATTTTTTTAGAATGGCGTGTCAATGGGTGACTCGATGGTTTATTTTAACGACTCCGATTAATTCGATTGTTAAAACGTCTCGGAATCGCCCATCGCCTCTCTGGTTTGCCATAAAATGAAACTGTAGTGCCAGTAGTGAAGTAGTGGATGGCCCGCGCCTAGCTTGTTGCTCTCGTTAGTCCACGGCCAATGAATCTCGCGGGACGTTGAGTATCTTGCTTACATTGTTTCCTTATTAACATCTACCAGCTATATTTACTGCCATTGGCTGCAATTACAAGTTAGGTAGTTTGGAAACTGAACGAGGGTCTATAAATCTACAAACACTGTTTTGAACGCTTGATTTTGAAATAATTTATTGGCTAATTATTATATTTAATCACGCGAATTTCATCACGCATGCGGATCTGATCCGCATGCGTAACCTCCGCAAATGTCCTTTTCATACAAGTATTTATTGTAATGCATTCAATACGCTCGTGGGGCGCGTTTTTTTGCCTTTTGAAATTATCTATCTAACCCGCATGCGTGATGAAATCCGCTTGATATTAAAATCACCCTTAGAACGTAATGAGTTTTATTCGTCGCATGAAATACTATCGATTTGTAAAGAAAAAATAAAAAAATATAGTACTTTTTTTCAAAAACTCTAATATACGCTTAGAAGAAATTAATTTCTTTAAATAAACGAGTCAATGACCTTATAGGTAGTTGTCGGCCGTTGCGTACTAACTACCTACAGTTCATTGGCCTCGCTCAGCTGACATTTACTTAAAGAAATTAATTTCGGACATGCGTAATTTATTTATTTATTTATTTAACATTTCATGTACACTCATAATAAGATAAAAGAAATCGAATTCGAGTTTAAAATAAAAGGACTTTATTTTTTAATTTTCTCTTTACAAATCGATAGTATTTCATGTACCGAATCGGCCCTCCGCGGGATTAAAACGACCAAAATTTAACGGTGTCTAAAAATCCGCGCGAAGCGCAATTTTGGCGTTGAGCCATTGATTTACAAAAAAAAACAATGCGTTGAGTGGATATTTTGATCCCCTTTTTACGGCGCGTTTATGAATTTTGTTAGCCATATCTCATGTAGGTATGTAGGTCTCATACGGATATACCTACATGAGAGAGACGGCCCTAGAAATATCTTCACTTTTTCACCTTCACCCACGCAAATCATGATTGTCCATAATAATAAAATAATTTGTCTGGTTTCTATTGTGTTTATGACAATGGCGGGTATAATTTTAAGCACTATCATTCCTCTACAGAATGGCAGTATGTGGCAAAGGTGCGGAGTTATATTGTGGGGATTCATCAGCCTTGACTGGCATCTTAAGTTGCGGAGTCATTTTTACTGACTTAAGTAAATAAGGAATAGATTTCAAGGCAGTAATATCTAATTCTTATTTATATAAACAGATATATCGCTATGAAAAAAAGTAGGTACAAAGGTACTGTTTATTTAAAAAAAAATCTTTCAGCAGACCAGACAGACAGACAGAGGCGAAAGGTCTCTTATATTCTGTGTTGTTTTTTTTTTTAATTTTTTATTTATATAAACTAGTGCTCGACTGCGATCCCACCTGATGGTAAGCAGTGATGCAATCGTTGATGGCGAAGCGCACTAGTTTATTAAGAAAACACACAACTTTTACAAATTTAAAAATAGGACAGTTGTTACACAGGCGAACTTAACCCATAATTGGGTTTTATAACCCTATATCTATAAAAATTATAAGACAAAGTGCCTCTATTTGTATGAACGCGATAAACTCAAAAACGACATTTTTGACAAATAGACGGAGTGATTCATGAGAAAGGTTTAAATGATTTACCCCCGATTTCTGATTTAAGCATTTGAAGTTGAGAATTACTCAAACTCTACTTTACCCTCCAAACCTGTCAAAATCTGGCATATAAGCATGGTTTGAGACGCTCTTAACTCAAAATACTCAATTCAGAAACCCGCTCATAGTACATAAATGATATAGTAGAAAAAATCGTCAATTTCAAAGATTACCAACACCCGTGCGAAGCTGGGGCCCTAGCTTCGCTAGTGTATTATAATTTTTTAAATTAATTTTGGCAGCTTTGTTGGCGCAGTGAATGAGTCATTGCGCTGCGTGTCGTGGGTTTGACTCCCGCACGGAACAAATATTTGTAAAGCCTACAGATAAATGTTCCGGGTCTGAGTATCTTATATACCTATGTGAATTTACATGTTTGTGAATGCGTACATAATGCAGGAATAATTCCTAGTGTGGAAAAAAGTTAAAAAAAAGTTTGTATGCAAAAAAGGTAGTGTTTAATAATTTTGTCAAGTATCGAATAATTTGGATCAACACGATCTCCTAATACTCGTATCTGTTATAAAATCCATCACATTTGCTTGAATTGGAGGGAGACAAAAAAAAAACTACGTAATTTTAGTAGGTTGACCTAGGAAGAGGTGGCGAGATGACCTACACGCCTACTGCAAAGGCTGGTTGAGAAAAGAATACCTGGAAGATGTTAAGATGTTGGGTGAGGCCTTTGCCCACCTGTGGGAAAGTATAGGCTACATAAAAAAAATAGGAGCACTTGATGCAGGTTTTATCAGTGTGTTCTCCGATGTTACATTACAGTAGTTTCGGATAAATATATCACACGACATAATATGTGAGACATGTTATGCTTCATTTGCAGTAGTAATTTTTCTAGTTGACGCCCATAACTACTAAGCACTAGAGTACTAGTTACCGGTCGATTAGAGATCATGCAATTAAACCACGGAAAACAACAATTATAATTGAATTAACACCATGCATCCCGTTACCTAAGGGCCGTGACTCACTAGGACACCATCGCATAGTGGCGTAGTCAAGTCATGAAGCTAACAAATCTATGGTTGACTACGTGACCAAGGTTGCCAACATAGCACGAAGAATTGCCAAACTTAGTGGCAATGGGTAGGGCACGTTGCTCGCAGAACAGATGGCTATTGGGGCCGAAAGGTTTCGGAGTGGCGCCCGCGTATCGGAAGACGCAGTGTTGGAAGTCCTCTTACAAGATGGACCGATGACTTGGTAAGGGTTGCTTGGTAACACTTGGAGGAGGCCTACTGGTTGCGCGAATTTTGCTTTGTGGACTGTAGATTTAAAAAGCGATCTAAGGTTTGTTAACAATATGCAGGTACTGCGTCTAGCGTTTATTAATGGGATAAATGTATTAGAAGGACTGACCTTTAACCTCGAAAGTTCCACATGGCGCCGGCCGGCGAATCCCGAACTTCGTACTTTCAAGCACTGCCAGTTTCTGTATTGCACTACACTGTACTATTGTGGAGTCTCTGAATGATTTGATCATGAAAATAGTCAATTTTCTAGTAATTTCGAGCGGGCGCGATTAGCGGTGCGGTCACATTCACAATGCACAAACGTCAAATGTCAAATCCTTTCTCTCGAGGTCGTGCGGGAAGCGGATACGGTAGGGATAGGATTGCTAGACCCAAAAAATAAATTACAAAAAAACAAAGTCGCGGAACATAGCAAATTGGCGCAACCATTCCCCCCGGGTTTGAAGGGTTACCTTCAAAGAAAAGAAAAAAAACAAAAGCGAAACTAAACCCTATTACTAATCTAAACTATCAATACTAGGTAGCGAAACAACTTATAACTAACTATGCCACTACTACTGATTAGGCAGAGGGCAGAGGCGAATAACCGGACGCAGGTACGATCCAGTTGCGGTTTTAACTTTTACGACTCGCGTTATTCCGTTCGAACCCGGAAAAACTTCTTCCACTACACCAAGAGGCCAGTGCAGAGGAGGCGCACTCTCAGTCTTCAGTATCACCACAGTACCGACTGTGACTGGATCTGAAGGAGTGTTCCACTTTTGACGCGACTGCAGCGTATGCAGATAATCTGTCCTCCATCGCTTCCAAAAGGACTGAACTAAGCTATCTAGCAGAGCGTGACGCGGGTGGAGCTGCAGTTTGTCAGTCTCGACATCTAAAGCGGGCAAATATTTAAGAGGAGTCGTCGTCAAGAAGTGAGCCGGCGTCAACGCTAGTGGCTCCGATGGATCACTAGACAAAGTCCGACACAACGGACGCGTATTCATCAACGCCTCTACCTGAGCGAGTACAGTGCTCAACTCCTCGTACGAGAGAATCTGTTCGCCTATGACCCGAAACAGGTGCGACTTAAGGCTTTTAATATTCGCCTCCCAATTGCCACCAAAATGACTAGCTGCTGGCGTATTAAAACACCAATCAATGCGATTCTCAGCTAAGACATGGGCGAATTCACTTTGGTAGTACTTGGAGCGTAAGAATGTATGTAATTCCGAAATATTGCGTCGCGCTCCAACATAATTTGTGCCGTTGTCAGAGTATAAGCGCTTAACGGGACCACGGCGAGATAAAAATCGTTTAAATGCAGACATAAAACCCTGCGTACTCAAATCACTGGTTAACTCTATGTGAACCGCACGAGTTGTCATACAAACGAATAGGCAAATGTATGCCTTTGTGGAACGTATACCACGACCACGGGCAATAGTGACTTTAAACGGTCCAGCATAGTCCGTCCCAGTATGTATGAAAGGTTTCACCGTCTGTACAACACGACAAGAACGATGGTCGGCCATTTCCGGCGCGTTGAAACGCGGGCGGAGCTTAAAGCAGGGCACACATCTGTGCACTCTAGCGCGTATCAAATTGCGAGCGGAAAGTATCCAGTACTTCTGTCGAAGAATGGACATTAATAAATCGGGACCAGCGTGACAATTCACCTTATGGTGATAGTCCACCAACAAATCCAAAACGTGATCCCTGCGTGGTAGAACTACTGGATGCATTTGTTCAAACTCTAACTTAGCATTTCGCAGACGGCCACCGACACGAATGAGTCCGTCTTGCAAAAATGGTCTCAAATGTTGAAGTGCGGGACTACAAGGTTTATGTGATTCTAAACTACGAAATTCTTTTGAAAAATAAAATTTCTGCAACTCTCGAAGTACAACTGATTCAGCTCTATCCAAATCAGCTGCGATTATAGAACCACGCGATGGTAATAATCTCAAAAATCTTAGGACGTAAACTACACAGCGTAATAGTCTCGACCAAGACGAGACTCGATTAGACAACAACAAAACAACTGACTCTTCACGCGGAACTGATACTACAAGCGTATGTTTCTTCTCCTCGGGTGGTTCTGAAACAGTAGCGGGGTTAAACGGAGCATTTGGCCACTCGTTAGGAGTGGTATGCAGCCAGGGAGGGCCACAAAACCAAAGCGGATGATTTAAAATTTGCGCGGGAAGCAAACCACGTGAGAGACAGTCAGCTGGGTTTTCTGTTCCAGCGACATGGAATATATTTTCCTCTGCGGAGGCACGGGAGCCACCGAGCGAAAAAATATCACCCTTGAAAGGGAGCGCGACAACATAACGACCATCTTTATCACGAGTAGTCGTGCGGGTATAAATCTCCTCAGTGACCTGATCCTCAGGGCTGAGAATAGGCGGGACATTGACCTCTTCAATCTCCCAGAACTTGCGGATGGTAGACTCAAGCGGCGGCTCGACGGTGCAACAGTGCGACACAGTCGAGTAACTATTTAAATAAGCGGGTGCGGAGCCAACTATAACAAACCCGAGAACTGTTTCCAGTGCGTGCGGAGCGGGGTACATCGGAAGACCTTGAATTTTACGTGATAACTGGAGATGCGGGAGAATCGAAGCACCGATCAATAGATCGATATCTCCAGGGAAAGCGTAATTTCCGTCGGCTAACTGCAAGTTCTTAAACTCCGTCAGCATGGACGTGTCAACCGGTACCGTGGGCAACCGTTCCGTAATCTTATCTGCGACTAGCGAATCCATTTCAAACGAAATATTACGATTAAAACGTGAACTAAATATTATTTTAATGGAACCGTGAATGGTTGCCTTTAAACCTCCAAAACCTTTCACTTCTGAGCGGGATGACCAATTATTAAAACTAAAACCAAGGCGTTGACAACAATCCCGAGTAATAAAATTACTCTGGGAAGCGCCATCTAGTAGCGCTCGAACGGTGTGCGGTTTGCCAAAGGCATCTACAATGACAACTTGCGCGGTCGCAAGTAAAACGGTAGTGACTTGAGTACCAGCGGCGGAAAGCGAACACAATGTTACGTCGTTTGCACTTGCAGCAGGCCGCGCGTCACAAGCGTCGCGCGTCTGCGCAGGCTGCTGCTGCGATGGCAGCTTACTACTCTCAAAATGTAAGAAGGTATGATGTCTAGCTAGACATTTACGACAGCTACCACCACTGTTACATGACGTAACCAGATGTTTGTCACTTAGACAATTAAAACACAAATTATTAGTGCGGACAAACTTGTAACGATCACTAGGCGATAATCTCTGAAATCCCGAACACTTGTACAGCTGTGTATGGCTACCCTTACACAGAGAACAGTCAGGTGTTGAGGCGGTATTAACTAGCGTATGTGCAGTCTTGACTGACTTCGATGACGCGTCTATACGGCGATCGGAACCTGTCCTATTCGTGGCTTCATGACGTGCCGACGTGCGCTGCAACACCTTAATATGGTCGCGAATAAAAGATTCTAAATCTTCGAACTTAGGTATTTCTTTACCGCGCTGAGTCGTTTCAAACAGACGAACAGTTTCAGGATCTAATTTCTTTAAACCGATATACAAAAACAAAAAGTCACAGAGGTCATTGACCTTTAGGTTCTTTACTGCACGAACAGATGATGCGAAAATATTTAAAAACTTCTCTAAATTATGATCGTTACAAACGGAAAAACTTTTCAAATCGAATAATTGATCTAAATATGCGGTGGCTACTAATCGCTTATCTTCGTATTTTGTTTTTAAAGTGTTCAAAACTAAATTGTAATTTTCAGCGCTAAACGTAATTCCAGCACAGACAGCCTTTGCCTTACCGGTCAATTTTTCTACGAGATAATGCAATCTCTCGTGATCTGTCAGCGATGTGTTCCTATGTATTATATTTTCGAAACTATCTATAAATAAATTCCAATTTCGAATGTCACCATTAAATTCAGGTATTTGAATTGGCGGCAATCGTGGGCGTTCGCGAGGAGGGTTGGATAAACCACTCGCGGGGGGGGGAGTCTCTAAACTCCTAGCAATACGTTTGATACGACAATACAAGTCATCAAAGGACGACAATGCCTGATAACTCACACAGTAATCAGGATTTAACTCCAACTCTAAAATGTTTATATTATTAATTGTAGATTCAAAATCCGCGCGCAAGCTATCTAAAGTTTCCAACGAACACAAGAAAGCATCTCTAATCGCCAGATCCGAGGTTTGCGAAGATTTATCACAAATCGATTGAACACGTGAAAACTGTGAGTCCCTTTTAGCGTATAAAAGCTTTAACTGAACCTTTAAATCAGTACTAACCTTGGTTCCCTTAAGAGACATCTTGTTTTGATATATTCACACTATACACTCAAACAAACACTTAACGAATTATTAAGTAAGCGATAATTAACAGATAACAATATGGTAATATTGTAAACAACAAAGTGAACGGCGAACGAACGGAATAACATATGCGTATATAATCTATGGTTTATCCGTTTCCTACAAATGTTCACTCAACAATGAACGGGTATTTTTGAAATGCGTCTACCTACATGCAATTTGTAGGATGGTCGAATGAATTTTGTCAAGAAAAAGAATGCGATTTATATCTACGCTGATATTTACGTAGCTAACTATAATTATGCGGTGCGGTTGACGGCGTAGGTACCGTAACTATCAATGGCTCTTTAACTATACGAGCGAAATAACGTATAGTTGCCTAAATGCCTAGATGCGGGTTTTCTACTATTATATCTAGGTAAACAGGCGCGTTGCGTTTATTCCCTATGGAACAAATACTATATTGCGAAATTACAAGAAAATGATTCATGATCCGGCTCGTATGGACCAAAAAATAATGGTTGCGCGAATTTTGCTTTGTGGACTGTAGATTTAAAAAGCGATCTAAGGTTTGTTAACAATATGCAGGTACTGCGTCTAGCGTTTATTAATGGGATAAATGTATTAGAAGGACTGACCTTTAACCTCGAAAGTTCCACATGGCGCCGGCCGGCGAATCCCGAACTTCGTACTTTCAAGCACTGCCAGTTTCTGTATTGCACTACACTGTACTATTGTGGAGTCTCTGAATGATTTGATCATGAAAATAGTCAATTTTCTAGTAATTTCGAGCGGGCGCGATTAGCGGTGCGGTCACATTCACAATGCACAAACGTCAAATGTCAAATCCTTTCTCTCGAGGTCGTGCGGGAAGCGGATACGGTAGGGATAGGATTGCTAGACCCAAAAAATAAATTACAAAAAAACAAAGTCGCGGAACATAGCAAATTGGCGCAACCACCTACCAACGCTTAGGGGATGACTGCGTGACCAACAGTTTGTCAGGTTAGGTAGACACCATAGATCTACATGCGTTTATTTGGCTGCGCGATCTGGCAGCACTGCCATGTCTCAGTGAGACACGGGCTTAATGCTCCAGTTCGCGAAATTAAAATTTTCGAAAGTTTGCGAATTAAAAAAGTAAAAAGCGATTTGCAACTCCGCATCAGATGGTAAAATGGTAACAAAAATTATATTGACGGTAACGACATGTATGTTGTATTTACACAATTACACTAATTAATATCATCATCATAACTCTCTACCTTTTAGAGACGAGGAAAAACGGTAAGTTTTTATTATAATACAATCATCAATATAACCCTGAAAAAGCTGAAAGTAAATTTTCCTTCTAGCGTTAAATTCGGAATTACTACTTGAAGTTTTCTTATAATTCGCTATGATTGTTATATTTTAAGTTCTCTTCATTATAACGATGATATTTATCATAGTACAAGTATTTATTAGATATTTCTTGGCTATTTTATGAAGAATTTATTAATATTTTTTTTTAGGTGGGTAAATCAATGACATCTCCCGACTTTGGGCGGTGCGGGGGACTGTGTCAGATTTTTACTGACCAAGGCCCTGGGTTTCACTTTCAAATTACCCTGCAAAATGCAAAATATTCAAGAAACTATGAATATCGTGTTATTCTGGCACTTTCACTTTAACCGGATAATGTTTGTAAAGCTTAGAAACCACATCGGATAGAATATGGTCGTGCCTAATTGTTTAAGATGAATGCCTAAAACTGTCTGTTTTTAGGGTTTTGCAAACGAATACTAAAACCGGGACCCTATCACACCTCTGTCCGTCTGTCGACTTTTCACAGATGCAAGATGATGTATTTCTGGTGCCGCTATAGCAACAAATACTGAAAAACAATCAAATATTCGAGTGAGGCTCCCATACAACAAACGTGATTTGTTTTTGCCCATTTCTTGTACGGAACCCTTTGTGAGCGAGTCCGACTCACACTTGGCCGTTTTATACTCCTTGTAGTACTTTGCAAGTAAAAGTCTTAACTTTCACTCTTTTGGTGATAAAATACTGTAAATATTTTAAAAGCCATTCTAGTAACAATAAATTTGTTTGTTTTGCGCTTAACTTTTGTTTGTCCAGTGAACTAATGGTGTGGATGCTATTAATCATCAGGACCTCGATGATTGCCTTTTGCTTTATCAGATTAACAAATCGAGGAGGCAATTTTTCATTTATTGTGTTGATGTATTATTATCAGTTCTCATTGAAATTACATTCCGTAATTAGGCTGATGATCATTGTATTTGTACTTAATTACCTAACTGGAAAGAAAGAAGGAGATTATATTTTTCGACTGTGTTGTATGTATGTAGGTATGTATATTTCTTTGACACTCCCAAGAGCCTTTGAATTTGTATTTGCGCTTGGGGGTGTTGTTAGATTCGTCTAAGTTGGAGAGTGATATTGGGTATCTACATCAAAACTATAAAATTGAGGATTCTGCCGCCCATGCATAGTATCAAAACAAACGTCTCGAGAAGATCAAGAGACTATTCAAAAATATTACTCACTAAAACAGGAAATAAAAAGTTGACTACATCAAAAAACCCGACGGCAAAAAACAACTAAAAAGTTCGAAACAAGTCATTTTAAGAAGTCTGATAAATTGCACCAACTGTTTTTGCGGTCGAGTTGTTTGACACTGTCAACTTTTTAGATTCCATAGTTTTAGTATTGAGCAGGAAAACATCTCAGACTTGTTGCTGTCGTAATTTATCAATATCATCAGTTTAAAGGCTTTATTGTTGTTGGATCTTCTGACCAACGTCTTTAATCTTCTTCTCTTCCTAGAAACCAAAGGGTTTGCTATTTGTTTATATGGAAAGTTTAAATTTATCCTGCAAGTAACAACATAGTAAAAAATCAAGAAGAACGATCGCCTAGATATGAATCTGTAATATCATTGAGCACATTCTCTTGAGCCATGTTTTCACTTAGTCCATTTAGATAAAAATCAATACGACTATCCTCTTAATGGTTTTCGAAAACTCGATTAATATAATCCGCAACAATTTGCGAGTTTAAGTAAGAAACGATGTTATGGCCTACGCCTTCAGTTTATTAGGATTTTATTGTCGTTAGTTAAACGTTTTGCGTTTGAATTGGCTACGCCTCGTTTAGAAGCACATTCTCGTTAGAGGATAATATCCGTGCCAATCTATGTTCAAATATAATTCTCCAATAGTCGTAACACTGGTTTGTTTCTTACATTAATGAGAAGTTCTGCAATTAAAAGGTTTGCTATCAAAGTGTAAAGTCATTCGTTGAGCTGTTTTATTGTATAATTTTCAACACTGCATTACTTAGTATTTATATTTCCTTAAGTATATTGGATTTGCAATTAGATCGGCGTCAAATTTCTCACTATCGCACACCAAATAAAAACCATAGCTAAGATGACTTTAATCTTAGCTGTGGTTTTTATTTGGTGTGTAAATGTGCCATATGAAATTTAATTTGTGCAATTCCATTACCTATACGGAAATCGTTTGTTCAATTCATTCGGCAGTTACATTAGCTATACAAATCGATTTCTTCCGATACACGGTTTGACCTGCATCCGATCTGATATCCAAAGTTCGGATGATGTTCAGAAAATTACATTCGACGTTGATCATTGCATAATGAATATACTTTTGAATTTCTAATGTAACAACTAACAATGCCTCGTTTACTAATGTAGGTTACATTATAAAGGGCAAAAGGGCCAGATGGCAACCGCTGGTGTATGATAAGAAATGAAAATTAAACTAATCTATCTAAAAGTCGACATCAGAAAGTTCGTTGTAATGAAAAGGTTACTCGACTTGCAATATTCTGTTAACTTTATCTTCTAAGAAAGTGAACTCCGGTTTAAGATAGCCGTTTATAAAGTTACGTTACGTGAATTGGAGTTGGGTAATTATTTGATCGTTTTAATTACGAATCTGTGGTCGAATCGGCCTAATTAGTTTTCCGTATTCCGGTGTTCGATGTAGATCTCACTTCGTGCTGCCCCGATTTCCTTGTTATCAACATATTTTATGATGTTCGTGGTTTCCTTGTAATTTACTTATTTTTGCTGGTTTGTAACTTGCCAAATTTATTTTTTTGTAAGTAGATTTTTCATTATCTTCTGTTACTTATTACCAGAAGTTAGTTTAAAAGCTGGGTATGGGTAATTTACATCATTAAAGTGTTTACCGTTAATCTTTCATATGCTTATTATGATATTTTATTACAACTTAGCTTACATGCACCGTAAAAGTGAAGAGTACCCTATCGGCTATTATCATACAGAAGCTAATATTACTCTCTCTAGTTTCTTTTTATAACACAAAACATGAGCAAATTCAACTCTCAATCGTATTATCTTCACTTTATTTTGTTGTCGTAAGTCCATCTCATTGTCCTATAGGCAGTTAGTTGGTATCTGAGGCCCAAAATCTTACATAATTAGCAATTTTATGTTCATCCAATCGATGCCGTGAGAGAAAATTCTCAGAGAGCTCATAAACGTCTATTATTTATAATATAAATCAGATAATCTGTCGGATTGTTCGACATTTCGGAGTTCGCACGGCGTCGCGGGCGCAACCTCCATTATGACTCCAAAGAGGCTTACGTAACTCTCGGGCTCTACGGTTTTTTCTACGTCAGAGATGGTAAAAAAAAGTAATGCATAGGCATTAGCCATGCTTCCATGTAGCCGTTCACTTTGAATGGTATCTTATTGCGGATCGAACGAATAGAAAATTATATAAATTGCTTCTCGTAGTACGCGGCCCCTCGCGCCGTTATGGGCACTTCGTGAACAATTTCTTGTGCTAAGAAGAAATATATGCTTTTTGTTATGATTGACGAGTTACTTTTATGCATATTGCAGCACGATTACATTTGGTCGGTTAAAGGTTTGTTTGTTGAGTAATTGAATACAACCTTTACAGGAAACCTATTCATGTTATTAAATTTTATGCTTTTGAAACGTTTATGCCTATTTGCAGTGAGTTAAATACTAATTTACCGCATTCAAAATTAATAATAATAATGTATTTCCTATTAATAATAAATCATTTGTTTACTTGAAATATAGTGGTAGGTACAACGGGTCTTTAAAATGCAGTAATGTTTCTTCATATTCCGCCTCAACTTCAGCGTGCATATTTTGTATGTATGGGCATGACTCTACATTATTTACAATTAAAATTATGTTTATAATATGCTGTATAATTGAAAAATGACAATAAATTAAATATGTCGACAAATTAAATTAAATGTCAATAAATTTAAAAAAATATCAGAACAAAATCAAACAACTAAATTTAAATGCACTGAGTTTTATGGGAGCATAAAAATTTTCAGCACGTCAGACTTTCTTTAACTTGATCTGTCTTGGATCATGAATGAAGTGTGGGGTCCCACAGGGGTCGAAGCTTGGACCTCTTCTGTTCTACAGAGAGAGATCTGTCTTACAGAGTACTCATATTACAATAGTACTTTAAGTATTCTCAGGAATATTGAATTTATCCTGTTAGGCTGAAACCACCTTAGAATGCCAATCCCTTTTTAGAGGTATGCAAACCAGAGTGTAAAGTTCCGCAAATCTTCGTTGATAAGGTAGGATCCTCCAACCAGACGGGTGTTATGTCTAATTCGGGTAACTGCCTGAAAGATACTTTCGGGCAGTTGCATATTATTATGCTCAAATTGCGTGGATAACTCTGAATGAGCGATGCAGGATTTCGTAGTTTAGTTCATATGTGGCGCCATAGATGTCGCTACAATGTAATTAACAAACACATCAACAATCATCTGTTTTCCTTCTTCGTGTTAATTACTTAGTTAGCTCAGGTGCGGTTTCTATTTATGTCTCCTTTGACACTGCCTGCTTAATAATAGATGAAATAACATTATTAGCATCAAAAGCTTCCGCAAATTGCGTGTTCGTGTTAAATTCTCATTAGAGTTGAGTCTGAGACTGCGTGATCAGAATAAATCCTTCTACTTGTTGCCCAGGTTGCTATTACTCAATTTTGGTTCCTAACTTTTTTTTTTTCTTTTAGTTGGCAAATATTTAAATAACTTTTTCTCCCGCTGTGGGTGAATTGAGGGTCAGACTTTTACTGGCTCTCGTGGACGGCGAGCAATGGGTAGCTCGCTGTCCGGGAACCGTCCGGACCGAGCCCAAGTCGTCAACGTCGCGCACTGCTCCCGCGCGCCTCAAGGAGTTGTCAGCAAACTGCAGGGCCGAAGCCTACTGGGGCCTAAGGTTAGGCAAAGGTGAACCCTGAGGCCCTGGAACAAAGGCAATGAAGGAACAGGGTAGGTTTTTAGTTAGTAAGAGTCTGACACTATTTCCCGCCCCCCCAAGGCTGGGATTTGTCATTGGATGATTTTACCTACCATAAAAAAGGAAGTCATGCTAAATTCACCAACAGAAATTGAACTATCGACTTACATTCTAATACATATATATCGATGAATTGAACTATCCATATAATGGTATCATTAGCTGATTAAAATGAATTTGGTTTGTTTTTTAGAATCTAATTTGACTTTCATAAGAATCTTTAAATTGATTGAAGTAAGTATTTATTTATTTCTTTGGGAAAACAACACAAATTTTCTTAATTAATTATTAATCATTTAATTTATGGGTATATTCAATGAATAAAGAAAATAATAATATATTTCACAACTATCACACACCGCCGTCTAGTCCCAAGCTAAGCAGAGCTGGTGTTATGAGTACTAAACAACAGATAAACATACTTAAATATTTCTAAATACATACTTATTATAGATAAATTATGCCCAGATACAGAAGAAATGATCATGCTAATCACACAAACATTTGTCCTGGGTGGGAATCGAACCCACGACCTCTGGCATAGCAGTCAGGGTCACTAACCACTAGACCAACAATGTTATTCAAACGTTTCCCACCTATTCGGTTTTTTATAAGAAATAACTGCCCCCCTAGCCAAGTTATAATCGTTTCGTTTAGCGTGAACGCTTGGAGTTGGCCACGCCCCCAATTCGTTTTTTCGAATAAAGAAATTGGGGGCGTGGCCAAGTCCAAACGTTCACGCAAAACGAAACGATTGTATCTTGGCTAGGGGGGGGGGGGGCATGCTAGTGAATTTACTTTACATTTTATTCAGTAGTATTTCAGTTACATTACACCATGTATTTTTAGGCCACAATCAGGACAGCACTTTCAACTTGTCTAGTCTTTCCCACCAGCTCTAAAATTATCCGACTTAACAACAGATGCGTAAAATTGAATATATCAACGCGTTTAAGAATAGGTATTCTAGCCGAGGGCAGTTGCGTACACGCACATTAATCAGCAGCTCGATGGGCATGTAACAGACAATTAATGCTCGATAAGTCATCGCTGGCCCCTTGTAGCTAGGGTTGCCAAATTTTATTAGAAGAAATAGAGTATATCTGATTTCAAAGGAGGTAAATAAAGAGTGCGAATTATATAAAAAAATGGGTACCAATTTTTTTTAATGGTGTTTTTTGTTACTTTTTACATCACATAACAAGTTTTCATTTGTTTTTGATAGAACTGTATGTCTGCAAACATTCTAACTCTTTTATATAGATCAGGAGCTCATTTTTAATAAAACCTTGTTCTTTTCTACCCGGCACTTCACAGCCATGAAAATATGTCGACTGGTTTGGTTACGATATTAATAGGTATGTATACATCATTATAATATGTGTGACCCACACTAAAACAGTAAACAATGTAAAAAAAAGAGTTTTTTAGCGTCCTCTATTAGTGTTATAGATTATAGAATACGCCTACATGATATAGAGTACAATACTCTATTTTAGAGTACGGTTGGCAACCCTAGTTGTAGCCTACAATAATTTACCCCCGGCTATTACTAGTTACAACTAGGCATTCGATTTCGCCTCGTTTTCACATGTGCCTTCGAAAGCGCGGTTTAATAAGACCCATATAAACGGGAGCGGAGATAGTGTTTTGTAAATGGTCTTAACTAGATGTACTTAGCTTAACTGTTGTTTATGTAGACTAGGTGTAATTTTATAAATGTTACCGGGGTATAGGTGGAGTCAGGGGCGTAGCTAACGACGTTTCAGCCGTATCAATTATACGGGGCCCCCGCGCTCAGGGGCCCCCACGTAGGCAAAACTTCGCAACATGTTATCGACAACCGTTTCGTAGGGTAAACCATTCATTTGTAAAAAAGCATCATTTTTTTTATACGGGGCCCCTGTGGGACTTTTAATACGGAGCCTCCATGGGCCTAGCTACTCCACTGGGTGGAGTGTTATGCTGGTGCTATAGTTAGGACTTGCACATTTAAGATAAATTCGTAAGCAGTAATGTAGATTTTAGGAGACACCCAAGTCCGGATCGACGATGCGAAATTGAAAAGGTTCGCTAGGCCTGATGCCAGGGCTGTAGGATTGTCGAAGAGTTACTGAAAGAAAACGGGTCTTTGACATTATATAAAAAATTAAAGCATATTTTACGGCGCGTTTTACGCCCGCTGTGTGCGCGGTTGTTCGCGGCTCCCGTTGCACCGGCGGTTCATCTTGCAACCGCATATCTATGCGACAATCATCCGCCAGGTTTGCGGGCGAAAATCGCAACCGCGACGGCTGCGTAACCCCACAAAACTGCAGTCTCGTGAGTTTGGAAATAAAGCAGCGGCTTCCTCTACCACGGCGGGTGCGGTTGAAAACGGCTTCGTGACTTCTTAGCCTTAGCCTCTCGCTCCACCCAGCGTGGGAGAAGTTATTTGATGATTTCCCACTTCTAAAACAAAGGGGTCAACCCTCTTTATTTCTGCTTTACAGTTAAGAGCGCTTACGATTTCATATTTGTATTTGATCTCATTGTAGATACTTTCTTTCAATTTAGTGCGCATCAAAAAAGTCAAGTAGGCAATGCTTGAGGTTTTCGACGAATTATTTGGCTGCATTTTCATGACGTGAATATAAGCTCAAGAAGTGAAGTAAGGGGTGAAAATAAAAAGCAACGACATGAAAATGAATGTTCGTTTTATTTGTGTTTGCGCTGAAATGAAAGGGTGTGATCATGTGTGAGAGGGTTGTGTTCAGTCACGCTTGCAAACTTGCAAATAAAGAGATGAAAACTTGTTTTGATGAAAAATCGAATTCAAATTCAAAAGTGCAGTGAATTTTAATTCGATTCTGTGGTATTTATTGGATTTCTTTTTATAACAAATATTATGACACAGTTTGATTACAGTTCGCCTTCAGAAATAACAGGCATTTTTTATTAATATGAATAGGGTGTTTTTAATAAGTTTCGTGTGGATTTCATCACACATGCGGGATAGCTCTGCACGCGTAGCGAATGTCCTTTTCATGCAGCTCCGCACGCGGGATGCGGGGCGTGAGATCGGGCAGCAACCCCGCATGCGGAGCAATTCCGCATGCGTGATGAAATCCGCACGATATTAAAAACGGTCATAATCCCTCTGGACACATATTTCTGGATATTGCAATAAAACCACTTATCCATCACGTCACCAAAAAGAGATATCTTGTTATTGCTTCTTTAAAAAAAAACACTGTAAACTGTATAGTCTGTGTACAATAAAGAATATAAGAAAAATATATAAGAGAGATTTGCTAGTCATCATATAACTTGGGAACAGAGTGCTACAAAGGAAAGAAAAGACTTTAATTAATTTTATTTGTATATATTTACAAATTAAAGTACGCAAAATACGTGCTTTAGTCGTGGAGTTGCGGATACCAGGCCGAAATACAATACAATACAACACAAATTAAAGTTGCGAAAAGAGCTATACAATCTACAACTTAGTAGTTACGCCTTCTGTAAAACGTTTTCTCCAAAACAAACACTTATTCCCTCTTCCCTCTAAGAGCATTTATTAATTCCATAGGCGAACCGTGCGCTCGATTGTTCTTGTGTCGAATCGCAACCGATTATGAAACGAAGCCAAATTGCACATTACATCGAGAGGGTACGATACTTCGATAGTTAATAAAGAGCCAGAATAATATACGCACTAATATTATAAATGCGAAAGTAACGTCTGTTTGTTTTGATTTTACTCATTTAACGCGAGAGTTAATAATAATCAATGGCTTCCCTCGCTGCGCTCGGGAGTTAAATCGGGGATCCTTTATTACCATCGGGATTCAATATGACGCTCGTAACAAGATACTGCTCTATGCTTTCTCCTTGACGCTTGATATACTATTTCATCCCGAAGGTGGGTATCGTTCTCTTTTTTTTTGGTTGGAAATCATCAAGTAACTTCTCTCGCTGCGGGTGGTGCGAGAGGGATCATCAGACTGAATGAAAAACACATGTTCCTTCAGTTTCCCTTTGATTTTCAGGGTCGCAAAAACTTTCAAATAACCTTACAGATGTGTTTCGTTCCCTTGGGATAAATTTAGAGTTTTAAGCAAGCGAAGCCACTGAAAGAAACGTGTTTAATAAAGAGCCAGGATTATATTGCAAATAAACGATTTGAACAAACAGTTTGACAGCACAATTCGATCGGGGCGACAGGTGAAATGTATTGAATTAAACTCTTACATTCATTGGATGATATTGAATTATAAATGTTTTGTGATGTTTATTTTATGATGAGCATGCGAGTTCAATTATATACGTGTTGGTTATATTGACTGCTGACAGTGGTTTCGCTCGCGTGGTAATTAGTTCTATACTCCATCTATTTAGGTAGTTAACTAAACGTTATTTATCTTGAAACTATTTTTTTTTTTAAATCGTATAGAAGACATCCTTAAAGATTATTTAAATTTAGTTAATTATTACCTAACATCGGTGATGATTATTAAACACGTATGAATAATTAGTGATTACTTTAATGACTTGCGAATACAAAAAGCTAGTACATGTTCACTTGATGTCACAGAGTAGAGAGAGCAAAGCTAAACTATAAAGAGGCGCGAAATTTAAATTATGAATATATTCAACACCCCCCTTGAATTCAAGCCTCAAAACAAGATATAAAGTAAACAAAATTTGTATTTAATTGAAATCTACTGAGACAATGCTTAGGAATAAGAGTTTAATGACATCATTCCAAGATTGGATCTTAAAAGTAAAAATTTATCTTTTGACAATGGTTTTGTAAGTATATCTGCATACTGACAATCACTACTAACATACTTTAATACAATTATTTTTTGATAATACTTTTCCTTAATAAAGCAATATTTAATTTCGATATGTTTACATCGTTTGTGGAAATTTATGTTTTTAATGACACTAATTGCACTTTGATTATCCAAATGAAGACACATAGAGTCTTGCTTATATTCACCCATATCACTTAGAAATTGTTTGATCCACATTGTCTCTTTGGTAGCTTCGCAGGCAGCCATAAACTCTGCCTCTGTGGTGGACAAAGCCACTGTTTGTTGCCTTTGACTGGACCATGTTACAGCTGCTCCATTTCTAATGAATACATATCCGGTGACTGAGCGACGGGTATCTTTATCATTTGCATAGTCTGCATCACAATAACCCATGACTTCTGAGATTTGTGGAGTTTTTAAGTAAGACAGTCCATAATTTTTAGTATCTTTTAAATATTTGAAGATTCTTTTTACGGCACTCCAATGAGTTTGGTTGTAACAATTAAGGAATCGACTCACCAGACTGACAGCATACATTATATCTGGTCGACTCACAATGGCCAGATGAATCAGAGAGCCCACTGCTTCTCTATATGGTATGTCCTTCTCAGGTTCTCCACTTTCTTTGTTCAGCTTCACATGAGGGTCAGCTGGAACACTATTAGAGTGGGCATTATTCATATTGAATTTGATCAAGATTTGTTCTATATATTTAGTCTGATGTATAAATATACAATCACTAAATTGTTCAATTTGCATTCCCACAAAATTGACAGGTTTGGTTAACACTTTCATTTCAAAAATTGTTTTTAACTCTTTTGTTACATCTTCTAATGCCAATACATCACTTGAGAACAGTAATCCATCATCAACATATAAACATAGATAGCATTTCTTGTTTCTGACTTTACCAACATATACACATTGGTCTGCTTTGCTGTTTACAAAACCAAATTTCTTGAGAACTGTATCAAATTTGTTATTCCAACACCTGGGAGCCTGTTTTAGCCCATAAAGTGATTTATTAAGTTTACATACCATATTGACTTCATGGAGCAGGCCTTCTGGTGGTGTCATGTATATGGTCTCTTCAAGTTGCCCATACAAGAATGCGGTCTTCACATCTATTTGAATCATTTTAAGATTGTTCTGTGCTGTAATGGAAAGTAGCAGGCGTATTGAATCATACCTGACTGTTGGTGCATAAGTTTCATGGTAGTCAATTCCCTTGGTTTGTGCATATCCTTTTGCACACAGTCTTGACTTAAACCTTGGACCTGTTGGTTCATCCTTAATTCGAAATACCCATTTACACTGTATCACTTTGGCATTCTGAGGTTTTTTAACCAATGTCCAGGTATTATTTTTCTGATGAGCTTCTAGTTCTTCACTGATGGATTCTATCCATTTATCTTTGTTGATTGAGTTCACTGCTTCTTTATATGTTTCTGGAACATTTGACAGGATCTCCTCATGCTGACTCAGGTATGCATCATCTTTTGTATCTATAACTCTTTTATTTCTAGGTCTCAAGGTTATATTGCTAGGTGGAGGAGTATTAATACTGATGTCAGGTACATACTCGCTGTCTGAAAATGATGTGTTTTCACATACTGTATCATTTGAACTTGTTGATATTGAATCTTCATTTATTTCAGCGATATTGTTCTCTTCATTAACATCGTCGTTTATTGCAGGATTCCTCTCTGATAGTTCTACAGGAACATAATCTCTATTGACTGTAGATTCTAGAAATGTAGCATCTCTGCTTTTGATCACTTTTCTGGAGTTTGGTATAATGAATCTATAGCCCTTGCTGTGATCGCAATAACCAATGAAGATCATTTTTTGTGCTTTGGGGTCCCATTTTTTACGTTTTTCTTGAGGTAGATGTACTATGGCTTCACAACCGAATATGCGTAGGTGTTTCACATTTGGTTTACGACCAGACCACATTTCTTCAGGTGTTTTGAACGACAAGGACTTGGTTGGAGAACGATTTATGACATAAGCAGCTGTATGCACTGCATCAGCCCAAAACTGTTTAGGCAAGTTGGCATTAAGTAGCATACATTTTGCTCTTTCCACTAAACTCCTGTTCATACGCTCTGCAGTCCCGTTTTGCTCAGGTGTATACGGCGTTGTTGTCTGGTGTATGATACCATTACTTTTCAAATAATCAGAGAAACTATTATTGACATATTCCAAGCCATTATCTGTTCTGAGAATTTTTATACGAGCATCAAGTTGATTTTCTACTTCATGCTTAAATTCTTTGAATTTCTCAAGAGCTTCAGATTTGTTTCGGAGGAAGTATATATAAACCTTTTTCGAATAGTCATCGATGAATGTCAGAAAGTATTTGGAACCTCCTAGCGTTTGAGTTTCCATTGGCCCACATATATCAGAGTGAACCAACTGAAGCGGGCTCTTCGCCTTTTCTCCTTCACTTTTAAAAGGTAACCGTGTCTGTTTACCTTTCTTGCAGGTCACACATGTCAGATTTTCTTTATTTGCTGAGAAAGTCACATGCTCAGTGTGTTCTGGTAATTTCTTCAAACTGTTAAAATTCAAATGTCCCATTCTCTGGTGCCACAGGAAGAAATCTTGATCTGACATGCATGCATAGCCATCTCCAGGCATATTTAGCCGGTACATGTTGTTGATGATACTAGCTGTTGCTACTATTTCACCTCTATTATTCATAATAACACAACCAGTCTTGTCAAATCTTACTTGACCACCACTTTGAATAATCTGACTCACAGACAGTAAATTTGTTGCTAGTCCGGGAACACATAATACATTGGTAAACAAAACTTTTCTTGTCTGACCTTTTTCACCATAAGTATCTAAGCTCACTTGCCCTGAGCATTGCACTAATAAAACTTTGTTGTCTGCTACTCTTATTGTTTTAGTTGTAGGAGAACATACATTCTGAAGCAGACCTCTATGCTTAGTCATGTGCGAGGAAGCACCGGAGTCCACATACCAGGCATCATCTTGTGTTGATGTTGCTACAAATACAGCGGCATACGAAGAACTATTTGATTTTTGCTGTGTGTCTTTAGCCTTAGATTTACATTCTGGACTTTTGTGGCCATATTTATTACAAGTGTGGCACCGTGGTCCTTTGGATTGTTTTTTATTGGTTTTTTGAAACTTTTTATTGACCGTAAATGCTTTGGAGTCATTTTCATATTGTCTTACATCTTGTAATAATTTTGCTTTTATAGAATCTGAAGTAATTTTCATACCTGAGCTCTCTATTGCAATAATCATTGGCTGATAAGATTCTGGTAGACCAGAGAGTAGCAATGTACCTAGCCACTCATCGTCTACTTGAAAACCAATATTTCGAAGCTTATGAGCCGTGCTCATTATTTTGCTCACATACTGCTCCACATTTTGACATCCGCTCAGTGATGTATTACACAAATCACGCAGCAGTCCAACACGGCGTGTCAACCCAGAGTCATCGAATGCTGATGACAACTTATCCCAAACTTCTTTGGCAGTGCTTGCTTCCTGAATGTGTACATAATTTGTCGGATCGACAGAAAGTATTATCTTTGTTTTTGCTTTTATATCTCGTTTTGCATCTAAAACTTGCTTAGAGTCGCATTCAATACAGTCCCACAGTTCTTCGTGTTGCAAGTAGGTTTGCATTGCGAATCGCCACGTCATGTAATTTTCACGACCAGTTAGCTTTTCAATAAATGCCATTTGATTATTAAAAGCCATTTTACTAAATTCACTGAGTTCTGATCGATAACACTTTACAAAAGTTCAACAAAACAAAAAAAAAGTCACCGGCGTCTCAAACTATGAAGAGGTTATGTTCACACTTCGACTTTTTAACACTGTTTATATGATAAGGTTTTGCACTGATTATTATCTCTGAGCTTCTCTGGGCCCATAACCTGATGATTATTAAACACGTATGAATAATTAGTGATTACTTTAATGACTTGCGAATACAAAAAGCTAGTACATGTTCACTTGATGTCACAGAGTAGAGAGAGCAAAGCTAAACTATAAAGAGGCGCGAAATTTAAATTATGAATATATTCAACAATCGGTTTAAGTAAATAGCTAATTGTAAAGGTTTTTAGATAACATTTTTAGTCAATTTTTATATCAAAGACATGTGAAGATTGTTTAAACAGCTGGAGTATAGGTTATGATCTACTCGTGTACAAAGATCAAATATAACAAAGACACACACAAACTTTTTGGCTTTAAATATTATTGTGATTTTTTGGCATCAGTAGTACAGTGAGTTTCCGTCAGTAAAGGCACACATTAAAGAATACTAAAGTTGAGCTTTCTCATTCCACCCTAGAACTCCAAAAAAAGAAATCCATAACACTGATTATTATATGACAAAACAACAGCTTTGTTATTGTAATACAATATCATTATCTTACCAAACTAATTAATTTTTAAAAACTATTCAACCGATAGGACAACATAATTCGAGTTGGGCCTGCAGTCAATCAACATGATCGGATTCTCAGTTCCGGTTTTTAGTGACGTCACTAGTTTCCGATTCCACCGACGAAATAATCCGATTACTTACGAATGAGTTTAATAATGTACCTCTCGAGTATTCAGCGGCTTTATTTAGATTAATTCAGTTTGATTAATGAAGAGTGCGGAGAAAGTCCGCCACACCGTCTCCTTTGTTTCATGCCACGATTTGGGATTAGATTTACTGGCGTTCAATTTCACCTCTTTGCTCGATAATACTGGCTTGCATAACCCAACCGTACTCGAATTTATCTATGCTTTTCTTTTTTTTTTGTCGATGTTTTTAGATTGTATAGCTGTCGAAATATTTACTGTAGATTAAGTGTTTAATATGGTTTTATGTAATTTAAATTTAGAATTAATTAGAGTCTTATTTGTGAGGTTAGTAATAGTGTTGTATAAGTTTTGTACCACACACAAGACCGGTCATTATGACGACACTTAGGGGAGGCCTATGTTCAATAGTGGAGGTCTTTAGGCTGAAATTATGAAGATTTGCACCAAATGAATTTCTTTAATTCTTATACAATGTTATATATACACCAAAACAACATTTCTTAAAGTGGATTACAAAGTTTGTTCACAGTAATAGATCAGTTGTTAACAGCAATAATAACTGCTAATGGCATTTATTTTTTTAACCATATTTTTTACGAGTGTACAAGCGCTAAAGTTCGCAGAGCCTAACTTCAGACTCGCTAAGTTAGAACGGCCGTACGTACGTAGGCGAGCTTAACTCAAAGTTTAATTTATTTAGGAGAGATACCTACTTAAATCATTTCTAGTGATTATGACAGTGTGCTGCTGATAACTATATGTATATATACGAGATAGTAATTTATCTTAGTTTAGGTATCAGCTGTAACACTTAAATATCACTTTTGGTAACCTTTCGGCCTATTTTATTGTACTTTGTAAACTTGAAGGTGCAAATAAATAATTTTATTTTATTTTATTAGTGTAGTGTAAGTTGACGGATACATTCAATAAATAACATTTATATCGGATCATCAAGTATCAAAAATTACAGTCGATTTCTCATTAAGCAAGCAACATGAATCGTCAAATTTGAATGAGGTCGTCTAGACAAACTTTTTGAACAGACAAAGGCGTCTCGACTCGGTCTAGTATTAGGATTAAAGGCTATTTTGTCGTGGATGACACGAAATTTCGAAAAAAATATGTAATTTATACTTACAATGGAAAGTAGCAACGATTTGTAGTATGTGGGTCACTGTATCATGAGTTACCGTCATTTGAAAAGTATCTGTTATAAAAAATATGATGAGTGTGATTCACATCACTGTAAAATGGGTTCTGTAGCTTTAAAAGGGGGACAAAGGTTGTACAGAATTTTATATGGGCAAAGCTGCTAGCGTTCACATTTATTATAAAACAAACTCCAATTATTATAAACCAAAGTTCCCCTTGTGAATGCGATATACTCAAAAACTATCGAACGGATTTTCATGCAGGGCTCACCAAGATATAGAGTGATTTAGGGGGAAAGTCTAAGTATATAAAACAGTAATTACGGCCGACGTAACTTGGCGACTCTGAACATAGGCTCTGCGAACTTAGTGCATGTAGGTACACTCATAAAAAAATAAATGGTTTAAAAAAATAGATGCCAATAACGGTTGTTATTGCTGATTGGAATTAAACCATTTATTTTCTGGGCTGTTCGCTACTCTACAATAATTAATATTATAATGTAAATAACATTTTAATATTAATATTATACTAGGATAAAATATAAATATTATTTATATTCATTTTTATCCTACTGTCTAACAATAATATCTAATAATTTTTCTGTTGATAATTATCGATATTTGAAAAATTCCGTGACGTGTGCCTGGCAGCGTGATTTAATCCCTATAGATTAAATCATGCTGCCAGGCCTACGGGATTGTTTGAAAGAGGCCTTATGGTTTGGTAAGCAAAGGGCAAGTGAAGGAACATGGGTAGGTTTTAACCTGTAAAAGTCTGACACTCTCTATTACTCCACCCGGTGCAGGAGAGGTTATTTGATTACTATCTACTTGTAACCCGCGATTACATGCCTTATGGTCTAGTTTTCTGCGGGTTGCTGACGTTGTGGTTGTATACAATGGATGATAAACTCGCGTGAGCCTCACTTATGTTCCTCGCATTACAAATACTTGTATGAAAAGGACGTTTGCAGGGTTACGAGTGCGGGGCAATCAAAACCGCACGATATTAAAAACACTCTAAAGCCTTTCTCCATAACTTTCGTTATCCAAAACTTAAATATTTTTTCAATTCGAACCGATTGTTACTGAGATACGCGTTCAACCATCTAAACAAACGATTTAAAAAGAGTTAGGCAAAATTAACGGAGCCGTAGGAGCGAAGCCACAGGAAAAAGCTAGTATATTTCTATTGTCACTTTCTACGGCACTCCAAAAAGTTCGTAACCACGTGCTCGAATAAATGCAGCACAGATCACAATAGAGCACGTCTGCACCCGTCATCGCTATCATTAGTGGCAGACGTCCGACGACGTCCAATTTTGTCATTATTGTGTTTTAAATCCAGCCGTTATCATTAACTGTCATTTTAGGTCATTTCACGAACCGTTAGATATGGAGACTGCGGTGTGCGCGGCGAAAACGGTTGCACTATTGTTTGTAAGCATTGTTTGCACATGAACTCAATGATAATTGTAGAGGTTGACGCTTTTGATTTGATACAAGTGTAAAATGTAGATTTTGTTATTATTTAGATTTAATAGTGATTCCTTCAAAACCGTACGGGTCCAGCGAAGTCAAAGCCTCTGGGGACGTGGGTTCGCTTCTGAAAGGAAAATCCCTGGAATGCAAAGCAACGAAGGACCATAGGAGTGGGTTTTAGTCTGTAAAAGTCTGACACGCCCTCTCGCTCCCCACAAAAAGTGTTAATTACTTCAACGATTTACTCGGTTGATCGTTTTTCGCCATTTGCGTATTATATTGCACAATCCCCTAAAGCAAGAAAATATCTATACCTAATATATCTTTCACGTTCTAGAAATAGGAAGTCTGTGTGAAATTGGTTACTTTATAATATTTAAAAGAACGCATCCTAATCGTTTAAATGCGCTTTAGCGAGACGCTGTAAACGTCACTTTTCCCGCCAATTTTTCTGTCATTGTCATCGCGGTGTAATGGCGGACGCTCGTCCTCAATGCGATATTTTTGATGAATCTGCGCAATTAGAGTAAAACGCTGCTAAACAGTAATTTGAACGAATTTCCCGTGTTTAACGCACCATGTAACTTTCTTTTTGTCGCGACGGTCAAGAGGTTAAATAGACTGTAAATACTGGAGTCAATTTGTTTTTTTTTTACCAGAGACAATTATTCTCCTTTTTAACTTGTTTTTAAATACAGTACAACAATGGAGGTTTGGTTGCCGTATTTAAGAATGGTTCATGAGGTTTTACGGCTATAATCGTGTATCATTATGGCATTATCTATTTTAATTTACCGTAAACTCTTCCTAAGATAAATGTTAATAAATCAGTTGATGTGAATATATGGTCAATTACTTAATCGTTTTAATTTTAAACAACTACAATTATGTGGATACTTTATATCATTTAAAGCATTACCTATTTATTATGTAGGCACCAACAAATAACTTGGAGGACATTTTGCATTGCAAAATATTTCCTATATTTTTGTGTTGGGTTTTTATTTACAGAGTCATATAGACAGGCAAATGCATTCCTGCTAAAGCCAATTAAAAATATGTAAATAACATGTATTTTTTCCTTTGTATGGATTTATTAATTCTATCAGTTTTATACAGTTATTCGCTCTGCTAGTGCCTTCATCAACCTAAGTACATTCCAAGGAGACATACTACCAGGATAAAAGCATTATTTGTCCTAGTCCAAGACATGATTTACTTACCTTGTGAGAAGTTTTAATCAAATTCGTTATGACATGAGGAGGTAATAAATACTAAAAAAATGTTAGAATAGATATAGGTAAGTAGATAGTATACACTAAGGTTACTATTCGTGCTAGCTAAGTTTCATGTAAATGTTCCACAAAATAAGATTTTTTATACTCTGAATTTAACCCCCTCCCTCCTACTTAACCCTTTGAATACCGTAATTAGAGACACAATAGACGAATAGACCATAGGCGCGGGCTTGCGGACGGCATGCAATGGGTAGCACGCTGTCCGATCGTCCGGTAACCGACCGGACCGAGCCCAAGTCGTCGACGGCGCGTTCTGTTCCCGCGCGCCTCAAGGAGCTGTCAGCACACCGAAGAGGCCCAGCCTGCTAACTGCAGGCAGGCAGGGTCGAAGCCTACTGGGGTCATGGGTTAACTTCCGAAAGGAATACCCGGCCCCGGCACGATAGGCTACGAAGGAACGGGGTAGGTTTTTAGTCAGTAAGAGTCTGACACTACTTCCCGCTCCGCCCAAGGGCGGGATTTGTCATTGGATGATTTTACCTACCAAAAAAAAAAAAAAAAAAAAAATAGACCTTAGGTGTGCGGACACCGATGTCCGCTTGGGGTTTGAGTTATGTTGCAATTCCGAAAGCCCCTTCTTAGTGCTCATCGTCATTATAAAAGAAAGCTTTGTGCGAAATTTCATGTTCCTAAATCCAGTCGTTTCGGCTATACGTTGATTCATTAGTCAGACAGTTTCTCCTCTTATATATTTAGATGCACAATGGGGTTGACGTATCATCCGTGTGGGTAAAAACCCCTTATTAATAAAGAATAAAAAAAAAAATATTTAGATATAGGGTGACTGGTAATTACATAGTGACCGATAGGTACTTAAACAAGTAATTGTAGTTTTTACATTAACATTAGCATTTTCTATGGGACCAAAACTGAAATCGTGAAAAAAAAAACAGAAGTTCAGTACATTTTGATCAGTTAGGCGAACATAAATGTACTGACCATGCAGATTTTTTCGCGATTTCAGGTCTCGTCCCAGCAAAAGTTGTTTGTTACCATAACGTGTCTAAGTATCGGTCACTTTACCAGTCACCCTATATATTGGTAGATGAATGATATTGAATGATACAGGTGTACCTTAGTGTTATCTTAAATACATTCAAATGTCACCGAGAAGGGTGTCAGAACATTTCCAACAAACGGAAACGTTCGACTTCAAATGCTTTGAATTGAATGCATGAGTGAAGATTTTCGCGTCACTTTCCTAAACTAATAAGCAGAACTAAACGTTGAGTCATCGTGCCACTACAACAGCTACTTACAGCTAACAAGCTAATTGACAAGCCATTATTGGCCGTATCGCCTTTGTATCAAGGGCGATAACTGTGTGTTCGTGTTTGTTTTAATTGAGCTAATTGTGTTCGCGACTGTACGAGATAGTATTGAAAGGCGGTTGATAGAATGCTAATCCAGCTATTATTGAAAGCGAATAAGCACATTGATGTGCAGTTGCGATTATGCTAAAAGATGACTTGTGTTTGTCTTTGTTATACTTTATGTGAAACTTGTGTGTGACTAGCCTCAGCTTTGCACAGGCGTTGCAAGTCTTTTTCTCGACTAGGATTATAATATGCATCATGTCTATTAGTTAAAACAAATACTTTACTATATTTTAGTATGTATGTATTTATGTATCTATCTAGTTTTAAGTATGTACTTTGTTTTTTCACTTATTTGTTTAACTTTTTTTTTGTTACGCTCCAAGTGCAACCCCACTTTATGTCCAGGCAATCTCTTTCCATCCCAGGTTGCCTGGAAGAGATCACAGATAGCGATAAGGCCGCCCATTGTATGTTTTTATTTAAGTCTCAAAAATGTATAATCTTTTTATCTTGGTGTACATAAATAAATAAATAAAACCACATGAAAATCCGATCAGTAGTTTTAGAGTTTTAACGCGAATATTCAGAGACAGATGTATTGGCTTTATAACATGTAAGGATGTTTTAAGATATAACCAAAAGAAAGTGAAGAGAGGTTGTATAGTCATTGGATATCTTCTTCTTCTTATCTTCTTCTTATACATAAAAATGAATAGCTGTCCGTTAGTCTCGCTAAAACTCGAGAACGGCTGGACTAATTTGGCCAATTTTGGCCTTGAAACATTTGTGATAATCCAGGGAAGGTTTAAACGGTAAAAAAATACGTTACCACAATATTCATAGACGGCACGATGTTCGCCGGGTCAGCTAGTAATGTGGTATTTTTTTTTTTTTTTTAAGAACTTTGCTCGATATTAACAATTACTTCTGTATCATGGGTGCTTTGACAATCATGTAAACTCAAATACACAATACACCTAGATACGGAACAATTATCTATAGGGCATACAATTATTTGTTCCGTGCGGGAATCGGACCCGGGACACACAACGCTGCAGCCAATTTTTCAACCACTGCGCCAACGTAGGCCCCGGATTCCGAATCCGATTTCCGGTCACCGTAAGCGCGGGCTTGCAGACGGCGAGTAATGGGTACTCGCTGTCCGATCGTCCGTTAACCGGACCGTCCGGAGCTCAAGTCGTCGACGGCACGTACTGTTTCCGCGCGCCTCAAGTTGGCAGCAAACCGTAGGGACCCAGCAGGGTCGAAGCCTACTGGGGCCAAGGGTGTGCTTCGCAACGAAGGAACGGGATGGATTTTTTAGTCATTAAAAGTCTGACACTATCTCCCGCTCCGCCCAAGGGCGGGAGAAGTCACTGGATAAGTTTTCCCCACCAAAAAAAAAAATAGTAACTAAGTCTGCAATTCTCTGTGCATGGATGGTTAATTTATCTAAAATATGTAAGCTCAATATTAAATTATTGGTTAATATCATTTTTCCGTTTCATTCGATATCAATATTAATTGACTTCGACATGTTGAGAGCTTCGATTTGACATTTTGATTGACACGTTGAACATTTTAATCGATTAGAAATTCGGCTGGCCCGTCGTCTTGTGTGGCGTTCATATCGGATAGATTTACGTACTTACTATTTTTTTTTTATATGGAAACTCATCTAATGACTTCTTCGGCTCTATCGTGCCAGACTTTTACTTACTAGAACCACACAGTTAGTTAGTTCTTTCAGTTGTCCTTTGCATCACAGTGGCCTCAGTAGGCTTTGGTCCTGATGGGCTCTTACGGTTTTGCTGACATCTCTTTGACGCGCGCTTGGAACATCACGCGCTATCGATGATTCGGGCTCGGTCCGGCCGGTAACTGGACGGCAAGCTACCCATTGCTCCTCATCCACAAGCCCACGCCCATGGTGACTGGTAGACGGGATCAGGGTCTCGGCGGCTGGGGCGAGAGGATGCCCGTTCCCTACTTACTATAAAAAGGCAGTCCATAATATTTTACGTACCTACTAATTGCCTAATAATAAATCTAACAGAGGATTGCTATATTTAATGATCGTCGAAACAGGCAAACAAACAAAAAATCCCATCATTTTCCTCACATAATTATCAGTTACTGAATTAGGTTTTACACAATATATCACTAATTAGCTGCACGCATCACAGTTTAATAATTCTTTTAGTCTAAATTCAAGGAGTATCGTGTTCCCCAGTAACTGGGTTGTGGAGGTTGGATAGGCAGTCGTTCTTCAGCCGCATCCAGCTGGACTGGAAGCCGACGCCAAGCTAATTAAGAAAAGGCTTTTATTACTTATTCGGCTTCGCTCGCGTGAAGTACAAAATTGTCTTAATTGTCTTCCCTACTCGCCTATCGTCAACATCGAGTACGATACGAACCCCTCGAAGGCCCGATTGTAACGTTTGTACAACTTGAATAACCATGAAAATCGTTAATTATCTTACTGTTCACACAAATATACGAAATTCATTTTTTTGAATATTTTTGTTTGTCTTTATTTTTCCTGAAAAAAAAAATCCGAAAAGTTTTTTTTTATATGATTTTCTAAAAAGGGGGCTATTACGTAATAATAATACCCCCTGGCGTGTGAGGGGCTTGTTGCTTCATTTAACGCAATCCAACGCGATGTTACATGAAGAGGCAACGCGAAAAAAGAGAGATAACGCCGTAAAGGTAATCTCGAGATTTACTCGAATATTTTGCAAAACTTGTTCCGGGAAATACGTGGCTTTTCTTTAAACTCTTAAAAGTTTTTGAGAAAAATTGTGATCATTCAGATAATCGACTTTTGCAAGGTTTTGATTCTAGTTCTTTTGATCAGCATTATATCATGCTGAGTATCGGAATATTGCGCAAGCGTTTTATTTAAAACAACATAATTTAGTTTCTTTGTGGTCATGGCTTGTATCAGTCAGATTATATCGTGCTGGATGTGCGAAATCTGGCTTAGCTTAGTGCAGTCTGATGCCAAGAAATTTTTAGACAGATTTTCTTTGTGATAGGGATAGAGCTTACTTCTAACCAGCGTTTATTTATTTAGGAAAAGCACGGAACTCGAGAGTGACTGCAATAATTTATACAAACTTTGTTTTTAAAACAATTTATCGAATTCTCAGGAAGGTTGTTTCAAAATTGGAAAAATTGCACAGAACACTAAAAAATTACATTTTACTTTATCCAAAATGTTTCTAACTGTCAATATTAGATGCCAAAACGTTATTGGACAGAACTACTTCTGTCTGGTCAGCTAGTAGACACTAAGAAGGAACAGAGAAATATATATATTAAGACAAAAGTGATGCTTTAATTTAACTTGGCAAAGAATGTGTCGCTCATAATTAATGATAAAAGATCTAACCCAACACCCCTAGGGGCGTGACCTAGCTCACTGTGACCTAGTTGCCCTTGGTGACGACCTTTTTACCCGACTACGCCAGAAGGAGGGTTATGTTTTTCGAGAGTATGTATGTATGTATGTATGTATGTATGTATGTATGTATGTATGTATGTATGTATAATTGTTTGGCACGCTCTGCAGCCTGAACGGCTCGATGGATTTTAGCTTGAGAGGTGTCGTTAGATTCGTATTTACTGTGAGAGTGACACTGGGTATATCAAATTAAAATAAAAATAAAATGGCGAATTTTTGGCGCCAAATTCAAATATTTGGCACGCTCTGTGGCCTGAACGGCTCGATGGATTTTAGTTTGCGAGGTGTCGTTAGATTTGTAATTACTGTGAAAGTGATATCGTAAAAAAATTAAACTAAAAAAGTAAAAAATAAAAAAATGGTAATTTAAAAAACTAAAAAACCCGACTGCTTTTCTGAGTATTCATAAAAAAGCCCTAAAACAAGAAAGTCGTTGTAGCAGTCGGGACCCATTCTAGAAAGTCAGCCGTCTAGTCAGTAGATCTATGATGTAATGGGTCCCGACTGCTATAACGACTTTCTTGTTTTAGGGCTTTTTTATGAATACTCAGAAAAGCAGTCGGGTTTTTTAGTTTTTTAAATTACCATTTTTTTTTTGTTGTACCTTTAGTAAAAATTACTTGCATACTAACTTAGGATCAACGTGTTGCGGCGACCCCAAATAAAACGGGATAAGGGCAGGAAGATGATGAGTTGCATACTAACATATCTTCAGTAAGGCTCCTTTTTAGGTGGAAAATAACTTTTCCCGCTGTGGGCGAAGCGAGAGTGAGTGTCAGAGTTTAAGTGACTAAAACCCTTACTGTGTTCCCTTAGCTGACCTTTGTTTTCCAGAGCCACGGTAACTTTTACAAACAATCCAGCCTGTAGTCCTCAGTAAGGTCACTGTGACCTACTAAGCCTTATTAAATAGGCCAAAGTTCATCAGTTAATTTTACAACTCCCAACAAGAGACACCGCGACGTACATTCGCGAACACAACGCTAACGGCATCAATATGCTACAAACATACATCTAGATATAACTCGCGTGTGCCCGGTCCATTCGTTGTGCCTGTATTCCCGACGCGCTATCTCCTCGGTCGCTACACCGCGGTACATTCGAGTACTCAAGTGGTCAACTTAAAGAAAAAAACAGCTGTTTGAATTGTTTTATTGATTTATTGTTATAAGTACTCGTTGAGCAAATCAGTGGGGTGAATAAAAGAACGTTGGTCGGGCAGAATAAACATGTTTTTTTTCTTTGTATTCTTCAGAAGTTAAAGTTTTTTTGCATGTTTTGTGACGACAGTCAAGACAATAGTGTTGTTGCAAAAAGTGTGAATCATAACTTTGTATGCAATATTCAAGCAATTGGTTTGGAAATAATAATATCTTTGTTATTCGTATGTGACACACGTGGCTTTGAGAGTTTGCAATATCTTCATATCAAGGATTGCTTATCATGTCAACCAAAAATACGTGCCCCATCCGTTTATTATTTTTTTGTTTTGTTAACACAAGACAGTGAAATTTTAGTTTGAATAAAGAGAAGTGTTTTTCATGATGCGTTGCGTTTTATGAGGCGCTTTACAGTTTGATCAAGTACTGGTCATTATTTTTTCAGTGCTGTTGCTATAGTACCAATGTTAGGCTACTAGGTATTATGTGCTTGCGTGCTCACATTGTTGATTGAATGATTGCTCTCTTTTGATTTAGGAAATTACCCATTCGTCTCCCAAAATGAATGAAATCACCTCGCGATGTCTCACTCCCCAGTCTAAATAAATGCAATGCGTAGCTTAAGGAATACAGGTAGATTTTACTCAGTATAAGTCTGACTCCTTCTCGCTCCATCCAGAGCGGGAGAAGTTTTTTGATGACTATAGCGTTCCCACAAGGTTTCACGTCTTTGCTTACTGATCAACTTTTATCGGTCATAGCGTGATGTTCTTTAGCTTCTCGCGATAGGTAAATGGGCCATCATCCGAAATTAAAATATTTTTTCAATTTCGAACCAAGTGTCCGTTGTTCTTGAGATTTTTTTCTTTTTTAATATTGATAGGCTCGCGTTTGACCACTATCTCACCTGATGGTAAGTGATGACGTGGCCGACGATGGAACACTATTGCCTAGAAGTAACTTATTCACTCTTGACTTAAAAACCCCTAGGTTGTAGCTATCAGGAAACACAGACTCCGGCAGAGAATTCCACTCCTTAGCTGTACACTTAGATTAGCGGGTTCAATTTAACAAATAAACAAACAAATTCCTTAGTTATGCCGAAATATGAGTATCATCACCGTAATCTTCCTGCCCTTGTCCTATATTATTTGGGGGTCGGTGCAACACGTTTTTTTCTTCCATTCTGTCCTATCACCCGTCATGCTATCACTAACTTTGATTGGAGTGCTGGAATATTTATTAACCGATATATGAGTTTTTTTTGAGGATGGGCAATGTAGGTATGTTTTAACATATCAAAACTGTGTTAAATCATTACCTACTTTTTTAGAAACTAGATCGGGTGGAGTGTTTAATGATTGCCCACTTAAAAAAAAAGTGGTGCCTATTTTCTTGCAATAGTGAGTTTTTATTGAACTCCTAAACACTTTGTGCTCGTATACCCCTTGTGAACACTTTCCGTTGTTACTGCGGTCCCTTGTTGGCTCGATTATTGTTGTTAATTTGTATCGCCTCTGTATATCACAGTTTTGTATTTAGGACGCCTTCGCCCCACCTGACCGTGTCTCTCTTAAGGCCTGGTTACACGGGACCTTTGAGCTGGTGACCTATAGTCGACGGGTGACAGTCGGTAGAAAGCTACTTATCAGAATCAGTATCAATTAGGATGTTGTAAAATGATGTTTACCAGGTGGCAGCACTGAGTTATCAGGTCCTAGCATTTGTCAAAACGCCTATGTTAATTACATTCATTAGATATCAACATCAAACATCTATGTTTGTGAGTCTAGTCATGTATACATTTTCAAAGGAAAAGACATGACGGCTTTGAAGAAGCGGCAAGTAATGGTGTGAATTTTCCTGAACACGGATTCATGCGGATTAAATCCTGGCCAGAGGAGCGTGACAAACTGCGCAAGTGTTCCAGCGCTCCAATCAAAGGTAGACGGCGGAAAATTAGTGGTTTTAGTCAGGAAAATGTCAGACAGACTGCAGTACTTTCCATTGTGCAGGACATCTAGGAGGGTGTTTTATTATCATGCGTATTTGCTTTTTTTTCATACATATATTTATTGTAATGTGAAGAATAAACTCGCGGGAGGCGTGCGGGGCGGGTCAATTCCGCATGCGTGATGATTTTTCACACGCAAAACAATACTGAGTGGTCACACAGTAACAGTAACTGGGCTTGGCTCTTTATTATTTTTTAAGCTCTACCTTTAACATCATGAGAGTAGCTGTCATGGCAGTGGCAGGCAAGTAGCATCTGCGCGAGAGCTGATCGTAGCGTATAGTTTTTGACATCCACTAAAATTCGTATGATTCGATCATACGGTGGAAGAAGCAATAATTTCGCGAGCCCAGTGCGGGTTGGTTGATGTCTTGGTCTCCAAATTTTTGGTTCTAGGAGATGCCGGTTTCCTTTCGATGTTTTCCTTTACCGTTTTGAGAGCAGTGGTACCTAAATTACACAAAGTAATGCGCCTGGCTGGGTTTGAGCCAGGATCCTACAACTTATAAGTTGGGGCAGTTATTACGCTATGCTATGCTTTCAAAACGGTACAGCACTGCAATAAGCCAGTAACTGACTGGGTCTCGTTGCTCGCACCGTGTAACCAAGCCTTTACGCTTCTTAGATAACTTTCGACATGGGTTTTCTATGTTCTAGGTTTCTTTGTACGCGTAATTGTTTTGTATTTGTGTGGGTTATATTAAAATCTCTATGGTTGGCTGGATTGAACGCAGTTGAAGCCGAGATTAGCGTTTTCTAATGTGGTTTAGAGAAATGCGTGAACTTTGGCTTTCTAAAGCATCAATTTAACCAAATGCGAATGCTGTTTTTTTTGTGGATGAGTTTGAAGATGTCCCACATCTTCAAATTACTTCTCCCGCTCTGGGTGAAGCGAGAGGGTTTATCAGGCTTTTACTGATTAAAACTCTCCTGTGTTCCTGCATGTCTTTTGCGTCCCATAACTTTTTCGAACATTCCCGCAGCTCATGTCTACATCCTCGGTCGTCCGTTATAGACCAAGTCCGGGTCACAGCGCGTTGTGTTCCTGGTGTGAAAAAAAGGTTCCTCAAAGAGACGTCACAAAGATGGGCAGGCCAGTCAGGGCCAATGCCTGTCAAGGCTGAAAGAGTTATCGTGGTTCTCGCAAAGGGCAACTGAAAAGACACACTGTGGGTTTTAGTAAGTAAAAGTCTAACATTCTATCTTGCTCCACGTAGAGCGGAAGAAAAAATAACCTGTGTGTGCGCTTCTAATAGACTGTCACTCTATTAGAGGTGCACAGGTATAAGAATTTACCTGTTATATAATAGAATTTGGCAGGAATTTCGAAGGCAGGAATCGAAATCACCAAAAGCGATATCATTCTCCTACATTCAAGAGGACTCCGGTCCTATTTGATTGTTCATTTTGTTGATTGAAGCGAGGCATTGGTTTTGTTAGTATTCTGTAGCTTTGTTTGGTTTTGTTCATTATTGTCAGAATGTAAATTGAAGAATACTGATGAATGCGGTCTTGAATTTGGATTACTTATTTATTATTAAATAACTGATAAGTGTACGATTTAGAAGCGTACTTTGAGGAATAGTTTGAAGCGGTGCGAGAGAAGAATGTTTCCAAACATTTGGACTTGCCTAGTAACGTAATTACCAAAACACAAAAAAGTTCATAATATTTATTATATACTAGCTTTTGCCCACGACTTCGTTCGCGTTAATGTCGGTAATAGCAGACGACGACGATGATAGACGCGGAGTCGAAATCGAAACCAAATAAAAATTAGCCCTTTCTTGGAGCACAAGTTTACTTCGTATTAAATTTCATCAAAATCAGTTCAGTAGTATAACCGGGAAAGCACAGCAGACAGACAGAGTTACTCTCACATTTATTAATATTAGTATGGATTCAGTTGTATCGACACTGACAGTAATATACAAATAAAAGTTTATTAATAGTTTGTAAAATATATTTGGTGTTTATAACAACAAGAACAGGGCAAAGTAGATCATTCAATTAATTACCTACGTAGATATTAAAGTAACGCGTACTACCTTTTCCGTGTAAACGTCAATATTTAAAGATAACGCTAAAGTATGGATGTTATACACTCACTTAAAAAGCGGCTAATGGCTAAGAAAATAATAACAGCAATAAATTGTTGAGATGATAATTATCTACACAATTACAAGGGCGTATCGCTAAAACAGAGGCGCGTGCGCACCAACCTCTTCGGCTTTCCTCGGCTTTCTTCGGCGCGAGTCGGTGCCGAACTTAGATTTATGGATCACTCTTTGTTATCCGTGGCTTTGCCTTCGGGCTATTTGTATTTTATGAGTGCTTTTGTTTTTTATTGGATACTGTTGAAATTTTGACATTTATTTTATGTCGTAGGCTTCATAGCAATTTGTGTAGATAATTTTCAGAAATGAGATAAGTAACTTGCGAAGAAAACAGTTTTAAATATTTTTTTTTATGTCAGATTATTCCGAATGAATATTTATTGGTATATTATACATATTGTTAAAGATTGCTGTTTATCGTGTTAATATACCCCTCATAAGAGTGCGCGAAAACGACCTTTTTCTCAATAAAATTATGGTTTTAGATGTGTGTGTAGGTTTACGCACAACCAAGACCTACGCAACTTCGTCAAGAAGAATATTTTAATCTTCTTCATAAATATAAAAATGAATAGCTGTTCGTAAGTCTCGCTAAAACTCGAGAACAGCTTCCCGCTGTCTATCCCTATATATGCTGAAATCTTTAAAACTGCGCAGCGGATTTTGATGCGGTTTTTTTAATAGATAGAGTGATACAAGAGGCAGGTTTATATGTATAATACATGTATAATATACATATTTAATATCACCATTGTTGCACCCGTGCGAAGTCGAGGCTGGTTGCTAGTCTTATATATAAAAAAAACGAACTTGAGAACGGCTGGACCGATTTAGCTACAAAATATTGTGTATTAGTGAGAAAATATGGACAATTCACGAGAAAAATCTGACTTTAGGCGGTAAAAAGTTTGGCGGGTCAGCTAGTACCAAATATGTATAAAAATGAATAGCTATTCGTTAGTCTCGTTAAAACTGAGAGATTGGTTTGTCCGATTTGGCCAATTTTGGTTTTGGAATATTCGTGATAGTCCAGGAAAGGTTTAAACGGTGAGAAAAAATTGAAATATTCACGAAAAAAATCTATGAGGCGGTACGAAATTCGCCGAGTCAGCTGGTTAGTAATTATAATGGTTTATCAATGTATAATAATAATAATTCGGGTTTTTTTTATATTTTGACATGTTAACATTTAAACATGTGAATGACATGTTAATGATATGTTTACTTTGAATAAATGAAAACAATAACATTGAGTTATACAAAGAATTTATACCTTTTGCTTTTTTCATACAAAAACAGAAAAAAATAAATTATTAAGATAGGTATGTAACGACAAATATTAAAATAAAATTACAATAATATAAAATCATTATATGTGATAAGTACGGGACACGACAATGAAACAAAGCGTCTCAACGCAGACTGATTTATTATATGTTTAGTTACATCTACCCACATACATAACACTTTTCCCTCCCAAATTTCGCACATAATGCTCATTCAATAAAACATTACATTACAAAAGGTGAATAGATCACATAAACTAAACATAAATAAATATATAAATACTAAACAAAAAAAACTAATTTTATAGAAGTGCAAATAACTAGCCAGAAAAATAACGAGCTTACAATTTATTTATTACATTTTTTTTTTAAGAATTTCTTGACAACGAATAGCCGCTTTCCTGCGCACGCGATAAGTGTTATCAGTAGTAGATGGCGTGGACGACGGAGGCGGCGGGCTCAGCCGCGCTGACTGCTCCGCGTTTTCCTCCCCGACACTATCAAAGAACTCATCATTGCCGTTGGTATCAGTCTTTGATACTGAGCACTCAGAAACATCTATTTTGCTGTTTTTTTCATCATATGATGTTACATTGATTGCTTTACTTAAAGAATGTCGCGATTTACGAGTTTGCAGCTGGTCAATATGCCTTTTATGGGTCCGTCCGTCATTAGTTGTCACCGCATAGGAAACGGGCCCCGTACGCTCGGCTACAACGCCCTCAGTCCACTTTCGGTTGGATTTTGTATAATCTCGTAAAATGACTGGTTCATTCTGAGCCAGCGTTCGCAGCGGACGTTTGTGAGTATCCTCGCGCCGCAACTGTTCGCTGCGCACGCGCTCTGCTGTATTAGGCCGCAGCAGATCAAGGCGTCCGCGCAGTCGCCTGCCTAGAAGAGCTACAGCCGGTTCAATTCCGGTGGCACTTTGTTCGGTGTTCCTATACATGAATAGAAATCGGTTTAATGCGGTATTAAAATCTACACCTTCTAATTGTGCTTTTTTGAGAATGCGTTTAACAGACCGCACCGAATTCTCTGCGGCTCCATTGCTAGAGGGGTGATACGGGGGTATTAAAGTATGTTTAACACCATTGTGTTCCAAATATTGAGCAAACTCAGTGGATGAAAAAGGTGGCCCATTGTCGCTTACAATGCGCTTAGGCAATCCGAAACGAGCAAACAACCGTCTTAAACATCCAATAACAATCGTGGCAGATGTCGTGCTGACAGGTTCCACCTCAATCCACTTAGAGTGAGCATCAATAATTACAAAAAAATATTTATTGTTAAATGGACCGAGAAAATCTAGATGCAGACGTGACCACGGCTCGGAGGGCCACGGCCACGAGTGCAGCGGCGCGGCGGGGGGCGCGGGCCGCAGCTCCTGGCAAGCCACACACTCGCGCGCCACTCGCTCGATGTCTGCGTCTATGTTCTCCCACCATACGTAATTACGCGCGATTTGTTTCATTTTGACGATCCCCGGATGACCATCGTGAATCTCCGTCAAAACTTGCTCTCGTAATGACCTTGGTACGACAATGCGATAACCCCATATTATACAACTTTGATCAATATGCAAATTATCCCGTTTATTGTAGTAAATATTTTCTGTTCTATCAGCCCATTTATCAGTGGGCCACCCGTACATTATAAAACCATATATTTTACTGAGTAATGCATCCTTCCTAGTCTCAGTTTTAATGTCTTTAAAACTAATAGGAAAATGTTCCTGCGCGTAATTTAAATAGCTACATTCCTCCCCTGTACCTCTTACTTGACGCTTTGTCAAGTCTAGAGGAAGGCGAGAAAGTGCGTCAGCAAAACAGTTTTTGGTCGACGTTACGAATTCAATATTGAAGTCGTAAGCAGCCAGCTTCACTGCATAACGCTGTAAGCGACTTGCAGCGGTCACTGGTATTCCTTTATTTTTTCCAAATATGTAACTTAAAGGACGGTGATCACTGCGCAGTGTAAAATGTCTGCCATAAATATACTGGTGATGTTTAGTTACACCGAATACAATTGCCAGCGCCTCCTTATCTAACTGCGAGTAGTTAATTTCGGCCGAGTTGAGCGTCCTTGAAGCACAACACACCGGGCGCTCGCAGCCGTCAGCGTGGCGCTGCGTCAACACCGCGCCCACGCCATATGCACTGCTGTCCACTGACAGGATTAATGGGAGACTTGCATCATAATGTGCTAAAACAGGAGCGCGGCTTAACACTTTTTTTATCCTATTAAAGGCCCTATCACACTCGTCTGTCCATAGCCACTGTACATTTTTCTTTAACAAACTGTAAAGGGGCTTTAGAATGTCACTCATATTGACACAAAATTTTGAATAAAAGTTTACAAGTCCCATGAAACTCTTGAGTTGTGTTACATTTGTAGGTTCTGGTGCTGCTACAATGGCGTCAATTTTTTTACTATCCGTATGCAACCCATATTTATCAATTTTATAGCCCAGATAGGTAACACTGCTCTTAAAAAATTCACATTTTGCAAAATTAATTCTTAAACCATTTTGATTGAGCCTTTGTAGCACCGCCTTTAAGTTAGCTAAATGTGTATTTCTATCTGTGCCGGTAACGCAAATATCGTCCGCGAAAACAACCGTTGACGGCAATCCACTCAACGTTTCTTCCATAATCTTTTGAAAATTTTCTGGTATACATTTAATGCCAAATGGTACTCTTTTGTACACAAAAGTGCCAACGTGAGTTGTGATTGCCGTCATCGGCTGAGAATCCTCATGTAAAATACACTGTTGGAATGCATTGGACAGATCCAATTTACTATACTCCTCTCCACCGCCTAAAGCTGCAAACAAGTCCTCAATGCGCGGCAGCGGATAGTGGTAATCTTTCAAAAGTGGATTGATTGTTACTTTATAATCTCCGCAAAGTCTTATACTCCCGTTGGTTTTAACTACTGGCACTATAGGTGTGCCATAGTCCGATCGCTCCACTTTGTAGATGACCCCCTCCCGCTGCAGCCGCTTGAGCTCCTGCTCCACAGGCTGGCGTAAGGCCAGAGGTAATGACCGTGCTTTGACAAAAACTGGCGTGTCATCTTTTAAATATAGGTGAAATTTAGTTTTAAATGTGCCTAAACCTTCAGCAAACACCTCTGGAAACTCATTACGTAATGACATTGCTAAAGAGTTGTCATCTGTTAAATGGTGACATTCAACAACAGCTAGTTTTAAATGTTTGATCCAAATACGGCCCATTAACGGTGGACCGCCATTATCAATTACATACAACTTAAGTTTAGCATAATGTTTACCACATAAAACATTGACTATAATATAACCGTCTGTCTCGATTATGTCACCTGTGTAAGATTTCAAAGTTAACAGTTTACTTTCAAGTGGTATGTTTGAAAAATATTTGTTATAATAACTTTTTGAAATAACTGACACTTTGCTTCCAGTATCTATTTCGAATCTACATTTAATATTTTCAACGATCAAATTTGCGTAATACGGTCCATCACCATCATTGCAAACTACCAAGTTATAGAAATTACAGATGTCATCTTCCAAATCTGAATCATTTAAAAAGAACTGACCTTTAGATCCTTTTGCGTTCCTATTTTTCACACACACTGCTTTTAAGTGGCCCTTTTCACCACACACATCACAACTATATTGCTTAAACCGACACTTGCCCTCGGAATGGCCCGATTTACCACATCGCGAACATGGCCGCTGCGCCTGCGTACGGCTCGTGCCTGAGTTGCCGCCACCGGCGCCGCCCCTGCCTCCGCGCGAGGCACCCGCGCCCGCGCTTATCCGATGCAAGCCGTCGTCATCCAGCTGCGCCTGCGCCGCTGCCGGGCCGGGTCGCGAGGCCGCCGCGCCAGCCGAAGCACACGCCGTAGCTGCATGCCGCTCCGCCGCCTCCAGCGCCAACGCCAACTCCACAGCGCGCTTGTAATTGATACCTCGTTCTGCGAAGATTCTTGACCTCATGTCTTCATCGTTCAGCCCCGATACAAATTGGTCTCGTAGACACACTTCCAAACAAGCCCCGAAATTGCATGTTTTTGCTAAATGTTTTAGTGCCTGTAGGTATTCACGAATATTTTCTCCTTGCCTTTGTATTCTTTGACGAAAAATGTGCCGTTCCGCTATTTCGGACCTGTCTGGTTCGAGGTGCTCCTTTACCAATGCAACTACTTGCTCGTACGTTTTTGATTCTGGGGTGTCGGGAGCACACAAATCACACATCAATTCGTAACACTCCGCGCCTACCACCGTCACTAAAGTTGCCAACTTTAAGTTCTCGTCAATACAATTCAATGCAATAAATTGATCGACACGTCGTACATACGCGTCCCAATTATTACTTGCTATGTTAAATGGTTCTATGCGTCCAATTGGCATTTTTTTAACAATATGTCGTCACGCGTGGGTACCGTATCGGTAATAACTCGTCGCCAGTGATAAGTACGGGACACGACAATGAAACAAAGCGTCTCAACGCAGACTGATTTATTATATGTTTAGTTACATCTACCCACATACATAACAATATGTTCCCACTGCAGGGACACAGGCCTCCTCTCTTAGAGAGGGAATAGGCTATAATCCACCACGTGGGTCCAGTGCGGGTTGGTGGATGTCACATGTCTTCGAATTTTTAGTTCTAGGACATGCCGGTTTCCTCATGATGTTCACCTTCACCGTATTGAGAGCAGTGGTGATGAAATACATTACATAAAGTAATGCGCCTGGCTGGATTTGAGCCCGCGACCTACAGCTCATAAGGCGATGTTTACGGACACGCGGCGCGTTGCGCCGACGGACTGCCTGACGCGCCGCGCAACGCGTCGCGTCTCCTTAATCGAGCACTAAGTCGGGGCCATTACCACTCGGCCACCACTGCTATGCTCGGTCAACAATGCTCACGCACTGCGCATTAGGTACTACACGTTATTATTATTATCTTGCTAGTTAGAAAACCAGTTACTTACACATATTTATAGAATTAGATTGTATCGATTCAAATTGGTAGCATTATTGTAGGGTTCGCGCTCAATACTACCGGCCTGGTAATTACATGAGGCCGAACAGATGCAGGGCTGAAATTACAGAGTTGCGATGCGTACGTTGGTTTCTAAACGGCTTTTAAGAGCGGCCAACCCGAGGTACATTTTCATACAACTGCTCTTACGTGATTACACATCTTTCACCAGATATTTTGGATACACAGATATCTTGTGGATATTATCTAGGCTTGTTTAAAAATCAATACATTTTGTTTAGAACTAATCCAGTAAAGACATCGGAAAATCTGTTATTTTACGTGTGCTTTGGCCCTCCATAATGTACTTGTATATTAAAAATATAAAAAAGTCCTTCTATAGAAACATTGTACAGTTAATCGAGATTCTAAATGATGACAATTTTTCTCAAAAATTATAAGGGTTTAAAAAACAAACACGTATTTCTTGGAACACGTTTTGTGAAATATTCGAGTAAATCACGGAATTACCGAATGTTAACAGAGTTTTCAGGCGTTATATCTCTTTTTTCGCGTTGCCTCTCCATCAAACAACGCGTTGGATTACTTTAGATGAAGCACCAAGCTTTAAACCATGCTCGACGTTGATATTGTCAACGTCGAGCATGGTTTAAAGTGAGTGGGGAAAGCCCATCTTAAGTCAAGTTTTCATATCTCCAGTTGGTACGAGATATATTAGCAGCTATTTTGTGAGTCAGACAGTCTGTAATAAACAGTTACAATACAATACAATACAATAAACTTTATTGTTCTCATTAAACCAGAAATTGTTACTTCAATTGCACTATTGTACATGCGTGATATATAAGGAGAAGGACGTTCATTACAAAATTTCTGGTTACTTTTCTCTTTTTGTTTTGGATAAAATATTATTTCAATTCAGACAAGTATTAAAATACCTGTCATTGTGTCACCCAGGCTAAGCCGTGATGCTTTCATAACGCGAAATATAATCATTTCTTGGTTGAGGGGCAGATGTCAGAAGGGATAAAGGCTTAATATTTTCGTACACCTGTTTTTGTTAATGTTTATCCTGTTCACAATAGGAGGTGTAAAATAAAGTAAATAAATAAATAAACCAGCAACGGCGATATGATTATAAACATTTCGAAGCTTTTATTTTAATATCAAGGTCCTGGATGTTTAGTAAAAAATTGTTTTATTGTGATGGAAAAGAGGGGTGTTATAAGTTTGACCTGTGTCTGTCTGTGAGTCTGTCCATGGCATCGTAGCGCCCAGGCGAATGGACCGATTTTAATGCGGTTTTTTTATTTGAAAGCTGGTTTAATTGAAATGGTTCTTAGCTACAATTTATGAAGATCTGTCCAGGTGTTTAAGGTCACCAGCTCGTTTGTTATTGCGGTAGGGTTTTTAAACACTTAATGGGTATTTCCTTTATTTTAAACATATGTGTGACCTAATATTTGAAGTACTCGTATACAATATGGTGCTATTGAGCCGGTCTGATGATGGAGCTCTAAGATAAGAACCCTGGATTGCTTATTAACATAATAAACCCATCAAGTTTGGACTCATTAGATTCGTCTTGACCAGTTTTATACATTTCGTATTGATGACAAGGACTGCTGGGGTTTTTTTTTTAATTTTTAATTTTATAGTTATTAATAATATAGACTACAGCAGCTTCTCTCGCTTGATTCTAGATTATTATTCCAAACCTGGAACATAGTACCGGGACAAAAAGGATCCTATGTGCTATTCCAGGACATGGTTTACCTGTGTACTAAGTTACATCGAAATCTGTTCAGTTGTTCAAGTGTGAAGAAGTAACAAACATACAAATATAAGCGTTCACAAACTTTTGCCTGGAATGATTTATTAGCATACTTGATGTATGTGTATTTACGTAACTTTCGCCTTTATACGTTGGTACCTACCTAGAAAGATTACAAGCCGAAATGCATAATGGTTATCTAAGCTGAGCTTTTGTGCAGTTTTCTCATTACGTCCGATACGACAAAAACCCGCTCTTATTCCACCGCTTTTAGGCATGCAATTGACAGTTTTCCAAACTAGTTTATCTAGCAGTTAGAGCGGTTTGGCACTACGTCCGATCAGACAAACACCCGGTTTTAATCCACCGCTTTTAGGCATTCAATTGACAGTTTTCCGCACTAGTGCAGAAAAGTGCGCGTGCTCGCCCCCGCCACTTTTATTGTAATGAAATAGTTCTACGGCTACTACGGACCATACTTTCATAGTTTCGGATCGGATTCGGATCGGACATAGTGCGAAACCGCTCTTACAATCAAAGCGTTGTTACTTACGTAATAGTCGTATTCTGTTAGAGTAGTCGTAAGTTTCAGAGATTAGTCTGTGTTCTATGCTAATCCCGCAGGTGTTAGAATTTGCATTCATCGATTGTGTTCGGCAAATAGAGCTTTCATTCGAGGAAATAAATTGTAATACTGAAATGTTTATGTAATTGTGGTTTACACAGATTTCGATTTATTGTAAACTGTTTGATTTACGCAGTGCTTGTATGTAGAGGCGGAGTTATAAATACACATGTGGATGGATGGAGAGGTTTAAGAGGCCGTAGAAAAGTTTGATGGATTGTGTGAAGAGTGATATGAAATTTAAGAGTCAGTGATAGCGTGATTGACAGAGCAATATGGAAGAAAAAAAGGTGTTGCGTCGACCTCAAGTGACTCTGGACAAGGGTAGGTAGATGATGATGATGTTTAGTAGTGAGCTAGTTAACTATTTTATTGTTAGATCATCTGTCGAAGGGTTGCCATCGACTTACAAAGAAGAAGAACGTTAGATAAAATGGATTTCATAATATGAATCGATCATGATATGAAAAGCTTTTTAAGAATAAAGAGAGACAAATCCTTCTGTGAAGCAGTAATGCGAGCGAAGGAGATGTCGGAAAGAGTGAGGGAGACGCAACCCTCAGGCGATTAACACACGGCACCGCGCACCGCCGCGGTAAGTGATGGCTGAGCTTTCGTCCGGTCGTGGCGCGGTCGGGCGGTGTGCGTGTTAGGCACCAACGGATTTATTAGAAGTAAATGCGACATGAGATCCGCTTCACCGCGCACCGCGGCGGTGCGCGGTGCCGTGTGTTAATCGCCTCACGCACCAGCCACCGCAAGAATACAATGCGCCGAGTCGACGGCGCGGCTGCGCTTTGTATTCTTTTTCGTTTAAAAAAATTACTATTTATTTTCTGACTTGACACAAGAAAATATAACAGATGATAAAAATCATAAACTCATTAGAGTTTTGCCGTTTCTGCTTACAGTCATTGCAAATGAATCAAGTAATTCTATGAGACATTGTTGTAAAATAAAAACTAATCTTAAAGAAAAACTTATACAGAGTCATAAAAAAAAACTTAGCAACAGCGAAACAATTGTCTATAATTACTCATAACAAAATGAATGAAACCGAATCCGCAATAAATTGTAACATAAATACCAACCAGCCGTTTCACTGCAGTTTTTACAGAAATTCATGCAACAAGATATTTACAAGGGGCAGCCACCGTGAGGCCTACGGGTCGTTACCACCGGTTTTTAGGGTTCCGTATCTTAAAAGGAAAAAAACGGAACCCTTAAGGATCACTTTGTTGTCCGTCTGCCTGTCTGTTAAGACCCTTTATCTCGGGCATGCGTGGAGGTATCGAGTTGAAATTAAAACCATATACTCTGGTGTGTATGGACATAAAAGGCTGTAAATTTTTAACTTGTAAAAAAAAAAGATACAGTAGTTTATGTTGCAAAAAAAACGTATATTTCGACACTCAAGGGATTCAAAAATCATAGGGTACTTTCCGTTAATCCAGCATCCTGAAATTTGACATAGAGCAAGGTCAGCGTTGTTACGTCACAAAAATTGATGATTCGGAAAAAAAATCGAGACTCCATTCGGGAATTGAACGTATTTACATAGGTAAGTTTGTACGGAACCCTCGGTGCGCGAGTTCTACTCGCACTTGGCCAGTTTTTTTTATATTCTACCAATAGTTAGTGGTTACGCGGTTCGCCAAGGAAAATGACGATTCGTAAGGAAAAGATGTGGATTTCACTAGAATAGAGAGGCAAATTGAATATGAACTTTCGTTGGCGCCGTAATGTGGGGTTCCGATGGAAAGTTATTGTCTGAGATATCCTACCATCAATGTTGATGAGATCTACGGTCAGTTTTGATGGGATTTATGTACATGATTGATGTTGAATTGAATTGTATGTTTCTGTTCGGTTTTATTAACCGACATCGAAAAGTAGGTTCTATGTTCGGCTGTATGTATTATTTTTAGGTGAATGTTGTTGTTTGCTATGTCGTTGATTTCGAGGTTGATCTTGTTCTTGTGTCATATCATCTATTTAACTACCTATATCTTTATATGTATAATAAAATTCTTCTGTACGTGTGTTCGTCGCCTATGCTAACCCCTTCTTATTTGAATGGATCTCTGGATGGTTTGAAAATACATTAGAATCCGGTGGGTGGCGCTGCAATCGGAATTTCAAGTTTTTTTTTTTTTGATGAATTTCCAGATTTCCGACAGGACGACATCAGGCGGGGCCGCTAGTTTATATAAAAATAAAACTGAATAGTCTCTACTACTTACCTTTATTTGTTGCTGAGCGTAAAATTCTAGAATTAGTGGACCAAGTTGAATGGACTTTCTTTCAAGCAAATTGTCAGCGCGAAAGGAATACCCGGCCCCGGCACGATAGGCTACGAAGGAACGGGGTAGGTTTTTAGTCAGTAAGAGTCTGACACTACTTCCCGTTCCGCCCAAAGGCGGGATTTGTCATTGGATGATTTTTTACCTACTTACCATAAAAAAAAACCCGTTACGCTTCAACCCTGTTCCAACTTTCCGGGATGTAACCGTGCCGATAGCTGGCCAAGCTCGTTCAATCATCGGACCACCAGCCATACGATGATGCGCCACCGTTATATGGATTTTTTTTTTTTTTTTGGGTAGGTAAACCCGTTATATGGTGGATATTCCATCCATACGCACAAAACCGTTTTGGGATCACATTCATTGTGCGTACAACTAAGGAGTGGAATTCCTAGCTGGAGTCTGTGTTCCCTGATAGTCACAACCCAGGGTTAAAGAGGCAAGAGTGAATAGGTTACTCCTAAGGTAAGCGTGCTCCATCGTCGATCACATTTTCGCTTTTCATCAGGTGAGGTAGTAATGTCAAGTGAGTGCAAGCCTATCATTTAATATATAAAAAAAAAACATCTTTTAAATACAATTTTTAGCGAGCAAAATAATTACTTACCTACTTCTCATCTTGTTGCCAGAGTTTGCCCTGGCTGCCTTGAGTACATACTGACGTGGGGTCTTTTTTTTTACCTGGGGTAATTTTGTGTACTTGATGAGCACTAAATAAAAATCATTTACCGAATAGAACATAAATCGTGTGTGTTTAACTGGTTCCGCTGAATGATTTAGAAAATAATAATCATGCTTTTCGTGTCTCACTTTCTATATATTTTATAATTTACATTTAATTCAGCTTTTTGTTACCATGGGGTGTCGTTTTCAATGCGCGTCCGTTGTGGTTCAAATAGATAATAATGGCGCTCTTCATGGTATTAATTTCAGACTTTATTAAATCTATATATTAAAAAGCGAAATCCTCTCACTCATTAATCACGAAATCTCAAAAACTATAACACCTACAAACTGAAAATTTGACAGGTAGGTTTCTTATAGGGTGTAAACATCCGCTAAGAAGGATTTTACGAAATTCCTCCCTAAGAGGGTAAAACTGCGGTTAGAAGTTCGTATGGAGAAACCGAATTTCACGCGGGCGTAGCCGGTGGCAGAAGCTATGTAAACCATAGCATTTTGTCAAGATAGAGATAGATTTTGATGGAAATTATTAACAAGATGCAATAATTACAGATCAGTTAAACAATACTCTATTTTTTGTCTGTTAGTTCCGGCTAATCTCCGAAACGGCTGGATAACTTTTTTCAGATCTTTCACTAACGAATAGCTGTAGTTACAAGGAGTAACTTAGGCTACTTTTGATTTTTCCGCGAGAACTAATTTCCGGGGTGGAGGGGAAGAACTCACTGACATAGACTAAAATGTCCAAACGGAATGAAACGCGCGAAAGAAGTCGCGAGAAACGGTTATTGTAATAAATATGTTTTTGACACCGAAAGTATTAACAAATCAAAGTGTTTTGTTGAACATTTCTATGATTTTTTTATGTCAGCTGTCCGACGTAAATAAAAGAGAGATTAATAAACAGATCTGCATATTAAAACTCTGCTCTTCGAGACTTCCTTGTCCTAAATTCCATCGGCTTAGCTATGTCTGTGTGAATTATAGTGTCATGTGTTGATTGCTCTCTTAAACTACAATAAAACCCTTTACGAGCTATTCAATTAAACATTTATTGATGGTTTATATGCTACGGTAAAGTTAAATGGGCTAGGACGCGGTGTTGGCACCGACAGACGTACAGACATGGTTATGTAAAACATAATGTACCGTCGAACAAACTATATTTTCAATACACTTAATCAAAAATCCGCTTTTAGGCACTTTTTTTTTGCATTAGTGCGGAAAAGTGCGCCAGCTCGCCCCTGCCACAATTTATTACATTTATCGTATCATACTGGGCGCTAAGCGACCCCTATGAGTCACATGGATACCCCCGTTACTTTGTAACATCAAGCGAGTTAGTGTCGAAAACGTCGTTTGATATTCATGGTTTGTCACTGCAGCACTTGGGTCTATAACACCCTCGTCTGCGGTTCGAATGGTACGATAGTAGCAGGAAGTCCAAGGAAACGATTGATAAATCCATTCACTGTGTGAAAAATATATAGCTATCGAGATTGGATGAAGAACAATAATGCCGAGTTTACCCCATTAAATTGAAATAAATGAGGGAGGATGATGCACTCATTTATGTACGGGTATTCTACAACTAAAAAGTTATATTGTACCTATAATACAGTTTTGTTTTGGTTCGATTGTTTTCCATTGCCGGGCAAAGGCCCTTTTTCTTCCAATCATTCTGTAATGGACGTCACTGGCCCAGTTTTCCCGTGACAGATCATCACACCACCTCAACCGTGAGCGACCTCGATGTCGCGTCGATGTCCTCTCTCAATCGTTCAGTGAGTGATAACAGTAGGTAACAAAAAAAAAAAAAAAAATTGCCTGTGTAACAAATTGCTTTGCTCGACTGTACATACATGTAAACTGTAGCGCTGAACAATATATCATCCTTGCTTAATTTACTTACCAAGAACTGGTCAGTAGCAAGCACTTTACACTCGTGCCTGATTGATGGCAATAGGTTTGTCACCATTTACATGTGCTTTTGTACACAACTGGCTAAATGTGAGTGTACTATTAATGCCTCATTGGTCTCGGGATACAAGCGATGACGTCATATGAAAATATATTAGCTATCGCCCGTGGTTTCACGCATCTCTATCATCCAAAAGTCGTCCACTGTTGGATATAGATCTCCCACAAGTGTCGCTACAACGAACGTTCCTGTGTCTTGCATCCATGGAATTCCCACGACTCTCTCCAGGTCATCGGTCCACGGTTAACATAAAGTTTATTTGAACTTATAATTACAAGTCGATCCAAAGATATAATACTTCAAAACAAACCGTTTTGAAAACGCAATTTCATAGAAGAAAGAAAAAAGACCTATTATTAAGAAAGAAGAAGAAGAAAGACCTATTATTATACACTTAAATCTTTCTCCTGAATGACTTTGTCTATTAGTGAAAACAACATGATAATCCGGTCAGTAGTTTTGAGTTCATCGCTGATATACAGACTGACGCGGTGGGGAATGTTGTTGTATAATATTTTAGGATTATAATTATATTTAGTATAGATTGTCTTTCTTTTCCTCTTTTATCTTTTGCTATATCGCCAATAGAATGGCTGAAATAGCCAATATAATTTGGCTATTACTTTACTAGTATAGACAATGATTGTTTTTTATTAGTCGCCACCGTTCGATTGGCTATGATTGAATTTCATTACTTCCGTTGTCTCGCTTGAGACAATCGCTTAAGAAAGTTTGTCGTTTATTTGTTTGTGAACTAAATTGTTTTTTAGCGTTTCGGTCAAAATAATTCATTTGATACAGATCCGTTTATCACGTAACTGGTGCTGGAAATACCCATTTCTCTAATACTAGTCGATACCTAAGTGAATGCCCCAATAGCAGTGTACTGTTGATTGTTGTAAAATCAGGCTTCGGTTGTACTCATCCTAACTGGCAGTACTAACTGGCCCGGTGCATATATCTCTACATATCTATGAGTATAAAGTACAGCTAGAAGGCGGAAAAGTACTAAATGGTGTAAAATATGTAGTGAAAATTGGCATCAATTGTCAATATGTCCAAGGGCAATGGGTAGGTGATGCTCTGTTAAAGACAGCCTGGGTCGACAGCGCGTGGTATTTGTTGTGTTCCACGCGTACCTCAAATAACTGTGAGCAAAATAGACAGGGCCCGCTAGTGCTGATGAGATGGGATTTCGTCAGTAAAAGACTAAAACTCTTCTTCTTCTTCCTGCCGTTATCCCATATTACTTGGGATCGGTGCAACACGTTTCTTTCTTCCACTCTATCCTGTAACCCTATATATCTCTCCTCACACAATCCATCCATCTCTTCTTCAGGCTCCCTCTTCCTCTCTATCCATCTAATTGCAAACTCAGAACTCTTTTAGTAGCAGGTGTTTCATCCCTCCTCTTCACATGACCATACCAAGACAAACGATTTCCTTCCAACTTTCAGTCACTGGCGCTACTTTCAAACTTCCTCTAATATACTCATTTCTCACTTTATCCATTTTCGTCACAACACACATCCATCTCAACATTCTCATCTCCACTACATGCAATGTTTTTTCATCCATCTTTTTTGACAGCCCAACATTCTGATCCATACAGTATGACAGATCTTATCACGGACTTGTAAATTTTACCCTTCAATTTGAGTGGCATCCGTGGGTCACAAGTTGTTCCCGTGACCTGTCGCCATTTCATCCATCCGGCGTTGATCCGATGTGTTACGTCTCGGTCTACCTCACCATCTCCTTGAACGAGCGACCCGAGGTACCGAAAGTCGGAGCAGATTGGTATGGACGTTCCGGCGAGAGCTAAGGGCACAGGACCGGATAGACCGCCGAAATCGCAGAACAAGTACTCCGTTTTGGTTCTACTTAATTTCAGGCCAACACTCTCCAGTCTGTGCCACCACACCTCCAATCTATTCTGGACCTCTAGGCCACTCTCGGCAACCAGCACAATGTCGTCGGCGAAAAGCATACACCAGGGAGCCTCTTCCTGAATGTCCGACTTCAGAGCGTCCATTATCAAAGTAAAAGACTAAAAATAAAGTATAGTTATTATATCTATACATTCACTTAAGTTTTAAATGGTTTTGGGAGTACTTTACGTGTCGTGTCGCAGAAAGTCACGGACCATGCGTTATGTACGTACATACCTATCTAACCATTTACCATACGACATGGTAAATGGTAATGCGTTCGTGGACAAGAGAGAACTGTCAAAATGAATTCCAAATTCAAATTGAGTGTTGCCTCTTTTATTCAGACATGTCTGTTACGTAGTTATGTTTAAGCGGTATTGACAGCCATCTTAGTTCGTTTTCACTTTCCCTTTTCTTTGTTTTTTTTTTTGTTTTGATATTTTCTTGCCTTAGTTTAAAAGCTTCTAGAGTATTTAGTTACTAAATTAAATTATTTTATTTAATACTTTATGCACACAGTAATACATTACAGAGGCAGATTTATAAGTCATGACAAATGCTTGCACTGACTGAACAGGTTCTCTTAAATCTGTTTGCCTCTTTCCTCAAAAGACAATGTGCATGGTTCTCATAAGTATATAGTCTGACTATTACGTGTCTACTCTTGTGTACTTAGAGACTGACCGCTGATTTTTATTTTGGTGTTTCATCTCAGGGTAGTCAGCTAGGAAACACCGTTCCCATCTAGTTTGAATTGACTAGCTAACTAGCACTTTCGGGGTAGGATTACCTTTTTTAATTCTAGGCAAATTAGATTTGTTGTGGTTTAACCCAAAAGAAACAGACTGTTCAATGTTTCAAAAAAAAAAAAAAAACTATATCTATCAAAAGAACCAACATCCCTTCACTCACTTCAACCGTTTCTTTACAAAGTCTAACTAACTTCATTATGAGAAAGTTCGGTATAATAAATAATCAAAGCGTAAAGTAAGCCTCGTTTGAACAGAAGAGCGCCGTCAATGAGACAGGACACTTGAATGGGGCACGACGTACTTTTTAATAGCTTTAACTATTAAACTGTCTTCATCATCAGCTGGACGACGACAGGTCTGCTAGTTCTCACCTTCTCACTGCACACAGTGGGTAGGGTCACCAGTTAAATATTTGGTTAATTCAGGACAAACTCATACAATTTGGTTCAGGTGTTTCCTATATACGTATTTTTTTATTATTTGAGAATAACGTTTCTCCGCTCTAGGAATAACTCCTGTATCATAGGTGCGTTCACAAATATGTAAAACTTAAAATACCCAGACTCAGAAAAGCAGCAGCCAATCATTCTACCATTGCGCCAACTGCCGTCATCAGACCATTCTCTTTTCAAAATCACCCCAGGACATGGTTGCTTTTCTTGAGGGCCGAATTGTGTTGTTAACGAATATTTCAGCTTGCTCTGTACGAAGAAGGAACTAATACTGGATTGTAATAAATTTTACAGCAATGGAATTATGGTCAACCTAAGCCATACAGTTTATATTACAAAGAGGAGGCCCAGTATTGTTGATTGAATCAGAGTGAGAGTCCTATTCAAATATCGCCCATTGTTTCTCTCGTGTTTAAAAATGGAACGTCCTTTCAACTTGACTTGACGTTGTCATGGGAACGAAATGTCAGCTGTCAACCTGACAGATATAAAAAATAATAATAAAAAAAGTAACTTTCTCATAAATGAAAACGTTTGTAGTGTAAAACTAAATCAGCGTCAGTAGTAGAAGTATGTACGAGTATTAAGATAATCAGTCAGTAAAAATATCAGAGATTTTTTACTGTTGAAACGCATTTGTCTTTGTGATGAATATAATGAATTGTCCGTCTCGAATGGCTAAACATTAACACAAATTAGAGATGAACGTTCAAGTTAATGAAGAAACACTTTTTCCTTTGTATCGGAGTACTCTCTTGGTTAAACAGTAATTTGTTTTTGTTAGCTAACGATTTGAAAAGAAATAATTAATATGAGTTCAGTTATTTTTGTGTATTTTTATTATTTATTTAACTAACGGTGAACTTTGACATGGGCTTAATTATCTTGTGTGAACTTAAAAGAAAGATGTTTATGTCCAACTAGTGAATTTCTGTACTCTACACAAAAAAAAAGAAACATATTGCCATAAGTGTTGGAAAAAGCACTAATATTATACATTAAAAAAAGGAAATGTAAATTTATTATATTGCATTGATCTATGCCTTTCTGAAAAAAAAGGGCCACACTGGTTTGAAAATTTCAAAGTCTATAACGGCACCGTAGAGGCCCAACCTGCTAGCTGCAGGCAGGCAGGGTCGAAGCCTACTGGTGTCAAGGGTCGGCTTCTGAAAGGAAGGCCCGGCCCCGGTATGATAGGCAAAGAAGGAACGGGTTAAGTTTTTAGTCAGTAGGAGTCTGACACTGAACTCCCGCTCCGCCCAAGGGCGGGATTTGTCATTGGATGATTTTACCTACCATAAAAAAAAGTCTATAACGGCTGTAGGTTAACAAACATTTTTTGTGTTTAATAATGATTGAGGATGCAAAAAGATAATTTCAAAGCTACAATCGTGAATAACAGATACAAAATACTTATTTAGACTTCATTTGATTTACCCAGTTAGCATTTACACTAACGACCTCAAGTATATCATGCTGTCCTCTCTTGAACGTGCAATCTTCTACTTTATTAGTCCATATCCGCCCACCTAGTGTAATAGGCTCCTCATATTTGGACCACGGCTAGCCATAAAACACAGTGCCGACCAGACCGCATGGTTTCCTTGTAAGAACTTTAGTGTAAGACATCAATACACGAGCTTTGTCCGATTTGTAATTGTAACGTAGTTCTTGTCACGAATTTTTTAAATTTTTTACTTTTTGTTTTTTTTTTTTTTACCGGTTTTTTTTTTGCCTCTTTTTCTTTCCCTGTAGAAGATACGATCATTGCAGTCAAGTGTGTGTTCTTGATTTAAATTTTTTGAAGATCTGCATTGCACATGTCATTTTCTAGTTTTCCACTCATTTTTTCGATCGTGGAGACCGGTTTTCCAGCTGGAAACCTTAATGCCCATTGATGGGACCATAATGACTTTTGTGCCTTTCCAGAAGATATTAGATTTCCTTTCCAGAGTTTTTAACTATCTTATCCTCCAATGATAGAACAAGTGTACAGATACTTCCAGTACTAGGCTAATGGACACCTGTCATCGGCAGTTGTCGGCTTTCGTCGGAGCGGGTCGTGCGCACGCGTCGCCGATAAGGCGGGCACGAGGCGCGAGGTGCGTACAGTCGCGTGGGAAACGCATTATGCCTTCTAATGGCACTTTGTGCGTGGAAAGATTGAATCAACTTGACCAAGTAGCAGTAGGGGAAAAGCGAAACATGGAATTATTCCTTGTTCCAATTTTCTGATTACAATATATTGCATTTGTGGTTATTTGATCACATAGCGCCAGGGGAAAGTGTAACAAGAATATTCTGTAGGATTAATAAATATGCCTGGCGAAAACGTAGGTATTTTGAGTTCTCTTTGTAAGTCGATCTTCATAGATTGACATACATAGGAACTCAAAATTTCCTTAAGAAGAGTAACTGAAAAGTGCTAAACGTTTTCTGCTGTTTTATTGATCGCTTTTTAAAGAATCTATCACACACAACGCCGTCTAGTCCCAAGCTAAGCAGAGCTTGTGTATGAATAGTAGAAAACTGATAACATACTTTTGTATATATTTTTAAATACGTATCTACATATTATATATAAATTACACTTAGACACAACAAATGATCGGGATCATCTCACAAACATTTGTCCTGGCTGGGAATCGAACCCACGACCTCTCGCATTGCAGTTAGGGTCACTAACCACTAGATCAATAGGACTATCGTCTGGACTGCCTCGTTGGTCTCGTGGTGACAAGTGTGGCTGCTGAGTGGACCCCATTGCCTTGGGTTCCCTGGTCAGGTAGAAAGTGCTATTGGGTTTTTCCATTAGAAATTACACTGTAGCAGCCCGAAATTTGGAAGTGTGTAGTCTGACAGCCGTTGATCCGGCTGATTCTGCTCCGGATCTCTCTTCGGTCGTGTCAGACCACCGTCCCATCGGGCTATGAGAGTAAAGGAACGAAGAATACATATCCGTGTTTGCGCACGCACTTGAGCACTATGTTTTTTACTACTAATCTCAGTTGAAATTGGTAACCATGGTCGAAATTCAGTCGGGATTATTTTTTATTACCTAACAATACTAGATATAAAAAAGTAGTGTTATAAAAAAAAAAATATCAAAGAAAATAAAGTAAGTAAAAATCGAAAAAAAATGATTAAAAAATGAGGAGTAGACTAAGGAAGGTGAAAAATACATATAAAAAACAAAAAAGAAACATAACCATCGGTCGAGCCCATTCGAAGGTGTGCTACCACGAACATATTGACACGAGATATTTATATATTATATAATAAAGCGTAAGAGATTTTTTTATTTTTTCCACTCTGTTGGAAAAAGTCTTCAACCGGGTTCATGACAAATAGTATAAGCTATAAAACATTACGCTGCGACCCATTAAATCGAAATACTACCTTACAAAACTCGTGGCTGAAACCGCGGGGCACAGCTAGTCTTAGCAATACAAGGAACCACAGCGACCAGCAAAATAAAACACAACATTTGTATTAACGTGTAAAACTATAAATAAAAGTAATGTAACGATTACCTTACAGTGCACACGATCTTTATTTACCTCTACGCGGCGCGTGCGGCGACTGCAGCTTTGTTTATCCACACTATAATAAGGCTGCAGTTCCACTAGAGATATGTTAAGCGGCACGGAACACAGAAAGAACCTGGAAATAGTAAGTAGGCGTGGCACTGTCGCCGCTAGTGAGTACTGCAATACGCACTTGCTGTTCAAGCGCTCTCATTCGCAAACTAGACTACGTCAACATACAATTTACATAAAATAATATTAAAATGCCTTATTGTGCCATTCTGGACTGTAAAAACCATAGTCGGACTAAAAATCTAACTCATGGAGGTGTATCATACCACCGGTAAGTATTATTTTCGAATTTATTTTAATAAAATGAAAAAATAAAATTTCGTCAAACATTGCACAAGACATACAAACAAAAATTGTCCTTAACTTCATGCAAACAAAGTTGATTTTCTGTTCCCGGTTATTAGCCTTTCTGGAATATTCGCATTTCTACCTATACTTTTGACGCTATCCAAATAGTGCGTGACTTTATCGATAAAATCAATCGACATGTATTGCATTGCCTTTTTAAAATAAAAGTATTTATACTTGAGAGTATGAGTATTAAAATACAGATAATTATTAAATTAATAAAGTTAATAAAATAAATATTATAGGATGATATTCGTGATGCAATTTTAAATAAATCTAGCTAAAGAGCTTGGAACAACATAGGGCGTTTGAATTATACTTTATGTTTAATCGTCGCCGGCTTCGTCCGATCACACTTTTCGTAACGAATGCATAATAACTTTAATTTCGGAAGTCAATTTCAAAAAATGAAGAAACCAAACCGTAAACACCGACTTCCGCAATCAAAGTTATTTTACATTATTTAGTTTTTTTGAAGTCAGTTGTATTTTTTTTGTAAAAGAGTTTTTTTTTGTATTTTCAATATTAAACACAATGAAAATAAATTACCTTTTTCACTACGTATAATTATACTAAGTTCTTATTTGTGAAATTGCAATACTTGTTACATTGTTACACCTATATGTCCGTAATATTCAACATAAATAACATAACCTAAATTTTAAAACGGGCAACTAACTTGATCATTTAAAAGTGCTCGTTAATATTTTAATTAAATTCTTTGATCAAAATCAAATAAATATAAAACAGTGAAAAGACTATTATACAAATATAATAATCTTTTCACTGTTTTATATTGTCTTAAACTCAAATAGCAATGTAATAATAAAACATTGCGAGGTTTTCAGCATTTTTTTTCATTTACCCAGTATAAAATGAACAAATACAAACAAAAAGGTATATGATTTACATGCAAATAAATACCCTTTTTACTACGTTTAGAAATTTCCCTACTACATATTAATTTCATTATTTTAATACTATCGCATATGATATTTTTTCGCTTTATATTTTATGTTTGTTTTCATACTATCGATATTATTACGATCGAATTAGGGTACGTCACTATTTGAGTAGCGACCTGCATTTGTGTCAGTGATACGCCATTCAAATACCACCCTTATTTTTATAACATTACAGTTCATACTGTACAACGCCATCTAGCGACGAGTGGCGGTACTTGGTAGTCCAAGATGTATTTCTTTCTTGTTTTTGTCAATTTGATTCATAGATCGTTGACATTAAAGTTGCATTTCGTATAACATTTTTTTTTAAATTAGTTTACGCCCAATTTTTGTTTTAGCCAATCGTATCTTCCGGTTTGCAGTAAGAGTAAATCGAAAATGTGTGAGTTTGGCGACACCGGTTCTGGTACAAACATTTTCTCAAGCTACTTCTAGTGTCTTTCTGTGTTCTGTGTTAAGCGGTGTAGTCTAGCTGTGAAATGATGTGCGTGACACGCTAGAGGTACCTAATCTGCATAGTTGTGCGAGTAAGATACGCTGCGAAAATGCGCAGTAAACCTGTGTATAACTCTCACGAATTCTTAGCACGCATCGATAGCTGGAAAACTTAGCATACTTTATTCGCTTATAAAGGAAAAACTAATCTTTGTTAAATCCTGTTCCACTACACATACCTTTTTCTTTTTGAGATGGGAAATCATCCAATTATTTCTCTCGTTCTTGGCGGGAATAAGAGTGTGTCAGATATTTATCAACAAAGATCCACCTGGGCGAATATCAAGGTCAAAACATTTACTTTTTCAATTTTGGAGGCGTTTCGCCTCCTTTGCATAAAAAAAGAAAAAAGCTCTTCAGTTTCTTCTTCTCAGTTTTCGCGAAAAAAAGCTGAAGAAAGGGTTCCGCCACTAAAATTGAAAAACATAATATTCACCCACCTACGTCCTTGAATTCTAGGAACACGATTTCCCTTATAAAAGAGCTACACAAAGTTAAGCTTTGAAAATGTAGCTATCCTGATTGTAGATATCCGACACATTTATAGTTACGCATCCTAGCACATCTGCAGTGTAACCGCAGCCTAAAGTTTTTTTTCCTAAATATAACCATTTTGGATGCGTTCACATTATCTACACAAACCCAGGAAGTTTTAGGTAAACATTAGTTCTGTGGAAGCAGCGCAAACGCACGATGAAAGGGAACGGGGATGTTTGTAAACGATGCTGCAATTGAAGAGCCGTCAGTGCGACGACTTCCGAACCTGGAGCGAAGCATTCTCTGTAATACGTCTGCTTTGAGGCTGGCCAGATGTTTGGGTTTCCGCATAGACCCAATTTTTTTTTCTGGTACTTAGGAAAGTTTTTATAATGTGCAGAGAAGTTGCGTAAGATATAATCATTACATTTAAGTTGGGTGTTTTTATTATCATGCTGATTTCGTCACGCATGTGTATTTACTCCGCATCCTTATGTCATTTTCATACAAGTATTTATGCGGGGAATACGCGTGATGAAATCCGCATGATAATAACTTCTTTAGATTTTTTTTTAATTGTCTATGGGTATTATGATGCGTACTATAAATTATTAAAATTATTTTCGTACCTGATTTTCGATCGGAAATCTAGTTTGGCGATTTGGACTGTTGAGTGAGACACCTTTCTTCCTGCCCTTATCCCATATTAAGTACTTGGGGTCGGCGCAACACGTTTTTTTTCTTCCACTCTATCCTGTCACCCGTCACACTATCATTAACTCCTTTTTCTTTTATATCACTCCTCACACAATCCATCCATTTTTTCTTCGGCCTCCTTCGTCCTCTCCATTCAGTTCAGTCGTAAATTACTTATGTTTGTTGATCAATTTTTAAAACCTTATAAATAAGACAATGAATTAATTAACTACCTAACATCAAGATCAAGGAGAATCCTTGAAACAAATATGAACAAAGCATGCTGTAGGTACTGGTTATTTTTTTTTTTTAAGATCAGAACACACTGTAATGGAATAAGGTTGAAGAAACTGTGTACCGTCTCGCGATGGTAAACAACGAGGTAATTTAAGATATAGCACACTCGTCTAGACCTACGACATTATTTACTTTTGCTTCAAGAGCTCCCAGAAAAACGGACACCAGTAAATTTATTTTATTTGGACCTCGGGAGAAATTCTTATTTTTTATTTGTGTGTCTATGGTTAGTACCAGTGGCGTAGCTACATAGCCCACAGAAGCCCCGTATAAAATAAAATGGTGCTTTTTTATAAATACTTGGTTTTCCCTACGTGACGGTTGTGGATAAACATATTGCAAATTTTGGGCCCCTGTAGCGCGGGGGCCCCGTTTCATTGATACGGCGGTAGCTACGTCCCTGGTTAGGACCATAGATATAAGGTTAGGACTATCTTATAAATGATCATTTAGTATACTTATGAGGAGAGTCCTTAAGAAACACCTCATGCTGTTTTCAAAATTTCTAAAAATACACCGCACAGAATTTCATAAAAAAATAATGGAGTGGGTACCTAAATAGATTTGCCAACAGTTTTACCGAAAGATATTTACTAACCTTTATTTATTTATTTATTTTTACGGCAGTAACATTAACAATAGAATAATCATATTAAAAATGTGTGCACAGCACTTACAGAATTTAATCAACTAATATTTAATTTTGAGAAAAAAAAAGTGGTTCATATCTCTCAAAAACAGCAAACAAATTTAGTAAATTCTGCAAATAGAAAAAGTCGATTTACTTTTTCTATTTGCAGAATTTACTAAATTTTAAACATTTTATTTTATTTTTACTCGACATTAAGGATAGGTTTGCAAATATTTCGCGGTGAAACTGTTGGTACATCAATTTAGGGTCTTCAATTTTTTTTTTGTGTAATTCAGTGCGGTGTATTGTTAGAAATTTTGAGAATAGTGTCTTTTTAGGTGTTTTTAAGGACTCTCTCCTTAATCTTATTTAAAATTTTAACTTATTAAGAACTATCTGATTCGTCAGACATTGCACTGTCCAACAGAGTTTAGCAAAAACCTCATTGAAAAATGCACTTTATATTTTTCCCGTTTCTGGAAATTTTTACAGGACTACACTTTTCCCGGAAATTTTATTTTTCTGACAATTTTTATAGGACTGATTGGGGACTTACAATAACGTGTTAAAATGTCAGTCCTGCAAGCGAGGAAGAGGGATAAGTTGTATTTAGCTCCATTCCTTAAAAACAGTTCAGTTTAGGTCGTAAAATGGATCGCTTTAAGATCTCGTGGTAGCACTGCTGACCTAGAGATCTTCCCCTCTTTAAATTATTCTATAACGTAGATGTATTTTACTTAAGAAATTAAGCATGAATTACTCGTACATGAGTAACTTATCAGAGTAACATTTGCAATAACCATAACTTACTGAAACGCAATATCGTGGGTACCAGCGACGTGCGACGTAGCGCGTAGCACTTTCGCCGGTTGTAGTCACTGAGTATTTTGTATGAACCTCTGTGTCGACTTCGCGGCCCCGTAACAACGGTTTTATTTTTATAAAAAAAAAATATATATATATATTTAGTTTTTATCTGTTTGAATTGTAGTTGTCACTTGTTTTTGTTTTTTATTATTTATTTTTTTCTGCCTGTATATTTAGTATGTATTTATGTATTTATCTAGTGTTATGTACTTTGTGTTTTCACCAATGTTTAACTTGTTTTTTAATGCACCAAGTACAACCCCGTTTCATGTCCAGACAATCTCTGTCCTTACCAGGTTGCCTGGAAGAGATCGCAGAATGCGATAAGGTGGACAATTGTATATTCTTAAATTTAAGGCTCTAATTGTATTTTTTCCTATCTTGGTGTACAATAAAGCATATATATAAAAAAAAAAACCTAACTATTCAAGATTTTTGTTTTTGCGAGGCCCTTCTATAAAACAAGCTTTATTATTATTTGTAATTTTCAAATATTTCCGTGATAATTGAAATCGTTAGTTAGGGTCAGATTCGCGAGTTTTTTTTATCGAGCCTACTAATTTATGTCATTTTTTGATTTTTGCCCGACGGTTAGTCAATGGTGTTCTCTTTTATTTATGTATGGTTTAAAAAATTTCAACATGAGTAGAAGCTGGCCTTATGGCTCTCACAAACAGAAATGACGCGACAATACGACTGCGTCGCGTTTTCATACGTTTTTTTTAAATGTTATTAATGTTCGGTTTTCCTGTAAAACTCAACTGTACAGGCAAAACAGGTACATCCTAACGTGTATACACCTATATACCTTTAGTTCAGACTGTAGAGGCGTTAACAATGTAAGGGTAAACAACAAAAAATCCTGCACGCCTACCGGGGAAGTCTATATTTATACTAGCTGATCTGATACCAGCGGCTTCGCCCACACACACCATAGTAGAAAACTATCCCAAGGGAACATACTCTACCCGTGAATCAAGTTTCATCGAAATCCACTCAGTAGTTTTTTCGTGAAAGAGCAACAAACATCCATACATACAAGCTTTCACGTTTATAATATTAAATTTTAATATAATACAGCCATTATAATTATTATTTGAGTTAGTCACTAAACTTTCACTTATTTCTGTATTTAATAACGGTTTGCAGACGAAGTCCTATGACTCAGCGTCGTCAAGCACTAACTTAAAGTATTGAATCTAGGCAAATAGGACTTAGGCGCTTTGCATATGGAACAGCTATTGCAGCAATAGGCAACTAGTTGTTTACATATATTTCAATTGGGACTGCGCACACATAGCAACTCGAGTTTCGAGTTCTGGTGATCGTCAACAGTTTTCATGTTGCTGTAATCGAAGACTAAATTAGTTCCTAATTGCTGCAACTAGTAATTGTATAACATTAAAAAAAAAAACGGTTTTTAAAGTTGCCGGTTTCCTCAACCGTCAATATTAACACGTCGGGCGATTTCACACCCACCCTCCCTTTCCCTGTGCCTGGCAATGCTAGAGTCGCTATGAAATTGCTCACAGATTGATATAGATAGGTTATAGAAACTATCAACTTTGTACAGGAAACTTTTTAAAAGTTGATAGTTGCCTCAACTTAAGTTGCTCCATGTGCAAAGTCCCATAGTGATGTTTTGTATAACAATATTGGCGAAGATAGTTTATTCCTTGTATTGGTTGGTATTTTATTTTGATTGAGTGGTGCTCATGAGTTTGTATGATGTTAATTTGGTTAGATAAATAGAGGCATTTTTTTTTCTGAATTATTTTCTAGGATGTCTATAATCCGAATTAAAGATTAATTTGTTTAATTTTTTTGCAACATGTAACTGAAATAATGCGCATCCTTGTACATCCGAAATAGAATATTAAATAACAATGATAAAATTTAAGTATAGAAATTTTACATAAATGCTCATAAGTAGTGTTTTTTTAAAGAAATTAGTTATGTATCCTAATTGTTGTATTATATATAATAATATAGGTATTGACGCACTCAATTCATAGCGCAGCTGTATTGGTTTCGATGCACACACACACACACAATCATTGATTGCATGACACAATCAAGATTTATTAAAAAAAAAAAACATATAGAAAAAAGTAATTTTTCATCCTAAAATAATTCTATAATATTTTGGGATAAAAAATACCTGTTTTTAACAAAAAAAAAAAACCAAAAAAGTGCAAAATAACTCGGTGTTTCTATAATAGTTTGGTCTCTTCGTTAATTTAATTAACAACTGAAACTATTTTTTATATTCTTTTATCTTACTTTATATAGGCAAAACATAGTTAAAGTTCGGCAACTACTTGGGCTTACATATGTAGTATTTCGAATGTAACTACTTATTAAGTCTAATATCCTATTGCAAGTTTTTTATGATGGACAATAAGGGGTATATCTATCTATCATACAGTCATCATCATTTCAGCCTAAACACGTCCATTGTTGAGCACGGCCTCCACCAAGCCTCGCCATAATGAAACGTCTTGTTCGTCTGCCATCGAATTCCTGCTAACCTTACCAGGTCATAGGTCTACCTTGTAGGAGGCTTTCAAGCAAAACAAAAGTACTATCCAATAGCGATAGTATAACAAAGTTGTAATATAGCAACAAAACCGAAAACATACTGTAATAACGTGCGTCACAAACAGTTACACTGTGACGTCAAATGCTAATCTGAATCTAATTGTTATGTTCGCAAAGGTTTTACATAAAAAAAAAACAATGTATTGCTACAGTTCTATGCGGCCAGACTTCTGAAAATTAGATAGGGTCAGTTTTGCGTAGGCTGCCTCGACGCGTAACCTTAGATACGGAAAACCACTCTTTATAGTAGACTAGCTTTTGCTAGCTGCGTTGCCCGTGTGAAAGTAGCTAATTATCCTTAAGAAAACATGGGACGACAATCGTTCATCCCCAAATTTCGTATTTACTGCTAAGTTATTTAGTTGCCCAACTAAAATCGGATGATAATAATATTATACTTATTTTTAAATTAGCGTAACAGAGTGGACGAAATACACCTCCGTCACACTTTATTATACTGTTCGGTTTTCGAAAGAAAAAAAGAGCGTCCCTCGTAAACCCAGGATAAAAAGTTTTAAATTTAATCAAAATCAGTTCAGTCGATTAAGCATGAAGGAAACATACAAACATACATGAAAACTTTCGCCTTTACAATTTTAAATTAATGACTAATACATTACTTAGGACGTTTTACATTCAGGCCTTTTTCGAGTTATCGTAAATTTTGGTTGACTTGGTACTGGGGATCGGGTAAGCAATAAATTGAACAAGTCATATCTTCGCTTGTTTTATTTTTAGCTACGGAAAACCACATTTGCAGTATTGTAAATGACTAACGAATACGTAAAGAAGTTTAACCTTCAGGTTTCAGTTAAAAAATGACTTAAACTGACTAAGCCCATTGTGGGATCGGGCTACCAATAAATTGAACAAGTAATTTCTTTGCATGCTCGTCGTGTCCTAAATCTATAGATCGGATTTCACTGCCGATTTTTTGTTCACAGTTTGTAATAATAAAGACTGTTTGTAGTCAGGTATCAGATTACTGTCCGTCACCATATCTCCTGTCAACAATGACGACGTCTTTTGCACAACTTTCTAACTGAACTGTTCCATATCATTCATCATCTGCCTTTATCATGGCCAAAACCTGTTCAAAACATTCGTCTGTTGTCACCGATCATCTGGCTGAATAGCTCGGCCGCCATATGTCACCGGGATCTGGAGTAAAAAAAAAAAACAAAACAAGGTGCGGAAGTGGCGGCTCGCGCATGCGCGCTGCGCTGTTCGTTTTGACTGCGCGGGCGGAGGGTGGCAGCATCGACTTAAGCAAGGGTACCGGCCCGCGCGCGCCAGTCAGCTGACGCACTTCGTCGCGAACGTACGTCTCTCCACGCTCATACCGCGCCGGTTTCAGTGACCGCACTCTCGTGTGATAAAAACCCCTCGTGTTTTAAACAACAATGGCAACCTACGCTCAGTTCAAGCATGTCGAGCTCTACAAAATCGGGCACGGAAAGAACAGGTAAGATTTTCTTTCAGTACCCACAAGGATGCTGCAGCTGAATTTTCAGTTTCATCTTTGTTCTTTAAAGGTCAGGGGTTGAATTTTGGGGTTGTAATGATTTAGTCGTGCGTTAAATTAATTATTGTTTTAACTTCAGAAATTTATAACGATCATGTCATTGATGTACCTACCTAAATACTTTTCATGCATACTTCCTTCCTGAAGCGTACTTTTAATTAAATATTGACAGCATATATACTGAAAATAATATAGCTAACTATGAGGAATATTATTATTATAGCCAGAGATATCGTGCAGTCTGTAAAAAATAACTATAACTATAAAAAATCAACCCTCACCCTGCGCTTCATTTTCATTTCACTATCATTAACATTGACAAATGGCTGCAGTCACTATCCTCGAAATTAATGTATTCAGTCGTTAGTGTTAAAATTAAATATTTTATCTTACCCCGACATCAGAAAATGTGATTTTCACGCAGTGCGTTGAACCCTGCACGCTGGTGTAATGCGGAGGTCGTCTAAAGCTTGATTACATTAAGCTTTACTTTAATTTCTGTTGTAGGCCTAGGTTTTTGATCCATATCTTGGAAACTTGACGCGATTTTGTCCAACTTTCAGTGAAGATTTTTCCGAGAATTTTCCGGTAATACTGTAGATTTTCTCTCTGTTCTAAACAGAGTGATTTTCTCAAAAAGTACTGATAAACAATCGTGAGGCATCAGATAAATTTTAATACTAATGCATACAAGCACATTCCAGAAAATTTTATAAGTTACGAGTATAATTTTAATAGGATACGATATCTTCTTTTTTACATTCTATGAAAACTTCAGACTAATAATAACATATACATCATTCAGGCATTAGGTCAGCTTTTGTATCTTTATATAGCATGAAGTTTTAATAAATAAATAATAATTGCAACAATAAATAAGTATATTGCTAATTTCAAGCTTTCACAGGTAATTACAAAGTTATTACTTCCAGTATAATTTACTTTCTCAATGTTGCTTCAATACATTTAATTGTTAATAATTTTAAATTAACTTAGACACTATATTGTTGAAGTGCATGTAGGTCTCTTGTGTTTAAATAGCTTTGCTAAGAGCTCTCTAACTGTGCTAGCATTATTGCAAAAAAGGTAATATGCACAGAAAATTACGTATTATGTAAAACCCTCTGAAAAGAATATTGTTTTAATTTGTTAATTAAATTGACCACAGAAATCTCAAAGCAGAAATTACCAATAAGTTTGCAACATCTATGCACATATCAGTTTACATTCTATGGAAAGGTTTCTGAATTGAGTATTTTAAGTTTAGCACTGAAACGTACTCAACCTCACTTTAGTGCCCCAATATTGACAGATTTTCAAACTAAAATAAAATATGAGAAGTACTCAAATTGAAATGTTTAAATCAGAAATTGGGGATAAAAGCTATCGATTCTACACGTAAGAAGTGCCATCAAATCACATTTCTAATTTCCAATAACAGTAGTTAAAGTACCGTTCAGACATCAATCTATCAAATTGCAGATATTTTATGTACTTACCAACGAACTACAGAATAATTCCCACATTTACTCAATGTTTTATGACGGAATCATAACAGTTACGCAGATATTAAAATTTGTAGATTTGAACATGCGAAGTAGCATTAGGAGGTATAACACGCAATTTTTCGCACGCGTGCCTAATATTTTCACCTAGATTTTGTTTTGTAATTGGCAAATGGCTGGTTAGGAGCAAATCCAGCACTGGTAAAATAGGTCATGCGGGAATTAAGTGTACATGCAAAGGGTAAATAAAACATTGAATGTTAATATATTCCCTGCTGTATTTTCATTTCAATGCTTGCTAAGTTTATTTAGGATTCTCTATAATTATATCGATTTCATTCAGAGTATAGTACCTGTAGGTGTTAATAATTTGACCTTTACGAATTGAACCTTTTCAATAAATTAAATGGCAATGTACATTATTTTTAGTAACTAAATTGCTTTCATAATTATGTTCTTTATATAGCTTTTCACTACAAATAGAATTATAGGCACTTAAGCATGTCTTTTGTACACCGTTTGTCTTGAAATCTGAAAACTGAGCTATGGCCTGATGTTAAGTGCTTCGTGAAAATGTAATCTTTAATTTACTTTGTCTGAAAAGTAACTTTCTGTCTCATCCTTCTCGAATCTCTAATCCTGATTTACCTACGTGTGAAATCTTGTATCTAATGTGTTTGTTACTGAACTGCCTCCAAAACAGCTTGGATGATTTTAATGTTTTTTTTGGTTTATATTTGGTAGGATATTAGGTCATAGGCGGTTTTTTCTTTGGTAATTTGCATTATTACACAACAACGTTTGACGAGTCAGCTAGTTATTATATACGACAATTGATTTTTATTTATTATAAATAAAAATCATCGTATGTATGTTGCACATATTTGGCTATTTCTTTTTTGTTTTTTGTGATTATCAGGAAAAAAAATTAGCAAAGAAATAAAAAAAAAGCGATAAAATAAAATTACAACCGCGCAAAACCAGGGCGGCAGCTAGTATTAAAAATGTATATATAAATAATAAATGTTAGTATTACAACATTCTGCAACATAACTTTACTTTGAGTTAGCTTCGAGAAAGTTTTCGAAATAAGTGTTAATTAAAATCATTTGCATGCGTTTACAGTAATTTTATTACACTTAGTTTACCTGCTAATTAATTTATGAGCGTAGTAACGTGCTCAGTTGTTTATTTTACTTATTGTGTGTGTACTTGTCTTATTGTTGCGACATAGATCTTCTACAGTTATTACTGTGTCTTTCAGTACATACATACGAAATTAATAAATTATAATCACCAAATGTAATTTATACGTAGATACTAACTCCAAAGTTGTAGCATTTATGAAATATTTCGACATGAACTTCCAACGCTAGATTAGGACTTTCAAAGACTTACTTATACTTAATTTATAGTAGCATTCATATTCAAGTAAAATATAGGTTAATCTACCAAAAGTACACGTGCTTTTGAAACTCTCATCGTCATACATTTATCTATACCATACAAAATGGAATCACAAATCATCAAAGTTATAAACTCTTTGCTAACATGACAATGCTTGATAGTCGAACTGGGCTTTCAAAATGTGCTAGTAATCTTAGGCCAGTCCATGGGTCGTTCGAAAGGCAACTACAGCTAAGACGCAAGGCAATAAAGGAGCAAAGGAGTGGGTTTTAGTCAGTCAAAGTCTGAAACGCCCTCTCACTCTATCTTAGAACGTAAGAAGTCTCTCGATGATTTCCAACCTAGAAAAAAATGCAAGTACTATCCCACCTACTCTACCAAGAGTAAACGCACCTTCGAACCAAGCCCTCATCTCCATACATTCAGCTGTTCCCTGACAGTTATCAGGGAACTGGTTAGTGCTTATTGATTATTTTATCGGCTCGTTCTTAATTTAAACGCGGCTCTCATGCGCTCCCGATCGATCCTCAGCTCTTGAGCATGATTTATGCTCTAGAGTATAAATGCAAACATAAAATCTGATCTTTCTTTCTTGTTTATGGTATGAATTTGATTTATTAGAATTTTGTAAGTTACAGATTAACTAACGTTAACTGTGCGTTCTTTATAAGGAGAAAAGTAAAAGCTGTCGTTATAGTAAAATTATTTACCTATCTTTCAGGTTATTGTCAATTATTTTGGAAATTGTTTAGACTGGTGGTTTAAGTCTTGGTTGGTGGGTGATTTTAAACAGCTTTTACAGTAGAAATAAACTTGTCGTTGTAGGGACGCGTCGATCCGAAAAACATTATAAAGCAAAACGATCATAGAGAAAGTTATTCTTTATCTCAGTTAACTGTCACCACAGAACCTCATAAAAAAAGGAATCAAAAAGAGTTTCGTTCTAAAAACAATGTCAAACAGAGCCTCCTACAGAGCGAGGAAATGGGATTGTTCAAAAAAATTATGGCCTTGGAACGCAAAGGGCTAGTGGAGAAACTCAGGTGTGTAAAAACCCTCCTGACCCACATGTGTACCTGTCAGAGTGTCAGGCATAGGATTGACTGCCAGAGTATCACGCACAAGAGATAGTATCAGTAAAAGTCTGACAACTCTCGTTCCCAAGGCAGAAAAATTTTGTTAGTCATCACTATATCCAAACAAAAAAAAAAGTTAGTGTCCAAAATTCAGCCTTTTCAATCAAAAATTCCTCAGTAATCCGAAAAATCTACATCAATAAAACCCCATTACATAAAAGCCAGCTGTAACGCCAAAATTAAAGCTGACAGGGATTTCAAAATACAGTGATATGGTGTGATGTAGGCGAAGGCTGTGGCGGCCGGCGTCGCGTGCCGGTGGCCGCCATTAACATTTCCATAGGAAGTGTGTGATTACTCGCGGCGGACAGACAAACGCACAGGTCCAGTGGACAGGGAATAAGAAGACAGAAGGCTTAAGTTAGTTAGTATAGGCTCGCTTTGGACCATTACCTCACCTGATGGTAAGCGATGATGTGGTCGACGATGGAGTACGCTTGTCTAGAAGTAACCTATTCACTCTTGACTTAAAGGCCCTTAGGTTATAGCTATCAGGAAATAGTCGGAAAATTCGACAATCTTCTCATCATCGTCATGATATCAGCCTCATTTTTTTTTTACGTGAGATATCATCGAATTAATTCTCACGCTCTAGCTGAAAGGGGACTATAAGACTTTTACTGACTAAAATCTAGTGTTTCTTCATCGTCAATGGTGCGCCTCAAGGAGATGTCAGCAAAATCGTAGGGGCCCAGCAGGGTAGAAGCCTTCTCGGGCGAAAGAGTGAACAGAGAATGAACATAGGTGTGGTTTTAGTCAGTATAAGTCTGGCACGCCTTCATGCTCCGCCCTGCATCTCATACCGTTAAAAAATGTATGTTTACAAGCGGGTCATGTCATACAGAATAAATATGTACAACGTAGTAGTCTCAATACGACTTTCAGCGAAGTTTTAAAAGCTGTACTTATTTTTTCGCGTCCGTTCGCTTGATGTCGCGATGGTATCGTTTGGCCTTCTGTTATTCATGCCAGTTCCTTTGCCAGAATTTGCTATATATAAGGCCGAGGGCTACCGGGGGTTGCTCCGACCTTGGCTTACCCCATAAATATTATTATAGAATTAACCTCATTTGAATTTACGTCTGATGGAGTACAAGGAATTATTGGCTAGGGTTAAAGTTTATCGAGAATTTTATTGGGTCATAGAATCTTTTTATACGATTGTCTCCCCTATGTGCAAACATAGGGGAAAATCTTATAACAAGATTCTAATCGATTCTAACCTTTAATTAAAGATAATTATTATGATCCTCCAATTTTTCACGTACTTAGTACTTATAAATTATCGTGCTCGAAATATACCTTAAAAGGAAAATTATTTTAAGCCATTCATATAATATTATATTATTTTAACAATACCTATTAAATTACTAATAAAATTCGAGATTTATTAATACGCGTTTGAAAACAAGGAAGGATAAAATTACAACATTACTGTCCAGCATGGCGGTAATAATGTTTGTCTATGGCTCAAATTTATCCTCAACGAGTTTGTAAACTCTATGGTTAGCCTGTAAAAAGTATCGAGGTACTAGGCATTGATAAATTACAAGAGGTAGGTGTACCTACAATGTCGGTAGTGCTAATGGCAAGGCGACACTTACTTATTGATGTGATTATCAAACCATGGAGGGTGATATGCACATATGGTATTAGTTAGCGGTGCTATGTTCACTAGACGAAGTATTTTTAGACTTGGGGTAAATGAGGAAGTATTTCTGAGGGGAATCTCATGTTGTTTTAACATTCCTGCAGCACTTTGGTAGGCTTTTTTTATTTCCATAAATTGCTTTAGTGTAGCAAGGTAGCATACTGAAGCATTATAGAGAGGTGAGAGGTTATTTTCTCTTCTTGATTTTACTATCTTGCCATTAGTTATTCTAGTAGTAACAAGCACTGGGGTGACTTCTAAATGATTATGGTAATATATCCTCAGGCTTTCCAGTTTTAAGCGTCTACCAAAGCAATTGTTTCACAGTAGAGGTCTAGATTAATTCCAACCGCGAGTACTAAGTAGCAAAGATGCATAATAATTACCAAGGTGTATTTATTATATTATGTAGTCCCTGTAATTCCAGTGCATTTTCTAGCAAAACCGTATTTCAACTCCTACGTAGTCATTTAGACATCTTCTTACAAGTATAGTTATGTTCAGTTGATAACTGCGCTAAACTGTTTTTGTTTAAGTCGAGATGGATGTGTTTAAACAGCGATATAATCATAGCAAAAACTCGATAGAGATGCGCGGCCGCATTTAAACGGTAATCGATGTATCGATAAGAAGTTGCAACATCGATTCGGCGACAGTTTATGGAGAGCGTTTGACACATGTCAAGTTGCTCGTGTTGCTAGACTAATGATATTTTAATAAAGGGAAGTCTTTCCTTACTTGCTATATTTGCTTTTTGTAATGTGAATATTTGTATATACGACTTATAAAATAGTGTTGTACGTGATCCTTCGTTTTTATTTTTTTACTTATAGGATCTTTACTGTAGGATAATGTTTTTACATTTTGTTATTATTTTTGAAAGGTTCGCGCTTGACCGCTATCTCACCTAATGCAAAGCACACATGGCATAGTTATAACCATTTCACATCTTTAATCACTTTTCCATTTACCTACCGTATACATTTACTTACTTTTACTTAAATCCCTTACCCTACAAGTTCCTATAAGTAAAGAAATAAAAAATAAAATTGTATCTAATCTGTCATCTCTTAAAATTATCAAATTTCTTGTCCTTGATTTTCCAATGATTATTATTTCCGTGTTCTCAATTATTTTAACATTAGGTCATGGATTCGTGGTTTATCCTATCGGTAAGTTTTCAGGATAAACCAGAACGTATTTCCTCACTCAAGTTTTGCGCATGGTACCATTGCGTGCATTCGCCATATTTATTTGAGGTTCATGTACAATTGTACAATTCGCTTGGCAGTCGTTATGTCACGACACGATTTTATTATATAATATACGGTTTTGAGAATAATGGAAACGTCATAATGATAGACAACCTTGTTTATGATATGACATACGTTGATGAACGTCTTGCTAATCTGAGAAAATACGAAAGCGGAAAAATTGGATATGTAAATATAATTTATTTGGAAACTAGCGACCCGCCCCGACTTCGCACGGGTGCAATGCCGATACTAAATATTACGTAGTGTATTATACATATAAATCTTCCTCTTGAATCACTCTATCTATTAAAAAAACCGCATCAAAGTCCGTTGCGTAGTTTTAAAGATCTAAGTAAACATGAGACAGACAGCGGTTAGCGACTTTGTTTTATACTAAGTATGTAGTGATATATCAAGATAACTTTAGTGCCGTATCTTGTTAGATAATTTCTACTAAAGTAAACAAAGGCTCATTAATGGTTAATGGATAATAAACCGAAACCTTTGACTTGTCAGCGTGCTTGGCTGCTTTTCAGAAAATGCGCCAGCCGCATTGCGCCTTGTTCGGTTTCATTCGAGTCTTGTCATCATCAACGTTATTGCTAGTTTTGCATCCGGTTGTAAACTGCCTGTAACTTTTAGCTAGTGCTGCGCATTTATCTGCTTTTTTTTTTCTTTTGCCTTTGCACGATTCGTGGATTGAGCCAGTGTCAATTTTATAAGTGTTTCAGTTTCTTTGTCATTAAAATGCGAATGTAACACGTTCTAATGTTTTTGCAGTATTTAGCAGCAAATGTACAAATCGAAACAGCTTTTTCGGCAAGCTTCGCTGTGGTAGGGAATTCTTATCAGCTCCATTTTATCGCGATTTACCTACATAGTGTATGTCGTTTTTTAACCAATCTAAGATTTAAAGTTTTGAAGTAATTTGTAATTTTAGTAATTTATACTCTTTAGACAAAGAGTATTTGCAATTTAAAAAGAGTAAGTACTTTTTTTTAGGATACTTAATGGCTTCAAATCTGCTATTATAATAGTGTTAGAATGGTCTCTTATTGATTTCATAATTGTTGATTTTGACAAGTTGATAATCCACTATTATAATGGCGTCATTATGACTTACCAATGACCAACCACTGATTCTCCATTGAAAGAAATGGCATAGAATGGTAATCTCGTGCATAATGACAAATGAATGTCTGCGATAATCTGCTAAAATTTTTACATTATATTTGATCAGTGACCAGTTTTATTAGAAAGTCATTTTGAAACAAGACAGCTTTGACCGATCGACGATCAGTCATTATAAATTAACAGATTACGAACTTTTAGCAAAATGATAATGGGTTCGTCTCGGAATGACGAATTTATAAAATAGTCCCTAGATGTATGTTGATAAACCCACTCAGGTACTAAAGTCAGTTTACTTACCAGTCTTTTCAATATACAACTGTTACATAAAACAGTTAAAGCAGTCTTGTCCTGAGTCTGTAAGTCGGAGTAAAGTACACTGGCATTATTTTATTGCCAAGTTTCTCATCTCATACAATTTTCTCTAACGACTTAAGTAGAAACGACACAAAATGCGGTATCTTTTTGACATGTTAATCTTGTGTATTTATTGATAAAATTAAAGTGTTATAAAATATAGGATTTAAGTAAATTATATTCAGTAGTAAGTGAAATGTATATCTACCCTTTATGTATAGCGCTATATCTTTAACGCTTCTGTTTTGGTCGTAAAATGGATTGCGTTAAGAGATAGTGGTAGCACTGGAAGCTATTCACATACGATGTTGTTGTTCCATGACTGTATCAACAATGACATCTAAGTTACGGTACTATATTTCGACACTTTAGAACCGTGAGACCGCTAGGAGGTCGTAAATGACATTAGAGCGTCCATTTTGAAGTAAGAAATAGAAACTGGCCATCAATCACCAGCCTGGGCCACAGTGCCCTTTAAGTTTTCTTCGTGAAGTATAAGGCTTGGTTTAAGTTGTGCGGCCATTACGTTTAAAGGAAAATTATTTACGCTGGTAACCCTTTTGACGTCGTTTAGTATTTTGAAAGCACGTTCGATATTTATCATGTCTCTGTACTTAAGTACTGGCAGGTGACAAATATATGAATATTATTAGCGTAAAAACATTTAACTGCCAGTAAAAAGATACTGTTATTAGTTTTGTATGTAAGTATGTAAACACTCGCAGTTAAAGGTGCTAAAAGATTATGGCTGTTTTAATTCTTTATTTTATTATCTCGCTCTTCCAGAGTTGCAAGGATTGGAGCGTTTTAAAGCCTTTTTATGCATGTTTATGTAAATAAACATCGAGATTTATTTTTTATTATAAAGCGGAATTATCAGTAAAGAGGATCAACCCTAGTCCCACGTAGGATGATTGCGAAAGCTGAGATTTCTGGAAGGACGATTGCCTTGGGTCGTTTTCTTTTTTGCTATTTACAACATCATTGGAAATATCTTGGTTTATATTTAGTTTAGACTAGTGTCCCACCCCGGTATTGCACAGGTGATAAGTATTGTAAGATTTAAAGAGGTCACATGCAATCACGGTATACATATAAACCTTTTTATTGCTTTTTATATTCGAAAAACCCCATGAAAATTATTTACGTGGTGTTTAAGATGAGTTAGCGGATAAACAGAGACGTGGAAAGCCATTTTGTTTTGTATTATGTGGAGATAATTGCAAATGCTGATAATTAATCTTCTCCAGATTATGTTTTATAGTCGGCATTGAAGTTAAAAGTAAAATACTTTTTTGAATATTGGTCTATCAAATACACTATCTTACAACTTTTAAAAGCGCAAACTTTTGCTTAAAACGTTTCCACATGTACATGCCACCGTAAAAGCTTCAAATGTGTCATTTAGCCATCTCATAGAAGTTACAATCAATCGATCATTTTGTTTAAAACAAAGCCCTTCACAGCATCTGTCTAACGCCCTTCCATCCGGCTCGAAGGACCATGTATGATGAAATAATGATCAACCAGGGTTTTGGATAGAGTCAGGGAGCCCTACAAGAATATAACATGCGTTCCTACTATCACGTTAAACACAGAGCGATTCATGAGTAAGATTTAGGTGTAGAATAAATGCATATTATTATAGAGAAAAACCACGAATTTAAACTTTTAACATCCGTGTGAAGCTGTGGCCTTTTAGTTAATTATATTAATGATTACCATTAGCAATGTGTAAACTTAACATACAGTTATCGTTTAGCCTAGTAGGTAGCCATGTTATAATCTTTATCACCTTCCCTCAATTTGTCTCAGCAGATAAACCTAAGTAAAGATCAATATTTTATAGATATTGATAAGATAAAATGCACCGATATCGACGGAGAAATCCAGCTGTAAAAGTATCTTCTCGTTAGTAAAGTGAAAATATTATTGTTTCTTGAAGATATTACCTTTTAAAAGAAAAGCTCCAATAGTCTCTCGTACCAGTTTACTTATGAAGCAATTAGTAATGATTTACAATAATTATTTTATGTTTAATTAGCGTGTAATTACTTATTCGTAATGTAATAAATGGCTGTGGTGAGCGTTAAAAATTAATGTACATTAGAATTTTAAATGATGTGTCGGAGTTGCTTAGTCCGGTACAAGTGATTGATGAGCTTCCCTTATTCTACGTGGATGGTTTAATTTTGAGAAACCGAACTCTATTTTAGGTATCCGCAATAAATTCACAGAAAAGCTATTTATAACATCATTGTTACAAGTTATGGGTGCTGTAACTCGTTCGTGCTTATTTATGTAAGCTTTTATTGCAAAAAAAGTCACCTCGATTTCATTTCCGCCTTACAGTAAAAAATGGCTGACACGATAGTAGAAAAACGTCTCACTTAGCACGTTCGCACCCAAAATGTCGTGATGCTATAGTTTGATTACGAGTAATGACAAAGGTAAAGACGCTCTGTAAAGCTCCGCGAGGCGCGAGCGGCCGAAGCGATCGCGATGACGGGCCATGCGCATCGCGCGATCCGTTATGCGCTCGCTTCGCTTTTTTTATCGCGTCGCGATTATCGCCGGCCCGTTACACCGGCGCACGCGCACAATTTGTGCATTCACTAGCTGGAAATCGCTGGAATCCATCCAAGATTAATTACTGCCTACCATTGTGATTATGAACTTGTAATTACACGGCGACGTTATCTTTCCACACTGTGTTTGCTGTGTCGTATGAAAATGGTATTAATTATTTAATGGTTTTGTATTAATGGAATATGCATTATGAGAGAACTGTTTTTGTTTGAATTTTTGACTTGATCGAAGTGGTGTTGCATTATGTTGATTAGTTTAGCATAACTTGCATTCTCCAGATACCAACCCTTTTTGTGTTGCTTTGAAATGACTGAATGTTGCATTTTTTCACTTAACCTTATCTGCTGACATGAATATTGCCTTAAATCGTTCTATGAATTGGTTTCGTAGAAAGAATATTAAATTGTAATTTTAAAGAAAGCTTATACGGATCGTACTGTTGTATTTTCTTAAAATTTATTTTTTACTTGTTGGAAAACTTACTATTCAGTACCTACAGCTTACACTTATACCTTTGCAAGTGTAAATGATAAATGATAAATGATAAATGATATTTATTTTGTAAGTAGGTTTTTAAAAACACTTTTACACGTCAAAATTTTTTTTTGTCATTTTTATCACTAGATGAGGCCGGTGTTTCCTAGCTGACTACCCTGAGAAGAAACACCGAAACAAACTCAGGGGTCAAAGTCTCTTTTAAAGTCCATACAGTAAATATGTATTGGTCAAATCACATGAGGACCATGCCGATTTGTCTGAAATGGCCTTTTGAAGAAAGAACCATACAGATTTGAGTGGACCTGTCCAGTCAGTGCAAGCATTTGTCAGTATTCGCAAAGATCAACTCAGGACACTAAGGAGCTCAACGATTTGACGAACAATACCAAGGAAAGGACATTTGGGTAGGCCGCAGAAAATACTCAAATTGCCAGACATAATTATGCTAAAAATTACTGAAAAGAGAGAAGAGAAGAGAAAAAATAATAATAATAAAAACTAATCCACATTGTCCTCACGTTCACAATATTAAAAGAAGAAAAAAATATAGTTTACAAAATGTAATACTTAGCAAAGTATTTATGTCAAACATTATTTAAAACAATATATTTATATATATATACATCTAATTGTAAAATTAAAATAATCTACAATGTCAAATTGTAAAAGATGAACATAAATATCAAACGATAAAAAAAAAATATATAATAATAATAAAAATGAAAATAATTTCACAAAAGAAAAAAAACAAAAGAATTGCAGAGTGTATACAGCATATACCTTTGAAAGTGACAAAGTTTTAGTGTTGTAAAGTTTTATAGTTAGATAGCAATTGCAAACTTTCAACTAAGAATATCAATTAAATCTTATAAATCCAAGTTCTATTCAATCTTGTTTCGAAAATACGGTTACATATTTATATGCCATCTTGAAAATCACCCACCAATATTCGTAAACATCGGATAAAGGAACTAATATGTGTTTATTTTACTTGTTTGTTTCCTAAGTAGCATGTGTGGTTCACGACGCACACCGCCTTTGATTACATAAAGTTATTCAGACAGCGTACCTTCATGAATTTCCAATGTATTTTTTTATCACATTCCCACATTAAATAAATTGCAATTTAGTGAAATGCCTATAGATTCCTACTTTCTAATAGCAAAAAGATGATCACGGAACTGGGCAGGTTCCATAGAGTAAGGAACGTCTGCGTCGACAGTGAATAGAGACGCCATTGCACCATTATTTAGTCAAGGGCCGATATTTTTTTATAATAAAATCTTAACAATAAAAAAAGACCGAGTGGCGACATAGGACTGGGAGAAGAAGAGTTGGTGGTCAGATGGCAAAATAGATACGAGAACCTACATGAAGTTGGTAGGGGAACGTGGGGATTGGAATTGAATTGAATTGGAAAGGTCTTTTTTGTTTGGATTTGGTAATCATCAGATAACTTCTCCAGCTCTTAGTAGAGAGAGAGGTAGTGTCAGACTTTTACTTACTAAAACTCACCCGTGTGCCCGCAGTTGCTCTTTGTATTCCAGGGTTATTAATTTCAAACAATTTCGCAGCCCTTGCTGGAACCACAAAATAATGGTCTATAAAAATAGTGGATTAGCCTGTGGATGATGATAAAATTAAAGAAAACATGGTACACTCTCACTATCACTCTTGGTTTGCATGACAGGTTTTGAAAATACTATCTGTACTAATGGTCATGCAGACGTCTCTTAGCTCTGTGGCAATTCCAAACCGGCACGTAATGAGGAACTTTTGATTGATATTACGTAGATTTTCCAACTGTTGGGGTGCTGCTCAGTGCTAGACGCTGGTCATTAGGGACTTCTTGTGGAATGGATGGTAGTCATTTGTTTGTGTTTCATCGTAAATCAATAACTTTGTTGCGAGGTGTGAAATATGAATGGTTCTTGTGAAGTTGTGAATGTTGTTTTCGATAACGATTTGTTTCTGCAGTTTGTGAAAATATTTTTAACTTGGCAGATTGGAATAGGTACTACGTTACGTTTGATTGGAGACGTCTTAGCCTTTCCAATTTCTTTTCCTTTGCCTACTTACTTCCATATGTGATGTGATATCAATGTGTAAATACTTTTTATTCATATCACGCATTATGAATTAAATTCAAAATGTTTTTCTTTCACACAAGTCTACAGGGGCACATATAAAATGTTATAAGGTAGTGCATGGTTTAAATTGATCGTTTCCTACGGAGAAAAACCGGCAAGAAACTCAATGATTAGACATTCTTTAAAAAAAAATGATGCATACCTTTGAGTCTTCTAGCAACCGATAGCAAGCTTACTAACTATTGTAACAACAGAAAACAAGGTACACAGTACAGTTTCTACCTACATTTCAACCATTATCGGGTTTACATTCCACGGCTTCTCTTTGTTCGAAACATTTCAACTATCTGCCTCAATATTAACGTCAATTAACACAACTACAGATACACAATAAAAGCAGATTCGATCGCGCGATAGTCTCTAAAGTCGCCGAGAAGCAACATTCTTGAAAAGTTTGAAACATTGAAAGGGGAAGGCGAGAGCTATGGAACCAGTCGGTGTAACGTTTTCAGTTTAATGAGCCATTGTGAGTTAAATGTTACAAATCGCTGGACATGAGACGGAATGTCGATCGGGCGAGTGTTTTAGTACGATGGCGATTCTATCACTTTGTATTGTTAGCTTGTCTTGCTTGGTTTAGTGTTACTGTCTGATTGGTAGTTCTGGCGCTCTCGACTAGGGTTACAGGTCGGGTTTGTGGTTTTGAAAATGTTATTCGGTACTTCTTTGAGACGATTCTCAATTCCGATTAGTAGCTTACTCCTTAATAGTCTTGTTTATTCTTTACGAGTATGACCTAAATTACCACATCAGGAATATCTGCCTGTCTTGACGTGAATTGCAATAAACCGGTGCAAACACAACTTGGCAAAATGGGATTTATATACCCGTCGGATACTCGGTGTCGGTGTGAATGCGATGCTCTTATTCAGATCATGAGCCACGCGTTGGAATCAAGTGCCCTTACACCTGCATTTTAGAAGACTTAACAAATACCACCGATGTTGCAATTAACGTAGCCACCTATAGACTCAATCAATTTAAGTAGTTTGCCATTGACTTGAATCTCGTTAGTACGGTTTTCCTGAGTTTAACAGGGATGAATTGTGAATCTTTTTAACCCTCACTTATATAAAGACATTTTGTAACTCATTACCATCATGTACATGCTTGTAATTTATCGGCCATGGTGTCATATATATCTTGCCAGCAAGTGTCGCCAGGTGGCTAAGAGTCCATATCTACGTAGGATCTGGTAGCCAGTAATTTGCAAACACGTCTTGAAGTCATCTAGTTTATAAAGATGTGTTACAAGCTTTACTGTATTATATTGGAGGCTTGTCCTTGCTAGATTTGTATCTTCGCCTAAGGCTCGAGATAATCTAAGAGACAGATTATAATTATGTTAAGTTTGTTGTGGAGGGCATAATCAGTGGTTTAATGATGCCGAGGGAAATTTTATTCTAATAAAAAAGGCAGTAGTTAAATAATCTTAAAGATGGCGTTGTTCACATTTTCATCTTCAATGTTTCAGAGTGGTTTGTTTTTAATTATATCTATCTGCACAATAATAATTGCACAGTAAATATGTCCCATGTTTAGTACTGGACAATAGGAAATAAGTGTTTTATAATAATGCTACAAATAAACCGTAGGCAACTGATGACTGCGAATTGTAAAAGCGTGAAATGGCAGCCATTTTATTTTACACAAAGCATTTCAATTTGTGGCTTGTTCGCTTTCAATTTATAATAGTTTTTTTTTTTTATAATTATCTTGTGTGGTATAGATGTTAATCTTGTTCTCATTGTTGTCACTGTCTTTGTTGCTATTCGATGTACGTTGTCATTAAAAGACTCACTTTTTTGTTGTGATGTCCCGCGTCCATTTGTGTGTAGAAATTATTGTGACTCATTTGATAGAAATGTCTTCCTAACTTTCCATATTCTTCTTTTTAAATAAGATGAACTAATGCTTCCCACCTGTTGGCGAACAATGATGCAATCGTAGATAGTGAGGCGCACTAGTTTATGAGGACCCTATTCACTCGAGCCTTGAAGACACTCAAATTATAATCGGATGGGAAGACCACAGCAGGCAAATAGTTCCAGTTCTTCGATGTACGGTGTATAAACGACTGGGCGAAAAGCTTAGTCCGGACCGTAGAGTAGAGGTTTCAACAACGTAATGGTGAATAATCGCCGTACGTCGGGTTGTCCGATGGTAGAAAGGCGAGGCGGAATCAAGAAGCAATTCCGCTGCACACTGTCCAAAAATTCTTTATTTATTTATGTACACAAAAACCCTTAAAAATGAAAATGACAGATACGAAATACAAATAAATAAGAAGAGTACAAAGGTACTGCTTATTTCAAATGAACTTTCTACTAACTATTAACTCTAATGTTTATTTTTCTTTGTGATTTAACGGCCTAGTTAAAATTATAGTGATATCGTTTACCTATTCAAATCTGATATCTTAACGGGCAATTTATCTACAATTTTATACCAATAACGATACCAAATTAATCTTGATTGTAAAAATAATTGACTGCATTATATAATTTATAAGCCACATAAATAACAATTATAAAAAATATGCCGCGCTTGATAGAAAGTGCGGTATTTACCTACATTAATCATGAAATGTTTCACTACACCAACACAAGTGACAGCAGATTCATTTTTATCTACGAACCAATCAGAGCTCTTCAAAGATTTATGTAGGACAATAAAGATGTTGAGATATAAAATATCAAAGGGCTCAGTTGTTCCAGTGGGTCGATGATTTAATGTTCCGCCATCGATATAAAGTACAATTCACACTGATGCGGATTATCCGGGGCTTAGAGTTTATGGTATAACGAGGAGCAGATCGCGTTTCACAGGGCATTGAGTCTGTGAGATGCCTAATGTGGATGAGCAGTGCGGTATGAAAAGGATTCTATGTTAGCTGTCTGAGGATTTGTTAGAATGAATATGGTGGGGTATCAGGGAGTTTGTTGTTTGTTGAAGTAAAATTCAATATGTAGGTAATACAGAGTCGAAAGTTTTAACTATTAGTTACCGAGATTTGAGCGTTCATACAAATAAACTTTTCATCTTCATAATACAGGGTGACTGGTAATTAGTGATCGATACTTAAACACATGATTGTAGTCATGATAACAAACAATTTTTACTATGGGCTGAAACCTGAAATCGCGAAAAAATCTGCTGGTCAGTACTCGTACATTTATGTTTGTTTAGCTGGTCAAAATGTATTTACTGAACTTAGCTGCTTTTTTTGCGATTTCAGGTTTAGTCCCATAGTAAAAGTAGTTTGTTATCATGACTACAATCACGTGTTTAAGTATCGATCACTAATTACCAGTCACTAATTACCAATCACCCTATATACTTTTCTTTTTTTTTTAACTTTGCCTCTTAATAGAAATAACTTCTGTATTGTGGGTGCATTTACAAACATGGAAACTTACATACACATGACAAACAACCCAAAACACTTATTGTACACTGTTAGTGCATAAAGTTTTAAATAAATAAATAAATAAAAATAAATAAATATGTTGGCCATACAAATATTTGTTCCGTGCGGGAACCGAACCCGTGACACGTAGCACATCCGCCAATCGCTCAAACACAGTGTCAACCGTGCCGTTGATTAGTAGATCAGAAATCAGCTAAAGCAAACGTTGAAATTTTCGAAATAAAATTTATTCAAAAACCAATAAACATAATAAGACCTAATTTAAGGGAAAGAGGTAAATTCTTGTTTGCACATCAAATTCCTGCGTTCGGTCAACAATTCATTTGCCATTGAAGAGACGAATAGTGAGGAAAACGAACATTCTACCGATTGAAGTTGTCGGCAAACTTGCTCACGCGCCGTCTGCTGCGAAAGTGTCAACAATCAACGTTGTAAACGTTTTAGAATATATCCTAAAAAATCTCGGAGATTAAGCAAAGTTGTACGTAAGTAGGACTAAAGCCCGTCACACACGGTCGGGAGATGTATTTTAAAAAAATCTCTTTAGGGTTCCGTACGCAAGAGGTAAAAATGGGACCCTCTTGATGAGAATCACCTGTCCATCTGTCTGTCTGTCTCCAGCCTGTACTTTGTGAACCGTGATAGCGAGACAGTTGAAATTTTCACAGATTTTGTAATTTTCTATTAAAAATACCGCATTAAATTCCGCTGCGTAGTTTTAAAGATTAAGAGATACATATGGTCAGACAGCGGGAAGCGACTTTGTTTTATACTATTTAGTAATATATATAGATTTATCATCATGACAGCCAAAAGCATCCACTATTGGTCTGATGAGGTTTTCCCACACTCTTGCTATAACATACTCTTTCACAGTAAAGCTGCCGTGTGTGACGTTCTTAAACGGGATGGCGGTATAGTCGTGAGCGAAGCGTGCGCACTGCGCATGCGCATGCTACGTCTAAATTTACAGGTGCGCGATGATCTACATCCAGATAGGGTTTATTACCGCTGAGAGTTATGTGCGCATCTGTCACGTACATCACTAACAGTTATAGTGTAATAATACGGTGAAATGCAGAAGTTTCATTAGAGAAATTGTGTGGAAATGTATAGCTTATCAAGTTGTGCCACTATAGTGTAAATGAAATCAGGCAAGTATCGTGAGAGCTCTGGTGGCTGAGTGGTAACAGCCCCGACTGGAGCCGGGCCGCTCGATGCGTTGCGGTGCCGCACTGCAAAAATTTTGACAAATCGGCAAGCCGGACGAGCGGGGTGGCGTCGCTCCTGTGCTCGCCGATTCGTCGAAATATTTGCGGTGCGGGGCGTCGAAACACATCGTTGTGCAGCGCGTATCGTTCGACGCGCGCCTCAAAGAGAAATACTGAGCGAAGACAGCCGCAGATTGAGCGAAAGTGAACCCCGGAGCCCTGAAACGAAGACAAAGAAGGAACAGGAGTGGCGAACAGAAGGGCGGGAGATTTCATTGGATGATTTTCCCACTTAAAATAAAATGTGGTTAATAAGTACTTTACCTACCGAACGAATTGTATTTTATTTAGGGCTGGTGACTGAATTCCATAACTAAAGCGCGTATTTTGCGTACGGTCCGAAAAAAGCTTATAATGAAAAATGTTTTCGTTGAGAACTTGTTTTTTGTGCGAGTTATATTGAGGTAGGTAGTACTTAAATGAAAGTAAAACATCAGTGGACGCGAAACTTAGATTAACTAGATATGAAAAAGGAGTAGCTACCTACTGACGTGCGATGTCACATATAGTTAAAAATGTAAACGGTAGTTTGTTTCCTTGCTGATATAACTGAAGTTTAAATGACGATTTGATTATACATAAACGTTCATTTAACTTTAGTTTCTGTTGAAGTTTAAAGGGCATTTACGTCGTTAATTATAGTTTTCGTAAACGTTATCTCAGGTTTCTATAGGTAGTCGCGACAAGTGGTTTTCACATTGATATTGTTATGATATTTGGTATAAAGGCAAAGGGGTGTGCTCAGAGTTGCCTAGCGTGAGGAGAACCAAAGTTACCGACATAGCCCAAAGAATCGTCAAACTTAGGTGGCAGTGGGCAGGGTATGCCCTGCCCTGAAGCAATATGTTGCTTCTGAAGTGGCGACCACGTACCGGAAGACGCAGCGTTGGTAGCCCTCGCACAAGGTGGACCGATGACCTGGTCAGGGTTGCGAAAGTCCGATGGTCGCGAGACGCACAGTACCTACCGGTCGTTTTGGTGACTGGCGACGCACACTTGGGGGAGGCTCATGTCCAGCAGTGGACATCTTTAGGCTGAAATGATGATGATGATGATAATTGGTGTGGTTGTCGTTTTTGCTTCGGTGTGTCGCGTCAATCTGCAGGGTCGTTAAACTGTTTCACTGTCACGGAAATGTATAAGCAATAATAAATTTTAAGCTACAAACAATGCTACTTCTAACATTAAAAATAAAAGAAGATAGTTCGAAAGATAAATATTTTGGACTAAAAGCTCCTTTGAACGATGAAAAATGTAATCGAAACGATTTAGATGATCTCTGAGATGAAAGCGGGACCGGTTGCCTACCTACTTACTTTCATAATATTTTGAAAGAGCGGACACTTAGGGGTCATTATCTTTGTGTTACAGTTACTTGTGACACGAATTTATCTTTTAGGATTCCGTAAACAAAACTAAATATTATAATAAAGTATCTACTAACTACCTAAGAGGCAGCCCGCATTGGGCCCGCGTGGTGGATTGCGGCCGGCATATTCCCTCTCTTAGAGACGAAGGTGGGAATATTAGAAAAGGCTGGTTATGCTTACCTAATCCCCGTGTATAATATACTATTCTGTCAGCGGTTTTGCTCGTGTGAAAGTAACAAAATATCTTAAGAGGGAATATAGGCTACCTGTGTGCCTAGTTTTATATAAATCCCCTCAGCAGTTTAAGCTTAAAGAAGCAACAAACATACACTAACACATACACACAAAGTTTCGCTTCTATAATATTTCTTGCGGTCCAGGAGTGGTCCTGCAAGTTCTAGAGTTAAACCCATGGGGATTCTCCTTTCAGAAGCAAACCCATGGCCCCAGAAGGCTTCGGCCCTGCTGGTACAGTTTGGACCCTAAGAGATCTAAAAGACGTTTTATTTAAGTGAACCCTAACAGATCTAAAAGACATTTCATTTAAGTGGACCCTAAGAGATCTAAAAACGTTTTATTTAATTCGGTCGAAGGCACAATTTGCCTTTCTAGAGTTACAATTGAATACACGTAATTTAGTGTTTTATATTTTTTGAAGAAGTACAAACTTATAGTTTTTAGCACACGGAACCCTTCATCGCGTTTGGTCCGACACGCAAATGGACGATTTTTTCATCTAAACAAAGCCTTCATTTAATAGTTAGTCACCAGAATTACTCACGGTTCTAAGAAGGCAAACAGTATCATGGTTTTGAGGAAGTCTTAACAATCATTGTTAAATTGTAGGCGATTAAACAATTTAGTAAGTATTGAATTTGCTGTTTTCGTACTACAGCCGATGTAATTTTGATTGGTGTAATTACTTGATCGTAGCAATGAGTCAGAATTTATGGGATTATTACACAATTACAGGATTATTGAGTAGTTTTCATGCTTCCTTGTTTGGATGACAATTTATCTTTTAGATACCGATATTTTGGATATACTACGACAGTGAAGTTCGGCTGATTATTCGGCTGGTTTCGGCAATTTTGTTTGTTTAATCTTTATTTAAAGAGCTTTTTCGCTAGTGCGAATATGACACTCTATAAAGAGAATCTTTAAGTCAAGAGTTAATAGGTTACTTCTAGGTAAGCGCGCTCCATCGTTGATCACATCGTTGCTTTCCATCAGGTGAAATAGCGGTCAAGAGCGGAACTATACACTATAAAAAAAAATCGTATACATAACTGACTTCTGCCAGCGGTTTCGCCCGTTTAAAAGCAGGTTATATCCCGTCAACTGAATACTCTATTCTGCTCTACCCAACTGTACCCTACCGTACCCAACTGTACCCTACCGTACCTGACTCTACCCAAGTCTACCCTACTCTACTCTAGTAGACAGATAGATTACGACGTAAGATTATTTAACAGCTGCAAAGTTTACGAATAATTGCAATATTTAATTTAGCATCTATAAAAATAATTATGATGTAGTCTGCTTTCTCCTCTAGCGTATTAAATCTTATTACTATAATTTCTAGTCTTGCTAATATTAAGCGATTCCCTGCTCATTAATATATGAAATTACTTGTATATTAGCTACATGAACACACATGTTCCATCTCGTAACCTGTACTTATGTTATAGTGGCTTCAAGGTCGGCCTAGTGGTTAAACAATTGGCTGTTGAGCTGTGAGTCTCGGGTTTGATTCTCGCGCGGAACAAATATAGTAATAATAATATTATAAAACTTTCACACAACGCCATCGCCACAAGTAAGAAAACTGGAAAATTATGTTTACTTATGTATTTCTAAATATATATATATTTACGAGTACTATTGATAAATTACACTCAGAAACAGATTAGATGTCTTGGGTATAGCAGTCGAGGCCATTAACCACTAACCACCATTAACAGGCCAGTCCAATATGTATTTGTATCATCTACAGATACCTGCCTAGTTATTCTGGGTTTGGGTGTCTTGTGCATGTGAGTTTACATGTTTGCGAACGCACCCACAGAGTAAATCCTAGTGTGGGTCTAAGTTTAAAAAAAAATCTTTGGCTAGTGGTTCGAACTTCCAACATCGTGGTAGTCTTCATTCCAAGAGAAAGCACGTTCTTACTTCTGTCATGAAAACTTCACAAAGTTCCAATCTATCTTTATACCAACATTTTTCGAAATTAGTTCTGCAGTTTATGTGTAAAATCGTAAAAAAGAAACATACAGAGTTACTCTCTCATTTATAATACAATATTAAAATAGATTCAATAACTTCTTAGCCACGGTTCATAGCTTCTGTAACGGATATGACAACATTGCGTTCCAACCATACAGATTTCTTCATCCCGTTATCACCACTATTACTTTTAGAAATAGATATGATATTTGTCTGCACTTTTCGTGTAACTGAAACAACTAGTGTGATCGGTTTGTTTGGCTCCATTCATTGATACATTGAGTTCCCGGCCTTCAATTGTTTTAGGATGTCCCTCCTTTTGAAGGCATTGTTTGCAAATATCTCGTAAACAATTTAAAATGTTATTCAACATTAATTTTACGGATCATCGGATAGTCAATGGCCGTTTACAGTACAATGCTTTTGGATTTAAATTGATGTACGAACCTTTTGTTTTGTGAATGTTTCATGTTATTTGAAGGTATTGTGTTTTATAACAGACAAGGTATAGCCCCTGTACCTTGTCATAAAACACGTCACCTTAAAAAGCCACCTCTCTCATCTTGCCCTATACTATAGGGCATTTTTTTTTTCGGTTGGATATTCATCCAATGACATCTCCACGCCCTTGGGTGGGGCGGAAGATAGTGTCAGACTTTTACTGACTAAAAAGCCATTCCTGTTCCTTCGCTGCCTCTCATACCGGGGCCGAATCTGGGCGGGCCCTAGTATACTATAGGGCATGAGGAGTGGTGACCCAGTTGTAACAGTCCTGACTTACGTAGTTGTAGGTCATATATTCAAATTTAAATCCAGGTGGGCACTTAGGGTCAACCGCCACGCTATCACTGGCTCTCCTTTTTTTCATATCATTCCTCACACAATCCGTAGGTATCTTTTTTTTTTGGCTTACTCTCTCTCCATCCTTCCATATTCATAGCTCTTAAATAATAACTTAGCTACTGGCTGTTATATCCATTTTGTTTTCTATACTTCACATAAACTTTGTCTACTTTTAGATTACCATGCCGCATGCCACGACCCTTCCGAATTCGAAGCCATAAATGTTCTTTTTTTTTGTTTTTATAATATAAACTCTTCCTTAAATAGCTGCTTTATTTTTATGTGTAGGATTCTCGGCATCTTTTACCGGTTCAGTAATGAATATTATTATATTGGTCGATGATTTTTCTATGCTTATTTTTCCATAGTCCACCACACTTTACTACAAATGAGAATCTTGAAACTGGGCATAAAAAATATGGTGCTTAACTACAATAATAAGCACCTAATGCTTTGACGGCAAGTTTGGCGCAGTAGCTGGGCGATTGGCTGAAGCGCTGTGTTTCGTGGGTTCGATTCGCGCTCGGAACAAATATTTGTATGGCCTACAGACAGATATTTATGATAACTTGTGACGTATCAAAGATGCAGGAGTAATTCCTGGTGTAAAGCAAAGTTTAAAGAAAAAAAAAACGTTAAAAAGAAAACCGAGCTTACTTTCAAAACAGTCTTCCCTAATCAGCTGTCTTTATTAAAGCAACTAATAATTGTACATAACACTATTCTAGAAACTAAAAAGTTTTTAACTAGCATCCTTAAAAGCGGCGCTACTTCAAAAGTCAGTTTAACTGATAATTTGCTAACAAAACGGCGCCGAACACAAATTGTATAATGTGTGAAGTAATTTGTAGAGGGCACTCCACATCGCGTGCCTTGCTTACTAAATGGACGATAAAAGATTCAGTAAATAACTATTAGTTAGCTATTATTAGAAAGTGTTTCGATTATTTTCTATTAGAATGTAGGAAATATGTTTAATTAATGGTCCTAATCGATAATAATACCGCCATTGTAGTAGACATAACGAGTCTTGAAAGAGTTGCGCTACAATTTTGTAATACTATTTTGGTGTATAAACTTTTAGTGAGTAACTTTTATATGGCTTTGATATTTATAAATATGTTGACACAAAAAATTACTGGTTAAGTATTCTTCAGAATGTACACATAGTATATGTAAATTAATCCGTAAAATAATAGAGCCCCGCGTACCTAAGCCCTCTATGCGCGGGCAGGCATTTACTTGAACTACCATAAGTAAATGTAATTTAACTCCGGCCATATGTTCAAGGGACTAAACGCCTTAAAATCATAAAGTTGTAATCAATCGGATCGCAGTAAATAAACGAACAATTATTTGCTAAATAACCACACGTAAGACTGTATGTAGAAATTTATGCTCAAATATACCACTCAATATGACATATTCTTGTCTCGTGCCAAATATTTGCCGTGGATAACCGCTCAAAGCCAGACGTGCGACTCATATCGAATGTCTATATCAATAGACAGCAAATATGAAGTCCCGTATTCATGTTACAGTCACTCATAATTAGTTAAAACTAGTTTTGACGGACTTCAATGAAAACTAGTCGTAACTGCACTTAGTAAAAAACATTGTACAGAGGCGGAAGGTACTTTCTTTCTATATAATCCTCTGTTTTCCCCAGACGGTGGGTATCCTAAGGATTTTCACACAAAAATAAGGTCCAATACAACAACAACAACAACCCTACAACGACGACCCTAGTCCAACATTTTTTTTTAAGTGAGGGACATTATCAAACAACTTTTTTCTTTCTAACGTGTCCAAAATATTTTTTTCTTCCCGTCGTATTTGTTGAATAACAGCTCATTTTTAAAACAATAAAAAAAAACTTGTTAAAACCTGTAACCTGTATAGATTTAAACTCACGTTTTCTGTCATAAAATTTAATTGTTAAGTTTTCTGTCACTGCTGTACACCTTTGCAAGTGACGAATTCACTATGCCTATAACTACATACTTACATAAATCTATGTTTTTAGTTTGTATATGTTTTAGTGAGTAAGTCGTCGAGGCATCAGACTTGCTGACTATAATCCACGCTTCAATTGCCCTTTCTGTTAATTGGGTCGTGTTGACTCAAAGCCCTTGCATACCCTTGCATATATCTCGTTGACACCAAACCGAAAACTCATATAGTAGTGTTGTGCGACGACTAGCATAACATACCGTTACAATGGGCATATTTTGCGGTATAACTACCGTTCAAGCCAAACAATAGCGTTTCCCTTTCATTGATACGCGATAGCTATCCCGCAACGAAACTCGATATCATGTGTAATTGACACTCAGTGAGCTAATTTCGCTAGATCAGTAGCTGTTAGTGTCTGAACGAGCCGTTTGTGATGAATGGTCGTTGAAATTACACGGACATTCATTGATTGATCGTGTGCATAGATATTAGATTGTACATTTATCTCGTTTGTAATGTGGTTAGATGCGAATTTGTTTCGTGTTGTGCGGTGTTGACTTGTAATGATATCAGTCGATCAGTATAATGAAGTAGCGGGTATGTAGGAAAGCTTCTTAAATTTGATCGGTTGGTTATATTAAGTTTTGTTGGGACGGGAAAAAGTTGAGTGGCGTAAAATTCGGAACTGCTACTTAAAGTCCTCTCATACTAGTTTTTTCTTCATCGTGATTAAAATGTTTTAGTATTTATTTTTGTTTATTATTTTTACATATCGCGAAAAAAATCTGCTGGTCAGTACATTTATGTTCGCCTAACTGGTCAAAATATACTTACATAACTTACTGATTTTTCGCGTTTTCAGGCTTGGTCCCATAGATAGCAAAAGTTGTTTGTTATCATGACTACAATCACGTGTTTAAGTATCGCTCACTAATTACCAGTCACCCTATATAATTGTATTTTAATACTATAAGTAGGTATCCAGTCTTAATAAAACTTTGTTTTAGGTCAAATATTATTTATGTGTTGTGTCCCCGTCTGATTATAATTTAGAAATCTTCAAGGTAACAGTGAATAGGCTCGTAAACTAGTGCGCTTCACTTTATAGTATGCTTACTATCAGATGGGATCAGTCAGGTCCTAATTCATATAATTAAAGAAAACACTTGCCTCATTTCAGTCTTTTAAAACCTAGTTTGACTGGTAGAGAATGCCTTGCTGCTAAAGTCGGCCTATGCACCACTACAGTAAACATATAAAATTTAAATAAATAATAGACAGGATAAGTACCGCTGCAAATAACGCTAAGTGGATGGGTCAACTAATAAACATAAACTTTAATTGCCAATTTGTCTGGTAAGTGGGGTCACTGTTTAGACAGGTCATAATATTTGACCGTTCACAGTGTGACCTTTTCCTTTGTAAAAGGAATTTTCTTACACTTGTGTTACGGTGTCAATCCTGTCATGTACAACTCCACCACATTTCCAACTACAAAACACTGTGTGGCTGTGTGACATTCAAGTTTGATAAAATCGACAAAAGCAATATGATCTGTCAATTTTCTGAGCTAAATTATGTATTTGATCGTTCACAGTGTGACTTTGTTTTTCTTTTTTTATAGAAATTTTCTTACACTTGTGTGACAATATCGTTTTGTATTGTTACGATTTCATCAACAATACAATCCAATACGGCTAAGTCACATTCAATTTAACAACAAAATCGATACCTGTCAAGTTTATGACCTAAGTTTACACAAACTGTGAGCGATACCGTTTAATACTTGCACTTCAAGCAGACAACTTTTTCATTCATTACCATTATGTGAATTTCACTGTTTATAGCTAGTTTTTTTTTGCGGTCTGTGAACCGGATTCCAGCCACACGATGAACTCTCACGACCATACGTTCCCATGCTTACTAGAGGTCAATCATAACTGGAAATATTAGTCTAGATATAAAATTATGTGCGTTCGATGTGAGACTTTCTTGACGCTCTATTTGCGCCGTCGATATGCGAATAGTTTAGGAACATCACTAGTTTCTATTTTCTACTCCTTCCACCACATTTATGTATACGTTTTCTATTGCATGCGTACTGTTGGAATCTATGAAAATAGGACCAAGAAACCGGAACGCAGCTCGGAAAACATTAAAATGTGCGCAATGCACTCATTAAAACACATGTTTTAAGGTTAATATATTCGTGAAGTTACTCAGTAAGGTACTGGTTAGATCTTGGTTGTAATATAATGTTGGTAACGTTATCAATTTGAGCTAAACTTAGAGAGAGGAATTTATACAGTGGGTAGTACTCAAGAAACTTGTAGCAAGTAATATTTATATTGCAAAGAAGAAGAAACATTTTTGATTATATTTTTATTTTATTTTAATACGGCTAAAGGCCTGTCAATGACATGTTTATGGCATAAAATATGAACAAAATAATAACGAGATATTATAACTAATTACATGGCACTCATCTCACAAAACTCTGACAGAAAAAATGTTCATCCTTTTATCCGTGAATACGTCACAACGTTAGATTAGATGAAGCCAGTAATTACGAGTACTATCATCATAAGTTTAAACCTAAGTCTACATGTAGTAATAAAGTACGTAGGACGTAATATTTGAAATTACCGAACCGATTCTGAAAATTCTTCTCCCAATATGTAGCTGCACTATTCCTAAGCGCTATTTATACAATTTCTACTTTCCCACGGACGAAGATGTCAGAAGTTAGTACTTAAATATACCTATAAAATGATATTTGAACTGCAAAGAAACATGATGTATCCAAAGTATTCAACAAGATTAACTTATATTAAAATCTTGTAGCAAAAAACGAAATGTTGGAGGGCGGAAAAATCTTTTTTCCTCTACTCACATTATCCAACACAAGTCACTTATACAAAGATTGATAACAAAAAAAGCACAATAAAATATGCAATGTCACACTACTTATTCAAAGTTATAAACTTTCACTCGAGATGGAAGTGTTTAGAAATGAAGATATTACACGTATTGTACAATATTATAAGTAGCTACTCTATCAAGTATATTTGCTTCGTCATCGATTGTCGATGGAATGCTGAAGTTTCATTTTTAATGTACTTTCTCGAATAACTTGGTTATTGAGATGAATGATGAAGAATGATGTTTGTTTATTATAGTACATAGTACTACCTGCTGCTAGTGGCATCAGGTGGCATCAGTACTAAGAACTATACTTACCACCGGGATAAAAAGTATCCTACGTTGTGGGACTCCAGGACATAATAAATTATCTACCAGTGTGGCACATTTCACAGCCACCCGGACCGAGTCCCAAGTCATCAATGTCACTTAGTGTGCACCTCAAAGAGCGATGTCAACAAAGCTTACTGTAACTGGGGCCATGGGTTGAAACCCGTGGTCCTAGAACGCTAACGGTAATCGAAGAAACATAAGTGTGGTTTTAGTCAGTAAAAGTCTGACACGCTCCGCCCTAGAGCAGGAGAAGTCATTCGATGATGTAGCATCTCAAAAAAAAACTCGCCTGTATAATATTCGTGTTATGCACCCGAGACAAAGATGTGGACTGTTTTGACGCGGAAGGGGACTTTGTTTTATAATATGAAAGGATGTACTAAAGATACAATAACAATCAAATGTACTGACTTTTATTAGCAGCTGTGTCAATATTCACCAACGACTTGTGATCGAAATCTTTGATGTGTTCCGCAATTTGGCGTCTGTTTCTGTCAAGTTGGGTCCCTGCCAAGAACGTTACCCGGTGGAGGATGTAGCCGCAATTCCTACTTTATACATAACTTAGTAGTCTTCAATATGTATCTCGAAAAACCGCTGGGTTTTTTTTTCTCAGGGAATATACTTTATACGTAAGTACGGTTCATTTGATATCGAGAGTGAAACGGCAAAGGCTCACATAAAAAAACAGCCTCTATAAAAAAATATGAGCCATCTTTTTATTTTTTCAAGCGATTGGGTTATTAAAACCGTTTCTATTATAAATAAATCCACTCAATCCACATACACACGTAACCAAACTAATTATTCTTTGCAATTTGTGCGCATTTTGATAAACAAATATAAGTTTTCGATAGCATTTAATCGCAGATAGTCAATTTACTTCTCAAATTGGTTTCGTCATTACGAGCCATCATTTCGACGTGATTTCGACTAAAATCTCTCTTCAACGATAGTTAACTTTGATAGTAATTAATATAGTAGGTGTACGGATTTAATCATAGAAAAAATATTTATAAAATACTAGTTTTTGCCCGGGGCTTCGCTCCCGCTTTACCCTACTCTTACCCTATTCTTCCCTATTCTACTCCTATTCTACTTTATTCTACCTTATTCAACCCTATTCTAGGAATACGATTTTGCATACAAAGGAAATTACTCCTTTTCTACCCTTTAAAAGTAAAATTTCCAAAAAACCTGCTCGCTTACGTCATAAAAGGAAGCCTTATGCAAAATGTTCCTAGTCCTAGTAGTTTTGGCTGTGCGATGATATGTCAGTCAGTCAGTTTCTCCTTTTATATATAAAGGTAATAAAAAAGGTACTAAAATATATAAAGGTAATAAAAAAGTGTAAACAAAACTTTGTTGAAAGAAATATTACCAATTGTATCCTTCAATAACTCGAAGTATTCTTTTGTTCGTCTATTGAATAAGGGAACAAATATGTACTTTGCTAGTCAGACTTAATTGACAGGAAACCAGTTAAAAGAGGCTACTTAATTGTCTATAAAGTCATGCAATTTTAAAACTTTAATTATAGGGACTGCTGAGAATTTTAATGAGGCGCTTCCGAATAATTAATAGATTCGAGTTCTATATCTAATTAAATTACGTATGAAATATTTTAAACGCTGAAATAGATTTATGAATTCAATTAAATCTTTTAGTTAGTTTTATTTTTATTGGGAGTTATTCTTTTTATTGGTTGCGCTTGCGCTTGATCGCTATCGCACCTGATAGTAAGCGATGATGTGGCCGACGATAGAGCACGCTTATTTAGAAGCAACGTATTTACTCTTGACTTAAAGACCTCTAGGTTGTAACAATCAGGAAACACTTACTCTGGCAGGGAATTTGACTCTATAGCTGCACGCACAATGAATGTATTCCCGAAATGTTTTGTGCATATGGATGGGTTGTCCTCATGTATCGGTGGAGCACGCCTGATAGTCCTAGTGAGAATTTTAATTAGAAGTTTTTATGTTAATTATAGTTCTTTAAATACTGTATAGATATGTAAAAAGTATATAACTGTAATTGTAAAATAAATAAACAGTCTTAAAAATTCTTAATCGAGTTTCATACCTCAATTGAATAATCGACTATCCGATGTTGCATAGCGGCAAACCACTCAGAATTGAAGTTAACTTCTAAATAGTCGAGTAAACGAACCGTGTCGGTAAGAGCGATAGTAATTGGAGGGTATCACACGTGCATGCCTGTGATAGTCGGGTAAACTCGCCTAAATACTCTTACTCCATCAAACTTTATCGATTGTAGATAATTTATAATTGTAATTCGATTAACACCCACGCATTTTGGTCGTCATAAAATTCGAATAGGAAAACAATTTTTTTAATGACAAACTAGCTTTTGACTGCGATCCCAACTGATGGAAAGCAGTGATGCAATTGTTGATGGTGACGCCACTTTTAAGAGCCTATTCACTCTAGCCTTGAAGATAATTAGTATCAATTGTAATTTTTAATTACGAAATCGAGACGACTTTTTTTTCGACTGTGAATGTTGTCATAGATATAATCTTAAATTGAGTTGTGTTTTCCGTTATAGGTACCTATCTCTATTTAATTTTCATTATAATATTCAAAGTTTCGTCTCCTAAAAGGGCGAATCTAATTTCTATCAAAAGGAAACATAATAATTTGATCTTATTATGTTCACCGTTTCCTATGTAAATCTGAATTGCTTTTCTTACAGACGATGTAAAAGTCATAATTCCATTTATTTTCCTATAAAATATTTGTGGAAGATTATCTTGGAACCGTTTATACTGTTATAGCTTGCAATTTCCTTTATATCATAAATTTACAGCTAAGTAATCATATCGTAATGGCTCGCGCTTTGATCACACTATGATGTGATGACGCTAAATTATTGCTGTAAAATGTTTACACGTATAATCTCACTGACATATGTATTTTCATATTGATTAAAATTTTTGCTATCATTGATGGCTGAATACGAAATTTATGAATTAGTCACATGGGATTCTTAGGAGCCATCCTTATGATTTTAGTTCTGATTTAAAGTTCCCATAATTTTTTTATATTAGTTAAGAGGCTGTCTCAGTAATGTAAATGAGTCGGCGGCCTCCACTTAAATAATTATACACCAACGAGCTAGAAGAAGGCGCAAGGATGCACAATGCACAGAAAAGCCTGTAGGTAATAATAATAATTGTGATAATTTCGATACGCTGATGTTTCACGCGGAAGTATGCGCATGCGCACAGATGTGGGCTGCACTGCGGCTGAACAGACGTACGGGATAACTCGAAGACAGGCCGCGTTTATTGACTGTAATTTCGCGGACTTGCGGTCCGAAGCGGATCGCAGAACTGGCGTTTATAGAAAGCAATAGATGCAAGGCTGTGTTGTTTTGTGGTTAAAAGCGGCAGAGAAACTCGAGTTCAGGATTCTTTGTCACCGTTAGTCTTAGTGCTAGTACCGTAATGATTCTAAATATCCACTCTCTTTTCTGTCTCATTACCAACCCAGTTTTCTCATCTCTCGTAAAAAAATTTCCCACAGAAAAAGCGTGACACAAATCCACACGCATTCATTCATTTCTCATCAACACTTTGATGTCGGAAACAACAAAACAAGCAAACGTAGGCAGGCGACATGACGTCACGTCAACACGGCCCCCTTACACGCAACACCGCTGCTCTGAATACGCGTGCAACAATGCCCTCTGTGCCAGCCCTGCAATTTGCGTTTATGGCCCTATTCAGACTTAGCCATGAATGGGGACGCCCACCCCACAGCGTGGCTCCCCGGCCCGCGCCACTGCACACCAGCCCCATACACAATAGGGCTGCACGATGAATTTAATATAATTTCCGCCCACTATGCAATTTTCTCAAGCCGTTATGTGCTTAGCTCATCTTAATGTGCAAATGGCAACCTTCGCGCTTAACTTACTTTAATATTATTACTGAGATGTATGGGACGTACAGTAAAGTAACCTAAGCCTTCATTTTATTAATAGGGAAATGGTACTACTTGAATACAAAGGAATATATGAATAAACATTGCGCACTATTAAGATGTATACGAGAATTTACAAGCTTTGAAAAGATGTCGAGAAACTTCTTATATACTTAGTTGAAACACTCTAGTAGGTTAAATATTCGCAACGTCATCACGCTTCAATCTAAAAAGAAAAACGACCCTAAACAGACCGTAATTTAAATTTATTCAAGGCATTCTCAAGTTAATTAATCATCGAACAATGGTAGCCGTCGATCGATATACATAGTTTGCTTTCATAATTTCGATCACAAAAAGTCTCGCCGTGGCTCAAGGCATGATTGACGATCATTTTACTGTAACTCCGTTAAATGGCCTGGCGAATCGTGCATTCTGATATTTATGATCACTTACGTTGTTCAATGATCGAGTATCATCAAGCACTACCGTTTTAAACGTGCCAACATCATCATGATCATCATCATTACCATTGTTATTGGCTGCAACTTGTCAGACTGAGATTACAACACAACTGTTTATTGTAAGATAAAGTGGTGTAAAAATTGAGAACCTCAAATCAGAACCAATCAGTTCCGTAAATCCGTATATTATCTCCACAGTTATTTCTGATTCGGGTCAAAGATCCATCATTTCCTGCGTTTCAACGTCTATCTATCTTTCGTCGGTAATAACCAATTTGTGTTTACAAGGCGTTCTATATCTAAAACACACGGTCTTTTGCGTCCATAGGCGTGAAAGGCCTAAATTACATCCATCTCAGTTTCGTTGCGCAGCCGTCTGTCAGACGATCCCAGATATACATCAGCGGAAGAAACTTATTATCCCTTTGTTTTCGCGTTTTTAAGACGCTTGTTTGAGGTGCTGTCAAAAGTTGTGCGATGTTCCAGGAAGTTAGGGACCGTAACCTAATTATTTTTCTGACTCGTGCATACATTAAGAGATCAAGGTAGATTTGTTTAAAGATTTTGTAACGAAGCTTTAATTGTGTCGGGTACTGGCAAAGTTGTTTCATTTGGAATTGGCATCATCTGCAAAATTAAAAATAAAAACAATATAATTCATGGAAATATTGATTTCTTTCTAACTCTCGAAAACATGTGAAATATCAGCATAGCAACTTTGCTACATCGCAAATCCATGGGTCGTAGACAACAATAATTCTTGAGCTAGCTGGACCATAACCAACGGCAAATATCTTTAAATCAAATTCAGATGTTACATGATCAATGAATGTATGCCGATCTTCCGTTCATTGTTCTTGGCTATTGCGATTGCCATTGTTTCCTCAATGAATGTTTCTGAATCGATTTGATATGCGTAAGTAGGTTTAGTGAAAATCCCTCGTTGTGTAATCTTTTTCTTGTGGTCGGTTGAATTTTATTGGCACCATACGGTTCTATGTTAATTGATTTTTTTTCTTTGTTAACTTTTCAATAAGGTTCATATTTTTCAGACTGATTCATTGTCTTTGTGTCTTGCATTTGTTGTTCTTTAACTGTGTTAATAATTATATGTATGTTATTCATAACATACAAAAACATATTATTGTTCTTTTACTTCCTACATATATATTCTGTTATTGATATCGATTATTTGTTTTAACATGTGCTTTATTTGTTAAAGTGAAATTCATCGTGTATCTAAAACAAATAATGCTAGTTGTTTGACGACTCTTCCTGCAAAATGCACCTCTTTAACACCTATTTGCATAATGAACCTTATTTATTATCGACTTATATTGCCAATTTAATATTCAATAGTGTTTTAAAGCATACAACATGCTACAGCCTACCTGTAGTGATATAAATTAGTACTAAGTGTTTTCATATACTCAATGTTATTTTCTTTCTTTGCAGGTAAGTTACCTACTGAGGCGTTTCGTACCAGTGCCTGTGTTTCAACAAATCGTAAGAGAAAATACATTTAGCATTAAATATGTAGTCAGCTGCTGTATCGACCGATTCAATATTGTACATGTTCACTTAGAATAGTGGTCGCGTTTAGAAATGGGGCTCTACAAATTGAGGTTAGTGTTTCTTTTTGCACGAAAATTTTTCAATAGTTTACGAAACATGGAAAACTGAAGTTAGTTTTTGTCATAAATTAAAAAAAAAAACTCTTATTTTGTTTCACCAGTAAAAAGTAGGTGTACCACAATGCGTTTCGATTGTTGATCAAATACCACTAGGTCATCGATCAATCGTCGAATGGAACTCGATTGAAACAACATCTGTATAATTCATTAGATGTTTATTTACATTGTCCTCATGCATATCAACTAAGAGAGTCCCTCACGTAGATGCATTAGTGTTATCTTTTGTATCTCCTTTCACTGCGTGGGTGTCACTTAATCCATAATTTGCTTACTAATAAAACGTTACATTTTGCATATAGACAACTGGATTAATTCTACATTTACAAGTGACTTTAGTTTCTTACTTACAGTTATAAAATAATTCTGTCTAGCTGCTATGAATGGAACTGCGATCGGTTTGTACGGATATACAGTGCTTACTTTATCGCAACTATTTCTAATTATGACATTAATAGAGCCGCTGGTTATGTCGAATGTAACTTGTATTCCTGAGAATTGATGTGAACACATTCTTTAAGTAATATGAATAGCAATAGTTATTGCTTTACCGTTTTGCTCACTGACATTATTGGCTGCATAAAATATCGAATGTAATTTGATATCTATTCGTTTTGCGTCGTGGTTTATCGCTGGTTTTCTAAAACGATAGTTTTGGATTCTAGTCTATATTTCAGTATGCTGATTATTACAGACGACTTTCCATCTTATTAGGATTAACAACGCTTATTTCTTAATCTTCCTTATCTCGCATATAAATCTCATGAAAGTAAACAGTATTTTGGACTGCATTGTTATTTTAAATTCTCGTAAGAGCTGCTCCGGGATGAAAACAGGTCACTAAACCGGCAGCACGGATATCGATCAAAAACCGAGATATCGAGAGCTCGTATCGAAATAATATGCATAAATAATGTGTAATGTCGCGACAGTAATCCTCTCGATTGACGAGTGATCAGATACGCTGGTATACGTGATGCATCGATTTACTATACTGCATTATTGTGTTATGTATGTCTGTTTGTTACGGACTCGAGTTCAGCTGTTACTGCAGTTCGGACAGCGTCTGAGAATGTTGGGTTTATTGATGGTACTGTTATGATTTTGATTGTATTATGTTTTTTGACATTAGTGGTGTTAACTTGTCCTGTAGTTTTGGCAAACCTCGACGTACAATGAATATTACAAGAAAAGCGATGTGAATAGCTGTTCCGTAGACCAAAACTCATTGTATGGAATTTATGAAAGCCCTATATTATACCTACAAATAGTAAAACAGACAGTTAATAGACATATAGGGCGCAACGGCCAATCTCATGTAAATTCGGATGAGGACTGAAGTATGAATAATTGTATTTAAGAAACTTTTACAACAATGTTGTGGCTTCTTTTTGTATCTTAAAAAGTATATTATAGCAAGCAATTCTACTGGACTCTCATTCTGTATATTTTTTAATATCGATTTGTACTGTTTGTAATTTGATTCATCATCATCATCATTATTTCACCCGAAATTCGTCCACTGTTGGACATCGGCTGTTGGCAAGCGTCGCCATAACTACCGATCCTATGCGTCTCGCATCCACCGGATTCCAGCGACCCTCACCAGGTCATCGGTCCATCTTTTTAGAAGGCCTTCCAACGATGCGACTTCCGGTACGTGGTCGCGACTCCAGAACATTTCGTCCCCAGCGACCATCTGTTCTCAAATACTTTGCTAGAGATGACACTTAAACACCTAGCTAACGTTCAAGTAGTCTACTTAAACAACAATATTGAATCTTCTTCAGTAAAGTGCTTTCTTATTTTTACAATAATATTTACATTTGGTTAAATAGTTGACTGACTTCATAGGCGTCAATGTAAATACCGAGTATTTGCATCTTTTAGACGTGTTTGTAAAGGGGACGGGTTTTGAAATAAATCGTGGGTGTCGCCGCGGGACGAACTTGTGTATAAATATGCATGCGCATTAGAGGCATCCTGTCGATTCTGTATGTAATTACTCGATATATTATTATATCGATGTTTACGACTCGATTATTTGTTTGTAGTTGATTTTGAATGACTATCATTATTTTTGTATTTGTTTTTAATTGTTTGTTATTTAAATTGAACCTTTTTGGATAATTAACAGTGCTTTTCATTTACGGATGTAGTACATAAAAGTCTGTGTAAATTGACCAATAAATTGTTAGTTTAATTTGATTTATGTAACCTTTAATTTAGTTTCTTACGGAAACACTTTTATTGGTAAGCTTTAAAATACGACGTTCGATTGGCTTTGAAGAGTAATTTACTGCAAAAGATAGTGTTTTCAATTAATGTTTCTATCAATCTGCGTTTTCTTATTTATTTTAATGTTTGTTGTAGAGTTTTATCTGTAGGTATCTAGTTAAGGTTACTGGTTTTATTACAAGACTGTAAAATATATTAACTGGAATAACATTTTCACCGTCTGTAAATTTATTTAATTATGTTTCACGATACGAAATTATTCTTCTTTGGTGGTTACTACGAAATTGTGCACCAACAGGGCCTTAGCTTTGTACCACTAGTTTTTACCCGCGGTGTGGTTGCTAGCGAGGCTCCCACGGATATTGCATTTTTGTTAGGGTAGCCTACTAGCCTATGATATTTTGATAGCTTTCATATATCGGAAGGATTACAGTAATTGTACCTGTACTTCAAGAGATTACCGGGACCCCCTCCGTGATTTTTACCGGTATCGTAACATACTTACCATTGCATTACCATCAGGTGGGATCACAGTCAAGCCCTGGTTTATGTCAGCTAAAAATAAAACTTGGGTCACCCATCTACAGACTTTCTTTTTGTATAATCTTCTTCTTCTTATTAATGCTAAAACTCGAGTACGGCTTGACCGATTTGGCTAATTTTGGTCTTGAAATATTCGTGCTAGTCTAGGAAAGGTTTTAACGGTGAGCAAATATGAAAAAAAAACACAATAATTCGTACGACTATTAGGTATGAAGTTTGCTGGGTCAGCTATTATGCAATAATTTTGTAAAACCAACCAATTTTTTTTAAAGTAACCATGGAGGTTCTTCTTCATAGGAAACGACCAACTTTGAACCGTGCACCAGCTTCTGACGTTTTATAAGTGCCCATGTAGGCCTATGTGAAATAAAATCAGGCAAGCGTTGCTTCATGCTGGAGATCGGTTCGTGGAGCTATTATTATTTAAACCATGGTGGCGATACTCGTGGAGTTTCATGACCGCCCACCCATACATAGGTAGGTATCGTTTAAGAGAAAACCATGCATTTACGGGAAAGCCTCAAGCGGGAAGTCCTCAGTTTCAAATTCAAAGTGTAGCAGTAAAATATGAATTAGTTCGTAAAGCATCGTTTAAGTGCAGTTATTAAGTTTTATTTTATGCCTCTTAATGTTCTGTGATACTTTCTTGAGGAAAATGAGAAATCTAATTGCTTGAAGAGTTTTCTTAAAGACAAATTTAAAGTGCCTTTTTCTTTTATGACGGAAATCAGAAAATGCCATGGTAAGTCTGTAACACATTCTATTGTATTTGCAGTTTTTGGCTACTTTATCGAATCAACTTTTTCGTAAGCTTCGCTAAGGGACCTAGTCAATATATCATCAAATTCTTAGCTCCATTTGACCGAGATCGCGCCGTTTCAATTTGGAACAAAACTACATCTATTTCACATCAAAATTTTCACGAATCAATTCGCGAGTAATTAAAACAACCATTGAACTTCACTCGATTATTCACTCGAAAAAATCGTGCCTGAAAACCTAAACTATAACTTTACTTCGGACCGAGCCTGTTCCCGCGCGCCTCAAGGAGCTATCAGCAAACCGTAAAAGCCCAGCTTGCTAGCTGCAGGCAGGCAGGGTCGAAGCCTGCTCGGGCCAAGAGTCGGCTTCTGAAAGGAAGGCTCGGCAACGAGGGAATGGGGTAGGTTTTTAGTCAGTAAGGGTCTATAACTTTACTTGACTTCTCTAAAATTATGGAGATAGTCCAGCCCAGATTATCAGGTCCAGTCTTTCTATATGCACCACAAACAGCGACTTTCTATGCATTGTGCAATAGATTTCGAAATATTTGCATCCGTACTAAACGATTGCACTTTCCAACTGTTAAATAACCTACCTATAGGGAATTACAAGTAACTGCATACAATGACCGTTTGTTTTCGATATGAATAGTTAAAACGGACATACATATTTTGGTCACGTGTGGAATGCATCCTTTACTTTAAGTAACGGGATGTTTTATAGGCAATATAATGGTTGTCCGCATTTGATAGGATATATTTCGGTCACCCTTTCACTTGTACAGGTCATGTATATTAGTTCAGTGGGTCTCGAAATATTTGGGGTCGGTACGGTCAACTTTTTTGCTGATTGGATGTCTTCCTTAAGAATTGGCTTAAAGCCGGGAACTATGGGAGGAATGGAGGGATGTGTCTGCCCAGTTGCGGGTCAGTACAGGCTAGATATAATAATTATGCAGTGTTGTAAATTATTTTCTTAAATTCTTGACAAATAACCAGGACTTTACTATGTGGTCCTCCAACTACAGTGCCAGTGTAGTCGTGAGATGTCAGCAAACCGTAGGGGCCCAGCATGGTCGAAGCCTACTGAGGCCATGGAGGAGGTTTGCTTCTGAAAGGAAAACTAGGCCCTGGTACAAAAGGCAACGAAGGAATAGGATTGGGATATGAGTCAGTAAAAGTCTGATATACCGTCCCGTCCACCCAAGGACGGGAGATGTCATTACATGATTTCCCTACCTAAAAAAAGTGTAGAGTGGTAAATCATCAAATAGTTGGTTCCGCTCTGGTAGGATCTAGGAGGGGGTTTCAAGACCTTTACTGAGTAAAACCGTTCCAGGAGCGCCGATACTTTTTCATACTATCCTAGGTCCCGGCATTCAAATAAAAATAAACTCCATTAGAACTAGATGGCCAGAAGTATTAGTATATTACACCCTGCTTCCTTTGTTATATTTATCACAAGAAAATGCATGTGTCTAAACTTATACTACGTTTAAAACGTTGCTATATTTAGGAGTAATATTCTCAGTGGGTGGCCCTTCCATCTGAAAACAATTTGTTCATCCATAGGTGTACGGCTGTAAAAACTTTAGCCAACAAATTAAACTTTTTGTTATACAGTCCAGGATAAAGAACTAAACATCTTTATTACTAGGAGAGCAGCAAACTAGATTTCTTAACACACCATAAAAAGTGAATTCAGATTATACAGCAGACTATAAATAGAGGTGTAAAACAAGCTTGTACTATTTAATGCCATGCATTTCCGTTACAGGACGAGTGTGATGTGTCTGGTAAACTTAGATCGACTTGCTTGAACTCATGCCTTCGTTCGATTTAATATGGAGTATGTATGCACAGGATGCTTTAGGGCCAAATTCACCAATAAACTAATCGTGATTATATAAAAAAAAAACGCAGTTTGAGCGCCTAATCGAGATTATAGCTTCATTTTGCGTTTCACGGATATGAATTGAACCTAGTTTACGCTAAACTCAGTTTCAATTCTTTTGTTGTCGCCCATGTTTACGACACGGGTCTTTAAACTAGATTACGCTGAGCTCAGTTTAGTTGAACTGAGTTTTTATATTGAATGATGAAATCAGCCCTTAGAGTACCTAAAATATATTTAGCTTGCATCTGGAAACACCACATAGGTGAGCTTACATTTGCCATTTGTAATTTGAAGCCGGTCGCTTTGAAGGCTAAATATTCTTACTATCATGTGAAAACAGAATCCGGCTATTAATGCCTTGTACTATTCCTTATTCTGTGCTAATGCTGTTGAGGTACTGTTACACATCATATTCGGATGTCTAGAAGCACGGGGTCCGTCGATTTCGACACGTTTGAGGATGACCTATGTCCAGCACTGGACTACTTCTCACAGCTGAAATGATGATGCAGATCAGCTCCCTAAAGAGAATGCCTAAATGTCATAATAGGCAGTAATTGAGATTCTCACCTCATTCCCAACTTATAATCGGACGGGAAGACTGCAGCAGGCAAATGGCATAAGACCAGTAAAACAAATACATATGACAAGTCTATACTAGATCAACCCTTTGAGCTTTACAGCCATTCCACAATAGATTTATTACGTACAAAGCGTTTTATGCTAACCACACAAAAAACCAGAACATTTATTAGTCAGGAACAAAGCGCTTAGTATTGACAGTGACATTAAATTAAAGCTTGATGACTGAGTTACGAGCGCTGACAAAGCATTGGGCAACAGTACGTTCACCCGTTTGTATGTTTGTCATCAATGCCTGGCTTTTGTTCGCGACCCTCGCTCGTTGTAGTTCATTGAATTGTTGAAATTTCGAAATAAGTACGATCTGCCGAAAGCAGTGTTTGGTCCGTGCCATTGACTTTGGGTTCTTTGTTGGTGAAAACTGTAATATAAAGTTCTTTTTATTATATTTGCCTTTAACAGACTTAAATAACAATTCTAGAGGTCAGTCTGTGGATGAGTAACCATCTAACATGCATGATAAATCTGCATGGTTCTCATAGATATAATTTGACCATTACATGTTTGCTGTATAGACTTTAAAAGAAACTTTGACCCTTGAGTTGGTTTCGGTGTTTTTTTCAGGGTAGTCAGCTAGGAAACACCGACCTTATCTAGTTTAAACTGACGAAAAAATGGTCGTGTAAAAGTTTTTTTTGAAACCTATTTACAAAATAAATATCATTAAGCTATCATCAAAAGCCAGAAAATCTGACAGCAGGCTTGCCAAGTAGTATCGTGTTAGCCAGTTTGTGGAGGTCAGATAGGCAGTCGCCAATAGCTAACGGATGGACGTGTGAAAAAAAGCAGGAATCTGATGAACTCTTAAAAATGGAGATGACAAATTATTTAGCACAGTATCAATTATCATTATTATTAGCACAGTATCACCCTCTGCTGGATGCAGGCTTTTTCAGCTATACTTCCCAGTTCCGTCCTTTTTTAACACAGCTTTTTCTTGCGATTTTTCGGAAAGTAATCGTCAATTTTTGTCTCCGTCACCCTTTGCTGCAGTGTGGAAATCAGATTTTTTGGTCATCTGGTCACTTGGAAGAGACCTATGTCTACTGCTACAGCCACCCCCAAGTGTTGCCACAACGGCTGGCCTTCACGTTCTCCACCTCTCTATCTCTCTTTACCAGCCCATTCACCTTGATTAATATTAATACAAAAGATATCGCAGAGCTTTCAATAAAATCTCCATCATGTCACGTCCTCTATAATAACTTATTCCATTACCCTATTTCAGAGACAGGGGCACAGATTTCTCCGATACTGTATCAATTGAATCGCTATCCTTGTCCTAATCTTTGGCAACCCAAGTAACAGCTGTGTTTTTATCACCCGTTACACCCTCTATGTATGCTGGAAGGGTATAGCGATCGCGATTTATTTTCAGAATACAGCTACAAGCATTTTAAGAACTCTGTTCATTACACTGTAACATGCCATGATTGTGACAGATACGAGAAAGGAAAAAAAATGGTACGTATTGAAAAGAGTGAGACTACGCTCACTAGACCGTTCCGTTACCGTCCAACACCGTTGCGTGCTATGTGCGAAGTTTATCAGCACAGAATTGCTCACCGCTTGTCGTTATACTGAATGATTTATGGTGAGGAGGCCACCGTTAATGTTTGCGGGTTCGAATCTCGCGCACCAAAATATTTCTAAAATAAAGAAATTTCTCTTCGTGGATGCAACAAATAAAAAAAGGAATAACGAAACGCTTTACGCCCGTTTTCAATAAGCTATCTATCTACAGTTGTTGCTACTAAAGATAAACAAATCTATCCTTTTGTCCTTACTTGCTTTCCTATATCCTACCGACGGATAGCATTTCCAACCAAAGTTATCAATCTATCGTCGGGAGGTTGGATAGTCTACTAAAGATAGGACCGCTCATACAATTCGTTCTTACTTGCATTTCAATAAAAGTTTGAAGTTATTCTCCGGTAGGCGGAGCTAACTCCAGTAACGACATCTGGCTATCCGTCATTGTCGACCAGTAACGGGGATAACCGCTTGAAAATTATTATTTGTTGCGTTGTAGAAGTGTTTGTTTTATTGTAATAATGGAATATTTTAGTAGTGATGACAGTAATGATAGTGCAACTACACTTAATTTAACATATCAAGAAACCCAAGTTTAATTCTATTTCCTTTTCTACATGACTACAACAATTATACTTAATTTGACATGCAAAGAAACCCAAGTTTAATTCTATTCCCTTTTTTACGTCACTACAAGAAAAAACACTACACAAACAATATCCAAAAGGGCGCGAATGGATAGCTGACATGTGCGTCGGTGCCGATTGTCTGTTCGTGTCAAAACGTTTCGTTTTAGGTATCAGTTTTACTAAAAGCACAATAATTAAAGCGAAAAAATCGATAAAATGCTTTAATTATTCTTTTTTTTTAAATTAAATTATACTGTTAACAAATTTAATACGTTTATCAATGTTAAACAAATTAACAATATTTCATTTTGAGCGTGATTTTTTTTAATGGTTAGCATAGAACGAAACGTTTGGTACGGCTTAGATAGATAGAGGGAAAAAACTATCTGTCGTTGGTTGAAGATAGATAGCACTTATCTTTGATTGTGAAACGCAGACTATGGATAGATAGAATCTTACCGCTTATCGGGGATAGCTATCTATCTATGAACTTCGGTTGATTATTGGAAACGGGCGTTAGTCAGTGAGCATAGTATTCTGTGTAGTTTTTCTTTTCTTGCTTTATACTTTTCTCCCACTTTTGTAGTGTACGGGTACGGTGTAGTGTGTAGGCACCTTTATGGTTGCAGGATTGAAATGAATATTTTATTTTGTACCATTCATATTTACGTTGTCGACGTAGTCAAAAGGCTAATGTTCTGTTATCGGTCGATAGGTATTATTGCAAGGCTTGTGTTTGTGGGAAAACCGCAGTATTAATTTGTATTTAAATAACAGGTGTATCTATTATTCACTAACCTTGCATTTATTAATAACCTGTTTATGTTTTTTTTAACTTATTTATGTTATGTTGAATACAGTCAAACGGGGCGAATAGAAACACGGGTAAATAGAAACAACTATTTGATTAGGATTTTTACTTTGATAGCTTATTTTTAGTTTTTATTATTGCATTTTTGATATAAAAAATCTGAGTACTCAAACGCTGCAAACAAATTTCAAATAACATGAAAATCTCAATCAAAATTTTGTTTCTATTTACCCCGTTAATTGACGGTATAAGATTCTATTTGAAATTTACCGTTATCATTTTAGAGTTTTTAATTCTTATATTTTGGATTGTTAAAAACAAATTATTAACAGCTTCCTTATTCCTTAATAGCAGTGTCTGTCTATCATTAACAGTCAATATACCAGCGAATTATCGTCCAATTAAAATCGTTAAGATAATATCGGCCATCATACTCGGCTTCTTGTAAGGCTGTCAATTTCCTACCGAACTGTCTCCCTAATACAAGGTTACAGTGATTGCGCACTCGCTAGGTAACATGTAATTTTAACATTATCGCGTAAATGGGCAACTCGGTAACCGTCCATTCGGTATTCAATGCGGGCACCGCATCGACTCGCCGCGCGGCGCCGCCTGACATCGATACATAAATTGAATCTCACGATTCGATTCGATCACTGTAATTACACCCGCAAGATCGTCGTGTACTTAATTCATCGACTTCCGACGATTACCTATACACCGCTCGTTGTTATTATGGGAATTGATTTTATTGAGACATAGTACGCAATCTACGCAATCGTTGGCTTTTCTAATAACCCACCGCACAATTACACTATCAATCGAAAGCTAGCAATAAAAGTCAGTCATTATGGCGGTTGATGCCTACTCTTTATTTAAACGACGCTCGGTTTCCTCTCCAACCATAGACACTCGGTAATGTGCAACTTAAGTTTAAATGGCAATCGTAAAATAATATGGGGAGGGATAAGCATTAGATATTTATTACTGAATAAATAAATACTAGCATAATAATAATTTTAAAAAATCCGCCAATATCCACACGGAAATAGACATTAAACTGAGCTAAAAATGCTTACATCACATGTTATCAAAGACATGTTTATGTTTTGCAACGAGGCGCTTCAAAACAGATGTTCAGTCCCGAAACAGTTCTCAAAATAAACCGTAAGGCGACGGGGTAATCGCACATGTCAATCGTAGCACCCCGACATCCAATTAGGTCGAAGGAAGACACCGCAGTACCACGGACGCAATCAGACGCAACCGTCACGCAGCTCCGCACCGCTCCGCTCATCTCATTACTCTCACCGCTCGCCGCGATTGCACGCTTACCACCACGATAAATAAGCCACGAGTCATCATGAACCTCGTCCTTAGCACGCCGCAATCCCCTGACAAGGAACGTGACGCTCTCAGTCAGATACTGCAATGAAGGCAACCCGCTACGAGTCACCAGCTATCGTGATCAGCGTACCCGCTTATTGGCAATCACGCTCCACTATTAGTCGAGCTTCTAATAAAGATATAAATTACGAAAAGTTAATTAAAACGCTTATCGCTGTCCCGGTGGCAACGCGCCCGCCATCTACGCCGCTGCTCGAGAAAATTGAACGATTTATAGGTGAAACGGCCAGCAAACATCTGTTAGTGCCTGATTGATTTAGTACCGGTGACAGACTGCACAAATATTTTGGTACTTTGTTACTTTCACGTCAACGTCGTGATACAAATTGAAACTAAATCAGTGTTCCGCGATTTGCATAATGCTAACTCAGTGATACCATTTCTCAGAAACATAAATTACTCCACACAAATCTCTGATATCGTCCATAGATTTTGTACTTAGAGTGGCCACGGTACGATAAAGACAATCTGCCTTAACGGTGAACATTCCCTGATAGCAAGACGGATAACAGAATAGCCAGCAATCAGAGGTGGAATCGAAAAGTAGCTGCTTTCCAATTCAATTCTGCCTTTTCCCAATATGATTACCATTGCCAGAGACACGGAAATGCATTAGCACAATAACTGTCAGTTCGTCCGTTAGCGCACACAATATGACGTGGACACGGTCTGCGGGCGTGATGCGCCCGCGCCGCAAATGGGTGCGATTCTCACGGGGACTGCGCGGGCGCATCGCAACCGGCGACCGACGACCGTAGCCACGGGGGAAGCAGTGTGCTTTGTGAATAATATACGTAATTAATAAATGAATGAATAGAATTTGTAAATGAGAATCTACAAAAATAGTAAAGTCCATCCTACAATAAGATACAATATTGCCCTATGGACAAAATTATAAGGTACTTGTGTTTGAAATCAATGACCTATTTCGGCTATGAAGGTTTTTAACGCTATTTGTGCAATATATATGCCAAACATAGCCGTACTTTGATTAGCCAATTAACCGATCAAAAGAATCGATTACAATCCATCATTAAATTGAATTAATAAATAATATCTATTCCAAATGAATTCATTCCTTATAAGGTGCCACATATAGCCACAACTAATTGCAGAATGAAATTGATTCCAACTGCTACCGTCTCCATAGAAAGCTGAGTTATTGTCAAAGTAACAAATTGCATCGTGCCGCAATCTTGCAGTTCGAACGAGTGTCCATTAATTGTCATGGTGGCATCATGCATCACTGATTCCCGCATGCACGTTGATGCAACCGAGGTGAAAGGACTAGTCCTTGTGCAACGGGATTAATGGCTAACTAATTATCTGTCTTATTGTCTGAGGTTTCGAAACAGCTGACCATTGTTTAGGGAAATTGGTGATGCAGATCTGAAGTCGATTTCACCTGTTTTTTGTTTCGAAAGTCGAAGTAGAAAGGAACTAATTGCATAGTGGAATTTGAGGAAGGAGTTCGTGAAGGTTTGCGTTAACTATACAAATATCTTGAATAAATAAATTCGCCAAAAATCGTAGTCTAACATTTTGTGTGTGTGTGTTTAAACAGTAAAAAACATAAGTGGCACACTTAAAAATAATCTGAAAATAAAATAAAAAAGACTAAAGTATGAACAAACATGATGTCCCTTAACAAGCCGCTGACATTTCTGACATTTGTGTAAGTAAATCTGTCTTCGGATGCATTTCGCTTCGGGCCACTTAAAGTGTGGACATTCTCAGATGCTTGCTGGTTTTGCCAGCTAGGCTGTTTTAAATATTGCCTGTGCCAGAAAAAAAAATTAAATGTCAAGAAGTGTGGGATGACGTTTCGACGTGTTCTTTTTTTGAAATGTTGTGTTTAATTTTATAATAAACAACACAAACAGTTTTTGCTTAAAAGAGTTCGTAATTTAAAATGAGTTACATTTTGAAACTAAACATTCGGTATTATCAGGTACAGTTTTTTGAACAAAAATATAAGTCGTGTACGAGTACGGACTGTCTGGAGCGACAATTTGCTAGCATATCGCGTATCTTACGAGTGCCATAGTGCTACTTTAACCCCTTTCCTCGGGCTTACGACATCCCGATGATAGCGGCTGATGTATTCAATGTTTTTCTTTACTAAACTTTTACGTTTACAAAGAAAGAAATATTTTGACTTTTAGTTGGCTGCAATAACTTTTAGTGGACCTGATAAATGGATGGCACACATTTTTTTAGTGCTAAAGCAGAATAACTTGGACTGAAATATTGTAAAGTTTAGAATATTAAGTATACAGTTATGTGTAGATATGTCTCTAGAACGATAAACTCTTGTCCCTCTATTCATGTTTTAAAGAAAGAAATATGAGGCGAACATGAACTTTCACTGTTTATGTTAAAATATAGAATATAAAATATCACGATTTGCGCATTTGTGTTCCGGTGCACAATGATCGTGTCTAGAAAGTAGTTAATACAGTCAAAGTCACGAGTAAAAACTAGTACAATACTGTAATGTGCAATTAATTTCACAAAAAACATCTCTAATTGCCTTCCTCAAAATCTTTTTCAAACTTTCACATGTTTTTGTCTCGGTTGAAAAATTTCGTTTTCAAGCGAATGTTACACCGTTCGTTCCTTCATTATTTCAAAGACGTGACAATGTGATACGGTGACGCCACGTTTCAAGCCGAATGAATTGCATAAAACAAAATGATTGAGACGTGAATTCGCTTTAATGGCATCAAATTAATTTTTGTAAGGCCTTTTGCATAAGGCAGAGGAAAATCATGGCAGTAAGGCCTAATTCTGTGGGCTATTGTATCGTATGGACATGTGAAAGTGAAGGAAGGGGTCGACTCGGGTTAGCTGTCAAATATTGTTGAGTTTTTTTTATGTTAAACATTCGTAGTTCTTGTCAGTTTGATGTATCGACAGCTTCATAAATTTGAGTAGAAAGCTTCGATGTTTTGTAGTATTTTTGACATCGATGAGAATAGTAAATGCTTATGAATTGATTTTGTCTGTCAATACGATTTCTTAGCTTTGTCAGCTTTTAAGATTGTGCATTTTTCTCCTGTATCAGAAACTGCTATAGTTAAGTTACCTTTACTTTTTTTCAGTGAGAAACATTTTTATTTATTTATTTCATTTTACAGAAGGCTTATAGACTAATAAAAAAAAATATATATAAAGACTGTAATACTGTCAAATCACTAATTACAAACCTCTATACATAGACAAAAAAAAAATATCAATAAAAAGAAAGTACCTACACAAAAGTTAAATGACTCTTCGCGCTCTGGGTGTAGCGAGAGTGAGTGTCGACTGTACTGACTAAATCCCACTTGTGTTCCTTCATTTACCCTCTACCTTGCTGGGTTACAGTAACTAATAACCTATACCTAAACTTTTGCTTATTTCACAACATATAAAAACAAATTAGCCAGTACTGCTGTCGACAACCCCATTTCAATCGCACCCATCATCTTTGTAAATTCATCACCTACATACGTTACCCGTAAATGGTAATACGATGGTGTTAGCGGAAAAGCGAATGTCCATATGTGCGCAGGCGCAGGGGTCGACAACACGGTCAGAAATAGACGGGGAACTAGACGCGGTGATGGGAGCCACTAATTATAGTGTCGACGCAGGGATTCATCGAGAGGGGATGTTACCATAGCTTTAAAGATAGATAACACTAATATTATTCTTACTTTTAATCTCTTTACGCTCTTAAAAGTAATTTTGGAAAGATTCTTTGGTAAACAGTGTTTAATGTTGCTTCAATATCGATCAGACATATTTTTATAGCAGCGGCTGTCAGCGACTTCGTCCTTTAACGTGATAGGGGAAAATTATCCCAGGGAAAGATATGGATAAGATATGGTCTATCTGTATGTCAGATTTAATATAAAAAAATAATGATAATAAATCCCTTAATCAGATTCAGTGTGTAAGAGTCCGGAGTAATAAAGAAACAAAAAAAAAAAAAAAAGAATTGCCCTGTGCGATAAGGCCGCCTATTGTATAGATATTTTTATGAATGTTTGACCTGTGATAAGTTGAGGTGTGCAATAAAGTATATAGGTATGTGTATGATATAATCAGCCTAATAATGTTCCCATTGCTGGGACTCAAGCCCTCTACATTAGCTTTAGCTTTTCTAGGGTAGGGAATGGCATAGAGTTATCACATGTTTTCGAATTTTTGTTTCTGCCGATTTCCTTACGAAGTTTTCCTTCATCATTTTGAGAGCAGAGGTAACAAATAAATTATCGTAAAGTGGGGTTACTTTGGCCCTAATAGTTTTTCCCGAACTCATTATCCAATTGAAACACTGTAAACACAGTTTCTCATATTCCTATTGGTTAATAAGCTTGTGCCAAAGTTATACCCCAGGGCTAAAGTTACCCCACGTTACTCGGTACTGAAAGTAAAGCGCCGGTCTGACTGCAAACCCAAGATGAGTCATAAGACGGGGCCATTACCCCTGGGCCACCACTGCTGACATATTATTACTACGCAGTAAAAGTCCTTTTATATCTTAATTAGATTCGTGGCCTGTAAAAGTCTTCGCCCTCACCACGTAATCACCGTTTTCTAATATTTACGCCATTTTTTATCGTTGTCAGGGGCAAACAGCAACGTTGCCATTCGTGACTAGTGACGCTCTAAAAATTTCTGTGCCTGTATAAAAATAAAGCACTAGTGAAATAAAAGTGAAATTGCTTTTATTTTGGAGGCACGTTCCGACCAAAAGCATGTCGTGTTATTGTTCATACGATTTGCTTATATATCATTACATGTGTCATGGCAGTTTTAAGGTTATGAAAACATGCATAATATTGCATTTTTGTAAAATGCGGTGGAAACTTGGCGGTAGGGAAAAGCGGTGCCATTTGCAAAATCGTTTTATGTTAATATAGTAGGTTTTAGATTCTAGTCTTCCATTTTAATGTTTCTACAGCACGTTTTATAAAAGCGAGTTTTTTTATGGTAGGTAAAATCTTCCAATGACATCTCCCGCCCTTGGGGGGAACGGGAGATAGTGTCAGACTTTTACTGACTAAAAACCTACCCCGTTCCTTCATTGCCTTAGTTCCAGGGCCCTGGTATGCATTTCCATAAGTACTTCCCCAAAGACCCAGAGTAGGCTTCGACTCTGCTGGACTCCTACAGTTTGCTGACAACCGCTTGAGGCGCGCGGGAACAGTATCGACGAATTGGGCTCAGTCCGGACTGTTACCAAAGTAGTCTTTGCTTCCGAGCTGGATTACATGTCCAAATGTCTTTGCTTCCGAGGTGGATTACATATTCAAACCAAAGGCAACATCGATTAGGAGTCGTAAAACTGAAATGTCAATTACTGACGTCTACTAAACGACATTTTTCAATCGCTCAAAAATGATGAATAAATTTACTTCCAAGAATTTTTTTCAAGCGCCGCCATCTGGCTGATACAAATATAATAAATGTGGAGATGCCAGTTGCAGTTGGAGCCAGACTGCCACGTTTTTCCGCACTAGTGCGAAATACAACATATCTCATCTCTGGTTTTCTTTCAGAAATGGTGTGAAAATTACACTGGGGTAATAAAGTGTAATAGTAATGACTGGGATATAATTACAACTTTTCTCTTCGTAACTTTAATTGCAAAATAGATATTCCGTGGAACTTTATTATTGAAAACTAAATTAGAAAACTTTACAGTTCACTTCCTAGACGAAATATCAATCTGTGGTCTTATGGTCCTACGATGCTTAGTCCTTTTTCGCACTAGAGCAGTTAAGGAAACTAAAAAATTTAGCATAAACGTCAGCAATTTTCCAAGATATCTATTTTGTTTCACTTAATATGTCACCAGAAAGATGTATTTTATGCAATTACAAACTCTAGATCGTTCTTTCATTCCAAACTGTATTGAAGTCATAACGATTTATATTAAAGTACGTAGGTATTGCGAACGGATTGCGTGCGAATCATAAAATATGTCTCGGAATTGCAAACTTCAACTAATATTGAAATCATAGCTTTATTTAGATCGTTCCTTGTCGGAAACTTGCGGTAGTTCACGAGAACATGTGTTTTGCAGATGTTGTTCAAAAGGCATTTTACACTATCTGTTACATACCTACAGTACATATGCCTACAGGATTGTTCGAAGAGACACCGTCACTGCGGCCCTAAAACGCAAAATACAACTGAGGCCGCTTGGACACGTTAAGAAAAGTCGTAGGGCCTATGCAAGATTTCGTGTCTTTTCGAACTGTGCACACTGCTTTGGTGCTGACCAAGAAAAAATAGTACATTTTGATACAAGTGCAGAAAATTCACACGAGCCGTAGGCGAGTGTGTTATGGAGCCGAGGGATGCAGTGACAAATTTGCAAGCGTATCAAACGACGTTTTACAATACACTTACGTTTCGTGGGGGCTGATTTGCGCCTCGTGGGGGTCGACGCGCGCCCAGCCTGATACGATAAACAATTTGCCTGCACATTCTTCTCTATTTCAGTCCAATTGCCACTGGCCTGATTTCAGCGGTCCCCGCGCTGGAGGCGAGTCACCTATCTTCCACTGTTTTGATTTAATCCAAGGCTTTACTCTGCAAAGTCTGATTACCTCTCGCTCAAGTAGAAGTTATAATTGATAATTTTCCAACCCAAAATAACAAAAAAGGTCTTTTTAATAATGTAAACACAGGCCGACTAACAAAATCTAATATAATTTAACGACGAGGACGATATTTTAAAGTGTCTCCTAGATTGTTTGTTTAAAATTTAAATTTTCTCTCTCGTTTGCGATTCCATCAAGATATTATTAAAGCAGCTTAGCCAGTCGGTAGGTATGTTTAATTGTTTAATTAGCCACTCTCGCTTTTATAACGGTTTTTAATTTTCACACGGACACGAATAAAAAGATCATTGTTTATTAAACTTTTGTTTTGTTTTTTTTTTTGGCGCCATTATCATAATGTCATGATGATATCGACACCTGTCAATCACCAGTTTCAATCGCACCTTATAATGGCTTTTTACAAAATCATTACAGTGTTTAATCAGTTTCTATAGAAAATGTTTATTTACCTATTTATTATTCACGATTAGTTTTTTACCGAGTCAATCGATGTCCGACAATTGATTTCGTGATCAACGTAAGTAGACGCTGACTGTCGTGACATAACAGCCATTTTCGTCTTATTACTTTATGCTCGAATCATTGGTCATTGTGCTTTCTACCACAAACAATAATAAACGCTTGCATAACGTGCAAAAACTGTAAAATAGACTTTTATCTATTGGAAAAGCGAGAGTGGCTGTCAGGAAAAGTATTTACTACTTGCTTCTAGCTTGTTTATGGGATGTCGTGGCGACGTGACGAGTTTTACATAATCTGTGGTTAATGAAATGACGTTTGCGTAGTCGGACGGATGGTCAATATTTAGTTTTCTTGATTGTTTGACTAAATCGGGGAGCGTTAATGCGATGAAGGGACGCCTTTATCCAGTGGAGAGTTTAGAATAGAAAGGGGTTTAGATTTATTTAGGATAGCCTTGTTTAGTTTTTGATAACCATCACATATTTCGCCTACTTTATTTGCTTGAATTGTTATAGAAACCTAAATAGGCTCTGGATAATTATTTTTATAAACTCAGTAGCAAAGGTCAACAGTTCCTAAACACTTAAGTAAGTAGGTGCCTACCTATTAAAAGTAATAAGCATTAAATTTTTGCTAGTAATTTGATCACGCAATGTTTATGCCTATTTATTTAATAGACTTTGCAAAAAAAGACACTTCGTGAAAAGACTCAAAACACAACACGCGTGTTGCGACCTAAAAAAAAAACTTGTCAGTAGATACAGTTTAGCGTTCCATCTTTAAATCTCCATTATAGTTTATGCTAGTGTAGTGCGGACTGCGGTTCTTCGACATAATCGAGTCACAAGAATCCTAATCGATATCTTCTGACATTTGGAATGCTTTGTTAGCATGAAGGGTAACTGATATCGCACTTATCGACAAAACGCGTGTCGCCAAGCCGCCGTGCCTGGCCCGCCGATCACGGACCGAGAAATAGAAAAATCACGATACCCTTTGCATGAGCATACAGTCACGAGATCACTAGTGAAATGTCTTGTATAACTGAATTTATTTGTAAAACTATCGTGAAAGTTACAACCTTGAAGTTTTATAGGCTGAACCTGGCTTTCATTATAATTCGTTTGCCATTTTCGTGAATGTTTCAAGCAAGATAAGATTAGCAATGGCACAAGGCGTATTTGCACGAAACATAATAAAATGCACGTCCCATTTTTTAAACACATTTATTTGCTTAAGATCTTAGGACCATTTATTATTAAAACTAATAGCTCTAATAATATAAACAAAACGTTTATCTCATTGAAAAACATTAAATAAGTAGATATAATTAACAAAAAGCTCTATTTGTTTTTTTTTTCTATTCTAAATGATTGTAGGTGAATTAAGTGTTTGAGCAGAATATATTTTTCAGTTATTTTGTTATGTTTCGGTTAATTTTGGTTTCACCAAGGTTGGGACTGGAGGTTTCAAAAATTCATCACCTGTTTAAATTTAGTGTTAATTAGACACATATAATTATATCCATCAAAATATATCACTGATACAAAAATAACGAAATACATTGGAAAAGTGTTCACAGCTGGATGTCTCAAGCCAAGCCCATAAAGGTTTTATTTGCTATGTAAATAATAATTTTGTATTGAAAGTAGGCGATGCGTGCATTCTGCGTAAAATACACACACACACACACATACTTAATAGCTACGTTCTTATTAACGGTAATTATATGATTTGGAGTCGCTATTATTTCCATGTTTTCCCACGTCATGATTGTTTGTACAATTTGATGGAATTAAAAATACATACGTAGGTACTTCATGTCCTTTAAATTGATTGACGTATTTCATCATAATGTATACTTAGTACTTAGCTGTAGCTACTTACCTACTTCAAATTTTTGCCTAACATAATGTAGACGCCGATTGAACGGTGGGCAGTAAAATACAAATCGGTGCCCGGAAATCGCACGAAGGGGTCGCGGCAGACCAAGGAGATGGCGGGACGACTTGGTGCCTTCCTTAGGAATTGGCAAGAAGTGGCTCAGAGGAAGGAATGGAGGGAGGCCTTTGTCCAGCAGTGGGACATATAATTAGAAGATATAATTTGTATGTAGCAAGTGATTTGTCAGAAAAGGTTTGGCTTGTAATGCAATGTCGTGTTGCTTGAAATATGACTATAGCGTAATTAGAGAATTAAAATTCTAATAACTAACTTAATCACTATCGGATTGTTGTCACAAAGGGTTCTCTAGTTTTGAATATCATTAAATATGTAAGACTAGCTTCTGCCAGCAGCTTCAGCCGCATGAAAGTAGATCCCTATACTCTGATTTTTTATTAGATGAAGTAAAGTGACAGCTATAACAATGGTTGTTTGACAGTTGGGCATTGTTATTTGACAGTTGGGCATTGTCCACTGCTGTCACTTTACTTCGTCTAATTAAAAATCATAGTATATGTACAAACTTTAGACATTCATTTCATCCCCTTAGACCGTAAATTTCGGGAAATCCTCTCTTAGTAGGTACTTGCTTAGTAAAATTTCACGCTCCTTGATTCTGCAATTTTGACTGTGCGTTGATGTTAGTCAGACAGTTTCTTCTTTTATATTATTATAGATATCTGATGGGAAATTTATTGTCAGAACTTCAAAGTGTTACGAAGTGTCCCCCGATACGTGTGCAAAACACCATCGATAACGACGTGTGGTCTTAAATATGTTCTTAGTTTATATTCCTGTACCTGCCAAGTGATCCGTCAAGTCGGCCTCTACAGTAAATACTGGAGTTTAGCGAACGGTGTCACGGCACAGACATAGTGCAGATTGTCGCCCTTGCAAACGAACGTCACACATGAGTCCGTTACGTTCGTTCTGCGAGAGATTAACCAGACGCAAAACGTATCTAAAAAGTGGGACATGCAGGGATTATACGCCGTCGCACCGTGTTACTAAATGGATTTAGTTTTAGCCCTTTTGCAACCGTGGAGCAAAGAGAAAAGGAATTAATGATAGCATGACGAGTGATAGGATAAAATGGAAGAAAAAACATGGTGCACCGAAATAACACGTGGAATTCCCTGCCGGAGTCTATGTTTCCAGACAGCCCTACAGGTCCTTAAGATAAGAGTGAATAGGTTACTTCTAGATTAGCGTGGTCCATCGTTGGCCACATCATCGCTTACCATCAGGTGAGATAGTGGTTAAACGCGAGTCTATCCATAATAATAAAAAAAACAAGGGCAGGAACATGGTGATGATGCTACCGTACGGCACAGCACTCTGTATTCGCAATTAAATAATGCGACAATTAAGCTTCGAAGTTGCTCCTTTCTCACGCGCTAATACAGGATGTCAGTCAAAACGGCCACTGACCGTCTTTCTTCGCGGCGATTACATTGTTAGTATTGTTACTTTGCAAACGGACAAGCACAAGTATAACACGGCCCCGGAGATCATCCAGAATAAGGGCGTAATTGGACGCATCCGAGCACGCGCGACCGCGCGACACATTTATGCGAAGTCGCGACACGGAACCCTTTGGTGTCGCCGCTATTTGAGACGCGTTGCAATGTCGCATGTCGCGTGTAGCTCGAATTTTTCTGCATATTTTTTATCTTGTTTATCGTAGCAGTTCTGCTGCTATGCCACTAATGATATCATTCCGATGTCAATAAAAAAATATAATAATTTTACGCAATTGATTTTCTTGCGATTTCATACTTTCTTCTAACGCTAACTGCATCTAAGTGGAGCCATATTGAATCTAAAGAATGAGCTAGTCATGCTCATCGAGCCCACTAATTATTTCACACTTTCCCGTTAAAAAATAAGAGCGTTATAATCGGCGGTTTGTCTTGATCGTTTCCGTTCTGACCGATCGACGTGCATTCGATATTTGCTTCATTCTTTGCCAGTCGAATGCGCTCGATCCCCTTTTTGCCGATTCTGAAATGCAAAGCGATTCAACAGCATCTCGTTACCAAACAATGGGGCTTTGTATCTCATTCGAAAATTTTACGTTCGTATTTTACAATACACGATAGAGAGATCTGTGATTTTCTTATCGCAGTCAGTATCTTGACTGTATAAGTGCGGATCAAAAACAACGCCCGATATCGTAAAGAGCGAAGAATTTTTGTGCGATTTTCGTATTGTTTGTTTGCAAATTTTATTTCGACAATATCTACAGCTTATTCTGCCCATATACGGTTAATGTAAGTGTGATGCGGTTGCGCAAGATGTATTCTTGTGAGATTGTTTATGTTCTCAACAAAGGGCATTGGCCCAATTCACCAACTGATCAAACAAATGTATTTCAACACCGTCGATATTTTCATAAGTAATACGCTGCATAACAGGCATTAGTTACCATCTTACTGCAAGCCGTTTCTAAATTCTGCAATGATCCAATTTCGTCCGCAGCAATTGAAGTTCTTTGTTTACTTCGATACAAATCTTATTAAGACTCCGGTCATCGGCTTGATGCGTTTTTTTCCGTTGGTTGACAATCAGAGCGCGACATGGTACCGTACCGTTTCTTATGTTGCTCAGTGGCTACTGGCTACCCGCCGATTAACCGACTCCGACCGGCCGGAACGAGGTATAATGAGTTTATTGTAATTACCCACGCGCCGCGGAGCTACGATGACTATCTGAACGGTGTATTTGCGAATATACCGATATGAGGGTGCATCGGTACTGTTAATGCGTTTCGGAATGCAAATAGGAGAAAGTTGCTTTGTTACGAGGAAAAATATCTGTGTGGACCTAGAATTTTTTTTTATGTGGCGATAAAATTTTAATGTCCTCATTGTATACTTCTCCGTGGCAATTATTTCCGTTGCTTATTAAAACAAATCACTATTATAAAGTTGAATAATTAAGTGATAAATAACTTTCTTTATTTAACCATCTAATAGAGTATAAATTACGTGAGATAATTATCAATACTTATAAATTACTGACGAACTTTTTAATTTTTTAATAGCTTGTTTAACATTCAATACACGCAAATGTCATGTTTTCGCCAAAATAGTCACGAATTTGACATTTAGGTGTTGTATTTTTAACCACTGTAATTTTGCTTTCAACTTGACGCTTTATTTAATTTTGTTTTTTTTTTCTGTTACAGGTATGTACAGTCTGTCAACAGCTTTATGGACGTAAGAAATCAATTCGGTACGTAGAAAGCGACACATCTAGAGTGGTATCATTATATCAACCCTCGACTGGCCGTGGGAGTAGACATGTGTATCCTACAGCCGTTCCCGAGTAGCCCGCGGCGATTACTCTATCGTAAATTAGTTTGTGGCGTTCAATTTGCGATAACACAGTAGTAGGTCCGTTGTATGTCGTAAATAGTCGCAGGTCTAAGGTCCGACTCATCCAGTCACGAACGGGTTAACTTATTGGTTGTCGATGCCTATAAATTATGATCATTAATCAATTGATGTGACTAATTGGCGTTTAGCGCTTTCTTGTTGTTTATGTTGCGTTTTTTTATTTAGTTGTGGGGTTAATTGATGTGTCTATACATGGAAATAGATGTTCGGTTGGTGAGACATGAATTTTAAGTAGCATTTGTCTTAGTTAAACATTTTTATTTTAAATTGATTTCGATTAACCCACAGTTGTAGATGACTCAAAATGAATTATAAACCGTAAAAAGTAAAAAGAAAGTGACACAATATTTTATAGTGCAAAAATTAAAATGGAAACTAATTCACTTTTTCACATGGCAAACAAACTACATAATGCTATAGGGAGCCAACTTAACCATAGCATGTTCATGTCATTTGACTCTGCCGCCGTCAATCATAGCGTTTTGTTCGTGAAATACGACAGTGTGTCATGCAAGAGTGGGCCAACCGCATGCAAATTCATGTGATATTGTGATATTTCGCATGTTTGTTATACTTTTTGTAGGTTCAGACTGATACGTGCGATCAAAAGAAATTAGGTTAGAACGATAAAGCATTTTTTATTGTACGATTAACCGTTATTTTTTTTTGTTTGGTTGCGAAAGAATTTTGAATTAAGTTTTCGAAGGTGATTTTTTTTTTCTTCTTCTGAAATAAATATATTTTATTTGGCACACCTAGATACATAAAGTAAAAAAAAACAATATGTACCTACCTAGAAACTAAAGATTTAAAAAAAAAAGAAAAATATATCCATCCACAAAAAATAGGTCCAATTCAGCAAAAATGCCAGACAACTACGTAGTACTCGTAGTTGTCTGACGCTGGTTTTCAACTGAACTCTGTTGAGAGTGTATGGGTAATAAGTTTAATATTAGTAAATTACTTCTTTTATTTAGTTTTTTTTTCTAGTAATTTTATGTATTTATCTTTTTATCGTAAAAAAAGTTAAGAATAAAAAAAACTCGAGTAGACAACAACAGTCATTGTCAAATTTTTTTGAAAGGTAGAAAACCCTCATAATAATCACGTTGCACTATTTCCCAACATCTTATGGTCATGTTACTCAAACTTTCTACGGCTGCGTGTCGGTCATCCTGTCATAGGTCAGCTCGTTGCAACGAGTATACGTTTTCATTGCTGTACGCCCGCAGTTAGCGTACAATTTGCAAGTAATCCCGCGCCAGCCGCGTTCCCACGTTGCTTGGTACTCACCACCTGTACCTAAAGGCCCTATAAGCAGCGGCGGATTAGCCACGTAGCAAGAGTAGCAAATGCTACGGGCCCCGCATATTCGGGGGCCCCGTGCATTCGATGACCCCGCACGTTCGGGGCTCCTAGCGTTCGGGGATCCTGCACTTACTAAAAATAAATAGTCAGTCACGAAAAAAAAAAGTACTTTATTTTTTAATTTTCTCTTTACAAATCGATAGTATTTCATGTACCGAATCGACCCTCCGCGGGATTAAAACGACCAAAATTTAACGATGTATAAATGGACATCATACGAATGATATCTATAGACGAAAACACCCATTCGCCTTTAATTTTAACTTATCCTACTAAAAATGTTAGAGTTTAAAACTAGAGTGAGGTAGGGTCCCCCCACCCGTTTAATAGTTTTTCAAATAAGGTGGGTTAGGTAACTTAGGGCACCAACTGTACATTTGAAACCGCATTACCATCGTTACCAACAATTACGAATATTTCTTAAGCATAAAATTTCATACGGTAATTTGGTGTTGGTGTTGCCCGATACAACCGCAACATGTTAATCACGACGGGGGCTAAAGGTGGCTGACAGACGTGCCGACTGCCTCACTACAACACACCTTGGATGGGTATTGTAATTTATTGTTCTATGGTTCTTGCATTAGGCTGCGTTTAGACAGCTCTTGAATCTACTAGCTGGGCATTTTTGTGTTAATATAATTACATCTTTGAATAATCCTGTGTATGGGAGAGTGCGTTACTGTGCGCATTACAAATATTTCATTTTTCATATTCGACATTATATTAGTAGCTATATATTTATTAGTATGTCTATTACATTTTTATAATTATATCAAACGTATTTAAGTAGGTTTATGTTTTACACTGGTTATGAGTTACAAAGAGAAATGACATACGAGGGTTGGCCTCGAATATGGTCTCTCTTTACGGCACGGTTAGCGCAATGGTTAAGCGGATATCTATGGTTGAGCGATTAGCAGCTGCAATGCGTGTTGCAGGTTCGATTCCCGTACGGAACAAATAAAAATATGGCCTACAGATAGGCGTTCCGGGTTTGAGTATGTTGTTTAAGTAATTTTACATGTTTGTGAGCGCACTCACGACACAGGAGTTCTTCCTAGCGTAGGGCAACTTTTTTTTTTAAAGAAATTACTTTTGATTCGTACATTGAATTGTCAAATCACTATAAACTAGGTAGCATAGTATATAGCCTTATAATGTTCCCACTGCTGGGACTCAGACCTCCTCTCTAGGAGAGAGAGTGGACCGTTATTCACCACGCGGGCCCAGATCGGATAAACTAGGTACTCCCTACCTATAATAAGTTTTTTGTACAGTACCTACAGTCAATACAGATTTATGAATGCATACATAGAAATGCTTTTGAGAAAACCAGAAAATTTCGAAAATTAGTAGCGTTTTAAGCTGTATTATTAAAAGGACTTTAAGAATATATTTTCACAAACATAGCCCTCTCTCCACGTAGGTATACCAAGTGATCTCATGATGATAAGTGGCGGTAGCATCCGACCCAGATTCGTTTCCAATTTATTTAAATAAAATGCAGTATGACGCAGTTCATTATACGAGATTGCTTTGTTCGCTTGCACAAATGTAGACTATTCGATGCAATACAAAATTTTACCGAAATTCAAGTTAAACAAGTTATTTCATTCTGGAAAGCTGTCTTATTCACTCTATCTTTGAAGATAAATTTAAATTCGGTCGGGAAAACTGCATGAACGCGGTATAAACGACGAGACGAAACGCTTAGTTACATACGGCCGACGGATTTAACGAGTCTGAAGTTAGGCTCTGCGCTTGTGCACTCGTAAAAAAATAATAAAGTTGTTATTGCAGTTAATAACTGTTATAGTCATTTATTTTTTTAAACCATTTATGTAGGCCGTACTGTAACAACATAAGCATGGACACTCGTCGTACATTTTATTTTGACTCGTATTTCCTATTAAACAAACAAGATTACTAACAGCATGCAAAGGTACATACAATACAAGTGGCGACCGCCATGTTGGATTTTTTTTCCATACATCGATATCCAATTGACATTCGTCTTGCTTCAGCGAATATCAACCATAAACAACAGAAAAGTGAAACCGAAAGTATAGAAAAAAAAAATCTTTGACGTATTCGTAACACGGATTACTAATTAAATTGAAAGGCGAATCCGCTTCCTGTTTTTTCTGTCGCACTAAAATATAAGTTTTATTAATTAGCATAAGTAATTATAACCATAATGAGATCGCTTTGCGACATTCTTTAAGGAAAAAAAAAACATGGATAATTTATTACTTGATGGTAATTTTTACAGTTCCGTACCCAAAGAGAAAAACCGGTCAAGTACGAGTCAGACTCGCGCACGAAGGGTTCCGTATCATTGATAAACATATTTTCAAATAGTTTTTCAATACACGTAGGTACTCGAAAACCTGCTCTTATCCCACCGCTTGCAGACACACAATTGACTGTTTTCCTTACTCGTGTAGAAAAGTGCACGTACTCTCCCCCGCCCGCGTGGACGTGCGTCAACAACCACGACGCGCGAGTTAAACCCCACGAGTCGGTGTTTTGAATATCGTGGTTTGACACACTTTTGTTTTCAGTTGCTTTGCCATTGCGATCGAGGCGGAATTCGAACGAGCCGTAGGCAAGTGTGTTATGGAGCCGAGGGCTGCAGTGACAAACTTTCTGCACTTGTATCAAAATGTACTAATAACAAACGGGCTCTCACACCACACGCAGACCTTTCACGCGACTGAAGCCGCGGACAGAAGCTAGTAGTGATATAAGGGCCGTGCCTCACCGGGACGCCATGGCAGCGCAGCCAGTTCGCGCAACCAAGGAAATGTATGCAGCTCTATGGTGTGTGCCTCAACTGGCGACTGTTGACCATGCAGCCAATCCATACTTTTAATTGGCATCTTGAACTGGCTATGCCGCCATGGTGTCCCAGTGAGGCACGACCCTTACGGTCGCAGTATTTACAAGCCCTCTTAATTATCTATACGACGTTATAATTTTCATTTCGCGATACAAATAAATGTCACCACTCATTTAGATACCTGGCCGAGAGATAAGATCCCGCTGTACACTTCTCGATCACGATTTAATCGAGTTTGAAACGACATCGCTTAGTTTAACCACGATTTATAATCGAACTAGCATCTGCCAGCGGCTTCGCTCCCGTGAAAGTTATCCTAAAGGGACGTACTTTTAGGATAAAAAGTATTCTATGTCTTTTAAAGACTTTTTTTATTGATGGGCTCGCGCTTGATCATTATGTTACCTGAAGATAAGAGATGTTGGGACCACCAATGGAGCTTAGAGGTATTATTGCCTATTCATTAATGACTTTGAATTTCCTATTTACGCTTCACTTAGTCCTTTAGGTTGTAGGGTTGGCCCAATCTAGGTTCTAGGTTCAGCGCTGTAGACTTAGACGGCCTGGGCATCAGAAATTGCAAGACTATTCTCATTCCCGGCTATGAGGTCCGGAGCGAGGAGGAGTGGCAAGCGGTCGCCTCCTTCTGTGAAGCAGTAATGCTAGCAAAGGAGGAGGCCGAACGCATGAGGCAACGGCGCTTTTTCCACAGCCGCCGCCGGGATTCCGATTCCGATTTCCGGCCACCGTAGATGCGGGCTTGCGTACAGCGAGCAATGGGTAGCTCGCTGTCCGACCGTCCGCTAAACGTCTGGACCGAGCCCAAGTCATCGACGGCGCGCACATTTCCCGCGCACCTCAAGGAGTTGTCAGCAAACCGTAGGGGCCCAGCCTGCCAGCGGGCAGGGTCGAAGCCTACTGGGGCCAAAGGTCTGGTTCTGAAAGGAAGGCTCGGTCTTGAAAGCCAACGAAGAATGGGTTTTTTAGTAAGTAAAAATCTCCCGCTCCGGATTATTTTTACCCACCGAAAAAAAAACCCATAATGTAAACCTATAAGTTGTAGAAAAAAAGCATTGTAGACGAGAAAACGTAACAATTAGACGGACAGGCAATGTGACATGCAAATTAGCAGTATTAATATACGTAGTTTGTATATTTTTTTTTTATCCGAAAGCTTTCAAGTTTCACACTGTGTCATTAATTTTTATTGCCAGCGATTAATGTTAATGTCATTATTTTACAACGATATTTTAAATCATAACTGTTATGCTAACATTTGGCGAAGTAATGTTGCATTTCCGCCAATTTATTCTTAAGATGACGTGATATTTTTTTTTAAATTTTAACGGACATGCCATATTATAAATGAATTTATTAATTACTCAGAAGCTTTTAGGAATGGTAATTTACGTTATGAGATGATGATGATAAGCTTTCACATCCCATTACTGGCTATATTGTATAATAGTATGAAGCGCGATCGGTCTTAATTCAACACATCGGTACCTACTCACTTACACGTATTCGGGTTAGTTAGTTAAGAGCACCCAACCCGAAGTACATTTTCATACAACTGATCTTACGTGATTATGATGTTATTACACATCTTTCTCCAGATATTTTGGATACACAGATATCTTGTGGATATTATCTAGGCGTCTATAGAAATCAAGACATAATTTTTTGTAAAACTAATCCAGTAAAGACTTCTGAAAATCTGCTATTTTACGTAAACTTTAGCCCTCTGTAATGTACTCATAAATTCATAAATATAAAAAGTACTTCTATAAAAGCCTTGCACATTTAATCGAGATTCGAAACAATGTCAATTTTGCTCAAAAACTTCTAAGGGTTTAAAAAAAACACGTAAATAGAGTTTTCAGGAGTTATCTCTCTTTTGCGCGTTGCCTCTCCATCAATATCGCGTTGGATTGTTAGATGAAGCAACAAGCTTTTAAAAAAGATAGGCGAGTTAGGTAGAGCCAACTTAATAAAGCCGTTCAATCATTCTTTGTTACTTTCAAACATGTACCACAACATGGCGGGTCCCCACATCATAAATCTCGAACTATCTCGATCGGTATATTTCTCCAGCACCTACAAACTAGTCGCGAATTGTCAGCGGAAGCGGTTTGATAAAATATCGCCTAATTAAACAAGACATGTTCGGACAACGTAGCCTTTCTATTAAAATATCGTTTTGACACCGCGCGATCGCCTGTCAGTCTTTACGATCATCGGATTTCCGACCACGAGTGGCCCGGGCCACTTTGAATTAATTAAGCTCATTTAATGAAACAACAATATCAATTAGTGTCACAATCGAGCGCGTAATCGATTAGAATCGATTGACAGATGGGGCATCGCGTCGTGATTATTTGACGACCCACGCGATCGTTAAAATCGATTCGTAAGACAATAAATGTAATTGTGCGTATTTACATTGAGGTCTGTCTCATCTAGGGCACTTTATATTGTTGTTGGCGGTTCAATTGAGTCGTCTTGCCTTTTCGGGGTATTGGGTGCGTTTGCTCGGCACCGACGTCTGCGCAGAATGTATGGAGCGGCGGGCTCGACAGATAGATTGAATTAATGAGCGCTTTTCACGTAATCGGTTGTTTATCTTTGTGGGTTGTTGCCTTAAAATGTATGCCATCGTAATCAATGATTCACTAGGCTTCGATAAAATAGCTAAGCCTAAGCCTTTAAAAAAATGTCTTAATTAAGGTACAAGGTCAATGTGACGTGACATCTTTATTTTTCAGGCGGGAAATCAGCACTCATGTCACTTTACTGATTAAAACCTACCTGTGTCCCTTCAGTGACCCTTTGAGTTCTAATCTTACAAACTATGTCCGGACAATTACGAACACAACAAAAAATAATAATTAGTCAAAGAAATGCAACCGATCTGAAGTGATGCAATTGATTTAGATTAGATAAGTCTTTTTACATTACATTCATAAATAAATTTATTAATTGATTTTTATTTATATTTTCTTCTAGTTTATAATAAAACCTCCTTCGGCTTGATAAATTTTTGTGTATATTTATTAGGTTTTAAAAACGGTGAACGAAAACATCGTGAGGAAACGCCGGCATGTTTTATTTTAGAACCAAAAATTCAAACCCATGTGACATTCACCAACTCGTACTGGGCACGCGTGGTGGATTACGGCCCATTCCCTCTCCTAGAGAGGAGGCCTGAGTCCCAGCAGTGAGAACATTATAACGCTGATGTTATGCTACGCTATTTATTAGGTCTGAAAATGTTGTAAGCAATTTTTTTTCCACGAAAAACTTTTGACTCAATGAGTCAAAACCAACTTGATTCCACATTGGATGGCCTCTGATTTTCTCCACTCCCATTTTCGCCCTACAAAAGTATTAAATTACATATCGTAGCTATAGATCCCAGAACCAAGAGAAAGATGTTAGTCGATTGAGGGCCGGATAAACTTGGCTGGCAGCCAATAGCTCCGACGAATATTGATTGATGGCAAGCTGACGGGGTCGGAACCGCGACAGTCAGCTGTTCGCTCAACTACTTATTTTGATGTTACTACATAAGAAAAACTTGAACGTGAAAAAGGAATAAGTGAATATTTTAGAAGGTCGAGAGAGAACCTCTTTTCCACTTCTTCTTTCGATATTAAGTAGGGCAGTTTTCATGATTGCATTGCATTACATTGCATCAGCCTTATAATGTTTCCTCTGCTGGGACTCAGGCCTCCTCTCTAGGAGAGGGAATGGGCTGTAATCCACCACGTGGACCCAGTGCAGATTGGCGGATGTCACATGTCTTCGAATTTTTGGTTCTAGAACATGCCGGTTTCCTCACGATGTTTTCCTTCACCGTTTTTGAGAGTAGTGATGATGAAATAAATTACACAAAGTAATGCGCCTGGCTGGGTTTGAGCCCACGACCTACAACTCGTAAGTCGGGGCCGTTACCACTCGGCTACCACTGCTCTTAAGCTTAATCATTGTTTTCATGATACATAATTGAATTTTTTTGCAGTTTTATCGTTAAGTCTCCGCTCTCCCGCTTCTTCTTAAAGCGGTAAAAGTTGTTGGATGATTTGTCACCTTAAAAACGAGTGGTAAATGATCCCAATGGAGTATATTACCAGTATAGTATCGGGATTCCTTAGTATATGCTATTCTAAGATGTGATCTACCCGTATGTCAAATTCATCCAAATCGGTTCAGCCTTTTGAGAGTGAAGAAGTGATAAACATAAATACACTCACAAACTTACGCCTATAAAATATTACTGTAGCAGCTGGTCTTGAAGTAGATTTCAATATTTAGATTCTCATATCAATTTAAAGTGGGCAGTAAGATTTTTATAGATGTTTGTAAGGAGATAGATTTGTATTTCCAACTTTAAAGCTCAGATAGTAAAGTCACGTCGAGGCTGTATAAAAGTAATCAAAACTCTTTTATATGATTCGTAAAAATAAAATTGTTTCACTTTGGATCGTGGGTGTCTAAATTATGATTAGCAATTAAAGTTTTATGTCCAGCTGTAAATTATGAAATATTGGGACTTTCTATGTATGGGATATCTTAGGGTTGTAATCCGTACTCCAATATTGAGTATTGTACTCTATTTTGCGGAAGAGTATCTACTTTATATTCAATGAACGCAATAGAGTACGCTTAAATACTTTACTAATTTCGACTTTGATTTTTAATTGAATTAAACTGAATAAAAATCCGTTGGATGCAAGACGCACAGGGCCGTTCATTGTGGCGACACTTGGAGGACTATCTCTAACACACTATCTCTAACAGTGGATGTCTTTCGGCTTAAATGATGATGAATAAAAATCGCTATTTAAGGTATTGAACTGAAAAAAGGCTCTTGGGCAACTTGCAGTGTACGAAAAATATGACTTTATTATTTAAAACTGCATATTATTTGTTTCAAAAAACGCAAAAAAGGGCACTCTTTTTTCCAATAATGTAATTTGCATTTCATACTTATAAGATTAAATATACTCTATATTTTCTTCTTAAAAATTTTGGCAACCCTAGTGTGTCTCTATAAAAAGGTACCTTAAATGTTTCGAATGGAATTCTTCGTATTGAACGAAAAAGTTTGGCCGCGCGAGTTCTTTTTTTGACAGCAAAAAAAAATTGATCGATCACTGGAATGCTGACTATAGCGAAAGTGACATGTCAATTTGCCTTTCTGTCAGATTTAATTACTTACTAAATTAATTAGTAAGAAACAAAATTATTAGCCAACAAACGTTATACGGCTGTTGCTCTGATTAATCACTACTGAAAAAACAAATGAGGACTCATTAAAAAAATAACTCTTTTTTATATTTTTTTATTTATAGACCACTTTTATTAATTTAGATTTAGAAATTAAGAACGTACTGAACCCTAGTTTATTGCCAATGTTTAACGTAGTTCTTTTTTCAAACTATAGTTTGACAAATGTTCAAATTCTTACTCAGAAATCACGAGATATATCTTGTAATATCATCAGCATATTAAAGAGTAACATAGTTACATACAGTGCAAGCTAATAGAAAGCTTGTAAAAAGATCACACAGATATCACTTCACAATTTAATTACAATAATATTATAAGGCCGAAAGTTTTTACGTATATAAATATAATTATGTGTGTACCTACAGACAGAATAGTGTTTATGTATATCTGTTTCTCTTTCACGCTCAAATGGCTAAACGTATTTGGATAAAATTTGCTATAGTTCGCGGCGAACAAGTTGAACCATTTACTTCGATTGGGATTCGAAAATCTGCAACTGCGCATTCAAGATCGACTGCTATGATGGTTCAACTAATGTGACGATGATTATAACCGATTTTCGGGTGTCAGTTGCGGTGGGGAGCTGCGCGTGGCTGTGGGGGATGGTTCAACTTATTTGCCGCGTAATATGCATGGATGGATTATGTCATCTACTTTTAATTCCGGGAGTATGTAGGTACCCTTGGGAAAATTACATTTTTTACGCAGACAAAGCCGCTGGTATAACATAAACCAGTTATCAATATTAACATCAGCACTAATGAATATCCCACTTCTGATAGGGTCACGCCATTAACCTTCCGCTCTTAAGCACTGCATTACTGCGACTGCGCACTCAATAAAAGTTACAATTAAGTGCTACAGTTATTAAGTTCGTTAGACACCTACTTTCTCAGTAACCTGTTTGAAGAACGGATTAAGTGCTAGCGTTGACAGTTCTGGTTTTTTGTAAGGTGTTATAGAAAAACCTGTAGGTCCTGAATGTTTCAATTCAAACGTTCAAAGCGTTTTATTTCAAATTAACTATTTACATGCACTTTTGAAATGTCAAGATGTCGGTCGGTCTGAAAAAATGATGTTAATTGCAATTCTCCATTTGCAAACCAGAGAACAATATAGTTATTTATTTATGAATTCATTTATTTATTTATTATATACTTTATTGTACACTTCTAAATGCGGACAGGATAAACATTTGCAAAAAATTGCAATAAAATCGATACTTCTAAGCGTTCTCGATATAAAAGGTCTTGACAGACAGACAGACGGACAACAAAGTCGTCTACGTCGATCCAACAAAAACCCGCTCTTATCCCACCGCTTTTAGGCACGCAATTGACAGTTTTCCGCACTAGTGCAGAAAAGAGCTCGTGCTCGCCCCCTCCACAATTTTATTGCAATGAAATAGTTCTACGGCTACTACGGACCATACTTTCACGGGTTCAGATCGGACCTAGTGCGAAACCGCTCAATGGTTCCGTTTTTTTCCTTTTGAGGTAAGTACGGTACTCTAAAAAACACTATGGGCAATTAAATAAGTGCTTTAAATATAATTGTAACTTAATTTTCTAATTAGGGTGTGAATTATTCTAGTTACGTAATTTATAGTTAGACTTCATCGGATGACGCCATCGAAGCCTGTTATGAAAAACGAACTTATCTTCTAGCTTAGCTTACTTCATATTCCTTGCAATCATAGAGTATAAACTTCTATGCGTTTAAGAGCACTATAGCATAGCGAGCGGATGCAACACAATAGTGTCGGCTGCAGAGGAAGTTTAATCTTTGAAAGGATATTGACAGGACATTGAGCATTGCGCCTATATACTCGTACATGAGTAATTATTCACTGTATAACTTACTAACCTCATTTATTCCTGTTTTATACTGCAAAATATGCCTTTATTCTACCAAATACATTAATTGTGCTCTAAAATATGCTCTGTTGGGTGGTTTAAAAAAATAAGCACGTAGAGGAGGGCGGGGTCCATGTTCGCTTTGCTCGCTCAATAGACCTCGCCATCCTATTGTAACATAGCCTGTTCGAATCTGGGTATTATTAATTCCATTAATAAGTGTGAAAATTTTATTAATATTTGATTTGAAATTAGTATCTTTACTGACACACACACCACAGTTAATAATATCGCAAAAAAAAGCAAATAAAAACTCATTATTTTTTTACACATGGCTTTTTTGAGACTAATAGCTACACCACTGTTACATTACTCAATCGGATCGCACTTACGAATCAGTGCCGATTTCATCTCAATAATAGATTAACTCCACATTGAAAAAAAAAAATCTTATAAGATTCGATACAATGGCGCGACCTAGTTTTTATTGCGACTTTGATTGATTTGTTTTGCGTTTGCGTTATTATTATTGGATACGGTTTGAGATTGAGAATTACAATTATTGCATTTTGTTTCTGGGAATTAGGATGCTCCACTTTTTGTAATGAAGATGAGATTGTGTTCTGCGAGTGATAGATATTGAAGGAAATCGCATGGCGAAGTGGAGCTGAGTGGACTTTCAAATAAAACAAATGAACACTCGGCTCCGAGTCGGACAGAACGGAACGGAGTCGAGCAAGCTGTGGTGTAAATTGCACGAAGCAGAGGGTAGCTCAATTCCACTTCGCAGCAATGGAAACACTTATAGTATGCGGCAAATAAACTGAACCCGTTGCTATGATTACACGAAGCCCTTCGATTGAGCCCCGAAAATCGGTTCCTGCGCATTCAAGGTCGACCGCAATGATGGTTGAGCTTATGTGCTGAGGATTATACCACTTTTCACTGTTCTTCTCCGCTACACTAGCTCCAGCTCTGCTTCACTGGAAACGCACTGTTACCATGCGGGCTGATCAGAAAAATACACTGTTAAAGGGTTATACAAAATTTTATTTTAGTGTACAATTAGGGGTCAAAAGTGCAGTTACACTCTGCCGATATTATAGTGTCTAAAATTTTCTTTATAGATGAGGGTCAACAGATCATGACGGATTTGTGGCATAGAATTTCATGTGAACCATTAAACCTTTGACTGTAAAATAAAATTTATCCTATTCTATTCTAGAATATTTTTTCAGACCACGTACTTCATGCTGGTTTACAAACTTAATTAATATTAGGCACGTGCTCAAAATTTCTCGTACCTTATCGGTACCTTATCATGGTAATAAAATACAAAAAGAAAAACCACAATGTTCGAAATAACTGGCAGTTGTACTCGAAGATATTAATTAGCCCATATTTATAATAGCCTAAAGTGATCATAACATTTATATCGCCACTCTTAATGTATGAGATGTTATCGCTCACCGATAAATATTGAACATAGTGCACAGCAAACATTCAATGTTGCCCATTAACACCGCCCACAGCCGCCCAACACAATAACACAACATATCGCACACATCCGCATACATTACTTACGTAACTAGAAGCCTATACCGATTACACCGTACTAAACAATCAATGGACACAATACATTGTGTAGCTGTCAAATATTGTATGTTTTAAAGTAAGGGTGGGGTTGTAGACGCTCAGCAGACGGCAGAGTTCGGTTCAATGACCTCATTTCGTGCCTGAACTGTATCTAGATCTAGATGTCTCGATTGAATTTAACGTAGAGCTGACAAGAAGATCGTGGAGGTACCAACGACTAATACGAATCGTGATGATGCTTTGGTAGCTTGCATTCTGCCTAATTAAAGTTCGACCTAGATAATAGTTTGTTTTGGGGTGATGTTGCACAATTTAGTCGATTATTTTCTTGATTCGATTAATCGAATAACTTTGGCTTCATATGGCGCTAGTAGTTCTTTGAAGTGCCTAACATTAATTTTATTAGACAGTTTAAAAGCAATCTATTCTTTAATTAATCTTGTTTTTTTGTAATCTTCTTTTTAATTGTGAAATTAGTCGATTAAAGTGTAATAAAATCGATTTACTGTCTAGTAATAAATCGATAACTAAGTAGTCTATCTAATCGAGTTATTTCGGCTTAGCTGTTAAAGTCGTTAATATTATGTGATAAATGGTAATTTTTATGGGGACTTGGCACCCTGCAGTCTTGACATTTGATACTAAAACTGACTTTATCTACCGTTTGCTTAATTACTGGTTTTAAATAAAAAAACACTCCTTGGTTATGAGGAAAAATTTGAAAAATAACTTAAAAAAAAAAAAAAAAAACATGAAATACGTACAGAGGCGGCGTAAATCTTATCTTGAAATATTATTTTTAATGAAAACTTTAATTTATGGAAATACTAGCTGGAACATTAATATTATGCCAAGGAAACATACTCCTGGGACAAAAAGTATCCTACATGCTATTCTTAGATATGGTGTACCCGTGTACAGAATTTCACCTAAATCCATTCAGCCGTTTAGAAATGAGAGATGAGAGATGAGGAGTAAGTAACATACACACGGAGTCACGGACTTGTAATAATATACCTTTTAATAATAATATAACTTGTTACTATTTATTATTCATGTAATGTTAAGTGTCATTAATGAATAACTTTACACATTTGTAACAATTTTTACTTGCCAAAAACATTTAAGAACATAAAACTTTACCTCCTTGCAATATTAATTTAAACCTAAGCGACAGAATTCGGTCAATACACGATCGCAATCGTTAACCATGTCGAGACTGCTGACCTAGGCCGTAAATAGTTGGTAAAATAAAGTATCAGAAAGTGAAATCAAAGGTAACAAACCCCTAAAATTCGTCGTCTTACCCCATAATGAGAGACTTTACCCTAAGGCTAGTGGGGAGGGAGAGATTAGTGAGGGGTGGTTGAACTTTCTAAATGTAGTCGCAAAACACAGGCCTACGGGCGGCGCAATGTATGTATATTTGACCTTAGTAAGTAATGTCACTGGTGGCTTGTTCAATGTCATGGATATTTCTTGATTATTTTTTCTTCTTTGTAGGTTTGATGCGACATCTATTTCACTAGAAAATCTTGCGTCACGGTATTAAAGTTCCGTAGGCAGGGGCTTGCAGACGGCGAGCAATGGGTAGCTCGCCGTCGGGTAACCGTCTGGACCGAGCCCAAGTCGTCAACGGCGTGTATTGTTCCACGCTTGCTTCATGATGTCAGCAAACCGTAGTAGCTCAGCAGGGTCGAAGCCTACTGGGGCCATGGGTAATATGAAAGTGAAAACCGGGGACCTGGGACGAAGGCAAAGAAGGAACCGGAGACATTTTTTAGTCAAAATCTGACACTATCCCCCGATCCGCCCAAGGGCGGGAGATGTCATTGGATAATTTTCCCACCTAAAAAAAACGTTATTACAGTTCTCTACGAAATACGAACATAAACAATAGTCTGAAAATCGGGTTTTGTGTCTGGTTGGAAGATTCTCCCTTTTCAACAGTGGTTTCCGGGACTTTACAACCCGCGTACATCCGAAAGATTTTTCTTGAATTTGACATATGGCTAAAAATCACTGTTTCTCAGTGTAACGGCAATACTGCCTATGGAAATGAATAACTTTCTCCAAGGAAGTCCTCAGCTCAATTAACTGTGTAAAAATGTAGATCAAGACATATTTTTGTGTCAACACGACACTAAAAACATGACCACTACAAAAAAATTAAGTCACGACAAATTATTCAAAGCACAGAACGCTACAGCGCAACCGTGAGTGGTCTTATTAGGAGAGAGGTTTTCAAAAGCTCGAGAATTTTTCCTTCAAAAATGTAGCAGATTTTTCTCTCTCAAATCTCTTTTTCATGTCATATTTCTTCGCAAATATGCTAGAGTATGTTCTCGTTTGTATCTTAAAAATGTTTTGGATTTGAGCAGCATGTGTGAACTTATTTCGACTCTGATTTACATAAATAGGTCGACATTTTCCTCATTTAATTTTGGAGCTTTACAGGGTATTTGTTACAGTTTCCCTCTTGTTCTCGAAATTATATTCGGAAATGTTAAATTTCTGGAGACAAAAGAGTAATATAAGTAAACCCGGCGTTATAAATAGGTGAAGATTTTGAAGAAAAGCTTTTACAGAAAATATGATCGTGTTTTGTTTCTTTTATTTTAGTTCTGTTTAATTTTATTTGGTTTGTTTTGTTTATTTTAGTTTGGTTTACTTAAGCTCACTTTAGTTTAGCATTGTTTTGTACTAAAGAGTTTAGAGTTGCTTTATAAGGAGTAACTTAAACTCTATATTCTGTAAACTTCCGCACTTCGCACTTCGCACTTTCTGTATTCTGTTTGTTTCTCTGTATTCTCTATATTGTGTCTCTATATTCTGTGTTTTGTGTTCTGTTCTATATTTTGTAACTCTATATTCTGTGACCTTTTTGAAATGGCATTGTGCTATTTTACGAGTCTGACGGTATTAAATAAAACCCGGCAGAACATCCATTCCTGCATCTAAGTGATGCAGGCACTGATGTTCTGTCAAGTCTAATTCAATTCCATGAACACGTGACAGTTGTGTTTAAATTAGAATACACTGTACCTTTAACAACTTGACAAATAAGGTGAAATGTACGACGTGCAAATAGCAATTGGCTGTTCTATTAGTGTCCTTATCTGGTACATTTATGTTGAAATCACTTGAATTGCCCAGCATCCTATGAATGCAAGCTCGGCGGAAGATCTTGGGTTAATCTAATCTCCGTGTATCTTCTAATTGCATCCTGTTGCAGATATCCTGGTTATTTGTTTAATCCGTTAACCTAGTTGCATTGTTAAGCAGTTTATTGTGTGGTTTCTTTATTTCCTGAACGCATAATTTTGTTGTTTTTATGACTAAATTATACGCGATTTGACAGGCTCTGTTATTTTGATCTTCGTGTGGTTTTTGATTTCTCTCGTTAGAGAATCTACCATTTCCTTTGTTTTAGTATAACATATATTATGTGCTACTACTAGCTTACTGCTCTGGTTTCACACAGGTGCATGTTTTTTTTAAATCATTGATTTTTTCATACAATAGGTACCTATGATAATTTGGTGTAGTTTTTCTTGAGTTACGCGTGATCATACGTTTTGGCGATTCCTTTTTTTTTCGTAGATGTAGAACAGGTTAGGTATTTAGTAGGTAGACTTTGTAAATTACCTACAGTAAAAGACAACTGTACCTTTTACATTTTTTTTACTGCTGTTGCAGTGATTTCACCTGATGAAGGTAACAATGTGGTCGTCGATGGAGCACGCTTGTCTAGAAGTAACCTATTCACTTAAAGATCCCGGGTTGCAACTATCAAGAAACACAGAATTTCACTCCTTAACACGAATAAGTAATGTCCTTAGCGATACGCACAATGAATGTGTTTCCAAACATTTTTTATTACTTGTATAAAATGCATCATGAAGACGGCTAAAAATTTTAGACCCACCCACGCACAAAGTACAATCTCCATAGCATAGCAACAACAACGGTTTGATAAAAAGATGAATATCTCAATGGCAAGTCGCGGGCGTTCGCTTGTAAATACGTAAATGCATTTACACTTTATCTAACTAAATTATCAATAACACACATCTCATATTCTAATTTCTATTATATGTAAATTACGTTGTTCCTTATCGGATCCGTAGATCCATGTTGATTTTTCTTTGGCATTTATTTTGGTCCTACGTGTTCTAATTAGGGATGTACCTAACGGAAATGGTTATATCGGAACCGAATTTGAAAGCGAAATGTTTAAATTTGATTTATCGGAACCAGAACCGAAACGTTATCGTAACTAGGATCAGAGGTGGAGGCAGAAGTGTCAAATGAAACAATAAACTCGGTTAAGTAGGTATGAATTAAACCTACCACAATTTGCCTCTGCATCACCCAAAGGTTCACTGATACAAAATGCCTTAAGGCATTAAGTTCGCCTCTGTACTTTTGTGAGCATATAGAATTAAATAAATAAACTTACAGCATGCCAAATACGTAACGAAATAACAAGTAAAAGAGAAACGACAGAAGGCTAATAGGAAGGATGGTACACCGCGCGACTAATATAAAATTGTACCTCCGATTAAGATTTTTCAGAACCGAAATCAAAATCGGAATTAAACCTACGTAGCATTTCTGGTTCCAATTAACAAATGCATGATATAAGAAACAGTAGTGTTCAAGCGCGAAAAGAATGTGAGCATAAGCATTCCTTACGGGTAACGAAAACACGATACTTCAGGAACTGAAACGTCATTTCTATTCGAATTTAAATCTTATGGTTGCAGAGAAAAGATTCTATTTGCTTTGCCTAGTGGTAAAAGGAGGTTTGTATAGGCAGGTGCAAAATAAGAAAAATGTGCAGCAGGAATATGTTGGAACAAAGAATCCGCTTCGAGGTAGTTAACACCTGGTTACTTGCTACAAGGTAGTGAGGTCTGAGTATGTGTGGATTACAAATTAACAAGGGTTTCCTTTGTTTACTTAATCCTTGGCCTTGGTATATGCTAATTTGGAAAGGCATTATCCAAATATGGTTAGTATTATTATCCTTTACTTGCCGTGTTTTAATTCCTGCGATATCTACCTGTAGGTACCTACCTAGTTTTGTTTAGTCAATATGACAGCATAAATAAAGGAAGAAAGAAAAAATACAAAATAAAAATATATATTTTTTTTATTTCATTTTATTTTAAACTAGCTGACCGCTCCGCTTCGCTCAGGTGGTTCTTTTTAAGTTGCATTTCTTTTTTCAAACAAACCTTGTTCTGACATTTTTTTTTTTATTTTTTTTTAAATGTTTTATTTCGTTTAGAGTGAAAAACAAAATTCTGGGCGCATTTGAAGAGCACGTCTCTCTACTTCGTTTCCAATTAAGTTTATAATCAAATTAACGATGTTACTATAATTTTGTAAGTAGGTTTAAAAGAGTTTCTGTGAAGTTTCTTGCACGTTCTAGCTGAAACACGTTTTTCATCAATTCCTATTTTTTTGTGACCGACCCTGACAATTCAAAAGTGGCTGTAAATGATTTTATTGAAATAAATCTTTTGATTTTTTTACAATTTTGAATGTGATTGGAAGTTTTCAGCGTTTGTTACGAGTTGTACGTCGCGGGTTCTAACCCAGCCAGGCGCATTACTTTGTGTAATTTATTTCATCACCACTGCTCTCAAAACGGTCAAGGAAAACATCGTTAGGAAAACGGAATCTCCTAGAACCAAAAATTCGAAGACATGTGACATCCACCAACCCGCACTGGGCTTGCGTGGTCGATTACGACCAATCCCTCTCTTAAAGAGGAGGCCTGAGTCCTAGCAGTGGGAACATTATAAGGCTGACGTTATGCTATGCTTTGCTCTAAATGCTTAGTTGGTCCATAATATGAGAGTTGGTTATCCAAGTATCCCACTGCTGGGTGAAGGCCTCCCCCTCCTTTATTCCATCGTGATAGATTCCATCAGATTTTTCCGACCATGTAAATTATGTTGGTTGGTCACAGTCCTAAAAGCCTGAGACCTAGTTACATAGTTTTGCTGACCTAAAATTCTAATCCATGTATTTAGTTACCGCTCCTACCTCGTGTAGGTCACACAGATAAACATGCAAACTAAGTTTTTTTTTTTCATAAAGTGCTACAATAGTTAGGTGTGACATTGAACCATGGTTCAATGAGAGCTTTCGGAGTTCCGGGGTTCAATGAGAGCTTTCGGAGTTCCGGGGTTCAATGAGAGTTTTCGGAGTTCCGGGGTTCAATGAGAGTTTTCGGAGTTCCGGGGTTCATTGAGAGCTTTCGGAGTTCCGGGGTTCAATGAGAGCTTTCGGAGTTCCGGGGTTCAATGAGAGCTTTCGGAGTTCCGGGGTTCATTGAGAGCTTTCGGAGTTCCGGGGTTCAATGAGAGCTTTCGGAGTTCCGGGGTTCAATGAGAGCTTTCGGAGTTCCGGGGTTCTTAGAGCGAGCTCTAAGATACGAGTACCTTGTGTTGCAGGATCCAGTATCTCTAGACAAAGGAATTGTTCGAAAGTTATACAGCAAAGGGTGGCTGATGAAACACAGGTAGGGTTTAGTCAGTAAAAGTTTATCACTCCCTTTCACTGCAGCCAGAGTGGGAAAAGTTATTTGAGGATTTCCCACCCAAAAAATATTAGGTTAGGTCACACATACTCGCACAACAGTTTACTTATAAAAACAAAATTTATTTACATATATAAGTAATTAATGTCTTCGTGTCAATTGGAATAGTCAATATTTTTTGTATAACCCCTTGCTGATAAGTCTACTAAATTAATTTCGTACATGTGTAAATTAATTCGAGTTTTAAGAAAAAGTACTTTTTTTATTTTTATCTTTACAAATCGATAGTGTTTCATGTACCAAATCGACCCTCCACGGGATTAAAACAATCAAAATTTAACGTTGTATATACTTATATGTAAACTAGAGGTATAATTATGTGTGATGTCATAATCTTAAGAGTAGTTATCTGTTACGTTGGTTAGTTTTGACAATCTCATAGAAAGTAACAGATTATAGAGAACAATAACACGCCAACAAAAAAAAATTTAATAACGACCCATCCTAAATTAAACCTGACTGAGATTTATTACTGTCACGAAACTACTATTTAATGACCAATGATTACCAACTTAGTAAATGCAGCCCAGAAAACGTATCACACACAACGTGTCAAAGTGTAGTGAACCTTTTCGACTGTAAAATTAAAGTTGTAATCTACAATAGACATGTGAAATGAAATCGTAGGTAGGAAAGATGATTGTAAGTAGCAGTAATTTGAGCCTCAACCTCAGAGAATGTGTAATTTCATCCAATTTAGATTTTTTTTTTTCCATCTCCAGCGAGACGCCGAGGCGTTAAGTGTCTTGCTCTAACAATCGAAAGGTGAGATCTGGTCGCAATTATAAAATGACCGCACTAATGGTGTAAAGATTTCTAGGGTTCTGCGAATTATTTTCTTTAATCCTGAGTAAATGGCTCGGTATACAGTGAAGAGCTAGGTGAAATGAATGAATGATAAACTTGGAAGTAAGTAAGTTATCATCTAAGTATTTAAGTTGAAGTAGAGGTGGTCGCGGCTTCAAACCTAGTCAGGTGCATTATTTTGTGTAGTTTTTCGTCAACACTTTTCTAAACGGTTAATGAAAACATCGTAAGGAATCGTCGGCATGTCCTAGAATCATTCGAAGACATGTGACATCCACCAATACGTTTTAGGTCGTCGATTATTAGAAAGGAGGTTTGATTCCCAACAGTAGGAACAATTACCTATTAGGCTGATAATACTTTATGCTTTTATGGTTATTTAAGTTAACAAGCATACATTGTTAAATGCAATAAATTATTGAGAAATAGCTTTTGCAAAGGATTGTTATACGGATCAGCAACTTCATCATCAGATTGAACCAGATTCCGGAGAGTCCTGTCTGTATTTATATATTTTGTGAGGCATTCGACACGTTGGCTTGTCACTCAACTTTCAATATGAATCTCAAGTCGTAGGCAGTGTGATTACTGCTAGCTGAAAACTCAACCAACCGCAAATGAAACACTACCAAATGTTCGGAAACGCTCCAAAACATAACTGGGTCAAAGCTCACAGGAAATGGACATAAAAACAAGCAATCTCCATTTCAATCTGTAACTTTTATTTAATTTTAGAATCACGTTTCCCATCGAGAAATATTATCTCTCACAAATGTTGTTGAAATAGGATCCGACAGAAAAAAGATCATAATTCATAAAACACGTAGTCATGGCATAGAAATATTTATATCGTATAAAAGAAAGTCAGTTTCTGCGTCTTTTTGAAATAAACGACGCGACGTGAAATGTTATTTCAGACGCGATGCAGACCAGGGTCTTTACCAAAAAAAAAAAAAACCAAAACCATGATGAATTTAAATGTCAGGCATGCGAGCAAGGAACTAAAACTAAAAGAGCTATACAAACTAATAGCTTCATCCCTTTTAGTTCAGTTTAAGTTGTCAAATGGTAATGGTAACCCATGAGCTCGTAGTAGGGCCTCTGTACTTCGTTAGCTTGCGGACGACAAGCAATGGGTAGCTCGCCGTTCGGTAACCATTCGGACGGGGCCCGAGTTGTCGATAGCATGTAGTGTTCTTTGCGCGCCTCAAAGAGATGTCAGCAAAACGTAAGGAACGTAAAACAAAGAAGGAAGATAAGAATGAGTTTTAGAAAGTTTGGTTCGCCCTCCCGCTACGCCCGATAGAAATCATTCGATGAATTCCCATCCAAAAACTATTAGGTATATTTTTACAGTGTATTTTCCAATTTCAGGACACAAACGAGCTTAGTAACAATAATATAGAAAGTAAACACTCACGAAACTTCTAAATTAAGCATTCGTAAACTGGAACTAATTAAAGGAAAACGAAATGCACGATGCTCGCTCAACGACTGCAGCCAATCCGAACAGCGCAGCGTGAAGAGATTAAAGTAACTTCGATTGAAGTGCGCGTCGTGACACTAGCACGCCTGACACTTGAGGGGAAACAAGCAAACACACTTTACTGAGATTTTATATTAAAACTAGCTTCTACCGCCGGCTTCACTCGCATGAAATGCGGATTTTGGGAAATCCTCTCCTCTCTTAGTCTCGCTTAATGCTGTAAAAGTGCAAATTTTCACGCACCTAGTCCCCAGTAGTTTCGGCTGTGCGTTGATATGTCAGTCAGTCAGTCAGTTTCTCCTTTTATTTAAATAGACTAGCTTCTGCCAGTAGCTTCACCTGTATAAGCAGTTTCTCCATACATAATTTATCTTTCACCCCCTTATTTATTTATTTATCAATTGCTTGCTATACATACAGTATGCACCAAAGCGTATAGCAAGCCAACACGAACAACACAACACAATCAAAACAACAACAACAATCTTTATCTTAGAGGTAGAATTTCGAAAAATCCTTTCTTATCGGGTGCCTACTTCATACAAAGAACATACTCGTAATTATCCTCCAAGTTTCAGATCTTTACGATCAGCCGCATGCGTTGATCCGTCAGTCATTCAAAACAAAGCAGTTTTATAAGTATAGATTAAACCCTCAATATAACATGATTCTCATCTGAGGGTTTGCTAATTATTCGACGGTTTAAAAAAATTTTACGTCTTCCACTCCCAAATTTTTCGGCCTCAGCGACCATCTGTTCTGCGAGCAATGTGCCCTGCCCTCTGCCACTTATGTAAGACGATTCTTCGGGCTATGTTAGTAAGTTTGTATATCCTGCGGATATTTTCATTCTTTTTCGCCGTAGATGGAAATTTAGGTATTAGGGACGAATCAATCAGCTTTTAAGTCACAACCGTCAGCTCAAACAATAGTTTCGATCGAGCCGAATATTCAGCCGCTTTTTGGCCGAATCCAGAATAACAGCCGAAACCAGGTACTTTTCCGAATATAAACCGAATCGTTCGGTCAGTCTCTAATTGTCTTTGTTTCCTTGTTCCTAGTGCACAGAAATTTAAAGACGTGGGCCGAAATGATATGAAAGCTTTATTGTAGCTCACGTTTAAGAATCCAGATTGCCATAAACTATAATAATATAACGTCCCCCATGCTGACAAAGTCGTGGGAGGTATAATAGGCTGTAGCATTGTCAGAACCGCCACACAGTCTCGATTATCTTCGATAACGAGTACTGCATCGATTGATCTTTCTATAAAAGTAAACCTAATTGGATAATTGCTAATGCATTGACGTTAATACCGAGTTTTCAAATTGATTTTCTCGGTACTGAACCTTGATTTTAATTCTGATTTAATTGATTTTTATTCTGTATTAGACGCTAATGTTATTAATGTTAATGTAACTATATCTGTTACGCTTTCAGAGTTAAACTACTGAAGTGATTTGGATGAACTTTAGTACCTACGCAGTAAGCTTGTGTCTGAAGGTAGGACATAGGTACCTACTTAGGTACGAGTACTTTATCTGGCTTCGACTACGAATTTCCATCCATAAATTAATAACCGACATTTACGTACAATTGTACGGGTAGGTACAAGGTAGTTTAGGGTTGCGGCGACGCAACGCTGTTATGTGTTTTGGCCCTAACGCGCAAGAATCCGCGGGCAGAAGCTAGTCACACTAATATAATAAAGTCTAAAGTTTGTGAGTGAGTTTCTGTTTGTTACTTCTTCACGCTCGAACGGCTGCACAGATTTTGATGTAATTTGGTACACGGATAGACTATGTCCTAGAATAGCACACAGGATAATCCACATCCCGAGAATAAGTTCCCTTGGAATAATTTTCTATTTTTACGGGCAAAGCCGCTGGTAGCAGCTAATATCTATAAGAAAGACAGGTTTATTAGCTATAACTTAATTTAATAGAACTTTGTACTCATGTACAAACTATGAAGACAAAATTCAAATAAGTATTAAGGCCACGAAATACTCTCACCGTCATTCATTCATAATATCTCAGAGCATTCAAAAGTAATCTTATCTCAAAAACACGTCTGACAACTCACTCAATAGGGATTAGTACCTAGTTAATAGAATTTGACGTAGCGAAACACTGGCGGACACAAACCCGTAGTACACGCTACGAGAGAAACATGACACGTGCCGCCAACTATCTGCATATCGAGACTTGCACATGTTCGCACATAGCCAACCAACATGTTCAACTGTAAGGAACTGATAAGGAGTCGCCGTAAATCTGAGTTAGCACTCGAAACAACAGCTCTTATCTACCGTTGTCACAAAGCAACATTACCGTGATACATACCCCAACACGGAAAATCAATATGAGCTAACCTAGACCCGGACTAGACGTTTATCTGACCGTGTTCTGTACCACAAATCACCTATGTAAATGACTTAATTTTTTATTCACGAGCTGTCTATTACCGCGGCCTGACGAGCCCGAGGCGAAGCAATTGATTTTCTTTTGAAAGAACCGAGCATTCATAGCGAACGAATCAAAATCAGAATTAAAGTCGTATCGATATCGATATAATTACAAATGAGAACGGTGTAAATAACACTTTGTCATTGATGCCCATTAAATTTAAATTGCCGAGAAAGTGAACAATCGTTGCTCTCTGCAACAAAGTAACGTATTGCCTTTCATTTGAAAACGAAGAGCGGTTTCTCCTGTCGTTCCGCGTATGATAAAGTTACGCGGTCTCTCATTACCGCAGATATCATTAACTTGGTCGCATTACTCTGGCGTTTGTGGAGCAAAACCGCCTTGCAGAGGCGTAAACCCATTAAACGGGCAACTAGGTAGATACTTTTGATATTGTACGCCCTGCCTCGCCTCGCAGTGCCCAGGCGTACAAGCACGTCCGTGTAACTAGGCACCCACGTTATCACGCCATCTCACATCCATGTCAGTTACTACACGAGTACAGTAATAATTGCCAATATTCTATACTCTTGAAATTACACGATCTTATTATGTTAGAATGTGCGTCGTGTTTAACGCACCTTAAAACGTTAACCGATGCTATTCAAGATAAACTTGGTGTAACGCTATGCTTGTTCAAAGAAAACGCTGGGAGCTATTAACTTGGACAAAAGGAGTCCTTCGTTGTCATAATATTTTCTTGGATTTATTATTTTCTTCCGGTGACTGTTTTCAACATCATTCCCCCTTTGACAACTGTTTATTTTAGTTCCTAACAGTACCCTGTCAGGCGCCATGTTTCTTTTTCGTTGCGTGTGGCGCAAGCGCAGCCCAGCCCCGCCGCGTGTATCACAATTAAACAATTTACTCTCACGCACTTTCTTCCCGTGCTTAATTATAGACAAGGCGATGCCAGGTTTGTTTAAATATTTATTATTATGAATATACGTATATTTATTTTGTTTCACTAAGCGTTCGACTGTTATTAACGTGCGAGAATACGGCGGCTATGCAGATTGTATTCAATAAGAATCTGTTATCATTGAGTGCAGGGGCGTTGTAGATTGTCTGGGTAGTGATGACGAGTAATCTACACAATTTAACTCGGCGCCCGGGGGCCGCACGCGCTTTCATACGTTGCCCCCGGGCCGCACGCGCCTCCATACATCGCCCCTCGGCCCAAACGCAGCCCTAACACACGAGATAACATAAAGGTGTTGCTACATAAAGATCGCATCGTAGTCGCAACGCATATTTTATGCAGTTTGTGAAAATAGTTAAGACTCAATGCGGCTGTGGGCGTTGGCAGATGAAAGAGAGTCGCGTGAATACGAACAATAGCGCTAAGATATGTGCTCCTTCAGATACTCGTTTATAATAAGTGAGAGGTCATAATAATGTTGATAGAAATACTGCTTCTAAATTCAATGAATTTTCTCTATTGTGTGTATTGGTCTTTGTATGTCTTGATTCTTGTTTTTGCGCCTACGCCTTGTCAAACTTGACTATCGATTACATCTCAGCGAATTTTCTCATAGCCATTCTCGACTTTCAGATTCTGTCATGTCGATAATTTAGTCAACTAAGTTTCTAAAGATTTGTTACTTCATAACATAAGATCCAAACAATTGTTATTTTATGTCCCAACAAGTGAATGAACACGTTTACAATTCCACATCTCCAACATGTGGCAATACCCTATGTTTAGGCCAGTGTTCGGCCACTGTGTGCACGGTTTACGACCAGAGTGGTACTCATGGTCCATTATAGTCCAACTTAATGCCTCATCGGCTACTTGCCCTATAGTTATTATAATGGGAAAGCTATGTAGGGCGTGACAACACTCATGTTCTTTAACAGCAGTGATAAAGAAAACTGTTTTGTTTTAAGAGCTATGCCTTGAGTACCATGACGAATAGGAATTCGCAGTTTTATGTTTGGTTTACAAAAGTTTCATTTATTGATTAGAACAGACATTTTGTATATTTTTAACCACTTTTCACTTTACCGTTGCCCTGAAAAGTAATGGTCTGAGAGAGCGTCTTAATCATTAAAGTCTGTTAATAGCTCTCGCTTCACCCAGAGTGGGAGGAGTTATTTCGATAATTTTTCGCCAAAAAGAAGGCATAATGGCACGGATTTTCCTCTCTGTATTTTTCTATCTTTGGCCTCGCTCTACTTCTAGTTTTCTAAGGGCTGATTTCATCATTCAATATAAAAACTTAGTTCAACTAAACTGAGCTCAGCGTAATCTAGTTTAAAGACCCGTGTCGTAAACATGGGCGACAACAAAAGAATTGAAACTGAGTTTAACGTAAACTAGGTTCAATTCATAGCGGTGAAACGCAAAATGAAGCTATAATCTAGATTAGGCGCTCAAACTGCGTTTTGTCTTGTATAATCGCGATTAGTTTATTGGTGAATTTGGCCCTAAGTGTCTACGGCTGAAAATTAACCGTAACCAACCATTTTGCGTTAGACTTACAAATGAGCAAAAGCATAGACTCGTGACCAGATCCGTATCAAACAAACACCATTTCATTCCCCATATGAGAATAGTTTCCACTTAATAATAGGTCAGTTCTAACAATTCCTAGTAGGGTGACGGTGCTTGGTGTTAACCTATCTTTTTTTAATTTGAAGATTGCCTTCTCAAAGGCAAACCAATGAGGTTTTCGTCGACTTAACCAGATTTGTCTATGGTGACCTTAGCCTTTTGATAGCCATAGATAATATACCTACAAGGCAAAGTATGTATGCATGTGTCCAACACGCCACAGACACGACTACATGACAGAGTTACACCTCTACGCTATTAAATCTTATAATTAAGAAAGTAGGTAGATATTGTTTTTTCCCATTTGTGTCATTAAAAGGTTGACATCGCTTAGCGGTTGAAATGTTAATAATAGTTTTTTTTTTTTATTATCGTTTGACCACTATCTCACCTAATCAGTGATTTAAACGATGATGGAGCACGCGTGCCTAGAAGTAACCTATTCACTCTTGACTTAAAGACCCCTAGATTGGAAAACATACTCCGGCAGGGAATTCCACTCCTTAGCCGTTGAATTAACGTATTCAGCCAGAATTTACCAGTCTTCATCATAGGCACTATCTACCTGGTACAAGAAGTGAGATAGGTAATATAGGTAACTCATCATTGTTGAATCGAGGAAGTATGTCCGGACACAGCTGCGGCGCTGCTATCGATTCATTTATCTGCCGAGATAGTGCCATTTGTATATTGTCTGTGGTCGGTTTAGAGTGGCGCGTAATGATCAGGGGAAGTTATTGTCTGTGGTTGTTGATTGTGCGGGCTTCCGTATTGATTTGCTGTTGGGTTTAGAGGATGTCTGAGGCTGTTGAAAAATGTAAGTAGGAACTGAACACCGGTTTGTAGTAATTATGCCAATGCAGGTGAATGTCTCACAGGAAGCTTACGAGCCAATGATATTTTTATTAGAATATCATCGATACGAGCATTTGGCCATGTCCACTATGGTAACTACATACCACGACTAATAAATCCAGGTTTCAACATAAAAAAATATATATATGAAATCGCGAAATAAAACTGCCAAGTTTAGTATATTTTGAACAGTTAGGCGAACATAAATGTACTGAACCTGGCAGATTTTTTTCGCGATTTCAGGTTGGTCCCATAGTAAAAGTTGTTTGTTATCATGACTACAGTCACCCTATATAGAAAGCCCTTTTGTAACTGTACATTAAAATGTGACAAGTTTAAATAAAATTATCACAAGATTGCCCACTTTACATTTACTTTAAATTATATAAATGTTTTTATCTTGTGTTTTTTTTCTTTATTGAACATTTATTTTATAGTCAATAATATTAGTCTCTGACTTCAATCAATGATAATAATGATTGCCATGAGCATTCCTCATAATATTGAGAAAAATAAATTGATACCTAATAAGAAAATTGTGAAACCTTCTATTACATTGCCTACATTGTACATACATATTAATTCTATTAATTAATATGTACATACACTTACACACCACACACTTATTTTTATGTTTGGAACGTTGTTCTCGTATTTATTTATGTTACGACGGGCAACGATAGTTGCGACATAGTCCTTAACTTGGCAGCGTTTTCGTAATTATAATTATCAATTGTTTACGTTCCACAAATAAACATTAAAAAAAAAGCTTTCTTAACAGTCCAACTTGCGAGTGTCACCAACAAAACGCCCGCAATATGGTAGTATTTACTTATTTTGTACTCGTAGGTCGTAGTTTTTGGTTTTGAGTAGACCTTCGTAGAAACGAAGATGTTATCGCCGAACAGAAAAAAAAGCTACCAATACTAGTTATCGGATGGCGGGCAATGAAAGCTCGCTGTCCGTCCGTCCTGTAACAGACCGGTCCAAGCCCAAGTCGTTTACGGCGCGCACTGTTCCCGCGCGTCACAAGGAGTTGTCAGCAAACTGTAGGGGCCCAGCAGGGCCGAAGCCTACTGGGGCCAAGGGTTATGTGAAAATGAACCCCGGGGCCCTGGGACAAAGGCAATGAAAGGAGCAGGGTAGGTTTTTAGTTAGTAATAGTCTGACACTATCTTCCGCCCCACCCAAGGGCGAGATTTGTCATTTGATGTTTTTACCTACCATAAAAAAAAACCAATACTAGTTATGTCGTTCCGGGTGTAGATACAGTAACAGTTCGTCCCGTTGTTCTTAGGATCAGCGACGGCTAATTTAATTTCATATTCGCAAGTCAGTCAACATTAAGATACAAAACCTTGACAAAGACAGCTAGAAACTTGTATTAGCATCGAAATAATCAATAAACCTAACCGCCAAGCTACTTGAATCGTCTTTGGTGGTATCCACTCTAGCTCCCGCGATCGCAAGCCCGATAACATGCACCTCATAAAACCAAGTATTTGCTCTGCCAACTCCGCCGTTATCTAAGCATCTTGTTACATTAAGTTCGCCGATTTGCTAGGCAAGTTAAATTGTTATGACAGTACCAGCCCGGGTTTACGCGAATGCCTGTAATTGAATATTTTCTAGACATTTGTACTGTAAGGCTGGGAAGCTGCTAGCGCACTAATTGTAGATGAGATGATAGAGACTTCTGTACTTAATAGTAATTACATTATACCGCCATTTGTTTAAACGGTAACCATGTATTTGTGTGAACAACCTTTTAACATATGAAGCTTATAACTTTGTGATATTTCATGATACAGATATGAAATTTTGTAGGTACATTCTGGTACATAGATTCATTACATAAAAATACTAGATACGTGTTTCAGGTTTCGCATATACTAAAAATAAGGTTGTATACTTATCTGTGCTCCGCGCATCTGCTTCGTTATTGTACCTATCCGTCTTTTCAAACACACAAAGGAGTAGCACAGTGCACAGGTGCGCCAATCTAGTGCCAATTTAATAAGGAGTCTGAGGTTAGACGCTGTTTATCAATTTACTTTATGGCCGATTGTTTCGCATCTTTGTTGAAGGTCAGATACGCTTTCTTTGACCTCTTTTGAAATGTAAATAAGTGGTAGCTTCTTGATAATTAAACTACGTCCTATTTGATCTAATAAGCCTCATGTAGGACGCAAAATTAATGAAAGACTGAATAATGAAACCAGCTTTGTATTTAACAAAGCAGCTTTGTTTAATGCTGCTTCAGAAGAAACTGAGGTCAATATTTCAATGAAAGTAAAAGTCAAATATGGCTGTATTTCATTTCGTGGCGAAATTCGTGATGCCAGGATAAGTTAATAAATTTTTCTTTCTTGCCCTACCAAGTTTTACGGGTTAACTTTGATTTGTTGTGTAAATTATGTTCTGCTTTTGGGATGTTCTTGCACTTTTACAAGTTTTTAGTTAACTTCCAAAGTTTTTATGTACTTAGGTAGGTAGGTTTACGTGTTTTTTTAGGGCAAATCCTTGTATATTTAACTTGGCTAACTATACATTAATATGGTACCTACCATGGAGCTGGTCTGATGATGGACTCGAATAGTAAGTAGTCATAGAAACTACTGACTGCAACAAGGTAACCCCATCGTGTTTGGACTCTTTGGAATGGTTTTCATGATTGAGTAGGTATTAAACCAAGCGATAAGTTTGTTAAGATATTTTTTTTATAAGTACCTATATTTTATAAATTATGTTGATAAATAATCTAAGAAAAATCATAATTAAATCATTAAGTAGATATGTTGCGGACCGATCAAGGTATTAACTTAGAGATAAGACTGAAAAAATGACTTGCTCCAATGAATGTAAGAATTTATATTGATTAAATAAAAGATCAATGCAATATCGCAGTTCGACCATTTGTTAAACGCCTTTGAGAAGGCGTTTTTGCGGGAAAACAAGGCTAAGTTCTTACTAGCCAGTAGGCCTAGCCACACTATTACTTCTGGTAATCGTTCGATCAGATAATAGTTATTATATTTATATAATGATCATTACGTTATTCTACATATTAAACAAATATTCCAACTTATAAAATTGTCATTTATAAAAACGTCACGCGTAAAACATGTCTACTTTTAACCAATCTGGCAACCCCATCGGTTCGAATTACGATTTCATCAGGAAATTAAAGTGTTCCCCTCTCCCGGAAGTGGTTCCCCTAACCACTGGTCAGGTAGGAAAGTAGGGATGTCCACCGGTTGCCGTGTCCAGTTGCATGTCAATATTATGTATTAAATTCTAATGAATTCGTGTATCGAATTTCGATTTAGTTAAGGATTGGCTTTTTGAAAATTCGGTGTGGATTATACGAGGGGGTGAATGTTGGGGTTGAAATTGGTAGTAACCATTAGTGGAATTTTTAATATTGGGTTTCATAAATATAAGTTATGTACGGTAAATATTATTTCAACTTGTGTAACAACTCTCAGATGTGTCGCTCATCGGGAAATAGTGAAATTATACACCCAGACACAGAACAAATGATCGTGATCATCACACAAACATTTGTTCTGGATGGGATTCGAACCCATTAATTACCTCCGGCATAGCAGTCAGGGCCACTAACCACTAGACCACTAGGCCTGTGAAATTATTACTGATATGCTCGCGTTTGACCACTATCTCATCTGATGGATCCGATGGTGTGGTCTATAATAAAGACCTTTTACCAAGAAGTACCCAACCTTATCAAAATATTCGCAATCTTGCTATTTACCTACCATTTAATCCCAAACTTAACCATCCAATTTCTTTGTTTCCAGGGTGCCGAATGCGCCCAAGAGCTGCATCGCGGAGATCTTCAACGCGGACCAGACCGATGGCAGCCCAGTGAAGAATGGTGCGGCCAGGCCACGCGCGCCACGTGACACACCCACCCGCCCCCGTGACACGCACTCCCGGCTCTTCGGGCAGGTGCGTCAAACACAGGTAAGCATCATGCTTTGTATCAAAAACTAAGAGGTAGAGATTCCCAGTTCTTAAAAAGAAACCACAGCGGGTGCGGTTGAATATATCGACTGCGCGCGATTGTTGCGATGCAGTCCATTTGATGTCAGTCTAAACCACTCCAGACCTTTTGGGCAGATGCATCCTAAGAAAGCAGATTTTTTAGGGTTCCGTACCTCAAAAGGAAAAAATCGGGAACCTGTCTGTCCTTCAAGAACCTTTATCTCGGGAACGCGTGGAGGTATAGAGTTGAAATTAAAACCCTATACTCAGGTTTGCGGTCCCTTGAAGTTGTGAAAGCTTAAACTTTTAAGTTAACAAAAATAAAAGATACGGCCATTTATGTCGCAAAAAAACTTAAATTTCGACACTCCCAAGGGTAATCAAAATTTATTGGGTAGGTACTTCCCGTTGACCCAAAATCCTTAAATTTAGCATAAAGCAAGATCCTATAGCACAGTCTCTGGCACGCCCACGTCATGACAACATGACAGGCGCCACGCTTATTAAACACTCATACATAAATCTTATAAAACAATACCTATTGGGCCTGACACATAATTTCTAGCAGATATCCAGACACTGCATTTGAAATAGATGATCGCTAAAGATAAAATAAATTCATTAAGAAAGAGAAGCATTGCTGAAACCCAATTCTTCCGCAAGCTTATCTCCCCGACATGCAAATCCTCGGTAAACACACCATAGTAGAGGTATCTTGTTAATTAAAACATGATTACTTGTAACAGGTGGATGCAAATGCCCCATAAAACGTAAGCCTTAACACCCACAGTGAAGGTGGTCGGGAGCCTAATCGCTCAGCAATTACTTTGAACGGTAAAACTAAATCGATTCCGGAGTAGTGCCGTGGACGTATCATGTCGTATGACAGTAGCCGCACTGTAAAGATGGACACAGAAAAGCCGCTTAAATTTCTCCATTCGCAAATCATTTAACTCGCCTCATTGTTTAACCACGTACATCGAAGGACTGGGACAATTTGCCTGCTGCGGTCTCCCCATCCGATTATAATTTGGGTGTCTTCAAGGCTAGAGTGAATAGGCTCTTAATAAACTAGTGCGCCTCAACGATTGCCTCACTGCTTACCACCAGGTGGGATCGCAGTCAAGCACTAGTTTATATCGAAAAAAAGTTCTCGGCATCTTCCTTCGAAACTGCCACCTCAATTGACTTCTCCATGAGGTATTTTTAAGAATTTCACTGACTAAAACCAGCCTGTTTCTTCAGTTGTTCTTTGCATTCCGAAACCGCGTAAATTCGCCGAACAATCTCGCAGACAGTTAAAGAAAAACAGACCCCTGCGAACATAGTCGCTCCGCCTAATCTACGGCAATCTATCTTACACATGGTGGCTTCTACTTGAAATGATACTCTGACCAAGAGTACCCATGTGACATATTTCAATAACTTTGATACTCTATCGATACATTTACTATGTCTTGGCTTTCACTCGTTGTGTGGAACCAGCCTTCTGTCCCCATATTTTTCGTAGTAGCCCTGTGAAATGAAGCCCTACGACAGGTGTATCGATATGATATTTATGAGCGGCAGAAGCGTCCGCATAGTTTGTTTATCTGTGTACATGACTAAGTTGTAAGAGCGCCGGGTTTCGTTTTTAGGAAAGCTGCAAATGTTGGTATTTTTCGTAGCGTTGGCGTCAAGTTTCAAAATATTATGATTGACCCTATACAATTTTTAAACAAATTATGTCTGTGGATCCCTGATTACAAAATGTCAGTTTCAAATCGCTGTCAGCGATGACGTATCACCAATTTTTACACAAATATTGAAGGCCCTGCGCGCACCGGTGACTTTTGTCACGGTGACTTTTAAGTGTTTGTCACTGTCGCGTCACGTATCCAATGTGGAGTGCGCGCACGACGAGCGACAGTGACAGTGACAAAACCACAGAAATATAAAAAATAGGAGAAGTGGCAAGGGGGCGTGTTTGCGTCCGCGGTACTTGTTCAACAAGGGCACATACCGGCAAACAGCCGTTTGACGGCCGTCAGTTACATCGCAAACGTGATCGTAAATAAATTTAAAATACCGTGTTGTTCAGTGGTTTCATGCAAAAACTAAAGCGAAAAGACAAGCCTGGGTCATCAAAGAATCTCTCACCATAAATAAGTATAATGTTAATAGTATATTTATCTTTAAAATCAGGAAAAAGAACAAATCTTATAATATCCCTTGCTTTTACTACGTTATTTTGGTTTTCAAATATCAAAGCGACTTTATTACTCATACAGTAAATATATTGTTCTTTAACCACTACCTAACTTTGACGCTCAGTAACTGAACAAGTAATGTAAAAATAACATAACGATACTTTATCAGTGCGGTGTATTTCTTATTACGGCCGCAGTCAGTTGAGCCGAGCTAGGGATGCGCCTGTACACATCCGCCAATATAGACTATCGACCACAATATCGATTGGTTGGATATCTGAAGTGAAATAATGTATTTTTATTTATTTTGGAGTAGTAGAGAAATACGTAAGCAACTTTCGTGAACTAAGTTGGTAAAGAGTAGGTCAAAAGTCGGTGGACAAATGGGAATAAATAATAAATACAATTTTTAATTTTATTATAAAAATTTTACTGTTCTAAAAAAATTAATTATTTTCTAGACATATTTATTTTTATTTAATTATTTTTTGGAACCTAAAAAATATCATTATAAAATGAAAAAATCGATAACTTTTCTATTTAGTCAATCACTAGCGTAAATTTAAAATAAATTTCTTTTGCACAGCACATCGACATTTATGTGTGCGTCAGTTATATAGTGCATGAAAAATATACGCTGTGTATAGGAAGATAAGGTTTATAATATACTGTGTAGTATGGTCTGATTTATAATTTGCGAGTGTGTGCAGGACTGTGTAATAATAGCTGCATATGTAGTAGAGTCAGTGATGGTAGGGATAACTGGAGACATGGTTTTCCGGTACATTTTTCACTGCGTAACATATCTTCTCCTTTCTAATATCTTTGGACGAAACTTTTTTAAATCGAAGCGTCATTTGTCGCAGTGGCGTAGCGTGCGTTTTCGCAGCATGGGGCCGCCCTTAAGTTTTTAGTATGTACTTTGTTTTTTCGCCTATTTGTTTAACTTGTTTTGTTACGCTCCAAGTGCAACCCCACTTTATGTCCATGCAATCTCTTTCCATCCCAGGTTGCCTGGAAGAGTTCGCAGATAGCGATAAGGCCGCCCATTGTATGTTTTTATTTAAGGCCGTGTTTACGTAGACGCGGCGCGTCGGGCGGCGCGTTGGGCGTTTTGTCGTACATTGCAGCAGCGGGCCGCGACATCGCTCGCGCAAACACACACCTATTTGAATGTACGACGGGTCGCCCGACGCGCCGCGCAACGCGACGCGTGTCCGTAAACGGGCACTAAGTCTCAAAATTTTATAATCTTTTTATCTTAGTGTACAGTAAAGTACATATAAATAAATAAATAATTACTCATAATCATATTTTTACATTTTCCAAATTATTAAATTGGCGCTTCCTACCGCCCCCTTTCGTATGGCTCCTGGGGCCATGCCCCCCACCGCCCCCACCCATGCTACGCCACTGATTGCGGCGCGGTGACAAAAATGTCACGGGCTTGTCCGCTCCATGGTCAGCGTACAAAAAAGTCACCCAGTTGTCACATCGCTACGTGCGCGCACCTCCATACATATCCATGGACTTGATAAGGGTGACAAAAAAGTCACGGTGACAAAAGTCACCAGTGCGCGCATCGCTTAAGTTTATAAGTTTTGTTTCTTTTTTTAGTGTACATAAAGTTTAATCTATTCTATTTTTTTCCAATGACTTATTAAGTAATATAACAATAATAATCCATTTATTTCGGACTGAAATCCATATGAGTGTTTAACAATATTGTTAAGATCAATGTTGGTAGAATTAATGAAGATAAAAGTCCTCGAATCCTATAAATACTGAAATTCTAACACATGTTTTTACATCTGTTTTCAGGCTGTAAACAACCCGATGGTGACTGATACAATTCGCAGTCACATTCAGTTCGGCGACTCCGAGATGAACGGCTCAAGCCCTCAGCACTCGCCGTCCAAGGCATACGGCAACGGCAGTGCCTCTTCGACGCCCAGCCGAGGTGAGACGGACCTCGGTGCGCACTGTGAGTCGATCTCGTTGTAGGCACGAAACAGCACGGCTAGTAACGCTCACGGAATGACCACGGACACAAAGACTACACGCACGACCGTGGAATGGAAAGAGTAATTAAGCTAAAGAAAAATATTCTCTAAATTGATACTTTAATTGAAGATTCTAACTAAATTTATGACGTTTCTATGACCTTTCTGGGTAATTTTACGGTCGTTAATCGTCTTGTCCGATGTTTGTCTATGCAAGCACATCTATTAAAAATTAATTGCATAGCAATCAGATTCAAACGGACTGGAAAGTCACTGGGAGGAATGTTTCGTGTAAGCTTTGAAATGTTAAAACTTTGTCGTTAGAGAGTAAAACTATATCCATTCCGCGCTCCATATGTGTGAGATCGTTCACAGAATTCGCAGTAATGCTCTTATTGGTTTTTACGAGCATCCAGCGATGTCTGCGTGCGAACGCTCTGAAACCGTGCTCAATCCCAAATGTTTGGCACTCGTGCACGCTAGGAAGAAAATGCTTCTTACTATACATATTTAATATTATACAGATACGCTCTGACTGTCTTCTTCCACTTATCTACTCACGAATAATGTCTACAGAAGTTTAAATTAATATGACTCATTGTAATAATCATTATAACAGAAAATAACAAACTCAACGAGCCGTGCTTAGCTTAGTATTGAGCATGTTTACACAATAATACGTATGTATAACCGAAATAGATACTAAAGAATTAATTACCTACTATGAATTTACTTGAAAAAATTTACATTACTTACAAAAACAATTAACTATGAAGTGTGATTGCACGCGAAACTATATAATACTTATTTTTAAGCCATACAACTAAAGGGATCCAATTGTCTAGGTTAATGTTGATTAGAGCATTATTATAGCTCTAAAGTTAGGTCCAAGTAGAATGGTAGAACAAATGAAAACCGATTGTTCTGTGAATGGTAGCATCGTACGCTCCACCGAAGAGGAACCCCGTGACAGGCGATGGAGTGTTCGTGGCCCCGCAGCGTCGCCGCCACCCCGCCGCCAGCCTGCGAGGTGCCCACCCCAGCCCCGAAGACCCCTACACCCAGCTCCTGCACCCACAACCCACCCACAGATACTACACCAACGACTGGCCCCCAAAACCTGCCAACTACTACGTAGAATCCACTATGAAACCCAGTCTCACCACCAGAATAACTCCCTACACACTCCTCGGATTGGAAACTGATGACCCTGAGATATCTCACCCAGTCATAGACCCGGATTCTTTGTCGCCGCAGCTTGTTCTTAACCGGCATTGGCCCCCATTTCCAGCTCAGCACTATTTAGAGCCTAAGGAACATAAGATCCCGTACCATCCTCTGCCTCCGTACGCATTTGTTGGAATGCATTCTGCTTTGGGCGAAAGACCATTACCTGATTATAAATATGACCCGATTCCAGCTTTGGGAGGTCCGATAGATCCATTTCTGATAGCCAATGCCAATCCCCCACCAACTCTGTTTAAATACGAGCGCGACGGGCCTATTCCCGATGTAACTCCTTTGGAAACTCCCCTGGTCCCTGGTCCGCACACCCTCACCGGCTTCCCGCCCATATTCCACAAACACGTCCCCGGATACCTTTTTGATCGCAATCGGCATGCTGAGGACCTCCGACCTAAGACGTACTTTATAGACTATGTCCGCCGAAGAGAAATGGGTGGGTGCTCAGTTTACACTGGAGGAATGTTGTTGTTTTCGCACCAATACCCAGAAGGAATTTATCGACCACACAGTCCAGATCATTCCGTCGGAGAAAGCTTGTCACTTTTCATTTGCTGTACATACAAGGGAACTGGAGAATGATACCTTCGTGTTTTTAAATTGAGCACCCATTACCGTTTTATAATTTGCTCATATTAGGGTTTAGTTTGACCGTTTCTTCTAGTGAAGCAGTTTAGGCTTGTATGATGTCGAATAGCGCTTATTATCGTGTCCTGCTTGTAATGTTGTCGAGTATTCGTTGTTGTTTTGTGTATAAATTGTGTATTTGTGTACATACGTCGCCAATCTATACGTTTCTCCTATACCGCACGAATCCTCATTCTTTTTTCTATTACTTGTAGGTTTAGTTGTATAACATTAGGTACTCTGAGTACTGCTTTATTTTATATAATTATTATTGTAGGCAGATTTTAGGATTCATTGTTGATATTGTATTTAGCTTCTGTCAATTGTATTACCGCTGTATTATAAACTATGATCGTCAAACAACATGTATTTATGACTTTAAATTGTTTTAAGTCTTTATCAAAACTGTAGCTAGGGTATTTCTCTCACGTAATTTTTTGCATGTTAAAAATTGAATTTCTCTCTAGTAGTTTTTAACAAGACTGATTTTAAATATTTCCATTTCATTAGATACTTTTTCACAATATTAAAGTTCCACTGAAGTGACATTGTTGCTTTAGATGTGCACTAACTAAAATATGATGAAACTAATGGAGTCAATGCAATGTTTTCAGAAGGTAACCCGATCACCGGTGATGGCTACAAATCGATGAACGGCCAGATCAACACGGTGACGTCAATAAACGGCAACAGCCACATGATCAACTCCAACCGCGTGCCGCCCGGGGGCTTTTCCTCCGGCCTGTGGTAGACCCCACCTCTACCGACTCCCACCTACACCACCACATCGCGGCGAACGACCAACCACCATCTCGACGCCAGCTATCGGCATGCGGATAACCGATTATACTTTAAAGCCACTGCTTCATTCAAGGATGCCGCGAAAACAACATTCGAAGCATTATTTATTTTTAAACCTCAAATCGAGGCAGTGACAATTCCTATGCCTCGATCTGAGGCGAACGAACGCCTTGAATCAAGCAGCGGCTTCAAAGTATACATTTAACGGTACATAATGAAAAATGCATTTAGTTCACTTCCTATTATTTTGTTAATCAACTAAATTTGGGTAGTATTGGCAATTCTAGTAACGCCATTAAATTTATGCACTCGTAAATTGCAACGTCCATTAAGATTGAAAGGGTATATGTTGTTAATTACATCCTTAGCCTATCCCAGTAACAGTTTCATCTTTTGAATAATTTAGAATAGATTATAGATATTTTTGTAATAGTAATATTCGATAGTTATTGTAAAGTTAATAGATTAGCAATGTAGAACTTGGTAATCATAAATCCGCAAACTGTAGTATCACGCGATCATGAATATCTTGGCAGTTTCATTTATGATTTCAAAGTTGTACATTCAATTATCTTAAGAACTTGAAATTGTACTCTTTCACACTTGTACGAATATGTTAACCCATTGATATTGTGAATTTAGGAGTGAGGAAACGTATCAGCAATATACCAAAACGAATAGTGCCTTGATCGAAGTTGAGGGAAATTCTGTAAGAATTGATGTACAATTGTAGGCGTAACGTACTAAGCATGAAGATTTAATGATTATATATCTATATTTCGCGGTATAGAAATAGTAATCATGCGGCACTCCAGCTAATTGATACAAAAGTAAATTAACCTAACTTTAATATTCGACACTGCATTATAGGGTTTTTAATCTCATTTGTTGAATTTCATTATCTTAATATTTAAATAGAGGGATTTATAAAAATGCATTTATTTAAACTTTTTATACGAGTTTATTTTATTTTTTAGTTTATTTTCTACTCGTTTAGAAATTAATGTATTGACAGATTTGAATTATTGGTCGATTATCTGTTAACATATAATCGGACGATCAAGTATGTATGTTGAAGAGTGATGTTTCTATGCGTAGTGTTATCGACCCAGTAGACTTAGCATATCATCTTTGTAAAAACTTTTTAATATAATCTAACATGAAATCGCATAATCACTGGCCTAATTATAACAAATGTTAATAGATAATAACCATTATTTCAAAATAAAGTTTTTTTATTAATTACTTTGGTGTTTAATTTTTTAGGGCCTTTTTTTGAATTTTCTATTCTCTATTGTTAGCCTCATAACGAGACACAAACTATATAGAACCTTAGTCAAAATAATTCAGAAACCCACCCACACCTACAAATTAAATAACAACGAATAACACTTGAAAAAATCTTAACAGCACAAAAATTGGTTATTAAATAAATGTAGCAGTAAGTAGCTTTTCAAATATAGGTATAAGGGCGAGAGGACGAGGTGGGGACATCACGCTATCTCTTTTGTACGTGCGAAACCTAATGGCAATGACGTCACATTTCATATCGTGCATCCTTTTTGTTACTTGACAGTTTCCCCTTCTAGCAGATTTGAAGTTTACTTAAATGGATTTGAAAAATGATTTCTGTAGCGACTTCTATTAATTCAAAACCGAGAATTGCAATATTAGAGTTTTCCGCGCGATTAGAAAAGCTCGAAATCAACTATAAGACAGTCGTCTGGACCAGACACAACCGTCTGGTCAGAGGACGCTCGGGGGAGGGACTTTACACCCTGTTCTGCATACCTCTAAATTTCTTTGTGCAAGACTCACTTTTTTTAAATGATCTGATGAAATCTTCGACGTAATTCGTATAGAAGATTGAAGATTTAGGTATTGTCCAAATAAAAGCGAAGTAAATCAAATTGTCTAGTTAAAAAATCAAATAAAAACTATTACGGATATTGTATAATAATTTACTTATCTAGAATTAAAAATTTATTTATGCCCTATCAACACTGTCTTCAACTAGATTCTCACTCGGCGTCTCTTGCTTAGTTCCGTTGTTACTTCTCCTTTCTTTGCTAGGCAGGTTAGCTGGGGATTCTATCTCGAATGTGACTGGTCCATCGTTCTGTATGCTCACCTGCATGTAAGCTGCAAACTTGCCATCTGAAAAATATTAGATTTATTAAAGTGAAAGCTACAGGCCAGAGTGTGTAGTCGCTAGATGGCGCTGAACTATGAACTAAGTAATAAATAGTATCACTACTCGCCACTAGATGTGGTCAAGTGTCACAAAACGCCGAAGCAAAACGCAATTGTTATTGAAATGCAAAAAAAAAAAAAACTGTTTGCCTAGGTCGACACACTTTACACTTTGCGACGAGTCTAGAAACAGTAGTGGGCAGAAAAAATTAAACTATTTTGGCCCTTGTTTTAGGTGGGAAATCACTTCGACTAGGGCGGAGCGGGAGTGTCAGACTCTTTGGTCAGACTATTATTGACTAAAAACCCACTCCAATGTTCCTTCTTTGTTTTCGTTCTAGGATCCATGCCTCCTTCACTAGCATTACTGCTAAGCAGGAAGCGATGTCGCATATAAACCGAGCCCAACTTAACGAATGGACATTGTAGGCATTGGACCAGATGGTTCTAATAACGAGGAAGGAAAAAAAAAACAAATAGTAAATAGGAGACATACCCTTAACTTTATCTGGTTTGTAAGCATCCTTCAACATTTGTAAGAAGTTTTCATAAAATTCCTTTGATTTTTCTCCCGGCATTGCATGATGGAAGTCAGGTTTGTTACCCTAGAACAAAATAGCACCTATTTATTTATTTAATTCTTTATGGAAAACTTAATGATTTTCATTATACAGTTTGGACCAAGTATGGTGATCGTATCCATGAGTGAATATTATAGTTTTTTGTAAAGGTGTGTTAAAAACGCTTAGTAAGTGTACTAAGCGTTTTTAACACACCTTTACAAAAAACTACATTGGTACAGTGGTACCAATAGTTGAAAATATGCATTGGGTATTCCTTTAATTACTTTTCATCACACAATGAAGATAGGGAATTGCTTATATATCATCGTTTGGCAGTAAAAACCTTTTAGTAACACAACAAAATATCACTACAAAGTATAAAACAAAGTCGCTTCCCGCTGTCTGTCCCTATGTATGCTTAAGATCTTTAAAACTACGCAACGGATTTTGATGCGGTTTTTTTTTAATAGATAGAGTGATTCAAGAAGAAGGTTTATATGTCAGCATTGCACCCGTGCGAAGCCGAGGCGAAGAAAATGTCTCTTGAAAAAAAAATATTGAAATAAATTGACGGCGTCTTTTAATTTTTAAAATGTTGAATTGTTCATAAAGCGAGTTTTTCAATATAAAACATGTTGTATAATAGTTATTTGAAGAATCGACGGCGGCGATTTGTGACTATTATTATTTTATATTTTGTTATTGTATTTTTTTTTAATACCTATTTAAAAATGTAATTTATATGTTTATACTATGAATAAAGAAGAAAATGTGCCTTATGAGGTTTTTGCTGCTAAGATACGCTTTCACAACACAGTAAAACAAAAGCTGTAATTTATTCAATTAAAAAAAAAAATGCTTACCTTCCATGTATTGTATAATGTGAACTGGCTCACACATAATATTTCTAATTCTTTATCTGAAACACTTTTCTTCCATTTCTTTTGTGATTCATCATCAAATAACTTGATGCTTAATATTTTTCGTACACTGAAAAATTTTAGAAATATATAAGCTTAAATATTATGGCCGCAAAACTTTGCTTTGGAGTTTGTCAACATGCAATGCAGTGCAGCATTCGGGGTGTCTAAAGAGCCGACAGAATGAGGAATACCACGCTGCCAGGCTAAAATGGGATTGGAAGAGTCACGTCGGCCTCATGCACATAGAATGTTGGGCAAGAGTCTCCATAAAGGGCCAAAGGGGGTACCTGAGGTTGGACAATGCCAACGAGATCAACCTGGGAAGAGGTGGTAGTTTTCTCTATGCCATAAATTGTGTAGTGCAGCGCTATAATTACTTAAGCCCCAGCTGCGTCATATCCACCCCAATCCGGCAGGGAGTGGGGATGCGATTGCAATGCGTATGACGACATCTAAGAACATCATTGGCGTTCGGATTTCCGAACGGTGTAGTCGGGTAAATAAACTAAATTTGATTCTACAGTGTACTTTATCATATATTTTTTAAAGTAGTATCGAAAGGTTTTTTGAGCAAGTCTAATGAATTATACAACTAAAAATGTGAATTATATGTAAAAGGCACACCTGTTAGACGTTTTTTTAAAGAGATATTATATTTTAAAATTTCTGGCAGTTATGGAAATGACAATAGTAGGAAGGAAATGATATTCTCATTTCTGGAAATGACCTGACATGACTGGCAATGATTTGTTGTTACCGTTGTTACAATCAATATGTCTATAGATCAATTATCCGAGTTGATTCAAATGGTATAATCTATAATAACTCAGGGTTTATGAATAAAATATCATTATAATCAACATAAGTTTTATTTCTTTAGACATTTCAATAATTCTTTGGTAAAATCAGTCGTAGAAACATAATCAGTCTTGTCAATTTCGTATTATCTTTAAACAATATTTGGATTTCTAAAAGCTTACATGATTAAAAATATGCTTTCAACACTTAATCTCGAGCAAGTAATAAACACCGTTAAATTTCGGTCGTTTTAATCCCGTTGAGGGTTGATCTGGTACATGAAACACTATCGATTTGTGAAGATAAAATTAAAAAATTAAGTACTTTAATACTCAACACTTATCATTGTAATAGCCAAATAGTCTAGATATTTTTTTCACTTAAATTCTTTTGGTACAATGTTTCTTCTACCATTGCTAACCAAAGTCAAAATATCATCAAATCAAGCCGCGTTTTAAAATATTAATACCTTTTTATTTATTTAAATTAAAAGAAACCTTTTTGTTAGACAAAATAACAATATTTTTTGGTGTACTAGAAATGATATTAATGTTAGGGGATGTATTTGTCACATTAGTAAGAATACGGCGAGATTTCTTAGTCCTAACGAGAGGTGCTACGTATTCAGGGGTATTTGAGTCTCCAGAACTCGGTCCAGGGCGTTCTTCTTCAGAAGCACAGGAGTTGAGAACTTTCAAAAATCCTAAATGTTTATCGTGAACACAAAAATAATCACAGTCAAAACAGCTGACTTTCCTGAATACGAGATTAAATATATCTTTTTTCCATAAGACTTGGTGAACATTTAACGTGCCATGAAACGGTCTCAAATTTTTGGGAAGTAGAGCTTCTTTGGCTAAAACCTCATCTTCAATGATAGTCATTATGGTAATATTTTCAATGTTCTGTTTTACAATATCTATGAACTGATCAAATGTGCTGACGTCTTGACCAAAAGTCGCAAGATTGTCTGCAGTCCGTTTTAGCACTCCTCCAATCCCATCTGGCGCACCCTTCCCATGTCCAGCTTCACTATAATTCCAGGTTATTGCCTTAAGTTGTGGGAAATCCTTCCAAAGAACTGCTATTATGTAGAAGATATATTTATTGCGGTACTGGGAACTTGGAGAATCAGATTGAAAATGGATGGTATCTACAAAAGGATTTATCTGTATAGCTAGTTTAATCATGGGTATTAGATGCGCCCAGATGGCAGCGGCGTCATGTCTCAAGCACTGACTAACTGTGCATGCACAGGTAGTGCCAATGGTACTACGATGGAAGTCGTAGGTATATATGACACCAGTATGCAAACAAATCTATTTACGACTTGGCCCAAAATGAAGACTCTGCACTTCTTTTCCATATTTGAGTCCAAAATTTTCTGAAAAGTCAATATGTATGAATGCTTCTGTTACAATTAGATTATTCTTCTTGTGTCTCATAGTGTTGTATTGTACGTTTATAATAAATGTGTGTTTGAAAAAATTTGATAGCTGGTTATCTAGTTTTTCTATAACTTGTAGTGGAGTCATTTCAGTTGCCTTTTTCGTAGTAATATATTGTGTTTTCATACCCTTCTTAGTCTTTACAGTTTCTTTGCAACGAACCCACTGGTGGAGTGTAAGGCTTTGATCATTTGAAAATTCGTTATAGGGTAAAACATTATCTTTACATAAAGGGCAGTCTCTTTTCAAACATTGATCGTTGTATTGAGAACAACATAGGGACTGTAAAATCTGTTCAAAATTAGTCTCCTTTATTATATTCGCTTTATGCAGACACAGAACTGCCAAATCTATATTACTGTGAATTATGCAGGCACAAGTTTCTCTGAGTGCTTTGCTAGGAAAGATAACCCAAAATGGGCGATGTCTACAAAAAAAGGCATAACTAACAGGAATTCCATGCTCTGATATAAATATGTTATGTAATTGTTTTAATGGTAATGTTAACTGTCGTTTTTGTTTTTGAACCTTATTTCAAGTGATGTACTGCTTTTTGCCAGGAATAATAACGCTGTTTGAATCTTGTTCAAAAAACTTCATAATAAGTATTGATAATCTTTCCTTTGTTTGCGTTTCTTGAGCTGTTCCTTTTTTACCCCGTTTCTCTATCTTTTTTTAAATCAACTGTGATTTTTCCACTGACACCTTTCTTAACTTCTTCTTTAGACTCTCATTTTCTTTTCTAAGATTTTGTATAATATTAATTAACATTTTACGTCTTGTTTGTTCTTTGTACTTTATGCGTCTTATTTTCGTAGCTGGTGAATTTAAAGGATCTTTTATAACTGAAGTCGTTTGTGTTGTCTTTTTAACTAATATATCTTCTTGGTCTTGATGTTCAAGCAGTACTACTTCTGGTAACTTAGTTACATTTTCCTTACGTTTTTTATTTTCCCTGTACCTTTTTGATGCTTCACGCCATTTTTTCCTTTGTTGCCTTTGATCCCTCGGTGATTTTTCATCAATAGGAATAACTTGTCCTTTTTCTTTCTTTTTGATATACCGTAGTCGTTCCTTTTCTTTTTCTCTTTCGTACATTTCTGGGTCATTTTTAAGTTCTGCGTACCTTTTACGCTTGTAGGCTGATAGATTGGCTGTCGATGGCTTTTTGTTCATGATCACCAAACCTAGAACAATATTTTGTATCTTGCTTAAAGGTACAACTCCGAGACGAGCTGCAATTCGTCTGGGACTTGTACTACTTCATATATATCATATTAATGAGTAAATTGTCACTAATTGGTGTTGATAATTCCACACGAAACTAAGAAGAAGCAAAGTTAATAGTCATTACCGGTAACCACGAATCATTTCCGTCTTTAACATTTTACTGGAGATGATCTTACTGGAAATGACTTATTTTATTTCAAGTCGAAACTTGCTCACAAAATACAGTAATAACGTAATAATAATAATCTCATATGACACACGCGAACATTCGGGATATATGTAAAATGTATCAGATAAATATATTCGTTACTTACAGTTTAATGCGTCTTTTTGGAAATGATGTGATGCGTGACAATCGTCTTGCGTAAATTTTTAACAATAAATTTTGAGCACCAATTGCACTGTGATCACGCGTCCACTTACTCGGCGGCCTGTTTCGAAACTGAGGAAGATGCTGGCGCGGGGCGTTATGTGCTTTGTGAGACAGAGTAAGAAAAAAAAACAGTTTCACGAACTTTTACGGAAATGATGAAAATATCGTAACATTTCATGAATCATTTATTTTAGACTTAATTTTATAGTTCACTTTCAAAACGTTTAGCAGTAATGCATCTTTGTTTTATAGTGGTCCTATAGTTATTTTTAAAAACGCACCCTTACAACCCGTTTTGGTGTTATTTTGATATTTATACTTCGATACACGATTTTTCGTCGGGTTGGAAATGATGTTAGGTGCGTGTTTTGTTAACTTTCTATTAATACGTAATATTCCCGGACAAAATATTATTGGCGCCTTTAAATATAATATAATAGATACAATATGCTCTTGATTTAAATGACTGAGATAAATAAATAACGGTACAATGATGAAAAACTTTTTTTCTAATGCGTTTAGTTTATTTACCCAGTCGCGTTTTAAAAGTAGCTCGTTAGTTTTAAAAAAGGGTGTCCTACTTTTTCAAAGGTTATAGTGTTAAATGTGTTTGTGTTCAAAAGTGAATGCTTTAGAATAATTTTAATAATGTTAGTGTGGATAATGCCCTACGTGCTCGGTCGCAATCTAGTGGTTCGAGTAGTAGCAGCGGTTCTTCTTCGACGGCGCGTAAAAGGAGCCATCGCAGGCGAAAGGAGCAGCGCCGCCGTATAAAGCTAAGTAACTTAGAGGATAAGTTTGCATAGCTTGCTGAAAAAGTATCCTCCTTGTAAGATCCTATTGTTAAAAATAATACTCAGTCGTGCATGTCCGACAGAGTCTGTTCCATATAATCCGAGCTCTACTGAACTGGAAAAAGGGACTACTCGAAGGGATTACAGAACAACATTTTAACTTGCCCGACTGTGCTCAAGTGTGTTATTCGGAGGTATAATTCTACCTCACGTTTTGTAGAGCTCGACGTAACTCTTCGTTAGCGGTCATTAACAATTCTTCTTTAGCTGCTGGGTAATATGCTGTTCTTTTTAGCAAAATAAAGCCTTTCAAAAAGGCTTATGTCAATTTGTATTATGGGTACCCGAATTAAATGCAACGACCACTGATGAGTTTACTTAAAAAAAATGTTGTTACATGGTTTAGGTACAGATATTATAGGTAAACAAGGACGCGTTATAAGTTTTCAAGCCGCTCTATCCTCGCAGGGTAGATCATATATACCTACTGTCTAAAAGTAGGAAATATAGTGCCTGTGCGCAACTGTGCAAACGATCGGTCTTCCACTACTAGTGGCTCTAATTCTGCGCAAGGACGAATGAGAAGGGCAAAAGAGATTTTCATCACACGGACGATACAGTATATTGTTAAAAACGTACTTATTATACTATTCTCGCAGGGTAGATCGTATAAACCTACTGTCCAAAGGTAGCAAATATAGTGTCTGTGCGCAACAGTGATAACGTGTGGCTCTAATTCTGCGCAAGGGCGAAAAGGAAGGCAGAGTTTTTTTCGTCACGCGGACGATACACTATGGTAAGAAACGTACTAACTAAAAATATACTATTATTATACACTACTAGCTTTTGCCCGCGGCTTCGCTCCCGCTCTACCCTACTCTACCCTACACTACCCTACTCTACCCTACTCTACCCTACTCTACCCTACTCTACCCTACTCTACCCTACTTCGGCTTTTTCCTGAATTTTCTTTGCTATAAACCTCACGGAGCCATGCTTTTCCAATGAATGCAAAACCGTGGAAATCGGTTCGTGCGTTCTGGAGTTATAGCGTCAGGAAGGAAAACCCGACTTATTTTTATATAGTAGATTGTTGGCATAAGCATAATCGGCCTTTTAATATTCCCACTGCTGGAACTCGAGCCACCTCTCTATGAGAGGGAATGGGCCGTAATCCACCACGCGGGCCCAGTGCGGGTTGCCATTGCTTGAAATATTTCGCTGATTTTTTGGTGAACGGTAAGACTATTGCAAAACCCTTGGTTTCGTTGTAAGATTTCAGAAGTCTGTATTGACCTCTCAGCATTCAATCGAATACAAGGGTAGGTATACTGCAAACGAAAACATCGAAAATAGGAAAAGCTACTCGATTAGTCATATATAAAAAATAATGTTACAAAATGTAGGATTGGCCAATAACAAAGGGTTAATCATCATTTAATTAATTGGTACTTACATATATTCAATATCCTTTTTACTGTCACTGTTGGATATTCCAATAAATACACAAATACCTTGACCAATACTGCTTATAACTTCATCGTTGACTGGAATCAGAAAATATCAATAAACAATTTGTGAACTCAAATTAGAAAGATAATGAGATAAATAGTAGCTAGCAGAAACTAGACAAATTCTTATAATGCTTTTGGAAACACATTTTAGACACAGTATTGAGTTTTCTATTATGAGGTTGTTTTGATGAAGATAACCTTAAAACTTTATTTAAAACTTACCGGTAACTTTAGCGTTCATCACACGCTGTATCAGTGCTTTCATTTTAAATTGTATTCTATTGTACATTTGTACTCTTATTAGTTTTAATTTATAATATAGGATATAAGTGAAATACGTTTCAAAACATTTCCATTTTTACTCACAAATTCTCGTCTGTCAGACGTCAGATAGACGTCAGTGTCAGGTATGTCATTGTCAATCATTCGTCCAATTTTTTTATTACTATTTCTCGCTGGATACTGAGGTTTTAATCACTGGAATGCCGATTTTACATACGTTACGCCGTGTCTTTAAATTACGTTTTCTTGTAATAGTTTTAACTGCTTGCATCAGCTTTGATAAACGAAACGATGAACAATTTTGTAATGATAAAAAAAGAAATAAAAACTTTTTCTAAAACTTAGTTTAGCTACTCAATACGAGGTGGCGCTTTTCACAATGATGACTATAACTTCAGAATAATCCAAAAGATGGCGCTGGCTAGATCCAATTTAAACCTTTTCAGGATCATAACGAAGTTCATTACTCCCAATAGGTACTTGAAAATTATCTTGCGCTGTACATTGTACAAGAATTTTATCGCTTATTGGTTTAGTCTGTGGAAATGGCACATTGTCTGTTTTGTAATGTCATTGATCTATTTTGATGCCCGAGTTCGATTTCTACTAATGTTTCACAGTTTACAAACTTCAGTAGGTACCTACTTATTTGCCAAACGAATTTAAACATTTACAAACATTTAAGTTTGGTTTTTGTGTAATCACTGCACGTGAATTACCTAATTAATAATTAAAATCCTGTGAGGTTACGAAGTTTAATCTTATTAAAAACAATAATTTTAAATACATATTATACCTACCTACGTACTCGTGTATTATACCTACCTATATGGGTACGTTTGGTAGGAAACGTACCTAGGTACTAATCAAGTAGGATTATGTTATTAGCGGTGTTCTGAAAATAAAAAATGGAAGATGCGGTACGTATACATAAATAGCTACTGATTTAGACACAAAAGAAAAACAAATTCTTGACTCTTCTTTTTTTTTTTATTTGATATAAACTAGTCCTTGACTGCGATCCCACCTAATGGTAAGCAGTGATGCAATTGTTGATGGTGAGGCGCACTAGTTTATTAAGAGCCTATTCTAGCCTTGAAGACGACCAAACTATAACTCTGATGGATGTCGGATGGATTGATTTTTCGCTCCAGTCCTCTCTTTTTCAACAACCAATCGCTCACTCTACGGCAACAAAATGATGACGTGACGTGTACAAAATAACAGGTTGTCCTACTTTGCCCTTATTGTCTCTTTTATGGCTACATCACGCAGTTTCAATATTTTATTTAACCGCATTGCAACCATAAATCTTCAGTAACAATAAAAACACAATACTCGCTGAATGCTGAAGGGCACAGCAACAGACACCTATTGAACAAGTTGTAAGGTGTGTCGCACGTGGCGACAAGGTCATTCTCCAGGGCGATGCGCTTGCGCAGACAAGAGTCGCAGTAGGTTTATTTATATAAATAATATATAAATTATATAAATACTGGTAGAATGGAAGGAAATAGAAAAAATAGGTACAAAGGTGATGCTTATTTTTCAAGAAATCTTTTCCCGCGAAAGGAGTTGGATTCAAAAGAAATGTAGACACCGTGTGTAAACAGTAAAGGGAAAATAAGTCCATAAAAAATAGTTATCAATTAAATTATATAACATACAAATAAAGGGATACTATTAAAATTAAATAGAGACAGTAAAATAAATATCCTATATACTATACCTTTTTAAAACTGGTAAAGGGATATTTTGGTTCCGAACCACTAAATCTATTATCATCTCATAAATAATTATGACAAAACGAATACCTATTTACCTAATTAATATAGCCATAAGAATCTTCAAACCCAAGTGGTAGTGGGCAGGGCACATTGCTTGATAGTCGATGGAGACGAAAGTTTCTGAAGTGGTGACCATACACTGGAAGACGCAGCGTTGATAAGTGATAAATGATATTTATTTTGCAAATAGGTTTTACACTTCAATTTTTTTGTCAGTTTAAAGTAGATGAGGCCGGTGTTTCCTAGCTGACTACTCTGAGAAGAAACATCGAAAGAAACTCAGGGGATACATCAAACATGTAATGGTCAAATCATATACATAAACTTTTTACATAAATTTTCTTCGTAAAATGTTCTTTTTAATAGCAAAGAGCGGATGAAAGGGCAAGTTAGCTGATAAACATATCTGTAGAAAGCAACTTTGCTTTTTACCAACAACAAAATAAATGGTAAATACCAAAGCGTACAACCAAAGCTATCGCTGTAATGGTTTTGTAACAAACTTATTCGTTACCTTCCTTCCTTACTTTTACCACAAACCTTCTGTTTCCGTCCATCCTGTGGTTTAGGCTCGTTTAGGTCAAGTGCGTATGCGCATGCCACGTGCTCAAGCCACGTGCGCGACTCAATGAGCCCGAATATCGGTCGGTGGGCGTCACCGCTCATGGAAACAATTTAGTTCTTGCATCCTACTTTAGTATAGGATTCTCGGATGTTGATGGTTTCTAACGGTTAAAATGCAGTTTAGTTTTATTTGTTTTTGTTACGTTGAGTTGTGCTATGCTCATATGACAAAACAAGCAACTTATGAAAATGTTCAGTACTTGCAGTACCGTCTCAAAATATTTGGTTAGTTGCATTTGTTTTTGTAGGAATATGTTTAAACCATTTCATTGGGATTTCATCTCAGTGCAAAGTAAGTAAAACAGGAATGCATTAAAATATCTCCAATGTTATTGGGTTTTAAAACCAAAACCAGGTTATCGTCGGAATTTATAGTTTAAAGTTTGATTTTTTCTGTTTTGACGAGCTATTGCAGAAAAATCTCGTCTTAATTTAAAAATAGCAAGGGACGGGGTCTTTCGTCATAAATATTACATCTATAATATAAATCTCGTCGTAATGATTGTTCAATCCAGTTCAGGCTTAGAGGCATAATGTCGCTGGGGGAGGATGACATCCTTTGTCATCCTAGCGAAGCTCTAAGCCGAGGTCCGTATATGGCTGCATCCTGGCTTTTTTTTTTCTTTTGGTAGGAAAAATCACCCAATGACAAATCCCGCCCTTGGGTGGAGCGGGAAATAGTGTCAAACTCTTACTGACCAAAAACGTACCCTGTTCCTTCCCTGCCTTAGATCAGGGGCTCTGGTATGCCCCAGAATTTCTTTAATAGATTTTCTACCTTAACACAATAGTGGAAGGTTCGATTGGTAAAATTTGACATATTGGGGTAAATTGACGTGCTGGCGTCTGTACTTATTTACACAACTATACCATATTATCCGATAATAAGCTGTAAATTGTAAAATACGTTCAAAAATTTAAATTTTAAGGGTTTCTTTGGAGCATTCACCTTGTCTGCATCAGAAATAGCAGCACAGTTCAACGATCCGCGAAAAAACATGTAGGTGTATTGACACTAAAAGGACAAATCTTGATTCAGGTTTTTGGGCATGCATAGCCCGTAGGTGTGGGTTTGCTCGCCGTCCGGCCGTTCGGTAACCATCCGGACCGAACTCGAGTCGTCGAAGGCACTTAGTGTTCCACGCGCGTTTCAAGAAAATGTCAACAAAACCGTAGGGGCCCAGAAGGGTCGAAGTCTACTTGGGCCATGGGTTCGCTTCGGAAAGAAAACCTGGGGTCCTGGTACGCAAGGCAAAGCAGGAACATAGGAGTGGATTTTAGTAAAAGTCGGACACGCCCTCCCGCTCCATTCTAGAGCAGGAGAAATCAGTGGATGATTTCACACCTAGAAAAACGGGGATGCCTAGCGATCTCAAAACCGCTTCATAAAAAAAAAAGAACTGGGAAAAGGTTCAAATCAAAATTTGAAATGATGGATCCAAACGTTCGGTTGTTTGGCGGCAGGTGTGCAAATGGATAAAGGAAGCATGCACTCTAATTTCAAAAGGTGGAGGCTCTGTGATGGCTTTGAGTTTTGATGGTTCTGGCATGGTTCTGGCCGTCAGGAATCTTGTGTAAAGTAGGAATTTTAAACAAAGAAAGTTACATAAAATGCTTGTAACGTTCTTTATTTAAAATTCCTAGAGATTCTTAGAGATATCAATTACTAGAGAGAACGTACGAAGAGTGCAGTTACTTTCTGGGAACCTTTCAACTGGTTCGATTATTTCAGAAAGATCATCCAAAACAAACGTCAAAATCATGACATGGCTTCCGCAATTCCTAATACAATTAAATTATGATGGGGTTATACATCGTTAAATTTTGATCGTTTTAATCCCGTGCAGGGTCGATTCGGTACATGAACACTATCGATTTGTAATAAATAAAATTAAAAAAGAAAGTACTTGACTTGAATTAATTTACGCATGTACGAAATTAATTTCTTTAAGTAAACGTCAGCTGGGCGAGTTCAATGACCTGTAGGTAGTTAGTACGCAACGACCAACAACTACCTACAAAGTCATTGACTGGTTTACTTAAAGAAATTAATTTCGAATACCGGATCGACCCTCCACGGAATAAAAACGATAAAATTTTAACGGTGCATATTAGAACGCACAGTGTTCCTTCAGTGCCTCGAAGACACTGGGTTTTAGTCATTCACTCCCCCTCGCTCCACCCAGAGCGGGAGAAGTCATTATTCGAGGATTTTCTACGTAAATCACAGGGATCGCAGACCTGATTATATGGTTTTAATGTCAACTCAATACTTCCACGCATTCCCGAGATAAAGGGTCTTGACAGACAGACAGATGGACAACAAAGTGATCGTATAAGGTATAGTTTTATTCTTTTGAGGTACGGACCCCTAAAAGACCTACTTCAAAATAGCTGGTTTAAATTCGTACATATAAAACAACATATATTTTCACGATACTGTTGATTTTGTTATTTAATTCAATCGCGACTAACGCTGACATCACGTTTTTCATACACCTGCGATTTTTATGGTTAACGAAGCTAAAATACAATAATAAAAATAACTAAGGAATAAAAGTCACGTGAAATCCAACACATGTACCGACAGACGGCGGTCATCAATTTTATTTTCCTGACTGAATATTTTTTGTTTAGGTTGGAACTCGGCTCTTTCAATGTCTTCTCTCGCTTTAGGGTGGAGTGGTAGGACGTATCAGACTTTTACTGACTAAAACATCGACTATCTTGCTTCAGTTGCCCTTTGAGTTCTGGAACCACGAGTACCCCTTTTAGAAGACGATCCGTGGCTCCGCTGACATCTCTATATGTCCCCGCACACGGGCCTCAAAAAAGCGCCACGTCAAAAAAGCGTCGCCACAAAAAAAAAGCGCCGCCACAAAAAAAAGCCGCTTCTAGCTTCTTTTTGTGACGGCCTTTTTTTGTGGCCCGTGTCGATTGCCCATCATCCGCAAGCCAACAGTTACGGTGGCTGGTAGTCGAGTTCAGGCCATGGTCTGAAACAGGGCCCGGCGTTTCTGTAGATTTGGGAATATCGAAATGGAATAAAACGCCTTTTCGAGACATATACATATCAGGTGAAATTAATCAGCTACAGGTACAGGCCCGAGCGAGGCCATATTTTATTTTATTTTAGAGAGTTCTTAAAACTAGAAGCGTAAACATATTATTATTATAACCCACTCCAATGTCCACGTATTAATACCTATATCCTCGCTAGATGGCGTTGAAATTAATGTTTTTAGTTTATTTCGTTTTTATTATAATATTAGCTGTAACGGCAAACTTCGTAGCGCCTAATAGTCAATGAATACTTTTTTCTCACCTTTTAAACCTCCCCTGGACTATTACGAATATTTCAAGACCAAAATGAACCAAATCGGTCCAGCCGTCCTCGAGTTTTAGCGAGACTAACGAACAGCTATTCATTTATTTAAATAAGAGGTTTCCTGTATGAGTTTACACTTTCCACCAGGTGCAGGTCCTCACTGAACACAATTGTTTCGGGAGTTTATTGTTTCGGATTGGTCAGGAAGAAACGCCCGTGTCTTTCGGGCGATCCACACTATGGTGGCACATGTGTGGATCGCCCGAAAGACACGGTGGGAGAGTATTATTAAATTAAGGCAATAGTATCCGCGGGAATTCCTCTTTATTTTACTAAAATACTCCTCATTCTCACTGTTCATGTCTCTAACTAGTCCTTAAGTAAAGCGCTCTAGCTACTTGTTCATGTATCTAACTATAGAAACCTGTGGGAGACACATACCTGCTTTGTACAGTGCAGGATTAAGCCAGCGTGGGGGTTTGTAGCCAATTGTATCAAAGAGTCTTAAACGTCCTTAAAAATTTGTGTCTGTTGGTAGTTGCCACCATTGTCTTTATGAAAAATGTGGTATTAGCTAGATTTCCTATGGCACACGTATCTAAACTTATTTTTAATAATATAATAATATAATAACGTCCAAGTGGGGTCTACCCCAATGCGCGAGGACTTTATCCAGTGGCAAAATCATCCAATGACATCTCCGCGCCCTTGGGCGGAAAGGGAGATAGAGTCAGACTTTTACTGACTAAAAACCCACTCCTGTTCCTTTATTGCCTTCGTTCCAGGGCCCTGATGTTTACTTTCACATTATTCTTGGCCCCAGTAGGTTTCAACCCTGCCGGGCCCCTACGCTTTGCTGACAACTCCTTGAGGCGCGCGTGAAACACTAAGCACCGTCGAATTTGGTCTCTAGCTACGTGGCTGATACTGCACTGGTTGTGTACCTTTATATGTCGAATATCCTATTGAAGAGTCAAAGACCAAGAACTGTACAAACAGTTCTTTTACAACAAGAGTATTTCAGAACTGCTGGGGTCATGGGTCGGCTTCCGAAAAGAATACCCGGCCCCGGCACGACAGGCAACGAAGGAAAGGGGTAGGTTTTTAGTCAGTAAGGGTCTGACACTACTTCCCGCTCCGCCCAAGGGCGGGATTTGTCATTGGATGATTTTAAATACCATAACCAAAAAAAAAAAAAAAAAAATACTTTCCACCAATAGATAAGACAGACAGCTGAGTTGAAGGGTGTGATAGCAGGTAAAACTTTCTACAGAAAGATTTCTGCGGTAAACACTTATAAATTCTTCACACAAAAGTCTAAGAAAATAACAATAGCAGACCTTTCATACTGCTAAACCTTTTCTAAATCTCTAGAAACTTCAAAACAAACTAACAAGGCTAATAAAGTTAGGCGTAACAATACAATACAATAGTGAAATAATCCAAATAATGTCACATGGCGAGCAATGCATGGCACTCGTAACTAATTGTGTAACACGCTGGACGGTCCAGTTTTCGCCACTTTCGGGTTTCCTCGCTAATTACGTCATCTATTTATGTTGATTAAATTATTTTTTATAATTGGAAATTAATTGTTTTGTACTTTTGTGCCTTTTTAAATAAAAGATAGTCATCTTTTTAGTTGAAAGAAGTCAATTGCTGCTCATAGGAGTCGTCGTAAACGAGCGCCCTAAGTCATCATCACGCTAATAATATAGTGAGTCGTCATCTGTGCTGATTCCTGAGCTTAGCCAGTATAGGGGCACTTCTACCTTTAGTATTCTCTGTTCTGTGGTCGTCGCCGTGTCGTAGTTGTAGCCCGTACCTGGTCTTCGGCCCACTTATTTGGGAGGCCTTCTTCATTTATTAGCAGTCATGAGACATAATGCATGGTTGGAAGGTAACAGTAGCGGCCTAGTAATAAGGGTATACATGGGGTTGAAGCCTACAGGGGTTCTTAGAGAAACCCCAACCTAGAAAGCGTAGCAACTGAAAAAACATAGGTGTAGTATCAGTAAAAGTCTGACATGCCCTTCCGCTGCGCCCTAGAGCGCCAGAGAACATAAGACCAAACTCAAAAAAAAAAATCTGGTATCGATGTCCAGACAGACTAACTAGAATATTTTTAAAGATAGGACAACTGGGTTCAAATTCAATTATTAGGTTCAAACATGGTTCAAACTCATCTTTAGTTATTTGCTTGTTCCGGGAATAAAATGAATGCCAAGAGTTTTTAAAGTTTTTTTAGATTCTTAAAGGAAAACCCAGTGCCCTGGAATGTATGCGACGAAAGAACATATGAGTGTATTTAAGTCAGTAAAAGTCTGACACGCCCTCTCTTCCCCCCCACCCCCATAGCGGGAGAAGCCATTAGATGATTTTGCACCTAAAAAAAAAAACAAACTGATGGTGTTTTTTATTTAAGAAATACTTAATTTTCTATCTCAGTCTAACGGTTAGAATCTAACCAAATAAAAATTATAAAATAAGGGGGAAAAGACCCGCGTCAATATAACAGTAGGTACTGTACTCATTCGAGTACAAAATACATTCAGGCAGAATTTATGTAAATAATGAATATAAAAAAAAAAACTGTAATACACTCCTGCAATAAATAAACGGACTACAAAAGTTATATTACACAAAAATTAATTTGTGACGTACTATGTATTTTCAATTTTGGATTTATCCATATTTCAATTGATATTACACTATATATTGATATTACTAACACTTTGATAATTACAGAAGCATTAGATAACAACAAACTGTCTTTAACCCTTTTAATACCGTAATTAGAGACACATAGAAAGACAATAGGTGTGCGTAGACCGGTCGCTTGGGGCTTGAGTAATTAAAAATCTATAACTACCCACAATGATCGTACTTATTGTTTCGCCGTACTCGATCGAGTACGGCGGCTGGCGCTAAATGGGTTAAGTAAAGAAGCATATCGTCTCAAGTATTTCATCTATTGACAATATTTATCTATCTTATTATTTATATAACGTGTCTATAATACTACATAACATTTTCAAGGTGCTTATCTACTAATAATACGATGTCTGTGGACTCAAGGGCCTAAGATTAACTATGTAAATTGTTATCATTACGTATGACATATGCCATAAAGTTATCAGTGCCGGTCTTTGAAAGATGGAATGAAACATTATTCTACTGTTGTTATCGATGATTAATTATTTTGGCTTAAATCTTTGACTAGTAACAGTGCTTAAATGATTGAGATAAAGGTGCTATTTTGCCTAAAATAGTGAAATCACGTGTAAAATTATGTTAGAAGTAAACATTGCTGATAAGATTATCTTAGGAGGACCATGTGGCTAAATATCAGTCACACGTTTCAATTGAGACTCGATCTTTAAGTAAGAACTTCTTCACACTGGCCAGCGTACGCTTGCTGTGCAAACGCCGCGAAAAAAGATTTTCGCGCGCGAATAAATTAATTTCATACATGTGTAAATTAATTCGAGTTTAAAAAAAAAGCACTATATTTAATTTTTTCTTTATAAATCGATAGTGTTTCATGTACTGAATCGTGCCACCGCGGGATTAAAACGACCAAAATTTAACGATGTATATAATTATATGTATAATAATTTCATTTCATTTCATTTTTTCATTTTGTGAACATAGGTGATTACAGGTGTTTTCAATATTTTATAGTACAATCCATGTCCCGCCGATAGGCATACAAAATCAGTATATGATATAACAGAAATTTCAAAGATAACGAGTATATGCATGTTAAATTATAAAATTATGTAAATTGAAATTGGTAAAATGTCATAAAAATAGGAAAAAATTAATAAAAATACACAATGTCAAAAAAAATATATAAATTACAAAAATTGGTCAAAATTTGTCATCCAGATACTTTTTGACTGAATAATATACCTTGTCTTGTCTTGTATAAGTAATATACTTATTTAGTATTTACGCCAAATATTAAACCTCTTCAAATAAAGTTGTTTTTAATTTATAAAATATTTCACTTTACAAAATTACACCCACAACTTAAGATTACAATATCCTAATTTTTACCTCTCACTACATTACATTCTCCATTTCCTTTTTATTTAACCTGCTTTTCAAACTTAACCCAATTTATTGATTGCATTCCGGCTTTTACTTCGGACAGAGGATAAACATTGCCATACAGCGTGGCAATGCCGCCAGTCTTTTGGGCACATTACCAGCCGACAGCGATGGGGAAGTGTTTCTGACGCCCATATTTTTCCGCCCGGATTCTTATTTTATTTTTTATTATAAGTACTGTAATTTATTGATTAATTTTAAAATGTGCTTGTATAAGGTATTTCCTGAGTATTTTTGGTAATTGCTAGGTAGTTTTGCTCTGGGTTAACCATACAATTGCAAACATTCGAATTGCACTACACTCTGTCTTTTTCCCGCCCTTGTAAAAAAGCGAGTGATACAACAAGCCATTTAATCACAAAATACTATTTATTTATAAAAAAAAAAGTATTTGAATAAACCTTGGCGCGTATACACATACTGTTTTACGTAATTGTGCGTTTTTACTAAAACCCAAAAAAAAAGAAAAAAAAATTGTTTTGGTTAGACCTTAAAAAAAAGAATATATAAGAGACCATTTTCAGCCGATTAGATCAAGATTTGGAACGTGGCACCATAACTAAATGTTTATCCAACGACATTACACACAAGCTATCAGAAGGTTGGCCCAGGATTTGCATCCTCTCATTCCTGATCTCTGGGTTATGCAGAGGCATTACCCAAAGGATTGACTGATAGAAGATGCTAATGGCATTAAGTCCTCATAAAACAATTTAATTGCACCAAATAACAATTAAGTCAGTAATAAAAAATTACTTACAAACTGGTTCAAAAACCCGCCAGTCACCGGACATGTGCTTCGTCACGTGTTTCAGTTAAATCTATTTGTATCGTAAACGTTATCAACTCAACGTGACGATCACATTAGCAGTCGTTAATTGAATAATTATCCTATGCAACGGTTTTGGGTACTGTGTTTTTTGTGTCAATGGGTAGGTTATTATTATACTCGATATTATTTCATTTGTAGGTATAATATCGAGTATTAGATACTTAGTTCGTTTTTATGAACATTCTTTCTGCGGATTTGATATACAATATGGCCTGTTGGTCTAGTGGTTAGTGGCCCTGACTGCTATGCCGGAGGTCGTGGGTTCGATTCCAACCCAGGACAAATGTTTGTGTGATGTAGCACGATCATTTGTTCTGTGTCTGGGTGTTATTTATCTATAATATGTATGTATTTAGAAATATATATATATGTATAATATATATGTATGTTTATCAGCTGTCTGGTACCCATAACACAAGCTCTGCTTAGCTTGGGACTAGACGGTGTTGTGTGATAGTTGTGGAGAAGAAAATATATATATATATATATATATATATATATATATAAATTGATACTTTTCAGCAAGAAATAAAATATCAATATCATGAAAATATCTTGAGACTTCAGTGTAGGTAATAATTTTAAAAAAATGCGCAATGTTATGATTTAAGTAATAGATATTCACAAATATGTAGGAATATCAAATTTAGGTCGACTATTTAGAAAGTTTTTTGATTAATGGTTACTTAAGTAGGCATATCTACTATAATACATAGTTTTTATAAGAACAATAAGCTCGAAGGCAAAAGTCAAGAGCTCCGTTTTCGCCTTAGCCTTCTAAACTAACCTGTCCGTGTCGGTGTGACCTAACGTCACCTCGTTCCCTGCTCTCGTCTTTTACACACATTATTGGCAGCATATTGGGCATTGTATGGAATACCTCTAGGCAAGTATAAAAGTATTTCATACATTGCCTATATTGCCTATTAATGCCTATCCGTTTTAGTTATTCTATACATTGCCCGGAATCCCAGATGTTGTATAAAGTACCGGATTATACAGATTGCCGGTAACATTTATATATTTAGTAAAGTTAGCATAGACTATTTAAAATTACTTAATCTATTAATACACACAGTGTCTTCATATCTTAGTCGAATGCTCCTCGAGTTGAAAGTTAAAACGAACAAAATGACATCTGTATTTTTATTCGTTGTATTTTGTGAGCACATTTGTCTATAATTAGATAATGACAGATAAAACAAAAATCGATAAAGGATGCATAAAATGATTAAAAATGTAGACTAAGAATTTTCTAGTTACTGTGGTAAATTCGCAATAGAATACAATACAATACTTGTTTAGAAATTCCATAGAGAGAGACTGTCGCCACACTATCTATTATTAGATTTCATAACATAATTTCCATAATATAACCATATTTAATCATTACTCCACAAGCACCTTTAATGTCTGGTCGTCACGTTGGCACGCAACGTGCAACACCACGACTGTGAGGAAGTTCTCGTTCGCAATGCAACACTTTAGTCCGCTAGTGTGACCTCAAAACAAGGCCTTTCCGCGCTCTTGTCATTAAAGCGGCATTGAAAATGCATCCATTTTACACGTCATTGCATTTACGTGTGCACGTGAGTAAGCCGTGAAAGATGTGAAACTGAAATTAAATTAACCGGTTACTAGGTAGCACAATCTATGGTAGCACAACGTTCAATGGCTGTCTTTATTATTAGCAAATTGAATCATTATGTTCATGAGTCAATTCGCATTATCATTTCAGCTGAAAGATATCCAAAGTTGGACAAAAGCCATAGGCAAATTGATTAAATTACTTGTGAATATTGTGATGTAAAATTGGTGTTTTGTATCTCAAGTGTCTCCGTGTACACAATTGGACAATATTATAAGGAATAATTACCAATATTAACATACATACACACATTATCACATTCAAGATAATATGGAAATGAAAATGTTATGGTAGTAACCTACTTATTGATTACCTCAATGAAGCTCACTGTTAGGCTGACATTTGCTGCCAAAAACTACAAAAAATATGTTACATCCACATTCTAACAAAAAAAAAAAAAACGATTTTAAACTTGTTGAAACACTCTTTGATTGATTCAATGCTTTTACGATTACATAACAAAATTTAAAAAGAAAAAATACGCTTAATTCTAGTCTGATAGTGAACATTATTTATATCATAAATAACTCAGCGCCCTGGGGTCCTGGACCTTTGAAAGGTGTACAAGGGGGCGAAGCCAACTCGTAAAGACCCCTTGGACTCCGGCTATTCATAATACAATTGACATCAACTTAAAGGCTAATACTTACACTATAATATAACATAGGAACATCTGTAACCGAACTAGGACGAGTCCTGTATCTCGGTATAAAGCGCCACACCCTCGAATCAACATAAAGCATTTAGCCCAATCAATACGAGAAAGTACTCCATATACCTGAATTAAATTGAACCTTATATTCTAAAAACGAAATAATATTTTTTAAACGCCTATGTTAGTGTAGTTTTGTGTAAGTGTAGAGTAGTGAGAGGTGTAGGGATGTTGGGTAGTGTGCATATGTATTACCGAAGAATTAAAAACCTATTAAATAATTATATGTAATAAAAATAAGACACCGATCATTTTATGAAACTATTCCCGTAACTCATTCAAAACCTGAATTTTCATTTCTGAATGAGGAACAGGTTTTCTGTTTCCTCATAAGAAAGGATGAGCAGGAAGCTATGCACCTTCGCCTTACATTCCGATTTATTGAGCGGATATATATTTTTAAGTTCCTTATTAATACGATTGTACAAAAAGGGACCAACAAATGAGTAAAATCTTTTAATAAATGATGTTTTGGGCTCATGTGATCGCATGCAAACCTCATACTTTCGGCGTTTGTTGGCCAAGAGTGGATCATAAATGAGCTCGCTGTGCTTCCTTAAAACAATTCTTTCTATAAACAATTGCCTCACAGAAGAAACTTGGCAGAGCTGATAGAGTCTTCGTGTTGGGAACAATATGGGCTTGAAATTGCTTACTTTCAGAATCGCCCTCTGAGCCAATGTAACTTGTTATCAACGGACGATTATCCCTAAGTGTCCATATGAATGCTCCTGTCATGTTACCTTACCTTGCATGTTACGTTACAGCACTTTGTATGTACACGGCTTTATAGATCTTGATAATAAGTCCGCTTAAGCTTCCCTAGAGAATAATAGAATGCTCGCAGTATGCAACATGCAACATCTACTTACATAAGCGCCTATTACACCACTCGATATTCCGCACACGATACACAGATTGTCTTAGAGTTTACTTCCGAGTAAGACAGTCTGACCCTTATTACACTCTGCGACATCGACTAAGACCGGTCTAAATGTCGAGTGGTGTAATAGGCCCTTTCGGTGAAATGCTCGGTTCGCGCGCGCATGGCGTCCACATTAGGAATTCTGTTACATTACATGTTACGTTAAAGCAGTTTGTACCCGGCTTTATATACGGCCATAGTCTTATGGACAATAATGACAGAATTATTTGTAGACAAACAAATAAATGGCTGCCGCTTCTATGTGCTGGGGAAGTGAATTCATAATACATTATTGTTCTGTATTCTAACCCATGATTGGTTCAGCTGACGGCGCAAAGATCATAGAGCGTCATATATGCCAGAAATCAGCCAATAGCGGGCTGCATAGATGACAGCACAAGCGCCCTCTCCCGGTTTTTCATGTTGTTGAAATCGGGCCGCCGTGCGGTAACTTTCTTTTTGAGCGCGCTCCTCAATAAATCGATAAATCAAGGGACAAAGTGAGCATAACCGTGTTGTGTGATCAGTAACCAGCTTCAACAGTGCTGCTTCATCCAGAGTACTTCGAGGAAGGCTGAAAAGGCGATAAAGGTAAGACGTTCTTTGGCTTTGTCGTTCGTTATTTTGTTCCAAGATTGGGTAAGCTCAAACCGAGTTTCATACAGAACAACCACCAACACCAGCTATTTAATACAGTCCAACTTCTCTATTCCACATTCTGGTCCATTCGAGACGGATTCTCATTTTCATTTTTCCAATAAGATTCAAATAGGAAAAACATTTGGCTAGCGCTAGACCTACGCGTCCAAAATGGCGGAGGTCTTAGAAATGAAACGAAAAACGTTAACATGCAGGAAAGAATATTTATTTGCAAAATTACAAAAACTTTATGATTATTCCAAAAAGTTGGGAACAGAACCGGATATATTGCCAATGTTTACGGTATTAATGTCTGAAATGGAAAGTGTCCGTCTGAGATTTGAATCCACCATATTTGATTTGTTCGAAATAGAAGTACAATTAAAACCTACTAAAGTGAAAATGTCAACAAGTGAGCTTGAATCATTTGACGAAATGTATAATGCGTGCCAGTTAATCGCTAGCAAATATTCTAAATTGGAAAATGATTTCTTCCCTGCGATAGACAAACAGGATTTAGTAAAACCCGCGTTACCAAAGATATCATTATTTCAATTTGACGGTGAAACAGAAAATTGGATGACCTTTTATGACACGTTTTTATCATTAGTTCACAACCGAAATTTCACAGATATCGATAAGTTTCATTATTTACTCTCATGCGTAAAGGGCCCTGCCTTAAATATAGTTAAAAAACTGCCGATAACTACCGCAAATTACGCATTAGCTTGGCAAAGCTTGATTGATAAATACCATGATCACAGAACACTAGCATGTAGGTATTTCGATAAAATGTTGAACTTTACACCGTTAACAAAAGATACCTCGTCGGACTTAACTTCATTTATAGAAACCTTTGATCATTCTCTTAAAGCGATTCAAGCATTAAATATTAAACACTTGGACGACTTTCTATTGTGTCATTTAGCATTACAAAGACTCGACCCTCATACGCGAAAATTATTCGAAGAAAGTCGGGATCAAAAGTTAATACCTACTTTCGAAGAACTTATGCAGTTTGTAAACAAACAAATTAAAGTTCTAGAACATTCGTTTATAAATGTGGCCACTAATAACCCGTCGAAGTCTAGTAATAACCATTCGCAAAATAAAAATCAGAGATCTTCGTCAAAGTTGATTCTTAATACGGCACGAACTCCGCAAAATATTAATAACCGTAATGCAAACTTAAGCTGTGTGATTTGTAAACAAAATCACATGATTTATCGATGTGATCAATTTCGTAAATTGTCCGTCGATGAAAGAATGAACCGTGTTCATTCACTAAAACTGTGTAATAATTGTCTTAAATCTGACCATCAATCGAATGCTTGTAAAAGCACAATGAGTTGTGGGGTCTGTGCAGAACCACATCATTATTTGTTGCATAAAGATAATACGTTATCAGATAGCGCGCGAACATCGTCCGTGACGGTGCAGTCTCCTTCGCTCGCACTAAACGCTGGTCGCTTCGTAAGTGACGTCACATGCACAAATACACAACAATCATTCATGAGTAATAACCTGTGTGAATATGAGGTAGTTCTAGGTACTACTCTCACTCATGTAATTGATTGTGTGGGTCAGTTTCACGATTGTCGAGCCGTTATAGATTCCGGGGCACAAAGTTCTTTTATAACAACTGAGTGTGCTCAAAAACTAGGATTAAAACGTAAAAAATGTCCTTTTACTATTCATGGGATCGGCGGAGGGGTAGTAAAAACTCAAGGAATGGTCACGTGTACATTGAAACCAAGACAGGCGTGTGGTCCGACGTTTCGAGTTAATTTAGTAGTTATTTCAAAGGTGTCCGCGGATATGCCTAATGTTTCATTTACTGAAAATGTCATTAGCGAATATAAAACTTATAAGGTGGCGGATCCATTGTTTTTCAAGCGTTCACGAATAGATATTTTGTTGGGGAATGACATAGTCCCAGATATAATTATTGATAAACCATTCGTAATTAGGGATGGTATTCCTAGTGTGATTAAAACAGTTTTTGGTGATGTAGTTAGCGGAAAATTATATCCGTTTAATAAATATAAATCGCAAAATCTTAATTTATCAGTTTCGTATGACGACGAACAGTCAATTGACAAAACATTACGTGATTTTTGGGAAGTTGAAGAGGTGCCGTGTACCCCATCAACAAGTCCAATGGATCAACTAGCCGAGGAGATATTTTCTCATGAACATACGCGGGAGTCCAACGGCCAATACGTAGTTCCAATGCCGTTCGCACCTAACCCCGCGCCATTGGGACAATCGCGTGCCGCGGCCGAGCGACGACTGATCTACTCGGAGCGTAAACTCGCACGTGTACCTGAGTTGAATAACAAATATAAGGAATTTATGCGTGAATATGAAAAGCTCGGTCATATGGAACTTTATCAGGGTGATCAGCCTAGTAAATACATTATTCCACATCACAGTATTTTGAGACCTAGTAGTACCTCAACTCCGTTGCGAGTAGTATTTGATGCGTCTGCGAAAACCACCACAAGCGTCTCGTTGAATGATATTCTATTGGTCGGCCCTAAGCTGTATCCGGACATTGCGTCAATAATCTTGAAGTTTCGACTATTCGAATATTGTTTAGTGAGTGATGTTTGTAAAATGTATCGCGCTATTGCCTTAAGAAAAGAAGATCGCTGTTATCAACACATTTTATATCGGGAATCCCCTAACGATCCAATTAAATTATATGAATTAAAAACTGTAACCTACGGACTCAGCTGTTCTCCATTCTTAGCTATTCGCACGCTGCTCCAGTTAGCGAAAGACGAGGGTGAACGTTTTCCCCTCGCTGCTCAGGTCCTCCGTGAGGGAATATGCATGGATGATATCTTATATTCATGCCAAACCTTTGAGCAAGCTAGCCTAGTCCAAGATCAACTAATAGGTATTTTTGAAAGTTCCAACTTTACGCTAAAAAAGTGGATGAGTAACAATGAGGAGTTGCTGCAACGCGTTCCGTCTGAAAATAGGGAAAATTCCGTAACGTTCGTTAAAGACGAAAACGACAGTTCTGTTAAGGTCTTAGGACTTAAATGGACTCCAAAATCCGATCATTTTTTATTTTCAGTTAATTTATCGGACAACGAAACAACCAAGCGATCGGTACTAAAACTGCTAGCGTCGATTTACGATCCCGTGGGTTTTATCGCGCCATGCATTTTAGTAGCTAAGCAGATTATGCAAGATCTGTGGAAGCTAGGTATTGGTTGGGACGATAAGTTGCCAGATAACATTAAAAAATCGTGGCAGCACTTTATTTTTGAACTTCCGCGGTTAAGCGAGTTACGAGTACGTATCGAACGCCATATGCTGTTACCGGGCGAAACGACTTGTGATTTAATCGGATTTTGTGACGCTTCTTTACGAGGTTACGCAGCCTGTGTGTACGTCATCAGTCGTGACCAAAAGGGTAACGCAAAGGTTCGTTTAGTAACAGCGAAATCGAAAGTAGCACCAATAAAACCCGTAACAATCCCTCGGTTAGAATTAATGGGAGCGGTTTTATTAAGTAAATTAATAAAATTCGTTTGCGATACATTTGTTACTCGAATTAAAATTAACCAAATAACTGCAGTATCAGACTCGACAGTCGTACTGTCCTGGCTTCAAACGGAACCTTATAAATTAAAAACCTTTGTCAGTCATAGAGTTACGCAAATTATTGAAATCTTACCCCCTCATTTTTGGCGGCACGTTGGCAGCGAAAATAACCTAGCAGATATTTGTTCGCGTGGAGCGTCTCCGGCGCAACTGATAGACTGCACCCCACGTTGGCTACAGGGTGCCGATTGGATGTATCAAAATTACGTCGATTGGCCTCTGACGGTGTTTGTGAATGAAAGCAATCATAAACTACCGGAATTAAAAACTTCCACTAATTTGTTGCTGAATCACAATATTAGTGATCATATTATTGAAACTAAAAGGGAATTTTGTGATAGAATCTTCGCACAATTTTCATCATTTTCCAAATTGCAAAGATCTTTTGCTTGGATTTTAAGATTGACTCGCAAACAGGGTGATATACCCACCCATGCTAAATCACACGTGTTATCAACCCGTGAACTGAACGAGGCACGCGATAAATTAATAAAGCTAGTTCAGAATACTTACTTTGAAACGGAAATTAAAATGATAACAGATAAAAAATACGTACCATCGTTACGAAAATTATCTCCGTTCATTGATAGCGATGGGTTTCTCAGGGTAGGGGGTCGCATCGGTTATTCCGAACTTCCTTATAATGCTAGACACCCGCGACTTCTCCCTAAAAATAGTTTATTTACAAAACTATTGATTAAATATTTACATGAAAAATATTTGCATGTTGGACCGCGAACCTTGCAAAGTGTTGTTAATGAAAACTTTTGGATATTATCGGCTCGTAGCGTTATTAGATCCGTTTTATCTAAATGTAAAACGTGCTTTAAATGTAAACCATCGTTACTTCAGCCTGAAATGGCCCCGTTGCCAACAACTCGGTTGATACCTAATAAGGTATTTTCTAACGTCGGAGTTGACCTCGGAGGTCCATTCTTAATTAAAGAAAGCTTACGTCGTAATGCTAAAGTGACAAAAGCGTACTTGGCACTATTTGTCTGCTTTTCAACTAAAGCAGTACATCTCGAAGTGTTGTCTTCTCTCTCCGCTGATTGTTTTCTCGCATGCCTGGATAGATTTGTGGCTCGCAGAGGTCTGTGCGCTGTTCTCTATTCTGATTGTGGAACTAATTTTGTTGGCGCAAACCGACATCTGTCGGAGATACAAAAGTTCTGGCGCGAGAATCAAGATGACATTTCGGGTGGTTGCGCTAAACGGCAGGTTGATTGGAAATTTAATGTCCCCAGTGCTCCTCACATGGGTGGTCTCTGGGAAGCGGGCATTAAGTCAGCCAAATATCATCTAGTGCGGTGTGTAGGGGAAAAGTCCTTAACGTTTGAGGAACTTGCTACGATATTCTGTAAGGCAGAAGCCATAATGAATTCGCGCCCGTTGTGTCCGCTTCCTTCAAGTGACAACCCCAACGAATTTAACGTATTAACCGCCGGACACTTTCTAATTGGACGAAGTTTAGTCTCCATTCCTGAGTACGACGTGCGAGATATTGATATCAATAGGCTGTCACGGTGGCAGTATATCCAGAAGTGCTCCCAACTGTTCTGGAAACGTTGGAGTTATGAATATCTAAACACTTTACAACAGAAAGCCAAGTGGTTTATCTCTTCTTCTAATCCTAAAGTTGGAGATTTAGTAATAATTAAAACTGACAATGTTCCCTCTTGCACTTGGCCTCTCGGCAAGATTGAGAAGTTACATCCCGGTCCCGACTCAATAGTTAGGTGCGTGACACTGCGCACAGAAAAGGGTGTCTTACAGAGACCTATAAATAAACTTGCCCTATTACCTTACGCCAATTAATTTCAAATAAAACGTTTTTTATTTAATTTAGAGTATAATTTAAGATTAGTTATCAATGTCCTAGATAGTATAGTAATCTTAGTTTTAGGAAACCATCACTATGGTTTCGGTAGGGGGTATGTTCTGTATTCTAACCCATGATTGGTTCAGCTGACGGCGCAAAGATCATAGAGCGTCATATATGCCAGAAATCAGCCAATAGCGGGCTGCATAGATGACAGCACAAGCGCCCTCTCCCGGTTTTTCATGTTGTTGAAATCGGGCCGCCGTGCGGTAACTTTCTTTTTGAGCGCGCTCCTCAATAAATCGATAAATCAAGGGACAAAGTGAGCATAACCGTGTTGTGTGATCAGTAACCAGCTTCAACAGTGCTGCTTCATCCAGAGTACTTCGAGGAAGGCTGAAAAGGCGATAAAGGTAAGACGTTCTTTGGCTTTGTCGTTCGTTATTTTGTTCCAAGATTGGGTAAGCTCAAACCGAGTTTCATACAGAACAACCACCAACACCAGCTATTTAATACAGTCCAACTTCTCTATTCCACAATTATATCAATAACATAATATTATAACAATTTAGCAATAAACCACTGTTCTACAATTATTCAATCAAAACTTTCCGTCTTTTGTTGTTACTAATTTACAATAACGAAACCTAACAATAAAATTAGTAGGTGGCTAAGAGGACACTACCGATCGATTTCCCGAAATAATTCATTTTGAGGAGACCCTTCACATTATTACAGATAAGTATGTTTTTGCAGCATTTTTTGTGTTGCAACTTTTGCAAGTAAATTAAGTTATAGTTTTTAATTGTTTAATGAACGAATTAAAATTAATAAAGAATTTAATTTCTTTAAATAGCGATTCCCTTAATACATATAATTGATCCCAAACCGCCATCCTTTCATAATACTAGGGGTAGTTAGTGCATGTTTTGAGAGCAGTGGTTTTGTAAGCGAATCATCGTTTCAATATTTTGGCATGTTGTCATCGAACCATACCATTACAAATTCGTGTTTACTTCTTTTATATATTTTTGTAACTAGAGTGCGCTATAAAAGCCATAACAGAACAATAAACTACAGTTTCCGCGTGTTTATAATTACATGGGGTAAGTATATTATCTATCATCATGCTAACTCGTAGTTTTACTTTCTACAGTCACTGGGCTTTTCCTCGAAAGTGGGTCAAATCTAACTTGAATTAGTCTTTGATCCAAAGGTGTAGCTACCGCCGCATCAGTCGTATCAATGATATGGGGCCCCCAGGCCTCAGGGGCCCCGAAATGTGCAAAAATTTGTTATTTATGTTATCCACAATCTTAGGAGGCCAGTAGACAATGAATAATAACTATACACTACTATACTATGTTAGGATGTTCTAATAGTCTAATTATTATTTTCATTTCGCCCGTTCTAGCATTTTCTACATCAAACAGCAATAAAAACTTAACATATCCTATGGGGCCGTTCAAGTATTACCTAAGCCGGTTTTTTTGCAAATCTTAACCACCCCTCCCCTTTGTCAGCAAAAGTAAGCAAAGCTCTACCCCACCCTCTCATGCTTACGTACATGTTGGTACATGCATTTTACAATTTGTTCTGGTTTCGTTATTGAGGAGTGGTTATAAGTTTAGAAATAAGGAATAGGCTTGAAATAGAGGCTGACTCTAAGTCTTCAAGGACATTGGATTTTTGTTGCTTTCGTGAGGTTTTGGAACATCGATATCGTTCTCTTCAAAAACTACTGCTGACGTAATCACCATCCAGACCCCCCATGTCATTAAAAATAAGCAAAACAAATACCCCCCACCTCCCTATAGTGCTTACGTAATACTTGAATGGCCCCTAGGACAGAATACTTGCCAAAAAAAAATGAGCTCATTTCCACATATCTTATCGCGATCCTGTCGTGCCGTCCCATGGTATTATTAGCTCTGTGCCCTATGTATGTGTATTGTAAAAAAACCCTCAATTTTTGATACAGGGCCCCTTTAGGACTAGCTACGCCACTGCTTAGATCACACGCAATACTCGTATTGATAAAGCATTATCATTAATCTATAAAACTATTTCCTATTTCCTTCATAAACAGTTTAGTAATTAACACGTGATGTAGTTCACAGTAATTGAAATCATCAAGCTTTTCACCGTATTTATGAGTAAGTTATGTGACCATGATTTTGCTAAAGATTTTAGGAGTTTGTTGATTAGTCGTCTCAGAATTTTGTACACTGATTTAGGGTCCTGTTGATAATGGTATTACATTTTTATCTGTTATCTTTGATCGTTTGGCGTAGACGCGCAAAGTGATGATGTTAATTGCTGTTCACCGTACACATTGTCCGCCCCAGGCATCGGAAGTCGTAGAGCCAATCCCGGTCACCGCAAACATGAGCGGACGGCGAGCAACGGGTGGCTCACCGAACCCAGGTCGATGACGGCGTGTTGAGTTCCACACGGGCTTTATAGAGATACCAGCAAGATTGACAAGGCCCGTTAGGGCCAATACATACCTGGGCTACAGGATTTTTTGAAAGAGTTAACGTGGCCCTATTTTATTAGTTGTGTGAATCATTACATAATTAATGTTTAAGATGCCATTTGGTCATAAAACGGGATAAGGGCAGGAAGATGATGATGATGAGACATTTGGTCACAATTACAAAACAGTTTTTTTTTTGGGCATAGCAATAATTGTATTGAAAAAATCAAATAGTCTAAAAAAAGTGTCCATGAAGTTTCTTGCACATTCTTCTTCGGAGAGATCTACGCTTTGAAACGAGCAATTAGCATCATTTTGTCTGACTGACTGATTACTTGATAATTCAAAAGTGCATGTGCCAAAATGTTAATGGTTTATTCTTGTTGACGTTGTTTTCCTCATCGCTGCCACTGTGGCGAAGTTGTCAATAGCCTCAGACACCACGATATGTCATGCAGCCGAAGTGCGGTTCGCAGAGCGAATATCAACGACATCATGAGACGCGCTCTTGTCACCGTCGACGTTCCAGCCGAACCTTATGGCCTGGTATTTAACGAAGGCAAGAGACTGAAAGGCAAGTCGTTATTCCTATGGACGATGGTTAGGCTTTTAGAATGGTTTAGTTGGAAATGAATGTTTTGAGTACAGAAATAATAAACAATAAAACATAATACAAGGTCGTGGAACTGTTTAGGGAAAGACGGACGTCGTCAAGCGTCTTGTCCTAACACTAGTATTTAAATTACACTTTACTTTATTCTTTTCAAAATAATTCATCTTTGTTAGGTAAGTACACTGATAAATATTATCGCATTTGCATAGTATTAATTTAGGCACAGTTGGCAACGTCATCTGCTTAAATATTTGTTTTTTTTTTTATATTATAGTAGGAAGCAATAAAATATCTAAATCAAATACTCAGAAAAACTGTCTAAGTGCTTAAATTCAACAAAATAAATGCTTGAAAAAATGCGTTTCCCGAAAATTTAAAATCCCTTCCTATTTCTCATAACTACGGTCGCCTAACTTCAAATACTATTGTATCACGCAAATGACTGAATTACGGTCGAAGATCGTCTCGTGTATCTGAAAAGCGTGATACTGATAAATATATAATACAATATACAATACATAATGCAAACGTTGGCGTAGCACGTGTGCACAATGGCCTAGGCACGGCCACACGTGGTCGACGCTGGTCGAGGATTAACCGACCGATGAAGGTAAATTGGTTTTTGAAAGAGAGCTTGGTTTTTGTTAAAAAGAATAAAATTAATTTATCTATTACTATATACATATACTAGCGATCCCGACAGACCTTTTCCGGTCTGAAAACTGACTTTTCGTCAGAAAAAAAAAATTGATTGTCCATTGTATTTAAATACATTTGAATGGGGCTCTCGATGGTTCGAATCTAGAGCCTCATTTAAATGTATTTAAGAATTATGAAAAAAGTTTAAATAGACATGTAAAAAGACGTCCACTGTTGGACATGGACTTTCAGACCTGACCTGACCGATCCTGTGCGTCTTGAGTCTTGCATCCATCGGATTCCCGTGTCCCTCACCAGGTCATCTGGCTATAACAGCCACAGATTAAGCATCAAAGAGAATTAATAGTCACTGACCGATTTGATTGCCATTCTTATTATTCAATTGAAAGTCGATAAAATCCTTTTTATTTTGGGAGGGAAGTTGTCGAATAGTCCTTTCGCTTTGGGTGGACTTTTAATGACTAAAACCCACATGTGTTCCGCAGTTGCATTTTGCTTTCCGGGTCGCGGTAACCCTTTTGAACAATTTCGCTACTCCTAAATATGTCTTCTGTAAAAAACTCGTGATTAGGTTAAGGTAGGTACAGAATAATATATAATATAATAATAATATAATAATAAAATGATATACACACCTACAGAAGTAATACCGATAGTAATATGAGCGACAGGAATAGTAGCAAAAAGCATACATAGATATTGTGATAAATTAGATTCAGGTATAAACATCCATATAATACAAAAACAAGCCGCAATTCATACAGTTACCATTTCAAGCAAAGTACTGGGGGATACAGTATTTGTTACTAATCAACAGGGGATCCGGAAAAACCACCGGGAGAAAACCCGAGTAGAAAACACATTTTCAAAAACCATAATATTCCACAACCATCACACAACGTCGTCTATAATATATACCTACGTATACCTATAGCTTATGACAATGGCTTCGCTCACGTACAAGCAGGTTTTGTTATACAAACTTTGGACCTCATTTCATCCCCTTAGAGTTTGATTATAACCTGTAAGAAAATCCTTTCTTAGTGCTAGCTTATGTTATAAAAGGAAACTGTGCAAAATTTCATTCTCCTAATCCCACTAGTGTCGGCTGTGTATCGATATGTCAGGCGTAAGGTAACCAGACTTTCGGCATTTTATAGGTTGCATTTTGAAGAGTGTGCATGGAATTGCATGACTTGATTCCACCATCTCAATTCTACCATCGGACGACCCGACGTACGGCGAGTATCCACCCTTACGTTGTTCTCAAGGAGTTGCCAGCGAACTGTAGGGGCCCAGTAAGGTCGAAGCCTACTGGGGCCTAGGTTTAGGCGGAAGTGAAACCGGGGGGCCCTAGAACAAAGGCAATGAATTTGCAGGGTGAACGGGGTGGGTTTTTAGTCAGTTAGAGTCTGACACTATCTCCCGCTCCTCCCAAGGGCGGGATTTGTCATTTGATGGTTATTATTATTATCTGACACAAAAAAACTCTTACGTTGTTGAAACATCTACAGTCCGGACTAGACGTTTTGCCTTGTCCTTCATACCGCGTACATCGAGGGACTGGAACAATTTGCGTGCTGCGGTCTTCTCATCCAATTATAATTTGGGTGTCTTGAAGGCTAGGAGTTTAAGAAACTAGTGCATCTCACCATTAACGATTGCATCACTGCTTAACATCAGGTTTTTTTTTTTTTTTTGTAGGTAAAATCATCCAATGACAAATCCCGCCCTTGGGTGGGGCGGGAAATAGTGTCAGACTTTTACTGACTAAAAACCTACCTTTCCATTCCTTGCCTCAGGTGGGATTGCAGTCAAGCATTCATCATCATCAGCCTTTTTAATGTTCTCACTGCAGGGACACAGAACTCCTCTCTAAGAGAGGGAATGGGCCGTAATCTACCAAGCGAGCCCAGTGTGGGTTGGTGAATGTCACATGTCTTTGAATTTTTGGTTCTAGGACATGCCGGTTTCTTCACGATGTTTTCCTTCACCGTTTTGAGAGCAGTGGTAATGAAAATAAATTATACAAAGTAATGCGCCTGGATGGGTTTGAACCCGCGACCTAAAACTCGTAAGTCAGGGCCGTTACCACTCGGCCACCACTGCTGTCATACACTAGTTTATAACAAATAAAAAAAGTCAGTATCTTTTTTTCTATAAATATACATATTTTATCCCGTTCTACAGTCATATAAATATAGTGCGTTTGTACCTACAAATGTAAACAAATGTGAAGGATAGCACGTGCTCTAGAGATTCTGTTTTGAATTTATTTCTACAATTCTTGATTGCGCTTGTTCATACATCCAATATTCGATTACGATAACGATATCACGTTTATATTTTCAATCGAGGCTACAGTAATTTTTGCTAGTTGGTGTATACTGGATCTTTTCGAAACAGAATTTTCTTATTTCATGTGCAGTGTGCGTTTATTTATATTTATATGTGTGATATGGTTTTTTAAAGAGTCACTGCGGCTCTGGAATTCAAGAGGCCACTAAAGGAACACGGATAGGTTTTGTCAGTAAAAGTCTAACAGTCACTCTCGCTTTACCTAGAGCGGGAGAAGTTCTCTGGGCTCTCCAACGCGTTCCTTGACTAAGAAATATGCTGATCAGTTTATGACTGACATCTCTGATAGCAGCTGTTTTGCGAATTCATTTGTTACCTTGATTCTATAACTGTTAAAACAATTGCATGTGTGAATAAAATAAAAATATAAGTTATATGATAATTTCCCACCCCAAAAAATGTGTTTTCCCGGAGCTCATAACGTAATGCAGGAATAGAGAGATAACCTTGTTCGTTGACCAGGGGCGTAGCTACCGCCATATCAACGATATGGGGCACCCCTGCTACAGGGGCCCCGACGTACGCAAAAATTCGCAATATGTTATCCACAACAGTCTCGTAGGGTAAACCAAGCATTTGTAAAAAGCACCATTTTGTTTTTTTGATACGGGGCCCCTGTGCGACTAGCTACGCCACTGTCGTTGACAGTGATATAACTAAATAAAACAATCTATCAGAGTGTCTAGTGCGACTTTGTTTTACGTTGACGCGATCAACACGTTTGTGACGTTTGGCGCTCCGATTGGTCCGCTCCAAGCTCTTAACCAATCAGAGAGCCGAACGCATTAAACGTGTCAATCGCGGTAACGTAAAAACATCTCGCACTCAGCACTACAACAGATTCACTTTACAACATCCAGTTAGGTAACCAATTCAAAGGTCAATAGCAAAGGAATACCTACGTAAAAACACCTACCTATTTTATTTATATTATTTATCAATAAATTATCATTATACGCCTTCGACTGCTTAGTTGGATGTTCCCACGAGTGTGTAGCCGTAATACTTCGGCAACGTGATCGTGTGGTCACCCCACTCCTATCCAAACGCCGACGCCTGCGCACGTGATCAGGTTTTGCAACCTAGTCTTTCGATGCACATTGCACTGCACATGTAGGAACTAACTCTCTCTTATTGATATTAGAGATCTACAGTAGCGAAAATCTTATACAGTATTCGCTTATACATACTATATTAATCCTTACTATAATAGAATGTAACTGTGTCTGTCTGTTACGCTTTCACGGCTAAACTACTGAAGCGATTTTGATGAAATTTGGTATGGAGGAGCTTGAACTGTAAGGATGAACATGGGCTACTTTTCATTCGACTTCGCGTCCGCAGTAACTAAGGATATTGGCAGTAACCAACATTTACGCGGGCAGCGGTATAAGTATATATATACTAAACCACATAAGGTACACAGTTGCTAACATAGGAGCAAGTTGGCGACTATTGTAGAGTTTCGGTACAGTTGCAGAGTTTCCGACTCCAGCTTATAGATGGCGTGGTAAGCACTCTGTCCTCTTCGCAAAGAAAGCATGCCAGCTAGATGGAGCACGATGGTGATGACGACGTTGCTTCGAGGTAGAACTAAGAGTGGTAGTACGAAGGCTCAAGCCCAAAATACTCGACGGTTTAGCAAGAAAGGCCAGGATTCTAACCTCAGAAGCTTTCAGGTTTCGACTTTTATAGGCGTATGATAATAATTATAGGTCTATCCTGCGCTAGTAGCAAGATAACTTGTAAAATCATAATATATAGTATACCTACAGAAAGAGAAAGGAATTAATGGAAATGAGTTTTAAGTGATTAGAATAAATAAAATTGTAAATACTGTATACGTATAATAATATTTTCAAGTTGGTTGCGTTATAATTTTGAAAAAATAAGATTTTAGCATGTTTAATTAATTACTTAGCAAACATTTAAAAAAATATAATTCACAAAATGTGTATACACCGTTAAATTTTGGTAGTTTTAATCCCGTGGAAGGTCGATTCGGTACAAGAAACACGGTCAATTTGTAAAGATAAAATAAAAAAAATAAAGTACTTTTTTTCTAAAGCGTTGTAGGTAGTCGTCGGTTGTTGCGTACGAACTACCTACAGTTCATTGGCCTTGTTCAGCTGACGTTTACCTACAGAAATTAATTTCATACATACGCAAAATAATTCGAGTTTTAATTAAAAAAAGTACGTACGAGCCTCCGCGGCATTAAAACGACCAATATTTAACAGTGTATATTATGAAAATAAATACAATTTGAATTTAAAAGCGTATGCTTGAAAAACTGGCCCTTATCGGGAAGCCGGGGCGCCCTGCGAACTCTCCGTCCGCATAACAGCCCATATCAAACTGCTCTTTAAATTAATTATCAATATTTTTGTTCAGAATTATTTTCTGACAGCGGCTTCGTCCGCATAAAAGTTGTTTTTCGACACAAACTTTGGACTTCAGGTGAGTTTTGAAAAATCCTCTCTTAGTGCTCACCAACATCTAGAAGGAAGCCAAATTTATCACATATATTTAAAAAAGAAGCCAAATTTCTCACCTACATTTAAAAAGAAGCCAAATTTCTCACCTACATTTAAAATGAAGCCAAAAGCCAGGAAAGAAACCAAAATTTTCCCTGTTTGTATTTAAATTGAAATTGTCCCTGTAGCTTCGCCTTCACGTTGATATGTTAGTCAGTCAGTTTCTCTTTTTATATAGTATATATTGATGAATGCCGTCATCCACATTCCATAGACAGAGATAAGGAAAATCATAGACTAGCGAGTGACATTGCAGTCACGGAATTCTAGCCAAAACTGCACGTCACGGATGCATTTAACAGCTGTTTAAAGGTATATATTGGTAAGTATATGACGTAGATAGGTTTATTTGTAATACACGCCAATGTTTCTTGCAACGTGACTCTAGCAGCCCTGCCGGATCGTACGCAGGCGCCGGCGCACGTGTTTCTGTATAACGTAACCCAATTCTTCGTGAATATAACATACTACCTTCTGCCAGCGGCTTCGTCCGTGTGCAAAATAGAATAGACTAGAATAGAAATCAGGCAAAAACCATTGGGTGTATTTTTATAAAATTTTCACAAAGTAAAAGATCATTTAATTAATTAAGTACCAATCTTTTGATACACGTGTATTATTCATATTGTATTTAATAAATGAAGGACATATTATTATTCGAACAATCTTGATGCGCAGGGAGTTACGCGATAACGCTAACTCTTCTTTTTTTGCTCAAAGTCGCTGGTAACTTAAATTAAAAAAGGGGGTAGTCTGCGGTGTACTAGCAAGTATTAGATAAAGTATTTGATTTTATATTTAGTCAGTTTCTCTTTTTATACCTATATAGATTTGAAATTTTATTTCTCAATCAATATGTTTATGCATGTTTTTAATATATTTATTTAAAACACCTTTTCGCTGTCGCTAAAGGTTAGGTCGTTATTTAACTTGCTAACGATAATATTTTATAGCTAGACACCGTTAACCAAATAATTATTATCATTTTACAACTAGACACATTGGTGGACTTTAGTCAGTTAAAGTATCACACTCTCACGCTCCTTTTAGAAAGGAAGCAGTTATTTGATAATTTCTCAAAAAAAAAAAATACACATGATTTGCATCAACTTCACATCCTTTAGTCTCTAACGCTATTTAAAACACCTCCACCAGCAAATATCAATAGCAGTTAAGTCCAAAATTTGGAGAAAATCCTCTTTCTATTTGTCCTAATAACTCACACGTTTGGCGCTCTGATTGGCCCGAAGTTGATAAAACCTCCTTTGAAATCCCGGAATCACAAATATTACAAGTAAATCCCAGGTTTTAAAAGATTGGAAATTACTTTACATGTCCAATCTCTACTAATAATAACAAAAAAATAACTCGAAAAACTAATTTAAAGGCGAAATTCATCACAGTTACAAATAAATTCAATACATTACATATTCCTACAACGAATATTAACAACACTATAGAACAAGGGGAAAAGGGGATGCCCCAATGCCTAGACATTTTGTAAAGTATTGGTGCGAATAGATAAACCTTGTCATTAATAATATCGAGCCTTTTAGGGAAAACACTGTAAACGACGATATGCGTTTTTTTTGCGGGAGTAGGTTTTCTCGTCCATAATCAATTAATCAAAAAGCATTTATGAAAATATGCATGTTAATATAGCAACTGTTCTATTAAGTCAATAGTTACATGAATAATATGTTTTTTTTTTATATTATCATATATCCTTACTGTCACTTATGGTGTTCTTCCCAAAAAGGGTCGGATTGTCCGTATTTTAATGTAGTTTGTTAGTAACATTTACTAATTAATGTTCTTTGCTAATAAATGGACCATTGCTGTCACATTAATTATGAATAAATAATAATAGTAATAGGGACAACCCTATACCTACGCACCGGCCAGACGCTCGCGCACGTGATGCCGAGGTCGACGCTTCCTAGCGGCGATAAATTATTCACAATGAGGCCGACCAACTCGCTAGCCGCTACACTGCAGTGCACAAATACATGGTAGCTTACAATGCATTGAAACAGAGAATGCAATTATTTCTGAAGTAAAATGACAGCGGATTGACGAATCTTTGGTTTTGACAGCATGTGTAATTGAAGTGGCAGACGTCATCTTTTTGTGAAATGTGTCAATGTCAAGCAATTGTTTTCGTTAAGGTCGTTCAGTTATTTTCTTAAATGTCAATGCATGCACTTTGTTATTTATTTATTGAAACTTTATGCACTTGTTATAAAAATATTGTACAAAGGTTGAAGCAAAAATAATAATGAAATGTTAGACGATATTTATTTTGCAAATAGGTTTTAAAAAAAACACTTTTATACGTCAATTTTCTTTTTTTCATCAGTTTAAACTAGATGAAGCCTGCAGTCCTAGCTGACTACCCTGTAAAGAAAAACCGAAACAAACTTAGGGATTAGCCTCTTTTAAAGTCCATACAGTAAACATGTAATGGTCAAATTATATGAGAACCGTGCCGATCAGTGCCTCAGATCGACTTTTGAAGAAAGAAGCACACAGATTTGAGTGGACCTGTCCATTCAGTGCAAGAATTTGTCAGTATTCGTGTAGCTAAAACTTAGGACTACTAGGAGCTCAACTCATTACTTTTAAACTAGCCATTTTCCGCAATTTCATCTGCTTCTTTGGTTACTGCATCGCTTCCGTGGATCATAGCGTAACGTTATAGCCTCCTTGATACATGGGCTATTATAAATTAAAATATTGTTTCGTTTAGAACAAGTACTTCCTGAGATATGCGCGTTTAAATAAACAAATAAACGAACTCTTCAGCTTAGAAATATTACAGTAGATATGTTTATTGTATAGATAATAATAAAAATACAAAGAAATCCAAAAGAAACATCTAAGTGATTACACTTCTCTATCAAAACAATAAATTTAATTCAATTAGGTTTTTTATTAACAAAATCTATACCAAATCCATCAAAAAAATAACATTACTTTTGTGTATCAAAAACAAAAATTAAAACAACATTTCAAGGCCGATTTTGTATTGCAATTTACACGAAGTAAATATACATATACTGTAATAGTCTAGTTGTCTGGACTGCGGTGTTATATTCATTTAAATGATTGTTTATTCAAAAAGGAGGTCAAGTTTTATTCATTTAATATTCATTGTCACCCTACTCACGTGATTGAGCAGAATGATTCCTTTCAAATGAACTGTTTTAAACTATGTTTTATTTATTTTTCATAGATCGAGATTCATTTTCTATCCTGTTTACAAGATAAACAGCTTCTTACGGTATTTACGAAGTTCTACTTTCTAAAGAGACAAACAGTTTAAGATCAATTTTTTTGTGTGTGTGTGTGTGTGTGTGTGTGTGTTGCGATTATTTTAGATTTAAAAATTAGAATTGAAATGACTATTATTTTTATTCTACATATTTGTTATACTCGTATCTACACCGTTAAATAATGCCGCGGAGGGTCGATTCTGTTATGTGAAAGTGAACCCCGGTCCTGTAACGAAGGCCAACCAAGGAACACGAATGGGTTTTAATTCATAAAAGTCTGACATCTCCGCCCAGAGCGGACGATCTAATTGGAGGATTTCCCACCTAAAAAAAAAACCGACCAAATACGGTTTTAGGATTAACTAGTTTCGCCTAAACCAACCCCACGTAATTCTAGGACAATCCGACACGGACAGGTTAGGTTAGAAGGGAGCAGAGCTCCCGCCTTAGCCTTCGTGATTATTTTTTTTATAACCCTACAAGTCCCTCGGAGCGAGGCCTCACGAATTTAGCGAGCGAGAACTGGTTGAGCCTAGGCGAAACTAGTTCACCATAAAATCGGGTTTTGGCCGGTAATATAAATATATATATATATATATATATATATGTATATAAATATATATGTACATCATAAAAGGCATATCTCTGCAAAATTTCAGCGTTTTAGGTTCAAGGATTTGAACTGGACGTTGAGCCAGTGTGTAAGTCAGGAATTTAATATTTTATACACCGTTAGATATTGGTCGTTTTAATTCCGTGGAGGATCGATTGATATGAAACACTGTCGATTTATAAAGATAAAATTAAAAAATAAAGTACATTTTTTAAGCTTTAATTAATTTACACATGTACAAAATTAATTTATTTTAGTAAACGTCAGCTGATCGAGGTCAATGAACTAGGTAGTTAGTACGCAACGACCGACAACTCCCTACAAGGTCATTGACTCGCTTACTTAAAGAAATTAATTTCGTACATGCTTATATTAATTCCAGTTTTAGAAAAAAAACGTACTTTATTTTTTAATTTTATCTTTACAAATCGATAGGGTTTCATATACCGAATCGACCCTCCGCGGGATTAAAACGACTAAAATTTAACGGTGTATATAGGCATCTCTCTTCAAAACAGCGTTTTAGGTCCAAGGGCTGGACGATGAGCCAGTGTGTGAGTCAGGACTTTAATATTTTATATATTATAACAGATGCTATAGCTATAAATTATCTACTTTCATAGGCGAAGTCGCTGTCAGAAACTAGTGAATTAAGACACAGTAGCCTGTAAAAATGATTTGACCTGTAAATTATGATAAAAACTGGTTATTGTTAATTAATTCTAACTTGATAAGCTCAGGGTTACTAACCTAATGATATCTAATAATTATTATTATAATGTAACGTGTTTTGACGTCACCTAATTACTCGTAGTTTTCTTTTTTTCATTTCTCACTAGTCAAATTGCCCGAGCTACCTAAATCTTATTAAGATACTTTATCGCTAGGAGATTTTTTTTATTATTATCTTGGATTTTTTTTAATGAGTTTTCGTTGTGTGTCTAGTCGGTTCTGACTAATTGGAACCATACATGATTCTGAAATTTTATTAGTACCCATGCAGGCGTGCGTGCAATTTTTTTTTCCTATAATTCAAAACAAATTCGAATTTCAAATAAATTATGATGACGATGAGGAATACATCCTACACTAATACTACGGGTATTATAAGTAAGGCTATCTTATTATATCCAATCTATACAATCCTATTTACATTTTCCTAAAACATCTTATTTAAAACTTCTTTTTTAAACAGTTTGATTTAACACATCGTCACATTTTTTTTCCTACTACTTGTATCTTTCTATCTATCAATAAACCTGATTTTTTTTTTAACGTACAGACGCCCACAAACGAAGCAAGAAACAATATCAAAACAAACTTTAAACTCAATACCTATCCCGCTCAAAGATCGTCTCGATGATTTAAATCTAGATAGCAACATTAGAATTAATACAAGAACACCATCAATTACAGACGCTAACAAACGTGACGAGTCACCAAAACGGTGTGACGACTAACATTGTTATCGTAAAATTGCGCCAAACATGTGACCGGCGACCACGTACCGCACGTGTTGAGCAAGCTGACATAATAAAACACATTGACACCGGTGTGATGACGTCATTGACGCCTATGCGAGGTGTCAATTAGCGGGCCAATTCATTAGTGTTACAAAAAGAGGAATTTTTGGAGAGGGGTCTGCACGTTGCGGATGCCGTGAATGAAAGTAGAATAAACGTAGGTGCTTAGATGACGTCAGTCATTAATACCTAATGTTAGGAAATAACACTAATATAATAAAAGCGAAATTATGTCTGTTTGTTTGTTACTTATTTACGTTTAAATGTTGTACGAATTTGAGTGAAATTTAATACACGGGTAGATCATGTCCTAAAAAAAAGAATAAAGTATACTTTCAATTTCAAGAATATAGTCGCAAGCGATAATGTACTACTGAGCATTATGCTGAGCGTTCGGCCGCTTTGCGGGGATGTGGCGCATATTTTACATAAAGAATATTTACAGTCACGCCGCGCGCGCGCAAGCGATCGGTTGAATATTGTGCGTGACGGTGTGTATCGGGGATTTAAAAATGTCCTCAGTGGTAAAATGTGCTAATTGCAATGTAGTGATTAACGAAGTTTTAGCCTTCGTCCACAACAAAATATCCGTGATGGACGATGAAAGTATAAGCAGAATCTGTGCGAGCGCTTTCTCTGAAAGTGATATTGTAACGGCGAAGAAGTTGCTGTTCGAATCCCTACCGACTATGAAACGTAAGATAACGCGGAGGAAGGCGGGGAAAAATGTTCGAGACATAGACGACATCATCTGTCTGATCCGCGATACCGACTCCGAGGATATCCCAGTCTTCGTAGCCCGCGACCTCGAGAAGTTACCCCCAGTTCTGTTCGACCATGTTGACGTGACGAGATTATTAAAAGACATTGTTAAGCTACGGCAAGATCTCGACATGATGAAAGAAGACTATGCTACTGTTAAGCAGGTAGACCAGTTGAAAAGTGAGATGCAGCATCTTTCATCAGGGTGGTGCAACGTAAACCCCAGAAGAGGTGCATATCCCGCAAGACTCACAAGCTATGAGTGCGATAGCGGTCCCATGGGATTGCCGCTACAGTGCAATGAGCAAATATCATTAGAATCTACACTAAAATCTAGTATTCACAATATCTTGGAGCATCGGATATTGGAGGGTAGTACTGAATCAACGCCGCAAAATAAGCAATTTGATCCGACCGTTGAACTACGAGACGCGGCTGCGATGACTCACGTCGCGAGTCAGCTGATCGAGTCGCTCGCATCTCCTCCCGCACAGTCCGCGGCCGCTCCCCCTTCGGTGCGCTGTGTGGCCGACGAGGCTTTGCCGCCGCCGTCCCCCGTGGCGACCGGCGGCCGTGGTCCCCTGCCCCCCGACCCGCTGCCGCTGCTATCTGGTCCGGCTACCCGTGCTGCACCGTTACCACCATCACCCAACTCGGCCGTCGTACACACAGTCAACAAAAATGGAACCAACCCTATCGCACCAAAGCAGAAATCGTTGGCGGAGATTGTCCGAGAAGGAAAATGGAAGACACAGGCCCCGAGTGACCAATGGATTCGTGTCCAAAACAAAAGATCACGAAATCGTTTCATTGGGAAGCGAGGAAAAGCGATTCCTGAGCCTGGAAGTAATTTTATGGCAGCGGAAACTAAGGTTCCCATGTACATTTATAATGTAGCAAAGGGCGTGTCTGTGTGTGATATTAGTAACTACATTATAAAGAAAACTAACATTGATGTTAAAATTGAAAAAATGAACATGAAGTTAGCAAAGGATTACGAATCATACAAAATATTCGTTCCTAAACATTCGTTAATAACTTTTCTGAGTGATGATTTTTGGCCAAAGGGGGTAGCCTATCGTCGTTTTATAAACTTCATTAGACGTGATAAGGAATATGTCCGTGTGACTAGCGAGAATATTGACAGTTCTAAATTATGAATAACATCAATCTAATAAGCTTTAATTGTAAAAACGTGATGAGATCAGTGGAATGTGTGCGGAAACTTTGTCGCTCGGCTGACGTTGTGGCGCTGCAGGAGACGTGGCTACTGCCGCACGACCTCGGGTATCTGGCTGCGATAGACGACGACTTCGCCTGCACGGGTACCTCGGCAGTGGATACCGCAGCGGGGGTCTTACGCGGTAGGCCTTACGGCGGAGTTGCCATACTGTGGAGAAAGGCTTCGTTCCCGACGGTAACCGTAGTGAAGTGCAATAGTGTGCGTCTCGCCGCGATAAAAATCGAGCTCAGTGATCGTTCCATTTTGATATTTTCCGTATACATGCCTACCGAGTCCAATGAGAACCTAGTGGAGTTCACAGAGTGTCTCAGTGAAATGACAGCCATAATTGACAGTCACAATGTGGAGTCGGTGTTTATGTTAGGGGACTACAATGCACACCCTGGTGAGTCATTTGCTACGGAACTTTTAACTTTTTGTGCGGATCAATCGTGGTCGTGTGTAGACATGGAACTAATGCCGTCGGACAGTCATACGTTCGTCAGTGATGCGCACGGCTGTCGGCGCTGGCTCGACCACTGCCTTGTGACTAGTGCCGCGCGACACTCTGTGTCCGCGGCCTCTGTGTTATATAATACCTATTGGTCTGATCATTACCCTGTTTCTATAATATGTAATTTTAATTTAGTTCAGCCTAAAATTTTTATGCCAACTGTTTGCATAAATAGAATAGTCTGGGGTGAACGTGACTCGACTCAAATAGCGAAATTTAAAAATGTATGTCACTGTAGACTTCGTGAAATTGATTTTCCTTCGGAATTAAGAAACTGCTCAGATAAAATGTGTAGCAACAAAAGTCATAAAATCCTGTTAGATAACATGTATAACAAGATTATTTGTATACTGTCGGAAGCTGCTATATATAGTTATAATGTTACCGAAAAGCGTAGAGGCAATTACATTACCGGGTGGAACAAGCACGTCCGCGGCGCTCACGAGAGGGCTCGGCTGTGTTTTCAAGCTTGGTTGTATGGGGGTAAGCCTGGGGCTGGCCGTCTTTATAATGATATGTGTGAAACTAGGCGCGCTTTTAAATCAAAGTTAAAGTGGTGTCAGAATAATCAACGACAAATAAAAATGGATATTTTAGCGGAACTTCACTCAAACAAGAAATTCGGTCAGTTCTGGAAAAACACCAATAAAATGAACCATAAGCCGAGCCTTCCCGTCAGCGTGGCGGGATTGCACGAGCCTAGCGAGATCGCCACTATGTTCTCCCACCATTTCAGGGTGGACTCTCCTCTAGGGCGAGCGCGGCTGGAGCCCGATGCTGAGGAAGGTAGTGAGCGTAGTGTTTATTTTACTACGAAGGAAGTGCGTGCGGTGATCAGAGGCATGGTGAGGGGTAAATCCCCGGGTCACGACAGCCTCAGCATCGAGCACCTGCAGCACGCGGGTGTTCATCTACCCAGAGTGCTTTCTATGTTTTTTACCCTATGTTTGGGCCACTCCCATCTGCCCGATAATTTAATGCGTACTATAGTTGTACCCATCATCAAAAATAAAACTGGTGATACGTCAGATGTAAACAACTATAGACCAATCTCCCTTGCCACAGTAGTTGCCAAAGTGCTGGACAGTCTGCTTGGTCAGCACCTGGATAAACATGTCTCGCTAAACGACGCGCAGTTCGGCTTCAGGCCCGGCCTTTCTACCGAGAGTGCTATCCTGTGCCTCAAGCGGACTGTTCAGTATTACACTAGTAGAAAGACTCCAGTGTATGCTTGCTACCTTGATTTATCGAAAGCTTTCGATCTTGTATCGTACGATATTCTATGGGGTAAATTAAGGGATGAAACTAGTCTACCTGGAGAAATTATGCTATTATTTATGCATTGGTATAACAAGCAGAAGAATTGTGTGAAATGGGCAGGCTCGCTCTCGGGGGAGTACGGGTTGGAATGCGGGGTGAGGCAGGGGGGGCTGACCTCTCCTACGCTCTTCAACCTGTATGTCAACCGACTGATCGAGGAGCTCAGCAGCACCGGCATCGGGTGTCATATAGATGGAGTATGCGTCAATAACATCAGCTACGCAGACGATATGGTGCTGTTGAGCCCGTCGATTGGTGCCTTACGAAGGCTCCTGAATATTTGTGAGTCCTATGCGGTGACTCATGGGCTCAATTACAACGTAAAAAAAAGTGAGATAATGATTTTCAGGCCAGACAACAAGCGATACACATTCGTTCCGAATTTCACATTATGTGGTACAGCTCTAAAGAAAGTCGAGCAATTTAAGTATTTGGGCCACTGGGTCACCGAGGACCTTAAGGACAGAGTGGATATTGATAGGGAGCGCAGAGCGCTGTCTGTCCGATGCAACATGTTGGCCCGCAGGTTTTCGCGGTGTACGGGGACTGTCAAAGTTGCACTTTTTAAAGCGTACTGTCAGTCCTTTTACACCTGTAGCCTGTGGGTTAACTATACGCAGCGGACATACGGCGATCTGCGCGTCCAGTACAATAACGCGTTCCGGGTGCTGATGGGGCTGCCGCGCCACTGCAGTGCCTCCGCGATGTTCGCGGCGGCCCACACAGACGGCTTCGCGGCCATCATGCGCAAACGGTGCGCTTCTATCATGCGCCGTACACGCGACAGTCCCAACACCATCCTGCGCGCGCTGGCGGACCGGTGGGACTCTCCGATGCTGGCTCGCTGGATACGGCTGCATGCAGTCGTGTAGTGATTTTCCACCATCATCGGGAAGTCCACCCGGACTGGCCACCAATATATTTTATTTTTTTTGTGTTGTTTAGTCATAATTTTTTTTTTTTTTTACTAACACTAGTTTGTAAGCTCGCATTGTACTAACGAATATGGATGTAATCGCAAGATGAATCTGAAATAAATAATTTATTATTATTATTATTATTTACAATTTGTAAGTTAGTCCTTAGATTGCGTCTTTTCCGCCAGATAAAATGTTTTTTCTTTCTTTCTGTTTTCTATGTTAGAATTTTATTGAGTAAATACACATGTGCTCTTTCAGTTCGCCTTTGCTTTCTAGTTTAAAACAATCCTGCAATCATATCAGACACTGTGGCCGAGATTCTAAACGAGTTTAAAAAAAAGCGTTGAAGTTTTTACAAGATTTTATCGAATGAATTTCAATTTTAGTTATCCGCAAATTCATTCCTAGAGGATATTGTGATGTACAATTGGTATAGTTTGTACCTATCTCAAGTCTACAAAACTGGTCAATATTTAGAATTATTGAAATACGCGCGATCTCGGTAAAATTTAACTGAGACTTTAAGTATCTCAGCGTCAATACAATTGCTGCCAGACACTGCAATAACTTTGCAGCCAAATACCTACTACAAATACAGAATATGTTACATCCGCATTCAAATGGAACTCAAAGTGACTTTTTTATGAATAGACATTGACTAAAGGACTTTGTATCCAAGCCAACCACACTTATAAAAAAAAAAAATGTAGAGCAGAAGAGAACAGAGTTTGAGAAAAACTCAATTTTTAATGCCTCTTTCAGAAATTAGGGGTAAAAAAATATCTTATATTAATACAAACAGTTATTCTTATCTCCAACACGTAGAAACATTGTTGTAGACTAGACAATTAGTCTAGTCTACTGTGTCATAAATATGGCGGTACATAACCGATAGTAATTATTTCTAGAAAAAAACCTGTGCTTCATATTAAATGATTCAAGGAAAATCAAACGTTTTTCCATGAGATTAAATATTGAAGGAAAAGAATAAACAAAAACATTTTAGTATATTATATAAGTTGACTAGCTTTTGCCCGCGGCTTTGCTCCCGACAACTGACTACTCTTTTCTACTTTACCCTACTCCACCCCATTGTACCCTACTCTACCCTACTCTACCCTACTCTGCCAGGGTAGAATAGGCTCTACCGAGCCTTTTCCTGATACTATCATACAAAAAAAGAATTAGCGAAATCGGTTCAGCTGTTCTCGGCATAGCAACACATCCAGCGATTCATTTTTAAATTACAGATGTAGGTTATTCTGTGTAATGTAAATAACTGAAATGTTTACTGAAATACATTGTCGCAATGAGGATAAATAATTGGAGCGGGTCATTGAACTCCACTCTTGCTCAGACATACATTATGTCACTGTTAAAACTATTAATCGGTTAATAGTACTTTTTACCGGTTTTTTTATGGTAGGTAAAATCATCCAATGACAAATCCCGCCCTTGGGCGGAGCGGGACATAGTATTAGACTCTTACTAAAAACCTACCCCGTTCCTTCGTTACCGCAGTGACCGCTGTTTCCAGTGCGGTCAGTCTGGTCACAGGGTCGTCGAATGCTGCGAAAAGCCGCACTGTTACGCATGTGCGGCGGCAGGCAAGACGGCCGATCACCAGGCTGGGAGCAGGTCCTGCGACCCCCCCCGTCAAGGTCAAGGCCAGGGTCCGGCCCATCCCCGGTGGCGTCCTCACCGCCGCAGCCACCTCTGTAGCCGCCGCCGCTATCGCCGCCTCAACCGCCGCGGCAGTGCCCTCACGTAGGGCTCCGGAGGAGACTGTAATGGACTGTTAATAACGGCACCATTACGTCTCCTCCAGGCGAACATCAACCACTGCGTTCCTGCTCAGGATCTGTTGCTCCAGAGCATGGCGCAGTGGTCGATAAACATCGCCGTAGTCTCCGAGCCGTATTATGTCCTGCCCAGTGGAGACTGGGTTCAGGACCTGGACGGCTCGGTGACCTTAATCTCGTCGACCGCCGCCGGTACCCCGCCCCTCGAGCGCGTCACGAGGGGCCGGGGTTGCGTGGCAGCACGGTTCGGGGACATTGCAGTGGTAGGCGTCTACCTGTCCCCGAACAGATCTCTCGGCGATCTCCACATCTCCCTTATGGAACTGAAAAACGTCGTCGTTGGGTTTAGGGACCTCCCCGTGGTCGTTTGCGGGGACTTCAATGCCTGGAACGAGGCTTGGGGTTCCCGGTATACAAACGGGCGGGGTCGGTCGGTAGAGGCCTGGGCTGAGGAGTCCGGCCTGGTCCTCCTAAACCGGGGCTCTGTTTCCACGTGTGTGCGGATGCGGGGCGAATCTGTGGTGGACCTCTCGTTCGCTAGCCCCGATCTGGCGCCGCGTGTCGTCGACTGGCGCGTTATGGAGGGGGTGGAGACGTTCTCAGATCACCGGTACATCCGGTTTGACGTCTCCGCCCAAACCTCGACCGCGCCGGTCCGGCAGAGCCCTTGTGGTCCGCGGTGGGCGCTGAGGCAGATGGACCGGGAGCTCCTCCTGGAAGCCGCGACGGTACAGGCCTGGGTGCAAGCACCGGACAGGCCTGTCGACATTGACGTCGAGGCAGAGTGGTTCCGGGAGGGCATGTCGCAAATTTGCGACGCGTCAATGCCCCGAGTCCGTCCAGGACGTGCCAAGCGCCAGGTGTACTGGTGGTCGCCGGAGATTGCGGCATTGCGCAATGCGTGCAATCACGCACGACGCCGGTACGCCAGGTACTGCAAGCGCCGCAACCGCCCGCCGGATGCGGAGGCTATAGAGGCGGAGCTGTACGAGGGTTACAGGCTGGCGAAGCGCACCCTCCGAGCGGAGATGAAGCGGGCCAAGCTGGAGGCCCGCAACGTCTGGCTGGGGTCTCTGAATGCAGACCCGTGGGGACGCCCATACAAGATGGTGCGGGAGAAACTCCGTCCCTGGGCTCCCCCACTGACTCAGAGTCTCCGGCCCGAGCTCGTGGAGGGTGTGGTCAGCACTCTGTTCCCCACGCGGGGGGTACACTCCCCCCCGCCCATGGCTCCGCCAACACCGGCAGTACCTGACGCGGACCACGAAGACGACGATGTTCCAGAGGTGACCGAGGTAGAGATGAGAGTGGCGGTACAAAGGCTGAGTGCCAAGAATACCGCCCCAGGACCCGACGGCTTGCCTGGGAGGGCCTGGGTCCTGGCCATGGAGGCTCTCGGGCCTCGATTGAGGGGGCTCTTCAGCGCATGTTTGGAGAGGGGCCAGTTCCCACTTCGCTGGAAGACGGGAAAACTGGTCCTCATAGCGAAGCCTGGGCGCCCTGCGGACTCTCCGTCCGCGTACCGGCCCATTGTGCTGCTCGACGAGGTGGGCAAGCTCTTCGAAAGAATCATTGCAAACCGCCTCGTCGCGCGCCTTGCACGGGTGGGGCCGGACCTTTCGGACGGACAGTTCGGATTTCGCAGGATGCGCTCCACGGTGGACGCCATCATGCGCGTGCGAGCCCTCACGACGGGGGATGCGGTATCCCAGGGCAGGTGTGTCGTGGCAGTGTCTTTGGACATTGCCAACGCCTTCAACTCCCTGCCCTGGAGTTGCATTGGAACGGCACTCCGGTACCACCGGGTGCCCGACTACCTCTGTCGTGTAATCGAGGCCTACCTGTCAGAGAGGTATATCATTTACCCCGGTCACCAGGGAGAGTGGAAACGTCGAGAGATGTCGTGCGGTGTTCCGCAGGGATCGGTACTGGGACCACCCTTGTGGAACATCGGGTACGACTACGTGCTGCGCGGCGACTTCCCCGACGGGGTCAGCGTGGTCTGCTACGCGGACGACACGTTGGTCCTGGCGCGGGGAGAGTCGTACCGGACGGCGGTTGAACTAGCGACACGCGGGGTTGCGATAGTCGTTGATAGGATCCAGCAGTTGGGACTCGAGGTGGCATTGCACAAATCCGAGGCCATGTGCTTTCACGGCCCTCGGAGTGCGCCACCACCGGGTTCCCAGCTAACGGTAGGAGGAGTTCACATCAGCGTCGGGTCGACGATGAAGTACCTGGGACTCGTCCTCGACAGCTGGTGGAACTTCAAGGAGCACTTCCGACGTCTGGCTCCCAAACTGAACCGGACTGGGGCTGCTCTCGGGCGGCTCCTGCCCAACCTCAGGGGACCAGACGCCTCCTGCCGGAAGCTCTACGCGGGAATCGTTCGGTCCATGGCCCTCTACGGGGCTCCGGTGTGGGCACCGACGTTGCAACAGCAACCGAGGGCCCAGCTGAATGCGTGCCAGAGGGTCATGGCAATACGCATGGTGCGAGGGTACCGAACGATTTCCCGCGAGGCGGCGACCCTCCTTGCTGGCCAACCGCCATGGGATCTGGAGGCAACAGTCCTTGCACACATGCACGACAAGCGCATGGAGGTGCAACGCCGGGGCGAAATTCCGCTGCCACGATAAGTCGAGGCATGGCGGACAGAGCTCCGGCGGGATCTCATGGCGAAATGGCGTCAGCGACTATCGCAACCTCGTTCGGGGCGCGCCACAATCGAGGCGATAAGGCCCATCCTTGAGGCGTGGCTGGAAAGACCTCACGGCAGTCTTAACTTCCGCACGACGCAGGTCCTAACGGAACACGGAAAGTTTGCCAAGTTCCTGTTCCGGATTCGTGCGGAGGATTCGCCCGGGTGTCGCCACTGTGCGGAACACCCGGAGGACACGGTGGAGCATACTGTAGAGGTGTGCCCCGCCTGGGCGGAGCATCGCCGTGTCCTCGTGGGGGCAATCGGCGGCAGCGATCTCTCTCGCCGGGCCTTGGTTCAGGCCATGGTCCGTAGTGAGGAGGGATGGCAGGCGGTCGCCTCCTTCTGCGAAGCAGTAATGCTAGCAAAGGAGGAGGCCGACCGCATCAGGCAGAGGCAACGGGGCGCTCGCCCCAGCCGCCGCCGGGATTCCGATCCCGATTTCCGGCCACCGTAGGCGCGGGCTTGCGGACGGCGTGCAATGGGTAGCACGCTGTCCGATCGTCCGGTAACCGGCCGGACCGAGCCCAAGTCGTCGACGGCGCGTTCTGTTCCCGCGCGCCTCAAGGAGCTGTCAGCAAACCGAAGAGGCCCAGCCTGCTAACTGCAGGCAGGCAGGGTTGAAGCCTGCTGGGGTCAAGGGCCGTTTTCTGAGAGGAAGGCTCAGCCCCGGCACTATAGGCAACGAAGGAACGGGGTAGGTTTTTAGTCAGTAAAAGTCTGACACTACTTCCCGCTCCGCCCAAGGGCGGGATTTGTCATTGGATGATTTTACCTACCATAAAAAAAAAAAAAAAAAAACCCCGTTCCTTCGTTGCCTGTCATACCGGGGCCGAACCTTCCTTTCAGAAGCCGAATCTTGGTCCCAGTAGGCTTCGACCCTGCCTGTCTGCAGCTACATTTGACCGGTTAAAACTACTTTAAAACTAGAAACCTTTAATCAAAAACTTGTTATAATAGGTAAGCAGGTGTTTTTGTGGCCATTTTAAAAACATTTTTTGTAGTAATTCTAGCTACTTATAGACAGCCAAAATCTATAGGTACTAATTACTAATCTATATTAATACTATAAAGCTGAAGAGTTTGTCTGTTTGTATGAATACTCTAATCTCAAGAACATGGTGGACATCCCACCAATACGCACAAAGCGTTTTGAGAACATATTGAGAGTAGAAATTCCTGCCGGAGTCTGTGTTTCCTGATATCTATAATGGGATAAGAGGTCTTTAAGTAAATAGTGAATAGGTTACTTCTATGCAAGCATGCTCCATCGTCGGCCATATCATCGCTCTTACCATCAGTTGAGATAGTGGTCAAACACGAGCCTATCAATAATAAAAAAAGACATTAGACGGAACCCGGTCAGAATTATTTTTGACTAAGTAACAGTTTTGACTGTAACGTATTCATAAGTCTAGAGCCTAGTTTTGCCTTGTTGTTTTTAAAGGACTTTGACTGATAACAATGCGTAGGCGCCGCCGTAGGTAACAAAACATTTGCAGTAACAATTAATTAAGTAGGTACCTATGTTTTTTTTTTTATGGTAGGTAAAATCATCAAATGACAAATCACGCCCTTGGGTGGGGCGGGAGATAGTGTCAGACTCTTACTGACTAAAAACCTACCCTGTTTCATTCATTGCCTTCGATCCAGAGCCCCGGGATTCACTTGGTCCCAGACCTATGATGGATTATTGCAATTTATTATTGGACGGAAAATAAAATACTTTTTAAATCATTGACATTTAATTGATAAATCACTTTCTAGATAGGTTTATGTACCTATCTACCATACCTAATAATATGTATTTTTGATACGCGCCCAGAAAAATACGCAGGCTTTTTTTTTCGAAACTGTTCTAAAAATGCAACTAAAAATCTAGATGTGACAAAAATTTTCTACTGGCAAATGTGAACTAACTTCAAATATTAACGTAACATGTATGGTCATATCTAAAGCATTAAAAAAAAAAAAATACTTGCGTAATTAGACGACAAAAAGAATTTTTTTTCAACATAAAGAATTTTTTTTTCGCGGATACCCTTTCCTGGACTTACTCGTAATACCTGATGACCGTAACATTGTAGGTAAAAATATGATATGAGTAAACTCGCAGAATTTTCACATAAGCCACACAAAAATATTTAAATATTTTGTACCAGCGGTGTGTCTTAAGTTTTTTTTTTTTAACAAAGCTAATAGGCAAGTTACGAAGTAATGTAAGAGTATCTCTGAATGTTAAGCTAATTCTAAATAACAGATTTCATCGATGTAATGTCCATTTCATGAAAATAGGTAAAACGCAAAAATGAAAAACTAATTTTTGTTTTTAAAAGGTATCAAAAACACAAATCGACAAATTTGACATTCCAATAACGCAGATACTTTAAAAAACATTAGGCAGTTGACGTATAAAATTAAAAACAAAACGTGACTTTTGAATTTCGAATTTGGTCAGGTGAGTTCAGATTTAATCATATTAATGACATCTAAAAAACCTTGGCGGATGCTTCGCTCACGTGGTGTTCAATTTTCCTGCTCTTAGTAACAGATGAATTTATGATAGGGGCCATTCATTTATTACGTAAGACAATTTAATTGGGGAGTGGCCTGACCATGTCTTATTCTTTCATAAATAAAAAATGGTAATTTAAAAAACTAAAAAACCCGACTGCTTTTCTGAGCATTCATGAAAAAGCCCTAAAACAAGAAAATCTGGCAGTCGGGACCCATTCTAGAATTGAGAGCACATACCTATATTACATTGCAGATTACTCCAATCTATTGACTAGACGGCTGACTTTCTAGAATGGGTTCCGACTGCCAGATTTTCTTGTTTTAGGGCTTTTTCATGAATGCTCAGAAAAGCAGTCGGGTTTTTTAGTTTTTTAAATTACCATTTTTTATTTTTTATTTTTTTAGTTTTATTTTATTACGATATCACTTTCAAAGTAATTACGAATCTAAAGACACCTCTCAAACTAAAATCCATCGAGCCGTTCAGGTCGCAGAGCGTGCCAAACATTTGAATTTGGCGCTAAAAATCCGCCATTTTGTTTTTTTTTTTATTTTGATATACCCAGTGTCACTCTCACAGTAAATACAAATCTAACGACACCTCTCAAGCTAAAATCCATCGAGCCGTTCAGGCTGCAGAGCGTGCCAAACAATTATACATACATACATACATACTTACATACATACATACATACATACATACTCTCGAAAAACATAACCCTCCTTCTGGCGCAGTCGGGTAAATAGGTTGTGAACGAATCTTACACCACAAAATCTCTGGAACCTTTATCCACAAACATACATAAACTTAAGATTTGTAAAAGCGCGGATGCGTAAGGGGTAGACTATTTCCATAGCAACGTACCCGCACCACCCGCACTGCGCCTACCCCCGCTTGTAAACTAGACGTAACTGTTTGCGTAAACGATACACTTGTAAACATTCCTAAAAACCAACGTATATTCATTTTTTTTTCCTTACGCAATAAATCTAAAACAGGGGGGACGAATCACCCTATTTTTACTTTTTCTTATTCGGAGGGTGAGGCAAAAACTAGTCTAAAAATCGTCTCACGTAATAAATGAATGGCCCTTAACTACTTGGAAAATAAATACTTGATGCGGGCGTAACTTCTGAAAACTTTAATTCTGGTTTAATTTATTGTTTATTTTTTTAACTTGTTCTGGTCCGGCCAGTAGTAGAGCCGCTTACTAACTCAATTTAGGCCGCTTCCATAAAATCATGTATGAGAAACCATCGCTATGCTTGTTACTAACAGAACTACGTATTTTTAAAACTAATGTATGTGTGTATCTACTCGAATTTATAATTCAGAATCTATTGCTAACAACTCCAATATCAACTTTAACTCTGTTTATTTTAAGTTGATTTTATTGAGTCGATTTATATAAAGGCCCCTAAAGTATGAATTGCTGTAGAATTTGAACTTTTTTTTGTAGTTTCAGGTGTGATAGCGGTCAAGCGCAAACCAATCAATAATAAAAATAATAAAAATGTCATTGTTCCGAAATTTAATATCAAAATATACACAAACACACACATTATAAAAATATCTATATACATATATGAAAAAGAACTTATTAAAAAAAAACATGATTATATACCCTGATAAGTGATAACGTTACAACCTACTCGCAACAACTGGATCCGACTAGCAACATAAAGATTATCAAAACAAATAGATATTATTTTATTTTTGATAAAGGAAACTAGCTGCCAATGACCTAACCAAATATCTAAATGATATTTAATATCATGCCTAATAACGTTATTTGTAGTATTTTGTGTGTATGATGAGAGCAGTGGTGGCCGAGTGATAACGGCCCCGACTTACGAATTGTAGGTCGTTGGTTCAAACCCAGCCAGGCGCATTACTTTGTGTAATTTATATCCTCACCACTGCTCTCAAAACGGTGAAGGAAAACATCGTGAGGAAACCGTCATGTCCTAGAACCAAAAAATTCGAAAACATGTGACATCCACCAATCCGCACTGGGCCCGCGTGGTGGAGAGGAGGCCTGAGTCCCATTAGTGTGAACATTAAAAGGCATTAACATTGATGATGATGATGATAATGCTGTGTGGATGATTCAGAATATTCGTGGATATTACATACTGAAACTTTCATTTTTTCCCCTTTTAGCCTGTCTTTCAATCAATCTGCCTAGCCTTTAATTAAACCAATCTGCCTAAAATTTAATTTAATCAATCTTATTGACTGGCCTGTTGGACTAATTTTTAGTGGCCCTGACTGCTATGCCGAAGATCATGGGTTCGATTCTCATTCAGGACAAATGTTTGTGAAAGTTTTTTTTTCAATCAATTGGCCTAACATACATTTCAATCAATCTGCCTGTCAATCATTGTTCCCACTTATATTGGGGTCGTCTCCCAGTCTAATTGGATGCCGCTGGTTCCGTATTTTGCATGGAGTTCCTGTTTATTTGACCTCCACAACCCAGTAATTGGGTTTTTTTGTGGGCCCTTTGGCAAGACTGGTGTCAGATTTCCTACCTTCTGACTATCCATAACGACTGTCATAGATCTACAAATGTCAGTCGAGGCTTGATGTGTTTCTCTGAGGCAGGGAGAAAACTCGCTATACTAAGACGGTCACCCATCCACAAACCGACTTCGGCAAGCTTTGTTTAACTTCGGAGATTGACCTGTGCAGCTATGAGGTTTTAACAATGGGTTGCTCCAAATGATAAGTTTATTTTTTTATTATCAAACGCGTGCCTATCCAGTAAGCGATGATGTGGCCGAACATGGAGCACGCTTGCCTAGAAGTATCTTAGTGACTCTTTAATTAAAGACCAGTTGTAACTATTAGGAAACACAGACAGCGCAGAGATTGAATTCCACTTCTTAGCTGTACGCACAATAAACGCGATCCCAAAACGCTTTGTGCGTATGGGTGGGATGTCTATCAAGTAGGTACCGGTGGTGCAACGCCCGCGCGGTACGTCTAGTCACAAAATAGACAGGTAAAAAAGCCAATCTCATGTATTTACTTCAGTTTTTATACCTACGCTCGGCGGTCGCTGCAAAAATTACTCTGTGATCTAGCACTGGTTTAGCACGGTTTAGTCACGTACAAGATATCGTGTCCGTGAGCGGTGTCTATGTGTGCGTTGCTCAAGCACGCTTTGTATGTAGATTATCTTCTGTACCTCTACCATGAGTTTTAAGCAATAGTATTCGTCGCTACTCGATATCGACGCCGTATATATTTTGTATGGCAAATTTTGCAGCGCCTCTAGCGGTCACTTGCAGAACCAAAATTTGCCATACAAAATATTGACGGCGTCGATATCGAGTAGCGACAAATACTATTGCTTACTTTTGTGGTCTGTTCCGATGATGGAACAGACTTGGCGGAATTAAATTGTGCAATTCCAATACTGAATAACTTTCACGAACAAAATAAGAATACTTGAAACTATAGTGTCTTGAATGATAAGTAACCGAGTTTCGTCTCCTTCCCATCACCTAATATCTATTAGCGAATACCTACATTATGTCATCGGAAAAGTCTCCCCATTCTCAGATTTTACAATTTTTTCTAGTGTCAGTGCACTACCTCTACTTTGCTGATTTGAGCCAAATCCTTTAATTCCAGTTTCACCTTCTTGCCGTATCTTCTTCTATTTATCATCATTTCAGCCGAACGACGTCCATTGTTGGACATAGGCCTCCCCCAAGTGCCGCCACAAAGAACGGTCCTGTGTCTGCTTCTGTGTTTGTGTGTCTTCTTCTATTAAGTACTCAAGCCCCAAGCGAACGCCGGCATTCGCACGCCTATTGTCTTTCTATTGGTTCTCTAATTACGATATTCAAAAGATTAATTTTAAGTATTATTACTGATTTAAGTTATTTAAAGTGTGAGTTAAGTACGTTTTTGTACATGCACCGTTTTGACACTGAGTTGTGTTTTTATCTTATTTTAATATACTTGAGAACAGCTCAACTGATTTTCCGGGCTCATTTTTTGTAGTTGTAACTGCCAGGACAAGGTATGAAAGAAAGAAATACAATGAAAAAAATGCACTTGTGTGAAACTCAAGCTTCTCACAGATGCAATTTAAGCTTACTTGTCTGGACTCTGCTCGCTAGTACATTTATTGCATTTCTAGAAACGTTACACTAATTTAACATTGTCCTCACGTGTGCGCGTGACCTGTTTTTTCACAATGACAATAAGTTAGACAGCGGTGCGCGCGCGCCCGTGCTCTCTCACGTGACTGTTACCAACCAGTGTTTAACTTTCACTTGACGTCTGTAGGTAAGGTTTATGTATGTGGTATCACAGTGATTGATTGATTTCTAAAGATCTTTATTAACATTAGGTATAACAAAAGTGTGAACAAAAATAGATCTTATTCTAAAATATACTCGTACTAATTCAATGAACAAGAAACTGATAATATTGTTTAGAGTTTGCAGTCCCACATTTTTTTATTTATGTTCCCTAGCCTCCACCCAATTTTATCCAGCAAATTATATTAATTTATATAATTAAAGTTCCCAATATTAATTTTTAATGTGAATATAAATATGCACTTATACACCGTAAATTATGGTCGTTTTAATCCCGCGGAGGGTCGATTCGGTACATGAAATACTATCGATTTGTAAAGAGAAAATTAAAAAATAAAGTTTTTTTTTTAAACTCGAATTAATTTACGCAAGTACGAAATTAATTTCTTTATAATAATAATAATAATTATAATGATTTATTGTTCAAGAAAAATACACTCGTACATCAAATACTTCACTGGTCTCCACACTAGGATTCCCTGTGTCGTGGAGACCAGTCTCTTTCATCATGATTCAAAAAGAAGTAAACAACAAAGTACAATATCTCACATATATTTAGTAGAACATAGAATTTAAAAAAACGTCAGCTTTAAGTAAACGTCAGTTGAGCGAGGCCAGTGAACTGTAGGTAGTTAGTACCACATGAGTAAAGAGGTTAGTACCACATGAGTAACCTCTACTCATGTGGTTAGTACGCAACGACCGACAACTACTTACAAGGAAATTGACTCATTTACTTAAAGAAATTAATTTCGTACATGCGTATATTAATTCGAGTTTTTGAAAAAAAAACGGTAATTTAAAAAACTAAAAAACCCGACTGCTTTTCTGAGCATTCATGAAAAAACCCTAAAACAAGAAAATCTGGCAGTCGGGACCCATTCTAGAATTGAGAGCACATACCTATATTACATTGCAGATTACTCCAATCTATTGACTAGACGGCTGACTTTCTAGAATGGGTCCCGACTGCCAGATTTTCTTGTTTTAGGGTTTTTTCATGAATGCTCAGAAAAGCAGTCGGGTTTTTTAGTTTTTTAAATTACCGTTTTTTATTTTTTATTTTTTTTAGTTTTATTTTATTACGATATCACTTTCAAAGTAATTACGAATCTAAAGACACCTCTCAAACTAAAATCCATCGAGCCGTTCAGGTCGCAGAGCGTGCCAAACATTTGAATTTGGCGCTAAAAATCCGCCATTTTGTTTTTTTTTTATTTTGATATACCCAGTGTCACTCTCACAGTAAATACGAATCTAACGACACCTCTCAAGCTAAAATCCATCGAGCCGTTCAGGCTGCAGAGCGTGTCAAACAATTATACATACATACATACATACATACTTACATACATACATACATACATACATACTCTCGAAAAACATAACCCTCCTTCTGGCGCAGTCGGGTAAAAAAGTACTTTACTTTTTTTTCTTTACAAATTGATAGTATTTCATGTACCGAATCGACACGTGCTCTCTCACGTGAGCGATGTTTCCAACCTGTGTTTAACTTTCACTCGACGTCTGTAGATGGTCTGTGTTTGTGATATCACAGTACTGTGGTGCTATTCTCTAAGAAAACGCAGCGCTGCCGCAACGACGAATATCCAAATAGGATACAGTGAATTAACAATCCAATGTATAGGTATATTAGGTTGACAATCCAATGTATCCTATTTGGGTGTTCGTCGTTGAGGCAGCGCTGCGTTTTCTTTGAGAATAGCACCACTGTGCAATTTTTATTGTCTTTGGTTTGTACGTGTGTGTGAGTTCTTTCAAAATCAACATTAGCGATATGGTGAGCAATGACTGGTAGTATACCTACTGTCATCATTTAGGATAGTCGATGCTAATAAATTATTATTATAAAGGTGCCATTCGACGCTCGGCTGTAAGATGCGCATGCAGGCAGCCGGCTGCAGCTGCACGACTTGTTTTCTATGTAGTAGTAATCGATTTGTGTGAAAACCATTCCGAACACGGCTGCGGCCGCAAGTCGCGGCGGTTCTCGCAGCCGATTCTGAGCAGCAGTACCTCTACCATGAGTTTTAAGCAATAGTATTCGTCGCTACTCGATATCGACGCCGTAAGTTTTTTGTATGGCAAATTTTGCAGCGCCTCTAGCGGTCACTTGCAGAACCAAAATTTTCCATACAAAATATTTACGGCGTCTATATCGAGTAGCGACGAATACTATTGCTTAAAACTCATGGTAGAGGTACAGGACTAGTTTTTTATGTAGTAGTATGAATTTCTACGAAGAACATTCCAAACACGGCTGCGGCTGCACGTGCTACCACTGCATGTGCTGCCTGCATCTGCAGCCGGCCACCGAGGCTCTAATGGCACCTTTATATATCGCAGAGTAGGTAATATAATGATCTGCGGATCCCAGTTAGCGGCAGCTTTCTTGACCACAGTGTGTCAGTACTAGTGTGAAACTATCTTCAGGAATGCTAACCTTACTGCAAAAAAACCCTTACTGTACAACACACCTTTCAGGTCAATAACAGAACTTACAGAATTATACCGGTTAAATTTAAACCCTTACGTTGTTGAAACTTCTATGGTCCGGAGTTCCGAACTTAGCGTTTTGCTTCGTCATTTATACCGCAAACATCGAAGGACTGGAACAGTTTGTCTGCTGCGGTCTCCCGTCCGTTTATAATTTAGATGTCTTCAAGGCTAGAGTGAATAGGCTCTTAATAAACTAGTGCGCCTCAGCATCAACAATTGGATCACTGCTTACTATCAGGTGGGACCACAGACAAGCACTAGTTTATATATGTAAATTAAAAAAAAACGTACCAAATACTAGGCAGAATATTAGAAACTTTTAGAGAAAGCTTACCTTTTGAACACATTTACCAAATTCCAAAAATTAATTACTGCTTTTACAACTGATAGTAAATAATATCCGCTAGCCCGTCAAGCGCCCGCGCTTTAAAAACGCTCATCCCATTACGACATCCGCATGACATCCGCTTCCGACTACCGCTACTTTATTCTGTACATTTCACTATAACGACGATATCTCAGAAAATACGCATCCTAGCTTTATAACCTAAAATATAATATAATAATAATATATTCCACAACTATCACACAACGCCGTCTAGTCCCAAGCTAAGCAGAGCTTGTGTTACGAGTACTAGACAACTGATAAACATACTTATATATTTCTAAATAAATACATATTATAGATAAATTACACCCAGACACAGAATAAATGATCGTGCTCATCACACAAACATTTGTCCTAGGTGGGAATCGAACCCACGACCTCCGGCATAGCAGTCAGGGCCACTAACCACTAGACCAACAGGCCAATCAAAAGTTAGTTTATGAACCTTACGTTCTTGAAATTGTTATGAAATAAGCTATTTAATTATGTAGGTTTTGTGAAGAAAGATAAATGGTTTTTGTCACTATTTTAACAAGTCGATTACGCAAGATATTTTAATTATTCGCAATTAAAAATATGATGTGAAATTGGTGTAGTTTTGTGTTTTAATAATAATTATCACAATTTTTCTTGAATTTGGGCGATCTTTGATGTGTGATTAGGCTTAAGATATAGACCCAAAAAAAAAATGCCTGAGAAAGTATGGTAATTTATCTTGGAAGCGTTCTAAATAAATATTTCAATTTGTTCACTAACATAAGAAAATCCTAATCTCTGCAAAGGAAGTTTCATAAAATTTCACTTTAAGGAATCTTTGATGCTTTGGTACACCGAAGATACAATAATTTAGTCATTTATAAAAATGTCCATGATAAAAATGTATCTTCTACTTTAGAATGTTCAATTCAATTTATTAAGTTTCATATAGTAAAACACCAAAAATAATTCTTTAAAACCGAGAGTTATTGAAAATGTTCGGTATGAAAGTATATTTTTTATCTATTAATATATAATCCAAATTTAAATAATGAATATTTAATAATTAAGTTGACATTGTTACGAAGCTTCAAAAAAAGTTAGTTTAATCAAAAGTAAAATAATGTCTGAAAAAATTAATATGAATCCTGTGACGAGCGGTGTTCAACTGTAGTCAGCGATTTTGTAAAAGCGCTCTTAAGTGTCTAGGCAACTGGATAATATCTGGATAGTAATTATTGTAACAGATGCGATTTTGGTAAAATAAAGCTAAGAATTTCGCTGTAATATTGACAACTGTGAGTACCTCGTCCTCAGTGATGCTCATTAAGAAGACTGACTGGCTGAAAAGTGAAGGCGAGCTAGGAATTTTAGGGCACCCTAACACAGACAAGATACTTTTTTATAACCATCCAGAAACAGGAGTAGCGGGGCTTCACACGTAAAGGGAGAACTGGTTTGGCCTAGCCGAAACTAGTTCATCCTAAAATCGGGTTTGGTCGGTAACATTAAGTATGTAATAAAAAATTTAATAGACTTTTTTTTAAATTTTTTTAAATAAAAATCGGCAAAGCTTCATAAATCCAAGGCTGAGGTGGCTCACAGTTTCCTCTACGATTTCCTACTAAAACCTCATTGCCACTTCAGCATCATAATTCTGGCCACGTGATACAGAATCATTCTGAATGCTAATTTAGGCCAAGTACATATCTAGCTATTATTCAATTTGATCAGAGCGCGTGCCTTCAAACGTGACTCGTGAATGGTGATGACATATTTGGTATGGAAAGGCTCGCTCATACAAACTAACAAGTGTGTTTTTTTAATTAGTTAGCACCGATATTTGAAAGTGGTGTGTTTTTTTTTTAATTATGTTGTTAACACCGATATTTGAAAGTCCTTGCTGTAATTTTTAACCGACTTTAAAAAAGGAGGAGTTAGTAATCGATGTAATAGTCCAAAAAATGAAAAATGCATCAGAAGAAATGAGTCACATAGGTAGACTTTTATTATAAATTAGAGTGACTTTCTTTTATACATGTACCTAGTGATTAATCAACATAAAGTATCATGAAAAATTATTAAGTAATTAGATACTTATATATAAAGCAAATATAGAAATAAACCAAGAAAAGCAAAAAAAATAAAAAGTCCTTTTTTAGGGTCACGCCCAAGAAGGTATGCCTCCCACTAGGTGGACCGATGATGGCGATGATCTGGTGAAAGTTGCGGGAATCCGATGGAGACAAGATAGAACACTAGTCGTTGCGGTAACGCTTGGGGAGTTCTATATCCAGGTCTTTCTGGTTGGTTGTTGATCTGCGCTGAAATGATGATGGTGATGTTCCAAAATGTCATACCTGTATGACACACACAGTAAACAAACCGATCTACTTAAATGTTAATAATTTACATACTGATTCAAGGTTATAAAGATATTTATTTATTTATCACAGCTTAGAGGACTTACAGCTTATAAAAAAAAACGTATTAAAAAGAAAAACAATAATAGACGACATTTAGCCAACAACAAAAAAACAAAAACAAACAGAAAAACAAAACTCTTTCTATACTAAATCCAGTAGAGCCAATCCAGATCCAGATCTGTGCCAGTAAAATAAGACATATTGTTTTAAAAAAGCTGTTTTGCATTTGCAGTGTGACTTTCATTACATTAATATAATCAATTAATTACTTTAATGTTACTTTGTCACCTGCTGTTAACCGATTTAATTAATTATAAAAGGAAGAAAGGATGTTTTACGATATGAATTATATACACCGTTAAATTTTGGTCGTTTTAATCCCGCGGAGGGTCGATTCGGTACATGAAACACTATCGATTTGTAAAAATAAAAATGAAAAATAAAGTACTTTTTTTAAACTCGAATTAATTTACGCATGTACGAAATTGATTTCTTTATCTGATAGCTGATCAAGGTCAATGAACTGTAGGTAGTTAGTACGCAACGACCGACAACTCCCTACAAGGTCATTGACTTGTTTAATTAAAGAAATTAATTTCGTACCGTAATGTATCGAATCGATCCTCCACGGGATTAAAACGACTAAAATTTAACGGTGTATATTTTTATGAAAACACACAGAGTTTGTACGATTATAATAAAATTCCCATTAAATTCTGCGTGCCATTGGATTTATTTTGAATTAGGTACGCCGCATGTTAATAAATAATAACAATATAAAAAAAATTGTGTGTGGTTTTCATAATTTCAGCTGAAAGACTTCTACTAGACGTAGGCCTCCCCTAAGTTAGCCACAATGACCAGTCCTGGGCGTCTCGCATCCATCGGATAAACACGACTCTCAACAGGTCATTTCTTCTTCTACTCTTCTTCTTCACTACAAAACCTTTCGGCCCCATCGACCATCAGTCTTAAAAGCAATGTACCCTGCCCACTGCCACTTAGTTTAGCAACCTTAGTTCTCCTGCGGATATCTTCATTTCTGATTCGATCAGGCAAGGAAACTCCATAGGCCTATGGGTAAGTTCAAGTCTACAATCATTACCATGCTGTGAAATTTTAATTTTGCAGGTGGTAATTAGTAGCCGCCGACATGGACCGCGACTGTCTTGAAATACCACAAGAGAACAACGAGAACTTCCCAAAATAATTTAGGTATGTAAGAAGACATACATATAACAATAAAACATTTTTAAAAAAATATCACAGCCGATACGAAATATATTGTCACGTTCCCAGCAACACAAAAGCCCACGTTCCCGAACCGTAACAAAGAAACAATGTTAGCTTAGAAAACTCTCAACATCCAAATACACATTTCTTCTCAACTTTCTGTTTACAAACAAAAAACGTGCAAATTAAGAATACTGCACGTTGACCGTATCACGTTGGCTCGGGATGATTGTTACAACTCTAACTGCGAAGTTACGAACATAATGCAAACGTGGGTCTGTTTGCTTCGCTTTCACGACTTAACCAAATTAGGCATAGACAAGACCTTCGAAATGGACAGAATACTTTTTATCCTGAGAGTACTTACCTTTTTTTCAATCAATCGATTAGTGACTAGTACCTAATTAGGTACTGAAGGATATCTACCAAGGAAAAAGAAAAACTGAATGAAGTAAAAGGTTTACCTAAACTTTGCAATATAATAACTCGAATTAATTTAGGCATGTACGAAATTAATTTCTTTAAGTAAACGTCAGCTGAGCGAGGCCAATGAACTGTAGGTCATTGACTCGTTTACTCAAAGAAATTAATTTCGTACATTCGTAAATTAATTCGAGTTAAAAAAAGTACTTTATTTTTTAATTTTTACTAATCGATGAATTTCATGTACCGAATCGACCCTCCGCGGGATTAAAACGACTAAAATTTACCGGTGTATAGTAGTACTTTTGTTTCAAGAGTGTGACTCATATATGTTTACGGTTCAATACTTAATGATCAGTGCCTTAATTAGGTGTAAGCAAACACCATGACAACACAAATCTTGATGGCTACTGTGGGTGACATCAGATACGTACCTACATAGTTGGTTGCGCCAATTTGCTATGATCCGCGATTTTGTTTTTTTTGTAATTTATTTTTTGGCCTAGCAATCCTATCCCTTCCGTTTCCCTCCCCCGCACGACCTCAAGAAAATGGATGACATGACGTGCTTGTGCATCGAGTGTGAATGTGACCGCTCCGCTAACATCGCCCGCTCGAAATTACAAGAAAATTGACTATTTCGGGATCCAACCATTTAAAGACTCAACAATAGTGCAGTGTAGTGCAATACAGGACCTGGCAGTGATTAAAGGTGCGAAGTCAGGGTTCGCCGGCCGGCGCCACGTGGAACCTTCGAGGTCAAAAGGTCAGTGTTCCTCCCTAAATCAATCCATCCATCCATCAATAAAGGCCAGGCACAGTACCTGCATATTGTTAACAAACCTTAGATCGCTTTTTCAAACATACAGTCCATTAAGCTTATTCGCGCAACCAATAGTGGTGTATTGTACACCAGTGGCACATGAAATTCAGAACCTTTTCATTGCTTCTTGTAATTTGTTGATTATTTAATTTAGTTGCATATATTAGCCCCGATGCCAGCTAAACTGGGAAGAGGGTTGGACAAAGAAGAAGAAGAATTACATATACTAGAAAATAACCTCTGCCAGCGGCTCTAACCTCGTGAACATAGAAAAATATTAGGATTTTTATTTTCTTATTTTGAATATGTTGCTTTGGGAAGAACATGGTCTATATAACAAACATACAAACAATTGTACAAACTTTCGCTTTTAGAATATTAGTGTGATACTTCTACTGCGGGATGTATGGAGGAGGCCTGAGTCCCAGCAGTAGGAAAATTATAAAGCTGATGCAATACAATGCAATGCTGGTGTGGGAAAGGGTCCATTTAAGTATTACGTAAGCATTACTAGGTAGGGGGCCTTTGCTTTGCTTATTTTGGATGACAGGGGCGATAGGGGGCCTGGATGGTGATTACGTCAGCGGTACTATTTATTTTTTAGTTTTTTTTTTTAAGTCAATATTTTACAAAATCACACGAATGTGTGCATACAGACATCACTGAGCAGCAAACATCCAATGTCATTGAAAATTTAAAATCATGATTCGTGTGTCATGGACTGATGACTGATAATTAAAAGTTGTTTTTTTAGTGTCTCTTTTTCTAGCCTATTCCTTATTTTTAGACTTGTGACTATTGCTCAGATGGCCGTTGGGGCCGAAAGGTTCTGGAGTGGCGGCCTCGTACCGGAAGACACAGTGTTGGAAGGCCTCCCACAAGGTGGACCGATAACCTGGTCAGGGTTGCTGGAGTCCGATGGATGCGAGACGAACAGGACCGGCCAATGTGGCGACGCTTGGGGGAGGCCTATGTCCAACAGTCGACGTCTTTTGGCTGAAATGATGATGAACTTTTGCTCATTAAATTAACTAATAACGAAACCAGAATACATTGAAACATGCATGTATGTTCCAATGCTTACGTAAGGAAGGGGGGGGTCGTGAGAGATTTGTTTGCTTTTGCTGACGAGGCGGAGGGTGGGTTAATATTTGCAAAAAGTGTACTTACGTAATACTTGAACGGCCCCTCACCCAGAGGACTCAGTTGCTTTTAGTTATTAATTACTAATATAGTGTTTTAAGATCATACTAACAATTTTTATGTAGTAAATGGACCATAAGAGGTCTGAATAAATAAAATTAATATTAACAAAATTTAAATTTCCGAAATATGTAGGACTTATATTTAATTATATTTTATTGTTTGTTAAGATAACATTATGAAGAAAAACGTGTTGCCTAGTGTTTGCGTTGGATGTTGACCTAGATTATGGAACAAATAAGGAAAATTAGTGCACTACTTAAAAGCTTTTCCTTCACAATGTTTACTAATTATTTACCTATTACTTTTCGGTACATCATCGGGGGAAGATAGACTTTTACCTACTTAAACCTACCTGCCCCCCTAGCCAAGTTACGATCGTTTCGTCAAGCGTGAACGCTTGGAGTTGGCCACGCCCCCGATTCCTTGGTTCTGACGTCATCTCAACGCTCAGTCACGTGGTCAGAACAAAGTAATTAGGGGCGTGGCCAACTCCAAGCGTTCACGCTTAACGAAACAATCATAACTTGGCTTTCAAACAATTCTGCAACCCTGACAAACCTAATAAACATCATAGTAATAAGAGTATGCTGGTTCACCAGTAGAGTCCAACCATTTTTTTCGTTGTGGAAATCATCATGGATGTCCTCCGCTCTGAGGGGTCTGTCAGACTCTTACTGACTAAAACCACCTCTCGTAAGTACAATTGCATCTGCAGGGTGTAGTATGAAAGTGCCATTCGAACCTCGGCTGCAGGCTGCGGACATCACATGCGGCGGCTGCACGAAGGCGCCTGCAGCGGCACGACAGGTTTTCTATATAGTAGTATGGATTACTGTGAAAACAATTCCGAACGCGGCTGCACATCGCGGCAGCACTCGCAGCCGAGGCTGGCGGGTTTTCTATGTAGTACCCAGTTAGCAAAAAATAGCTTAGTCATATAATAAACGACTTATACGACTAAACGTGTAATAGGAATCCGATTAAGAGAACTGACCTCTAAACAGCATCTCCTAAGACGATTTGCGTCACAAGTTCTTTCTATCCCATTACCTAGTTTTACAGACGTACTTGGGTAGTATGGATTTTCTGTGAAAGATTCCGAATGCGGCTGCGGATGCTCGTGCTGCCTGCATCCGCAGCCTGCAGCCTAGGTTCGAATGACACCTTTACTATTACCCTAGATTGGACTAATGTTGGCCTGACACCCGCGGGCGTTCCGTGGAGTGTGTAGAAGAGACTCCCTTAAGTGACTAAGAGAGACGCGCGTGGAAGACTACGCCCCATCATCTCGGGTCCAAATTGATGGAGCGACGGATGTCCAGTAGAGTCCAGACCTAAGGTAAGCCGCACGCGTTCGCGCACACACTTATACTCACCCACGTGTGGAACATTATGTTATTGTAGACGCAATGTGACTACCAGCAGTGCACGGACGCACGCGGCCATTTTACATGAATATAGAACGCCACGTGGGTAGATTACCTATTATATCAAGCACAATGTAATAAATATACTCGTAACAATGTGTGGAGAATGAATTTAGTTTTGTGACGAACAACCAACAGAGTTATAGTACACGGCAAATAAGTTGAACCAAAAATAGCCGGCGTTGCTATGGTTACGCGCAGCCCCTCACTTAGATATAGAACAAAAAATCTGTTACTGTGCATTGAAAGTCGATCGCCATTTTGGTTCAACTTGTATGCCGCGTATTATACACTAGTTCCTGCCAGTTGCTTCCCCTATGCGACAGTATATAATTATTCCACGAGAGCAGACTTCCAAGATAAAAATAACCTATGTTCTGTTCTAGGGCATGGTCTACCCGTGTGCTAAGTTTTATCCAACTTCCTTCAGTAGTTACAGCTTGAGGAAGTTACAAACATGCACATGCATACATACATATAGATAAGTTTCGCTTTTATAATATAATTATGTAAGCGCAATTTTATTTTTGAGATTAGATGTCATTAAATAGCTCCTTCTACTCTAGGTGGAGCGATAGAGAGCGTCAGACTTTCACTGATTAAAATCTACCTGTGTTCCTTCAATTGCCTTTTGCGTTCCAAGGTCATGACAACTCTTCTATACATTCCCGCAGCTCAGGGGTTACGCACCCTTGGAATTATTTCCGATGAATGCGGACAAATCTAATGGCAGAAGCTCGTATTTCATTAATAACTAATTTCACAAGCATATTAAATCATCAGATGAGGTTTTACAAACTTCATAGGCCCCCTTAGGAAATTGGGTTTTCGATTTAAAATTCTATGATTGACACCATAACACTGATAACTTCACACAAAAGTTAGGTATGTTATGGGTTTCCACCACCCTTCTCCCTTAAAAATAACGCTGGATATGCTAATGACCAACTTAAATTTTATTTTATTTCAAGTTTTCAACAACTTTATCCAGAATCTAATCAGAGATCATATTAGAAATACCTAAATATCAAAGCATGAACCATCTACTCAGGGGCCCTAGACTGCTATTTCCATAATATCGTCATTCCAACACGATGCCATTGTCACTATGCTAAAAGTTTTTAATCAGTTACTTCATAATGGCCGATAATTGGGCGGGCAGTATTCTCGTAATAGAATCGTAGCATTGAATTTCCATCGGGCGTTCTTTTCCTGCCTATCATCATTAAAATATTTTTATTGGAAAATAGATTTTCCGGTTAGTTTTCCCATTATAGGTAACCGAGAATTATCGTTCAATGAAATCGAATATATTTTTATATCAAATAACGACTTATACCTTACAATCAAGAAACCACAGTAATTTAATCTATTTTTTTTTTAAATTCAGGTTTTTACAAAATTGAGTACGATTTTGGATCAATTACTAGTTGCCAGTTTTTTTGAAAGTTGCGTCCCAGTGTCCGAAATATTGAAATCGTTTTTTTAGTATGGTCATGTGAAGAGGAGGGAAGAAACGCATAAGTATTATTAAAAGTATAAATATGGATGAAGAGATGGGAGGCCAAAGAAAAGAAGAATTTATTGTGTGAGGAGTGATATAAAAGAAAAGGGAGTCAGTAATAGCGTGACGGTAAACAAGACAGAATGGAAGAAAAAAAAACTGAACTATCAGAATGAAAGAACAAAAATTTGGTCTCTCCGTAGGTACTAAGACTCAGAGTAAGTTTGGTCCGTCAACACAATAATTGAGTAAGTTTGGTCCGTCAACACAATAATTCCTAGTGAGGGGACGGGCCACGTGGCCACGATTATAAAATAAATGATAAAGACACACTGATAGGTTCAAATTTGCCATTAATAAAATTGTCACACTTCGTATAAAAAGTATGATCACTTATGTACGGTACACGTGCTCGCACGTTTTTTTCCTGCAATTTAATAAAACGTTTTACTAATAGCTCTGTCTGGGTTTCTTATAAATTCGATATCATTTGTAACTGTCTAGATTACACGAGGTAAAACCCAAAATGTAATCACTAGGGCTTTTAAAATGGTCTTAGAATCAGTCATTTGTTTTGTTTACATCTACCAACTGGTAATGGTTATAAATGGCTACCTTTTTTCTCCACCTACAGCGAGAGGTTGGTGTCAGTCTTCTACTGACTATAACCCACCTGTATTCCTTCAATTTCCCTTTACGTTCAGGCCATGGTAACTCTTCCGAACAACTCCGCAGCCATAACAGAAATCGGCCTTAGTTTCGTCAATTCTGTTGACATAGAAGAAAGAAAGAAAAGAAAGAAAATCCATTTATTTGTACGGAATGACGCAACTAAAAACTAGACAAAACATAAAATTATATATGAAAAATATGCGCCACATCCGTGCAAAACGGCCGAACGCTCAGCATAAAGCTGCGCCCTCATGCACAATGTGATGAGCACACAGCGCTGGTTTTCATCTGTTTGAGACGTGCATGGAACACCACGCTCATCGACTCTGGCTTGGTCTTTGCCTAACGGTGAACTACCCACACCTACGGTCTCTAGTAATCGGGTTTGGGATCCCTGTGACTAGAGCGTGAGGAAGTCTAGCATTTCTGCTTCGCAGTAGGAGGCCACCGCCTGCCATTCCCCCTCGCTTCGAACCACGGCCTGCATTAGAGCCCAGCGTGAGAGGTTGTTGCCCGCACCCACGAGGACTCCACAGTGCTCCACCCAAACAGGGCAAACCTCCAGTCAGTTGACATACTAAGAAGTTATTTAATGATTTTACACCTCAAAAAAAACCTATGACAATTAGTCTGATATTATTGTGGATATTATAGTACCTTCCTCTTCTAAATTGAAATGATCGTTTTTATGCATTGATATAATCAAAGGCTAGTTTATAAAGAAAAACGGACGGAATAGGACAGTGCAATTTCACCTGGGTCTATGGTTACTTCATCACTTGCGTGGGTTGTGATATTATAGGTAGAGATAGCCCATAGTATCTATAGGCCTTTTACTATTCGTCGTGTACTTAGCTAATTGGCTATCACGCACAGAAACATTTTTTCCAATCCGATTGGTCCAGTTCCACATTTTTAAACAAGTAAAAAATCTTATCCGCTATATTACGACTAATTACGAGTATAGTAGCTTAGATTTGACCTAATTACACCTAACAAACAGTCCCATTTACTAAAAACAAAAAAAAAAAAAGAAACAATACGCACGCACAAACGTGCGATTCCTGTATCTGGCCAGTTGCCGGCTGACGATAAAGTACAGTTGAATCAACTCACGTTGACTGAGTGTACTCGCGAGTCACGTGTCGAACTCGACTCGTCTCGTGATCGTGAGCCGAGAGCCATGACACAGTTCGCGATCACTGCGACTGTACTAACAGAGGAGGTTGGCGAGGCAACTTAGTAACGTGGTACTCGTGAATTCGTGATATGTAAAATAATGTATTGGCTTTTGGATTTTCAATTTTAGTACGAGTATATTATGACAAAAGCAACCTGGTTTGTAAAGGTTTTTTTTCTCAAACCATGACAAAACGCGCTCCGTGTGATATTTTCAATCACGTTGTACTGGGAACATTATTAATTAATTAACTAGGACGATTTGCAGCATTTTAATGTTCCCTATTATTTAATAATCATAACTATTTGTACATACATATTTTGCGATTCATGTCGACATCTTCTTTATATATAGCTAGATATAATTTGCCAACATGATGATTTACCATTTATAGAATTAGGCTTGAAGTTAGTCATTTTGAGAACAAGTCGGTTTTATGATAAAACAATAGGAATTCTCTATCAGTCAACCAAGAGTAGTGATGAGAAAACATGGCATGTGCATAAAAAAAGAAAAGATAAATAAGAAAACAAGGCCACAAACACCAGCAACAACAAAGACAACACCAAAACACAACAACAGCTGAAACATCAGCTGATCGAGTGCAATGACCTGTAGGTAGTTAGTACGCAACGATCGACAAATACCAACAGGTCATTGGACTCGTTTAGCTGTTATTTATTTAAGGAAATTAATTTCGTACAGGCGTATAATTATTAATTCTTTTTTTTTATTTTATCTTAACAAATCGATAGTGTTTCATGTACCACATCAACCTTCCACGGAATTAAAACGATCAAAATTTAGCCGTGTATATTACAATTCTTTGTACGTGCGTTTGTCACCTAATTACTCCTTAACGGCTTGACCGATTTGGAAACATTGTGCGTATATTTGAGCGGCCGGATGGTTTAAAAATAAAATGAAACTCAGTAGGTGGCGCTGCAATCGGGTTCTCAATTTTTTTTCTGAAATAATGCTAGTTTACGGGCAGACCGTCTGGACCGCTACATATCTATAATATTTTCGTTGATTGTGTATTATGAGTGTATTATGAAGCCGAGGGCTGCAGTGACTTTGAACGTGTGTCAAACTACATTTTTCAATACAGTAACGACTCGAGGGGGTTGACTCGCGCCCAGCCTGATAGGTACTATAAACAATTTTATAACAATAAAATTGTGGCGGGGGAGAGCACGCGCACTTTTCCAAACTAGTGCGGAAAACAGTCCACTGCGTGCCTGGACGCAGTGCAATAAAAGCGGGTTTTCGAGTAAGTGTATTGAAAATGTATTTGTATCTTAATTGGTCAATAAACAATTTAATTTTAATTTAATTGTTTTAATGCTTGTGATTGATTTATAGATGTTGGAGTATAACAAAAACAAATCCATCCTACTTCAACACTGTGGTCTTTCTCTTTCTAACCAATAAATATTGTATTTAATTGTTCTGAGACCCCTGTCACCACTTGACTGAAATCCCTAATTTGGTTACTGTTACTGTATCCCACTAGCCTTGCTTAGGAGCACACGTCTCACGTATTATTACTGAACACGCCTTCCAATATATAAAGAAAAGGATAATAAACAGTTATTATTGAAATCCTTAACACAGTCTTTACTTTGGTTTCCACGCGATCCAACCCTAAACCCCAACAATAGAGACGTATAAAATTTTGCGGCCTTAAATATATCGCATTTTTTTTTTACAAAATATAACTGATTGTAGATAAATAAACATGTAAAAGTAGGTCAATTTACGGCGCACACTGTTCATACTTATTTTTACAGACGGTCAATGAACCAGTTTGTAAAGAGTAACATCAATATCTAATCGCGTGAAAATTGAGTACTTGTGTTATTAGTAACATATGACTCTTATCATGAATGGTATTTATCGCACATGTGATGATACAATGAAGGCTGCTCAGATATAGTATTCATTAGAATCGCAAAGATAGCGACAATAGTGACGAAATAATGTAGATCGAAGTTAGATATATTTACCAACTTTTCACGTCTTCGTACTAAATTCCGATATTTTTTATTTGAATACTAGTGGTTACCGAGGTTGTACTCTAATATAGAGTATTAATGTACTCTATTTTGAGGAGGGGTACTTTATAATTTACAAATTCAATAGAGTACCTACGCTATTATGCTCTGAGTATTTTGATTGAGATTTTGAATATAACTGAAGGATATCCTACCATTTTAGTATTTTACTGGAATAATTTGTCTAAGTTAATTTCTTCTTTGAAAACCATGAATTCATTGAAAATAATACATACAAAACAGTAAAACCAGGGTAGTCTTTTCTTCTAATAATTTACTCTAAAAATTCTTCTAAAAATTATGTATTGGAAGTCAAATCTCAAACATGTCATGTTTTTCCACAATAAAATTTTTTTGAAAAAAGAATTTGAGAATGCCTTTAAAGATGAGTTGAGTAACTATTTTATAAATGGTGGTGATTCTTTAAAACCGAGAGAACGCCTCATTCATCTGGCCTAGCTTTCGTACCTATCTATTTTCTGGGGCTCTGAGGAGGTATGAAAATGCATACCAGGGCCCCGGATCCAAGGCAGAGAAGGAACAGGGTAGGTTTTTAGTCAGTAAGAGTCTGACATTATTTCCCGCTCCGCCCAAGGGCGGGATTTGTCATTGGATGACTTTACTTACCATAAAAAAAACCTATCTATTTTGTGTCGTAAGCCACTGGGCGCAAATGAGTGCCTTTGACACACTTAGTGATCGGGGAAAACTAATATGCAAATAAAAATATCAAATTGTAAAGAACAAACTAGGCCAGATGAATGAGACTATTTCTCGGTTTAAAGAATCACCCAAATATCGGTGACGGAAACAATGATAAAATCTTCAATGATTTTTATCATGATGACTGTACTTGTGGTATACTTAGGGCTGATTTCATCATTCAATATAAAAACTTAGTTTAACTAAACTGAGCTCAGCGTAATCTAGTTTAAAGACCCGTGTCGTAAACATGGGTGACAACAAAAGAATTGAAACTGAGTTTAGCGTTAACAAGGTTCAAGTCATCGCGGTGAAACGCAAAATGAAGCTATAATCTCGATTAGGCGCTCAAACTGCGTTTGGTTTGAACGAATCGCGATTAGTTTATTGGTGAATTTGGCTCTTAGTTGGGCGTAAGTACTAAACTTAGTTAGAGATTCAAAATTAGGTGTATTTTGAAGAGAACAAAGACTAAGTTCAATAAAGTGAAATGTCCGATTTTAGCAAACACCATTTTCTTGACTTCATACACTAAAAACTAAATAAACTAAGTTGCCCAAGTTTTTTCTTAGTTTGTTAAATTCATGGCAACTAAAATATTTGTCATTCAATTAATGATTTAAAAGCATTGATGATTTTTATATGTCACATATCGATCTCAACTCTACAGGCCTATTGGCATAATAGGCCTGATATAATAGGCCTTTTTCAATAGAATAGAAGTTTATAGCGATATTTTTCTCGAGTAAAGTTCAGCGGCTGTTTTATTAACTTGAAAATTGATTCCTAGAGCATATTGTGATGTCATCATCATTCATCATTTCAGCCAAAAGACATCCACTGTTGGAGATAGGCCTGGCCTAGGGATTGTGATGTAAAATCCACCAATTTAGTATGTATAGTTTTGTGGGTACCTCAACCGCCTTATTCCAAAACGCGATCTAAAATAGTTTCGGGACTATTACTAGGTTTAATACCGATTAAACGCTATCTAAATGTAGTTTTCGGCATTATTACTAAATTTAATACTAATTAAAAGCGACTAAATGTATTTCCGGGATTATTATTAGGTTTAACGCCAATTAAAACTAGTATTAGTCCTGGAAACTATTTTAGATCACGTTTTGGAATAAGGCGGAAAGTGTTTGCACAACAAGACAATATGTGAAGTCATTGAAATTGGCGCGATCTCAGTAAAATGATCTGAGAAGTTTTATTGCAGTGTTGACTACCTCAGCGAAGTTTGCCAAGAAGACTGACTCGTAAATTTTCTGCCAAATACTACAAAACTATTAGAATATGTTAGTCGAACATCTATATTGTGAATGTAAATAATGTAACTGTATTCATACGAAGACATTGCTAAAAGGACTTAGTATCTAAAACATTTTTTTTTTTTTTTTTTTATCCTATACTTTCCCACTGCTGGGCAAAGCCACTTCGAACTAGCCCTTGCGGTAAGCGTCATAACCATAAACAAAAAAAAAAACATTCATTTACATAAGGCCAGGCTTAAATGCCGCCAATCCGTCACACTGGCCGCTAAGACACTGCAGCATGCGAACTATTTCGGTGTCATGGCCCGAAGCACGTGGGTCCGCGCGCGCGCCACGTGTGCACCGACCTACATTTGAGAATGGCGGGTCGCCGCCCGAGATAGCAAGCTAAGCCTGAGAAACTGAAATAGAACTGCAGTTGTAGTTCAGTGGAAATAGAATGAAGACTTAGTAGTGTACCAGTGGGGAGGCAGTTACTGCTCTAATTTGTATTAGGTTTATGGAAATTATGTTTTTAATCTGTACGGGGAAATACGTTTTGATATTGTACAAGAATTATTGCACTGTTTTCACAGAAAATATTGTGCAGCTAAACAAGATACTTAGTTGGGAAGTTTTTCGGTTTTACCGATTAATTAGCATAATCAGCTTTCCCACTGCTGGGACTTAGGCCTCCTGTCTAGAAGACCGACAATCGATTAGTACTAAAAACTTTTTAGTACTAATCGATTAGTACTAAAAACTTTTTAGTACTAATCGATTGTCGGTCCCCTTTTTAGTAAAAAGTGTGACGGACGTGTATTTCGCCTACTACGTCACGATAATAATTACAAAAAAAAAAAGAAAAATACGATAGCACAATTTCAAGTTCTTGAATAATAGTTGGTATCATCATCATCATTTCAGTTGAAGGACGTCCATTCAGGCCTCTCCCAAGTACCGCCACAATGAACCGTCCTGTGCGTCTCGCACAGAAAAAAGTAATTAAAAAGAAAGGAAAAATTGAATGGGTAAATGAAAATTTCCAAGCGTAAAAATACTATAATTTATATTATTTTTCGAGGTGACAAGCTATTGTGAGTAAAACAAAAAACGTCCCAGATAGCAAACATCTGATATTGAAAAGGAACCAGTCCCAAATAATTGAAAGTAACGTTATAACTTGAAAATTCATCATCATCATCATCAGTTCAGCCGAAAGACGTCTACTGTTGAACATAGGCCTTCCTCAAGTTTCGCCATAACGTACTGTCTTCTCTTTGGTCCTGTACATACATATCGAATCCATCGGAACAATTATTTTCAGGTAAAATCATCAACTTCTTTATTCTTCTATTCCGCCCTGTTAGCGACTCTCAATACCTTTCGTTTGTTTTTGTTTTTGATTTGATATAAACTAGTGCTAGACAGCAATCCCATCTGATGGCCTATTAAGAACCTATTCACTCTAGCCTTGAAGACACTTACATTATAATCGGACGGGAAGACCGCAGCAGGCAAATTGATCCAGTCCTTCGATGAAAGTACGCAGTACAAGCGACGAGGCGAAATGCCTAGTCAGGACCATACAGGTGTCTACAATCCATGGGTTAAAATGAACCCTCGAGGCCTTGGTAAGAAGGCAAAGAAGGAACAAGAGTGGGTTTTTAGTCAGTAAAAGTCTGAAACACCCTCCCGCTCTGCTCAAGGGCGGGAGATGTCATTAGATGATAACCCACTTAAAAAAAAAAGTTCTACAATGATGAAGGAAACAGGCGAAAAAAAAATTATAAAAATATAAAAGATAATTAATCCTTTTACTCGTCAATTCTAAGAACCATCATATCAAAATGCATTTGGTATTTTTGCACAAACCTTAGCATCAACTCGTCAACCTTATCATCGGTTGCATGTCAATGACGATTAAGTTAATACCTAATTAGCGTGGCGTACGACACAAACACTGTGGTATTTAGGTCAAGTGCTATATAACCACTCACTTATATACACATATACCTATATCTCCTTATAGAAAGCAATATTTTTCAGAATTGGTAACTGAATCGATTCTCAAAACATTTACACCATGTTATATTATTTCCCAAAAATATTTAAAGAAGGTCACAAGTTGGACACCAACACCACCGACACTAAGTACAATATAGATAACGACAGGTCATTGCGGGCACTAGGCGCCAGCGCTTAGCTGGGTGCGGGAGTAAAACAACCCCTCAGTCTTCCGGATGCCCTGATGACCATACGTTTGTGTAGACAACCAGGTAACATAACAAGCTTATAACTTTGTGATTTTTCATGATACAGTTGTTTTTTGTACATATAAATACTAGACCAGTGTTTCAGGTTTCGCATAAACTAAAAATAAGGTTGTATATCTATCTATATACATATATAGCAGACATACAACTACGCTTTATCAGACTATTGACAAGTACACAAAAAATGTGTTAATGCAAAAGATTACTAAGCAAGTATTTTTTTTTTGTATTTGGTTGTAAATCTGGTAAAAATAGTCACGGATACAATTCCATAGATTATGGTGAACATAAGTAAATGATCATAGACTGCTAATATCCTGGGGCTCTGGGGAGGCTGGGCCCCGGATCCAAGGCAGGGAAGGAACAGGGTAGGTTTTTAGTCAGTAAGAGTCTGACACTATTTCTCGCTCCGCCCAAGGGCGGGATTTGTCATTGGATGATTTTATCTACCATAAAAAAAAATAGACTGCTAATAAAATACGTATTGCCGAGTATTAGCTCCTGGGTACCGATCCAGATCAGATGCTTTGCTATCGCAGAGACAACGCAGTAATATCATCATCACCTCATCTGACACTGTAGTGTTTTTAGTGACCATGCACGAATCGATTTTTTTTGCCCTACGGTAAGATTGTGGACGACGAGCAATGGCTAGCTTGCCGTCCGACCGTCCCGTAATAGTCTAGATCAAGCTCGAGTCGTCGAGCGCGCGTACCTACACTAGGTATTACGCGCGCTTCAAAGAGATGCCAGCAAAACCGTAGTGGCTCAGAAGATCGAAGCCTACTGGGACCATGAGTCGACTTTTGAAAAGATAACTCGTGATCCTAGGACGCAAAGGTTTCCCTTTGCGTCCTAGGATCATAGGTATAGAAAAATAGGTGTAGTCCTTTAGATGATTTCCTCACTGAAAAAAATAACAACTGTAAGTCAAAACTTAATCGTTATTACCTAACATTCTTGTCACAATAAAAAGGTATAATATTGCTGCTCTAAAAATAACATCAAAAAACCTGCAATATCTTTGAAGCCTTATTCACGGTAACATTTTCTTTTGATATCATTTATTACATGGCATATTGTAGGAACACCCACAGAGGAGCCTTAATTTTCTTTTTGTGTGATGACGTAATCAATATAAATCAAATCGACGATTGGCAAGTTGATATAAAAACACTCAGCTGATTTATGTAAATATAATGTTCCATAAATGTTTCTAGAATCGTTGGACAAGCTATTAAAATATTTTTTTACGGTTCCGGAGTTCAGAAAAAGCGGAACTCTTATAGGATCCGACAGAGTCCTTGTGGTCCACGGTGGGCGCTGAGGCAGATGAACCGGGAGCTCCTCCTGGAAGCCGCGACGTGCCAAGTGCCAAGTGTACTGGTGGTCGCCAGAAATTGCGGCATTGCGTAATGCGTGCAATCACGCGCGACGCCGGTACGTCAGGTACTGCAAGCACCGCAACCGCCCGTTGGATGCGGAGGCTATAGAGGCGCAGCTGTACGAGGGTTACAGGGTGGTGAAGCGCACCCTCTGAGCGGAAATAAAGCGGGCCAAACTGGAGGCCCGCAACGTCTGACTGGGGTCTCTGAATGCAGACCCCAGACGCCCTTACAAGATGGTGCGGGAGAAACTCCGTCCCTGGGCTCCCCCGCTAGCTCAGAGTCTCCGGCCCGAGCTCATGGAGGGTGTGTTCAGCACTCTGTTCCCTACGCGGGGGTTACACTCCCCCCCGCCTATGGCTCCGACACCATCGGCAATACCTGACGCGGACCACGAAGACGACGATGTTCCAGAGGTGACTGAGGTAGAGATGAGGTGGCGGTACGAAGGCTAAGTGCTAAGAATAGCGCATGTTTAGAGAGGGGCCAGTCTGTCGTTAATATTAATGGCAACAACAAAACACCACCGGTCATGCAAATGCATAAAGCCCTGTTTTTTATTTTGTTACTTTATTATGAATCAGCATGAGCACGTGGATTCATAAGAAACTGCGGTTTTATCAAACTAGGACACCTTGCTATCTTTGTTTTACGAGGAACTCTTTGGTAGACGATTTTATTTCGGTTCTGATTAGTCACCTAAATGACGTGATAAATTCCTGAATTGTAAGAATAGATAAAATAATGCTTATTTAGAGGTAAATTAGACAATGGCTATAAAAAGAAAAGTCCTCACTCACTTACTGTCTCAACAACGCCAAGCCAGACCGCCGAGCAAAGATTTTGCTCAGAGATAAGGAAGAGAATGATATTTAGAAAAGGAATTCAACATCATCATCATCATCATTTCAGCCCAAAGACGTCCACTGTTGGACATAGGTCTCCCCCAAATCCCACCACAATGAACGTTCCTGTGCATCTCTCATCCATCGGATTAGACACTACTATAACTATTTTAAATATCGAGCAATAACGGCAAAAAAAAAGCACGTTTGTTGTGTGGACGCCCCACTGGAATAATTTTATTTTGTATTTAGTAGATTTTGTTATAGCGGCAACAGAAATACTCGTACATAATCTGTGAAAATTCAACTGTCTAGCTATCACGGTTCATGAGACACAGCCTGGTGACAGACAGACGGATAGTGGTGTCTTAGTAACAGGATCCCGCTTTTACTCTTTTGGTACGAAACCCTAAAAAAGGCACTGTACCTCTACCATGAGTTTTAAGCAATAGTATTCGTCGCTACTCGATATCGACGCCGTAAATATTTTGTGTGGCAAATTTTTGTTCTGCAAGTGACCGCTAGAGGCGCTGCAAAATTTGCCATACAAAATATTTACGGCGTCGATATCGAGTAGCGACGAATACTATTGCTTAAAACTCATGGTAGAGGTACTGAATGCAAATGCAGTTCAGTGGGTTACGACTTCAACGGTAAACGTGACGACTGACGAGACACAAGCTCGTTCTTATGCTCAATAAATCAATTTACGTCAGTCCTGCTTGAGACGGAAATCGTTTACATAATAATGCAACTTGGTTGTTACTTGCGTTATCTTTAAAAGAAGACTATACCTGACGAAAAGAATGGTGTAAAATTAATTTTTTGTTGCTTAACGCGTTTCATACTCGTTTGTGAGTACTACACAACGATAACTTACAGTCACATACATATTATGATATAGGTACTGTGATATACACAAACCTCTATAGTCCAGTGTCCCGAGACGCCGTTAACTGTGGTAAGTGGAGACGCATCGCGGGAGCCTCATTCAAGTCAAGAGTGAACGACTAAGGAGGAGAAACGTAAGCGTCTATTACACCACTCGATATTCCGCACAAGTTACAGTCTGTCTTAAAGTTTACTTCCGAGTAAGACAATCTGACTCTTATTACACTACGCGACGTCAACAAAACCTAAACTTTGCTTTGCCTGGGGGCTTACTCTCGAGTTTAATTCCGATCGTTCGGTGTTTTTCTTTTTTTTTTGTGGTCACGCAATTTTGAACCAATTTCGCCAATCTCCATTTGACTAACGTCACAGTTCCAATGTCGACCGATCGGAATTAAACTCGAGAGTAAGCCCCCTGCTGGTCTAGTGGTTAGTGGCCCTGATTGCTATGCCGCAGGTCGTGGGTTCGATTCCAACCCAGGACAAATGTTTGTATGATGAGAAAGTAGAAATATATAAGTATGTTTATCAGTTGTCTAGTACTCATAACACAAACTCTACTTAGTTTGAGACTAGATGGCGTTGTGTGATAGTTGTGAAAAAATAACTCGCACGAGACACTCAGAACAAATGAAAGCTCATATCACAATAAATCAATTGAAACGCAAAGGTGTATTTCTGTTGAACTTAAATGGGTTTATTCGATAAAAACATGTTTTATTACCAAGAATATATATTTTAATACATACCGAATTAGTAAAGATCACGGAAGACAATTGACGTTATAAGAAAAACGTGACCGGATATTTGGCAGCAAACAATATAACAAAATAATAATCTCTTCTAATTAATTGCTATGAAAAGAAAGACATTTCTTTGACGTCAACGGAAACGGAATAGCGCGTGGCTGAATTCTCTTATAAATATCACTAAGTATTTTTCTGTTAATTACGTCTCAATCCTGAGAAAAAACAACACGTTTTGTTATGTCCTTATGTTACAACAACGTGAACAAACAAGTTTCCATTTTGTTTACTTTGTATGAGTTATATACCGACGGATAATACTGGAAATCCAGACAAATAATGAGCCATTAAAAGAAAGCAACTTAATACGTAGTTATATCATGTATTTGACGTAATAACAAACTCCTTTTTTTTTCAAGGAGGGACATCTAACAGGTGTCCTTCATCTTCTGCTCTTTGAAAAAATCCCCAGGGTACTAGCGGGCATCGGCCCTTAAAAATACTTCGAGAAGAAAGTAGTTTTCCGCATCTATATTGTATAAGATGTAATTGAATATGCAACATGTAATTGAAACATTGCACAATTTCACATTCTTATACACCCTAATTAGAAAATTAAGTTGCCATCATAGTGGTTTTTTAAGAAATAACTTTTCCCAATTTTAAGCCTATATTAGAATATAGGAATCGAGGCACTAGATTGATATTGCTAGTCAGTAAGTGACACAATCAAGATTGATTAACATAGTTAATTTTTAATCAATAATTATTTTAGGATAAAAAAAAACTTTTAAAAAATAGCTGAAATCAATTCTTTCCCCGATTCTAAACATATTACTTTCAGGATGTGCGTTTGCTATGTTATAATGTTGTATAACACTAATGCTTGTTTATCTAAATATTCCTAATATTAATAATTTAAAACTAAAAACAAAACACGGCACAGCCCTATTTTTATTCGTAATCATTCTCAAACCACGTGGCTAGCCATGACTAAATATAAATCTGTTTACATACAAGAGACCTAGATATTCCGCACACAATATGTTATGCTGCACAAACAAGTGGGGGTCCATATTACCCACGTTGTGCGGAGTTTCCTCGACGTGCCACGTACCACGTGATACAGGTAAGGTAATGTGGACCGTCGTCATACCACGTGGGGCTATGAATAGAAGTGAGAACGTAAACAATTGAAGAATGTGATCTGAATTTTAATGTTTATGACCGGAAAATTCCTCGAAAATTTTTAAAGGACTTACATTGATCATAGTTGTCAAAATTAAATATTTTTATGAGAAATTGTGCGGGAAATGTGCGAAAAAACTCTGCTGCGTGGAGTGAAACGTGCAAAATATTGACACGATTTTTAAGTAGTTACATTTTGTTTTATTCTGGTTGGCTACAGTTCATATCTAGAATTTAGTCTCTAGATCAATGATCTCGTAAGGTAAGGTCAAAGAAAACTCAGGGGCTTTAACATGACGTGTTAAAATATCATACGTGTGAGCGAGAAAGACGGGTGGATGGACCTATACACTCTATATAGTTCCATCCCTTTGACAATTCAGTTTAGGTCTTCAAATGGATCGCGTTAAGAGCTCGTGGTAGGGCCACAAACATTGAACATGAATTGAACTTCCATTCTTTTTTTCCAAGAATTTTAGGGAATTTTGTTAATTGGTTGTAGCATATTACTTTTGTTTTTAACAAATTAACATTAAAATCATTTTAATGTTTCATCTATTTGTATTAATATGTCCAAAAATACTTCATAGGATAATTATTCGTGTCAAAAAAAAAACACAGACAACATAGTTTGAAAACCTACCTATTTATTTATTTTGACGCTTAGATGCTTACCTATGTACTATATATTATCGCCGTGTAGGTATATGACACATTGACGAATGTTGGTTGGTAGAACAACGTGATATCGTGGTCGGCCATGTGCACTTCCGAATCGACGGCGACCAACGTGACCTAGGGGCGCGCGCCTGACTCGCGGCCGACAGAACTCAAATGTTTATTAATAAATTACACATTTTATCGTTGGTATTTATTTTTTATTTACGATATTACCTAGAGCAGGGATTTTACTTAACTATATTTAACAAATCAAACAACTAAATAAATTTTGAAATGACGAATTTGAAGATGAAAAATTTGTACAATTACTTGTCACATGAATTAAAAGGCTTTTTAATTTTATTTTATTTATTTATAAATGAATAATGTACATTTAAAAATACTTAACTAACTATAATTACAGTAAAAACAAAATATAATAGTTAAATTATTCTAATTTATTTTTTTGGATTTGGTAGACGATTTTTTATTAATAAAAGTTCTCTCCAGGTACCTATATTATAACATTAAATCTAATACTTATATAAAAAGTTTATGTTACACTGTTTGAACCATTGAACTCCTACGTAATGGCTTGACGGATTTTTATATTTTTTGTGTACATTTGGTTTGTATGACGCCTATACTCATACAAACCAAATGTTAGGCTATTTTTTACTCTCTTACTGCCCCTTGAACGAGGTCGCCGCCGCCGATCACCTCCAAAAATCTCAAACCGAAAAGTAATTTTCCACCTTAAAAAAATCCCACACCCCATTTTTTCTTTGATAATTTTTATGGCAGAATAACGTTTGCCGAATCAGCTAGTACTCTATAAAAATGGTTGAACAAAAGATATTGATTTTTTTAGTAGTCTCAGAAATATCTGAGAAATTTTCATTCTTTAGATTTTATGAAGGAAATGTGGGGCTGGAGACGCATGCTTAGAATCCCTTGGACTGCGCACCGTATATCCTGTAAAAACTCTAAATAAAAGAGAGTATCTTCAAATACTTCGGGCATATCACCCATAACGAGAACTCAATAGAACAATTGGTAGTGGAAAAGAAACTCGAGTGCCAAAGATCACGTAGACGCTCTCCACCTTGGTGGACGGACCTCATCAAATCTGTGACACACTGCAGCATTAATGATAACTCCCAAACCGCTAAACACAGAGCGGCATGGCGTCGTATCGCGAGAGAGGCGGTAGCGCAAGACTTGATCGAGACATGATCTTTTTTTTTGGTGGTGGGTAAAATCATCCAATTACATTACGCCCTTGGGCGAAGCGGGAGATAGTGTCAGACTCTTACTGACTAAAAACCCACCCCGTTTCTTCGTTGCCTTAGACCAGGGCCGAGCTTTCCTTTCAAAAGCAAACCCTTGGCCCCAGTAGGCTTCGATCCAGCCTGCAGCTAGCAGGCTGGGTCTCTACGGTTTGCTGACAACTACCGAGATATGACCTCGACCACTCTGTCAAAAGTGCACGACTAAGAAGTAAGATTTTGTAAACATTCTTTTCTTTCTTTTCTTTTTTTTCATTTTTTTTTCATTTTTTTTTTCTTTTCTTTTTCTTTATAGTAACAGAGAGCTTCTAATTAATGAAAGCTTATGGAAGCTTCCTAAACTCCACTTAAGTTTCCTATATCTCGCATTAGTTTTCCACCAACAGATGGTTAACTAAAGGTACAATTGCATAGGACGTACAGGAATTATCCCTGTCGTCGGTTGATCCCTCCTTTCATAAAATCTACTATAAGGCCTCTATATGGCCTACTACTATACGATATATGTATATAAATCTACTATACGACCGAAGTTGAATTTCGTCCTTTAGTCTTACCTTACTACCTAGAAAGTCTTCCAAAGGTCAGGGAATGCAAGGTATAAAGAAATCATAAAAAAAAAAATAAACAAAAATGATCTGGATGGCGGCCAGCCGATTTTTCTTTAAGGTGAAGGCACGTGAGTACATTCGCAGGGAATTGGCAGAATTCTCACAGCACTGATTGGATGGATTTGTTTTTTCACAATATCATTGCTTACTTTATGTATATAATTAAGTATGTATTTATTATTGTATTTGTTTATTTTCTGTTTGTATATTTTTTTTTGAGTTGCATCTACTTTGTTATGTTTCTGCACCACCCTAAGGTCGACTGGTAGAAAATGCCTAAGGCATTAATCCGCCTATGTACAGCGTTATGTGCATATAGTTTCTATAAACAAATAAATAAACAAAAATCTAAGGATATAAAATTCTCATATCTGTCTATGAATCCCAGTTCAATAACTTCATATCTATTTAATTAAACACTTCTATGTGAGTTTATAACGAGATACACTTAATTGGCGTAAGCATCGACGCCAATAACTCCATTTAATTGCTTAATTGCTTGTAACCTTCTTGGATATCACCTTTTAATATTATTTATAAGCATTTGCACGTGATAATTTAAATGTAAGACTATTTTTTTAAGTGGCAATTTTTACAAAGCTTGTTAGGTTAGCTGGTTGCCCATACAAACACGAATGGTTACTGAGCCATCCGGACCACTGAAGGGTAGTTTTGCTACCACACCCAGCTGTGCGCTGGTGGCTAATGCCTGCTATGACCTGACCGGTATTGTATTGTATTAGAATCGATTCAGTTACTGATTCTGAACAAACTATATTGAGTGCGCCGCGCCGGCTTAGGGATTTAGTGATGACGAACTGAAATCGATTTTATAGGTCAAGTAAATTGATTTTTAAATCGATCTTAAACAATGAATAAATTCGAATTAAATCGATTTTAGAAACTTGAAAACGAGCTCCGATGTTTTTTCCTGTGGAATAAAACTACTAGGTTTTGATACGTTTTCAGATTATTCTGTTTTCTACAACTAAGAATATTATTTAATTGATTTTGTACTCGATTATTCCCTTACTCTTTAGGAATCGATCTATTACTGAATCGATTCTTTAGATTTGGAATCGAATCGATTTAAAAATCGATTTCGTGCAATAGTAATAAATAATTAATCGCCATCCCTATCGGCCGGTACGTCTGTCATCTAGCTTGACAAAAATGTACCTAGCAATCGTTAATTTACTGTTTATCTTAAAATCATAAATCCGGATACGAAAACAAATTTCCTGAAGTGAAAAGCTTGTAAAAAATGAGCGAATAATTTCTATATTAATTTGATTTTGTTTCATGCAACTTTGCGAGACTGCTTTTGAACAATCTCCTTTCAAAACTAGTTATTTTATAATTAACAAACGCGCTATTGGCATATTTTAATAAATACTTTTTAATTAGTAAAGAAAAAAACGCCTTTATTATTATTATCCCATTTATTATTATTATTATTATTTCCTTTATTCCTTTATATACATTTAAAAATAAAACATTAAAAAAAAAACATTTAAAAATATAAAAAATAGTGTCCCACCGGTATCGGGAACAGGGTCCAAGCTACCGGCGGTCAGGGCTCCAGAGAAAGGAACCTCCTAACAATACGAGCCGTGTCCAGGAGTACCGCTTTCTGAATCAAGCCCTTGATCCAGCCGCCTAACGAGAGCCTCCTAAGGTGTTGATCGAGGCTCTTGGCTATTAAGCCATTACCCGACACGACTATCGGTACAATGATCGCCGAATCCACTTCCCACATGTCGACAACCTCGCGAGCCAAGTCAATATACTTGATTTGTTTATCTTTCTCGGCTTTCACGAGGTTCTCGTCATGCAGAACGGATATGTCAACAATTATTGCACGCCTCTCGTTTCGGTCCACCACCACTATATCAGGCTTATTGGCTACAATAGTCCTGTCAGTGATGATGGACCGATCCCAGTATAAAGTGATATGACCATTATCAAGAACTGGGTCGGGCTCATACCTGTAGTACGGCACTTCCGATCCCTATTATTATTATACACTTTATTTTATATACATATTGAAATAAATAAAGAAAAAAAAACATTATTAACATTATTGCCTTTATGCATGAAAAGGCTCGATACCCTTAATTAAGAGCGCCCAGCCTGATATAAATTTCCATACAACCGCTCTTACGTGATTATAAGGTTTATTACACATCTTTCTCCAGATATTTTTGAAACGTAGATATTTTGTGGAATTAGGTTTTTAATGAAATCAAAACATAATTTTTTGTAAAAATAACCAGTAAAGTCTTCTAAAAACATGCTTTTTTGTGTGAACTGTTGCTCTTTATAATGTACTCATAAATTAAAATAGTAAAAAAAATATATACATATAAAAACCTGGCCCATTTAATCGAAATTGTAAATGACAATTTTTTTCCAAAAAAAAAATTATATAAAAAAAACAAGTTTTTTGAAACATTCGAGTGTACAACGGAATTACCGAATGCTAACAAAGTGCTAACCAACTTTTTACCAAATATGTACTAACTGCGTTTAAGGAAGGACTTTTTTCCAAAAATACTCATTTCAGCAAGTCGTCGACGGCGCGTTCCCGCGCGCCTCAAGGAGCTGTCAGCACACCGAAGAGGCCCAGCCTGCTAACTGTAGGCAGGCAGGGTCGAAGCCTACTGGGGTCATGGGTTAACTTCCGAAAGGAATACCCGGCCCCGGCACGATAGGCTACGAAGGAACGGGGTAGGTTTTTAGTCAGTAAGAGTCTGACACTACTTCCCGTTCCGACCAAGGGCGGGATTTGTCATTGGATGATTTTACTACCATAAAAAAAACCGGTCTTTAGAAGACTCCTAAAACGTTGAGTCATTAACTCCATAATTTATGACCATAACGATCACATTTCTATAATTACCCCTCTAATCACCGGCGCAGCTAATGTTGACAGATTGTGCAAAGCAATCGTCACGTTGCCGTACGTTACGTGCTCCATTTTGTTATCAAATATTTTTATTCTATAACACTGTTACAGCAGTAGGTAGGTACTAGCTTACTCGATAAGTAACGACTGACCTAGTTTCAGTACTTTCCTGCCATTTCTTTAGTTCTGTTAAACAGAAATAGGTATCTGAGGGGAGAGTCACTAAATTCGGAAGTCGGTGTTTCTATAATAGTCGGTGTCTCTTCTTTATTTAACACCGACTTCCGAAATTGAAAGTTATTTTGCACTTTTTGGTGGTTTTTGAAGTCGGTTGTATTTTTTTTGTAAAAAGTTTCGTTATTTCACACTTTTTAGTACCTGTGGTAGTACCTTCCGCCATCATGACAATTCTAATAATATCAAACACGGCTAGGATACACTGATTTATTACAAAGTTCCGGCTCTTACCAACCTTCCGTCTTCATCATCAGATCAGTTCTATGTATCCCCTCCTTTTTCCTTTAGTCAGCCACCGACTACATGTATAAACAAAGCAATTTTACTTGTTACGACAGCTCTGCTAATGTTTTTTAAAGAGTTCCGTTCTATGTATATCTTCGTAGTTTATCATCAGATCAAAACAATATTTCTATGGGACCAACTCGAGTTTAATCTTTTAATCAAAATAAAAATTTTCAAAATCGGTCCACAATTGACCGAGATATCGGCTAACAAACATATACAAACGACAGTTCTGCTATGATTTTTTGAAGAGTTTCGTCCTATATCTTAGAAGTTTATCATCAAATCAAAAAGATGTTTTTATGGGACCAATTCGGAACTATAATCTTTCAACCAAAATAAAAAAAATTGAAATCGTTCCACAATTGACCGAGATATCGGTGAACATACATAAAAAAAAAAAATACATACAGCCGAACATAGAACCTCCTTCTTTTCGAAGTCTGTTAAAAATGCACCACACTGTTTTTTTTTTCCTTCCTTTTAGACATTTTTTTTCATTTTTCTCGTAATTAAGGATAGGTTTGCAAATATCTCACGGTAAAACTGTTGCCGCATCTACATATTTAGGTTCTTTATTTTTTATTGTGTAATTCAGTGCGGTGTATTATTAGACATTTTGAAAACCTGTAAGTGCCTTTTTGGTGTTTCTTAAGGGCCATCTTCTGTTGAATATAGCCCCCCCCAAGTGTTATCAGGATCGGTCCAGCATATCTCGAATCCATTTTGGATCCCTACAATTTCTATGCCTGCAACCCTCACCAAGTCATCGATCCACCTAGTGGGAGGCCTTCCATCACTGCGTCTTCCAATATGTAGTGACCACTCCAGGACCTTTTGTCCCCATCCATTCTTCAGTTATATATTTAACTTAATTGAGATTTTTTTTTAAGTTTTAATTAGAAATTGGTATAAAATGTTTTTGACTAAGCAATAGCCAATAGCAGAAAACTTTATTCTAAGTACAACTGGCAACCCTATCTTGAATACAAAATAAATATATTTATATGTATGTGCCAATTTTTATAAAAGTGCACATAATATTATTTACCATAAAGTATGACGTTTTACGTAAATATTTTGTCCCCGTTCTATAAAATACATATTTTCATAAACCACTGGGAAAACGTGAGAAATATACATGCTACATATGCGTGGTGTTATGAAAAGCAGTGGATTATAGTTAGGGTTGACAAATGTACAATACCATAATATAATGTCGTACTATATTTTTGACAATTTACTACATACACAAAATTATCATATTATTAGTAAATTGTCAAAAATATAGTATCGAAAAGAAATCAGAAACTTTTATTTCAAATAAATCATTTAAAGGCATTTTTGAATGGTCAAAATGTAAGTCAGAAAAAAAAAACAGGTCTCTCAGGAAAAAAACATTCGAAAATCTCATACTTTGTATGAAAGGTCAAAAATTTTGCCATTTCGTGGTGGCGAGGAAGTACCAAGTTTGCAAAACCATGTATGCGTCGCGACAAACTCAATCCGCAGTTTGTCAAAATTGTTTCTTTAATTTTGTGCTCTAAAAATGTGAAATGTAATACTGATTTTGGTGAAACAGCAAAAATTCAACAGAAAATTCTCTAAAATAAATATCGAAAATGTGATCCTTTTTTTTCACCCATATTCTTAAAAGTGCATAATCTTTTTTACAATGATTAGAAAAAAGAATTTTATTTCTTCCAAAAAAAGTTGCAATCCGTTGGCAAAACTTGGCTATTTATAGTATACCAGATGAATTATATATCTACTCTTTTAAATTGCGCACCATTAAATGACTTAATCAATAGATACGAATTTATAATTAATACGAAAAATTAATAATGACTAGATTCTAAAGAGCAGTGGCGGCCGAGAGGTAACGGCCCTGACTTACGAGTTGTAGTTCGCAGGTCCAATCCCAGCCAAGCACATTCCTTTGAATAATTTATTTAATCACCACTGCTCCCAAAACGGTGAAGGAAAACTTCGCGAGGAAACCGGCATATCATAGAATCAAAAACTCGAAGACATGTGATATCCACCAACCCGCACCGGGTCCGCGTGCTTGATTACGGCCCATTCCCTCTCCTAGAGAGGAGGCCTGAGTCCCAGCAGTGGGAACATTAGAAGGCTGATGCTATGCTATGCTATGCTATGCTAGATTCTATCGGCCTCATCCATGTGTAATTAGTAAATTATACCTACAGAACATACTCCCAGGAAAAAAAGCGTTTATATCCATTTTCAGAATTTCATCCAAATCCGTCCAGCCGTTTAAGCGTGAACAAGTAACAAACATATGTATACACATTATTCATATTCATAATATTAATGTGATTATTTTAACAGCAACCCCAACTTATTGATAGAGTTTAGGTGGGTGACAATTATTTATCTAGAGATCTTCTACAAAGCTGATAATAGATTTTGTTTCAGTATACCATATGATATACAAGAGTAACACAAAAGACTAATCCATCAGCAATCATACTCAGGATGCTGTTAGGATTGGCTCATACCCTGCACATTGTGGGTTAAAAACTTGTCATGGTAACTTTTCAATAAAAAATATAACGAACCCGTTTTGGTTAACGGGTTCGCTATATTTTTTATTGGAAACTTGGGTTTCATACTACAAATAATTCGGTATTTTTGACAGCCTATAAAAATGTTAGTACCTATTTTGAATATTTGTTTTTACTACCTAACGCAATAAATATGATGCAACTTTTGCACACCTGCCATGAATGTTCTACATACGCCCCGATTGAGTGCCAAATAGCGTCAGTAAGTTTGAAGCATCCTTGCGTATCTATTTAATTGTTACCGGCATTGACTTACATCTCACCTGATGGAAAGCGACGATGCGGTCGACGATGGAGCGCGCTTATCTAGAAGTAACCTATGGACGTACATGATTGTAATATGCCCAGTGTGCGAAAGTTGCGCAACACGGCTTATCCCTTAGAATGTTGTTACCGCTCCCACTCACTCAGCGCGTCATGGATGCTACAATAAGCGGCATATAAGTTGAACTAAAATGGCGATCGACCTTCAATGCGCAGTAACAGACGCTTCGGTTGAGACCCGATATGGTGGGCTACGCAGCTACGCGTTACCATAGGAACTTATTTGTCGCGTACTATACTCGCTTTCATGACGATGGCGATATGTTTCCGAACGTGACGTAGTCGGCATCATCGGCATGTGTCTTTTCCGTGTTGCATGGCGCAACATGTGCCTCTATTGTTTGACACGACCAACCTTCAAGAGCGCTATTTAACTTAGAGCTAATTATAGTTAATGCCTTGGTAATCTAGATCGAAAACAGGACTGTTAATGTGCGTTCCAAGATGACAAACCTCTTGTAGGCAGGTTTGCGGACGGCGAGCAATGGGTAGCTCGCTGTCCGATCGTCCGGTAACCATCCTGAACAAACCCAAGTCAAAGAGTTGTCAGCAAATCTTAGGCACTCAGCAGGGCTGATGCCCGCTAGAGCCACGGGGTAACCAGCGGTCCTAGAATGCAGAGTAACTGACGGACACAGGTGTGGTTTTAATCAACAAAAGGCTGTCACGCTCTCCCTGAATTTACTGAGTGATTTCCTACCTCAAAAAAAAGTATCCCAAATATCCTACTAATATTATAAACGCGAAAGTTTGTGTCTATGAATGTACGAGTGTAGGGATGTCTGAATGTATGGATGTTTGTTACTCGTACACGCAAAGACTACTGAATGGATTTCAAAATCAAAATCAAAATATTTTTATTTTACATAGGCCTACATGTAAAATGGCACTTATAAAACGCCAGAAGCTAGTGCACGGTTCCAAATTGGTCGTTTCCTATGGAGAAGAACCGGCAAGAAACTCCATAAACTTCGATGAAACTTAGTACACGGGTAGACCATGTCTTGAAATAGCACGTAGTATACTTTTTATCCCGGTGGCATGTTCTATTGGGATAATTTTCTATTATCACGCGGGCGAAGCCTCTGGCATCCGCTAGTTTACAAAAAAATTAAAACCCAAAACATTCTAACGACACACTTGATAATTAATTGAAATATTACAAATATTCAAACTTAAATTATATAATATAATATATAATAATAATATAGTTCAGTTTTGTGGCGAACTGTTGGGCAGTTTTGTGGCGAACTGTTGGGCATTAGCGACCCCACGGACCCGATCTCCCGGGAGAATTCTCGTTCTTCATCTCCGGCTTGCCTTTATTGGCCGGCCGTAGTGAACACTGACGAGGAACAGAGCTCCCACCTCTCTCTTGCCTTTATTGGCTGGTTTGAGTGGAGATTCGCAAGAGCAATCGTGCTCGGGAGAAGGATGTATAATCCAGTAAGGTGCTGGTAGGGATCTTGACCGCACTTCCGGGATTGTCCTAATAGCCGTGGTATACCTCTCCACTCCTCAAGCACCTCAGGATATGTTGCCCTCTTGTTGCTACGTCACTTCGTGCTAGCGGCCGTTTTTGGGGGCCCATTTATTGAGTGTGCAAGTCACCCCCTGCCTGTTTACCGATGAATGTTAATAACATTGTTTAGGCAGGGGCCATAGTTTTCACATAGTTCTTGGTAACCAGTCCACCTAAGACTCCAAAAACCATAGCCCTATTGTCTTTATTTTCCATATGTCACAATAGTTTTCACCAACCGGGGGTTGTCCTTGGATGCACTAGCATTGTGCGTACAAGGACAATCGTCGGTTGGTATCACGTTCCATTAAAAGTACCTAAAGGGCCTCTGCGAGTTGGTTTCGGCTCCTCGTACGCCTTCCAAAGGTCCAGGACCTCAGGGTCCTGAGATAAATAAAAAAAAAAATATATATAATAATATTTCCACAACTATCACACAACACCGTCTAGTCCCAAGCTAAGCAGAGCTTGAGTTATGGGTACCAGACAGCTGATAAACATACTTATATATTTCTAAATACATACATATTATAGATAAATAACACCCCAACACAGAACAAATGATCGTGCTCATCATACAAACATTTGTCCTGGGTGGGAATCGAACCCACGACCTCCGGCATAGCAGTCAGGGCCACTAACCACTAGACCAACAGGCCAGTCAAATAACAACACGTGGGTGGACGCTGCCTGCCCGCTAGAAATACAACTGTGATATAACGTGACGAAGCCGATGTTGTGTCTTTGCCGAGAGCTCTGATGCATGGCGAAACATGTGCTCGCTCTTTTGTTCGTCACGACCAGGCTTCAAAGACCTGTAAGTCGATTAATAAATTATTCGCACATTTTATGTAGGCATTCAAATCGCAGAAGGTACATTTATGTGTACTGGAGCTCTAGTCTGCTATTTTCATAATATCGTCATTTCAACATGATCCCATTGTCATTTTGCTTAAAGTTCGTAATCTGTTAATTCATTGGTCGTTCATTGGTCGGTCAGTGGTCTCGTAATATAATTTTGGTACGAGCTGTCTTGTAACGAATTAAAAGCAATGACTGCACAATTATGTTCTAATGGTAGGTCAAAGATCAAAGGAACTGTCAAAATTTTAGTAGATTACTACTTGATAAATGATAATGATAAATGATATTTATTTTTGCAAATAGGTTTTTAAAAACACTTTTACACGTCAATTTTTTTTCGTGACTTTAAACTAGATGAGGCCGGCAGACATTCATTTGTCATTGTGTAGGTAAGTACGAGATTACCATTCTATACCAATTCTTTTAATCGAGTGTCAGTGGTTGAGTGGTTGATAATGACGCCGTGGCCATTATATTAGAAGACTACGAAACTTGTCAAAATTACCAATTATGAAATCAATGAATTTATTTTTTGAATTTATTTTTTGATTTTAATTTTGATTTATGATTTATTTTTTTTATTTTTGGATTCCATTTACTTCATTTTTATTTCCAGATTTTATTATTGTGATATTGTGATATTTGTCATTGAACATTGTTTCAAAATTCATTTTATATGTTATCCATTTTAGTACGTATATTTATATATATTTTTTTTTTTCAAAATAAAGAAAGAAATTGTTTTTAATTATGTTAATTTGTTAAGAAAACTGTATTAACAATATGGGGAATACACTGGCTCCTGTAATTCAGTTTCTAACTAGCTCAGGAGTCAGGCAATTTCATTTATGTGTTAACAATTGCTATAAGACCTTGCTTCATGCCAAAATCAGGGTTCTAGGTCAACGAGAAGTACCCTATGAATTTTTATTCCCTTGAGAGTGGCGAAATATGCGTTTTTTTGCGATATAAACGGCCATATCTTTTTTTTTTGTTAGCTTAGTAGTTTGATTTTTTCACAGCTTGAAGGGACTGCAGACTTGAGTATTTGATTTTAATTTCAACTCGATTCCTCCACGCTTTCTCAAGATAAAAGGTCTTGACAGACAGACGGACAATAAAGTGATCCTTGGGTTCGATTTTTCCTAACCCTAAAAATGAATACAGGATTGAATGCAAGAAGAAAAAAAGTTACAAAAAACAAGTTGAACACAACGTGCTACTTTGTGCTGTCTTAGCACGCACCTCAAGCGCGCCAAAGCGGCTCCTTAGGCCGTGTTTACGGAGACACGGCGCGTTGGGCGTTTCGTCGTACATTGCAGCAGCGGGCCGCGTCAGCACAAACACAAACATGTGACAATGTACGACGGACCGCCCGACGCGCCGCGCAACGCGCCGAGTCTCCGTAATCGAGCACTCAAAGAAATGATAGCAAAACCAAAGTAGATCAGCAGAGCCTAGATTCCCACTAGTGCTATGGGAATGTTTGCAAGTGCTACGGTGGCCCAGAAAAGCAATGAACAACAGAAAGACAGAAGACATGTTTTAGTCACTAAAAGGCAAGAAATCATTTTATAATTTCTCACAAAAAATACAGCACATCACAGTCGATAGTGATGCAGTCGTTGATGATGAGGCGCATAGTTTATTAAGAGCTTATTCACTCTAGGTATAAACGACAAGGCAAAACGCTTAGTCCGGGCCGTGGAAGTTTCAATAATTAATATAATATAATAAATATAATAATAATATAATATATATTTCCACAACTATCACTATTAAACATAAATAAATGTATTTATGTAGCAAATAAAAATATTCAATTAGATTTGATCTGTAAGCTGCTGAAAACAGCACTGATCTAACCAAGTTAAGCTAAGTTCTATTACAAATACAACACAATACAACTACGAAAATCACCAACACGTTATATAAAAACATGCTTATATAAGCCACGTGGTAACCCCACACACAAGTTAGCAGACGCTTATCTATACCAGGGGTGGCCAACTTAAGTGTCTATTACACCACTCGATATTCCGCACAAGTTACACAGACTGTCTTAAATATTTCTTCCCATTAAGACAGTCTGACCCTTATTACACTACGCGACGTCGAAAAAACCCTTTAATTCTACCCACGATCTACTATTTACTGGCTAGACTCTGCGAGATCTACCAAAACGAATAAGACGTGTGATATATATCTATATATTTTTTTTATTTAATCATTTGTATCACAACTTAATTCCATATAAAAGCGTTAGTAAAACTTAAAACTATGTTAGTACCATTATGCTTACTTATTCTACACAGTCAATAATTCTTTTATATATTTTTCATTTATTTAATATTAAAAAGGACACCACCCGAACTGTGAACCTTATTCCAGTGCGTCACAATAGGACACTCAACCCTCTCTATTATTAATATATAGGTATAAATATTTATTTTTGACAAAAATATAGTTACGGGGTGATCAAGTTAATACATAGTTTTTTGACCTAAAAATAAACACGCTAGCCAAGATCGACCGGATTAACAGCCGAGATCGATAGGTCGATCGAGATCGAAAGGTTGGCCACCTCTGATCTATACTACTGTTATAAAGCTGAAGAATTAGTTTGTTTGGATGAAAGCACTAATCTAAGAAACTAATGGTTTAAATTGAAAAATTGTTTTCTGTAGTGTTGGATAGCCTATTTATTGAGGAAGGCAATAGGTAACTATGACGCTGCAACTAATAGGCGCACCGCTCTAGGTGGACCCGGACTGTCAAACTTTTACTGACCTTTTTGGAAACCAGCATGTCCTAGAACCAAAAATTCTAAGACATGTGACATCCACCAATCCGCACTAGGCCCGCGTGGTAGATTAGGGCCCATTCCCTCTCCTAGAGAGGAGGCCTGAGTCCCAGCAATGGGAACATTAAAAGGCCGATTATACTATGTTATGCCCTTTTTGCGAGGGCTGTGGTAACTCCTTCGAATGATAGAGCCACGGGTAAAACCGCGGGGACAGCTAGTTGTACATTTTTATAAAAAGATCGAGATAAGGCAAAGTTACTTTCCTCTAAAAACAATTTTCCTTTCGGAAATAGCAAAACTTTCTTTCAAAAAACATTATTTCGATTGCCACACTGCTGACCTTCAACATTCCAGACATTTAAAAAAAAACTTAACAAAGAAGTAAACGTGGGAAGAAGGTCTACTTAATTTGGTAGTGATATCGTTGTACACTTGGCGACTAATCAAACAGCAATTTCCAGTTCACACTGACCTTGTGGGCCAAAAAAAATGTATACAATAAGAGGTCAGGTTAAGCTGGTGTGTGTAGATTTTATGTTGTCGTGTTTACTTAGTTGCAGAATTTCTGCGATGTCTGGGCACGTTGTGCCCGCAGCATGGAGGACAACGTGACCGAAGTGTATTCGCGCCTCTTGAGTTCAGACTTACGATAATATTCGAAACGATTTCGCATTCCATGCGCTGAGTTGGTTTTTATTTATGTATGAATATGTTGTTTTGGTTTAAAGAATGGGTCGTACACGTTTTATTTAGCTGAACTACTATATAAATATTATGGATTAGTTATACATAATTTATGGTTAGTTAAAATATCAGGTGCTATCTAAATTTTTTTTTTGTTTTTTTTTTTAAATTTACTATGCTCTATACGTCTGTACCTAATGGTAAAAAAATTTTAAATTGGGATACCCCTAATAGTTTGCAAGTTCGTATGATACCTATAGAACATAATAAACACTTAGATACTTAATTATGTTTTTTACCTATAGAACTTAAACTTTAAAAAATTATGCCTATAAGATTTGAAGAGTTCTCTCGATTTTTCCAGGATCCTATTATGAGATTCTGATTTGAAACTCAGGGAACTCTTATCTACGGAAACACCTGAGAAGTATACTGTTTCAAATAAAAACGATTTTTACAAATCAGTCAAGTGTAGCCGTAACGACCGGTCGGGAGTCTCGCATCCATTGGGTTTCAGCATAGATATCCGGGTTTCAGCGACCCCCATCACGTCTTATGTCCACCTCGTGGTGTCTGCTAATGATGCGTCTCCTCACCTCTAATCTTCTCTCATCTAAACCTTTTGTCCCCATCGACCATATATTCTGCGAGCAATATTCTTTGCCCACTGCTACTAGAAGATAGATAAATCACTTATAATTGTAATTAAAATTGAATATTTATGAAGAAGCACCAGTAGACTATCATGCAAGAAGTGGTCCTCTTGCATCACAGTCTACCGCCGCTTTTAAGCTTAGTATCTTTCACCTCTATCTGGCTAAAGCTTATTTCTTTTGCCTTCATACACATTTCCTGCCTTGGAAATAAATATTGTCTGCGCGATAAAACGATTATCCAGCAGTATATTAGGTTCGGTAAGAACTTAACCGAATAGGTATTATTCGTTATTCGGTTATGAATCGGTGAAACCACTATCGGCACATCTCTAGTAAAGACCTATTATTATCTTTATAATTATTAAGTATAGATAGCGTTGTAATTACATAACACGTATTTACTACATACCTACTACGTCACTATTCAAATTCAGTCAAAAACCGATTAATACCGATAAATAAATATTTGATCAAGATAAGCTCTTTAAGCGTCACAACATGCAATAAAAAACTATGCATTAAAAAAAATCACACACACCAACGCTAACGCTATCTAATATTGGTTTTAAGATTTTTCAAATGGCATAAATATCATAACAATAAATCGAAATAAAACTGTTATTTCGATTTGATTGTTATGATATCGAATGATATTTATTGTTAATTATAGAAAAAATAGAATTCTAGAAAATGTGTACCAAGATTTAAAACTAGTATAAAGTTTATTGCAATAAAACAATCCTTTAAACAAAACCCAACCAAAGAAATCGTATAAGATATAGTAATACTCTCACTGCACTGGATCGAAAAATGCCATAAATTCAGAACCTAGTTTCATCGCTAGTTTCTTTTTATAAGCGAAGTCATATGACAACTTGGAATTGTTTCACATTTATATTTCTGCTGTGATTAAACCCTGTATCCGTAATATACACGTGCATTTTGTGAGAGACCAATTAATAAACCGCGTCATTAAAGAGGCGTAATTAAAAAAAAATAGCATAGGTACTTAAAAAAATCATCCAGTAAAAAATCCCTATCTATCATAAATCAAACAAAAGTGCCACTGATTGAAAGTGTACACTGAAAAAACGAACAAAAATTAAGGAAAGCGATTAAAGTAACACGTAAGTCTGTATCCGTAGTGTACACGTGCTTTGTGTGAGAACCCATAGGGCGCGTCACGTTATGCGTGTTCGGTTGCGTGGCGTAGTTTAACGCAGGTGACACCGCTTTCGAGCTGTGGCTACGGTTTTAGATTTGTTCGCTATATATTCTTGGTTTCTGTTTTAGCAGATGCTAACCTTTCCAAAAATAGAAATAACATTTAGAATTTTTGGGCAAAATGAGTCAACATTTATTGAATTATACATTATTTTGGCAATTGACCTCCTAACGGGTATTTACGCCTACGAGTGTCCTAAAAGGATTGGAAGTTACTAATAATCTTTATTGTTTTCCGTCCATAGTCAGAAATCCTAAGATGGACTTAAACCAGAGATAATAAATGCTCATTTTTGGTTTTTGTGTTAGGAAATTATCCAATTAATTCTCTCGCTCCAGGGAGGAGCAGGAAGGAGAGTAAAATTTTACTGACTTAAACCACACCTAGGTATATTCCTTCAATTGCCCTTTGCGTTCCAGAACCACGGATTTCCATTTTAGAAGGGCCCGTTGCCGTCTCCGCCATCGATTACCCCCATGAGGACAAGGCGGTGCTCCGCCCAAGCGGGGCACACTTCCACCGTAATCATCTTCAACGTACAGTTTGATTTAGCCTTCATCATAAATTCAATTTTTTAACTTTGTATTCATTTCAAATCAATGACTTACAACCAACCATTGAATATTAATATCACACCAACCGTAAAAAATACATACGAGTACCTATAACCTTATCGTCTACAAGTACATCTTACGATTACTACAGTACTTACTATAAACGAGGCGTTTGCCAGCCAGTGTGTTGGCGACACGTATCGACGTTTGGAAACCCACGCGTCTACTGCATATTAACGAGTCAAGTGTCATTCAAGGTTGGCGTGAAGTAGAGTTGCAGGTGTAGACAGAAGATACTACTGCGATTTATTAGGTATTTTAGAAGGAGAACCAGAGTTACCTACATAGCACATAGAATCGCCAAACTTAAGTGGCTCTAGGCTGGTCACATTGTACGCAAAACAGATGGCCATTGGGGCCAAAAGGTTTTGGAGTGGCGACCGCGTACCGGAAGACGCAGCGTTGGAAGGCCTCCCACATGGTGGACCGATGACCTGGTCAGGGAGTCCGATGGATGCGAGACGCACAGGACCGGCCATTGTGGTGGCCATTGGGGGAGGCCTATGTCTAACAGTGGACGTCTTTCGGCTGAAATGATGATGATGATTGGGTACAGGGCGTAAAGTTCCATGGCCATGGTCCGGAACGATGGGGAATGCGCGCGCCACCCGCTAGGACCCCGACCCCGACTTCCAGTCACCGTATGCGTGGGCTTGCGGACTACAAGCAATGGGTAGCCTGCGTGTGGGGCCGTCTGGTAATCATCAGGACCTAGCCTGAGATGTCGAAGCCTACTGGGGCCACAGGTTGTGCAATAGTGAACCCCGGGACCCTGGAACGAAGGCCAGAAGGAACAGGAGTGGGGTGCATAGTTTGTAAAAGTCTGACACACCCGCAAGCTTCGCCAAAGGATGGGAGCTGTCATTTGGTGATTTTACCCAAAAAAAAAAGAGTGGGAGAAGTCAACTGATGCTTTCTCAGAAACTGATGTTTTTCAAAATAACCAAATAAGGAACGGTGTCAAAACATCGATCACTAATCAAGGAATCCTTTGTTATGCTTGTTGGTCTAGTGGTTAGTGGCCCAGACTGCTATGCCGGATGTCGTGGGTTCGACTCCCACCCAGGACAAATATTTGTGTGATGAGCACGATCATTTGTTCTGTGTCTGGGTGTAATTTATCTATAATATGTATGTATTTAGAAATATATAAGTATGTTTATCAGTTGTCTAGTACTCATAACACAAGCTCTGCTTAGCTTGGGACTAGGCAGCGTTGTGTAATAGTTGTGGAATATACTTATTATATTACATATTTTATTATTGATCGATGTGTCAAAACGACAAATAGATAGTACAAAACAAAAGGATACAAGACACTCGTACTAATTACGAATTAATTGAGCAATTGATCAATTGATGAGACACCTGAAAAACAGTAATGATATAACCAAATTAAGTACGCGTCAAAGTGATGTAATCTCTTAATTGACATTCCTTATACGCACAGACGAGCCATTTATTAGCCAAAAATATCATGTTATATTACGCGGCAAGTAAGTTGAACCATTCGCTAGGGTTATCCACTTCGATTGAGACCCGAAAATCGGTTACTGCGCATTCAAGGTCGACCGCCATGATGGTTCAACTTGTATAACGAGGATTATAACTGATTTTCGGGTCTCGATCGAAATGTTTCAACTTATTTGCCGCGTACTAGTTTCTGCATGCGGCTTTGCTCATGACGAATTTTATCCCAAGAGAACATACTCCCAGAAAAAATGTATCCATTGTACTAATCTAGGATAGGATCTACCCGAGCACCAAATTTTGTCCAAATGCATTCAGCCGTTTCAACATGAAGGAGTAACAAACGTAAATAAAAACTCGTACATAAAAACCTTCACACTTACAACATCAGTGTAATCATCATCACTTTGAAAGTATGCTCTCAGGTGATCTTCAACACGATTCATAGTCAAGTGTATTTTATTTCGATTTGTTTATTTAAAATTATGTAAGTAGTATCATTCAAAGATTCAAAGATTCAAAGCATTTTATTTCAAATAAACCATTTACAGGCACTTTTGAAAAGTCAAGAAGTCGGTCTGTCAGAAAAAATTATACTAATTGCACATTCCAAAGCGTAGATCTCTATGGAGAAGAATGTGCAAGAAACTCCATAGCCACTCTTATCAAACTTGTTTTGTACATTACAACTATATTTCGCCAATATAATGTTACTATTTGCTATATTTTTGTATTAGTAGTACAAAAAGAAAGTTAAAACCATAAATGGTGTATATATTACTAAACCAATACAACGTGAATAAAGTACAATTTAATATAAGAAATTAACCTAAGTGTTCAATGAACTTCAGAGCTGTTTTAGTGAACCTAAGCAGGCTACAGTTAAATGAATAATAATGGCCGCAAACCATAGCAGATGTTATAAATACGACGGAAAGCTATGACATACCTTTAACTTTACCTACATTGCCTTTTATGAAACAAAAAAAAAAGTAAAAATAGTTCCTTACGAACACAAACGAAACTATTTTCTTTCTTTCTTTCTTTCTTTTAAGACGTGTGTTCGTAACAGAAATAAGAGAAATATTGTACCACATTTAAGTTTATTTTGAAGCAATGTTCCCAAAAAAATACTTACAAATAGCCGTTTTCATCCTCAGATACTAATAAATTTTCATAATTTAATAAGACAAAAGACTATGACTCTCAATCGAGACTGCACAATTTCCGTTTCGGGGAATGTGCTATCCAATTTTTCACAAAGAAACTTGTGTCCATTTAATTATACTAGGCTCGCCTTTTTTACATTAAACTTAAACGTATCAGAAAAGAATATGGGTAAATATAAACTCCTTTCCACCCCCTTAAGGGGATTCAATCCAAAAATTCCGTTTTTATTCTTCGTCTACGTCTTAAAAACCAGATCTGTGTTAAAATCAGCTTCCCTGGTTCAAGAATTTAGGCTGGGCGTTGATGAATCAGTGAGACAGGCCTCCTCTTTTTATATAATAAATTATAGGTACACCTCTACGTAACCTTTGGGCAAAGCAAGCGTGATGTTTTAAGTCAAGTCATTGCAGCCTTCAAGCGCCGTCTCCAAGATTAAAACGAAGAAGACTTTCTAAATAGAAGGCCTTATGTCCAACAGCCAATGGCCGAGCACGTGTCGCTACATGTGCTTGTTTATCTGTTAATCTACAGCCCGTAGACAGTATGTTACACATGTAAGGTTAATTAGCCAAGATGTGGGTATTTTGATTATATCCTAGCGAGTATGTAATGTTTTTAATGTATTTGCATTTAAAGTAAAACCAAACTAAGATAGTAGTTATTATAATTCTAGTCGAATATTAAATCGATTATTTAATTGTATCGAGTCGAGAGTTCAGTATGACAACACTTTGTATGACAGTTCGACGTTTTTGTGAGCATTCGTGATTTGACGGTTGAACCGAACACTAGTTTTAAAATAAATCCGTTGATATCGTTACAATCTTCGTTTAATTTGAGAGATAAAGATTAGATCCTTTATCTCAGAAGTGGGATAAGTCAATTACGCCTACAATTTTGAAGAAATATTCCCAAATAACGTGTTCACGTGTCGCCACGCGTTTTGTGTTGCGTACGCAAGTCAGTAGTTATTATCTGAAAAACAATGGATAAAACTCGAGCTAATCGCAAGAGCAATGAGCGTAAACGTCGCCGTAACCGGAGCACAGAAACAAGAACAAGCACTACGCATAATCGGAAGCAGCGAAGGCATCGATCGAGCAATCGCCATTCTTCGTCGGAATCTCGTCGTAGTGGAGACCGCGGTTCCCGTGAGCAGAGTACGAGGCGCCGTCATCGGCCGAACCGGAGTCGCAGCCATGATGGTTATCGCAGTCGGAGCAGCAGCTACGAGCAGCGCCGGTCCAGCCGAGGCTTGGATGGGAGACGCAGTAGGCGAGGCCGCAGCAGACGCCCAGAATCCAGCATCGAGCGATATACACCACCACTTCCTGGTCACGTGAGTAACGCGAATGTTTTTAATAATGACACGCAAGCGTTTTTAGCAACTTTAGTGGAAGCTTTAACCAAAAATCGACCTCAGAGTAATAAATTTCCTATGCTAGGCAATGTCATTCCAGATTTCGACCCCATGGTAAAGAGTCAGACTATAGTTATGTGGATCAATAAAGTTGAAGAATGTGCTAGGCTCTATGGTTGGGGCGACGATCAAATAATACATTACGCGCTACCTAAACTATCAGGGATTGCCAAAACGTGGTACCAGGCCCTTCCATCTATGTCGTATTCATGGTCTGAGTGGAAGGACAAACTAGAACAATCGTTTCCGAGTAGCGACGACTATGCTGAATTACTAACCGAGATGTTGTCAAAACGTGTGAAATTTAATGATTCATTAGAACATTATTATTATGAAAAAATTAATCTACTAAATAGATGCGAAATATATGGTAAGCGTGCGGTGGATTGTCTACTATATGGGATTGAGGATCGGTCATTGAGATTAGGCGCGAAAGCAGCAAAATGTCAGGAGCCGGAGCAGGTTCTCACATATTTTCAATCAATCAAGCAACATCTACGCGAACCAGATAGGTCAAAGATGAATTTTGATAAACGTAGCAATACTACCCCTTCATTATCTAGTAATAATTCTAAGCAGACAGGTAATGGCCACGAAACTAAGACTTTGAAGTCAAACAATATTGCGTCAATTGTATGCTTTAACTGCAATGAACCTGGGCATTTCAGTTCTAGATGCACAAAAAAGATATTGAAGTGTAACGTCTGTACCAAATTAGGTCATTTGTCAATTAACTGTCCCAGATTACCCTCTGACTCGGCTAATAAAATTGATAAACCCAAAGAAAAAGACGTGATGCGCATTGAAACAAATAATAACAATGACACTAAATATTTAATGAATCTAAAGCTCAACGGTGAAATCGTTCAAGGTTATGTAGATTTGGGTAGCCAATGTACACTGATTCGTTACAGTGAGGCTGTTAAGAGGGGAATCACGTGGACTGATAGCAACTTACCGACTATGAGAGGTATAGGTGAGAGTATAGTAATACCAGTGGGCGTATCAAACGTCATTATTGAAATTCAAGGTATTGTGGAGGAAGTAAACGCGTACGTTGTTGACGATAGCGTTATTAAATATTCTGTTTTAATTGGACATAGTTTTACAGAGAAACCAGGTATAGTCATAACCAAAACTACACACTCATTAATATTTACTCGTGATCAATCAGTTAAATTAGAATTAAATTTGACAACCGATATTGTAATACCTCCTAAGGAAATGTTTCCATTACCATGTTTTTCTACTAACAAATACTCGGGTATAGTTCACGTTAGCGGGTCCTTGCGCGGCATGTCACAGAATGAATATTATTTGATGCCTGGTGAATATGAAATAGAAAACGGAGAGGTTATGATACTGGTGCAAAACTTTAGTGATAGTGCGGTTTGCTTAAATAAGGATACGCTCATTACACGAGCCCTTTGTACTAGGAATAACTTGAGTGTTAATTTATTAGATTTTGAAAAGGCTGAGACAAAGTCTGCTTTTAATTATGGCAAACAGCTTAGTGAATATGAAGTTAATCAATTAAAAGAATTGCTCAAAAGGTATGAAACGTGTTTCTCGGATAACTTAAATGACCTGGGATTGACTAATGTGGCAAATGGAAATTAAATTAAGTGACTCGCAACCAGTAGTGTATCGCCCGTATAGGCTCTCCTTTCCGGAGCGTAGACAGGTTCAATCTATGATAAAAGAAATGATCGATGCAGACATAGTATGTGAGTCAAACTCGCCTTACGCCAGCCCAGTCTTACTGGTAAAGAAAAAGACTGGCGAAAGCAGACTATGCGTTGATTACCGTGCGTTAAATAATAAAACGAAAAAGGAACACTATCCGTTACCTTTAATTGATGATCAACTTGACAGGCTAGCTGGTAATTCCTTATTCGTAAGTTTAGACCTTGCATCTGGCTACTACCAAATTCCAGTAGAGGCAAAATCTCAAGACAAAACAGCGTTTGTTACTCCTGATGGGCAGTATCAGTTTAAACGCATGCCCTTTGGGTTAGCAAATGCTCCTTCGGTTTTTCAACGGGCAATGAGTAAAATACTGTCTAAGGTCGGTTATACAATCGTTTATATGGATGACGTATTGATTCCTTCGCGATCTTTCGATCAGGGAATGAGACGGCTAGAGGAGGTACTTCAAATCGTAAAAGACGCAGGTCTTACTCTTAAGGTAAAAAAATGTAATTTTTTCTGTACTGAGCTAGAGTTCCTAGGATTTCATGTTAGTGGTGAGGGGATACGCCCAGGAAAGCGCAAAACACTAGCTATAGAAAACTTCCCAATTCCGCGGAACGTTCATGATATCAGACGATTTATCGGTCTGACAAGCTTTTTTCGGAGGTTCGTAAAGGACTTCGCCCTTATTGCCCGTCCACTAACTGATCTGTTAAAGTCTAAATTCGAATGGAAATGGACAGCGGAGCAGGCGGAGTCATTTAGAGTTTTGAAGGCTAAATTAGTCGAACGTCCCATATTGGCTTTATACGATCCCCATTTTGAGACTGAACTTCATACAGATGCGTCGAAGCTAGGTATTGCAGGAATTCTCCTACAGCGTGGTAATGACGGCTTACTAAGGCCAGTGGCATATTACAGTCGAAAAACTACGGTAGACGAGCAAAAATTCCACTCCTTTGAGTTGGAAACTTTAGCGGTAGTTGCATCTTTGAATCGTTTCCGAGTCTACTTACTAGGACTAAGATTTAAAATAGTCACTGACTGTAACGCGCTCCGTACTACCTTAACTAAGAGGGATCTTGTACCACGAATTTCGCGCTGGTGGATCCAGTTTCAGGAGTATGACTGTGAAATTGAGTACAGACCGGGTTCGCGTATGGCTCACGTAGATGCCCTCAGTCGTGCGCCTGTGAGTGACCCATCAGATGTAGATACGGAGCATGTTTTTGATGTTCTGCACGTAGATGTTCGTGACTGGATCGCTACTGTGCAGGGCGACGATAGCGAAATAAAACGTATAAAAGACATCTTAGAAGACGACCAGACTAAATTTGTAGCTGACGTCTGTAAGAATTACATGTTAAAAAGCGGGTATGTCTATAAAATCTTAGATAAAGGATTGCGATGGGTAGTTCCGAGGGGATGTAGGTGGCAAGTGCTGCGCATGAACCATGATGAGGTGGGACATTTTGGCTTCGAAAAAACGTTGAGTCGTATCAGTAGCATATTTTGGTTTCCGAAAATGCGTCGGTTCACAAAAAAATATGTCTCAGCTTGCTTGGAATGTGCGCATCACAAGGCACCTGGTGGTCCCAAGGAGGGAATGCTCCATCCAATACCTAAGTTGGAGAAACCATTCCATACACTCCATGCTGATCACCTGGGCCCATTCATTCGCTCTAAGAGGGGCAATATGTATTTGCTTGTTATTATAGACGCCTTTACAAAATTTATCAATATAAGAGCTGTTAGAGATACTAAGACAACTACGGCAATCAAGGCATTCAAGGAACATTTTAGTTATTTCGGCGTTCCTTCTCGTCTTATAACAGATCGTGGCTCTTGTTTCACAAGTGCTAAATTTAAAAGTTTTATGGATCAATTAAAAATAAAGCACATCTTGAATGCAGTAGCCACTCCAAGAGCGAATGGACAGGTCGAAAGGTTTAATCGAACCATAACTGATGCTCTAAGTACAAAATGTCATGACGGGAATGACAACTTATGGGACGAATACATAGGTGATGTTCAATTAGGTATTAATACTACTATTAATAAGACAACAGGGAAGAGTCCCTCTGAACTGCTGTTCGGTTGTAGATTGATGAATGCGTCGGAAAACGTGTTGAGTGACGTAATTGTCGAAACAACTGAACGAATAGATGGTGATGCGTTATTAAAACTAAGGTCGAATGCTAGGGAAAGGACAGAAAAACAACAGGATTATGCTAAAAAGCAGTTTGATAAGCATAGGAAGAGTCGTACAAAATATAACGAAGGTGATTTAGTCAGGATAGAGAGGACAGTTATAGACAAAGATCATGTAGGAAAATCACACAAGCTCATCCCTAAATTCCAAGGCCCCTATCGAATCCTCAAAATATTACCTAACGACAGATTTCTCGTTGAAGACACTCCATTAACAAGAAAGGGTAATAAGAGGTATGAAAATGTTGTCGCGTTGGACAAAATCCATCCTTGGATGAATTTTAAAGGTTACGCTAGTGAGAGCTCTGACAGTGATCAGAGTGTGGATACAGAAATAGAGGTAGACAGAGAGTGATTTATTATTCTAGATTTTTGATAAGAACATTAAGATTATTCAATTTTGGCGATAATAGTGAAATGCTGAGTTAATCAACTTCCCTGATTTAGATAAGTAGGAATTGCGTGTCATTATTAAGAATATATCTATACATGAGCAATCAGTGCAGAAAATGAAAGCATTGAGAAATCAATGTCGCACGTATTATGATTGCAAGATAGTGAGTAAGATTTTACGATGTGAGCACAATTAGTCACAGAGGTCAGTGCAGACTATGAATGGTGCCAAGATAACGGTACCGCACAGATGACCAAAGATCGTGACAGATTGCGCAAGAAATAAAGAATTAGAATGCTGATCCTGATTTATGAATTTGAATTTTGATTAAGATTTTGACTTAGATAAAAATGATAAGCTGAATTGAAATAAACTTAGATTTAACATGAATATAAAGACACTTTAAATTCTGATTGTGATGAGATTCTGATTATAGTGCATTAGTTGAATTGTAAAACAAGGAATTTACCTTGTAATATGAATTATCGAAGAATGAAATTACTCGTAGTTATAGAAGTATGTATGTACTGATAATCAAGTTTTTACCTATGTTTTGTTTTGTATTTTTATTATGTATTATCAAATAAGTTATTATTGTGATCTACACCTAACAAGTGAGAGGACTCACTTATACAGGATGACCGAGTTGTAAGGTTAATTAGCCAAGATGTGGGTATTTTGATTATATCCTAGCGAGTATGTAATGTTTTTAATGTATTTGCATTTAAAGTAAAACCAAACTAAGATAGTAGTTATTATAATTCTAGTCGAATATTAAATCGATTATTTAATTGTATCGAGTCGAGAGTTCAGTATGACAACACTTTGTATGACAGTTCGACGTTTTTGTGAGCATTCGTGATTTGACGGTTGAACCGAACACTAGTTTTAAAATAAATCCGTTGATATCGTTACAATCTTCGTTTAATTTGAGAGATAAAGATTAGATCCTTTACACATGCCTATACACATGACACATGCATGTTTACGTACTGTTCTTTTAATACACGAACGCAGCGGAATATTTTTTTCTGCGAAAATAAATTGTAAAGCTGCTAGTTTCTGCCAGCGGCTTTGCTTGCGCGTAAGTTGGAATTTATTCCAAGGGTACCTATGTAGGTTCAGCAGTTACCGTGGCCCTAAAAAGCAAAAAGCAACTAAAGGTGGGTTTTAGTCAGTAAAGTTAACAAAAAATAAAAAGCCCGTTTTGACATTTGTATTTTGACTACCTACCGGCTTGTCCGGTGTAATGTACCTACTTTTTTTCTTAATTTCGACGTCCCCGGGAAATAAGTCGGTAATTGCAAAAATTCGTTTTTCGATTATCTACTTAATTACCGGACAATAAGTCGGTAAATCCAAAAAACAAACTTTTGTGATTACCGACTTAATACCCGGGGACGTCTATGTGTATACATGACAATCTGTCAGGTAACAATAGGCCACTCTTTTGGCTGAAATTCTATTTTATTTGTCAGAAGCTTGGATGTATACTTCGCAATCAAGTGCCTCATTCCACATTGATGTATCTATGCAGAAGAGAGCAAAGTATCCCCTCTTTGTCTTTTAAGTCTTCTGTATCGTAAGCTTCCATCTCCTTATAATTGGAGGGCCAATTCATTTTTAGCTACTACTAAAATAATAATACACTACACCGGACAAGCCGCTAGGTAGTAAAGTACAAATGTCAAAATAGTCAGTTACGTCAGTTTGCTCTACCCAGAGCCAGAGTGGAATAAACTATTTGATGGTTTCCTACACCGAAAAAAAAGTTAGTACACACTAAATATCTTATCCTTTTCCAAGGTCCAATCTATCCCTATACCAAAATAGGTTATGTGGTGAAAGTGTACCAAACAGACCTTTTTTTTTTGTTTTAGGTAAAATCCCGCCCTTGGGTGGGGTGGGAAATAGTGTCAGACTCTTATTGACTAAAAACCTACCCTGTTCCATTCATTGCCTTTGTCCCAGGGCCCCGGGTAACACCAAACAGACCTACGTTCGTATTAAATGTTCTTACCGATCAGGGAAGCCAACGTGATGCGATCAACGTGCAATATTCTTAATTTGCACGTTTTTATAAACAGAAAGTTGAGAAGAAATGTGTATTCGGATGTTGAAAGTTTTCTAAGCTGGCATTGTTCTTTTGTTACGTTTCGGGAACGTGGGCTTTTGTGCTGCTGGAAACGTGAAATATCTAATAAAATATTGAGGCACTTTTAATACACATTTTCTTATTTTTAAGGTTTCTTCATACTTAATTGATTTTAGTTAGTATTCGTTGTTTCTACAAGTTGCGTATTGTCTTAGTCACATACTCCTATCGTGTTTCTAGCTCTGAACATTAGTCTTCTAGTACTTTGACAATTTATTTTAAAATTATTATTAATAGGCTACCGCTTGACCACAATCTCACCTGATAGAAAGCGACGAAGTGGTCCACGATGGAGCACTCTTGTCTAAAAGGAATACAGGCTCATAGTCATATGAAGGATTATTCGATAGAGTTACCTACCGTGGCCCTAAAACGGAAAGACAACAAATACAGGTGGAATTTAGTTCTCTGGCTCCACCCACCAAAAAAGAGCATATAGAGGATATTTGGTGAATGGAACTACATAATCCTTCGTGCAGATCATTTAGGCATAACCAACATGCTTCATTATAAAAAAAGATCTTCGTTTAACGAGTGAGTGACACATTTAGTGAGTGGCATATCTTGGTTTATAATAAAGCATATATAAATAATAATAAATAAAAGCTGCTACTCTAAAGTGGGATTAGGGCAAACATGTCTGCCACATGTCAGATGAGAAATGGGCTAAAAGAGCGACTGATTGGGGCACATTAAACATAAGGCAATATCGCAGCAGACCAAGGCGAAGATGGAGAGATGACCTTAACAACTATTGGAGGAACTGGTCCGAAATAACTGAGGACAGACTGTGTGGAAAGGGGAGAGGGAGGTTTTCGCTGAGCTGTGAAACATAATACGCTAGTTACATTAGTGCTTACGTAATACTTGAATGGCTCTATTTTGGTCAGTATTCATCAGGAGTGGAAAATAGGAAGGTTAAACTAAATACTGTGCAGGGCAATGAGACATCCATTTACCACTATTTTTATTTCCTACGTCCGACATATGTACAAAATGTATGATGGTGTATTTATATGCGTTTCCAATGAAATTGTTTACTATTAGAAACACGTTGCCGTATCGACGTGGCACTCCGCCAAGGCAGTGATGCTTTTGCGGGTTAATACATTAACAAAGTACGCACACAATACAAATTTATGTTTTGTATAAAAAATATGTTTTGTATAAAAAATATGTTTTGTATAAACATTTATGTTTTGTTTAAAAAAATATGTTTAATACATTTTCCCTGAAACTTAAAGTTAGATTTAGAAAGAGATATAATGAAGATTAGCGAGAATATTTGAACTTGTTTGATGATGTTTGTTTTATGCAATATGCATGCAAGAAATTCGGGTTTTTTGGAAAGATGATTAACATAAATAATTGGCAAAAAACCCAAGCTATAATAAAGTTTCTCTGAAGAACAGTTCTTCTTATACTGGACAGGAAATTCCTTAACAATATGTAAACCAAGAGCTAGACTGGGAGTTTCCTTGCGTGATCACATTAGAAATGAACATACCTGCAGGAGAACCAAGGTTATAGACATAACCCGAAGAATAACCAAACTTAAGAGACTGTGGGCAGGGCACATTGCTCGCAGAACAGTTGGTTGAAGAGGTCGAAAGGTTCTGGAATGGCAACCACGTAGGTACCAGAAGATGCAGCGTTGGAAGGCCACCCACAAGAATAGAATAGAATAGAATAGAATAAAACTTTATTGTACATCAAGAAAGTTACTTAATCAGTACTTAAACTTAAATCTATGGGTACAATGGCCGTCTTATCGCTGAAAGCCAATCACCTGGTGAGGGAATCCGATTTACTTGAGACGCACAGAACTGGTCGTTATGGCAACACTTGGGGCCTATTTCCAACAGTACACGTCTTTCAGCTGAAATGATGATGATACCAGAATAATTCTGAGAAATCTTCCAACAAATACAAAGTAAGTAACAATAAAAAAAATGTTAATTTCCGCACCAAGTGTTGATTTCTAATTGCTTCACGTCGCAATTTGCGAACGGTCCATTGTTTCAAGTACTGTTATGTAGTAGGTACTTAAACTGCGCGTGCGACGAATCAAACGACGTCGATGTTGCGTCGCATTCGACGTTGTGACGAATCGCGACGTGGCTTGAACGACGGCAGCTATAAGTGCAATCACTATTTTTTAATAGGGTTGACCAAAGAATTTAAGATTAATAAAGTTATAGTATTATGAAGAAGGAAGCAAAACTCAATGATACGAGTAGTATAAGTAGTACACGGCAATTAAGTCGAACTAAAATGGCCGTCGTTACTATGGTTACGCGCAGACCCCCGCTGTGCTGCACTTCGATTGAAACCCAAAAACTGCGCATTGAAGGTCGATCGCCATTTTGGTTCTATTTTTATGCCGCATATTGTAGATTTTTCCTACCATAAAAAAACCTCATCATTCAAACTTCTTGTACAATAGTGGTACATAGGCGTACTTTAAGCAACAAGGCGTTCTCTACCAGTCAACCTTTGTGTTAAAAGAGACAACACTGGTAGGTGTGCACAGTAAATAAATAATAGATATTACAAATAAAAAAGATTAGATAATAAGAGAGATTATATTAATAGATATTAAAAATCTCCGCAAATTGCTGACGCCACTGTCTGGCAGGAAAGAACGTTTCGGTAAACGTGTTCTCTGTGTTATCATTTCATAAAACATTCATCATTCAGTTTAGACTGTAGTAATTTATAGTACTTACATAGTTGTAGTCGGACGGCTGTGGGATTGTGGTAAAAGTCTGACACTCCCCCTCACTTCGTCAGTTAGCTGACAACTCCTTGAGGCGCGCGGGAACAGGTCTGATACCGGACGGACGGACATAAAATAAAATACCCTCGATATAAATTCATTACAAAAAAAAAAATACAACCGACTTCCATATAAAAAAAAAAACTCTTAGAAGTGCACAATACCAAACTTTAATTTCCGAGAGACAAAACTATTACACATAGAAGCACAAAGCAATTTTACTTGTTACAACAATTCAGTTATGAGAAGTTCCGTTCCATATCTTCAAAGTTCATCATCAGATTACAACAAAATTTCTGTGGGACCTATTCGGGAGTATAATCTTTCAATCAAAATAAAAAAAAATCAAAATCGGTCCATAATTGACCGAGAAATCGGTGAAAATGCATAAAAAAAAAATACATACAGGCGAACATATAAACTGCTCCTTTTCGAAGTCTCTCCTTTCAGAAGAAAATCTTTAGTGGATAACGTTTCAAAATGAATGCCCCCTCAAAATTTGTGTAAAATGTGTATGTCAGCATTTTTTTAAGTTCGCGCTTTTTCAGTCCCTCATTCCTAAAACGTCCTGCTGAAGTTCGCAATGTCAAAGCATGGTAGCACCATCAGTAAACTGTCAACAGACTGATTCATTTCCTTATTAAAATGATTTTGTAATCAATTCTATAAATAACTCGGCATAATAATTTTGTTTACGAACATTCAAGCCATCCCTACTCCGTTTCGTCGCTCGCCACATGCAATTCAACGTGCCTATACCTACGCCTCAGACCTGCCTCAACCAAACGTGTCATCACCCTACTTCATGTACTTTTATGTTCATACCGTTAATCGTTGTACGTAGGTACCCACTGTTTTATAGTTTCTGACGATCCAGACACAATATATTCGGACACAGTGTCAGAATTGAAACATTTTTATTTTAATATTTTTATCCACGAGCAATTTCGAACGAGTTGCTGACGATTCGGACACAGTGTCCGAATAGAAACATTTTTATTGCAATATATTTTTCCATGGGCAATTCGAACAAGTTGCTGACGATTCGGACACAATATAATTATGTTCGGACACAGTGTCCGAATTGAAACATTTTTATTTCAATTTTTTTTTTCCACGGGCCATTCGGATTCACACAGTCTGTTTATTACCGAAAGGACAGTTTTAAAATATGGGGAAAAAAAGCGTTACCAAAACTATTTTAGGCGTGATTTAACGCGGGAACATCACACAATAAATTTCTTAATATTGTTTAAAAAAAAAATATCTGACTGTACTAAACTGTTTCAATAAATTTGCTAGTGTCCGAATTTTCAGGAAAAAATATTATATATATATATGATTTGGACACTGTGTCCAAATCGAGAATAACTCGTTTCACCCCACCATTCCCACGTGTTCAATAATGAGACGGAATTACTTCAACAATATTTATTATAAATATACTTTTCCGTCAACGATTTGTTTTGTCAGGGATCCATTGACGGATTTGTTTTCGGAATTTTTATGTTTGCAACGGAGTTTAGAGCGTTTAGTCTTCAAGGTGTTTTTTTTTTTTGGAAAGTGCTTAACTGACTTAAATGCATGCATCTTGGTGCATAGATGGAAGGGACCTTTAAGTACTACCTGTACCATATTAAACGCACATTTTGAAAGTAGTATAGTCAGAATCGGTTACTGAATCGATATTTTTTATTTTTTAAATTGTATTTTTCTTCGTATGATCAACAAAATTAGCTACCTATTTTGATGAAGGCTTGATAAAATCTTGATTGTGTTACTAGCGTCTTTGTGTATACGTGCGTAAATCTCTAATTGGGTTTTTTTTTTTTATGGTAGTTAAAATCATCCAATGACAAATCCCGCCCTTGGGCGGAGCGGGAAGTAGTGTCAGACTCTTACTGACTAAAAACCTACCCCGTTCCTTCGTAGCCTATCGTGCCGGGGTCGAGCATTCCTTTCGGAACTAACCCATGACCCCAGTAGGCTTCGACCCTGCCTGCCTGCAGTTAGCAGGCTGGGCCTCTTCGGTGTGCTGACAGCTCCTTGAGGCGCGCGGGAACAAAACGCGCCGTCGACGACTTGGGCTCGGTCCGGTCGGTTACCGGACGATCGGACAGCGTGCTACCCATTGCACGCCGTCCGCAAGCCCGCGCCTACGGTGGCCGGAAATCGGGATCGGAATCCCGGCGGCGGCTGGGGCGAGCGCCCCGTTGCCTCTGCCTGATGCGGTCGGCCTCCTCCTTTGCTAGCATTACTGCTTCGCAGAAGGAGGCGACCGCCTGCCATCCCTCCTCACTACGGACCATGGCCTGAACCAAGGCCCGGCGAGAGAGATCGCTGCCGCCGATCGCCCCCACGAGGACACGGCGATGCTCCGCTCAGGCGGGGCACACCTCTACAGTGTGCTCCACCGTGTCCTCCGGATGTTCCGCACAGTGGCGACACCCGGGCGAATCCTCCGCAATCTCTAATTGGGTTGGTTATTGGAGTATAGTTATTGAATGAAAACATCGCGAGGTAACCGACATGTCCTAGAACCAAAAATTCGAAGACATGTGACATCCACCAACCCGCACTGGGCCCGCGTGGTGGATTACGGCCCATTCCCTCTCCCAGAGAGGAAGCCTCAGTCCCAGCAGTGGTAACATTATAAGGCTAATGCTAAAACTCTGACACGTACTGCCCGTCCACCCTAGAGCGAGAGATTATCTGACGATTTCACACCTCAAAGTTGTTAGTATTCTTCTGAGCTGTTGCTAACAAGACTGAAGGCCATCTAATGGGGCGCCGGACGTCTTCCCGCTCCAGACTAAAGTGGGAGAAGTCACTGCATGATTCTCGACCTCTTAAAAAAAACCAGCTCATAATGTATTTCATACGAACTGGTTTTTTTGCCGTGAGGCGTAAAGCCTCTCTAAGGATCGTCGTATTTGCTTGGATATATGATTATGATGATCCTAAAACAGGAGGATTCACTGCATGATTCTCGACCTCTTAAAAAACCAGCTCATAATGTATTTCATACGAACTGTTTTTTTTTGCCTTGAGGCGTAAAGCCTCTCTAAGGATCGTCGTATATGTTTGGATATGATTATAATGACAATGCGATTGTTTTGGACTTTGAGGCTATCCTTATAAGTCGGTGTGCTCACGTGTTTAGACTCGAGTTTGCCCACTTGGTTTTTACTTGAATACTAGCCTAATGCGTCTCAGTTTAGGAAAGACGATGAACGAAATGAGCAACTTAGGGAGTACAGGTGTGTTTTGGTCAGTAAAAGTCTGACACGCCCTCTCGCTCTACTCTAGAGCGGAAGAAATTATTTGATGATTTCAAACCTAAAAACCGGGCAAGTGCGAGTCGAACTCGCATGCTGAAGGTTCTGTATAAAGTTACCTATGAAAACAGTTCAATTCACGAATCGAATCTCGAAAAAATTTCCGATTCGCAACAAAGTCTGTTTTGTGACGTAACTACAAATTTAAGCCTGGCCTGTCTGGCTGCTCTGTCTGCCCTGGCCGTATCCTCCGCATGAATCCGGTGCAGGTACTTACCGAACTTGCCATGTTCGGTAAGAACCTGCGTCATGGGGAAGGTGAGGACGCCGTGAGGTCTTTCCTGCCACACCTCAAAGAGGGTACTTTCCGCCATAATTGTGCCTTCTCCATAATTGTTCTTTTAAGGGTATTACATTGCTCAAAGACCTTGAAGAATTTACCTCTACATTAGTAAAGAAGAATTGACCTCTACACAGGCATTGCAGGGGGATGCTGCGCGCGGGGTGTTAGTACTGATTCGATTTTTTTCTTGATTACTTATCGATATTTAATGAAATTAGAAAACATATCAATACAAGTTATTTAATTTATCGTAACATATATTTTGGTATAAAATCAATTTATAAATATAGAGCCGTTTCGAAATATAAAAATCTGGTAAACGGCCTATTTACCAGATTTTTTTTCTAGAGTTAGGGTATTTTTTTGAGAAACGTAATCAATACAATTTATTAGTAATGTCCTTAAGTATCCCCTTCATTTTTTATATGGTAATCGTACATAAGGAATAATCTATAAACTTCAATCAAGTTAGGTGTTTTTTTGGATTTGGGCGATGTAATCCCCTTAACGCAGGCAGCGTTGATAGACCTCCCTGTTCTTTCATTCGTTCTGTCAAAAGACCACCTGACTATCTGACCAAATAAATGTTATACTCGTACTTATGGTGAGTTATAGAAGCTTTGTTATAAGCTTTGGAATAAAGATTTCATACAAAAACATTCGTCATTGTTTATCATGATAATTCAATTCACAAACTTATCAATTTACACTGAGTTTTATACATATAAACATTACGAGCAGAAAAACGTATAAAATTAATCATTATTACGTAACAGCTGGTAGGTATATTAAGCACGTTGTATAAAACGGTTTACGTTTTTATCGATTATAGTCGAATGTTTTACTAAAAATAAAATGTGCCAATAGATCGATGTGATACCTACCTTTCTAAAAGCTTTATCTACTCGCTTATCGCATCGTAAACTTCTAATCTATAAGTAGGTACCGACACTTTTGAACACGCTAATCTCAGAAATAACTAGTTTTGATTGAATTTTTTTTATGGTGTTGGACAGCCCATTTATTGAGAAAGGGCTATATACTATCATGCAATGACTAATCAGAGAAGCGAAGCAGTGACTAAAGACGCGGGTGATACCGCGGCGGCCAACCTATACTATGATTTTTTATTAGATGAAGTAAAGTGACAGCAGTGGACAATGCCCAACTGTCAAATAACAATGCCCAACTGTCAAACAACCACTGTTATAGCTGTCACTTTACTTCATCTAATAAAAAATCATAGTATAGCTACTTAAGAAATAAATAGTAATTATGAAATAATACCTTATTGACAAAGGATAAAGCCAGAAACTCTATAGAACTACGTTTACTAATGTTTCTATTAGTATTTTATTTTAAAATAAATAATTAAATTTTGAGTGTCTTTTGGCGAAGGGATCCATACTTTCCAATCCTCAATCTTCTGCGCCAGTCTAGCTCAGGTTTTTCCAGCTGTTGCTAACCAAATCATCTTTCAATCTCCTGAATGGTATTCCTTTCTTTCTCTTTCCTTCTCTTCGTTATCAAGAAGTCTAAAGTGAAAGTGGGCTGCCATATACTTAAGGGGAGACTAAAAGGCTAATAGTCTAATTAAGTATAAGGCTAGCCCGATTCCACCTTTGTGTTCTTAATTTTAACACCTATTCTTGGCACTTAGTAGTTTTTCTGATTAAGCTGTGGTTGATTTTATCTATATTTGACTTTCCCACCATGCTGCGTACCATGCTTCACTGTTAACTTTGGAATTTAGTTTGTTGCAATTTTGAAAGTCAAAGTCAAATATGTTTATTTGTTACACATAGGTATATAATGTATGTAGGTACAATACATGGTATTTATCATATAATATCGACTCACTGCGTATTTCCTTGCTGGGCATACAAATGTTGTTTACCAAATGGTGAACTGAAAAAAAAAACTGTGATAATACCTACAGTTTATTATATTGCTTGTTAAAGTTAGTTATAAAATATGACACATCACCAAACAACAACATGAATTTTTAACCGACTTCGAAAAGGAGGAGATTCTATGTTCGGCTGTATGTATATTTTTTTTTTGTGTATGTTCACCGATATCTCGTTCAATTGTGGACCAATTTTGAAAATTTTTGTTTTGATTGAAAGATTATACTCCCGAATTGATTCCATAGAAAAATTGTTTTGTTCTGATGATGAAATTCGAAGATATATGATTAAACTCTTCAAAAAATCTTAGTAGAACTGTTAGTTTTATATGTATGTTCACCGATATCTCGGTCAATTGTGAACCGATTTTGAAAATTTTTGTTTTATTTGAAAGATTATACTCCCGAGTTTGTACCATAGAAATATTGTTTTGATCTGATGATGAACTTCTTGAATAAGTATATAGAAAGGAACTCTTCAAAAAACGTAGTACATATATATCGATGTCGGTGACAGACTGAAAGAAGAAAGGAAGGGGATACAGAGAATTGATCTGATGATGAAGCTGGAAGGTACGTAAGGAATTCTGTAATAAATCAGTGTAGATATGTTAGCCGTGTTTGATATTATTAAAGTTGTCGTGATGGTTTGATGATGGAAACTAATGACGGAAGGTATCTATTTAAGTTTGGCTGAGGGGTACAACTAAAAAGTGTGAAATAAAAAACTTGTTTAATAACAAAGAGACCAAACTAATATAGAAACACCGGCTTCCGAAATTAAAGTTATTTTGCTCTTGTTAGTGTTTTTTTGAAGTCGGTTGTATTTTTTTTTTTAATAAATCAACAATATGAAGCTTATATCATAAAACTAAAATAGGCTGCTACTACATAAATCGGACGATATGGTGCTAGGCACGACTTGTTCTTATATATCTAAGTATGTATGTATTTGTCTTCTAAATAGCACTCTTCTAGAAAGCGCTCATAGTTTGGCAAGTGGCAACCAAGTTCATATTGAATCATATCTAATACCTAGTAATTTTCTGATAACTAATTGAGCCTTATTCTAGAATCTAGATCTTTGAATACCATATTTTATAATGAAACACACTTTTTATACTGCGGTTGGCTTGCAGTCTAATCAGATGCATCTAAATACCAATATTTTATACGGCACGACTGCCTATCAGACCTCCACAACGACCATTAGTATTTGGGTAACACGATGCCTCTTGACAAGACTGGCGTCACATTTTTTGGCCTCTGACCAACCGTAACGACTGTCAAAAAACTACAAATAAATGACAGTTGGGACACGAAGTACGGAGGATTCTTGGTGAGTAATGGATGATGAGCCAGTCATGCTCCTACTGGGAAAGTTGCTTTACCTTAAATTTAGCCACGAGCTTTTCACACAATATAGCATTATTTATAATTACGAATATCTGTAAAGTGTGTATTAATAATATTCAGTGCTTCAACAGAGCAAGCATATGCGCATGAGTCCACGTGATGCATGACAAACTCTCGTAATTCATGAAGATCATACCATTGTCATTGCTGTTCTAAATGTGGATTGGTTCTTGCCGAAACACCATGGAGGTTACTGCACCAAGGTCCTCTTCCTAGAGAGAAGGCCGAGTCCCAGACGTGGGAACATTACCTATAAGGCTTATTATACTATTATAAAGGTTCAAAGGCGGACTTAATGTCTTATTACGCATTCTGTTTCAGTCTACAAACCAAGGATGGTGAAGAGATTACATAGCGCAGACGCAGGCAGGTATATTGTTAACTATGTTGGAAGTGAACAAAATCCCTATCTCTTTTCTCACTACAGAGCGTTCGATGGAAAATCTCATTCCATTTCAGTTCAGCTCCCTCCTCTTATGATTTTACGATAGTGGAGGGAGGTGAGAAAAAGATGGCTTAGTGCTACTTGTCCGATAGCTCCGTCTCTATCTCACGCCGGAATCATGATGATTTTAAAACTTCATAGCAGGGCCCTGAGCGCACTCAAATCGAATTACTGTTAGATTAAGATTAAGTTAGCCTATCAAGGCGTAATGGGAAGAGACGCGAAGCTTCCAGGCACGTGTCCCAAGTGTATGTGTCAGTTATCGCACGCACACGTGGATCTGCATGTGTCGTCATAATACACATCTGTTTGCCGGCGTTGTTTTTTTTTCTCAGAATATTCGCTTACATATAAAATTGTCACATGTTTTGTGCAAATGCCAGATTTATTTTATTATTTTTATGCTGGCACCTGTAATCCAATTCATGTTATATTGTGTCATGCTAAGCTTCTTGTTAGATGTGGGATTTTATGAAAATGTCACCGTGACTAAAATCACAAGGGTGGGTAATAGTCAATAAAAGCCTGATAATCTCTCTCAATCCACTGAAAGTGGGAGGAATAAGATTTTTGATAACAATATTATTCCATTCCATTATCACACAACGCCAAGCTAAGCAGAGCTTGTGTTATGAGTACTAGACAACAGATAAACATACTTAGATATTTCTAAATACAAACATATTATAAATAAATTACACTCAGATACAGAAAAAATTACCGTGCACATCACATAAACATTTGTCCTGGGTGGGAATTGAACACACGACCTCTGGCATAGCAGTCAGGGCCACTAACCACTACACCAACAGGCCAGTCAGTTTTTGATGACTACCTAAACAAACAAAAAAATGTTTGTTTCATGCTAAATACCAATTGTATCTAGAAAATCAACTTTGTACTAGTTTACGCTACTGGCTGTTATTACGAGAAAGGCAGACTCAGTTTCATGACTTTCAGGCACACATAAAAATGATTGAATTTTATCGTGCATGTCTTACGTAGGCAAGTCTGAACTGCTGATAACAACTGTGAGTATTGAGGCCAATGTATCTGTGTGAATGATTGCAGTGATTGTTATCTACATATGTCTGTCTGTAGTGATATTTGTACTACCTACCAGTCAATTACGAATCGTCATCTAGGCAGGTATTACGTACGTATTACAGTCACATTACCCGTTCACAACTCTTTACGCGCTATTTGGCTCAAATATAATAATAATAATATTCTACAACTTTCCACACAACGTCATCCAGTCCCCAACTAAGCAGAACTTGTGGTATGAGTACTAGATAACTGATAAACATACTCCAGTCCCCAACTAAGCAGAGCTTGTGGTATGAGTACTAGATAACTGATAAACATACTCCAGTCCCCAACTAAGCAGAGCTTGTGGTATGAGTACTAGATAACTGATTAACATACATAAACACCGTTAAATTTTGGTCGTTTTAATCCCGCGGAGGGTCGTTTCGGTACATGAAACACTATCGATTTGTAAAGATAAATTTAAAAAATAAAGTACTTTTTTTCTAAAACTCTAATTAATATACGCATGTACGAAATTATTTTTTTAAGTAAACGAGTCAATGACCTTGTAGGTAGCTGTCGGCCGTTGCGTACTGACTATCTACAGTTCATTGGCCTCGCTCAGCTGTCGTATACTTGAAGAAATAAATTTCGTACACGCGTAAATTAATTCAAGTTTAAAAAAAAGTACCACATTTGTTCTGGATGGGAATAAACCCCACAACCTCCGGCATACAGCACGAGACCAATATAGGACTAAATAGAAAATTTTGCATAATTATTTTTTATAAGTAATTCAGGTCTTCTCAGGAACTTCCTAATCTCAGAACCTACTGTTTCGAATCTTAAAGTTATTTCAGTGTTGGATTGCATAACTCAGTTATCGAGGAAGACTATATTCAATATAATTATATTTAGCGACATCTTCTAATACAGCTTAAGCAAGCTCCAAATAAGGAAAAAACCGTCATGTAGGTATAATCATCACAGAACATTAATATTTTTCAGCAAAATTTTCAACATTTTATTACACAGAAATAAGTTCGAAAAGGGGAGTTATTCCTAATTGTGGCACATCGCGATTCGTATTGTGTAACTCGAAACATTACTGATAAAGTTTGTACCTACCAAGTGTAGGTACAACGGATGAATGTACATTGTACAGTACAGTATGTACACGACACAGTACATCGTGTAATACCGAGACATGATGCTTATACAACGTGCTTAGTGACTCAGGTACTGTCTCGAGAGTCACGTTGCAAAGTTAAGCAAATTCTTAACAATAGACAGTGCCGGAGGCACTAAATCTTAATTTATATGTTGATGCATTGACATTGAGAGCTAGCGAAGACGTGTCTGAAAATTCCAACCTAGATTTTAAAAGTCGACTCTATTTAATTATTAGTTGTCTCACTCCCACATTGCAAAAAATATTTGACATAGAATTCGAAATTGGAATTCGAATGTAACCCCGTGTAACCCCGCTATTTTACACGTGTCACAGTGTTGCGTATGTGTGCGTGCGATATTTGGCATGTGTATGGAGTTGTGTGTATGTATTTTGTGTTATGTGTATTCAACGTGCGTGGTGACGATGAGTCACGGACCAGCCCACGTTGCGCCCGCGCTGCGCCGCGTCTGACGTCACAGACAACGTGCGTAGACGAGTTGAGATGTGAATAGTGGAATGTAGACACGTTATTTTTTTTTATGTATATTTTTGTCTGTTTATAAATATTGTAATTTCTTTTTTGTTGCTTTTAATTGCTTCGTTTACAGTAACAAGAAACAAAAGAATAATAGATGTCCATTATTTGTCTGTTTACAGTATTATAAAAAATAAAATTTATTTAAGTAATAAAAAATTATTGGATTAAAATATCATAATTATAGTAATATTTTTGTCATGAAGGCCTTTTAACCACCCATCTAAAATCGTAACTCCATCTACAGCTAAGCGTCAATCCTCTTTTTTTTCTTAATATGGCACGTTATCTTGAAGTACAAAACAAGTTACTAGTCTAATCATTTAGTACCACGTGCGGTAGACGCTGGTCCTGTATATAAAACAACACGTGTTTTTTCATGCGCGGTGAGAGCTCCCCGGCCGAAGCGGTTGGGCCCTAGAGTTGTCATGTGAACTGGGGTAATTTTCCCAAGGAGGTGGGAGGATTGAAGGGGAGATTTTGCGACAGGAAAATGGACGGATAGGTTAAGTTAAATGTTGTTGGTTTTAATGTTTTTAATTACTTCTTTTGCTGTAAGGATAACTTTTAGTTCAATTTTTATCAGATAAAAACACTTCATTAAAAAAACACAAGGTATGTACCTAGAACTTCATATCGTAAAACAGAGAAGGCAATAAGGATACCATAAAGTTGTTTTGTTTTACGCTTTATGAAAATTATTATTAGCATAATTTTATTAAACTATGTACCTACTTTTATGCCCGTCAAGTAACTTTATAGTCCTTCTGTATTAATTTTTGTTCTATTGATTGAAGTATGACCGGTACGGAAGCTATTATACAAAAGAATAACTCATAAAGTAACGGCTAATAAAATAACATCACGTTCAGGACGTTAAAGTAAGTACTAATCCTAGAATACCCTTGAAGGAAGTACTGAGAGTACTTTGTTGCCCTTACTAATTTATGAAAACTATACAAAAATACTACACCACTACACACATTACTAGTATGTTATTTTAGATGCCTACGCAGTTTGGATGCAGTTCAATTTTAATACATTGTGTGTGTTTATTATTACCAACTCCATTGAAAAAAAAATTATGGCAATTTTTACTAATAATAAGATAGTGTTATTTTCAGTAAACATTAATGACTAAATATACCGCGTACCTAGTAATGGGCGGCTACTATTGTGGCGGCTGGGGCGTGAGGTGATTTCCTATGCTAATATTACAGCTCTTCTGAAGGAGACAATCGCATACCGTTCCCTCTCTCCAGACTATGGCCTGAATCAGAGCCAAGTGCGAAAGGTCGTCACTGCCAATCGCCTCCATTAGGATACGGCGGTGCTTCGCCCAAGCAGGACACACCTCCTACGTATGTTCCGCCATGTTCACCTGAATCTGAAACAGGAACCTCCCGAACTTGACCCGAACTTGATGTTCAGTAAGGGCCTGCGTCAGGTGGAAGGCAAGGACGCTGTGGTGCCTATCCAGCCACTCTTCTAAGAGAAGACTTACCGCCGCAAAAGTGGCTTGCCGAACGCTAAGTTGTGACAGTCTCTGTCACCATATCGCCATAAGATCCCGCTGGAACACTCGCCATGCCGTGCTTGTCGTGTCAGTGGAGTTTCGCCCTGGTGTTGCAGTTGCAATACCATGCGCTGTTCGTTCATATGTGCAAAGACTATTGCTTCCAAATCCAACGATGGCAGGCTGGCAAGGAGGCTTGCCATTTCGCGGGAGACCGTGCTATATCCTCACACCATCTGGACAGCCAAGACGTTCTGAATATATTTTAGATTGACAATATTTTAACAGTAATCAGATTTGATGATCATTTTCAGATTGTATTCGTACCGCATAACCACATGTTATAATTAATAATGTAATTTGTAAAAAATAAAACTCAAAAGAAAATTCATTTATTGGCACGCTAACACCGGTCTGAAAGTGTTTATGCTTACTTCTGACATATTTAACCCAAAAAGAAAATATCAGTCAAAACCATGTTATTGTCTAAAAGATCATTATCATGACGTACAATTAAAAACAATTCGTCACTCTAATCAGGGTAACACAAAACGTAGCACTACAACACAATGCTCCATCTCGCTCTAATCGCCGATACACACCGAACATTCCACCACCACCGTATTCGATTTTCAAACAGCCTCGCCAAGCAAGCTAACTCATTTCACGTTCGGTATTAAGATAGTTCGCACGCGTTCTTCTCTCAATAGTGTATTCGTTCTACATTTGTCAATAAAATTGACAAGTTGTGTTAATTGTTCACCTAGTGTGTAAAAGCTGTGTTGTTTAGCCACCATGTGTGAGAAAAGGACCAGAAAGATTAAGAAAGGTACGGTTTGATTCCTTTTTGTTGTAATTTTACTGTAGGTCCTGAGTTTTATGTCGTGTGTGGTCGTTTAGGGGTGAGATGAAAAATGGGAGTCGCCTTTAATGAGAATGTGGATTATGTTGAAGGCATTAGTCAATATTGATGTTCTTGTAATGAAGTATTCGCTGGATATTATACATTTCTCTGTACTTTACTGTCAAGTTTCGTTACTTTCATCATCAATAGCATTCTGTAATGAATGTGGCGATTTCTGTCATGTCCGTCACGATGTATTAGGTGCCTACCTACTTCTTTTTATTTAAATGTTGCTGTTTTGATTGATTCATCATCATTATATTCTGTTTTACTTGCTTTGAAATAGAAATCCTTTCCAGTCCGTAAACATCGATCTAAATATATTATTTTCTTGTTTACAAATCTGGTTGTTTTGCTTTCTAAGCAAATGTTTTTAATCGCACTTACATACCTAGGCCGGTAGGGTCTATGTTTTTCTATATTATAACCTACTTCTGCGGAAAAAGCCATAGTGATCTTTCACTGTTAAGTAATAAGGATCTATGTGGCTTGTATCCGTTTTATTTATTGTAAAATTCTAACAATAGTTTCGTTCGAGTTCGAATCATAACAACTAGGTATGCGTGGCCTTTCACAACGCTGTAACTGACCTATCTCAAGGTAAAGGTTTCATAATTCATAATACGCTTCTTATATGCTGACTGTATATAATAACAAACCTATTTTAAGATCTCACCAATTACGTAGCACAGGTACAGGTACCTGAATTGAGTGAAAGCAATTTGTCTATAGATCTAAATTAAATTGAAGTGTCTGTTTGTAATATCATAATAAAATTTGATTACTAAATGCATATCAAATATAATAATAAAATAATATACCCGAGTAGAAAACACCTTTTTTTTAAAAAAAAAATTTGATTTCGATACCTACCGATATCAAAATTTTTGCGGTCTTTTCCGGTTTATCTCCGGAACGGGTGAGCCGATTTTGACAGGACTTTCACTAATAGATATCATATATTAAGGATTACTCAGTAGGTTTACTTTAGAAAATTTTATTTTAAAAAAAGAATTAGGAGGATTCACAATTTGACCAAATTGCATTATGTTCTTTTAAAGAAAAAAGATGGGGTTGGGGCCTGGGGGTAAGAGGGTAAACAATAGTTTAAGTCCTATACTCAGACCTAGTGAATATACACACAAAATTTCATAAGTATCGGTTAAGCCGTTTCTGAGTTTTGTTACAAAAACTGTGAGACGAGAATTTTATGTTTATTAGATTTATAAATTTCTTAGAAGTCCTATTAAACATTCGTAGCAGATCAGAAGGTTACAAGTAACTCGACTGATAAACTTATCAATAGGTAGGTAAGAGAACTCCTTTGTTGATTATTGCGAACGTTTCAAGTGAAAAATAAATATACAAACCGAAGCCATGATTATTTTTCTTGAAATTGCAATAACTGCGTACATTTCGATACCTACGTAAGGCAAAAATGCAGTTTTTCAGGAGGAAGTGTCTTTGTAATTGTTAATTATGTACCTAAGTAATTTGTACAACTCTATTAACGAACGTTTTTGCATTTTTTAGTCGATCATTAGTTTAAGATCACAGTACTAGACGATCGATAGATGTAATAAGAAACAGTATTAATAATTATTTATTTTACATTCTTACTCGGAAAAAAATATAGATTTTTATATAGCAGTTATCGATTTTTAGGATTACCGTATCCGATTGTCACCGGACAAAAAAAAACCTGTCTATTGAAGTTGAAGTGGTCCATTTCTGTAACTGGCTGGACACATGTACCTACCTAAACCGTTACTGCACTGGCAGTCTATAACCATCATTTTATTTTCTCTTTTTTCGGCCAGCTGCTATCAACTATAATCCTTTTGCCTCTTTAGTTGTGATTCCATTTTTTTTTTAAATTTGGAACTCATTTCAAATTATGTATTACTGGATATCTTATGATTTAAGATGCAGTTTTGCAATATTTAGAAACAGAATTCATAGTCAGCCTTATTTTGATTATGCTAATTATCTTGTTAGGTAATAAAACAGATGCTGTAGATGCAGGAAAAAAAAACGATTAGAGATTATATTCTACTTTCCTTATAAAATCCGTAATAGCGTCAAGCTTTCCAATAATTTTTAATTGAGAAAGCCACTTCGCTATTTAACGTAATATTATGATTACTAAGCTGCATCAAATCTTGCTAGCGCTAAAGGAACGTTTAGGAGAGTTATCTTGAACCTGGAGCGCAAAGGGCAACGAAATGGTTTTAGTCAGTGAAACGGTCCACAAAGGACAGGAAAATCTTGTTTCCTCATTTGGGTTTGCTTCACGTCAAAACACATTACGTGCCCCAGACATTCCACAAACAATGTCAACAAAATACAGTTAGCTACATGCATTTAATTTAATTATCAAATCGTCCCTGCTGTTTCAAAGCAACGTATTTATCACGTTTGTGATAATTATCTAGTATGTAGGTAAACCCTGACATTTTGTTTTGAAACTCTCAATTTTAGTTAAAAGACGTCGATTGAATATTATTAAAATGCCTCGTCCTGGTAAACTTCATACTTCTTTTGCTCATGTGGTCGATGCAATATTCCTTCTACTCCCTGTCATAATCAAACAAATAATCCTTATAATACTGCATTTTACGTGTTTGACCTCGCCAAGTCGCCTCGCCATTCGCCTCGTTGTTCGATGAAAACATTGTACCTATACAAAATGCACGAGGCGAATGTGTAAATGCGGTTTCAATTTAACTGTCTTCCATTGTAGGTACTGCATTGCAAGTATTGCCACACAGTTAGACTAAAACAAAATAGTCGTTTAATAGTCTATGTTGTAGATCCTTAGTCTATGACATGTCATTTGTCAATGGTCAGCTCATTGTTCTTCTCATTCCACAATAATTCAGGCAGGGTGTTGCTCAAGCCCCAAGCAGACACCGGTGTCCGCACACCTATTGTCTTTCTATTGTGTCTCAATTACGGTAGTCAAAGAGTTAAATATTTTGATTATCTTGGTCATCAAGTCATTGAGTTACCAGTTTGTATAATAAACTGTTAAGCATAGAGTAGCTTGGTTGCCTCGACTGGCTACTATTAAATACAATATCTTCCAAGGCCGTACATTGACCGTTAAGTGGAGGCCTGTGCACAAAGAGAACGGCGTTCCACGAGACAATAATAACAATGTTTATATGTACTTGTAATGTAGGTATTACAGACTTTACAGACATATTTTATTGCGTTACGGCTGATCGCACATTAACCGGGTTTCTTATCAAAAAGCGGAATAACAATTAAGTGGAAAAACTTCGAGTATTCTCCGCAGTAAAGTAAATTAAAATTGAAAATAAAATTAGTCCCTCAATGCCTTTGTTTTTTGTACATCAATTTTGCAAAAATGCACAGAATCATGCTCAACTGCATCCATTTCAGAGGCGGTCTTTTCATTCAATAAAATGTAAGGACTGTTAACATTTTTACAATAGCCGTAAGTCATAATAATGGCCATGATTCACTTCTGTAGTTTGTCAATCATGCAGCATTTGTTTGCTTTTAAGTTTGCGCCGCGTAAACGCTGCTTAGTGTAGGACTTAGACGCACTCTAGAGCTGCAGTAATGCAGCATAAATACGTTGCGGGATTACCCACGCCGTAGCGTAGACACTGCGTAGCTTTGTGTAGCCCTGCGTAGCCTAACGTAGCCGCGCGTAGCCGTGCGTGGCTACGCACGTCTAGTTATAGTTAATTCAATTATAAAAAAAATCTGTGATAACTCCCAACACAATGTCTAACACCTATCAAGAGGTCGTTAACCTTTCATAAAGTACATTTAATATCGCATTGATAGCAAATGAGGAATAAATATAAAAACGGACAATAACTACGTCAATACCATAGTTATAAGATACCTATTTCTATGGTCTATACACAATATAGTTTTTTTTTTAACTAAACTTATTTATGTAGGTATACATAGGTAGGTACTATAGGTACATACGTACTATTGCGCTAGACCTGCGTGATGGATTACAGCCCATTCTCTCTTAGAAAGGAGGCCAAGTCCCAGCAATAGGAACATTATGAAGCTGATTGTATACTCATAACTACATAATGATATAGAAATTAGACTTTATGTCACGTTTTTTCACATACCTACTTATTTCTCTGCGAAAAATAACGGTTCCGAAAAGAAAGCGGTTCTCGTAAACCAATACGGTATAATACCTAATAAAGTATTTTTTTTTGAAACCTTGTAATGATTACTCGGTATAAATATGAAAACCATAGTAACGTTACTCATGCCTATTTATTGACTGACCCAGTTTCGTAATCACAGGATTTTTTGCCTCACGTGTTTCAATAAGCGAGCAGGGCATTAATTCTGGATTATTTTAATACTTAGTACTACGTTATTGAATAACGACACTACTATATCTAAAAAAAATTACAGTTGATAGGTGGTTATGACAACCGACATGTCATTCATATCATTTTTTTGTGGCGTGACTACACTTATGTCAGTACAAAGTTTAGAAATAAAACAGTAGGAAAGATGCTTTTGTTTTTAGAATTAAAAAAGAACCTTTTGTATTTCTAAAGTAGTTATTTTATAAACATGGTATTGGCAAAATGCACAAAAAAAAAAAGTATTTATTTTGTGTGTTCTATTCGTGGTGTCTAAACTTTTTAGTGCAACTCGCTAACTATATAAAAAACAAATTGTTTGGTTTTAAGATTCGGTTTTATATCAAAAATTACATGAAAGTAGTTAGGTACGTATTTAACTACTTTAAAACAAATAAACATTAAAGTAACTACATATGTGCTTATCAATTCGCTAGACGGTCATAGTTCACAGTACATTTACTCCATTAGGCTAATGGCCCATGTGAATACATATTTTATTTTTACTAACACTGGTGACTAAGATTGATTAGTACATAAAAGTGCCCACTTTTTCTATAGAGTGACAGTTATATACTCGTATAACTGTTATGAGTATTTATGCTTTTCCCCTAAGAAGTATATCAAGGGTAAAAGCTTCAAGGTAGTAAATACTTCTTGAAATTACATTTTGAATTTGGAATGACTATACTGCAATTAAAAAAATACTTCACGGGATGGTTGCATTTGTTGCTCAGCCCAAAGCAAACTCTATGGATACTTTTCTAAACAATTTTGTTTTTATAATTTCTACCCGATAGCAAGGCTTTTAATTGAGTATACGTGCAGCCGAATGTGATTAATCCCCTTACGGTTGGGGTTCATTAACGGCAGTGCCGCCAGGCGTCACTTCGTGCCGTACTAAACGAATTGGTATCGATCAGGCTATTTTGGTACGCGAGGGTTTAAAATGTTATCACTGACGGGGTTTTCTGTTTTACCAATAAAATATAGATAATCATCATCATTTCAGCCGAAAGATGTATGCTGTTAGACATAGGCCTCCCCCAACTGTCACCACAATGAAGGGTCCTGATAGAGAATTATTATTTGCCATTAAAAGACAAGAACACAAAATATGAGAGTTAAAATACGTATATTAAAAAAATATATATACGATTTTTTTTAAGTTTTCCCGATTATAAAATCGAGAAAAATAAGAGTGTTGCGCTAGCGACTGTCAAAAAATTATAAATTAATGGGAATCCATCTAAATGACATGTGACATTTCGGTCTCTTATATTTTGACATTTTGATTATCACTATTGCGTATTATTATAATTATTCAATGTCAGACGTGACAGTTATGAAAGTAAAAAAAACTTCGGACATTCTTTTTTCTAGTAGACACTGAAGGAAGTTAGGCATCAGAAGGTCAGAACTAAATTTTACATAAATAAATTATTCAGAACAAATGATAATTTTTATCATGAAGTTCTTCTAGCCTACGAATTAATTCCTTTATCTAGTGAATAATGTACTAGTAAGATCCCGTTTAGCAAGTTATTTCGTATAAATTTGCTTGTTTAATAGTCTGTTTAATGATAATGATTTTGACTCAAAGAAAGTACAATCAGTCCAAAATGAATTCTATTTATTTGAAATTCATAAACAGTCCATATTTAAAACTGTGTAGAAGGCCCGGCCATCTTTTTTGTTTTCTCTTCGAAATTCAAAAACTCATTTTGAACCGTTGTTTTGGTGACGTAATTTTCTTGCAAACTGCTTAAAAATGAACATAACGGTTTGTGATTAAAAAAACAAAGCTGATTCGTCTTATTATTGAAGGCTATTGTATAAAAACTACGTGATTTTCAGTGATAGCAGGGTTTAATATTTATTTATTCGCAATTCGCTTTGCAGTTGGACCTGGTGGGGCAGCGGGCAGGAGTGCCAATGAACTTAGGAATAATAAAATTTAGTTTTTTGATTCAACTGGTTTCTTTCTGGGTCATTTTATTTTACTTATTGTTTCTGGCTGAAACGTACTTTTTCGTACGAATTCTAATCAAAATAGGTTGAAACTTTTCGAACATGGCAAACGGTTAGTTAGTAAAATATTTATAAACACAATAACAACCATAAAAGTAAAAAATCTGCCTTTCCTCACCAATTAAGGACATTATTCACAACATTCACCGACCGTCACATGTTTGATTGCGTGTTCAGAGTTCCAAAACACCACTCTTGCCAACGTGAATGTATTACAGAAATCTTTAGAAGCAATATTTGCATTTATATTAAGCAGGACAAAGTTTCATTTCATTTAACAGAGAGTGATGCTGTTCTATAACTGGCAGCCATAGTCTGCCGGGTGAAAGTTCGTTGACCCGCGGGTGGTGACGTCATCGCTGTCACGTGGTAGCTTCGCATTGTTAAGGCAAACCGTTATGTATGGGAGTCGAATAATTGTTACTCTGTATGTCATTTTCTCAGGTTAATAATACACGTGCGATTCGGATTATATCTACATTCGCTTTTTGAAACAATCATAGCACGTCATGTGGTCTTCTTTTGTATGTTTATTGCGGAAACTGGTACCTACTTAGAAAGTTAAAGTTTAATTTTAATTGCCATTTGACATAGTCGAAATCATTTGTTTTATCCTCGAATAATCACAAAGCGGGACTATTGACACACTTTGCATTTATCATAATAAATTATTATCCAATGATATTACCTGAAAGATAGGTAGGTAAAGACTAGGGGAATACCTATGTCAGGCATGAAATAAATAATTACAAGTATGTTTAAATAAAAGACAATGAGGTTCTAGAATTAGATTAACTGCCAATATTCTCTACCAGCATTTTTTTTTTTTGGCTTAGCAGTGTTTGTGTAATTAGCCATTGTCAAGTTTAGAAAGTAGGTAGATAGGTATTAAGTTTTCAGTCACTTTAAGTTACTTTGAGTTCTATTGGAACGCGGATGTAACACATAACACATTCTAATGTTTTTGCAGTATTTGGCAGTAAATGTATCGGGTCAGCCTTCTCGGTAAGCTTCGCGTAGACAATAGGTACCTACTACAATAATTCTCAGCTCCATTTTTACCGAGATCGCGTTTCAATGATTCCACGTGTTGTCCAGTTGCGCAAACTTGAGATACAAAACTACATCAGTGTTACATCACAATATTCACTAGGAATAAATTTGCGAATAATTAAAACAGCAACTAAACTTCGCTTGAAAAAATCTCGTCCAAAAACTAAAAAAAAACCTATTTTAAGTAAAAAAGCAAACGAAGTTTTGTTTTTATTTACAGTGTACCTTTATTTGTAACTCGATGAACCTTATCTATTTATAACTCAACATTACGCCTTTCTGACAAAACATTATACACGAGTAAACAAAACGACTTTTGTTAGCAACTTAAATACCTACTTAACACAATAGAGATGGTCAACCGGTGAAAACTTAAGTGAGAATGACGTGAGCTGTCATTGCACCCACTCGGCTTAAGCTTGCGTAACGATTTCACGGCGCGACTTTTACAGAATAACATCACTAGCTTTTCCCTTTGAATACCGTAATTAGAGACACAATAGAAAGACAATAGGCGGATACCGGTGTCCTCTTGGAGCTTGAGAGTTTAATATCGTATTAGTAATAATGAGGTCTCTTTATTGATGCAAATAAGTACGGTCCTATTAACGGGTACTCGATTTGCAACACTGAAAACAAAAATTTCAAAGTCACATTGCATACAATGTGACTGTCTCATTCCAACCAAACATAACATTGAATGGGATTTACCGCATCCTGAAAATTTAATGAAAACATGATTGATTTTGTAGTTTCAAGGAAAAACTGTTGCGTAAATGTCGTTAAATTAACGTCACGGTTTTATTGTTATTATTACGTTTTAATCTATTTGGAATTACTATACCTACTATGCTTTGACTGTTAACCATACAACCATTTTACAATACATTGAGATCTGTAGGTAATTAATTAGTTATATAATTCAATTATTTGGTGTTCAAAATCGCAACACCCACGAATATTACACTATCAATTTGGCATCCAATTAATCACAAATCTAAAAATAAGATCTTAAAAAAGTTACTCGTGTCTTTAAAATCTTACAGCAAGGTGCGATCAGTACCTCTACCATGAGTTTTAAGCAATAGTATTCGTCGCTACTCGATATCGACGCCGTAAATATTTTGTATGGCAAATTTTGGTTCTGCAAGTGACCGCTAGAGGCGCTGCAAAATTTGCCATACAAAATATTTACGGAGTCGATATCGAGTAGCGACGAATACTATTGCTTAAAACTCATGGTAGAGGTACTGATGAAAGCGGTGTCAAGAAACTAGGCGCGTGTGTAAGTCTGCAATGTAACGTCACAACGTGACTGTCTGCAGCTTCGAGCTGTCTCACGTTGCAAGCTGCATGTCTGCAGTGCAAACACTGCAGCAGTCTGCATTAAACTCTGTTAATTCTTCAGCCAATCACGTGGCTGTAACACGCGCATCGTTGTTTTTATTAGTGGGTTTTTGAACGTACGCCGCGCGCCCTCCGCGTAACGTGACTTACCGCGTTTGAGCATTGTGTTGTTTGACAGATTGTTTTTTTTTTTTTATGACGAACTGCAAGCAAAGGTCTCTTTGTTTTGTTCCTAGTATTTTTTTTTAATTTCCGGCGCATTTAAACGTGAGACGAAACAAAGGATATTTTTGTCGGTTGTTTTTGTAACGTTAATTAGATGACGATGTATGTTAGATAGGTAGGTTGGGTAATGCTGACGTATTGTTGATATTTCTTATCAAGTGATAAGATTATATTGTAGGCATTTCACGTCTACTGAAAGCTTTGGGATTGCCTTTAACTGGCTGATATAGATAACTTTTATATTTCAACGAGATACTTACTTAATTGTTGTAGAAAACTTTGTAACGAATAATTTTCCTTTTTTAGTCCCATTTCGGAACAAATGGTTATAAAAGGATTATACTGTAAATATTTCATCCTTTGCCTTGTTTACTTTTAAACAAAATAAATCTCCTTGTCCAAGTTTCAAAGTTATTTGAATACCGAACCCCATTGTAACATTTCGGATGCTTATTGTAAAGCTTCTTTCCTTATAGCCAAAAACTTTTTAAACTTTTCTTTATGAACTTTCATTTTCATTTCTATGTTTGCCATGATAAGTAAAATATTATCGCTAACAGCGATAAGACTGCCATTATACTCTCACACTTTAGTTTGGTTGTCTACACCAAACAATTTGTTTTCACAAAATGTCGATAAAATCTTTATTCAAAGTCACAATGTAGGCGCGGATATGCAGTATCCCCGAGCGGGTCAAGGCACTGCCATCCTGCAGAGTATATGTATACCTACATACACATACGGTACATATGTATGTGTAATAAATATATACTATATGTATGTAGGTATGTGTGCTTTCTGAACGGCTTGCCCACAATTATGCCTTGACATGACTACTACACTTGTAGATACTATTAGTCTATTGCTTATTCTGGGCTAAGCTACGCGATAGTTTACGGTACTGTTTACGGTACTATGAGATACAGGCTTCAGTTACATATCTGCTTAAACTGCTCTTAATGAAAGAAATTAATAGTCTTTTATTGGCACAGATACACATTTACATTTTTTTTTTTATTATTGGATGATTTTCCCACCTAAAAAAAAGAATCATTCGAATTTCAATCAGTAATAGCATTCTTGGGACTGCAGGTTCAACTTAGGAACATTCAAAATGACCTTTTTTGCATTCTGTCGATACTTATTTCGTATTAGGCATTGTATTTACCTAATTGAAATGTTTTGATCTTTGACATGCTCGTCATTTGTAAACGAACACAGGCATTGTTCCATTGTTGAGCGATTATATCGTGCGACGATATTTATGCACTACACGTGGAATAAAAAATACATCAAGTCTCGCTTAAACTTTCCAAACATTTGGGGTCATTGTGAAACGCAGAATTCATGACTCACCAACCAGACTTGTCAACCTGTAAATGTTTTTAAAAGTCAACTAACAATATTTCTCCATCTTTCCAGGTTCCCATCTAACCCGTCTGCGTGAAGCCAGACGCATCCAACGGCTCCAGAGGCTGTCATCACCATCCACCAGCGATGACAACACTACCGTATCAGTGTCAGTGTCACCTTGCCCCGTGGTCGTTGACAAAAACGCCCAGAACCGAGTCATCCTCGAACTGGCATGGAAAACGGTCGCCCTTATGCACAAGAACAGACTTATCCAACAGAAGATCATTGCACTGAAAAAGGAAACCTCAGAATTCGTTGCCGCTATCATGAATAATCCTGAAAATAGAAAACGTTACGTAGAACACATCCGCATGTACGGGCCCACGGCACAACCTCAAAAACAAAGCGCAGAACATTCGCCACTACAATTAGAACCTAAGGTGTAATCAAATGCGATTGACTCCTGAACAGAATGATTGAATGAATGAATGAGTGATGTTGTTTTGTTCAGCATGAATGATTGATTGATTTGAAGAAAATTGATGCCTATTGTTGAGTTATTTAGCTTTTATCTCTACATTATAGACCTTGTATACTTGTAGGTTATATACTAATGTCTGACATTGATTGTGATCAAATTATGTAAGAATCATTATTGAAATCTTCAGTTCTTAGCCGTGATTATCAAAATTATCAGTTCCAGTCTACATAGTATTTGTAAATGTTTAAGATTGCAAACAGTTATTACTGTTCTATTGGTTTACTCATCCTTCAGCAATAAATAAAGAAGAAAAATGCAGTGTCTTAAGTGAAAATGTTGTGGCTAATGATAACTTCTTATTGTTAGAGGTAAACTATTAAGGAGGTTGTAAGTAAGAGGCTGTTATTGATAAGGTAGTCCATCTTCGTACCATTCGTGATCGGTCAAACATCGGACCGTTAGGGTTTTAGAAAATGTTATGGCGTATTTTTGCGCGGGACCGGGAATAAAGGGTAAGATGATGTTTATAAGGGTTATTTATAAATATGTAGTGACGCTTTGTCATCTTTTTTCCCAGTTATTCGCTTCTGATCGTTCAAGCGTATAATCACGTTGTAATTGAACTTAAATGTTTGTTCTTAGTAACACAAAATTCGCACTCGCAAAATTTAGATGTTTTGAGTAGATTTGTGAAGAGAAAACGAATAGTTTTCCTTACATTGATGTACAAATTCCAATGATATGTATCTAAAATGATGATTAATTAGGTGACAAAAATTCTGATTGTCTAATTGAAAAATTAATATGGTACGAAGAACTCGCAAGAATGGTTTAAAAAAAAATACTCTTAGCTCGTAAAATAAGTTAGAGTTTATTTTAGTGTCTACAAAACACCTTTGTATTCGTTAAGCAAACACAGTTTTTTGAACCAAGTGAAAATAAAAAACAAAAAACTTTTTGAGAAGCTCGTTCATTAGGAAGAATGTTCTCATTGATATGCCCTTTATGTTTACGACAGCTCATTAATTTAGATTATAATTTTGTAGTTAATTACGTTCTAGTAATTCAAAACCACCGAATTGTGGATGTCCTAAGTGTGAAAATCTCATGAAAGAACACTTTTATTAATATCAAAATCATCGTTAAGTTGAGCTTCTCAAAAGGAGAAAAGAGTTGTTAGGTTTTCATTTTTTTTTATTCTTCTTTTTTTAAATCTGTATTACTTCTCGAATGAAAAAATACAAATGCACCCTCCTGCCATCTAACGGGATAGTTAAAAATCAATTAATTTCCTTGGTTCAATCAATCGTGTCACTCAGCCTTAATCTAAATTGCATTTAATAGAAATTAGTATTTAATCAAAATGCACAGATCTACCAATCACTGTGTTCATTTAAATGTACGTATTTATACTGAGTTCAGTATATTAATCACAAAAAACATTACTTTAAGTATTATACGCGAAATGTTTTGCATCTTTGTATAATTTATACAAATACAAAAAGTTTATTTGTGCACACAGGTACTGTTTTTGTATTTGTAATTAGTTTATGCGTTAGTAGGATTACTTAATTAGTGTAGACTTGAATTCATTATTCGAGTTAATTTCAATCTATTTGCTGCCAAATCAAGACACTTTAACGTTGTACATTTTAAGTGGACTGCATTAAAAAGGGCTTAAAAATTGTGGGCTGCAATAGAATTTGAATTTTGTTGTAATGTGATAATTGTAAAAATCTCGAATTCTGATTTCAAATCCAAAAAGTAAGGATCCTAAATTACAGGGAGTGCGAAATACTAAATCGTGAATCCTTCTAAGAAGTATTATCGTATGATTGACTTTAAGCTGTTATTTATAATTTATTGCACAAGGCTCCCTAATGTTTAATGTACCTACGCTTAAATCTTGGCTTTTTTGTGGTTTACTTAGATCATAAGTCAATTTTGAAAAATACACTAGTCTCTCGAATTTTCTTTGTTTCCTTGAACACTCTTTAACACCTGTGTTACCCCTATACCTAAGAAAAGTGGTTAGTTTTCCTGATGGCTGATTTTGGACGAGTAACGGGTACCAAGAAGTAGTGATCGACCAAAATATGACAGCCGAATTCGGCTCTGGTTTTGGCCATAACTCGAAATTGACGTGGTAACAAAAACTGCTAAATAATAAAAATAATATTCGATGTAGTTATTCCTAACTATAGGTCATAAAGTACTAAATCTATTAAAATAAAAGAAAATAGTGTTAGTTACACTATTTATAACTCAAGAACGGCTGAACCGATTCGGCTGAAAATTGGTGGGAAGGTAACTTATAACCTGAGGAAACGGACATACTATAATTTTTATCTTGTTAAATAAATAAAAATTACTCCATCCAAAACCCGCTCATTTATTGGTACCTATACCTAATGGTAGAGTAGGGTAGAGCGGGAGCGAAGCTGCGGGCAAAAGCTAGTAATTGAATAAATCGACGATTAGGTATATAAAAATGAATATACATGCATAGACAAACCAGTCAGTTAATTTTTAAATATCTCATAACCGTCAGCTTAAAAACGTTAGTGTCGGTCGAGCCGAATACCTACCAAGAATTTTTGGCGTTCAACACAGAGAAAGCAAGCAGACTGGTTCGTGGTTTGGTGATTCAGCCCATAGACAATTAGGTACCTAGTTATATAAATTATACCTGCGGGTGACCGTAGAAATATTTATTGATTTAAAAGTAAGGTAAACCGCAAATTTCTGTACCTACTTATATGACGCAGGTCAGTGATTGAAAACACGCTTTATTCTAATTAGCTACTTATTGCTATCAACTAAATATTAAACTCAGTAGGTATAAATAATACAGGTTCAAGCCATGGTCCGGAGCGAGAGGGAATGGGATGCGATCGCATCATTCTGCGAAACAGTAATGTTAGCGAAGAAGGCGGCCGCATGCGTGAGTGAATGGTGGTCGCAAGTGTGAACAAACATCCTCAAACCCCAGCCGCCGCGACAGGAGACGAGACGCCCCGGGGGCCGGGCGTCGCTGAGCGAACTCCGGTTACCGTAGACGCGGGTTTGCGTACAACGAGCAAAGCTAGGGTCATGGGATTGGTTCTGAAAAGGGTATACTTATGGTCCTGGAACGCAAAACGCAACTGAAGGAACAAAGGTGCAGTTATAATTAGTAAAAGTATGATATATTACATACACATATGGTTATATTTACGCTACACCCTAGAGCAAGAGAAAAGAGAGAGAAGTCATAAGATCCCACATAAAAAAAAGTATGGGTAGGTAGGTAGTACTTATAATGCAAACGCATAGATTAATTAAAATATTACTCAAGAAGCAAGCACGACTTTTTTTTTCATTTTTATAAACTAATAGGTACTTGTTCGTTCGTAACAAAAGTAACGGAGGATTTTCGAAAATTCATCCCTAAATATGAAATGGAGAATTCGGCAAAAACGACGAACTAAAAACTTTTTATAGAAATTCGTCTTTTTGTCAATGGCTTCCATCAGCGTAATCCTGTTCAACTTCAACATAAGGATATTACCGATGGCTTGTGACAAGACAGCAATATCTGTGCAGGCTACCGCTACCAAGTGTCTATGTTCTAAGGTACCTATTACGTATTAAAGATCTCATAACTATTCAAAAGTATTACGCCGCAAAACGGGCGCGAAGTCGCTGTTCGACTAAGTGCTCGATTACGGAAACGCGGCGCGTTGCGCGGTGCGTCGGGCGGTCCGTCGTACATTGCCATATGTTTGTGTTTGCGCGAGTGATGACGCGGCCCGCTGCTGCAATGTACGACGAAGCGCCCAACGCGCCGCGTCTCAGTAAACACGGCCTAAGCTATCAAAGATTCTAGTGCGGGGGCGACGAGACACTGCGACAGAGATGCGCTCATTCATAGATTTTTTCGATTAACTGCATACCTATCTTCATATGTGCCGTTATTTCAAGGACAAGTTAGAAGGTGCTGTTCAGTTTAATTAATAGTAGATTAAACTTAGATCGCATGTGCGTAAGTATAGGTGTTTATGTACATACATAAACACCTATTATGATTTAATTGTAGATCTATCTACTAGCCTACTAACGGTACTAACCAGCGCATCGATCGAACGCTGGCTGTTCTACCTTTAACGGCGTTTGTGACTAACCACTGGCCCCTTTTTTTAGAACAATAAAAAAGGATAAAATAAGAAAGTTTGAAAAACACATCTACCTAATTATACCCGGTTGCATATATATAGTAGAATCTGTATTTTTTTGGTTTTGTAAGTTGGTTAGTTGCAACTAAGTAATTCCAATAAAACTTTTGATCATAGCTTTTGATCGACTTGCATTAAGAGAAAGTTAATAAAATAATAATTGTAAACAAAACTACAGCGTCATCTAGTGTCCAGTAGCTGAATTATTATTTAACTGCCATCTATTAATGAGTAGTAAAGCTAATTAATTACTGCCATCTAGTGAGGAATATATTAACACTTTGAGGCAGTGCCATCTATTAGTTGCCTATTGTAAATTATACTTTATTAGTTTTAGTATATTTCTACTAGATGGCGCTTTTAAAAATAATAGTTCTTTTTAAATTTAATTCATTTCAAAATTGTATAATGAAAAGAATCTTTTATTCTACCTTACATACTTAAATAAAAAAAATCTTACGTTTGTCACAATGGGCACAAATAAAGCGTCAGAATGTAGTGCCCAAGCACTAATTTCTACAACGACCGATTGGTATTAGAGCCAATTCCAATCGATCGTTTTCAATGGACAAGAACTAGAAAGAATCCTCATTGATTTTTACATTACATTTTTTTAAGCAATACAATATTAGGTATAGGTATCAGGTAAATATCGCAATGCGTGCCGATTGTACATAGGTACGTTTGTACTATTTTAATTATTTATAAAAACGTAAACTTTGCTTTGCCGGCATGCAAAATATGCAATATTTAAAAAAAAATATGGAAGTTTCAGCTCATTAAATTAATCGTAGTGATTTTAACATTGTGTTTGACAAATGTTTTTCTATATCTATACACCGTTAAATTTTGGTCGGAGGGTCGATTCGATACATGAAACCCTATCGATTTGTAATAATTGTAATGATAAAACTGAAAAACAAAGTACTTTTTTTTTAAACTCGAATTAATTTACGCATGTACGAAATTTATTTCTTTAAGTAAACGTCAGCTGATCGAAGCCAATGAACTGTAGATAGTTAGTACGCAACGACTGCCAACTCCCTACAAGGTCATTGACTCGTTTACATTTGACTTAGATTTAGACTGACGTATAACCTGTACCTGCGCCCACGCGTTCCATCGTTTGTCTGTGCTAGTGACAAATGTTATCGGAGCGTCGGGCGTCGGTGAATGGTTAATTTGGCACTTCTTACTTTTTTACTCATAAATTATTACTTTATAGAATCCTTATATTTTTAGTATATTTTATTTTATTCTTTTTAACGATATATATATAACATATTTCTGTGTTCCGTGAGTGTGCCCGTGGCACACCAGGCCCTATCAGAATACTAGCGCTGCGTTATTTTGCCTTTTTTTAGGTAATATCGCAGCATATGCTGAGATAGGGTCCTTTTTTACAATCTTCTTTTTTTTTTTGTTTTCTTTTATTTATTGTTTTTTTTTTTATGTGTAAAAACTATTTTTAGTTTTTGTATTGTTTTGTATATATTTTTGTCCTGTGCGAGTCTCAAATAAATGTTTTTCTTTCTTTCTTTCTTTACTTGAAAAAAAATAATTTCGTCTAGGCGTACCAATATTAATTCGAGTTTTAGAAAAAGTACTTTATTTTTTAATTTTATCTTTATAAATCGGTAGTGTTTCATGTATTGAAACCATCCTCCACGGGATTAAAACGACCAAAATTTAACGGTGTATATCTCAAAAAAAGATAAAAATAAAGATACATATTTTCGTTGGTTTCCTTATTCTTTAATACTTGTAATTTAATTCCTCACATTTTTCCTATTGTGGTTCCATATAACATATACCGAAGTCTAAATGTTTGAGCTACTGCTGGGTGTATGAGACACAACCAGCAAAAGAATATGACAAGCAAGTCCGCCTGAAAGTTTAGATACAAGTGATATCCGTGGATACAAGCAATTTTGAAACAAGTTATTCTAGCAATTGACATGGAAGAAAGTAGATTCAGTGCCTGAATTGCAATATAGGGCTCATACAGCCTGTGCTGGCCCTGAAGGCGATTATTATATTTATTATACTGGTGATTTTTGCTATGAAGGTTTTATTACAGTTCGATATATTTAATATGGGCCCCAGGGTACCATATAACCCTCACTTTATGTCACTATGGCAAATTTATTACTTTAAAGAAAACTTTTTTCATTTTTATTCTGTGGTTCTTTTGTTTATCTATTCATTTAATAAAACTGTCGAAAAGTGGTTCTTGTACATGAAAAAAAAAACAAAAAAACTAGCTAGGGTGTTATCTATAGAACAACCAATAGAACCCATTTCCAGCATTTTTCGATTTTTTGTCTATTTGTCGGTTTATTTGTTCGGGCAGTACGTAAAATGTGCGAAAGCAGTGTAGATAACTTTTATACACAAGGATTGAGCGTAACTTGAAGTAACATTTAGTTTTTGTTTCATTGCAATCGGTTCAGCCTAACAAAAGATATTTGTATTCAAAGTTTTCCGGAAGTAAAATTAGGGTTATGTGCAATTGGTCTCATTACTTCACGTAACTTTTATAAATAACAATAAACTGTGCGTAAATTGTGGTAATATTAAGTTTTTTGTTTCATCGTAATCAGTTCCTACCTTATAATAAAAAAATGTAAATTAATAAAATTATAATTCTTTCTGAAGTAAAATATTAAAATAGCGCCATCTATCAAACTTAGACTGGATATTATATTAGTTTAGTTTTGGTTCAGTTTTTTGTTTAAATGCCTTCTAGGAAAAAAAACAAACCGGTTTTCGCAGCGTAGCCGAGATGCGAAAAGGGTGAGACTACGTTGGTGCCAAGAATCAGAAGATCGTAAAGTGAGGCTAACAGTGATTCGAGCAAGGCAAGTCAGAACTCTTGCGTCAGAAACTCATATGTGAGTCTCGACTTAGTATACAGCGTTCTCTTACGGCAGTTTCTCGATCACAGGAGAGTTTGGAGTCGTCATGTCGTCACGCCCTCTCACGTGAGTCTGAGACTTTCACCGAAAGGGAGTCGCGCTTAAGTTTGCAAAGAATTCTGACAGCGACTTTGCGCTCCCAAGAAAGCAACGAGGAATCCGAAACGCGGTTATTGGCTGACCGAGAGCGTCACGCCTTCTCACGCGAGTGCGAGTCTCTCTCAGCGAGAGAACGACGATTAATAATAGCCAGAGATAATTATGTACGCTCGCGGTTGAACGATGTAAGCTATTTAGCATCTGAAAGGGAAAGAATAGGTGAAATGAGACGAGCAGAAACAGCAGAACAGAATCAAGCACGCCTCGGCGTTGAACGAGCTCGATACCATCTGAACAGAGTTATAACTAGCTCTCTAACTCTGATGAGTCTTTGGAATATGATGTTTCAAATTTATTATTCTACCATGAGACAATAGGGAAAAAACAGGATTTACGTATTCATCTAGAATTGACTATGCGGTCTTCGCGTCTGAGGGTGGTATGAACGAAATTTGCGATTTTTGTAATGCACTGAAATAAAAAAAAAATACATTGTTAAGTTCCGACATCCACGCGAACGAAGTCGCGGGCACAGTTAGTTTTAAATAAATATAGATACGTATAGCGCGATAGGTAAAGAACACCATAATGTACTTACTTGATTTATAAGTCTAGTATTTTTTACATGATTCCTCAAAAACAAAGTAACAAACATAATTATTTGTGAACATGTTTGTTCTTAATTCAAAATATAGTAAAATGTCCCTTCACAAACTAGTGCAAGTTTTATTTACATAGCGGTAATGATTCGTGAGCGTATACAACTGAATTTAACTATCAAAACTTATTACAAGTTTGGGAGGAAAACTTTACGAGCATGATCATAGAAATCATTAAAATCAACAGTGTCTATCGCTCAGTTGGTCCGTCCTAACGCGCTTTACATACCGACGGACATCGCGGCGCGCAAATCATGTATTGAATAATTATTTTCGACTATTGAACGCAATGTCCCGGAGTTGTGGCCTATGCACTATTTACTGACGTTCGAAAAGTTGTGGATAATAGCAGTTTTACTGCTACATAAAACACTTTTTGCGTCGACGATACTTACTTTGTTTAACTGTTTTAGACAATTTTAGAAGTGAATTTTGACAGTTTTTTTTTTAATAATTTGCTTTGTATGTAAGTTGAAGTGACAGTGTTGCTATTTTTTTTTTCAAACAAAAACTCATAGAAATGCTTGCAAACGCAGATATAAATGCATGTATTGTTTTACATGCTTATCAACATGGATAGCCGTGCACAGTTCCTATGCTTAATTTTACAGTTATGATAACCAAATTTAAGCAAAACAACGATTATTTTTATAATTTATTATTCGTAACTTTTAAAACCAAAATATTCTGTCGATTTTTCACACAATATGTTAAAAAAAATATCACGTTTGAAGAGGTTTCAATATAAAACTTCAAACAAATCCGTTTCATAAAAACAGATCACACTAAGGAGAAAGAGTAACAATTAAAATAAAATTAAAAATAAAAACAAACAAATTCCCAAAAAAAGAGATCATGTCCAAGACATAAAATATTAATAACTATGTAACAATACCTACAATGAAACAGTAACTTGCGTGCTTGACTGCGACCACATTTGATGGTAAGTAGATGCAATCGTTGAAGGCGCACTAGTTTATTAAGACCCTATTCACTCTAGCCTTGAAGACACCAACCACATAACCAAATTCATAACAAACGAGTTATGAAAAATAATTAAAAAAGCTCAAGTTTTTATGGCAAACATGAGCAATCAATTTCTCATTAGTCATAGATTACTACCAATTTCGTAGGTGTCTGACATAAACTGTACTGTCTGCGAAAACAAATGAAAACTATTAATAAATCGTTAACATTATTTTCATGAACACATGAACGTGTGAACATGCATTACCTGCTAGTTATAATTAAACTTTTCATAATCGTAATCTCCTGTCATATCTGTCTATTACGTACGGCGTTACGACATCAGTACATGGTGGACATCCCACCCAAAACGTTTTGGAAACAAGTTCATTAATATGCGTACTGCTAAGGAGTGGAATTCGCTGCCAGAATCTTTCTTGATAGCTATAACCTAGGGGTCTTTGAAGGCCGGTTTCACTGAATATTTTGTATGAACTCAGCTCGGGACTATGTCGACTTCGCGGCCTCAAAACAGCGGTTTTATTTTTATAAAAAAAAAATAACTGTTCAAGATTTTTGTTTTTGCGAGGCGCTTTAAATAACAAGCTTTTTTTTTTGTAATTTTCAAATATTTCCGTAACGTAATCTCGTAGATAAACACGTTTGATATTGTAAATTAGGGTCAGATTAGCGACATTTTTCAAACAAGCCGACTAAATTATATCATGTTTTCATTTTTGTCAAGCGCTTGGTCATATAGTCATAAAATCAAATATAATAATTTTAAGTGTGTTCTCTTGTATTTGTGGATTTCCAGAGGTTTAAAAAAGTTCAAAATGAGTAGAACCTAGCCTTAAGTCAAGAGTGAATAGGTTACTTTTAGGCAAGCGTGCTCAATCGTCGGCCACATCATCGCTTACCATCACACGTGACAGTGGTCAAATGCGAGCTTCTAAATAATAAAAAAATATGCCACGCAGACGAACATAAACACACAAAAACACACACGCACGCAATTCAGGCCAAAACCCTAGCTTAGGAATTAGTCTAGAACAGTATAAATTCTAATTATAGCAACTATCCTAGTTTTTGTAATTGCTGGGATATTGTGGCGAAAATAAATCTACATATATATGAACGAAATACCACTCACTGATTAGTCACGAAGTCTCAGAAACTATAACATCGCAGAAATTTTAAAATTAGGCAGGTAGGGCATCCGGTACGAAGGGATTTTAGAAAATTTTACCCTTAGGGGGGTAAACCGAATTACAAGCGGGCGTAGCCGTTGGCAAAAGCTAGTAAATAATAAATTATTATTACATCTAGCGACTGCCCGAGTTTCACATACGAGTGACATGGGGAATTTCTCAAAAAGAAACCCGTGGCCGTGGTGGAATGGAACCTCGGTAGGTCTCAGAAGCATAGAGTGCAAACACTGAATTTTTATTTATATTGATTTTATTAAGGAGTTAGCGAACAAACAGACCGCCAAACCAAACCAAGCAGAGCTTGTGATATGAGTACTAGACATTTGAACAAAAACATTTGTCTTGGGTAGGAATCAAACCCACGACCTCCGGCATAGCAGTCAGTGCCACTAACTACTAGACCAACAGAACAATCAAGTGGTTTGTTTGAAAGAGATTAAACCAATTGTAGAAAAAAAAGAGATCTAGTGTGGAAGTACCTTCTAGCCTAGGTACTGATATAATTATCAAAATTATCATTGGCTTGCGTTGCGAGAACAAAGCTGGGGGAAATAGCTAGTTGTTAAGAAACAAAAACGTTCGAAATCAAGGTCGCCTAAATTCGGAATGAAGTCGCCATAACCATAAGTAATGTGGACAAATCTATCGTCAATAACCGAACAACCAATCAAATCAATTCTCATACCAATCGGTCCCTCTAGTAGCAATATGTAATTGAATCAATCAGGAATGTACGACTTCAATAGTGACTCTTGCGCACACGTTTGTGTACAGTTAACCACACACCAATACTGGCACAACCAAAATCGCTCTTACTGCAAATTCCACAGTAGGCGTGGGCTTGTGGACGAGGAGCAATGGGTAACTCGCCGTCCGGACGTGCGATAATCGTCAAAGAAAGAACATAGCTGTTTTAGTCTGTCTAAGAGCCAAATTCACTAATAAACTAATCGCGATTCATTCAAACAAAACGCAGTTTGAGCGCCTAATCGAGATTATAGCTTCATTTTGCGTTTCACCGCGATGACTTGAACCTAGTTTACGCTAAACTCAGTTTCAATTCTTTTGTTGTCGCCCATGTTTATGACACGGGTCTTTAAACTAGATTACGCTGAGCTCAGTTTAGTTGAACTAAGTTTTTATATTGAATGATGAAATCAGCCTTAAAAGTCTGATCCGCCCTAGATTAAGAAAAGTCATTGGATGATTTCTTACTTAAAAAATAATGTCAAATTGGCAAACTGATGTGTGGTTGCCTGTACGATTGCCATGTTTTGACGTCACGTCATACTGTAAAATCGAAGAATTAAAAGTGTACACGTCACAGGGGACCGCCATCTTGAATTTATGAGTTCCATGGGTTTGATTTTAGTAGTGTAGATTGTTGCTATAAAAGAATTGAAATCGGTATTTTTTTGAATTTAAAAGTAGAATTATTTCTCAGTAACAGTTTAGAAAGGTACCCACCCATTTAATTTTCTCTCAAATTTCATGCAGGGAGATCGTGTGTTGTTTTTTTTCTTTTAAATTACTTTGCCTCACACTAGGAATACCTCATTTAGCGGTGCTTTCAAAAAGACCCGGAGCACCTATCTGTAGGACAAATAAATATTTGTTCCATGAGAGAATCGAACCCGCGACATACAACACAGCAGCCAATCGCTGAACCGCTACGCCAACAAACAACAAATAGGAAGAACGCAATAAAAACTGTAGTTGGCCAAAATGCTTATCAGTGACGGTTCATCGCCATTAATCGAAAACAGAAAAATTATACTAATTAAGGAATCTGAAAACTAGTCAACGCGGCCCTAGAACTTAAGAGCGGCCAACCCAAGGTACATTTTTTTGAGTATGATTTTACGAGTATTACACATCTTTCTCCCGTTATATTGGATACACAGATATCTTGTGGACATTATCTAATTGTCTGCTTCTTTAGAAATCAAAACATTTTGTGTAAAACTAATCCAGTAAAGACCTCTGAAAATCTGCTATTTTACTCATTTAATATAAATATAAAAAAGTACATCTATTGCCTTGCCTTGTGTGTGCCTTGCACATTTAATCGAGATTTTGAATGATTTTTTCTCAAAAACTTCCAAGGGTTGTAAAAAAAAAAACGTATTTAATGGAACAAGTTTTGTCAAATATACGAGTCAATCACGGCATTACCGAATGCAACAGAGATTTTTTCAATTCGAACCAGTAGTTTCTGTGTTTAGCGCGGCCAACCAACCAAACAAACAAATAAACTCACAAATAACACAATAACCACGCAATAGTTTTATTTCATAGTTATATTTTTTACATTTAATATTATACAGACGAAAGTTTGTGTATCCTTCACGCTGTAACTGCTGAAGGGATTTTTATAAAATATTAGGTATTATACGGATAGACCATATCCTGGAATAGCACATAGAATACTTTTTATCAACGGAGTATGTTCATTTGGTATAATTTTCGACTTTTACGCGACCACAGCAACTAGCATTAACTAGTATTAGAATAGATGCAATACGTACCTACCATGAACATTTCTCAGCCCATAATCAAACAGAACTCCAATCGATCATAAGTTCTTTTTTTTAAACTGGTCTTCTCTAAAAAAGTTTGCACGGTAAATTACCTGTGGTGACTATTAAGGCTCGGCGCAAACGGGTCACCGGCAACTGTTGCGCGCTACCGCCACATTTGTTACAGTGTCAGAAGGTAGTTACAGCCACCAGTGTTAGGAAGCCGCCACAATTTATAACAGTTTCCCTGCTGTGCAGTTTTATAATGGACGATATGAATTCATCCACATCCATTGAGACGTCGTAATTTATGGTGACACGTGCGATATGTAGAACTTCTAATAATTGTGTGCGGGGGGGATGTGGGCGTTTTGTGTGGCCCGTAGCGACCATAAGTGGCAAGTAGCGGACACTGCTGTAGCGAGTATGCGGTGCGTCTAGATATACAAAATAAATGAAAAAGTGTGTTAAGTCGTTGTCGCTGGCTGTGGTCGGTGGCTTGTTTGCGTCGAACCTTAAAGTCATAAAAGCTCTGTGCCTTTATGGTCGTGCATATTGCGTAACAATTTCAACGTACTAATAAATGTTATGCAATAACTACTAATATATACAGTTACTCGTTTCATAAGACTAAGGGTATCACTGTTTGTTTTTATTAGAATATTGTTTATTTGTTTGTTTTATATAAGTTAAATTATGAACAGTAGCTTTATACCCTTGCAAAAAAAAATTGTAAGGCCAGCCATTGAAAATATCAAAAGTTTTGAACATACTTTCAAAATAAGTAACTGAATCGATCCTAAACATTTTTAGACCTTGTTACGAGTATATTTTTTCCAAAAATATTTAAAGAAGGACCCCACCGACACTAAGTACAACACAGCTCAGAGCAGGTCATAGCGGGCATTAGGAACCAGCGCACAGCTGGGCGTAGGAGCAAAACAATCCCTCAGTCGCCCGGATGGCCCGGTGACTATGTGTTTGTGTGAACAACCAGGTAACATAACAGCTTATAATAATAATAAATCTTTAATTCGAGCATAACTCATATAATGTTAGTAACAATAATCTTAAAACTAAGTATTAGTAACTACAATTATGGCATGGCACATGTAATTTATAGCAGTGAACCAAGTATGGCTAGTCCACTCTGTCAGCTATCATCTACAGAACCCTGAAAAAAAACCCTGAAGAAATCTTATAACTTTGTGATTTTTCATGAAACAGTTAGTGATAGTGCTAATGCTAAATCATCATAGTTTCTTTGTCGCAATATAAGTACATATTTAAATCCGGCGTAATACGCATTCATCTATACTCCATTTGTTTAGGTACTTAACTAAATGCAAACAATCTTGACATGACGTCTTTTATTTAAAAAAAATCTAAAATTTTTATCTTAAAATGTTTACAATTAGTTATTTACCTAAACCGACGTTAGGTAATAAACTAAATTTAACTAATCTTTATATGTCTTTAATACGATTTTTTTTAAACAAAAAGACATCAAGATTGCTTACGTTTAGTTACTATGGATGGGGTATACCATACTTCTCTTTTAGCAACGTTACCGACATAGCTCGGAGAGAATCGCAAACAGGCTATTGCTTGCAAATCAAATGGTCGATTAGGCCAAACAGTCCTGTTTTTTAAATGGGAAATCATTCAATGACTTTTCCCGCTTTAGGAGGAGGGTGTGTCAGACTTTTGATGACTAAAACCCTCTCCTATGTTCCTTCTTTGCGTTGTGTCCTAGAACCCCGAGTTTCCCTTTCGGAAGTCAACCCATTGACCCAGTAGGCTTCAACCCTGTTGGGCCCTTACGGTTTTGCTGACATTTCTTTAAGGCACTCAGGGAACACTAAGCGCCGTCGACGACTCGGGCTCGGTCTGAATGGTTACCGGACGGTTGGACGGCGAGCTATCCATTGCTCATCGTCCGCAAACCCACGCCTACCATGGAACCCGAAAGGTCTTGGATTGGCGACCGCTTACTGGAAGACGAAGCTTTGGAAGGACTCGATAAAGGTCGTGAGATTCCGATGGAAGCGAGAAGCACAGGACCAGTCATTATGGCGACACGACATTTGGATCAGGTCCATGTCCAGCAGTGGACAATTGGACATCTTTCGGCTAAAATTATTATACTTAATTGCTTTTTTAATCGTCATACTCGCATCCACGTTTTAATACAGTTGATTCATCTTATCTTAGGTATTTCCCTACTTTTATTATCTTATCTACAAGCATCTAATTCATGCTTCCGTTTGTTCAGGCCTGTTGGCCATATTAATTTACTCCCGTCTCTTGATTTGTGTGTCAAGGTGCTTACGTTCATTAAAGGACGGAGCCGCATTCATTCACTGACCACAGAAGATCATGTACCAAGTTCAAAGATACTATTTCAAGATACACTAACCGACTTCATTTGTAGTTGAGCAGTGATTCCCAACTTTTTTCGTCCTCGGTCCGCTTTGATTTTTGTGTTGTTAATCGGGACCACTGAGAAGAGTGCGAGTTGTTTTTTCGTTAATGCGGTCGAAACGTTTACCGCGTTTGGCTCTCTGATTGGTTAAGAGCTAAGAGCGGGCCAATCGGAGCGTCGAACGCTATATACGGGTCGCTCCACACTAGGCCCTTCTGAGGGCCTAGATTTTTTTATTTATACAATAGGGAATATGCATGCATTTTTTTTATTTTTTTAATCGTTACTACTAGTTATTACATTACCAAAAATAAATATAATACATTAAAAATATAATCCATTGAGCTAGAAAAAAAATATTAAAATCATTATCATTTTCGCGCGATTGAAACGTGGCCATTTTGGCGCGCTTGTTCTGTGACGTCAGATTACACGAGTTTGTTATCAACAACAAAGCGTTTCGCTCTTAAAGTTAAAAAAGTGACTGATTAAATCAATCGATTACCATGGAAAAGCACAGAAAAGATTACTATAAATACTGTGTCGTACCCATGTGCGAAAATAACAACAAAACGGCACCTGAAAAAATATATTTCCTTATGCCGAAAGATGAAGATATGAGGGAAAAGTGGTGTAGGGTAATGAGAAGAAACAATGTATCATCTTTGAGCTGTTTATACTGTTGTGAAGATCATTTTAACGTAAGTAAAGAGATTAAAAAAGTGATATAGGTACCTCTAAGAATTATTTTTACTTAGTGTACTTGTTTTGTTTACAAACTTTGACGAAAACATACGTTTTACTTGCACGTATCCAATGGCTGAATCTCCATATGATTCTCTTTCAGATCTGACAAAAACAATAAAAATAGCTGCATATTTTAGGTTATGTTTGTTATATTTACAAAACTATGAAAATAATCATGTATTAAGTGATATAGTTACCTATTTACCTCGCAGCTTTTACTCCTCTGAGTTCAGCAGATGTAAAATCTAAATTAGTTGCAAAATACGTGGACATCATGAACACGTCTATTCTAGGCAGATTATCTGATTGCGCTTTGACAAAACCGGCTTCAGTCATTGTGCTAAATCTTTCTTCATAAAGATTTAATACTTTTAACTCAGAATAATATGCAAAAACCATGAAAAAATATAATTATTCACCAGAAACCATCTAAACAATTTGTTGACAGACGACGTCAGAGTGTAAGATGTCGTCACAACTTTGTCTGCCAATAGCGTTGCGTTTTGTAAATTTGCGAGGGAATTACAAAAAGGCTACTTTTTGATGATTAAATTTTACTATTAAATTATGAAAAAAATGAAAAATAGTTGTGTAGGTATGTTTTTTTAGTAGTAAAGAATACGAATAAAAATATTTTATTAAATTTGGGGTCACGTGCATATTCCCTATTGTTCGTTCGTTAAGTCTACTCTTACAGGTCAACCAGCATTCATATAACAGAGAATGATACAATACAAAAAAAAAACTAATTCTTAGTTATTAAATCGTAGAATATATTATAATATAAAATAATTTAATCAATACAAATACATAATCTGAATACAAAATAAACAACATAATCAAACATGGAAATAGAAATTATCAAATTAGAAACCTATCACGGGCCATGTTTTAGCTCTTGCGGACCAAGGATTCGACTGGCCTGTTGGTCTAGTGGTTAGTGGCCCTGATTGCTATGCCGGAGGTCGTGGGTTCGATTCCCACCCAGGACAAATATTTGTGTGATGAGCACGATCATTTGTCCTGTGTCTGGGTGTTATTTATCTATAATATGTATGTATTTAGAAATATATAAGTATGCTTATCAGCTGTCTGGTACCCATAACACAAGCTCTGCTTAGCTTGGGACTAGACGGTGTTGTGTGATAGTTGTGGAAATATTATTATATTTTAAATATTTATTATTAAGGATTGGTAACCAACGATTTGATTGACGTATTCGTTCAACATCAACTCTTCAATAATGGCATATTTGGAAAAGACTACGTATACGATCATTCATTTTGATTTGTCAGCGACAGGTGAATAATATCATGTTTTTCAATTTTGGAGGCGTAACCCATCTTCAGCTTTCGTGAAATGAACTTTTTATGAAATCAAAATTTTTAAAAAAATATTCAACCTACAGTACGGCCGACGGATCTTGGCGCGTCTGAAGTTTGGCTCTGCAAACTTTAGCACTTCTGCAATTGTAAAAAAAAATGGTTTAAAAAAAAAATGCCAATAGCAGTTGTTATTGCTGTTAACAACAGTTATTGGCATTTATTTTTATAAATCACTAGCTTTTGCCCGTGGCTTCGCTCCCGCTCTTACTCTACTCTACACTACTCTACCCTAATCTACCCTACTCTACCCTAATCTACCCTACTCTACCCTACTCTACCCTACTCTACCATAATCTACCATACTCTACCATACTCTACCTACTCTACCTACTCTACCCTACTCTAACCTACTCTACCCTACTCTACCCTAGACCAAAAAATGAGCAAGTTTTGTATTTTTTTCATTTATTGGGTTAAATATTTATATCCTATATATTTAGTTTCCTTGTTTTAAGCAACCTTCCCACCAATTTTCAGCCAAATCGGTTGAACCCATAGAAATATATTATATTTAAGGTTCAGCCGTTCTTGAGTTATAAGTAGTGTTACTAACACGATTTTCTTTTACTCGTATAACTAATTTGTGTATCACACAACATTTCATGTAACTTTTGTTCAACTTAAAAATACCTATCTAACGATGTAACACACATAGCATTTACATAGGTAAATTGGTTATTAGTTTCAATTTATTCAACAACTTGACAAGGATCTGTGTTCATAAAATAAATCTGTTTAATCTTTTTATATCTAACCTCGCCGTTATAAAAAATAATATTTGAATTCCGTTACATTTCAAAGATTATGTAATATGATAAGAATTTCCAGTGCTAAAAATAGTTTTTTTTTTTTTAAACTTTGCCGCACTTTTTCGAAGAGGTGATGACTCACCGTCTCTCCCTCGGTAACCGTCTAGATCCAACCCGAGTCGTCAATGGCGCGTAAGAAGGTAGAACTGCACACGCGAATCTGGGTGCGTCGGTCACATACATTTTATATGGAAACTAGACTTGTAGAGCTACACTTGATCCACGCAACGCGACGTCGTTCTACGTACAAATCAGACGTGTCTAATGTAGTTCTAACTTTATTTTACGGGCGTCTCGAAGAGAAGTCAGCAAAACTGTAGGGGCCCAGCAGAGCAGTACCTCTACCATGAGTTTTAAGCAATAGTATTCGTCGCTACTCGATATCGACGCCGTAAATATTTTGTATGGCAAATTTTGGTTCTGCAAGTGACCGCTAGAGGCGCTGCAAAATTTGCCATACAAAATATTTACGGCGTCGATATCGAGTAGCGATGAATACTATTGCTTAAAACTTATGGTAGAGGTACTGATGGCAGCTAGACCCACAGATCAATAAACTTGAGCTTGGCCACATCATCGCTTACCACCAGCAGGGCTATTGGCTAACTTTTTTAAAACAGTTGACAACTGGTACATTTGATGTACACTAAACTTTGTTGTCAAATAACAATTTCATAACTTTGGTATTACGTATGACATCAAGTGGCTAACAAACTGCAGTTGATAAGTGGTGGCTAACAAAAATTAACAGTGCTTATTGTCCCGGCTCTAGTTTTTATCGACTATTATACAGCTAAGTTAAATATCGCATCTTCAGCTTAAAGCTCACAATCACAATTTTAAAAGTATAGATACAATAATATCTGTCAAAACGATTTACGGTGGATATCAATGGCACCGGTAGATAATGACGTCATATCAGTTGGTCACTAAAGATAGGCAATACGAAATTAGCTGTTTGACAGTTATACGATGTACATTACATTCTAGCAAGTGAACTTCACTTGAGCTGTCAACAGAGTTACGCAACAGCCCCGCAGATGAGATAGTGGTCAAACGCGAGCTTATCTATTATTTATATTTTTGTGTTTGTATTTTGTAAAATAAGCCTCCTTCTGGTGCAGTCGGATAAAAAAGGTCAGATTTCGTCATAAGTAACTTGAAACGTAAAAGTTTTGTATCACTACATTTAAGTTTATTAAAAAAACCTGTTCCAAGTACACAGTATCTAATATTACCAAATAGATTTCACATACTTGAGTACTCGTACTTTATAATATAAGTGTTATATTAATTATATTATAATGTGCTATATCTAGAAGCACGGTAGTACTTCCGCCTAGTCCAGCAAAAAGGTAGACAGAGCAACAAAAACACACGTAAGTTCAGATTTATACCTGTACTTGAGCTATGAGACCTTGCTTCATGTCTCTAGGTCAACAGGAAATACCCTATAATTTTGATTTCCTTGAGAGTGTCGAAATATACGTTTTTTTTCGATATAAACGGCCGTATCTTTTTTTTATTTTTTCACAGATTCAATGGACCGCAGATCTGAGTATATGGTTTTAATTTCAACTCGACAGACAACGCGTTTCCGAGATAAAGGCTCTTGACAAACAGACAGACGGACAACAAAGCGATCCTTTAAGGGTTCCGCTTTTTTCTTTTATTTATTCATTTTATTTATTTATTTTAAAAATCTTTATGCACTAGTGTACAAAGGCGGACTTAATGCCGTAGGGTGGTGCAGAGACATAACGTAATAGGTGCAACTTAATGAAAAACAGACAAAACAAATAGAAAACTAATACAATACCTAATAAATATAAAGACCCCTAAAGAAACCCTCCGGCGGTCCTTGAAGTATGGAACCCTAAAAATCGCGAATTTGACCCTAACTTACGATTTCAAACGTGTTTATCTACGAGATTACGTCACGGAAATATTTGAAAGTTACGTAGGTAAAATAATAAAGCTTGTTTTTTAAACGGGCTTGACAAAAACAAAAATCCTAAATAGTTATTATGTTTTTCTTTGTATCAAAGAAAAACTGATGTTATGGGGCTGCGAAGTCGACATAGGCCCGGGCGGAGTTTATACAAAATACGCTGTAACTACAATCGGCCCTTAAGAATTTTTCCCCACGTGTAAAATCTTTTGATCCGGTTCGTCTATTTATAATCCTTATCTGATCTATGTAAATGATCTAAAAACCAAACAAAAACCTATCTCTTTTCGCTTTTTACCTTATTATTATTTGACATAAAAAGCTATTTAGATAATAGAGTATTTAATGTACTTAACAATTTATTAAAAAAAAAGAGTTTTACGAATGTATTAATCGAGTGGTTAAGATATGGAATAAAGAAAAAAAAAATAAGGTCGTCTGGTACGAAATGCCTAAGGCATTAAGTCCGCCTTTGTACAGTGTTATGTGCTTAAAGGTTCTCTATATGTAAACTAGCTTTTGCCAGTTGCTTCGTTCCCGCTCTACCCTACTGTACTCTACCCTACTCTACCCTACTCTACCCTACTCTACCCTACTCTAACCTACCCTACTTTACCCTACACCAAAAAAATTAGCAGATTTTGGATTTTTTTATTTAACGGGTTAAAAATTTATATCCTATGTCTGTCTCCTGGTTCTAGTCTACCTTCCCACCAATTTTCAGCCAAATCGGTTGAACCCATAGAAATATGTTATATTTAAGGTTCAGCCGTTGTTGAGTTATAAGTAGTGTTACTAACACAACTTTCTTTTTTATATTTATTTCGCCGTAAGATTGTAAATACGCCGTAAGTTTATATTATAATCTATCTTGCGAGATTGTAAACTACCGAAAGATTGTGAACTTTATCAAACAGGTTTTTTTTATGGTAGGTAAAATCATCCAATGACAAACAGGTTACGATTTAACGCATTCTTTTTCGATAGATTGTAATATATAGAAGTTAAACTGTTAAATTGTCAAATGGCATGGAACGCAACGCATCTCGCGCGCTTATTGGTTGAAAGTCATATGCTCCGTGCCGCCATTTTTGTTTGATTGTTAATTCATTTGCTGTAGCATAATTTATCAGTGTTTTGGTGATTTTAAATTGATTTCCTGTTGAAAATAACTCACAGCTTTAGAATCAGTTATATGAAATTGTTGTGGAAGTAAAACTGAATCTGTGATTAACCTAAGAAGTGCAGTTTGAAATTTTGATTGATAAATAAGTTGTTTTTAGTCACTCGAACATAGCCTACAGTTGCCGTGTTTTCATTTTTTTTTTATTGTTATGATGTTTTTTTTTTTTTTTTTTGGTGTTGGGTAAAATCATCCAATGACATCTCCCGCCCTTGGGCGGAGCGGGAGATAGTGTCAGACTCTTACTGACTAAAAACCCACCCCGTTCCTTCGTGGCCTTAGATACCAGGGCTTTCCTTTCGGAAGCAAACCCTTGGCCCCAGTACGCTTCGACCCGGCCTGCCTGCAGCTAGCAGGCTGGGTCTCTACAGTTTGCTGACAACTCCTTGAGGCGCGCGGGAACAGTGCGCGCCGTTGACGACCTGGGCTTGGTCCGGATGGTTACCGGACGGTCGGACAGCGAGCTACCCATAGCTCGCCGTCCGCAAGCCCGCGCCTACGTTGGCTGGAAATCAGGATCGGAATCGGAATCCCCGCGGCGGCTGGGCCGTGAAGGCCGTTGCCTCTCGCGTGCGGCCTCCTCCTTTGCTAGCATTACTGCTTCGTAGAAGGAGGCGACCGCCTGCCATCCCTCCTCACTCCGGATCATGGCCCGTACTAGAGCCTGGCGCGAGAGATCGCCGCTGCCGATCGCCCTCACGAGAACACGGTGATGCTCTGCCCAAGCGGGGCACACTTCGACCGTGTGCTCCACCGTGTCCTCCGGGCAGTCCACGCAGTGGTGGCACCCGGGCGTCGGTTCCGCACGAATCCGGAACAGAAACCTCCCAAACTTACCGTGTCCGGTGAGAATCTGGGTCATGCGGAAGGTTAGGACGCCGTGAGGTCTTTCCAGCCACGCCTCAAAGATTATTGTTATGATGTGTGATCTCATTTGACAATATTTACAATGTCGGATATTGAGCCTGTCCATCAATAAAACTCAGAAATATCAGTTATGGTTAATCAAGATGAGTTGACCGTAGAATTACAAAACTAACACAATAGAACTGCCTACTGTAACATCGACCAATCAGAGACAACCTTCGGGCAATTGACAATTTAACGCTCGATAGATTGTGATTTAACAGCTGAAATTCGTAATATAACAATCTACGTATAAATAATGCGTTTAATCGTGAGCTGTTTGGTAAGGTTCACAATCTTTCGATAGTTTGCAATCTTGCGAGATAGATTGTAATCTAACGGCATTTATAATTTTACGGTGACATATAGATAACTAATTTGTGTATCACACAACATTTCATGTAACTTTTGTTCAACTTAAAAATACCTATCTAACGATGTAACACACACATAGCTATTGAAAGGTGCCCCAGGATTTGCATTTTCCTTTACGGATTTAATAAATTAAAGTACCTTATAATTATAATGGTAAGCATTGATTCCTATTCCTGACTTAAATATTTATAAGTTGGAATAGTTTAAACGTAAAAAAGGTTTTTCCAATTTTCTCCTCATATGAACCTGAGACTTCAAGAATAATTATTTTTTGGGCTGGTACGGTACCTCAAAAGGAAAAAGCAGGACACTTATAGGATCACTTTGTTGTCCGTCTGTCTGTCTAAAACCTTTATCTCAGGAACGCGTGGAGGTATCGAGAAATTAAAAAAGATATACTCAAGTCTGCGGTACCTTGAAACTGTAAAAAAATCAAATTTCTAAGTTAACGAAAAAAAAGATACGGCCGTTTATATCGCAAAAAACTTATACTTCGACACTCTCAAGGGAATCAAAATTCATAGGGTAGTTCTTTGATCTAGAACCCTGAAATCTGGCATGAAGCAAGGTCTTATCTTACAAGTTAATAAATCTGAAAACTGTAAATTTGTAGTTACGTCACAAAAAAAAACTTTATTCGATTCAAAAAAAAATTTCGAGACTCGATTCGTGAATTGAACTATTTACATAGGTTAGTTTGTACGGAACTCTCAGTGTACGAGTTCGACTCGCACTTACCCAGTTTTTTATTATGTGAATAAAATAATAATAATAGTATAATATTCCACAACTATCACACAACGCCGTCTAGTCCCAAGCTAAGCAGAGCTTGTGTTATGGGTACTAGACAACTGATAGACATACTTATATATTTCTAAATACATACATATTATAGATAAATTACACCCAGACACAGAACAAATGATCGTGCTCATCACACAAACATTTGTCCTGGGTTTTTTTTTTTTTACGGTAGGTAAAATCATCCAATGACAAATCCCGCCCTTGGGCGGAGCGGGAAATAGTGTCAGACTCTTACTGACTAAAAACCTACCCTGTTCCTTCCCTGCCTTGGTTCCAGGACCCTGGTATGCATTTTCATACCTTCCCAGTGCCCCAGACTAGGCCTCGACCCTACTGGGCCCCTACGGTTATTTGTCCTGGGTGGGAATCGAACCCACGACCTCCAGCATAGCAGTCAGGGCCACTAACCACTAGACCAACAGGCTAGTCGATAATAAATAAAAAGTTCTTGATGTCGAAAACTCGAGAGTAACTCTTGAATTTTCGGCTTAGCAACACAATTAACCATTCATTATTATGCACATAATGCCGATTATACAAATCAGCATTATAATGTAAATAATTTGTTTTGTTTGTTACTTCTTCACGCGCGAACGGCTGACAGATTTCAATTAAACTTGGTACACGGCAAGACCATGTCCTGGAATAGTATATTAGGTGTATATTTTTTATCCAGGAGTATGTTACCTTGGGATTATTTTCCACTATCACGCGGGCGAAGCCGTTGGAAGCAGTTAGTTATAGTAACATGTTAAGGTGGCATAGTTAACAAAAAACAAATAAAAAAAAATGATTTTTAACTCGTTCTAAAAATAGTAACAATATGTTTAGGTGGCATAGTTATTCAAAAACAAAACCAGTTAGCGATTATACGAAATGTTTTTATCATACAAACTGGTCATTGAGCAGTAGAATCTGACAACAGAGTATGAAGTAAATGGAGGTGGTAATAATAATTGCGTAATCAGAGAAGGTTAATTTTTTTAGAGAATTTTTGGCTGATGTTCTTCGAGTGAAGTTCAGAGGCTGTTTTAATAATTATTCACAAATTTTTACCTGTTAGGTACGATCTCGGTAAAATGGAGCTGAGATTTTTATTGTAGTGTTGACTACCTTTGCGAAGTTTGCCGAGAAGGTTAACTTGATACGGTGCACGTTTTTTCACTGAAATGATGATAATGATCATCTTCCTGCATTTGTTCCATGTTATCTGAGGTTTGCACAACAATCTTTTTTTTGGGCCTTCCTCTTAGAATAATATCTTCTAAAGGATCAAGATTATTTGAGCGTTCACTAAGCTCGACTTTTAGGCGTGTGTGCGTGTAGCTGCATGCATGATGCACACAAACATAACATTGCAGTGAATTTGGCCTAAACTCTAGCGAGTGAATTCTATGCACGGCCTCTTAAGGATTCTGCAAGCGTTCTCGCCGTCAGATTGTTTTGTCTACGATTTTTTCGACTTGGCTTTTTCACTATTTAACGACAAACCCACCAAAAAGCTACTAGCTTGCTACAAAGACCTAAAGAAAATGTTTTGATGTGAGGCCACCTTTACTCCAATATTCTTCATATTTTTTGATCATTTTGTAATCTCTACTTTATAATATAAATAAATAAATACATTTCATTAATCTTTTGTTTTTATATTTCTCCAATGTTCGCAATAACAAAATAGACGAATATGGAGAGGTAATAAATAAAGATTCTGCAAGTGTTCTCCAACTGTCGTTTCTCCTTTGGACTGTTCACCGACAGGACGTTTCGTTTATGAGAGATTTGTCGATAGAACGTTTCACCTATGGATGTTTCGCCGACAGAATGGTTCGCAATTATTTGTTTCGACGACAGGACTTTTCAACTATGGAATATTCGCCGTCAGATCGTTTTGTCTACGATTGTTTCGACATGGCTTTTTCACTATTTAACTACAAACCCACCAAAAAGCTACTAGCTTGCTACAAAGATATAAAGAAAATATTTTAATGTGAGGCCACCTTTACTATTAATCAGAGCCGGATTTACCTACAGAGCAGGGTGTGCAGTGCACACGGGCGCCAGGTCTTAAGGGGCGCCAGACGCCGCTCGAGACAGTGAAATAACTACAAAGTTGTTCTTTTTAATTCGTATAATCCCTTACTTTCTAAAAAATACTATACCTCATAAAAATTGCACCATTTACACCCGAATTTCCGACGGGGAAAAGTATGAAGGGGAAACGTTTGATCCTAAAACGCAGAGGGCAACTGAAAGAACATAGGTAATTTAAGTCAGTAAAAGTCTGACCACCCTGGTCCGTTCTAGAACGAGTGAAACCATTAGACAGTTTCCCACCTTTAAAAACCCTCCGGCGGCAGCGATCTCTCGCGCCGGGCATGCTATGGTCCGAAGCGAGGTGAAGTGGCAGACGGTTGCCTCCTTCTGCAATGCAGTGGTGCTAGCAAAGGAGGAGGCCACACACGTGAGGCAACGGAACCGCACCTTTCGGCCCCAACGGCCATCTGTTCTACGAGCAATGTGCCCTGCCCATTGCCACTTAAGTTTGGCGAAGGAACGAAAGAACATGAGTAGGTTTTTAGTCAGTAAAAGTCTGACAAACCCTACCGCTCCGCCCAAGGGCGAAAGATGTCATTATATGATATACTCACCTAAAAAAAATTCCTACTCGGGGGCGCCAAGGTATTAGTGGCACACGGACGCTTTTAATGAAAAATATTTATTTATTACTCTCCATATTCGTCTATTTACCCGACTGCGCCAGAAGGAGGGTTATGTTTTTCGAGAGTATGTATGTATGTATGTATGTATGTATGTATGTATGTATGTATAATTGTTTGGCACGCTCTGCAGCCTAAACGGCTCGATGGATTTTAGCTTGAGAGGTGTCGTTAGATTCGTATTTACTGTGAGAGTGACACTGGGTATATCAAAATAAAAAAAAACAAATGGCGCATTTTTGGCGCCAAATTCAAATATTTGGCACGCTCTGTGGCCTGTACGGCTCGATGGATTTTAGTTTGCGAGGTGTCGTTAGATTTGTAATTACTGTGAAAGTGATATCGTAAAAAAATAAAACTAAAAAAGTAAAAAATAAAAAATGGTAATTTAAAAAACTAAAAAACCCGACTGCTTTTCTGAGTATTCATGAAAAAGCCCTAAAACAAGAAAGTCGTTGTAGCAGTCGGGACCCATTCTAGAAAGTCAGCCGTCTAGTCAGTAGATCTATGATGTAATATATATTTCCCCAATGTTCGCAATTGGGGAAATATAAAAACAAAAGATTAATGAAATGTATTTATTTATTTATATTATAAAGTGGAGATTACAAAATGATCAAAAAATATGAAGAATATTGGAGTAAAGGTGGCCTCACATTCACATTTTCACATTTTCTTTATGTCTTTGTAGCAAGCTAGTAGCTTTTTGGTGGGTTTGTCGTTAAATAGTGAAAAAGCCATGTCGAAAAAATCGTAGACAAAACGATCTGACGGCGAATATTCTGTAGTTGAAAAGTCCTGTCGTCGAAACAAACAATTGGGAACCATTCTGTCGGCGAAATATCCATAGGTGAAACGTTCTATCGACAAATCTCTCAAAAACGAAACGTCCTGTCGGTGAACAGTCCAAAGGAGAAACGACTGTCGGAGAACGCTTGCAGAATCCCTTTAAAGTACCTCATCTAGCCTTTATTTACCATTCTCAAAGGCGCATGCATGTTATATGCAAAATAGCCATAGTAAAAGGAAGTTATTTCAATATCTCCTACGCATAAAGTCGTAACATAAGTTTTTGAGTAACATTGTATTATAAAAAAATTAAATGAATATTATTAGTATCAGTGTTAGATGACAGGATCTTAAATTGATTATTGATTAAATAATGCAAAAAACATTTACTTAGATCATGAAATGGTAACGAATTTTCTGGAAAAAATGCAATTCAATTCACGCGAATTGAATTGAATATCAGGTTGCAGACCTCGAAAATATAGAAATTCTCAAACAGGTTATAACGACAACGTCAAAGAATGCCTCTACAGACGATCTGATAAGCACACTGAAGTGTAGCATCTGACTAAACTAGTTTGACAGCTATTAAAAGGAGACGGGCTTTCGTTCATAAAAAGTTGGGCTTCTCGTTACAGCAACGATTATTGCATTATTTCATTTTGATATTACTACTATTTAAAAGAAAGAACTATATTTAGAACTGTTATACGGGAGAAAAAAAGTATATGGTTAATACAAAACTAACTTTTTTTTTTCTAATAAGTTATTCTTACAAGCTCTCAGTACCCGTGAGTGGGTCGTTTGTCAAAGTAATAACCGTCAGAATACTTTATACGTAGCCAAAGTCGCAAAATAATACTTATTGAATAATGAAAAGCACACGAAAACACAACGAAACACAATATCCACTATCGCAAGTTCAATGCTTACATTTTCATCGTTTGGTTTTTCTATGTTTATTGTAATTCGATTAATCGATTACCTTATTTTATATGGCAACATTGTTGAATTTGAAAAGAGAAAGTAATGGAAGTCAGTAATATTTTGATTAAATAATTCATTTTTATCCCATATTAAAATGGCTTAACATAACCTGATTAAAAATAAAAAATCTTGAAAAAAATATTTGTGTTGATAAATAATTAATTTGTGTAACGTCGAAAGCCCAGGTTCGCCTACCTCCTTTCATCTGTTTCCTAGTTTGACTGTAATTTATTATTATTGTTATAATAATAATTTATTAATGCAACAAATATCCAAGTTCAAGAATACAAGCACTTTTACATTCAACTTAATAATAAATTCAATACAATGGACATCTGCCTCTGAACTAGATATCTTACTATCTATGAGCCTATTGTGTCCCATTGCAGGACAAAGGCCTCCCTTCCATTCTTCCACTCTTTTCTGTCTTTAGCCACTTCTGACCAATCCTTTAGGAAGAAGTCTAAATCGTCATACCATCTCCTACTGGGCCTACCGCGTCGCTGGCTCCTGCTGTTCGGGAACCAGTCATTGGTTGCCTTCGCCCAATTTGGTTGCGACATGCGGCAGATGTTGCCTGCCCAGTCCCATTTTAGTTCAGATTGTAATTTTAAAATAGTAATATTTCTGAAAGAATTTATTCATAAAAGTACTCGTACCTAGTACTTCTACAAAATTATCACGGTTACAATAACAACAATACAACACAACAACAACAATAAATCTGCAATATACTTATAAACAACTTAATTAATTAAAAATGTAAAAGGTATATAATATGTTACCTGGCAAACCCGATTTTAAGATGAACTATGTAGTTTCGCCTAGGCCAAACCAGTTCTCCTTACACGCGCCGAGCCCTACTCCACGTGGCTCCTATTTCTGGGTAATTATAAAAAAATAACAACCTTAATTATGCTTCTAACTTAACCTGTCCGTGACGGGGTGCCCTAAAATTTCGAGGTCACTTCGCTCTAAGGCCATGTTTAAGTAGACGCGGCGCGCTGCTCGGCGCGTCGGGTGGCGCGGCTCGCATTAAATTCAAACACATGAAGTTGTATGAGAGTGTTTACGGACACGCGTTTTTACGCGCGCTTGCTTGAAATATAGGCGGCGTCCGCGGCGTAGAGTCAGTTTAAAACTACAGCGGCGGAGTCCACCGCGTCCGCCGCCGCGTCCGCCGCCGCGTCCGCCACCGCGTCCGCCGCCGCATCCACCGCCGCGTGCCCCGCCGCGTCCGCCACCGCGTATGCTGCCGCGGGCACCTCCGCGGGCATCGCGAAAAATATAAAGCTACTAGCTGCGGCCCACGGTTTTACCCGCGTTTTTGGTTACTGCTCCGCTTATATTGAACGTAGCGTGATCTTAAATAGCCTATATCCTTCCATGATAAATGGGCTATCCAATACCAAAAGAAAGTTACAATTTGAACCAGCAGGTACTGAGATTAACGTATTCAACCAAACAAAAATCCTCATTAGCTTTATAATATAAAAATACATATATGTATATAGATTTTAAATTAAGAAGGAAATATAGGGGGTAGTCGTCGCTTATCACAAATTCTATATTAAAAAGATTTTTTCATTGAAAATGACTAAACAGGCAGGTTACTTAATTAGATAATAGTTAAGTTTTTATATCACAAATAGAATATTCCTTATTTTAATAAATTTGCCGTTACTATGAAACTTGAGGCACAAAGTTGTGTGATTACAGGTTGTAAGGGCTTGTTTACGGAGCTGCGCAGCGCGTTTGGCGGTCATCGTTTAGTATTTTTGTATTTGCGCGTGCGTTGACGCGGCCCGCTGCTGCAATGTACGACGAACGCCCAACGCGCCGCGCAACGTGCCGCGTTTCCGTAAACAAGCACTAAGACTTGCGCAAACTAAGTCGTACCGTCATGACGTTGCCGCTTCGTCGACAGCACGGAATATTTTCTGTTCTGTGGTTGACAGAGTTTCGTAGTTTTATAAGTACACATGTAAGTTGTGAACAGGCGTACACCAAGCGTATAATGACGAATTTATAAAGCTACGCATCCACAGACGTGGTCTTATGATAGTACGCGGCCATATGTAAGTTAAAGTAATATTGAAAAAAAAAACAGCGTCTTTGTAATTTTCTAATAAATGACAGTAGATTAATAAAAATAAATTATTACACGACGTAGTAAAAAAAAATTCAATTGTCGCCTTATTTTTGAATTATTTAGAAGAAGAAAATTTGCCATATTTGACAACCATATCTTATTCCAGAACATGGTCTAACTGACTACTTTTCATCCGAGTAACAAACATACACACAAAACAGTTACACATAAAAACTTTGGGCTAGCCAAAATCATAGTAGCAAGCCCCCTCTTTGAGAAGTGGCTGGAGAGGCGTCATGCAGGACTTCACCGGCCAGGTTAAGTTCGGTAGCTTCTTGCACCGGATTCAGACCGAAGAAACGGCCGGGTGTCAACATTGTGTGGACTGCCCGGAGGTCACGGTGGAGCATACGCTGGAGGTGTTCCCCCTTTGGGCCGAGCGCCGCCGTGTCCTCGTAGAGTTGATCGGAGGCGGCGATCTCTCGCGCCGGACCCTGGTTCAGGTCATGTTCCTGGTTGGTCGTTCACTGCCTCATTCTGCGTAGTAGTAGTGCTAGCGAAGGAGACGGCCACACGTGTAAGGGAACGGACGTCCCAACTACCAGCCACGGTGGTCGCAGGCTTGCGGACATTGAGTAACGGGTAGCTTGCCATACAGTCGTCCGGCAATCCAACCTTAGTCTTCGACAGCACGTACTGTTCCACGCATTCCTCAAAGAGATCTCAATAAGCTATAGGAGCCCAACAGGGCCGATGTCCACTAGGGCCGAGGGGATGGTCTGAAAAGAAAACTCGTGGTTCTAGAACGCAATGGTTTTAGTCAGCAAAAGTCTGACACACCCTCCGTCACCTCCTTAGATCGGGGCAAGTCATTAGACAATATCCCACCTCAAAAAAAAAAACATAAAATGTTCACCTTAATATTACCAAAAATTTAAGTTCACATTATATACACATTCCACGTGTGTCGTGTAAACCAACGTGATCAAAAAACACGTGTAGAAACCCCCTATTACGAACGAACTTACGTCATATTTAATTGTTTGATATGATATCCTAAATTATAGGCTTTTTGTTGTGTTAAGAAACACCTACCTACGAGTATTACAGTCTCACAGAACTATATTTTACTGTAAGAAAAAAGCAAGACAGAAAGTGTGCTTTGGAATCTTCCTTTTGAGGTAAAACACTCTTTATTTAAGACTTTTACTGACTAAAACCTACCTGGTAGCTTTTGCGTTTCAGCGGCACGGCAAATCTTTCGAATATTTCCGTAAACCTAGCAGGAATTGGTTCTACCGAGTAACTTCGATTTTGCTGACATCTCTTTGGTTCATCTCTAATCGCGCATTGAACACAACACGACGTGCCATCACCTCGTTCTTGGACTTTACCGGGCGGTGACTTACCCATTATAATCGCCCTAAAACTCCCGACGCCCGAAGCGTCTCGTGCAGCAGTTCCTGGGGCGTTAGAAACGGGCTCTCTTTCTCAAGATTTCATAAAAATCCCTCTAGCACTAGCGTTAAATACATAATTTTTTGAAAATAAAAAAAAATAATCTGGATTCTTCTAGGAAAACCAAAAACATAGAAAACCAAAATTTTCGGCCGAATAAATTTTGTAAAAACGTTCAGCAAGTGCTTTCCAATCCCTCCAGCTCCGGACCCTGGCCTAAACTAGGGCCGCAAGCAAGAAGTTGCCGCCTCCAATCTCCTCCACGTCGACTAGAGATTGCAACCGTATGTTTTTCAACCCGGCCGGGTCCGGTAAATTTTTTTATTTTTTTTATTTTATTATATAGAGTCAGTGTGTGTAGCTGTTATTTTAAGATATGCGCCATGTTTTGGTACAAATAAACTCTTTTCTTTCTTTCTTTCTTTCTAAGCCGCAAACCCGGCCGGGCCCGGCGGGTTGATGTGTTAGGAAAACTTTAAAGTATTTTATGAAAATTTGCTTTAAGTAAATGGAGGAAAAATACAATGATTCAAGGTTACGGAATAATATTTATTTCAAACCAGCAAATCAACAATATCAGTCTTAATCAGTCTCAAAATCACGATTTTGTAATACAGAATTAAGTAGTTAGTTTCACTTATGAAAGGAATAGTAATATTAGTGTTAATAATTAAGTTTAGGACAGAAATGATCTTCCACGCGCTGATAAAATGCCTGGATTTAGAGGATTTCTAGAAAAAGTTTGGAAAGCAGTCAGAATATTTAAGAAGTCGCCCCAATTTATTTACTAATACTATACAGAGTAAAGAGAAAGACCTGCTTGCTTGAAATTAATTACTAATACTAATGTAACTATTTGAAAACATAGTATTAGAATAAGAAACTAATAATTTAGTCTAATGTACTAAATTTGTCTTATCAACTTAGATGGATAAACTTTGGTAGCTTTAGTAAAACCAAAAGAAATTCTTAAGAGCAATAACAATATTCTTTTGACAATAACAATAACTTTAGGTATTATGACTATTAAGTGTTAATATACTTAACTATAATTGAGCAAATAGCAAAATCTTATAACTACTGGCTGGGCTGCAATGTAACTGTAACTGTAAACAACCAAACATTTATAGCAACATTGCGGTTCGCAGCGCTTGCCATGCCAATTTTCTATAAGTTGGGGCTTCCGTGCCGCAGTTTTCGTACCTACCGGGCCCGGTCACCGGGCCCGGTATGAATGGCCGGGCCCGGTGGATGTCTGAAAGGGCACCGGGCCCGGCCGGGCCGGACCCGGGCGGGCCGTTTACAATCCCTAACGTCGACACGATTGTGCGCCGCCCAAGCGGAGCAGACTTCCACGGTAGGTATTCTCTACCGTGTTCCGTGTGTTTGTGTGTGTACATTCGATTCAATGGTGACGCCCGGGCGTTTCTTGCCACCGAATCAGAAACAACTCGGGGTGTCCGGTGAGGATTTGCGTCCAGCAGAAAGTGAGGTCTTCGTGGCACCTCTGCTGCAACGACTCAAAGAGAGTCTGAGGTCAGAGAGGGATGTATTTGTGCAGATAAACTGTATACATCCTCAATCCTCATCATCATCATCATTTCAGCCAAAAGACGTCTACTGTTGGACATAGGCCTCCCCCAAATGTCGCCGCAATGGCCGGTCCTGTGCGTCTCGCATCCATCCATCCTCAATCCTCACTTTGTAATATTTTCTGTTTATTTACTATATAATATTATCTTAATATTTGAACTTCACGTAAAGTTAAATGGGATCTTATTTAAATTTTTAATATCATTAAGATTCATTCCAAAATATCATGGTTATTTGGTTTTACATAATATCCAAATTCAGATGAAAATTGATGTGTTTTTCTATGATCTTGCGTTAGGAACAAACTTTGACAAAAAAATGGTTATGGAAATAAATTGCGTAGGTACTAATTTCTCGATTTTTTATGTAGTTATTCGATCAGTGCATAATGAACTAATTTAAAGATATTTAAATTTGATCACCACTTTGTGTAATTCAATTAATATCTCGTTTGTATATAATAATGTGGCTTTTCAAAAAATGTAATCAATACGTTGACTTCAGTGCTCTTTGTTTTTTAGTTGAATGTTTCCAGTTTGCCTGGTCGTTAGCACTTAATATGAAACTTAATTATTGTATAGAATTTGACATTTTACAGTGTTCATAGATAATGGTACCAACTGTTTTAAATTATTTTTGACATTTAACATTTTGATATTTTTGACATTTTGGCTGGTTTTAAATTATTTTAGTATTTATGGACCATTCAATTATTTTATACTGACATTTTAGGTATTGGTAATGTTTTATTATTATGAAATTTTTAATCAATAATTGCTGAAATAAAATATTTACAATTAATTTGTTTAATCAGACAGTTTGTAGTAATAATAGTGATAACTGAAGCATGAATATGATAAATCTGTTCAATTTAATGTAAACTGCCTTAATATTTGCTCACCACAAGTTATGGTAGAATGTAAAGGGCCCTCATTTAATTTAAGATCATACTTTGTACACCTACATTCTGGCAAATAAAGAAATTATTATTATTTCCTTTATTCACCTTAATTACTTATTTTTAACATTTTTAAATATTTTTAACAATTTACAAGGATAAAAAACTAGGCAAGTGCGAGTCAGACTTGCGCACTGAGCGTTCCGAGTTATTTGGTCCAAGTGGACCGCACGCCACAGACAAGCTAATTGTAAATAGTTCAATTCCCGAATCTACTATAAAAGGATTTTTATGACGTAACTAATTTACTGTATTCAGATTTATTCCTATATCTATGCTATAACTATAAGAACTTACTTTATGCCAAATTTTAGGATTCTGGGTCAACGGGAAGCACCCTAGGGATTGTGATTCCCTTGCGATTGTCGAAATATGCGTTTTTTTTTTGCAACAAAATGGCCGTACCAATTTCTTTCGTTATCTTTGAAGGTTGATTTTTTCCACAGCTTCAAGGGACCGCAGACCTGAGTACCGACATGGTTTTAATTTCAAGTCAATACCTCCCCACGTTCCCGAGAGAGTCTTGACAGACAGACAAGAAAGTGATCTTATAAAACTTCCATTTTCTCGTTTTGAGGTACGGAACCTAAAAATATTCTTAAGGTCACTGGTTTGAAAAAAAAATGATATTGCACAACTTATAAATAACAGTGGTTTAATGACGTAAGTATAAAAAAGTGGTAACTGTTATAAATAGACATTAACGTTACCTATTTTTTAATGATAAGGAATATTTATTAGCAGACCTTTTATGGTAGACGAGTGACAGGTGATTAATTACAAAGATCTACTAGACTAAATGTGAGGGAAATAAAACTATTTATTTCATAAGAATTTGTAATAGGAGTTCTTGGCGAGGTTAGCTGTTGTTAGGGCTGCGTACCTCAAAAGGAAAAACGGAACTCATATAGGAACACTTTGTTGTCCGTCTGTCTGTCTGTCAAGAACTTTTATCTCGGGAACGCGTGGAGGCATCGAGTTGAAATTAAAACCACCGTTTACGGATCTGCTGAGCTGCTGTGAACAAATAAAACTTCTAAGTTAACGGGAAAAAAGATACGGCCGTTTATGTCGCAAAAATGCATATTTCGAAATAGAAATTCATAGGGTACTTCTCGTTGACTTAGAATCTTGAAATTTGGCATGAAGCTGCCGAAAAACTGTGCTGCAGTTTGGCAGATTATGTTTACATTATTTATGTAAATTGTCTTGAATAAATCAATAAAAATAAAAGCAAGGACTGATAGCACAAATATCAAACAAACATCTACGGTCCGGACTAGGCGTTTCGCCTCGTGGTTCATACCGCGTACGTAAAGGGACTGGAACTTTTTTGCCTGCTGCGGTCTTCCCATCCGATTATAATTTGGGTGTCTGCAAGGCTAGAGTGAATAGGCTCTTAATAAACTAGTGCGACTCACCATCAACGATTGCATCGCTGCTTACCATCAGGTAGGATTGCAATCAAGCACTAGTTTGTAACTAAATTAAAAAAATATATAGATATATATAGGAAAAAATCTGAACGAGCGGGAAATAGTGTCAGACTCTTACTGACTAAAAACCTTCCCTGCCTTGGTTCCAGGGCCCTGGTATGCATTTTCATACCTTCCCAGAGCCCCAGACTAGGCCTCGACCCTACTGGGCCCCTACGGTTTGCTGACAACTCCTTGAGGCGCACGGGAACAGTGCGCGCCGTAAACGACTTGGGCTCGGTCCGGTCTGTTACCGGACAAACGGACAGCGAGCTACCCATTGCCCGCCGTCCGCAAGCCCGCGCCTACGGTGGCTAGTTTCTTATGTTAGTTTACGTGTACGGAACTCTCCGTATGCGAGTCCCTAACGAGTTTTAAATTAAGTGAAGACACCGTGATGTCTTTCAGCCACTCTTCAAAAAGGGCTTTCCGCCATAATCATGGCGTGCCCAAACCGTAACCTATAAACCTTCATTGGAAAGGGAGGATCTCCCGACCAGACGGATGTTGTGTCTGGTCTGGGCAACTGACTAATAGTTGATTTTAGACTTTTTTATTTATTTATTTAACGTTTCATGTACACACAAATATTAAGATAAAAGAAAAGAAGAAGGAAACAGAAAAATAGATACATAGGTAATGTTTATTTCTACAGAAATCTCTTCTTCTAATCGCGCGAAGAAATCTGTTATCGTGATGCAAGTTTTTGAATTTTAATTACATATATCGCCAAAAATATAAAATAAATTAGGTTTTATAATATTTTTGTGGTAATTATCATCAAAGATCTTAAGATAATAAGATACTTTATAGGTTTTAAGTATTATATTACAAGACGCACGTTGAAAATTAGTCACAATTAATTTAGAACACACTGTTGCTAATGTTATTGCTAAGTAAACAATAATCTTTTTAGATTTCAAAATGTCAAATTAACATTTTTAGTGAAACGGTAGCAGTCGTTATAATAATATCAGGATTGAGCAATGTCGATCATACGAGTGCGTCATTAGAATTAAATTAAAACATACTGACTATTAAATTAAGCAGCAGTGGTGGCCGAGTGGTAACGGGCCCGACTTACGATTAGTAGGTCGCGGGTTCAAGCCCGACCAGGCGCATTACTTTGTGTAATTTATTTCATCACCACTGCTCTCAAAACGGTGAAGGAAAACATCGTGAGGAAACCGGCATGCCCTAGAACCAAAAATTTGAAGACATGTGACATCCACCAACCCGCATCGGGCCAACGTGGTAGATTACGGCCCATTCCCTCTCTTAGAGAGGAGGCCTGTGTCCCAGCAGTGGGAACATTATAAAGGCTGATGATGATGCTGATGATGACTAGATATTGAAAAAATAAACAAATTATCACTCATTAAGGTACGCTTTGTATAAGTTGGAAACAAAACGATATTAAACGCTCAATAGTCGCTTTTGGACGTCTTCTAGCGAACTGCATCGTACGCATGCACTTGCATCGCATCTTTGAAATCAGTGCGCGATAAAATGATTCTTCTAACGTCATTTTTTTTAACTTTTTGTGTGAAATTAAAAGCTTTTTATTAAAATAATTCGTGCGGAAAAAATAGGAATAGTGCAATATGACTCTTTGCTGTGAGCAACCGAAAATCAGTGGACTAATTTATAGAACTGTCAAAAATAGTCTTAACAACTCTTAGCGTGCTCCATCGTCAGCCACATCTTCGCTTACCATCAGGTGTCATAGTGGTTAAACGTGAGCCTATCACAATAAAATAAAGTAATAGGTAGGAATAATTAATGTTGACAAACCTCTTTACATTGATAGTAACATAAAATGAGAATTAGACAGCTATCTAGTTAATGTTATCACAAAGCACCAATAAATCTCCTACAAATACTATGTGCGAGCAGTGTCAATAACTCCATAAAACGTGATTGTTGTGTTTTCATAACTTACTACAACAGTGCAGTGTGCCATATTACAAATAAAAATAAATCAATTAAAATGACGACAACCGAGGACAAGAAGCCACTCAGTCGATCCAGAGTTATTTTTTCACAGGTAAGTGTGTATATTCCATTAATAATTTTATAATTAAGTACGTATAATTTATTCATTTTTGTTATTTCAATATTTATTCTTCGTAAGCCATTTATTTTTTTCACATCACATTAACATGAGCAAAACAATTTAAAATAAACTAATTTAATAATCACCATCCGATAAAATTAAAAAAAAAAAAAACTATTATCAAATTTCACGATCTACCATCGTCGAAAATACTCGATGGCATATTGGGTTACAAGCTAAATAAAAAAAAAACTAAGCGCACGAATTTGAAAAAAAAAAAACGTTTAAATGTCAATAGCACTGAATTGTTTTTGTTTAGTGAAAAAAAATTAAAGAAAAAGAAAAAAAAATTTGAGATTATTATAAAATTAATACAGATATTCTTTTTATTCTTTAATACGTTGTCTTTAAAATATGTCTTTTGGTATTTTTATGCTAAATGTTATTGCAATTAAGAACAAATTGACTGTTTCCAACACTCGTATTTATAAACAAGTAAAACTAATTACTTGAGTCAAAGTAAATACTTAAGTAACAATTTTTATTCTATAGTTAAGAAAAGTTGTAAATTTTTATGCAAATTCCTAACCTCAAGTACTGAAACAAACTACTACAAAACTGAATACTACTGAACACTATAGTACTGAATTACTTAGTAATAAGTAATTACTTCTTTATAAAAACAGGTGTCAAACAGTGGTTTTAAGAATCAAATTGGTGGTCTCATCCTGCATCAGGCATACAATATTCGATATGACGTATGTAGTCAGCAATTTAAGATTTCTTCTCACAGTAGTCTACGCACATAACCATTATGTTTTTATTAGGCTGCAAGTGATAAGTCTGAATTTGAGGTGGGTGACATTCGTTCAACAATATACCAAAACAACTAAAGAAAACATTGGAATAGTAAATGTTTTGAAACAATGAGAGTAAAAAAAGTAAAAAAATATTTTTAAAATTATTTTCCACATTAATTGTGACAGAGAGCAGTAGTGGCCGAGTGGTAACAGCCCAGACTTACGAGTTGTAGATCGCAGGTTCAAACTCAGCCAAGGCATTACTTTGTGTAATTTATTTCATCATCACTGCTCTCAAAACGATGTTTTATCGTGGGTAAACCGGCATGTTCTAGAACCAAAAATTCGAAGACATGTGACAGCCACCAACCCGCACTGGGCTCACATGGCGGATTACGGCCCATTTCCTCTCCTAGAGAGGTCTGAGTCCCAGCAGTGGGAACATTAAGGCTGATTATGTTTATTAGAAGTTCCTTAAAGATAGTTTTAATTTGAATAAGTCATTTTCTATTTTTTTCGCTTCACACTTTTTATGCTTTAGGTATAGATAAGACAGTGTCAAGTTTACAGGGTTTAGTTTTTAGTAGACATAATATTAAGTCACTTTAATTGGCCATTAGAATGTAGATGTAGCACATTCTAATGTTTTTAGCAGCAAATGGATTTGGATCACGATTATCGGCAAACTTCTCCGAGGTATTTAACCAGAATTACAATATTTTCCATCATTCATTCCAATAGTTCCATCTTACCGAGATTGCACCTGTTTCAATGCTTTCACATAATTTTCAGTTGTGTGAATACTAAACTACTCAAATACATCACAATATCCACTAGGAATGAGGACACGATGGAGTATGTGGTGGCAGTGTGTCCCGCTTGGGCGGAGCACTGTCGTGTCCTCGAGAAGGCGATTTCAAGCTCAAGCCATGGTGCACAGCGAGAGGGGATGGGAGGCGATCATCTCTTTCTGCAAAGCAGTTATGCTAGTGAAGGAGATGGCCGTACAAGTGAGGGAACGGACATCTTAACGCCTAGCCACCATAGGCGTAGGCTAGCAGATGACGATTTATGGGGAGTTCACCGTCCAGCTGTCCGGTAATCATCCGGACCAAGCCCGTATCGGCGGCGTCCTAGAACTCAAAAGACAATTGAAGTACACAGGTGTGGTATTAGTTAATAAAAGTTTGACATGTCCTCTTGTTCCGCCTTAGAGCGGGAGAAGTCAACGGATGAATTCTCACCTCAAAATGGAATTTCCACTAGGAATCAATCTGCGAATAATTAAAACAATTACTTAACTTGACCTAAAACTCAAAAAAATCCTGCCAGGAAGTCAAGTTATTCAAGTTTTTCATAATAATATTTACTTAAAATATAATAATACTACTACTTAATATTACTTAATATTTAATTACTTGTTGCTAAGTAATTTCTTATTAAGTTATTACTTGAGGATAGAAATCTTCACTTCAAATTTTTTCTTAATTATACAATACAAATTGTTAATTAAATAGTTACTTTACTCAAGTAATTAGTTTTACTTGTTTATAAATACGGGTGTAAGGACACGTATGATAAGAAGTCGATGCACCAAGTAAATGCGAAATTAAAAAGTTAGCGACTGTGATATAAACAAATCAACACTTTGTCTCTGGTTATTTTTGCAACGACAAATCGACACAGGTCACTTTGTCGATTGAATGATAACTTACAAATTGATGTTATTGGGACATTCTATGTTGATACAATTTATGCCTACATACATATCTTTGTGTTAAATTGTTTTTACTCATTTAAGAACTTATAAATTTACTATACCACCAACCTATGACAAAGTACCGGAAGATGCAGCGTTCAAAATCAAAAATATCAAAATATTTTTATTTTACATAGGCCTACATGGGCACTTATAAAACGTCAGAAGCTAGCGCACGGTTCCAAATTGGTCGTTTCCTATGGAGAAGAACCAGCAAGAAACTAAATGGTTACTCTTTTAATAAAAAGGTTTATATTACAATATTTCACTATTACAGTATTCATTAGTAAATTATGTAACGACAATGTAGACCAGTCAGTATTGTACCAGAAAGCACAACTAAAATAATCATAAAAAAGTGAGTCATGATAAGAAGTAATCTTAGAATTTAAAAGACCCGTAGAAGACCAAGGTGTAGCGATCACCTAGTAGGAGTCGCGGGAATTTGATGAATGCGAGACGTGTGGTCCCCATACGTCTATGTCCAACAGTGGTCGTCTTTCGACTGAAATGATAATGGCGATTATTTTTTTATGTGGAAAAATCATTCAATGAAATCTCCCACCCTTGGACGGACCAGGGGAAGTGTCAGACTTTTACTGACTAAAAACTACCTCCAGTTCCTTCTTTGCCTTTGTTCCAGGGCCACGGGGTACACTTTCGCAATACTATGGCCCCAGTAGGCTTCAACCCCCTATGGTTTGCTGACATCTCAAGGCGCGCATGGAACGATACGCGCCGTCGATGAGTTGTCGTTAGTTTAGTCGTTTTTTCATGATTATACGGAAAAACATGCTCAATATTTTTGCCCATATGCAATACAATGACTTGAATTCATTTATCCATTCTTAAACCTTATTTGGCTCTAGTACCTGTGGTAATTTAACTAAAGTATTTGATGGCCAAGAGGCTTTACATGGCATACAATCTAGGAAGTACAATATCGATCTGTACGTACTTTTATTTATGGATCTTAATTCCATATTAAAGCGTCGAAAATGACTTTAATATATATAATTGACAGAATTAATATACATGGCCCAATCCATCTATTTTGATGCCCAATAAGTTCTTTTTCTACTTGTTTGTACATATTATTATTTTTAATTTGTATATATCTACTAAGTTTTATATAGAACTAGATTTAATTATTATTAATATTGTAATTTTAAGTTATATGATAAATAAACTAGATCAATAGATTATTATAATACTAGCTTAGCTTAGCTTAGCTACTTCTGCCAACGGTTTCGCCCGCGTTAAAGTCGGTTTCTCCATACAAACTTCCAACCCCCATTTTACCCCTTTAGGGATGAAGATTTGTAGAATTTGTTCTTAGCAGATGTCTACACCTTATAAGGAACCTATCTGCCAAATTTTAAGTTTGTAGGTGTTATAGTTTATGAGATTCATATAATAATCAGTGAGTGGTACCTATTTCGCTTTTATATACATAGATTTTGTAGTGACGTGCCCCTTATATACTTTTTGTTTCTACAATCAAGAACCATAAAGTTAAAAGCGTCATAAAATGCTATCTAATTTCGTGTAAAAAATCAATCAACTTCGGAAATAATTTGATTACAAAAACCACACTTGTACGGCTGGTCGGCAATTATATGTTTGTGCCAAGTCAACCACGACAACATTCGATGAAAGATTAAAAATTATTATCATTTGCCTAACTTTTTCTCTTTTGCATATATATCTACTGGGTGTTTTAAAAATAATTCACTTTTGTAGATGCATAAAAATTAATAAATACATTTAAATATGCACAAATTTACGAAATCAGAAAATAATGTTATTCAAATTATTTAAGGATTTATAATTTGTAACCATTTAAATACTTGTTTAGTGAAATCTCCTTCTGTTTGATGCATGTCGTGATAGCCTTTAATTAAGGCTACACTACAAAATGTAACAATGATTTTGAATCCTTACATGTATAATGGTGTATGCTTTGTTGACTGTCCTTAAATAAAAAACCCTTCACAGCTCTGACAAGCGCGTTTTCATAAAATTAGAGAAACTATCTAATTTTATGAAAACGCGCCTTAAAAGTTTAGTAAGAATGTTTTTGATTTCTTGCCTAATGCCTCACAGAGCTCAGGCCATACCTTCGGCGATTTCACTCTTCGGTTATCTGAAGAGTAGGGTGTACAACAATAAATCATCAATCTTAGTTCTGAGTGGCCTGTTGGTTTCATGGTTGCCCTGACTGCTATGCCGGAGGTCGTGGATTCGTTTCCCACCCAGAATAAATGTTTGTGTAATGAGCATGATCATTTGTTCTGTGTCTTGGTGTAATTTATCTATAATATTTATGTATTTAGTAATATAAAAGTATGTTTGTTAGTTGTCTAGTACTCATAACACACGCTCTGCTTAGCTTGGGACTAGACGACGTTGTGTAATAGTTATGGAATATTATTATTATTATATTTGAATTTAAATACATGTATAATGTCGACATCATTATCACCCTCATCATCTCTCGAATTTACGTGTCGTACACAAATATAATCTCGTAATAAAATCTATTTTGTAACTTATAAAAAAAAAACAGTATGGCGTCATCAAATACCAGACCACAGGACCATTTAATGTATATCTTAGACTAAGATAAGACTTTAAATTCAATGAATGGTTATTTATGAGTAGATAGATAAGTAAATATGCAATTCAGATAACAAAGTCCAAATTTATGTCAATTTTGGGCTATTAATTTAGCATTTATGAAGAAACATCTAAATTATTAAAACCAGCTTACATAAAAATGAATGAAGACTAAAACGTTAGCAGAGCCCAGTTCTCAGTTACGTGTCTAGCTATAATTACATAAATGCATAGAAACCGGCTTAGTGCGAGACGGATTCGCTTACGAAGGGTTCCGTGCACGTTTGTTGTGTGGGAGCCCCTTAAATATTTATTTTATTCGGTTTTTTAGTATTTGTTGTTATAGCGGCAACAAAAAATGATCTGTGAAAATTTCGACTGTCTATCACGGTTCATGAGACGCAGATGGACAGACAGACGGACGGACAGCGGAGTCTTAGTAATTGTGTCCCATTTTACCATTTGGGTACGAAACCTTAAATAAATTTTTCATTTTTGACCATGACCATGGTTTTTAATTTAAAAAAAATATTAAAAAAAACATCGGGCAAGTGCGAGTCAGATTCGCGCACCGAGGACCGTACAAACGTAGCTATAAAAAAAAATCCTAATCGCAAAAAAAAGTCAGGAAATCGTTATCGTATGGGTTAAGTGAAATTGAACCCCCGGGGCAACGCAGAACGCAAGGCAAAGAAGGAAAAATCGAGTGGGTTTTAGACAGTAAAAGTCTGACACAAAAGGGCAGGAGATATCATTATGAATTCCCATCTAGAAAAAAAAAATGACCTGAGCATATAGTTTTAATTTGAACTTGATACCTCCACGCGTTCCCGAGCTAAAGGGTCTTGAAAGACAGACAGACAAACGGACAAAAAAAACGGAATCCTAAAATCTGAAAACTGAATATGTAGTTACGTCACAAATAAAAAACTTTTTTCGATTCAGAAAAATCTTCGGACTCGATTCGATAATTGAACTAAATAGTTCAATTATCGAATCGAGGATCATAAGTTAGTTTGTACTGAACCCTCGGTGTGTACGACTCAAGTGCAAGTCGGACCAGTTTTTTTAAGTATAAGATGGCTGTGAAAAATATCTCTAATTAGGGCATTATTGACTATATACCTATTTATACAAAAACACCCGAGTTACTTATTTTTTTTTTAGACAAATAAGGATATCGATAATACTGTCATACCAGATATGAAATAAAAAAAAAACAAAATATCTTTTTTTTTTTTTATGTACAACATTAATTAAGTATGTTAACAAATCAAGTTTCACACACAACAAAATATGAATATTCATTTCAGCCTGATCACGCCATATCAGAGAGTACCTAATGTAGAAGGCCATTAAAAGAAAGAAAGAAGAAAGAAAGAAAGAAAATCCATTAAAAAAAAGCAGGTAAATGCGAGTCGGACCTCGGAACGCGCACTTAAGGTTTCGTACAAACTTACACATGAAAGCAATTTAATCCCCGAATCGAGTCTCGAAGATTTTTCCGAATCGCAAAAAAAGTTTTTTTTTTGGTCATTTACAGTTTTCAGATTTTTTCCGATATTTGTGCTATGAGACCTTGCTCTATACCAAATTTCAGGGTTCTAGGTCAAAGGGAAGTACTCTATGAATTTTGATTCCCTCCCTTGAGAGGCTAACTCAAAAGCTTTTTACGTAGCTTCAAAGACCTGAGTTTTAATTTCAACTCGATACCTCCACGCGTTTCTAAGATAAAGGGTCTTGATAGACAGACAACAAAGTGATGTACGGTGATAATGAAGTACGGAACGCTAAAAAAGCTTTACTAGTTTTTGCCACTATTTTCACCTGCGTGATAGAAGAAACCTATCCTAAGGGAACTTACTTCTGGAATATAAAGTATCCTGTTTATTTTTCCAGGACATGATCTTCCCACGCGCACAATTTCGTTTTAACCCTTTCAGCAGTTTTACCTTAAAGGAGTAACAACAAACACTGACATACGAGTACATACTCCCAAATATTCGCCTTTAGGATCAAATTATTGCCTTATAAATGTAATGATTTGAGTACTTACATTCTGAACTTTTCGAAGGCTGTTCAGGAATTAAAATTAATTATTTAATAAGAAAATGGTTTACTAAAGAAAACTCCAATAACATTTTGGTAGAGAATGCTTTTTAATAAATAAAATATACAAATTATGTAACATTAACATGATTTATAATTTTCATAATTACGACTTTTAAGTTTGACATAATCGACCGTCCAGCCTGATTCTTCAAGTTTGCATGTTATATAAATAATTATTTAAAAAAAACTTATGTATGAATATGAATTGTGCACAAATTGAAAAGGCATGTTCTTCTTCTAACAGTTTGAATTCATTATTAGAATATAACATTGCCATTAAAAGATTTCATAGATGCAATTCGTACCGTCAGGCTAAATATATTGAGCCAATTCGGTGACATTTGATAATGTCATATGGAAATCAGTACCTACATAGGTATTTAAAATTGTTTAAAAATAATAAAGAAACCACTTAAACACTAAACAAATATACACCTAATTCCCGCAAAATGACTTTTCATAAATTATCACACATAATAAATAATTCAAGCACGCTTTTGACGTATTTAATAGAAATAGATGTATAATAGAAATCGATATTATATCCTTATGGTTTAAAGGTATCAATGACAGATCCTTGTTTTAAGCAGACGCAATTATAGAATAGAATATCGTTTATTTATAAAAGAGGTACATTTAAAGTAAAATATATAAAAACAATTATAACGCACACAATTGCGTTTTTGCCTGACCTGTATTTCAGGCTAAAGGGTACTAAAAATCTTGATTATTAAATTAACCAATCTTTTATTTCAAAACATGTTTTATTTACAAACTAAAAGGAGATTTCTCCGTAAGGGATGCTTAGTAAATATTGCACAATAATCTTTTTACAGTTACAATAATTTGGTAAATAAGTTAATTTATACAAACCCAATTTTCTATTTAATCTATTGTACCTACAGCAATTATCTGCAGTTAACAGCAATATTAATGATAATAAGTAAAACTGACCGCAAATGAATGAAGATTTTGATACACTGATTTAGTTACAACGCCTTCTGAGACTTTTATAACTAAAAAAAAGGTAATAGTGACAGAGTAGCTCGCATTAAATGGACATATTATGGAAAAAAATTACAATAAAATACAACCGACTTCAATAGGCAATAGTAGGCTTCGGCCCTACTTGGCCCCTACGGTTTTACTCACATCTCCTTGAGGTGGGCATGGAACAATACGAGCCGTCGGCGTCGACGTCTTGGGCTCGGTCCGGAATTCCGGTTACTTGACGGCAATCACATAGGGTCACATAGGGTTTTTTTTTATGGTAGGTAAAATCATCTAATGACAAATCTCGCCCTTGGGTGGAGCGGGAAGTAGTGTCAGACTCTTACTGACTAAAAACCTACCCCGTTCCTTCGTTGCCTATAGTGCCGGGGCTGAGCCTTCCTCTCAGAAAACGACCCTTGACCCCAGCAGGCTTCGACCCTGCCTGCCTGCAGTTAGCAGGCTGGGCCTCTTCGGTGTGCTGACAGCTCCTTGAGGCGCGCGGGAACAGAACGCGCCGTCGACGACTTGGGCTCGGTCCGGTCGGTTAACAGACAATCGGACAGCGTGCTGCCCATTGCACGCCGTCCGCAAGCCCGCGCCTACGGTGGACATAATGGGGGTATCATAATCTCTTAAAGACCATCCCAGAACCTCTTCTGTACAGGATGTTCCGGCACATTTCTTGGCATAATATCTACAAAATTATGTTGGTCTAGGTATACTCCTGACGATCTTTACAAAGTAACGTTCTATTAGCGATAGCGATGTTATCAAAACATTATTTATTAAAGGACCTTTTGATAATTTGATATCGCATGTCAAATCCTACACTATGAACTTTTAGACGATCAATATCGTTGATACTATGTCGATTTATCTAGAGTTTCCACGGGTATCTATGAGAGTTTCTAATGCACTTCTTTATTTTATTTTTGTAGGTGAGAAACCATCCAAAACCCACTTCTATATTCCTTTTTTGCCTTGCGTTCTAAGACCCCGAGAGTCCCTTTCGGAAGCCAAGCCCAGTAGGCTTCGGCCCTACTGGGCCTCTACGATTGTGCTTACATGTCTTGTGAGATGTAGGAAATTGTTAAATAACTTTAGTGCAGCCTTGAGAAACACGTTTTCACATTTTGTTTAATTTAATCTCAAGTGTCTACATGTTGTTTCTACATTGTGTGTGATGAATCATGTGTATGTAAATACCTAAAATATTTTTCTTTCTTTCTAACTTTTCGCGCTCTTATCGAAGCGGGAGGAAATGTCAGTCTTTTACTGATTAAAATTTACTCAGGCGTGTTCTTATTTGCTCAGTATTTTAAGGCCACAGTGACTTGTTCGAATATTTCCACAGCCCTGGCAGGCATCATACGCTCCAGTATGTCCCGTGTAGTCTAGTCCCTAAAATTCAATTTTCGTACTAAAAAAAGGCACAGTTAAGTCGTAATCTCATCTTGGTTATAGTCAATATCAAAAACTTATCAAATGTTCTGGAGAAAAAATCATTTTTAGCAAATGCGACTTTACATAACAAGTTTGAAAAGAGTGTCCATGGAGTTTCTTGCACATTCTTCTCTATAGAGATCTACGATTCGGAATGTGCAATTAGCATCATTTTTCTAAAAGACCGACTTCTTGACTTTTCAAAAATGCCATTAAATGGTTTATTTGAAATAAATGCTTTGAATCTTTGACAGTTCCCCGAAAATACAAATATTGTTCCTCTGGGATTAGAGGCCTTACCATGATCTGTTAAAATGTCAATCGTATGAACGAGAAATTTGGATGGAGCTATACACACTATATAGCTCCATCCCTTTAACAATTCAGTTTAGGTCGTCAAATGAATCGCGTTAGGGCCTGCGCAGACCACGTTTTTTAAACGCGCAGTTGACGCGCTTTTGTTGCGATAAAGACGTTATACGCACTCGGGTCAGACGCAACCTGTAGACCTTCTATAGGATAAAACCGCGCTGTCGACGCACGTTTCTAAAAAGTACGTCAACGGCGCGTTGAAAAAAACGTAGTGTGTAACAACAAGCCCTTAAGAGCAGTAGGCTTACCTACCTCTTTATTTTTTTAGTTCCTTGGAGCATAGTCTTTCAGCTAATGCTCGACTTTCTTAAATAACATTTCAGGGTAGTTGAAAAAATTTAATAACAAATTTTATTGTTTAATATCATTGGGACCAGATTTAGCTAGGCAACCTATTCGCAATGTATCAAGCAATACATGCATTATTTAGCATATAATATTCATCATAATCAAATAACAGATGAGGGGAGATATTTGTTCTGCCGGATCTTAGATCATTATGTGCTGTATTAGATTTATTTAAAACCTTCATAGTTTTCTGCATTCTAAGGTCCAATATCTGTTCCCTTTCCATCAGGTACTAGCATGTCTCGCGCTGGACTTTCTGCTGATCGGGCTGGGCCTGTCCATCAGTTTCGTCACGATGGTGTTACCTGAAGTGCTGGATGCCAAAGAAGGACTCTCAATCACTAAGAAACAAGCGTCGTGGTTTGGTATGTACACCATCATAATAATTATTGCTTTGATATCAGTTTGTGAAGACATACAGGTATTTATTGTTTGGGTTCCGACCGTCCGAATATAAAATCGGAACCTAACCACTGGTGATCCTAATCACTGTTTTGTTTGACCGACTGTCACAGCCAATTGCTTCGTATATAGTAGATTTATTGTGGAAATTTCGTACACGCATAAATATCTGTGACCCGAACATGTAGTGTATATTTAAATGAATTTGGAATAATGTGCTAGTCGCTTCTATCTTTTTGCACTCCGCAATTTCCTGTAATATTGTCCGCCAACCACAATCTATCAAATGAAAGGGACATATAGAAGACTTATTTTTTTAATATTATTTATAAAAAATGGTTTTAGTTACCTATATTATATAAGTAAGAAGAAGAGTAGTGGTGGCCGAGTTGTATCGGCCCCGACTTACGAGTTGTAGGTCGCGGGTTCAAATTTAGCCAGGCGCATCATTTTGTGTAATTTATTTCATCACCAATGCTCTCAAAACGGTGAAGGAAACCAGCATGTCTTAGAATTGATAATTCGAAAAGTGACTTCCACCAACCCGCACTGGGCCCGCGTGGTGGATTACAGCCCATTCTCTCTCCTAGAGAGTTTTTTTTTTTTTTGGGTAGGTAAAATCATCCAATGACAAATCCCGCCCTTGGGTGGGGCGGGAAATAGTGTCAGACTTTTACTGACTAAAAACCTACCTTTCCGTTCCTTGCCTTTATCCTGGGGCCTGTGGTGACAGTCTCTCATAACCTTTAGCCCCAGTAGGCTTCGGCCCTGCTGGACCCCTACAGTTTGCTGACAACTCCTTGAGGCGCGCGGGAACGGTGCGCGCCGTAGACGACCTGAGCTCGGACCGGTCTGTTACCGGACGGACGGACAGCGAGCTACCCATTGCCCACCGTCCGCGAGCCCGCTCCTAGAGAGTAGGCCTGACTCCCAGCAGTGGGAACATTATAAGGCTGATGCTATGCTATTAAGATGAAAATGCAAGCGCCCCTCCCTCGTCCTCCCCCTTATCTCCAAAGCTATTTTCTATATTTCTAAAATAATATCTACAGGAAAACCTATAAGATTTTTGTTAAACAGAGTGGCAATATGACTTGTATTTGTCCGTGAGCTGGCTTGAAAACAATTCGTAATAATGTTTTAGGTCGCTATAGACATAATTTAGTAGTTTACCTTTACGTTATAGCCAAAAACTAGTTGTTGAACCTACTCAAGATAGTATCATAAATAAGGAGTCCGCTAGATGGCGCTTCGAGGTAAACAAAGTTTTTGATTGTGCTCCGTAAAAAATATTCCTAAAAATATTAAAAGTGCTCAACAGACAGCAAACAGTGCATCAAAGTGAAAAAAGACACTAAAATAAACCACAACAGTGTAGCCAATGTTATTCGTAGTGTGCAGACTATAAAAAGTGATAACTAAAACTGATTGATACTTACTAGCAAATCGATACTAATAAGCAATCATCGTAAATGTGTGAAGTCTCCAAACCAGTGTACTATGAGAAACGTAAAGTGAATTCGAAGTAAACAAACAAAATAACCATGCAGAATATCTCAAAATCAAATTGCAACAACAAGATTCGTTTTTTATTTGAAATCAAGTTATAATAACGCCATCTTTTGGTTAATTTGCAAACTGACATGTCATCACATATCAAACAATACCACATATCAAAAAGTGTTGCAATTGTCAAAAATATACTTATACTTACCATTTGCATTTCGAGTAGCGACATCTATTGTAACAATAATAATATTAAAACGAACAGAACCTGATCTGCATATTCGAACGACTTTCTAACAGAACAAATAGCCAGTTGGCTAACACGACGGACTTAGACGCAAAGAGCTCTGGTTCGAATCCTCAGCACACGAAATTATTTTTGAAAGGTGTTACATTGAATTAAACCAAAAATGAACTTTCTGGACAATATTACGTTCCGTCGCACGCGTACGCGTTCGGAACCAGATAACGATAGTAATATTTCTCAAAATGAAACTGTTAACAGTATGCCTGACATGTCCGAAGACGATGATTACTCACAACTCAAAACATTAAAAGTCGAAGTCGAAAAACTGACATCTCAGTTAAACAGTGCGCACAAGGAAATTGAGTTGTTGTCATTGGAGAACAGCAAATTGAAGAAACAAAACGACGAATTAGGTAAAAAAAACGAACTACTTAAAATAATTAACAGCCCCGCTAAACGAAGAGCAACCCCAAAGAAAGCTATAAACAGAAATACGAAGGGAAGCCAAACAGATAATTTAATAAATATACTTGAGACTAAAAGTAATGAGTCATCGTCTTGCACGGAGTCTATTACTATGGACAAACCAAAAATAAGTAACATACAACGACAAAAAAAGACATCAAAAACTAAAGAAAACCAAATCGCCACTCAACAAGAACAAAAACGCCCTAAAGTATGTATCTTAAGCACAGACAATAAAAACAAACTACTCGAGATTGCGGAAAATGTTTTGAATAGGTTTGAAATCTGTCACTACATCATACCCTTAGGAAATACACAGATATTGCTAAAAGGAATTAAACAGAAGCTTAAAAACTTTTCTACCCAAGATTATTGCATTATTCTACTGGGAGAAGAGGATTTCAAGAGTACAAACAACTACCTGGATACTATCTTTCATATAAGAAGCACATTACAGGAACTTAACCATACAAACATAATTATTTGTACGCCAACTTATAAATTTTTTAATAATAATTATCTTTACAATTCTAGGGTAGAGACATTCAATAACTTGCTGTATCTTGATGTACTTACACACGAACATGCTTACTTCCTAGATAGTAATTTCAATTTAAATTACGATGACACTATGTTCGATAGACGCACAGGTATCGTAAAAAACGCTGGATTGCAAATCATATTTAAGAATATAAAAGACATGATAATCTCCATACAATCCTCAAATAATATTTACATTGAAGATACATTGACCTATCCATCTATTGACCCTAACTACCAAATGACCCAAAATGACACTATATTACTGACAAATTCTAATGACACTGATGAAGTTATTGACAATAGCAGGAATATGACATTTCGTTAATAAAATTAATATTCTTTATCAAAATATACAAAGTATAAAAACCAAACGACATTTAATAGAATCATTAAAATACGACAGAAATGACATAGACGCATTTTGTATGTCAGAAACATGGATAACAGAAACAAAAAAAGAATTATTAAAACTAGAGGGATATAACCTGGCTACCGCTTTCTGCCGCAACCAATACGTAGGAGGAGGTGTATGTATATTCCTTAAAGAAAATTTTGATTTCAATGAAAGACTAGATATTAAAGACTTGACAGTTGAATACATATTTGAAACTTGTGCAGTTGAAATACCCCAATTAAACACTTTATTAATAGTAATTTATTGGCCACAATGTAATAGGGAAACCGACATTTTCTTTGAATCTCTAGAGAAACTCTTACAAAAAATTAACTTAAAAGATAGTAAGAAACAAATAATAATTGGTGGAGATTTTAACATAAACATTTTTGACAAGAAACCAATCACATTTACCTTATTGACTACAATGAATAGATATAATTTCCGCCAACGAGTAACGGAACCTACAAGAGTAACTGCTACCAGCTCAACATGTATAGATCTTATATTCACCAACTTTGATAATCAGATTGCCATAGATGTTAAAGAGCTAGGTCTATCAGACCATAAAGGAGTCCACATAACTCTACCAAATAAAAACTTACAATCAGAACGGACAAAACTACATTACACGAAAAAAAGACTGTATAATGCCCATAACATATCATCATTCAAATCTGAACTCAGCAAAGTGGATTGGAACCAAATCATCAAAAATGACCACAATGTAAATGAAAATTACGCGTCCTTCCATAAAACCTTACAAAACCTATTAAATTTATGTATACCAAAAAAGTTGATAAAGGTCAAAAATAAGCAAACAAAATCATGGCTAACTACTGGCCTAAAAATAGCTTGTAAACATAAACGTGAACTAAAAATATTAATCAATACTACTAATAACCCTATACTTCGAAGATATTATAAACAATACGAGAAAATTCTCAAAAAATCAGTAATTTCATCTAAAAAACTAAATTACATAAACATTATGAAAAAATCGAGTAATAAAACAAAATCAATGTGGCACATAATAAAAAGTCGTACTAACAAACTGAATAAAAAAATTAGAGAAAGCATAAAACTTAACATAAATAATATTCTTGTTGAAGATCCGAGAGCAGTCGCAAACGCCTTTAATGACTATTTCGTATTGGTAGGAAAAACAAATGCTACGAGATCTGACGAGAACCCACCTGGTCGACATGTTGTTACTCCTTGCGAAAATTCCATATACTTGCAAACAGTGAATCCAAGTGAATTAAAATTTATTGTTAAAAACTTAAAAAACAAGCAAAGTTTTGGTCACGACGAAATACCACCAATGCTCGTTAAATCATGTGTAGACGAATTAGCAATGCCTTTGACCTTTCTTATCAATCAATCGTTCATGGAGGGTGTTGTCCCAGATTTACTAAAAATATCTATAGTAAAACCTATATATAAAAAGGGAAAAAAAACAGATGCAGGAAATTATCGCCCTATTGCATTATTATCTACATTTTCAAAAATATTTGAAACTGCAATGTCTAAACGGCTAAATAATTTTTGCGAGAAGTTTAAGATTTTCGACACCAGTCAAAATGGATTTAGGAAAAATAAGTCTACTACATTAGCAGTATTTAGTTACGTCCAAGAAGCGTTAAAAATAATAGATAATAAGAAATATGCAGTTGGGTTACTACTAGATATGAGTAAGGCCTACGATCGAGTATCATATAAAGTTCTACTGAAGAAACTGTACCAAATAGGTGTGAGAGGTGTTGCGTATGACTGGTTTTGCTCGTACCTTAAAAACCGCACGCAGTACGTAGAAGTGGAATATTTTCACCCGGACACTGGCATAGTAACTCACGTGAGATCTCAAATGAAGCATGTAACGATGTCTATACCACAGGGCAGTGTCTTAGGGTGTATTTTATTCCTAATCTACATTAACGATTTGCCTAAGGAAATAAATGTCCAGAGTGTCCTTTTTGCTGATGACATCTCGATAGTGTTTCCATGTGACGACGGTAGTAGATTAAATTTAATACTAGACGATATACTTACAAAAATTGTAAATTGGCTAAAGGACCACAATTTGGAAATAAATTTCTCCAAAACAAAACTTATGCAATATAGGCCCTATCAAAAACGTCCATTGAATATTAGATACTCGTTCAATGACTTACCGCTACTGTGTGTCGATGAGTTTAAACTCTTGGGTCTGACAGTTGACACTAATATAAATTGGAAGGCACATATTAATGCTGTATCAAACAGACTTGCAAGTTTCGCGTATGCTTTAAGTGAACTGAAAAGATCAACCGACTTCAAAACAGCGATGACAGCTTACTACGCCTACGCCTACTCATTGCTAACATATGGCATTACAGTTTGGGGAAATAGCGTAGACGTTGAAAAACTCTTCATTTTACAAAAAAAATGTGTGAGAATTCTTGCGAACATAGACCAAATGCAGAGCTGTAAACCTTATTTTATTAAATATAAAATGCTAACCCTAACAAGCATATACATTTTGGAAGTAAGCAAGTTTGTAAGAAAGCATGCGTCGTTATTCCCTTTAGCTAAGATTCAAAGGCCGCTACAACGCTCCTTAAGAGTAAAAAATGAATTAGCAGTACCGAGCTCAAAACTAGCTATGTATCACTCAGGACCTCTTGTAATGTGCATAAAAATTTACAATAAATTACCCAGTGAAATCAAAGACATAGAATTTGACAATAAATTTGTAAACGCACTTAAAATGCACTTAATACAAAAGTGTTATTATAGCCTTAATGAGTTGCTAAATTGACATTACGCTAATATATTGATTTCACTATTTGACGATATTATTTGAAAAATTGACATTCTGAAAAATTTAACAATATTTGAAAGTTGACGCAATGTAAAAATGTAGAAATGTAATAAAATGCTCAAAATAAATAAATTAATAATGAAATGATAACATAGTAATTGATAATGTGATATATATGTTTAAATAACTTTTACAATAATGCATGTAATACAAATTAATCTGTCCTAGCTCAGAGGACACCGGTGTCCTCTCACATCCACGCCACTATAGGCCTTAATTCCGATGTTTAGAGTCTACTTTTGTATGAACAAGTTGGGTAGTTGTGGATCGAAGTGTTAAGATACATAAAATGTTGCGGTGCCCTAGCAGGGTTCATGTACGAAACTTATATTATATAACAAGACCTTGTAAACGACATGAATGCAAATAAATAAATAAATAAATAGATTGTCAATTTCAGGACGAGATTTTGTTATCATCTTAATGATGTCTGACTCGTTAGTTTATATGACAAAAAAAAATAGAATTTATCTATGAAGAAATCTGGATTAACATCTAGGTATGGATAGACTATTTCCGAATAACTGTAAAAACAACTTTCTGATCTAAATTGTTAATTTAGATAACGATTACTTCTCACAGTTTTTCTTGTATAGATGAGTTCATATATTTTTTTAATGTTCTATTTGCTACTTTTATTGAAATTATAATCACATAATATATATATAAGATGGTTTTATTGTATTAATTGGAACGACACATTCAATAAAACATAATTGAGTTTACAATACAATACAATACAATAAGTAGCAGTAGCAGTAGTAGTAGTAGCGTAGTAGTAGTAGTTTCTCTGTAATAAAAGATTTATTGAGATAATTTACAACCAAATTACTTATGAACAAAATTGATTAAATAACAACAAAATAACTTTACCTGTAATAAAAGAAACGACATTTAATGTTCCTAATCTCAATTTCGATTCCCAAATAATAAATTTTATAGTCTTTCTCTTAATCAAATATTTTACTAAAATGCTTATGCTTTTACAAGCCCGCACTTTGACGTTCTCATTCGCCACAGATTCAATAAACATCACTATGGTACAAAACTTCAGAACTTGATACGCGGGAATCTTAGCAATAAATATCAAAGAAAATTACATTTTTCTTTACATATATTAACACTATCGACCCGCTTCGACATGACGGGGTCGGGGGTGTTATTCTTTGTTTCACGAATCACTGTGCCTGTTATTGAGAACTGCATAAAAATCTGTTCAGTATTTTTGAGTTTATCGTGAACAGACAAACAGATGATGGAGGGCTTTTAATGTAAATAACTTCTGACAAGAAAACCTCCAACGGAACGGGTTGTCGTAGCCCTGGAATGCCAAGAGCAACTGAAGTAGCATACGTGGGTTTGAGGCAGTAAAAGTCTATAATTTTAATCTAAACTTAAAATCAGTAAAGTGTCACAATGGGCGATCATATTAAAGTAATTAGTATTATCTGTTAAGAATATAGATCTCAAACCTTACTTTAAAGTCAAATTTTCACAAGTTTTGAGGCAAAAATAGAGTTTGAGAAATAATCAACTTTTTTGGAAATAATAAAGAAATAATCAATTGGGGAATAATATATTCTTGTTGTTACTCTGGCACTGAAACGTGGTGGCTTACAATGGGCCTTATCAGAAGGCTTAAAGTCACACAAAAAGCAATAGAAAAGGGCTATATATGTATACCACAACTATCACACAACGTCGTTTAGTCCCAAGCTAAGCAGAACTTGTGTTATGAGTACTAGACAACTGATAAACATATTTAAATATTTCTAAATACACACATATTATAGATTAATTACACCCAGATACAGAACAAATGATCATGCCAACCACACAAACATTTGTCCTGGGTGGGAATCGTACCAGTATAGCAGCGACAAGAAACATGTAACAGAGATATTTGTTATACATAAAATGATTGAAAAGAGTGTCCATGGAGTTTCTTGCACATTCTTCTCCATAGAGATCTACGCTTTCGAATGTGCAATTAGCATCATTTTTTTTTCTGACAGACTGACACCTTGACCTTTCAAAAGTGCCTGTAAATGGTTTATTTGAAATAAATGCTTTTGAATCTTTGAATCTACCCACGACCTCTGGCATAGCAGTCAGGGCCACTAACCACTAGACAAACAGGCCAGTCTATGCTCGGAATTTCCTTGCGTAATTGTATCAGGAATGAAGATATCTGCAGGAGAGCCAAAGTCGCCACCATAGCCCAAAGAATCGCCAAGCTTAAGTGGCAGTGGGCAGGACACATTGCTCGTAGAACAGACGGTCGCTGAGATGTCTGGCGTGACGCAGCCGGAAGACGCAGCGTTCTAAGGCCTTCCACAAAATGGACCGCTGGTGCCAGACGTGGGAATGCAATAGATGCGAGACGCATAGGACCGTTCGTTGTGGTGATACTTAGGGGAGGTCTAGGTCCAGCTGTGGACTTCTTTCAGCTGAAATAATGGTGTAAAAATTCTCTGAAAGTATTACGAGTAGTATAGAATTTCACAATATTATTTAATGCTGAACTGTACTCTAATAGAAGGCCGTTTAAGGTAGCAAAAAAAATGTTAAGTAGGCAGAAAAAATAGTAGTTTATTGATGGTAGGTATGCAAATTATAATAATAAAACAGGTTTTTGCCTGTAACTAAACATAAACTTTAATTATATTGCAGCACGTGAAAAAAGCTTGTAAGTTATATATATTCGGAAAGATAATATTAGTAGGTGCGTACCGGAAGACGGAGCGTTGAAAGGCCTCCCACAGATGGACATTGAACTTGTGAAGGTCGCAGGTAACCGCCGGATGAGAGACGCACGCTACGCCACTTGCGACAAGCCTATCGTTGGACACGATGGCCGTCTTTGGGCAGAAGATGATGATAAATTTATTTATTTATTTAATCTTCATGTACAATAGTGGTACATAGGCGGACTTAATGCAACAAGGCATTCTCTACCAGTCAACCTTTGGGTTATAAAGACAAAACTGTGGTAGGTGTGCACAATAAATAAATAACAGTAATTTCAAATAAAATATAGTATCAATAAAATTAGTTACTTATAATAATAAAATACGTATATATGCTAATATTATAAACTAATAAATACTATGATATATATCAAATCATAATATGACAATTCTGACAAAGACCGAACTAAAGTTGAGAGCACTTTAAGTAGTAGTTCCGAATTTTACGCTTAAAGGAGAAATTACTCACAGCTTTTTTGATGTCAAGGGGAAGCATATTCCAGAGTTTTGTAGAAGATACAGTGAATGAGTTAGCCATAAACCCAGTCCGGTGAGAAGGAATATGAAGAAGCATGTTTTTGGAAGCTCGAAGGTTGAGATTATGAGAACTGCCCAATACTTTAAAACATTTTTTTAAATAATCAGGAGCACAATGATCGTTTAATATAGTGAAGAGAATGCAGAGAGATCTGAGGGATCTCCTGTGACGGATAGGCAGCCATTTAAGCTAAGAACGGTAGGAAGAAATGTGATCAAATTTTCGGAGGCCAAAAATAAATCTTGAAAATCAACGTGTATCTAAGTGCTACTAAAGTAGGTTAAACGTTCAGTTAATATTTCAATTTAGCGTAGGCTATATTTATATTTGTTTGCAATATTTATACTACAGTGGGCAGTAATATTTATACTGCACTCTGCAGTATAAATATTTGCAGAACAGCAAAGCCGATTCATCAGTATAAGTGAAATGAGGTCGAAAAATGTTAAGCATGCATTTATACACACATAGCAAAGTACTAAACAAACATGATAAGTTGTGACTAAAAGTTATAATAGTATCTACTTATGCAAATAAAACGATTTAGATGATAACTGTCTTGCTATCTGCCGCTGTTTCATTCGCATCTTTGGTTATTCCTATTGGTCGTAGCGAGATGTTATACAACATGGCGCTGACAATACGAAAATAATTTAAAATACTCGTATACTACTCCATAGGAAAATAATTAAACTATCAAAAAATACTAAATGCAAATTAATAAAAAATCGAACAAACTAAATAGCATAAACATGTAATCAAAAAGAACACCATTTATAAATTTAATATCGGTACAATAACTAAGGCTTTACTCATTTGGCAAAGATTTTTTTTTAGTAAACACTCGTAGTACAGTTCGTTCGACGGTTCTTGGCGCGCCTGAAGTTAGGTTCTGCGAACTTTAGCGCTTGTGCACTCGTAAAAATATAAATGGTTTGAAAAAATAAATGCCATTAGCAGTTGTTATTGTTGTTAACAACTGTTATTGGCATTTATTTTTATAAATCATTTATTTAACGCGCTTATTTTGAGCGCTAAAGTTCGCAGAGCCTAACTTCAGGCGCGCCAAGAACCGTCAAACGTACTGTACACTTCATAATTACCTATACATCATGTAGAAAATAAAGAAATAATGTCCTGTTATTATGCTATTATGTCCTGTGACTAAACGACAGGATATGTTAACTCAAATCAATAGCCAATCAAAATATATAAAATAAAATATTCCGCCTGGACAAACTGTGGGGCAAAGTAGCACAGAATCGGTGCCTTAAGAATCTGAGACAGTGAGACCGGCTCGTGGCCGATCACAAAGGAAATGGCGTGATGAACAAGAACTGGAAGGAGCCGTGAAAGATGGAAGGAATAGGTATTTTTTGGGGTGGGAACCATCAAGAGAGCTGGAAAGCGTGTTAGACTTTTATAAATATAAATAATTTTCTACCTTAACCGTAACATGAGTTTTCCATTATAGCGTAAAGCTAAGTAGTCAAAACAATTAACAATGCTAAATAATACCATATTATATATTATGTACAAACAAACATAAATACTGTATCATTTTTAGATAAGCACTACACTATTATTATTTCAAGTATATCTTTAAGAATCAACTAGAGTACGGCTAACTAAATGTTGATTCTAGATTATTGTCAACGCAGATCGTATTGCTTGTTTGAGATCGCATTGCACCATTACAACAAACACATATAGATATTGTCTGTAGATATTGCCTTGAGATATATAATATTAATAATAATGGCAACAATAAATCTGCTTCAGAGAAAGTGTTCTCGATCAAATACCTACCTAATTACTATTTTGGACAGGATGTAACATTGACGTATACTATCTAGCTGGATGCACTAAAGCATCCAATCTGCTCTTAAAGAAACGTTTAAGGTAAGAACACACGACGCGTTTTACGCCCGTGTGCCGTTAAGCTGTAATGTAATTCTAAGAACTACTATGGGTAGTATCCATATTTGCAAAATAAAATTCTATTCTAGTCTATTCTATTCTTACTTGGATTCCTATATTTACCTATATGGGTACTACCCATTGTATTTCTTAGGATTAGAATACAGCTTAGCCACATTTTACCGTTCGGCAACAGCTCGTTTTTGGTGTGTATCTATGGCAGTCTCGAGTTCAACTGATAATAATTAACTGCGATAATCACACGTCAAGTTTGCAAGCAATAATCGTCCGCCAAGTTTTGTAATTCATCGCAACCGCAACAGTTGCGTAACCGCAGAAAACTTTGGGCCCCTTGAGTTCAGAAATAAAACAACTGCTACCTACTTTACCGCGGCGGGCGCGGGTGAAAACCACTTCGTGAGTTCATAGCCTTAAACGTTGGATTTAGGTTTCCGGTTTTATGCCAGAACACGATATTGATATATCTATACATTGATTTAACCAGTAGGTCATCTAAAACATCAACTTAGCCTTTTTCCTACATGTGGCTTCTGCCTATCAGACCTCCACAAACGAACTACTGGGCAACGTGATACTCCGTAATTCATTATTCCCCGAGAGGACGCCGGCGTCCGCACACCTATTGTCTTTCTATTGTGTCTCTAATTACGGTATTCAACGGACTCATGATAAACATTTCTGACATCAGACCAAACGCCAAAAAGTTTTTGATTAGATTTTGTCGGCGCCACAGGACCTGTAACGACTGTCAAAGATCTACGAAATGATGATAACTAGGACCAACGGCTTTACACGCTTTCCGAGGATCGGGGTATCAGCAACGTCCTAGACAAACTTATAAAAGTAAATTTTATGGGCCGAAACACCTCACCACAACACAACTCGGTTAGTTGCGGCGCTGCGCCGCCAAAATCTGTGCGGCCTGTCCGCTAAGGACGCGGGACGGGCCCCACTGCCTCCACTAGGAGCAATGCGGTTATGTGTTTCGGCCCTATGAATTGAAAAATTCACATTGGTTGGTAATTGCCCGTTTTTAAACCCTCATTACAACCTCATGCATGTACCTTAATGACTAAGCCATCGAGATAATACGCAGGTCATCTAAAACAATATCCCTAAAACCCACTTTTCTTTTACAGGAAGCATGGCGTTCCTCTGCCAGCCCTTCGGCAGTATATTCTCTGGCCCGCTACTAGACTATTTCGGTCGCAAGAAGGCTCTGTTCCTGGTCAACATACCACATGTGGTCGCATGGCTGCTCATGTACTTTGCCTGGGACGTGCCTTCACTGTTCATTGGTAACGCCTTGCTGGGAATCGGGACTGGTATTATGGAAGCCCCTTCGGTCACTTATGTTGGAGAAATAAGGTTAGTTTTTATGTTTGTTCACTTTTTGCAGCACGGTTGGTTGATTAGTTGAGTATTTGACTGCGGCATTGCGTATCATGAGTTCGATTCCCGTATGAAAGAACTTTTGTTATGGCCTGCAGATAATAATTCTGGGTGCCGTGTGTCGTGAGTTTACAAATGTTTGTGAGCTCACACTCAATAAAAAAGTAATTCCTAGTGTATAGCAATACTTTTCTTTCTCATGTCACTGGCTACAGTAGTCAATACAGGAGTATTTTTATGTCACATACCGACCTAATGGCATAGGCCATTACCACGACATCTTCGATAGCAGCACAGAACGTAGGCTGCATTTCAGTTCAGATTCATTTGTCCAAGGCCGTAGTAACTCTCTCGAACATTCCCGTTGCCCTAGCAGGCATTAGCCCTAATATATATATGTATACATTTTTTTGAGGTTTGCGTGGAACAACGCACCGTCGACTCGGGCCTTACCGTATGGCCGGATGGCGAGCTTCATCGTCTGCAAACAAAATGTCGTCGCCGCTATTTCGGCCATAACCCGAGGTCACCTCCTTCTGCGAATCGCTTCCCATACTGTCTTGAGAGTCTTACAGACTAAAGTGTCTCAGGCTATCATGAGGCACTGACCCCGTAGAATGAATGATCTCTACTTTTAAAACAATTTAACTCTACGCAAAAAGCGAACATCAGTTTCTTGTTGTCGTCGTTTTTTATCACCGACAAATCTGCTGACATTACATCCTACGAGTAGGAACTAACTATATTTATATTGAAGTATTTTTTTCTGTTGACAAATTAGACCTTGGCTTTAAACCAATAAAGTATTTAATTATAACGAAGGTGTGTAAAGTTAGATTGATTTTTGTCCTTTAAACTGGACTAAACTGGAATTATTTTAAATTAATAACACCTTTCATTTATATAGCGTTGTGTGGTCAAATATTATTATAATTTATTAATGCGTAGGTATATAAATCAGTTTTTTTTTTCATTTTTGTAGTTACTACACAAATTATTGCTTTTATTAATTCAGCAGGTATCCATATAATTCTTGCCCAACACGACGAAAGAAACGTGGTCGCTTACAATGGGCTTCATCAGAAGATTTAAAGTCACCCAAAGGGTAATGGAAAGGGCTATGCTCGGAGTTTCCTTGCGTGATCGAATTATGAATGAGGATATTCGCAGGAGAACTAAAGTTACCGACATAGCACGAAGAATTGCCAAACTTAAGTGGCAATGGGCAGGGCACATTACTCGCAGAACGGATGGCAGTTGGGGCCTTAAGGTTCTGGAATGGCGACCACGTACTGGAAAACGTAGCGTTGGAAGGCCTCCTACAAGGTGGACCGATGACCTGGTAAACGTTGCGAGAATCCGGTGGATGCAAGACGCACAGGACCGTTCATTGTGGCGACACTTGGGGGGAGGCCTATCTCCAACAGTGGATGTCTTTCGGCTGAAATGATGATGATTGCGACGTAAGATTTATATGTCGACGACCGCCGAGCGTCAATAGTTGCCGCCGAGGCGTCGACGGCTGTACCATGTTGTAACATGTAGTGTTCATGGCCGCTGTATGATTTCTAATTATTATTATAATCACAACGCCCGTCGTGTTGTTGGCCTATAAAAGGCTTTTCAGAACTCAACGTGCATCCAGTCCAATGCTTTGCCAGAGAGAAACTTTAGTGCACGCTTTTCTTAAATTTTATTGAAAATTAATAAAAAAATATGCAAAGATCTATATACTAAAAGGAAAAACTTATTGACTGACATATCGACGTACAGTCAAAACTACTGAGACTAGAAAGGTGAAATTTTAAACAAGATTTCATTTTATGACGTAGGCGAAAAAAAAGACAGGACTTTACAAAATTCGCCCTCTAAAGGCATGAAGGGAGGTCTAAAGTTAGTATGGAAAAACCAACTTTTCCGTAGGCGAAGCCGCTGGCAGAGCCGAAACATAAACGCTCTTCCTTTACTAAAATATCTTCAAACCATTCCACATTTACCAATTCCAGTGACCCTTCAGTTCGCGGTATCCTTACAACGCTGACCAACGGCTTCACAGCGACGGGCATGTTCGTGGCTTATCTCCTGGGCACAGTCCTGCCATGGAGACAGGCGGCGCTGGTGGCTCTCACTGTGCCATTGGCTACTATGGCGCTAGTACTGTTGGTAAGTAGATCACATATATTTGATAGTTTCTACCTTGGTTTTGAAATGCTATTGTGACTTACGAGGTTTTCGTAATGTCCCTAAAACAGTGGTCCCCTACTAGTGACAAGAGGTCCTCAAGAGCTATTTAAAACTAATTTAAACATTTAGTATCTCATCTCTCTCCTAAGAGCCAAATTCACCAATTAACTAATCGCGATTCGTTCAAACAAAACGCAGTTTGAGCGCCTAATCGAGATTATAGCTTCATTTTGCGTTTCACCGCGATGAATTGAACCTAGTTTACGCTAAACTCAATTTCAATTCTTTTGTTGTCGCCCATGTTTACGACACGGGTCTTTAAACTAGATTACGCTGAGCTCAGTTTAGTTGAACTAAGTTTTTTTATTGAATGATGAAATCAGCCCTTAGTCTCATGAATAATAACTGGTTTTAGGTTTCTATCAAAAATGTTATGTTTTCCATGATAATCCTCATTACTTTTGATTTTAAGTAATAAATCTGCTCCAAATTTTGAGTCGAATAGTCAGATGAATAATTATAGTTCTTTGGGTTTTAGTCGGTAAAAATCTGATAGTCTGGTAGACTGTGTCGGAAGAAGTCATTTGATGATGTCTCCATTAAAAAATAGGGGTTGTAGGGTATTTTTTTTATGGTAGGTAAAATCATCCAATGACAAATCCCGCCCTTGGGCGGAGCGGGAAGTAGTGTCAGACTCTTACTGACTAAAAACCTACCCCGTTCCTTCGTAGCCTATCGTGCCGGGGCCGAGCATTCCTTTCGGAAATAAACCCATGACCCCAGTAGGCTTCGACCCTGCCTGCCTGCAGTTAGCAGGCTGGGCCTCTTCGGTGTGCTGACAGCTCCTTGAGGCGCGCGGGAACAGAACGCGCCGTCGACGACTTGGGCTCGGTCCGGTCGGTTACCGGACGATCGGACAGCGTGCTAGCCATTGCACGCCGTCCGCAAGCCCGCGCCTACAGTGGCCGAAAATCGGGATCGGAATCCCGGCGGCGGCTGGGACGAGCGCCCCGTTGCCTCTGCCTGATGCGGTCGGCCTCCTCCTTTGCTAGCATTACTGCTTCGCAGAAGGAGGCGACCGAGGGGGGGGGGGGGGGTTGTAGGGTGCTAGAAAGTTGAAAAGGTTATTGTATTTTCATCCTGCCTCATTCTTAGATTTGAAGATTCCAACAATACCTATTCGTTTAAGTTCATTAGTGTTCATTCATTACCCATAAACTGAACAAATTATGAGCTTAACTTTATTATAAATTATTTTTTAACGATTCCAGTTTAAGGATATTTAAAAACAGTAGGCACATATATCTTTAATATTATAATATTAACTATGTTGTAAAACTAGTTGTAAATTGATTTTTTTAGATACAGTTGCGGTTGCTCTATAAATTAAAAGTATATGGCTGGATAAAAAAAAAACTGTACTAATACTAGCGGTCCCGGTTGTCCTGTCCAAAAACAAGCTTTTCGGTAGAAAAACAAATGAGAACCCACTCAAATACGCACACCAAGTTTTTTTTCGTTTCAGAGTAGCTAGATGACAAACACATGTACAGAAGTATTATACACCGTTAATTTTGGTCGTTTTAATCCCGCGGAGGGTCGATTCGATACATGAAACACTATCGATTTGTAAAGAGATTTTTTTTTTAAACTCGGATTAATTTACGCATGTACGAAATTAATATCTTTAAGTAAACGTCAGCTGAGCGAGGCCAATGAACTTTAGGTAGTTAGTACGCAACGGCTGACAACTACCTACAAGGTCATTGACTCGTTAAACTTAAAGAAATTAATTTCGTATATGCATATATTAATTCAAGTTTTTGAAAAAAAGTGCTTTATTTTTTAATTTTTTCATGATTTATTTAACTGTAATAATCAAAACTTAATAATTTTTTCATTAAATCGATATTATTTCATGTACCGAATCAACTCTCTGCGGGATTAAAACGACTAAAATTTAACGGTGTATAAAGATTATGAAATTGGAGAATTTGTTTGATTGAATTCAATATATAAACGATATATAAATATATATGTACAAAATTACACTATACAAGTTTTTACCCGCTGGTAGAAAATTGTAAAACTATAGAAAAAAAAGACACACATTATACTTAGTTGAATGAAACTGGTCGGGTGTGGCTTGTGATACGTTAGTAATATAATACGAGTGTAATAAAACTTGAAATAAACATGACGATTTAAGACGCAAAGATTTTTTTCCCAAGCAATATTTCTGTAACATCCGGTCAATATGATTTTGCTCTGAATTAATGTGCAACTATTGAGCATAATATCAATGTAAGATTTATTTTTCTTAGTCCTAGTAGTATATAGGGTGACTGGTAATTAGTGATCGATACTTAAACACGTGATTGTAGTCATGATAACAAACAACTTTTACCAAACCTAAAATCGCTAAAAAAATCTGCTGGTCAGTACATTTGTGTTCGTCTAACTGGTCAAAATGTACTGAACTTGGCTGATTTCTTTCGCAATTTCAGGTTTGGTCCCATAGTAAAAGTTGTTTGTTATCATGACTACAATCCCGTGTTTAAGTATCGTTCACTAATTACCAGTCACCCTATATAGTTTCGGCTGTACATTGACATGTCAGTCAGGTAGTTTTCTCTTTTATGTATAAGACTTAGCTGACTTGGCAAATGTTTTCCTGCCATATAAATTAATTAAAGAAACATACGGGGGGTTGGGGAGGGGGGTAAAAATTTGTATTCTTAGTTTTCATTCTATTCTCAGACCTATTGAATAAACACACAAAATTTCATAAAAATCGGTTAAGCCGTTTCGGAGGAGTTTTGTTACAAACACGAGAATGTTATATGTATAACAGGTCCTAGTTACCTACGAAATCGCCATTTTTTAAAATACCTTTGCTTTGAACTCTTCGGATTAATTTGGGATTATAATAATAATAATAATCATTTATTCAATGATAAAGTGAAATTGAATCGGTCATTTCAAAAACCCCTTAAGTCACATTTTTTTCAATATGCTTTTTTTTGCTGAAAATGGTTCCTCAAAGGTAGATGCGTATTCTGGGTGAAAACAACTTAAGTCAATACATTCCTTCCTCTTTTAATAATACCGCGTGAAAGACGTTCATTGCATAAACAACATTAGTCAGTGACTTAAGAGGTTTTTGCATGCACCACTAGATGTATTTATATCTTTTTTCTGACGGCTGCCCTGGTCAAAATAAAAATAATACATTGTTGAGATTTATGTTGGCTTTGACTGACTCTAAAAGATTTGAAAAAGTTTATCAGTATTTTCCCATACGTGGTCATTCCTTTTTACCAAATGACCGTGATTTTGGAGTTATAAAAAAAATTTTTCGAAAACATGATCGTATCTACGTCCCAGGAGTATACATTGATTTGGTTTCGAACTCCAGCTCAACATTTACAGTCATAGAGCTAAAAACTGAAGATGTTTTAGAATTTAAGAAATGGTGGCCAAATTTGTACAAAAAAACGTTTGTCAACTGAATCTTATGGAAAAAAAGTCCCAAAGGACCAGAAAAAGTCATTTGCACCTTCGACATACATGAGTTTTCAGTATGATTCAGATCGAAAAGGAACTATCATAGTCGAGGAATATATAGATGGATTGATTAAACATTAATTCTCATTAATAAAGAAAATAACAACTTCTGTTTCACTTCCATCAGCCAAAGCCTATGATTTGAAAGTGCCCATCAATAAAAAAAAAATAGACGATTTAAAACAAGTTCAAGATAGCATTCTGGAAGAGCATATGCCATTTTATAACAACATTTTTAGCTGGCCAACTGCAAATGTTAAAGATAATCCAGATGAGAATGATGGAGAATATGACTATGTACCATAAAGATACTAAAACATGACAAATTAATACATATAAAATGTTAATAAGATTATTTTTAAGTGTAATTCTTAATTATAAGCAATAAAAAATATGATTACTACGATTGTTTTGGTTAAATTATATACCACTAACCCTATTTCTCGCTAAAACAACATAAGTCAAGAACTGTTTTTCAGGTTTGTTCCATTATTTCTATTAATAAACTGTAAAGGTTATACGCTATTTTAATTTTTTACCACTCAAATACTAAATTAAACATAAAAAAGTCCTTTAAAACTTCTTTGTTTGTGTATGAAACAGTTTTTATTGATTTCTGAAAAATTATAATTTTGTGACTTATGAGGTTTTTGAAATGACCGATTCAATTACGATTTACATTAAATTAGAATCGAGATAAAATTTAATTATAAAATGCAATGTAGGCCTGCCTGATCTAGGTTAATGAAAACCTGTGTTTCAGGCCATCCATTTACAAACATTTACAAAAGAAAACAATAATAAAAATACAAGCAAGATTATAAGTACAAAGCGTTATTCTTTTTTCAAAATTTGTTTTTTTTTGTTTTGTGTTTTGTATTTTCTGTAATATCGCAGTAGTCGCAGTACTTTGTAACCATTTTTGATATCTAAGAAAGCTCGAATTATTTTTTAATATAAGTTTTACCATGGAAACAATGTATCTCAACCACTATGCAATATTGATGATGTATATGTCGGCGCATGATGGCCATCGATATCGACGTCACACAAAATTCACAGTAATATAGAATGATAGGAAATGTTATAGTGATAATAACAAAATACCTTACTTCAGTTCAAGGTGTTTATTCCAATGGCGGCGAAAGAGTGTCTTTCAAAACACATTACATCAGTTTTTATACACAGAAATTGACAAGCATCAAAATTCACTATGAAAGTAGAAAACTATTTTAAATAAATAGAACGGAAATCGTCACAGTAAATTCTTATTTAAATATGGCCGGATGCTCTGATATTTTAAAGAAATAAAAAGGAACTGGTCAAGTTAAATCCTCACAAGCTTAACCGGGTACTGTTATATGTTTTTAAAATAAGAAAGGAAGTCGTCATTTGATTCGTTATAAATTGAACAGGATGTTGTAACATTTAAAATAAATCGAAAGGAAGTTATCAAATTAAATCCTTATATAAATTCAACAGGATATCGCAATATTTTAAATAATTCGAAGGAATGTTATCAAATTAAATCCTAGTTTAAATTCAACAGGATATTGCAATATTTTAAAAGAAATAAACAGGAAGTGACCAAATTAAATCCATATCAAAATTATCAAATATTGGTTTTGCGCCCATATATACGATCTTAAAAGTGCAAATGGATGTCTGTTTTTGTTTCAATCACTTTCACGTGGAAATTTTTATCTCACGAATAACTTTTCTTCTCAAGGCTATAAGACAAAATTTCCAAAGCGAAAGCTATTAAGCCAAAACACAGAGTTCTTTTGTTTTAAGAAAGTCGTAGGTATATGTCATTGATATTGCTTGCCATCTGAAATACATAGCATATTCTATCACGTCAGTGGAAGAATTTGTTCGTTTGCCTTATAATGTTCCCACTGTTGGGACTCAGGCCTCCTCTCTAGGAGAGGAAACGGGCCGTAATCCACCACGCGGGGCCAGTGAGGATTGGTGGATGTCACATGTCTTCGAATTTTTGGTTCTAGACATGCCGGTTTCCTCACGATGTTTTCCTTCACAGTTTTTGAGAGCAGTGGTGATGAAATAAATTACACAAAGTAATGCCCCTGACTGTGTTTTGAACCCTCAACCTAAAACTCGTAGGCCGGGGCCGTTACCACTCGACCGCCACTGCTTTCAATATATTAATTAGATTAAAATAAATAACATAAAAAATATTCCACAAGAATGACAGTATTGTTTATTCACATAAATTAATTGACCATTAATCTTATTTATGAGATTAATCTCATTATATGTCCCTTTCAAGTAATCTAAGTATTGATCTGTTACTTAGATAATGAATAACGACTTACGTCAAACTAATTGATCATTTCAATAAAAAAATGTTTATTGCTCATAATAGCCCGATCAATCATCGTGTTTATTTATTTAATTAGTTAAAAAACCAGTTGAGGCGTCATTATGGAGTGATTTAGAGAAAAATGCGGAATAGTTGTTATACCGAGGCAAATTAATTAATTAAAAATAATAATTATCTTATTTTTGATTGTATTGTTTCTAAAGTTAGCCAAAATATTATATTGAAAGAGAATACTTTCCGAAAATACTAGTAAATAAATAATAATATATTATTATCGACCACATCATCTTGCTGCGATGAACTTTCCCCAGTCATTTTGGTATTCCTACAAGATCATTAAAAGGAATTGACTGATTGGATATCTTTTGGCCAGGACAGACAGCACACCTTTTGAATTAAGTGACTACAAAAGTTCGCTAGTTTCTTGCATCAGAAGTTGCTTGATGCAACCATATGCTCCACAAATCTGGTGGCATTTTGGAAGTCGAAATCCAAAAGTTATAGAACAAAATGTACGTGCCGATGGTCTATAAGGGTCTTACATCTGTCTTGAGAGCTGCCGCTGATCACCCCCACGAGGACCCGCCTGTGATCCGCCCAAGCAAGGTACATATCCACCATATCCTCCATAACTGTAGGGGTCCAGTAGGGCCGAAGCCTACTGGGGCCAAAGGTTATGTCACGGGCCCCGGGACAAAGGCAAGGAATGGAAGGGTAGGTTTTTAGTCAGTAAGAGTCTGACACTATTTCCCACCCCACCCAAGGGAGGGATTTGTCATTGTCACCTACCAAAAAAAAAAAACCATTTCCTCCATAGTATCCTCTGGATGGTCCGTACAATAGTGACACCCGGGTATTTCTGTCGCACAAATCAAGTGCAGGAATCTCCTGTACTTACTACGTCTGGCGAGGACCTGCGTCATGCAGAATTTGAGGATGCCGCCGTGACGTCACTCCAGCCACTCGTTTTAGTACGGAACCCTGAAAATGATGATGGGTTCGTTAATTTGTTTAAAAAATGTAAATACTATGGATACACGAAAATGTACTCTAATAAAATATAAAAAATACATAAATCAATGCAAAAATACATAAATGTATCATCTTTAATTAAGCCACTCTCTATTTAAAAGAATTCATGATTTTTAAATTTGAAATTACAATTTCTTTTTTAAATCCTCCTAAAAGTAAAAATATGCAACTATGTTATTTTGTAAATTATGGGTTCAGTAGTTTTTGAGTTTATCGATTCCAAACAAAAACACAAACATACAAATCTTTGCTTTTTGTAGTATTAGTATATTATTATAGAAGCATCAATAAAATTTAAAAAAAGTAAAATAACAATGTTACCGGATAAAATCCTCTTCTGACTATCACACTATTATACTATGAAGGCGAATATGTATTTGTATGTGTGAATGTCTGATAGTGTGTGTATGTTTGTTTATTAATCCTTTGCTTTAACGGCTGCACGGATTTGCCACGCGGGTGGGTTCTTTTGCCTTGATCACACGTATCAAGCAAATGGTCGAGACTGTGCTCTAGGCCGAAAACTCGGTACGTACGAACATAGCGCGGAGTGCTCGGCCGAGTGCTTATTTCAACAACTCGCTTACATTCCTGTCTCGGCCGAGCAACATTTTAGTGTCTCGCCATTTTACTCTTTTACACGTATGATCAAGATATTAAATTGGTGGTGGTGGATTACGGCCCATTCCCTCTCCTAGAGAGGAGGCCTGGGTCCCAGCAGTGGGAACATTAAAAGGCTGATGATGATAATGATGAAGATATTAAATGTTAAGCGTGCGACCAAGATAGAGAGTGAAGAGTGTTGAGGGGATGAAGCACTCGCAGGGCTAACACTCTTCACTCTCGCTGATTTGAATCAGAATCAGAATAATTTATTTGTAAACATAGGTCAAATTATAATAGGGTCGGATTGACCTGCTCCAGTACTGACTATTATTGCAGTTTTTTTTTTTTTTTAGTATAAAATTTATGATTATTTTTATTATACTTCGATGATGATTTTTTTATGTAACTTCGTTACTTTTTTTATGTGTCTTAGAACTTAGAAAGTTCTTTATTTTATTTTACCATTTGAAATTGATAACTTTGCAGAGACCTTAACCTCTGAGTTTGTTTCGGTGTTTCTTCTCAGGGTAGTCAGGAAATACCGGTCTCATCTAGCTTAAACTGACGAAAAAAGGAAATTGATGTGTAAAAGTGTTCTTTTTTTAAAACCTACAAAATAAATATCATTCATCGTAAAGGTAGGTAGATCCACTATGTTTTGCCCAGAGACGTACAAACATATCTCGTACCTAACTAACATTTTCTGTATTCATTTAATTTCAGAAATTATTTAACCTTTCTACATCATTAATAAAAATTAATCGGCACATTTCAACAAAAAACATTTATTTTGAATAAATGTCACAGAGATTAAATTACATTTAATATTAATACTAATGGTCAAAAACAATTCAGGACCATCAAAATAGCTCAGGTGATACGCAATATTATAATGCAATATTTAAACAAGTTAAATAAAATTAGTTTCAATAAAATGTCAGAGATTAAATGACAAATAAAATAATTAATAAAGATCATAAAAATAAGTCAGTTATTGTGCAATTTTCTGACGCAGTAATTATAGAATTGTTCTCCAAATAGTCCTGTAATGAGTAGTAGCATATATTTATTAAAATAAAATCTTAATAATTCTTTTTTGAAATTGTCCAGATTTAACGTTTTTATTTTCTCAGATTTAATAAACTATGTTAAATATTTTTAAGTCACTTCGAATTCTATCTTATTGTTATGGCGTAATTTTCTGTAGTAGCTTTAGATTGCTATTTCATATAACAAAATGTTACATTTGACAAACACATTTGTTTCGTATATGTATAACGATGGGAATGTAAGATTAAGATTTAGAGACGAATAAAGAACGGTTGGCAACAGTCTGTGCTTTCAAGCCACGGAATAAAGAAAGTAGTTTCAAGCCCACACAAAGCTCTGATACAATTTTTTTGGGCTCTGAATACGAGTTCTCTATCCACTGCATTGCCCCAGTATATTACGCGATTCTGAGTGTCGATGCAACATAGCCGTGATAGGCTGTTAGTACCGATTCTAAGCTCACTATTTTGGATAGTTTTTATAGAACATGGCAAATTTATTAAGTTTTTTACATATTTAGTCAGTCTGTGTCAATATGTATGTATTTTATTTATGGTAATTAAAATCATCAAATGACAAATCCCGCCCTTGGGTGGGGCGGGAGATAGTGTCAGACTCTTACTGACTAAAAACCTACCCTGCTCCTTTCATTGCCTTCGTCTCAGGGCCCCGGGGTTCATTTTCACATAATCCTTGGCCCCAGTAGGCTTCAGCCCTACTGGGCCCCTACAGTTTGCTGACAACTCCTTGAGGCGCGCGGGAACAGTGCGCACCGTAAACGACTTGGGCTCGGACCGGTCTATTACCGGACCGACGAACAGGGAGCTACCCATTGCCCGCCGTCCGTGAGCCCGCGCCTACGGTGGCCGGGAAACGGGGTCGGAATCCCGGCGGCGGCGGCGGCGTGTGCGCCGTTGCCTGATACTGTCAGCCTCCTCCTTTGCTATCATTACTGCTTCGCAGAAGGAGGCGACCACCTGCCACTCCTCCTCGCACCGGAGCATGGCCTCAACTGAACTAAGGCCCGGTGCGAGAGATCGCCGCCGCTCTAACTTCACTGTCATATTTATTTCGGTTTAATCACTGCTACCTACTATTATCGGCGAATAGCACCATGGGGTAGTTGCCACCATAGGCGCGGGCTTGCGGACGGCGTGCAATGGGTAGCACGCTGTCCGATCGTCCGGTAACCGACCGGACCGAGCCCAAGTCGTCGACGGCGCGTTCTGTTCCCGCGCGCCTCAAGGAGCTGTCAGCAAACCGTAGAGGCCCAGCTAACTGCAGGCAGGCAGGGTCGAAGCCTGCTGGGGTCAAGGGCTGTTTTCTGAGAGGAAGGCTCAGCCCCGGCACTATAGGCAACGAAGGAACGGGGTAGGTTTTTAGTCAGTAAGGGTCTGACACTACTTCCCGCTCCGCCCAAGGGCGGGATTTATCATTGGATGATTTTACCTACCATAAAAAACCATGGGGTAGTTTATATGCTCCGGAAGGTCATTTAACTCCATCCCTCCCCTCGAAGGCCGATTGTACATACGTTTGTACAACTTGAATGACCTTGAAAATCGTTAATGGTCTTACTGTACACACAAATATACGAAATTCATTTTTTTGAAAATTTTTGTTTCTATATCTTTCTTTTTCCTAAAAAAAAACCCGAAAAAGTTTATTTTTAATTATTTTTATTTTTTTTATGTGATTTTCTAAAAAGGGGAAAGGGAGGGGGTGATTTTCTAAAGGGGGGGAATAAAACCCCCTGGCGTGCGAGGGGTCAGTATAGTTTAGGTTGTAAAATGGATGCGTTAAGAGCTTGTGGTAGGGCCTCAAGTCTTGAAATAGGTCCTAAAACACTTTTTATCCTGAGAGTATATTTCCTTGGAATAATTTTCTATATTCACGCTGGCGAGACCGCTGACAGAAGCTTGTTAAACGTAACCATAAATACGATTATTCCTGTTTAAGTTAAAAACAAGTTTTCTTGAAAATATTTTTTTTATTGCGAGCTTTTATAGCAGTGTATATAATTAATACTCATCTTAATGAGTATTACATTCCAAAAAGCTCAAACACATTATGAGTTCCTGTGGCTTTCTACCAGCTCCATCATCAGACTCTGGTTACCACCTAGCACCAAAGTACTCGTCAAGACAAATCATACGAACCCAAACTCGATGGGGATGTGTCGTTAAACGATCTAATTTCTAAGGCCACATTCAGTTCCATCATCAGATCAGCTCCATATCATAATAATTTTGCATGGTCATCTGATTTACACATGCATGCAAAATTTCAACTCAATTGGTAACCGGGAAGTGGATAAAATTTAATTTGCAAGATTTGATCACAGACAAACATCGGGATAAGCGAAACTGAATAAAAGCTTGTAATAAGCATGTATTGCGACCCATTCACTTAGTATATATGTTAAATTAAGTTTAAATATAGCATGACATATTCATAAAATATTATTAAAAACCTACAAATTGGTTTGACATTACATTAGGTATTTTCCATTTCATTTGATTTGGTAATCATCAATTTCTATATATGGCAGATCATTAAAGTGTCCCACAGATAAAACGGAAATTCTTTCGTGAATAAACATAGTTATGGCCCAAATGACAGACAGGTAATTTGAATAAATTCTTTTAAATTTTATAATATACTAGCTGTCCCCTGCGTTGTCACCCGCGTCTTTATTTATTGAACCGCTTCCGTGAGTCGTTGCGTGCTTTTTTATTACTTTATTTATCTATGGAAAAACAAACAATAACACAATAAGAGATATTGACAATACCTTAAATATTTATATCTTAAAACAATCATGCTACCCACTACTTTATTCACAGATTACAATTTTAAATACTTAAAACTAGCTAGTGATGTTAATATACATATACTATACTCTATAGTGATGTGTTATCCTAGTATTTGTATAGTATTCGACCTATTATAGTAGTATTGTAGTATCATGGTAGTAGTTTAGTATTATCTGTATAATATTTTTAAAGGTAATATTTCTTTATTTTTTATCTGGCTGTCCCATACAGAAAGATTTTTGTCCAATCAGTCTGATAATTTTAGAGATGAATGCGTTTGAACCATACATATCCAGAGATATACCTGCATTGCGGAATAGTAAGAATTCCAAGGGAAACCGCTTATCTCCCCACCAAAATAATTACAATATTCACAAATAGTGTATTTACGACACACATTTAAAATTTGCTCACGCACACTAAGAAGAAAGCAGCTACACTAAATCAATTTCTAATAGCACACATAAATAGAATGGGCGGGGCAATCATATGTATACGCTTGTTATTCAATGCACACGCATGCAATTAGGGAGTCCAATGCGATATCTATATTTTTTATCGATATTTAATTTCAACACATTCTTATAACATATTTACTTCATTTAATTTTCTTTAAATAATTTCTTTTCTGTATACCTATTCGAAAAGAGTTTACTTTTTATAAAATAAAATAAGAGTGTTTTTTTAGTATCGTATTACCGGTTAAAGAGAACGTACTCTGTTAATCCTCATACTGTATTATTATATAATATTATTTAATCCGTACCCGTCCCGTACCCTTGACTATTTAAACAACAGAACAACAAAAAAGTAGTCAAAAAGTGACGTTTTTTTTGTATTAAAAACCCTTAAATATATATTTATTTAAAATTTTATTATTAAAGTAAAAATACAACTGAGTATTTTGTGAATATTTCAAGTGCCTACCTGAAAAATTAAATACTCGTGAAGTTTTTACACTGCACGAGTATATTTTTTCGCTGCACGCATATCGATAAAATCAGCAACATGCACTCGAATGCACCTCTCTAAATCTTGAACGGTTATTCGGTAGGTTCGGGAAGATTCGGGCTCGTTCGGGCTAGTTCGTGTCGCTCCGGACGTAAGTTAATAAAATATTTAAAAATTGATTTAAAATATAAAATAGGGACTTAATTGTTTACTTAACGGTGGTAGGACACGCCGTTTGTCTTCAGGTTGATGGTATTTGACCTATTTTTGCATATAATTACTGCACAACTCGGCATTTTGATTTTTTATGCATCAGGTAGTACACTGCAATTGCAAAGCGATTGAATGAAGCGTACAGCCGCCGTTCGATTATAAGACCAGTACCTCTACCATGAGTTTTAAGCAATAGTATTCGTCGCTACTCGATATCGACGCCGTAAATATTTTGTATGGCAAATTTTGCAGCGCCTCTAGCGGTCACTTGCAGAACCAAAATTTGCCATACAAAATATTTACGGCGTCGATATCGAGTAGCGACGAATACTATTGCTTAAAACTCATGGTAGAGGTACAGAGTGCCTAGTGCGAGTTTGTTTTACGTTAACGCGATCGACACGTTTATGACCTTCAGCGCTCTGATTGGACTGCTCCAAGCTCTTAACCAATCAGCTACCCAAACGCGGTAAACGATTCGATAACGTAAAAACAACTCGCACTCAGCGCACAGTTTGACAATATCGAGGCGTCACGTGCCACGCCCCCAAGGCAAGGAAGAGTTTTTGCTGTGGTTAAATCGCAGCAAAAACTCTTCCACTTAATTATATTATATAAATAAAAATAATCGGTGAGAACCAGTTACTTGAATCAAAGGTCGATATGACTGTTGATGGACTAGCGTTAAAATAAAATTAATAAACAAACATTGAAGGCTAAAAAACTTGTAAATGTAGCGTAGTTTTCTAGTAATAAAAAAAATTATTTGTGTTAATAAATGTGTACTATTTTTATGTACACACAAAAATAATTTGATTTGAACCAAATATAATCATGACGTGTTATGTCACATTACTAATAGAAAGACCAATGTTTGTATATTTATGCAATACATAAAAACATATCTACGTAAATTTTATTGATTGTTATTTATTTACGTTCTTTCTCAAGCTGAACGGAATTGAATAAAAATTTAGCGCACACCATAATTATGATTTTATCACGGGAATATGTTGTATGACAATTTTCTGCATTCATAATAAGTTAGAATTAACCCCTCGCGGGCGGAGCATGTTATTATTACGTAATTGAGCGTTTATTTTAGTAAAATAACACAAAACAAGTAACCTTTTCTAGGTTTTTTTCCAGGAAAAACGAAGAAACCAAAATTTTCGACCGAATAAATTAAGCGTTTTTCAATGTTATTCAAGAATAAACTTTATTGTACACCAAAAAAGTTATACATAAACTTAAATCTATTTATTTATTTAAACTTCATATACAGTAGTGGTACATAGGCGGACTTAATGCAACAAGACATCCTCTATCATTCAATCTTTAAGTTAAAAAAGACAACACAGTATTAGGTTTGCACAATAAATAAGTAATGGATATAATCTATGGTTATATAGGCAATAGACCCAAACTATTTGTCCATAGAATACCAACAAATATATGATCAAGCAAACGAATGAACTCGCAAACAGTTATAAACATTACGTGGGCAATTTGTAGCTTCTTTGTATTAAGATTACATGCTAGATGCAGTGACATTGAAAATAATTGCATGTGTCAATCATGCCTCAAAGCCTTGACCGACTGTTATCTGTCATGGTATAACATACCATCAGCGTTAGCATTATCAGCCTTTTAATGTTCCAACTGTTGGGACTCAGACCTTTCTAGGAGAAGAAATGTTTTTTTGTCCTTTTTCATATTTTTGTCATTAGGTATACTAATTTAACACTGTAAAAACCTACTAATAATAATGCTTTAATATATAATAAATTTACATTAAATATAAATGCATTAAGTATCAAATAATTAATTGAGGTAAGGTCTTGGACCCATCGCATATAAATATTTATGAAAACCTGATAAGAATCTGCTTGTCACTAATGCATAGTGCCGATAAATATTCATTAGTCTCTCAAATGATTCATTAAATAACTTAAAATCGATTTATAAGTAAATGAATCCTTTTTTGGCTTTTCATGTCGAATTCGGAAGGTTTATTGATTTAAAATAGATAAAGTAAATGAAAATAATTAATAATTAATTAAATAATAAAAGAAAAGGCTGCCAGGCTAAAGTGGGATTGGGTGGGTCACATCAGCCGTATGCACACTGATCGTTGGGCAAGAGTCTTCACAAGGTGGGTACCTGAAGATGTACGACGCCGCCGAGGTCGAACTGGGAAGAGGTGGCGAGACGACCTGGACGCCTACCGCAAGGGCTGGTTCGAGGTGGCCCGAGAGAAAAATACCTGGAAGGAATTGGGGGAGGCCTTTGCCCAGCATTGGGAAAGTAAAGGCTAATAAAAAAAAAATAATAATAATTTACAACATAAGCATCTACTCTAAATTACAATATTGTTACCTTTTTTTTAAGGAAATCATTTAATGACTTCTCGCGCTCTGGGCGAAGCGGGAGACCATGTCAGACTTTTACTGAATCACAATTGTGTCCTTCAGTTGCCCTTTGCGTTCTAGGACTACGGGTTTCCTTTTCAGAAATTCCCCGCGGTCCTAGCTAGCAGGCATCGGCCGTGCTGGGCCCCTACTGTTTGCTGACATTTCTTTGAGGAGCGCGAGGATCACTACGCGCTGTCAATGACTTGGACTCGGTCCGGTCGATTACCGGACAGCCGGACGGCGAGCTACCCATTGCTCGGCATCCGCAAGCCTGCGTCTACCGTTGCTGGTAGTCAGGGTCGGAATCTCGGCGGCACAATATTGTAGCTAAAATTGAGAGATAAAAGTTTGGTAAAACTCTATGTTCGTCACTGTTAGTCAGAAACGTGTAAATCTTACAGTCTGGTCGCAGTTTCATCCGATTTGTCTGGATGCAGACCCCAACTGGGAAAAGGGAACACCCAAATACTCCGAAATATTTTATTCCGAATTTCGGTGTTTTCCGATTTTCAAAAGTCCGAATTTCATAATACTTAAGAATTATAATGTCTATTATTAAAAATCACGAAATTTATTTTGCCGAAAGTCGTAAATGCGATTTGTTAGTTTTCCGATTTTCATACGTTCAAAGAATCAAATGCTCGAATGGTTCTCGGTCCGAAAAACAACATTCCAATTTTCAATACTTCGAATAAACTGAAAGTCAACATATTGTGCTACAAAATTTAGTGACAGAACGAATCGCTGCAAAACCGACTTCACGCAGTCTTGTCTGTCCTAACCCTAGAGTGTAATTTAAGTGCGCGTAGGCGCGGAGGGATGGGGCGGCCCGCAAGTAGAGGAGCAGCTTCGGCTTGCTTGCCGGCTTGGCCGGCCAGCCTCAGCTGCGGTGGTGAGCTTTAAAACCTTCTGCGACGACAAATTCGCGTGGGGCCGCCCAAACCCCGCAGCGCTGGAGCCGTGACAGAAACAGTGCTTGGTGTATGTTGCATGTCTACTTGCTTGCTGCTTGCCTGCTTGCATGCTTCATGCCTGCTTGCATGCTGCATGCCTGCTTGCATGTTGCATGTCTGCTTTCATGTTACATGCCTGCTTGAGTTTTTTCAATTCTACCTCCACATACTAAACATAATATTATTATACTTCTGCTATTCGGTTTACAAGGCGTTTTTATTAAGGAATTATATTAATCGGTATTTTAATATATTATTTTAATATCGAATCGGAATTCGTATTTTTGATGTTTCGAATTATCGTTAAGTCGAACTTTTTATTATTTGATCTATTGAAACTAGGTATTTTGAGATAGTAATTATATGAATGTACTTGTTCTTTTCCACATACGTAGGTATTCATTAAAGTATAACTGCGCTGTGTTTCCAACCGGTGTTTTATTTCACCAGTATTTAACTCGCCGTTTGGTAACCATCCGGACCAAGCCCAAGTCGTCGAACAGCGCCTCGTGTACCACGCGCGCCTCAAAGAAATGTCAGCAAACCGCAAGGGCCTGGCAGGGCCGATGCCTGCTAGGGTCATGGGATTGGTTCTGAAAAGGATATACTCATGGTCCTGGAACACAAAAGGCATCTGAAGGAACATAGGTGTGGTTTTAGTCAGTAAAAGTCAGACACACCCTGAAATTAGTCATAAGATATTTTCCACGTACAAAAAAGACGGTCTAGTTGCCCTTCGAGTTTCAGGGCCGCAGTAAATCAAAGCAAATAAGTTCAACCATTTGCAAAAAAGTTGTAAAACAATATCTTATCTAGATCAAATACTACTACCTAGTTCAATTTTATCATATTACTAGCTTTTGTCCCGCGGCATCGCTCACGCTGTACCCTACTCTACCCTATACCAATAAGTGAGCAGGTTTTTTTTTATTTATTTATTTAACGGGATAAAAAATAACCTATATCTTTCTCCTGGTTCTAAGCTACCTTCCCACCAATTTTCAGGCAAATCGGTTCAGCCGTTCTTGAGTTAAAAATAGTGTAACCAACACGACTTTCTTTTATATATAGATAATCTAGTGATATAAACAAGATAAGACACAAAACTATACCTATTTAGTTAGAACGAAATTTTATCTAGATCTTGATAACATGATTTCCTATCTAAAAAAATATACATCAGGTTCACATTTATAAATAAATAACATAGCCTTTAAGTTATTTTAACTTTGACCGAATCAGTAATTGTGTCGGTCAAAATTGAGTTAAGGGGATTACATCGCCCAAATCCAAAAAAACACCTAGGTTGATTGAAGTTTATAGATAATTCCTTATGTACGATTACCATATAAAAAGTGAAGGGGATACTTAAGGACATTACTAATAAATTGTATTGATTACGTTCCTCAAAAAAATACCCTAACTCTAGAAAAAAAAAATCGGTAAATAGACCTTTTTTGAACATTAATTCCATATTTTCTCGAAAACGGCTCTATATTTATACGAGTACATTGAATTTATACCAAAATATATGTTACGATAAATTGAATAACTTGTATTGATTTTTTTTTCTAATTTCATTGAATATCGATAAGTAATCAAGAAAAAATCGAATCAGTACTAACACCCCGCGCGCAGCACCCCCTGCAATGCCTGTAGAGGTCAATTCTTCTCTACTAGTGTAGAGGTAATTTTTTCAAGGTCATTGGGCAATGTAATAACCCATAAACATCTGTTCTTCACTTCCGATTGTCCACGTGGTGGTCATCAAGATAATATCTAGATAACATCTGATTCTAACTAATAGCTTTGTGTCTTATCTTGTTTGATATCTACTAGATTACATGATAAATTTAAACTAATAGATATATTTAAAATCAAGATAAGAGTTTTACATCTTTTTTATAAACAGTGCAGTTATTAATGTTTTTATTATAATAAAGATAACGTGACCAGTCCCCTTAGGGAAGTTACAATCATTTCGTTAAGCGTGAACGCTTGGATTTGGTCACGCCCCCAATTCCTTTGTTCTCACCACGTGACTGAGCGTTGAGATGACGTCAGAACTAAGGAATTGGGGGCGCGGCCAACTCCAAGCGTTCATCATCATCATCATCATCATTTCAGCCAAAAGACGTCCACTGTTGGACATAGGCCTTCCCCAAGCGTCGCCACATTGGCCGGTCCTGAGCATCTCGCATCCATCGGACTTCAGCAACCCTGACCAAGTCATCGGTCCACCTTGCGGGAGGCCTTCCAACGCTGCGTCTTGCAAGCGTTCACGCTTAGCGCTTATTATTATTATATTACTTTAAATCGATTTATAAGTTAGGGCATCTTTTTTGGCATTTCATGTCGACTTCGGAAGGTGTGCTGATTTAAAATAAATAAAGCAAATGAAAATAATTTACATCCTATGTATCTAATCTAAATTATAATATTGTAGCTTTTTTTTAAGGGTGGAAATTATCTAATGAATTCTCTCGCTCTGAGCGAAGCGAGAGGGCGTGTCAGACTTTTACTGACTAAAACCACACATGTGTCCTTCAGTTGCCCTATGCGTTCTAGGAGTTCGGGTTTCCTTTTCAGAATTTCCCCACGGTCCTAGATAGCAGGCATCGTTTTATTTCACCTGTATTTAACTCGCCGTCCGGTAAACGTCCGGACCGAACCCAAGTCGTCGACGGCGCGCAGTGCTCCACACGCGCTTCAAAGAGATGTCAGCAAACCATATGTCCCAGCAGGGCTGATGCTAGGGCCATAGGATTGGTTCGGAAAACGATATACTTAGGATCTTGAAAAGGCATCTAAAGGAACCTACTGTTTGTTTTTTGTTTTGTTTGTTTGTCTGACTTTTACTGACTAAAACTACACCTATGTGTAGTTTATGGAGATGCAACGCCGGGGCGAAATTCCGCTGCCACGACAAGTCGAGGCATGGCGGACAGAGCTCCGGCGGGATCTCATGGCGAAATGGCGTCAACGACTATCGCAACCTCGTTCGGGGCGCGCCACAATTGGGGCGATAAGGCCCATCCTTGAGGTGTGGCTGGAAAGACCTCACGGCGTTCTCAACTTCCGCACGACGCAGGTGCTTACCGAATACGGAAAGTTCGCTAAGTACCTGTTCCGGATTCGTGCGGAGGATTCGCCCGGGTGTCGCCACTGTGCGGAACATCCGGAGGACACGGTGGAGCACACTGTAGAGGTGTGCCCCGCCTGGGCGGAGCATCGCCGTGTCCTCGTGGGGGCGATCGGCGGCAGCGATCTCTCTCGCCGGGCCTTGGTTCAGGCCATGGTCCGTAGTGAGGAGGGATGGCAGGCGGTCGCCTCCTTCTGCGAAGCAGTAATGCTAGCAAAGGAGGAGGCCGACCGCATCAGGCAGAGGCAACGGGGCGCTCGCCCCAGCCGCCGCCGGGATTCCGATCCCGATTTCCGGCCACCGTAGGCGCGGGCTTGCGGACGGCGTGCAATGGGTAGCACGCTGTCCGATCGTCCGGTAACCGACCGGACCGAGCCCAAGTCGTCGACGGCGCGTTCTGTTCCCGCGCGCCTCAAGGAGCTGTCAGCACACCGAAGAGGCCCAGCCTGCTAACTGCAGGCAGGCAGGGTCGAAGCCTACTGGGGTCATGGGTTAGTTCCGAAAGGAATGCTCGACCCCGGCACGATAGGCTACGAAGGAACGGGGTAGGTTTTTAGTCAGTAAGAGTCTGACACTACTTCCCGCTCCGCCCAAGGGCGGGATTTGTCATTGGATGATTTTACCTACCATAAAAAAAAAAAAACACCTATGTGTAGTTTCGACCGCCATGATGGTTCAACTTGTGTGACCAGCATTATAACCGTCCGGACAAAACCCGAGTAGTCGACAGCGCGTAGATGCCCCTCAAAATTGTTAACAAACCCGTAGAGGCCCAGTAGGGCCAAAGTCTACTAGGGCAGAGTCGGCTACTAAAAAGGTCACCTGTGATCCTGGAATGCAAAGGACAACTAGGAGTGGTATTTTTTTGGTGCAACTCCGTAAAAGTCTGACATAAGCTCGCCGCTCCGCCCTAGAGCGAGAGAAGTCACTGAATGATTTCCCATGTAAAAAAAATATATATCAGGTTCTCATTTTTAAATAAATAACATAGCCTTTAAGCTATTTTAACCTTGACCGAATCAGCAATTGTGTCGGTCAAAATTGAGTTAAACATCTGTTCTTCACTTCCGATTGTCCACGTGGTGGTCATCAAGATAATATCTAGATAACATCTGGTTCTAACTAATAGCTTTGTGTCTTATCTTGTTTGACATCTACAAGATTACATGATAAATTTAAACTAATAGATATTTAAAATCAAGATAAGAATTTTACATCTTTTTTATAAACAGTGCAGTTATTAATGTTTTTATTATAATAAAGATGACTGGTCCCGTTATCTTTATTATAATAAAAACAAGTCTTGGAATTGGGGGCGTGACCAAATTCACGCCCCCAATTCCTTTGTTCTGACCACGTGACTGAGCGTTGAGATGACGTCAGAACAAATTAATTTGGGACGCGGCCAACTCCAACCCTTCACGCTTAACGAAACGATCATAACTTGGCTAGGGGGGCAGATATTTTTAAGTAATTTATAACATTTAGACGGTTGAAAAACACCTTTGCTTTGAAAGTATTTTTTTGTGACGTAAGCACAAAACATTTTTCAGATTTATTCCTATACTTGTGCTTAAGACCTTGCTTCATGCCAAATTTCAGGGTTATAGGTCAACGGGAAGTACCCTCTGAATTTTGATTCCCTTGACAGTGTCGAAATATAGGGTGACATGTAATTAGTAAACGATACTTAAACACGTGATTTTGGTCATGATAACAAACAACTTTTACTATGGGACCAAAACTAAAATCGCGAAAAAAAATCTACTGGTCAGTACATTTGTGTTCGCCTAACTGGTCAAAATGTACTGAACTTGGCTGATTTTTTTTCGCACTTTTCAGCTTTGGTCCCATAGTAAAAATTTATTGTTATCATGAATACAACCACGAGTTTAAGTATCGTTCACTAATTATCAGTCACCCTATATACGTTTTTTTTTGCGACATAAACGGCCATATCTTTTTTTTCGTTAACTTAGAAGAAGATTTTTTCACAGCTTCTAGGGACCGCAGACCTGAATATATGGTTTTAAATTCAACTTGATACGTCCACGCATTCCTGAGTTAAAGGGTCTTGACAGACAGACAAACAGCCGGACAACAAAGTGATCCTATAAGGGTTCCTTTTTTTTCTTTTGATGTACTCAAATGTAACAAAAAAAAAAATTACACAAATGCAAAAACTTATATTTTCATTACGCACTCACGTGATGGGCAAAAAATGCCTCTAATTAATCATCCTCCTTTCAGGATTTACATAAAAATAATGTAATGATTTTATATATTAAAAATATAATGGTATAAAATAAATAATTTAAGTAAGTAGTACATTTATTTTGGCTACTTTAAGTACTTAAACTGAAAACTACTATTCATTTCTTAACATGACTATCGTTGAGGTGTTGAAATTCACCTCACTATTGTAAACCAACGTTTGAAACTATATCGAGTTTTAAATAAACCTATGTATTCTTGTTAACCTACTTGTGGTCAGTACGGTGGTTGAGGGTCATATTGTCATAGTCACTATTTCCTAGGGCGATGTGTGTATTATTCGTAAAGACATATTTTTCAGTTATCTTAATTATATATAACCAACTATGACTCAGCCTCGTCTTCGTGAGAGCAAATCAATTCTGAAAAAGTTACAATACTTCAGTCAAAGTTCCAATAATCATTTGGTGGTGTTATCCATTACAGGTACCAGAAACACCAATATGGCTGCTATCAAAAGGTCGTCAAAAAGAAGCTCTAAGATCACTCTGCCGTCTTCGAGGCTGGGCGAAACCCGAAGATGTAAAAGAAGAATTTGATGAACTTCTACAATACTACGACAATTTAAAAAGATGTGTCTTATGCGCCAAAGAAGGAAAGATTGTGGAGCCTTGCGAACATCATAACACAAATTCGTTGAAACAGATGATCTGTAAGATAAGGCGCGTGTTTTTCGTAAGGGAGACAATGAAGCCGTTTTTGCTGGTGATAGCGTATTTCTTCTTCTACACTATGAGTGGGGCGCTCCCAGTGAGACCGAACATGGTGAATGTGTGCAAGGCTTTAGGAATGAAGTATGATCCAAAGACGATAGTTGTAAGTATTACACATTATTCCTTTTTTCACAGTCTTTTTATTTCCAATAAAATTACTTCCCGTAAAAATTACTAAGATTAAAGTATTGATTGCCAAAACGTGCCTTGTACATACATTCTTCAACCAGGCTTAAGACCAGGTGTTATACATTCATTAGTCATTTCAATCTTAGTGCATGTGCATCAAAATCTCCTTAAATCTATGTTATTATAAGTGCTTTCTATATTCTTATTAACTTTAAGTTGTAAACTTGTTGTTTTTAAAATTTGCTTCCATTATTACATTCATAAATTCTGCCAAACTGTAAAACAGTTTTTCGGCAACTTTGCTTACATCTCTCAATCATTGATATCAATGACTTATTCATGAAACATGTTGCGTACTACAAACTCTATAACAAAATGAAATGGTGCATTTGTTTGTACATAAAATGAAACAGCCAAGATGAAATGTGGTTCACCTCAAAGAACTCGTTATTTAAAAATAGCGGAATTGAGAAACATTAATTAACATAAGAATGCATTTCGAGTAAATATTTCAACATCGTATTGGTAACGGTTATTTTAGGACAATATTTCCAAAAAATTCATAATAGTACAATGACCTTGTTTCTGTAGTTATCGACTTGAAAAAAGATGAAACTAACATTTATAACTTCTAACGCTACTCATTTAATTCTCAATTTATTAAATAATTATCGATTTCGCTCTGTAGTAGATAAAGCACATACAGAACCATAACTTTCTGCTTTTGCTAACAACCTCTCTATAATGATTGCATCTTTAGACGTACGATATATCGATAACATATGGAGTGAAACTCCATAGAAATAAAATAAATCGTTACACTTTAGGGCGGGTTTCTGAAATGAGTATTTTGAGTTAAGCACTTTCAAACTCTATATAAATGCCAGATTTTGACAAGTTTTTAGGCTAAAGTAAATTTTTGAGAAATAGTCAACTTCTACTGCTTAAATCAGAAATCGGGGATAATCCTATGCTTCAGATTTTGGCTTCTTACAAAATTATTTGTGCTTAAATTGATCTTATCATCATCATCTACCTGACTTCACCAATTGCTAGACATAAGCCTCACATTTTTACCCAAATTCATTTGAAACTATTATATTTTAAATAATAAACGTATTGCTAGGCATATCGAATATATTTGTGAATGAATGACAGTTGTCACAATTTGCATATATTATTAGGAATATAACTATGAAAAAGGTTGTTAATTTATATTAGTTATATATTTGATAATATATTCAGTATATTTTAATATATTCGATATACCTAGCAATACGATTAATATTTAAAATATAATATTGGCGACCATCCTCGTCGCCAACCTTTATAAATACTCGTTCTCTAATTTCAGGTTGTAATAGGTGCACTCTTCATAGCAATGAGTATGTTGTCAGCCATCATTGTCAAAACCATCGGCAAAAGGAAACTGGTCATCGGTTCCATGCTAGGTACTGCTTGCTGCAGCATCGGTATCAGTGTCTACGCCAGGACCAACCTTCCTTCCACCGTCTTCTCCTACGAGACGAGTACCTTTACTGATAAGAAAGAGATGTTGCCTGTGGTCTTGTTCCTGATGCTGATATGCTTCAACAGTCTAGGAATACCTTGGGTGTTGCTGTCTGAAGTTTTTCCGTTCAGGTAAGTTTTGAGATTTTCATTATTCTCGTGTAATAGTCTCTTGTTAAATTTCGTATTGCCGTTTAAGGTCTAGGTTTTCAAAATTTTATTGTACAAGGGTTATAAGTTTACTTTCAACTTGATTGTGTAAAATAAACACATAATTTTGAAGGGTATTTTTCAAGAAAGTTTATACATTCAATCCAACAATCCCAGTTTCTTCATTTGGTACAAGCGTAGACTCAATACCAAGAAGTTATTCTCTTTGTTTAATATTTATTTTCTTTGCTTTCAGGAGCCGCGGCATTGCCACAGCTTTAGCGGCAGCGTCAAGCTACATCATCTACTTTGTAGCAGCCAAAACAAACTACAACATAGAATATGCCTTCCACCTCAGTGGAACCTTTGGCTTATACGCCATTTTTGGTTTCTTAGGAACACTATACCTCTATCTTTTCCTACCAGAAACCGAGAAGAAAACTCTTGCTGAAATTGAATCGTGCTACAAAAGTGATAGAAAAATATTCGCTGATGATTTCTTTATAAACGCATTTAGGAAAAAGAAGGTCATTAACGGTGACGCCAATAAACCGATGCTAGTCAAGTCAATAAATTGATCACTTAAGTAAATTTAATTCAAGACCAATATACTTCCAATTACTAGTGATAAAATTGTAATATATTCTTGATATAATTCTGTGCACACAGATCACAGATCTTTTCGATTCTACTTTATTTGTTGGTTTATTCAACATGATATTAATGTTGTTTTACACGTTAAAAGTTCTAGAGGTATTGAAATAGTATAACTTCAGGTTTTAGCATAACAGTTGTAGCAAAGATATTCGAATAATATGTAGTAGATAATAATAAAATTGATCTTGTTTAGCAAATAAGATTTCAGTTAATGTCTTCGTGTATGATGTTTCGTCTGAAAACTATTTTTAGGGTAGTATAATTAGGGTACGAATATCATTATTTTATAATTTTCCAAAAATAAGCTATTCCGAAATATCTGCATTTAAATAACTGTGTTCTTGAATACCCGACATACAATGTCGACATAAATATGGAATTCAGTATAGATTATAAAAACATAACTTGCCATTATAATTATAAATTTATGATTTTATTAAGAATCATGTGAACCTCAGACCGAGACTGATCGTGATTAAAGTATGTGTGTACGTGTAAATATTGTTATCATATTACAAAATTAAATGTTTTCATTACCTACATTTTTCGTGTTTCTTCTATTTCATCCCAAATAAGTTATTAGTAATAATAAATAGGAGCAGTGGTAATGGCCCTAGCTACGAGTTGTAGGTCACGTCTTCAAACTCAGCCAGGCGCATTACTTTGTGTAATTTATTTCATTACCACTGCTCTCAAAACGGTGGAGAAAAACACAGTGAGAAAACTAAAAATTCGAAGACATGTTAAATCTACCAATCCGCACTTTGCCCGCGTGGTGGATTACGGTCCATTTCCTCTCGTAGAGAGGAGCCTTGAGTTCCAGCAGTGGGGACATTATAAGGCCGATGCTATGCTAAAAGTAAAATGGGCCAATGATGGCGCCTTAGGGAACTCCTATTTCGATTAGTAGTAACTTGTTGACCACAACACTCTTTAATTTTAATGCTTAGTAATATTTTGGATAACAATCTAGCTAACCCATGCTGCATATATAATTATTTGTGGTAGCAGAACGACGGATTCATAGTGTACCTACGAGTATGCGACAGTGAGCGCCTGCTAAAACATTCAGAACTCATTACGCATATATGCATATGTATGCGTGATTATTTCTACGTATAATATACTCTATGTTTAACTTGTATTTGCAAGATCAATGGTAGTATTGAATATAATTTTTTTGGTATGTGAATATCTGGAGATCTATTTTTAAAGATTTAGATGTTAGACAATTAAAATTTACCTACTGTAAGAATTCGCAAAAATCGGAAGAAATCCTTTTAGGTTTGCCTAGGCATTTGGTCAATATGAAGTTAGTTGCTCGTGCCAAAATAGTATAGTACGCGACAAAGGTGCATTACTTTGTGTAATTTATTTTTATCACTACTGCTCTCAAAACGGTGAAGGAAAACATTGTGAGGAAACCGGCATATCCTAGAATCGAAAATTCGAAGACATGTGAAATTCACCAACCCACACTGGGTCCGCGTGGTGAATTACGGCCCATTCCCTTTCTTTATGAGGAGGCCTGAGTCCCAGCAGTGGGACCATTAAAAAGCTGATGATGATGATAGCCTTCTCAAATGCAGATGGGCTGCGTGCTAAGTAGTAATACTACTCTTTACTTTCTTACTTGATTATTATATCTACGATATAGGTTCTAACAAAAACAAACCATATCATTTAATGATTCTATAAAGAAAATCACATCCATTAATATCGATATCCATAATTTCGTCTTCTTTTCCTCGTTGTTGTGATCCATATCACAGGTCTCTCACATCTTATGTTATTGCATGGCAGTGTTGGATACCACCATGAGAAAGCTTTTGTAGAACTTATTTTTGTAGCTATCCTTTTAGTTGTTGTGGTTGTTGTAGTTTCAGGACGATTAGTGGTGGTAGTAGTTGTGGTAGTGGTTCTTTCTGGTTCACGTGTTACACTTTCACTTGACGGTTCAGTATTGGTCGTTGACTCAGTATAAGTAGGCTCGTAATAAGTCCATGGCTTTGTAGAAGACGAAGGCTCAGTAGAAGTCGACGGTTTTATAGTCGTCGACTGTTTAGTAGTCGTCCATGGTTCAGTAGTCGTCGATGGTTCAGTAGTCGTCGCTGGTTCAGTAGTCGTTGATGGTTCAGTAGTCGTCGATGGTTCAGTAGTCGTCGTTGGTTCAGTAGTCGTCGATGGTTCAGTAGTTGTCGATGGTTCAGTAGCCATCGTTGGTTCAGTAGCCATCGTTGGTTCAGTAGTCGTGGATGGTTCAGTAGTCGTCGACGGCTCAGAAACAGTAGGTAGTTCAGTTTCTATTGATGAAAAAGCTGTAGAGGATAACGTAGTTGTTTCAACAATAGCTTTGGTTGTTTCTTCATATGCATTTTTTTCTGGATTAAAAGACTCTGTTTCTTCTTTTACAGTCGTTAACCATGAGGCAGGTCTGTCACAAGGAAGCAATTCATTCGGAAAGCAAAATTGTTTATTTTTCTCTTGTGAATTTATTTCATTGTTGTTTTCCATATAGTCTGATTCTGCTGTATCAATGGGAACTGTATTGTAATCTGGAAGTGCTGGTGCGAATGTTGTAAATTTTTGATCTCCAAATATTTGTATGAAACCTGAAACGAAATGTAATACTTATTTACTCATTATATTTATTTATTATATTTAATATGAATTTACTCATTATTATTCATTGCAACTCAGTGAGCTATGTCTATGATCTAGTCATCAACCTTTTTTTTTGTTTTCATTTAATAGCAAAAGAAAATTCTATTTGCAGGACTCTAAATAATACACAAAGCTATATTCGAAATTAGTATATTAACGATAGTTAACTTTATAATATGTACATACATTATTCATGATACCCAGGAAACCTTCTTCGGTTTACATTCCTTGTTGTGGTTATCCACGTAAGAGGTCTTTCACATCTCTCATCATTACATATCGTTGGGTACCACCAAGCGTATTCAGTATAAATTGGTTGTTTTGATGTTTTTGACTTGTTAGTACTAGTTATTATATCTTCATCTATTAAAGTTGTCGATGGATTAGGCAAAGTATTTGTTTCTTTTTGTGTTGTCGTCATTTCCAACTCAGTAGCTTCTATTGATATTGAACTAGATACTTCTGTAGTTGTTGACATACTAGATGCTTCAGTTAATATTGATATTTTATCTACTAGCTTAGTTGCTTCAGTGGTTGGTATGGAATCTACTAGCATACCAGTTGCTTCAGTGGTTGGTGTGGAATCTACTAGCATACTAGTTGCTCTAGTGGTTGGTGTGGAATCCACTAGCATATTAGTTGCTTCAGTGGTTGGTATGGAATCTACTAGCGTACTAGTTGCTTCAGTGGTTGGTGTGGAATCTACTAGCGTACTAGTTGCTTTAGTGGTTGGTGTGGAATCTACTAGCGTACTAGTTGCTTCAGTGGTTGGTGTGGAAACTACTAGCGTACTAGTTGCTGCAATGGTTGGTGTGGAATCTTCTAGCGTACTAGTTGCTTCAGTGGTTCGTGTGGAATCTACTAGCGTACTAGTTGCTTCAGTGGTTGGTGTGGAATCTACTAGCGTACTAGTTGCTTCAGTGGTTCGTGTGGAATCTACTAGCGTACTAGTTGCTTCAGTGGTTGGTGTGGAATCTACTAGCGTACTAGTTGCTTCAGTGGTTCGTGTGGAATCTACTAGCGTACTAGTTTCTTCAGCGATTGGTGTGGAATCTAGTAGCGTACTAGTTTCTTCAGTACTTGATGTGGAAGCTGTATCATGAGAAAAACAAAAATTGTAAGAAAATGATCTTTTGGGTAGTAATTTAGAGTATGTGTGCAAATATACTGATAATCATATTTGTTTCATATTCATGCTTTATTTTCTTGCTGAATATGTAAATTTTAGCATACATTGGAAAACAATTTAGCATTAATTAATATTCATATTTGGTTTTAAATCCCTGGTTAAAAATTAATGACTTACAAATTCATCAAGCGGGTGTAGCGACTACTTTACACATAAAAATCGTTCGAGAACAGAAACACAGTATGCTGTTGTTCCATTGATTACACAGATTTTTTTTACAACTTAAAAAAAGTTAGTAAGTCAGCAACCATTTAATTTTAGGCTTTTAGTAGAGTTTTTTTTAATGAAATATTAGGTCGTTACCTATGAAGTTGCCGTTGTCATGTGCAGGCCATTTCGATTTCGATCATAAACTCATTTTAACTAGGTTGTTTCCTTTTCTGATCTGCATGCGAGTGTCTTATCAGTTTTATGTCCAGAGATCCTCATCAGTGATATGAAAATGAATTAAATAATGACATTATTTTCGCAGCAAAGTAAGTAATTTTAACACAAAGATAACAGAAAATAGATAACAAACATGTAAAATAGGAATTAAATCAGAAATTATATTTTCAAAGTGTAATTAATTAATCGAATTTTTCATGTTCAGAATTATATAGATTACAAAAAGATCAATAAAAGGTCAAAGATAATATATAATATATATAAATAAAAGCAATAATAATAAATCATTAAAAAGCACTTCATGTCATTCATCACTATACTGTACTTTTCGTGTCTTTGTCAGATCTGAAACATTATCGAGAATTTTTTTTTGAGAAAACAGCAACTTCATTCGAAAAGACCTAATACATCTAAAATAATATTAAATAAATAAATTCAAAACTGTGACCCTGAAATAGCAATTTTTTGTTTGTTACGGTAAATAACATGTTTTTTGTTGAAGAGTTGTCATTTTTACAATACAACTGTCATTTTTACGATCTCAATTTTTTAGAAGCTATTTCTTTTGGGCCATAACTTCACTCATTTCAGTGCCACAGTATGACAGAAAAGAAAAAATACATTTGGCACACATAGATACACACTGAAGAAACCAGCATTTAACTTTATGATTAAAAAAAGTGCAAAATAACTTTAAATATCGGAAGTCGGTGTTTCTTTAATAGTTTGGTCTCTTCGTTATTTAACACCGACTTCCGAAATTAAAAGTTATTTTGCACTTTTTGGTGGTTTTTGAAGTTTTTTGTAATAAGTTTTTTATTTCACACTTTTTAGTAGTAGTACCCCTCAGCCAAACTTAAATAGATAGGTACCTTCCGCCATTCGGTTTCATCATCAAATCATCATGACAATTCTATCCGCCATTCGGTTTCATCATCAAATCATCATGACAATTCTAATAATACCAAACACGGCTAGGATACACTGATTTATTACAAAGTTCCGGCTCTTACCTACCTTCCGTCTTCATCATCAGATCAGTTCTATGTACCCCCTCCCCGTTTTCCTCAGCCACCGATATCACACTATCATCAGATCAAAACAATATTTCTATGGGACTAACTCGAGAGTATAATCTTTCAATCGAAACAAAAATTTTCAAAATCGGTCTACAATTGACCGAGATATCGGCGAACAAACACATACAAACGACAGTTCTGCTATGAATTTTTAAAGAGTTTCGTCCTATATCTTCGAAGTTTATCATCAGATCAAAAAGATATTTTTATGGGACCAATTCGGAAGTATAATCTTTCAATCGAAATAAAAAAATTCGAAATCGGTCCACAATTGATCGAGATATCGGAGAACATACTTAAAAAAAAACATACAGCCGAACATAGAACCTCCTCCTTTTCGAAGTCGTTTAAAAAGAACACTGACACACAACATGGATGCGCCAAATACATATACTATGATTTTTTATTAGACGAAGTAAAGTGACAGCTATAACAATGGTTGTTTGACAGTTGGGCATTGTTATTTGACAGTTGGGCATTGTCCACTGCTGTCACTTTACTTCGTCTAATAAAAAATCATAGTATAGGTCCAGGGGCCTTATCATGACGTATATAAATGTCAGACAAGCGAGCAAGAAAGAGCGGTAGTGACACGCTATGTAGCTCAATCACTGTAACAGTTCAGTTAAGGTTGTAAAATTGGTCGCATTAAGAGCTCGTGGAAGAGCCTCAGTCCATTAAGAATTCCAGACAACTATGTATGTTGCAGTTTCCTGACGCTTGTTTTCAACTGAATCTTAATGAGAGTGTACAGTACGGCCAACGGATCTTGGCGCGTCTGAAGTTAGGCTCTGCAAACTTTAGCGCTCAAAATAAGCGCGCCAAATAAATGATTTATAAAAATAAATTCCAATAAAAGTTGCTAACAGCAATAACAACTGCTATTGGGATTTATGTTTCCAAACCATCTATTTCTTATCGAGTGCACAAGCGCTAAAGTTCGCAGAGCCTATTATTTATTTATTTTCAACACTCGGAGGCCCGGTCTTATCTCACTTAGTTTAGGCACGCAACTAAATGTTTTCCGCACTAGTGTAGAAAAGTATGCGTGCTCGCCCCCCACCAAAATTAATTTTATTACATTTATCATATCAGGCTGGGCGCCTGTCGATCCCCACGAGGCACACGTCAACCCCCGTTGATTCATTTTCTTTATGTGTTGTTAAACATCGTTTGATACACGTGCAAATCCGTCATTACTGCAATCAATGCGAAATTTCTGCACTTATATCAAAATATGCTATTATTTATTAGTGATAAACATAAATATACGTTACTCTGAAAGAGGAAAGAAAGAGTTACAAAATCGCTACAATTCCTGTGCTATAAAACAGTAAGAATAGAAACATAGAACTACGCATCTACAGCTGAGAACTTGGTATGCAAAAATTGTGCTTACATTCTTCCTTATTTGTTGATTCAGTCGGCTCGTTTGTAGGTTTCCTCGATATTTCTCTCTCTGTAGGTGGTAGGGTTGTAATTACCCGTATATTTTCTCTAGTTACCCAAGTTATTGGTCTATCGCAACACGGGCCAAAAGTAACCGTAAGAACTTTTGTTACATCAGGATTACGGAGATAAACAATTGGGATTACGGAGTTTTTCAAAGATGTTGGATATTTTGGTAATAACTTTTTTATTGTTGTACTAGTATTCATGTTCGACAATCTCAAACACGTTTCGCATTCCGTTGACTTTATAACTTCACAACTTTCACATGGGACCTCACAACTTTCACATGGGACTTCACAACTTTCACATGGGACTTCACAACTTTCACATGGGACTTCACAAGATGAACATGCTCCAGAGCCGTATTGTGAATCATCTTGAGGGTTTTGATGTGTTTGATCAAAACCGTTATAAGGTTGATCATAATGAGGTCGTATCCCTTCGGGACGAAGTGGACCTTGTGTCAGGCGCGTTGGATAACCATGTATTGATGGTGGTGGAGAGGATGGATAAATATATGGATGTGGCGGTGGTTGCGACATTGGGTGATAACTATATACCGGATGTACCGTATTGGGTGGATAACTATATATTGGCCGTACGGTATTAGGAGGATAACTATATATTGGCCGTACGGTATTAGGAGGATAACTATATACTTGTGAACCTGTTGTGGGTGAATAAATATATTCCGGTAGCGTTTGTGGTGAAAAACTATTCACGGGTAATGTTTCTATTGGCTGATAATATACAGAAGTTGGTTCTGGAGATGAAAAATATTTAGTAGTCGGTTCTGGTGATAAAACATATTCAGGTATCTGTTCTGGAGATTTGTTGTATTCATCCGATTGTTCTGGAGATTTTTCCGGTTTATGTATCTTTTCCGGAGACCGATCATATTCAGGCTTCGGTTGAAATTTTCCAACATTATCATCCATTTGTTCTGGTGACTGATCATACTCAGGGGTATTTTCAGGAGTTGGAATATTCTTTATTGTGTTTTCTGGTGATTTGTCAGCTTCATATATCTGTTCTGGTGATTTATCATCTTTATAGACCAATTCTGGTGATTTCTCGTTTTTGTGTATCTGTTCTGGTGACTTCTCGTTCTCAGGTGTCTGCTCTGGTGACTTCTCGTGTTCATGTATCTGCTCAGAAGATTTAGCATTAATATATGTCTGTTCTAGTGATTTTTTATCGTCATTTACCTTTTCTGGTGTGACAACATCATCTTGTATCTGTTCTGGAGATTCTACATATTCATAGATATGTTCTGGAGATCTATCTTTTTTATGTATCTGTCCCGGAGATTTAGAATTTTCAAATATCTGTTTTGCTGTGACATCTTCTTGTTCTTGAGATTGAACATATTCATAGATCTGTTCTGGTGATTGAATATGATCATTTATTTTTTCTGGTGATTTCTCATCCTCATTTTCAGGTATCGATTCAATTGTTACAACATTTCCGTGTGTCGGTTTTAATAACTGATTGTGTTCAGGAGTTGGTTCTAGTGATTGAACATACTCCTGTGTTTGTTCTAAATATTTGTGTGATGGATCTTGCGATATAGAAAAAGCTTCTAAATTCGGTAAAGTAACTGCGTCGAAATCAAAATAATACAGTGATGAATGTGAAATCATCATTGTTGATAATGTCGGTATAGTAAGAGACTGCGTTGTGTGTTGCACGCTTGGCTGCGTTTTTGATGTTTCTGGTGGCCATAACATTATTTTTGGTGGAGTCGGTAACGATATTGGATCTTTGTAATGCGGTGATTTTGGCCATTTATCGGGTAATATTATCCATGATTGAGTTGGTGTTGTAGTTGGTGGCCGGGTTGCCCAAGATGTTTGCAGTAAAATTGGTAGCGGTGGCGGTGTCATAATTGACTGATGCAGAGGCCAATTAAATAAGGATTGGGCTTTTACTGGTTGTATGGTTTCTTCTGATATTAGAAGCAAAGTTGATGCTGGCGATGGCAACGTTTTCGGTGTATCGAAAGGCCATATTACCCATGGTATGGTTGGCGTTGTTGTTGGTAGCCGGGTGTCCCATGACGCTGGTGGCGGTCTTGTCAATGTTACCGGCGGCTTTGGTGTTAAAGTTTCTTCGGATTTCGGAAATAAAGAAAATTTTGGGGGTGACAAAGTTTCTTGTCTATCCGACGGCCATATTATCCAAGGTAAGGTTGGCGTGGTTGTTGGTGGGGGCGAAAACATAGTTGATGGTGGCGGATTTGCCCATGATGTTGGCGGTAAAATTGATGGTGTGTATGGCAACATTACCGGTGAGGGCCTCAGAGGCCATATCATCCATGGTATGGTTGGCGTTGTTGTTGGTGGCCGTGTTTCTTGCGAATATTGCCACGTATTTGGCGGATGTGGAGGCCATTTAATCCTTGGATAGGTTGGTGTTGAATAATAGCTTGTAACAGGAGGAAATATATTATAGATAAAAAGTTTGGACTCTTCCTTGGAATCTGCTGCTGTGGTTGCGAAATAGTCTGGGACCGGTGTTTTCTTTGTTTTATTTTTCTTCCATTTCTTCTTACTCATCCATTTCTTTTTCTTCGATTTCTTTGTTGGTGCTTCAGTAGTAGCAGTTGGTGTAGTGTAAGTAGTTACGGAATTTATCGTTGAAATACATGGTACAGGTATTGTGTTCGGTACAAATGGTGCAAGATTAGTATTCTGCACATATGGCGCAGGTTTACTACCCGGTACATATGGTGCAGGTTTAGTATCAGGTACACATTGTGCAGGTTTATTATTCGGCACAAATGGGGCAGGCTTACTGTCAGTTACATATGGAGCACGACTATTATATGGTACACATGGCGCAAGTTTGCTATTCGGTACATACATTGCAGAATTAGTATCCGGTACATTTGGCACAAGTTTATTATCCGATACATATAGTGCAGGATTGGAATCTGGTACACATGGCGCAAGTTTGCTATTCGATACATACATTGCAGGATTAGTATCCGGTACATTTGGCACAAGTTTATTATCCGATACATATAGTGCAGGATTAGAATCCGGTACACATGGCGCAAGTTTACTATTCGGTACATACAGTGCAGGATTAGTATCCGGTACACTAGGCGCAAGTTTATTTTCCGATACATATAGTGCAGAATTAATATCCAGTTCACATGGCGCAAGTTTGCTATTCGGTACATACAGTGCAGGATTAGTACCCGGTACACTCGGCGCAAGTTTATTTTCCGATACATATAGTGCAGAATTAGTATCCGATTCACATGGCGCAAGTTTGCCATTCGGTACATAAAGTGCGATATTAGTATCCGGTACACATGGCGCAAGTTTACTATCCGGTACATATAGTACAGGATTAGTATCCGGTACACATGGCGCAGGTTTACTATCCGGTACATATAGTGCAGGTTTAGTATCCGATACACATGGCGCAGGTTTGCTATCCGGTACATATGGCGCAGGTTTAGTAACCGGTATACATGGCACAGATGTAGTGCCCGATACACATATTTCCGGATTTTTACTACTCGTTTGTGGTATAGGACCCGTAGCGATATGAGCCGTCGGTGTTAGACACGGTTGTGGCTGCTGGTCGGAGAGTGGTGGAGGGTTCCTTACATCCAAGTCTGGACCTAGGCAAAATAGCTTATAGGTTTCTCGACAACCTGAAAATTTCAAAATTATACTATACAGAAAATTCGTAATTTGTGTTTTTTTTGTAATTTATTAACAATACATTAAATTGACATGAACCTCTCCTATTAGTTCGAGCTACCAAATTCTAAAAAAGATATACTTTTTTAATTTGCTGGGTATTTATACCATCATTTATTTTTTAAACTAGTCTATCGTTAGAAGTCAAGATTTGGAGTAAAACTAAAACCAAAGATATAATGTTTTTATTTATTAAAACGGAAAATCTTCACTTATACATTAGTTACAACCGAAATCTTGTTGTCCTCCCGGACAACGGTTACTTTGCGCTGCAGAGTGTTTTCTGAACCCTGAAATAGGACAGAAAACCCGTTAATATATTATTTTATCTCTAGTTTTACTCCAAAATTAACTTTAACGATTGTATAGGAATCAATTTGAAGTTTCGAAAAATGCATGAAGAAATTAAAAATAACCAAATAATGTATTACGGATCTAGAGTGGTCTTTTGTTTGTGACTCCGACTCGCACTTGACCAGCACTTCGCCACTTTTTATCACCCCACTCCACCCCATCTTAATATCACAAAAATATTTAACACCGATTGGCGCGAAAATCAGAAAACACAAACACACACCAATCTAAGAATGACAGATTCCAAATTCAAAAGTTTTTTTTTTTTAATTGTAACAGTATTCGTGGCCAGACTCAGGCTAGTTATATATTAACACAAACCGTAGTATTAAAATTTCAATCTCTATGGTGATTCCACTTGCGGTTATTTCAAAATACGGCGCTAAATACCGCCCGACAGATACAAAGCCATATAAGTTGTTATTATGAAACAATGTATTATATAAGTATTAAAGTGTCGTAACACTTTAAACCATTATGTGGTGTAAATATACCTAGTTGATTAACATTGGCACAGCGGCTTCGTCTGCGTGAGAGTAGAAAATTGTCTGAAGGAAACATATTCCCGGAACAAAAGTTATCATAAAATACTAGGATATGATCTATCCGTGTGCCCGAATCGGCACACACGCACTCTCACAAAATTGTACCTTTATTTCAGTCTGATATTAATTATTGTGATACATAAACCACATTTAAAACCAAAGTGGCACCATACTGAACTTGTGTTTATAATTGCCATTTTTAGGTAAACCTTGAACTTATCAATCTAACTAACGCAATCCGTTTGTAATCTGATTGTCAAAGTCTTTGTTGCCAATAGTTGATGTTCCTCAGTAATTGATTCGCAACTTCTTATCGAGTAAATAAGTACATTGAAAACTTTATGCCTGCTGAAAAATCCCTTAATACCTTTTTCTTTATTGTGCTCGCGTTTGACCACTATCTCACCTCATGGTAAGCGATATTGTGGCCGATGATGGAGCACGATTGCCTAGAAGTAACCTATTCACTTTTGACTTAATTAGTTATAGCTATCAGTAAACACAAACTCTGGCAGGGACCTTTTTGGTATAGAGCCACTTTTTTTTAAGGGTGCGATAGATTCTATTATTAAAGAGATTTAAATTGGATAGCAATATTTTACGTCTTTTTAGCCACTTTTTTGTATTGATCGAATATATTAAAAAAAATAATGGCCCAGATAAGGCCAATCATTGCGGAAACACAGTTAAAAAAATAGAAGAACAATTATTTATACTTACGTGCACCAAAATCGCAGTTATATTCGTACATGTCACACTGGTCGAGGAAGGTTCGCCGTTTGCAGCCATTTTCTGAGGCAGCACACACCATGCTATGATCATGTATGCACACTGCTGCTAGCTGGCAGTAGTTTATTGGCTGTAACAATGGATAAGATATTTTTAGTTCATATCATATGCCAGCGGCTTCCGCCTTTGAAAATAATATATTTTAATTTTTTAATTGCTTTTTTTATTGTTTTTTTAAAGCAATATTTAAAAATGTATTAAATAATATAAAATAACGCATAAAGAAATAATAATATCGACCAACACCTCAGGAGGCTCTTGTTAGGCGACTGGATCAAGGGCCTGATTCACAAGGCACTTCTGGATATGGCCTCTATAGTTAGAAGGTTAGGAGGTTTCTTTCCATTGAGCACTGACCGCCGCGCCGCGGCTAGTAGCTTGGACCCTGTTCCCGATATCGATGGGATTACATTTGTTATATCTTTAAATGATTTTTATTGAATTTTGCACTAAATTGCATCATTCAGACGGAAAGCACAAGACCAGACGGAACAAAATGGAATAAGACAGGACAAAGCGTGACATAGCGGGACAATTAATGAGGCAAGACGAGACAAGACTGAACCAAACGGGATAAAATGGAACAAAGCGGGGGCAATGTGAAGCAAGACGGGGTAAGATGGAAAAGACGGGCTAGAATTATAGCATTATTTGTTATATCGAAAATAATTACGTTCCTCTAAAAAAACACAAACTTTAGAACGTACATTGTCTGTTTGTTTGCTAGTTACTTATATAATAATAATTATGATTTGGTTCTCAGAAAAAACTGAATAGAATTCATGATAAATCTTCATAAGAGCTAAATGACTTTGAGCTTAGTATTCAATGAGACGTGCCGCTGTATCACGACAGTTTTTTTTTTTTTATGACGGTTCTACCTCACCTCCATTGTTGTATAATACCTATTTATGTCGCTATTATATTACATGTCAACGAAGAAGCGTTTTTAGTTAGGTACTAGGCAACACATTAGTCACTGTCAAGAAATATATAGTGTTCATTGTTACTTCACCATAATTAAGATCAGTACCACACGTGACTTGACCATTTTGGTTGATTGTCATTACTTTCTAATTATTTACTTGTGGTTTTACATGTGTCGTTAATTATGAAAAGAATAAAAGAAAAAAACGTTTATTAATATTTATGAATAAACATTAAACAAGGGACAATTTGTTCATGTTAATGTATTTACATAAAGTTTAATCATTTATAGCTAGAAATATAATACAAGGCCAATGACGCAGCGGTACAGGTTGCGAAATATTGGTCAGAAAAAAATTAGTTTGACTTCATCGACACGCAAAGAAGAAGAAGAAGAATTATGAGATGGCCCTGTCTGCGTTTTAAAGAGAAGAGAGCTGTGGGTTTGTTTGAAAGAATCATCGAAGCTCTCCGATGAAAAGGACAACTAAAAGAACAACACGGGTAGATTTCAGTTCCTTGCCTGAGTCTGTATTTCCTGATAGTGTTTGACTTAGGGGAATTTAAGAGTAAATAGGTTACTTCTAGGCAAGCGTGCTCTATCGTCGGCCACATCTTCGCTTACTATCAGGTGAAATAGTGGTCAAACGCGAGCTATCAGTAATAAAAAAAAGTTAGTACAAGACTGACACTACCTCTCGGTCCACCTAGAGTGGGAAAAGAAACTTAAAGTTTTCCTACCCTAATAAACCCATTAGTAGGGAAGCTCATCATCAGAAACTTTGCTGTCAACATTGCTATCAGGCTGATCCGTTAATTGTCGTAAATTTTTTGAAGTGGAATATCTTCAATTAACTACTCTCACTTTGAGTTTAGCGAGCGGGAGTGTCAAACTAACTGACTAAAACCTACCTGTGTGTCTTCAACTGCCATTTGCGTTCTAGGACTACGGTTATTATTTTAAAAATTCCCTTAGCCCAAAAGCCATAAACATGTGTCACATTTAGCTCGTGTAGAATAGCAAGCACGGATCCACCGTCGAGGGTACGATAGCCATGCCCACCGGAATATATTTTTGACGTCACATTTTCACTCATTTTATTAATTTGCTACTATTCACCTTATGGCTTTAGTCATGTGCAACTATAATTTAAAAAAAAAACACGTACATTTCAATTACATATTACTTTTAGGCAGGACGCTAGTGTTAAGTGAATCCACTTTTCCATTTAACATTAAACAATTTTTGCAATTGAAATCTAAACAAAAATGTAAAAGTAAAACTGTGTGTTTCTATAGCATTAATTTCAAAAATCATATGATTGCCTAAACCAAATTAATTGTATTTTCTGTATTATAATAAATGTAACCCAGTGGGAAATGGCACTGGTGTCTTTAACACAGGTTACCATGTAAACTAGCTAAGATGCCAGTTGCGATCTTTTCTATTCTGTGTCGATGCCAATTCTTTAATCACCTAAGATATTTTTGTAGACTTATCACTGATATTTTTGAGACAATAAAGCATTATTATATTATTATTATACTTCCTATAGACCCCCCCCCCCCTTTGTCATCGGCTGGCGACGCCCTTGTATGACATATGCTTGTGAGTATGTGTGTGTAGTTTATTTCGATAAACCGCGTATTGGTATACCTAAGTTTTAGCCTTTAACTACACACTACAAAATCTTGGTCAGGGCGTCATACACTTTGAAATTATCTTCTTTGTTGGAATGCAGTATTTTGATCATACTCCGACTCAAAGGCAGATTTATCAGAGGTTGTAGTCTTACAACCTTTTTTTTGAGGGATGGATCCGCGTTAGCAGAATACCTGGATGGAAAGGTGAAAAAAGGTTGGACTATAAACACAATAGAAATCAGCGTTGCTAGACGTCCCGATTTTGGCGGGACGTCCCGATTTTTGAATCAAAATTAAATGTCCCGCGCGGGACACGCTTAGTCCCGCTTTTCAAAGATAGCTTGACCGTACATGCAGCACGCTGAGGAGGCACGGCCTGGTGGCAAAGACAATATGAACTGGCCGCCCGCCGAAAGTAAATCTGATTTAAAATACTTATCATATTTTTATTCAAATAAATTTTCTATGGTTACTTTTGCTATATAATGTAACACGTAAATTAAAATTTAGACAAAGATAATATTTAAAAACTTACGATAATATACGTTTTTTTACTATGTCCCGCTTTCGACGAAAAAATCCCGATTTTTTCACTAAAAAGTTTTAAAATCCCGACTTGCCAAAATAAAAAATCTGGCAACGCTGATAGAAATAGTCTAAATACAGTATATAGTATAGATAGTCATAGTAGAGATTAAACTGTTAAGAACCAAGAGTACACCGGTGTCCGCACACCTATTGTATTACTATTGTGTCTCTAATTACGGTTTTCAAAAGGTAGGAGCTGAGACGCCACCCAACAGAGGCTGGTCAATGCTTCCCCCCATAGTTTAGATAAGTATTTAGAAAGTTAAGGCGACACGAAACGCCAGCGATCTTTAGCGAACAAAAGAGGAGCTAGGATCGCTCCCCGCGCATCAATACTTTTCGAATACTAAAAGTCCTTCATATAAACACAATATGAATAAAAGCCGTTTATAAATAAACAGATAGATACATAGATTGATAAATAAATTATCTTTTAGTTTGTGAACGTTTCATAAAAATACATCCAATGGTTTTTGCCTGATGTTCGCTTTTTTGTTTTTGTTAGATATAACTTTCAAAATAAATTACACCAAGTTCTATGAAAAAAAATATGTAGATAAATATTCGTATATCAAATTATTAGACTAATAGTCTAGCTTTACTTATTATATTTTTTTCAAAATATACCGACTAGCCATTTAGATGTAATGTTGGATTTTAAATTATCAAAAGTCGTATAAAGAAGTTATTTTATGATTTGAATTACGGGACAATATAATCATGTTGACCGAGTCCCCTTTAATAAAGGTTTAAAAAAGGAGATAGTTCTGCTGTACAGGTCCTGTGTGACATGCCCGGCACCCTGTCTCCAATCACTACAACTCCTGAAGATAGTGTACCACTACAACTCCTGAAGATAGTATACCTCCTAGATGTCAGCAATCTGCACTGTCCACCACCAGAAAAATATTGAGGTAATGAAGCGGTTTAATGGTCATGGATCCCGCCACGAAATTAATCAGAAGAGAACGTGGAAAAGTAAAAAAAATAATCTTACATACATAAGTCAAATGCTGCTTCGTCCAGTGTACTGATATTAATACTGCAACAAAAGGCAGGATTATGCAATCAGTCTTTATTATTCTCAAACAGAATCATTGATTGTCCTCATTGCTGGAATACGGGCCTGCTCTCTACGACAGAGGAAAAAAAAGGTTGATATTTCATTACTGACCCGAAAGACGTCAACTGTTGGACGTAAGCTTCCCCTAAGTGTCACCACAATGACCGGTCCTATGCGTCTTCTATTCATCGGATTCCCTCAGCCCTCACCAGATCAGTGGTCCACCTTGTGAGAAGCCTTCCAATACTGCGTCTTGGTCACGGAATGTGCAAAATCAATGTTCACCTATCAACTGGGATGACCTTAGTAAGCGTTACTTAACCTTTAACTTCGACTCGTGCGTTTGTTAATATTACAACAGATAATGAAGCTAATAACAATTTTTATTTTAAAGATTGGAACAATTTGCCTTCTTAATTTGTCTTCAAGGCTAAAGTGCTCTTAATAAACTATTGCGATTCATCTTCATCGATTACATCAATGCTTACCATCAGATAAGATCGCAGTCAAGTACTAGCTTATATAATAAAAAAATAAAAATAAACGTAGCCTATACCAATGCCGAAGTAACCGGACTCTTTCGAAATGATGCTGTTTTTAGTAATCGAATAGTCCGTTATAATCAAGAATCGTAATACAAGTTATGAAATATAAATGTCTAGAAAGGTTGCAAAAACAATCTATTTAGACATTCAGATTTCGTCAAAGAGAAATAAGCAGGACCTTTGTCTGTAAATAAATTAATGAATAAATAAACAGTAAAATCTCACCCAGCAGAATAAATAAGATCATTTTATCTAAACATAATTTATTAATTTAATATGTATATTGTTCAACAGAACGGCTGCTGTTAGTCGTTAGCTGTAACCTATCGATTTTGTATTGAAATAAAATATTTTATGACTTTTTCAGTGAAAAAGTCATAAAGTGAATTGACTTCACAACATATTTCTTTGTAGTCTGATTTGTGACTACATTGTGGGCACTGTTCATTACTGTTATTATATTTGTTTTTATTTTTGCGGGATTCATTCGAGGAAACTTTAGTAGCGGTTCTAATTATTCGCAAATTGATTTCTAGTGGATATTGTGACATAATTGTTGTAGGTTTTTATCTCAACTAGACAATATGTGAAATCATTGAAACAGGTGCGATCTCGGTAAAATGGAGTTAAGAACTTTTTGTAGTGTTGCTCTACTTCAGCGACCTTTGCTAAGAAGGCTGACTCGATACATATATTGCCATTAGGTACTACAAAAACATTAGAATGTATTACATTCGTATTCTAATCCAAAGTCTTGAGAATTTTCAGAGAACAGAAGTTAAGACTAAAAATTGTTTATAATTCATGTTTTTAAGCATAAATTTCCGATTCGTGATGTGTTGATGATTCATTGAAATCGTGCGTTTCGTCCTCAAGAAGGCTGAAACTACTGAGGCTCCAGTTATGATCCGATTAGCCTTTTCGCTCCACCTTAGATCACGACAAGTCTAACTGCCCAACTAAGGTAAGCAGAAACTAGATTTGTTTGTTTCTGCGGGACGAAAGTTTTCAGTTAAAAGATTTAGCGGGCATCCGAAGTCAAAATGACTTTGAAATTTTAACGTAAAAAATATTTTATATTATTTGTTTTTTTATATGAATAAAGAAAATAGAAACCACTATTATTTAACACTAGCCGTTCTCCGCGGTTTGACCCGCATCCTCGATTACTGCTCCGCTCCCGTGGGTTGTTGTAGATAGCGTGATGTCATACCATCTATAATAAAAATAAAAGAGGACTAAATAATAAAAATAATAAATAAATAATATTCCTCAATAAATGGGTTGTCAAACTCTTAAGATTTTGAACCAGCATTCCTAAGAATAGCCCGTTCAAACCCACATACAAACTCTTCAACCTTATAATAGTGGTATAAATATTTTTTTATATAAGCTAACTAGAGAGCAGTGGTGTCCGAGTGGTAATGGCCCCGACTTACGAGTAGTAGGTCGCGGGTTCAAATCAGGCCAGGATTACTTTGTGTAAGGTATTTCATCACCACTGCTCTCAAAACGGTGAAGGAAAACATCGTGAGGAAACCGGCATGTCCTAGAACCAAAAATTCGAAGACATGTGCCATCCACCAACCCGCACTGGGCCCGCGTGGTGGATTACGGCCCATTCCCTCTCTTATAGAGGAGGCCTGTGTCCCAGCAGTGGGAACATTAAAAGGCTGATGATGATGATGATGAAGCAAACTAGCTCCACCCAATCTGCTGGTACTATTTTTTATCTATAGTTTATATTTTCTGGAAATAATTTTAAAAATTTGGGTACGTACTCGTACTACCGTATTCGCATCCAACCTTTCTGCAAAAGCTTTTCATCAGCTTGTTATGTTTCTAAAATAATACACGTAAACAAAAACTCGCCTAGTTTGGCATTGACCACGAACATCCAAATAGGATACATTGAATTAACAATCCAATGTATAGGTCCATTAGGTTGACAATCCAATGTATCCTATTTGGGTGTTCGTCGTTGAGGCAGCGTTGCGTTTTCTTAGAGAATAACACCACAGCATTGCCATTCAACGTGGTAACGCTACCTTCTGGGCAATTTTCCTGTTGACAGCGACATACTTAGATGATTTTTGATGATGTCCAATGTTTTCTTTTTATACGCGTTTGTATGTGGGTACTATTATATACAGTTTGTATATATAAATAGGTACTTAATAAGTTGTTTATTCAGCCGTGCAGTTAATTAAAACGCAGAATGAGTAATAAAGCGGTTTCGAGAAAATCACAAAAAAACACTTTGATGCCGTATTTTTATAGTAGATAATGATGTTGCATGGTAGATTATTAACTGCTAAGAGGATAAAGAGGTAAGGACAAAAAAAGAGTTCTGAAAAAAAAAAAAACAAAATTATTTAGTTCATTAAATTCAAAATAAAATAGATTTTTCCAAAGTTGCCAGCACGCAAAATAGTACACGTATGCAGAAAAATGCGGTAAAAATACATGATAATATAAAAACTATTATATTATTATGTATGTCTAAAAGCCTTTCTTTACCTTCTGCATTCTGTAGAGGCCCAGCCTGCTAGCTGCAGGCAGGCAGGGTCGAAGCCTGCTGGGGTTAAGGGCCGTTTTCCGAGAGGAAGGCTCAGCCCCGGCATGATAGGCAACGAAGGAACGGGGTAGGTTTTTAGTCAGTAAGAGTCTGGCACTACTTCCCGCTCCACCCAAGGGCGGGACTTGTCATTGGATGATTTTACCTACCATAAAAAAAAAAAACCTTCTGCATTCTAATTTGCACCTTCAATTGTGCTTTGTAGTAACAAATTTTGAAAATGAATGATTTATAAAACAAACACGATATTTTTCAAACATTTTTAACCTCCGACGGAAAAGAGGGGTGTTATAAGTTTTACCTGTCTGTCTGTCTGTCGGTCTGTCTGTTTGCTATCGGTCTGTCTGTGTATCTATCCATGGCATCGTAGCGCCCAAACGAATGGACCGATTTTGATGCGGTTGTTTTTGTTTGAAAACTGGCTTAATCGAGATGGTTCTTAGCAACAATTTATGAAGATCTGTGCAGGTATTCAAGGTCATCAGCTCGTTTGTTAACTGCGGTAGGGTTTTTTTACTTTATTTTAAACATATGTGTGAGCTAATATTTGAAATACTCGTGTACAATCTGGTGCCATTTAGCTGGTCTCATGATGGAGCTCGAAGATAAGAACCCTGAATTGCTTATTAACATAGTTAACCTATCGAGTTTGGGCTCTTTAGATTCGCCTTTACGAGTGCTATACAATTCTCATGATGACAAGGACCTGATGCTAGAACTGAGAGCTAGCTGATGGAACTTTGGAATGCCTATTAGTAACCTCATTAAGTTTGGGCTCATTAGATTCGTCGTGACCAGTTCTATACATTTCTCATGATGACAAGGAGCTGATGCAAGAACTGGGAGGTGGCTGATGGAACTTTGGAACGCCTACTAGTAAACCCATCGAGTTAGGGCTCCTTAGAATCGTCCTGACCAGTTCTAAACATTTCGTATTGACATCGGGGGTTTTTTTGAAATTTTTAATTTTAAATTATTGTTTTTGGTTTTTCACTTTTAACAAAAATGACATGCGGTTTTGGGTACATAAAATAAGATCTCAAAAAATATAAGGTAACAAATATAAATGATGCCACAATAACAAAAAAGTGGGCAAGTGCAAGTCGGACTCGTACACCGAGGGTTCCGTACATGCTAGCAGTAGCTTGATGTAAATAAATTATTCCCAAACCGAGTCACGATTTTTTTTCCGAATCGAAAAAAAAATTGTAACGTAATTAGAAATTTACAATTATCTGATTAATTCCTATACTTCACTACATAGTATAAAATAAAGTCGCTTCCCGCTGTCTGTCCCTATGTATGCTTAGATCTTTGAAACTACGCAACGGATTTTAATGCATTTTTTTTTAAGAGATAGAATGATTCAAGAGGAAGGTTTGTATGTATAGTATATGCATAATATATTTAATATCATCATTGCATCCGTCTGAAGCTGGGACGGGTCGCTAGTGTACTATAAGATCTTGCTTCATGCCAAACAGAGCTCTAGGTTAACAGGAAGTGCCTTATGAATTTTGATTCCCTTGAAAGTATCGAAAAGTCTTTTGCGGCATAAACGTTCGTATCTTTTTGTCCGTTAACTTAGAAGGTAGGTACTCGTAGATTTTTTCACATCTTCAAGACATCACAAGGTTTTAATTTGAACTAGATACCTCCACGTGTTCTCGAGATAAAATAAAGTGATCCTATAAGGGTTCTGTTTTTCCTTTTAAGGTACGGAACCCTAAAAATATTAAAATCAAAATAAAAAAATATACACAGGTATAGGCAGGTAGGGACGTAACACCTTTTTACCTAAAAAATTATAAATAAAATACTAGCCGTTAACTTCGAGGTACCTGTTACTTCTCGTCGCGCTCCCTCACTTCGCATCTTAAGTCAGACTTTAGGCCCTACCACGACCTTTACAGCTTTTAGAGCTCGTGATAGGGCCTCAGGACTGACTCGGTCCAGTTTACGACCTAAACTAAATTGTTAAAGGGATGGAGCTCCATCCCTTTAACGTCGCTTCCCTTAAACGTCAGCTGAGCAAGGCCAATGAACTGTAGGTAGTTAGTACGCAACGACTGATAACTACCAACAAGGTCATTGACTCGTTTACTTAAAGAATTTAATTTTAATTTATTATTTCCCAAGAGGACGCCGGCGTCCGCACACCTATTGTCTTTCTATTGTGTCTCTAATTACGGTATTCAACAGGTTAAGAAAAAAAGTACCTTATTTTTTAATTTTATCTTTACAAATCGATAGTGTTTCATGTACCGAATCGATCCTCCACGGAATTAAAACGACCCAAAATTTAACGTTGTATAGAGTGTACAGCTCTATCCCTCTTTCTCGCTCACACTCCTGACATTTTCAACACGTCATGGTTTTTTTTTTATATACGTCATGGTAAGGCCCCTGCCAACCCAAAACCCCTGTCATCAAAAATGGAGTCCCCTTGCCAAGTTACGACCGTTTCGTTTCGATTCTCTTGCGTCGAACGCCTCGAGTAGGCCACGCCTCCAATTCCTTTGTAGTGGATTACGGCTCATTCCCTCTCTTAAAGAGGAGGCCTGTGTCCCAGCAGCGGGAACATTAAAAGGCTGATGATGATGATGATGATGAATTTATTGTTATTTAGTAAATCAGTGATCAACCACGCAGTATAAACACTTTTGGTACAAAAACGGTAGGTGTAGATTTTATCAGGTAATAGAGATATTTACTGCGTTTAATTCCTTGAACTAATGGGTCGATTAGACGTAATGCTTTAACTGCATTTTAATTAATACTATAGGTATATACTTAGGTATTTCGGTATACAATGTTGCATTACTGCTTCAGTAAATTTGGTTTTTCTGCCAAGTAGATCAACGAATAAAAACCTAGGTTACACGAATGTATTCCTTATATATAGTATGCCCGTTCATCACACAAAAACCCTTAAGGGTTTTTTTTTTGGTACAACATATTAGTGCCTGTAGGCTGCACGGCGTTATTAGTTTGATTTTTTGTAAGTATATCGGCTGTTCTATGGGAAAACAAAGTAATTACACTTAGGTAAATTTTACAGGAAAAGGGAAAAACGGAAAATCTTTACTTAAACTATATGTTTGATCGTTCCGTGATTATTTAAATGTAATAAGTTGCGTGATGCGTCAAATTGTTTGCTCTACCTATTTAATTGTATAACAATTTTGTGACAAATTGTGTATAATGTAGTTTAATTTTTTTTAAATTATTTCCGGTGGACAATAATTTTTTATACATTTACTTTTTTTAAATAGCGTTGTTTCCTTTCTTTTTGGCTGAATTATACTAAAAATATTTTTAATAGTCTCAATTAAAAACATTTTTACTAAACAAAATATCCCAGTAAATACAATAAGTAGACAACACACAACAATTATTAGTAATTTACAATTTATAAAACAAAATAATCGATATGCTTGTTTTGATTTGTTTTTCGGTAGATTTTTTTGATGTTTTGCCTTTTTTGCCTGTAGTTACTTTGTTTGTCGATTTTTTTTTTTCTCTAATACTAAAGCGTTTTTATGGTTCTGAGAATGTAGCCACATCCGTTATGCCTTAAAAGAACCAAAAATGTAAAAGTAATAATTTATGAAAAAATGTTAGTTATTTTGTTTTCCGCAGAGCATCAATATGCCATTTCAGGTCATTGTCTACCCGTGTACCAAGCTGTATCGAAATCTGTTCAGTCGTTCGAGCAACAAACATAAATACTCACAAACGTTTGCCTTTTTATTATTATTGGGATTTCCACTTAAACTACAAAATAATAATACTATCACGAACTAATTAGAGAACAAATTAACTAAACGATTAATAAAGTGTCCCTCATATACCTATTAACATTGTATTATGGAAGTATTGTAAAAACAATCTTCTTCTTATTTTAAACAGCAACCATAGAGTTTCCTGCCGGTTAATCTCCATAGGAAACGACCAATCGGAACCGTGCACTAGCTGCTGATGTTTTATAAGAGTCCTTTTATAAGAATAGAATAGAATAGAATATAACTTTATTGTACACCAAAGAAAGTTACTTAATTAATACTAAACTTAAATCTATGGGTACAATGGCGGTCTTATCGCTAAAGAGTCCCCGATACTCCCTCAGAGACAAATTTAAGGAAATTAATATAATGACTGTACCTTGTCAGTATATATACGAGAATATTTTGTATGCCCATAAAAATAAAAACATGTTTAAGAAATACAGTGATATTCATGATTTTAATACTAGGAACAAACATAAATTTGTAGTTCCTGCTACCAGGCTTAAAAAAATAGGAGGATCATTCAAATGCCAATGTATACACTTTTATAATAAACTTCCCAGTCATATTCAAGAACTAAGCCTTAATAAATTCAAATCATTTGTAAAGCGTAAACTTTTGCTAAATGCTTTTTACACTGTAAAAGACTATCTCAACAATTGTTGTAATTTCTTTTTTTTATTTTATTATATTTCAATTTTTTTATATTCTTTTTAGAATTTGACATTGATAATATTTTTTTTTATTTTTTTCAATATGAACTTATTTATTAATCTTTTAAATTCAAATTTGACATAAATATTTACTTTGTTAAATATTAAATTTTTCTACGCTTTTGTATTTTTGTATTTACGTTTAACATTGTGAATATGAGGACAATGTGGATCATTTTTTTTTTCTTTTCAGTTATTTTGACGTATGTCTGGCAATTTGAGTATTTCTGCGGCCTACCCAAATGTCCTTTCATTGGTATTGTTCGTCAACTTGTTGAGCTCCTTAGTAGTTTTAAGTTGAGCTATACGAATACTGACAAATGCTTGCATTGACTGGACAGGTCCACTCAAATCTGCGTGGTTCTTTCCTCAAAAGACACGAGTCTGCATGGTTCTCATATGATTTGACCATTACATGTTTGCTGTATGGACTTTTAAAAGAGACTTTGACCCCTGAGTTTGTTTCGGTGTTTCTTCTCAGGGCAGTCAGCTAGGAAACACCGGCCTCATCTAGCATAAACTGACAAAAAAAAAATGACGTGTAAAAGTGTTTGTAAAAAACCTATTTACAAAATAAATATCATTTATCACTTGTGGGCTCCTATGTGAAATAAAAATATTTTGAATTGAATTGCGTATCAAAATCAATCTTTATATAACATTATTTTTAGTATATGCGACACCTGAATATAGTTTCTTCAGAATCAGTTACTGGATCGATTCCAATATTTTTTACACCATGTTGTATATTTTTTTCTAAAAATATTTTAAAATGGTCACAAGTAGGACACCACCAACCCTAATACAATAAAGGTGACGGCAGGTCGTAGCGGGCATTAGCGGTCAACGCACAGCTGGGTACGGGAGCAAGACAATCCTTCGATCACCCGGATGGCCTGGTGACCGTATATTTATGCGGACTTCCAGATAACATTACAAGCTTAAACTTTGTGATTTTTCATGATACATTTATAAAATTTTGTACATACATTTTTTACATAAAAATACTAAACATGTGTTTCAAGTTTTGCATATTCTAAAACGAATGTTGTTTAGCTAGAATGTTTTTTGCATGACGACGCTGCTGTGTTGAATACAGCAAACTGATTTGCCAATGTTGTCAGATAGAAGGATGTAATACACAAGTGTTGAAATGAAGACCCTGCGCAATTTTAGAATGAGAATCGGTTAGTGTATTGAGAGATTCATTGCGACAGTTTTGTTTCAACAGTAAACATTTAACTGGCTTTGACACTGCAAGGCTGCCGTGTCCGGACGTACTACAGAAAATATTTAGCCGCAAAAATGTCGGAAGAAATAGTTTAAAATAATCAACTGTTTCGACAAAAAGATATTAACTAGTTCTAGTGTTGATAAATTAAATATTTTTATTGAATTAAAAATTCATTCTAATTTATTCAACGAGTATTTGTTTTGTTTATAATACTATCAAAATGGTGTACAAAATTAGTGAAATGAAGGAAGTGCAATTGCCTGTTAGTCGGATAAAATCGTTTTCTGCACAAGTAAGTTCAATTTTCTGATTTATTTTTTATGTGAAATATAAAACTCAGTTTTTAAATTGTGATACAAATGAAAGAATGGTGCAGTATTGAACCATTTTGACAGTTTATGATACAATTGGTTTTGTGTAAGCAGGCAATCAATTAGAAAACCGATCCCCATTTTTTAATAAGCCCGTAAACCTCGCGAAGTTTTAAATTCTATCCAAGGCAATCTACTTCTATAAATCGATTTAAATCGTTCTAAAAAACATAATCCTCCTTTCTACCACAGTCGAGTAAAAATATCACAGCGCTTAAAATAGTAAACAATGAGTTTTATTTATCTAAACTTCATCTACAGTAGTGGTACATAACCGGAGTGAGTGCCACAACCCACAAGGCATTCTCTACCAGTCTACCAATCAACCTTTGGTACATCATCATCATCATCATCATCAGCCTTTTAATGTTCCCACTGCTGGGACTCAGACCTCCTCTCTAAGAGAGGGAATGGGCCATAATCCACCACGCGGGCCCAGTGCCCAGTTGGTACATAGGTGGACTTAATAATGCAACATGACATACTCTACTAGTTAACCTTTGGGTGAAAAAAAGACAACAATAATAATAATAAAAATATTTAAAAATGTAATTAATAAGTTTATAAAATGAATAAATGGAATAATAATAATATTCCACAACTATCACACAACGCAGTCTAGTCCCAAGCTAAGCAGGGCTTGTGTTATGGGTACTAGACAACTGATAAACATACTTATATATTTCTAAATACATACATATTATAGATAAAATACACCCAGACACAGAACAAATGACCACGAACCCACGACCTCTGGTATAGCAGTCAGAGCCACTAACTACTAGACCAACAGGCCAGTCAATGTGGTAGATGTGCACAACAAATCAAATTAGATTCAGTGAAATTAGTTGCTTATAATAATAAAATACATACCTATATATGCTAAAACAATAAAATAATAAATATCAAATCACTAGCTTCTGCCTGCGGCCTTGCCCGCATGATAGTCGGTTTACCCCTTCAGGGTTTTTTTTTTTTTTTTATTGGTAGGTAAAATCATCCAATGACGAATCCCGCCCTTGGGTGGGGCGGGAAACAGTGTCAGACTTTTACTGACTAAAAACCTACCTTTCCATTCCTCGCCTTTGTACCGGGGCCCGTGGTGACACTCTCGCATAACCTTTGGCCCCAGTAGGCTTCGGCCCTGCTGTAGGGTGGAGTTTCATAAAATCCGTTCTTAGCGGATGTCTAAACCCTATAAGGAACCTACCTGCCAAATTTTAAATTTATAGGTGTTATAGTTTCTGAGATTTGAGATTAATCAGTGAGTGGTATTTCGCTATTATACAGCTATATACTAGGAACCTGCCCCAGCTTCGCAATGATGATATTAAATGTATAATACATGCCTTCTTCTTGAATTACTCTCTCTATTAAAAAAAACCGCATCAAGATCCGTTGCATAGTTCTTAAAGTTCGTTCTATATGTGTCAAATAAAATATTTTTCGTTCTTTCTTTCTTTCTTAAAATCTCGGCATACATAGGGACAAACAGCGGGAAGGGACTTTGTTTTATGCTATGTAGTGATATAGATTATAAATAAGAGAACACAAAATAATAAAATAATTATTTACGACGAAGACTAAGCTAAGGTTGAGAGGACCTCAAGTAGTAGTTCTGTAGACTTAGTAGTAATTAGTCATAGTTTACTATTTTCGTATGAATACTTTATAGTTATGTAAATAGTGCTACATTAAATAAAAAGTAAGCGCATCGTGTGCCTTCGTCGTTGTAACGACGTATTGTCAATATAGAGTACAATTAATAATTAATAGAACCAACTGTATTGTCTGTGTGTGTGTGTGTGTGTCTACACTTTTTTTTATTAATATAAACTAGTGCTTGACTGCTATCGCACCTGATGGTAAGCAGTGATGCAATCGTTGAAGGTGAAGAGCACTAGTCTATTCAGACTAGCCTTGAATACACCTAAATTATTTCCGTATTATCGGTTATAATAACGAATAGGCATTCTATAAGTTCAGTGATGGTGCCTCAGTGGTAACGGCCTCGACTTACGAGTTGTAGGTCGTAGGCTCAAACCCAGCCTCAGGCATGTGTAATTTATTTCATCACCATTGCTCTTAAAACGGTCAAGGAGAACATCGTGCGGAAACCGGCATATCCTAGAATAAAAACTCTAAAATATTATAAGTAATAGACATTCACCAACACGCACTGGGCCCGTGAGATGGATTAAGGCCCATTCTCTCCTAGGTTGAGTCCGAGCAATTTAGTTCAATGAAATGCAGAGGTCTTTTAGAAATGATGATCCAATTGTACTCACTTGCCAGTATAAAGGTTAAAAAGCTGATTATACTTAATATTTGCTATATTATTAAGTTAATATAATCTATACACCTTTAAATTTTGATCGTTTTAATACCGTAGAGGGTCGATCTGGCACACAAAATACGAGTTTTAGGAAAAAAAGTACTTTAATTTTCTCTTTACAAATCAATATTGATTTGTAACAACACTATTTAGTATTTAATGTACCGTATCGACCCTCCACGGGATTAAAACGATCAAAATTTAACGGTGTATATGGGAAAGGTGCTTGAGGAGTGGAGAGGTATACCACGGCTATCAGGACAATCCCGGAAGTGCGGTCAAGATCCCTACCAGCACCTTACTGGATTATACATCCTTCTCCCAAGCACGATTGCTCTTGCGAATCTCCACTCAAACCAGCCAATAAAGGCAAGAGAGAGGTGGGAGCTCTGTTCCTCGTCAGTGTTCACTACAGCCGGCCAATAAGGGCAAGCCTGAGATGAAGAACGAGAATTCTCCCAGAAGATCGGGTAATCGATATAAATTGTTTCAAAAACATAACCCTCCTCTCGTGCGTAGTCGAGTAAAAATCTCACAGCATATAAAATAGTAAACAATAACTTAAACTCAACACGTGTTTGTCTAGTGTTCTGTGAGAGACAGTATGCAGTGGTGTTCACAGTTCTATGTGAATGTGTATCATTGTATTCAATCTCAAATTATTAATTTAAAATGATGTATTATTGAAACAATCTATTACAATAATCATAATTAATTTATATTCTAAAGTTTCATACAATTGTCAATAATATATTATGTAGTACTCATATTATTATTTATGATTTTACATTTCTATGTTAATAATGTAAGTTTTTAATCACTACATAGTATGAAACTAACCCGCACTGGGCCCGCGTGGTGGATTACGGCCCATTCCCTCTCTTAAAAAGGAGGCCTGTATCCCAGTAGTGGGTACTTTAAAAAGCTGATGATGAGTATGAAAACAAAGTCGCGTCACGCTGTCTGTCCATAAGCATGCTTAGATCTTTAAAACTACGCAACGGATAGAGTGATTCAAGAGGAAGGTTTATATGTATAATACATGCATAATATATTTAATATGACCATTGCACCCGTGCGAAGCTGAGGCGGATTGCTAGTTAACAATAAATAAATTAGAACCACATGTGGTAAGATTATGTAAATAGCACTATTTACATAATCTTACTATATAGTGCTACAATAAATAAAATGGATGTGCATCGTTTGCCTTCATTGTGGTAACACTCTGCAGTGACAATGAATAATTAATAAAATTTTAGAACAAAACTTTCTAGTGTGTCTACCCTTTTTTTTACTGATAAAACTAGTGCTTGACTGCCATCCCACCTGATGGTAAGCGGTGATGAAATTATTGAAGGTGAAGAGCACTAGTTCATTAAGAGCCTATTCAGACTAGCCTTGAATACACCTAAATTATTTCCGTATTATCGGTCATAATAACGAACAGGCATTCTATAAGTTCAGTGATGGTGCCTCAGTGGTAACGGACTCGACTTACGAGTTATAGGTCGTAGGCTCAAAGCCAGCCTAAGGCATGAGTAATTTATTTTATCACCTTGCTCTTAAAACTATTAATGCTCATTAATCTATTAATGGGACCCATTTATTAATTTACATCCATTAATTTATATTTTCAATGTTTGATTGTCTTTTTATTTGCTATTTGAGGGCTGGCCTACTATTTAATTGGAACACCACTCGCCCACAGGGGTATTATTGTTACGTAGTTGCGCGGTTTTTAGAAATTCAAATTAAAAGAATTAAAAAAAACTTTTTCTGGTTTTTTCTAGAAAAAACGAAGATATAGAAACCAAAATTTTTCGGCCAAATTTTTTCGTACACCCGTGTGTAGGTACAGTACGACAATAAGCGTTTTTTCAAGGTCATTCAAGTTCCGTAGAGGCCCAGCCTGCTAGCTGCAGGCAGGGAGGGTCGAAGCCTGCTTGGGTCATGGGTCTGTTTCTGCAAGGAAGGCCCGGCCCCGGCATGATAGGCAACGAAGGAACGGGGTGGGTTTTTAGTCAGTAAGAGTGTGACACTATTACCCGCTCCGCCCAAGGGCGAGATTTGTCATCGGATGATTTTACTCGTACCTACCAAAAAAAAAGGTCATTCAAGTTGATTGATGTAATTACATTTCTGTCTATTCTTTTCTGAAGTTTTTTTTTTTATCAACGTTATCAAGAGTTAGCTTGTAACAAGGACAAATGAAGGAATGGGATTTTAGTCTATAAAATTCTGACTTGCCCTCTCGCTCCTTGATATCCCAACTCAAAAAAACATGGTGCTGATTTCAAATGTAGTCGGATGTAGATAGTAGGTATATCCACATAGTCTTTAACTCGAACCTTGAATTGAAACCGTGTAATTTTGTTGACAATGCACTAAGTATGATATAGAACGCAATAATAATAACCATGGAGTTTCTTGCCGGTTCTTCTCCATAGGAAACGATCAATTTGGAACCGTGCACTAGCCTCAGACGTTTTATATGTGCCCATGTTGACCTACGTAAAATAAAAATATTTTGATTGATTTTGATTGATAAATAGGTTTTTCATTGTAGTGTTGTTACGAGTACTCGTACTTATAACAAGTAGGTGTCTAACTACAATCCTAGGGGCCCTTTTTTTGGGATACCATCAAATGACTTCTCCCGGTCTTGGATGGATCAAGAAGGCCTGTCAGCCTTTTACTGATCCACCTGTGTTCTTCAGACGGTACCTCTTTCGAAAATAACCGTGGCCTTAGCAGTCATTAGCCCTATTGGACTCACACTAGAGTTTTGTTGACATCTCTTTTAGGTCCACGAGGCACCAGGTACCTACTATGACGTCTTAAAATAATCATAATTCCTGTGTAAGAGAGAGACGTCTCTTCCTTCTGAGAAACAGTAATAAGCAAGAAAAAAAACTAAGTTGAGACCTTGTTTTTTGACGTGGGAAATTGTTAAATAATTTCTTCAGTTTTGCGCAAAATGCGAGAAAGTGTCACTTTTACTGACTAAAACCTATGATTGTTTCAGGTCTTGTGTTTGTGACTTTACATGTTTGTAAATAAATGCAGGAATATTTTTAGTGCAGAACAACTTCTTTTTTTTTTTAAATAACAAGAAAGAAGAAAAAAGAATACCGTGCCCTTTTAAAATTTTCAGCTATAGCGGATATATCCGTACTTATAAATTTATGCAATACCTATAATATACCAAGTACTCAATAAATAAGTACAACTAGATCGTAAAAACAGCTGATAAGGTCGTCTTGGTTCAGCTAAGAGCGATCTAAACAACGTTATGATCGAGGTTAACTTCCGTACTGTTTTTTTCGTTAATTTCCGCAGTTGTAGTGTCAATGAAATTATAAACAGTTTCTCACTTAATTTAAGTATTAGCTTCTTTTATATTTTTTAAGGCTTGTTTAGTAGGGAAAGCGTGATATTTGAGTCTCAAATAGTACAATAGAAATTTTTGAGACTGATATTAACTTGACTTTATACTTGGCAATAACCACGATGGTTGGTTGTTAAGCTGAAGGCGCCAGATTAGCCTACGAAATTCAAATTTCCGTCGTTATCAAATTATCCTCCTCCTCCTCCTCGAGTGGTGTTACACACACACAGATACTAAAGGTAATAAAGATTTCTGTGTTATCTACTAATGGACGTGAATTCCCGCTGGGTTAGATTCTTATTGATGGTGTCACGCCATTTGTGACGGTCTCTAATTATATGTCGATTTAAATATGATTTCACATCGTAACACGTAGGTATTTATTGTGAATAGCTTTTTCATTAAAAACTCATTGAATAGAATTAGCTGAACACAAAGGATTGTATCATTGATGATTTTAATAATTATACCTCAGTAAAACCATATTTGTTACGTTCGCTAATCATATTTTTGGAACATAAAATGTGACTCTGACCCACAACAAATAGAATAGAATATCATAGATATGTAAATTAAGTGTTATACAGGAGCCAAATAAACATGCTTTTTCTAATATATGCGCGTACGTACCCTAAAAACAAACAACAAACTGTTTTTCATTTCTAGAAAATGTAAAAGATCACGATAGATGTTGATTGAAAATAGCTTTATGTCTTTATTTCCGTTTTTTAAATTAAAAGTAACAACAAATGTGGGAGGGTCAATGACCGTTATTCCAAGTTTATGTAGCGCCTACTTTAGTTATAACATTGCCTTGGACGAGTCTGTAAAAGTGTTATAATATAATTTAATAAATAAATAATACAAAATGAAAAATGCCTATAAAATTATTTTAATTCCTGAGTCTAGATTCGATTAAAAAAAGGTCAGATAGCAATAGTCACGAGTAGTTTAAACATTAATATGTTTCTTAGTAAAACAATATATATAACAATGCAGATTGAATCTCAGTTGACAAAACATACGTTACCAAATTAGAAAATATTGATTGAAGTTGAATAGCTGTTGTTTATATTTTACTATATAGGTAGCTACTGCTAGCAATTTCGTCTACGTGTAAGCATAAAAATATCCCAAAATAACATACTTTTGAAATAATAAGCAACATAATGGGTTCAGGACATGGTCTACCCATGTGCCAAATTTCATCCAAATCAGATTAACCGTTTAAGTGTGAAGAAGAAACAAACATACACCCATACATATGTATGCACCTTTAGGTAGTTGTAGGTCGTTGCGTACTAACTACCTACAGGTCATTGTACAGCTGATGCTTACCTAAAGAAATTTAATACATGCGTATATTAATTCGAGGTTTAGAAATAAGGTACTCTATTATTTAATTTTATCTTTACAAATCGATAGTGTTTCATGTACCGGATCGACCCCTCACGGGATTAAAACGATCAAAAATTAGCCGTTTATACAAAGTTTCTCTTATAAAATAATAGGTATTATTTATTTTTTATGGTAGGTAAAATCATCCAATGACAAATCCCGCCCTTGGGCGGAGCGGGAAGTAGTGTCAGACTCTTACTGACTAAAAACCTACCCCGTTCCTTCGTAGCCTATCGTGCCGGGGCCGGAAATAAATAAATAATAGGTATTCATGTAAATATGTCTTTTCGTACTTCATAATTTGGATTACCAATTTATTATTTTATGAATAAAGTATTAAGTAATTATTTAGTAAAAATATTTAGAAAAAAAAATACATTGAAAGATACATTGAATAGTAACTAACCGTTTTCTTGAAGTAAATTAAGTATTTGTTTATTATTTTTTATATGAATATTATTCTACCGTTTAATAAAAGTATTTGGTTTCAGGATTATATTATTATGTATTAGTCCTCACTGTACAATTTCATTCACAACTTCTTTAATTTTATGTGTATACGTGTTCTTGAAGAAAAAAGATATGATCTTTTTATAAACAGTTAAAAATACAACAAAATGTTCTTTCCTACAATGATTGCTTCATAATTTAAATTATCTATTATTTTATGAATGTAAAAATATTATAATTATACTCCAAAGACTCATAAATTCTTGTCTATTTCGATCCTAGTACATTGTTGACTGCTTTACAATGTCTCTTCATAAATACCTATTAACTTTGTATCATGGAAACACATATAGTGTCTTTTATAGTAGTCATGGATTGTCTTGCCGGTTCTTCTCCATAGAAAACAATTGATTTGAACCGTCCATCATATTCTGAGATTTTATGTATGTAAGCCAATGTAAAAAAAAACAACAACCGCTTTGAGAGCATTGATAATAAAATCATTTTCAATACACTTACTCGAAAACCTACTCTTATTTATTATCCGATATTATTACTATTTTCCGCACTAGCGCTGAAAAGTGCACGTGCTTGCCCCCGCCACAATTTCATTACATTTATCGTATCAGGCTGGCCGCGGGCCGACCACCACGAAGCGCGATTCAACCCCTACGTTTCGTATGTGTATTGAAAAACGTCGTTTGATACACGTGCAAAATTGTCACTGCAGCCCCGGCTCCATAACATACTCGCCTGCAGCTCATGGGATTCCGCCTCGGTCGCAAACTTTTTGCACTTGTATCAAAATGTACTATTTATTTACACAGAGTAAAGTACTTAGCTGGTACCTAAACCCACAATCCTAAGTGGTTATCGTGAACCACCATGCACTACTGCTTTTTAGTTAGCACAATGAGTGTGAAGTTTATGCCATGAGTACATTTGTGCCTTCCAAATTGCGGAGCTATAACCTATAAAGTAATAGGAAATATGTTATTTTAATATTTTTGCGTTGTTACAGCTTCTAGCAAGTATGGCACCGAACCTGCTTCTCATGGATCTAGGCATGGCCATCAGTTTCGCCACCATCGTGATACCAGACCTCCTCAATGCTCCTGAGGGTCTCTCATTAACTGACAATGAGGCCTCATGGTTTGGTAAGTACTACTTTTTCATAATATCACTCGTCACATAATCCATCCTTTCTTTAATATCCCTCACCCTCTCCATCCATCCACATATATCGTCATAACTCTTTTACGAGTAGTAACATGCGTTTCATCCCTCCTCTTCACACGATCATACGAAGATAATCGATTCCTTTTCAACTTTTCTGTCACTGCCGATACTTTAAAACTTTCTTTAATTTCCCCTTGTGATCTTTTATCTACAATACCTTACCGTATTTTTTTATTACTTGCTGGATAAGTTCTTTTTATATTAGGTAGTACATATATTAAAACTTGGCAAGAAATATAATAGTAAGATCTCACCGCTTTTTGGCAAGCAATTGACTATTTTCCGCACTAGCGCAGAAAAGTACGAAAGCTCGCCTTCGCCACAATTTTATTACATTTATCGTATTAGGCTGGGTGCGCGCCAACCACCACACGGCGCGCTTCAATCGCCCACGTGTTTTAAGTGTATTGAAAAACGTTGTTTGATACACGTGCAAAATTGTCATTGCGACCGAGACGGAATTCACACGAGCCGTAGGCAAGTCGAGGGATTCGAATGAGCTATTTAATCACTAAATTAATTTTAATAATAAACAATATTTAAAAAACCTCTAAATTTTTATTTCAGGTAGTCTATCATTTCTGACACAGCCGCTGGGAGCTCTACTTTCGGGCCCATTTGTGGACTACGTCGGCAGAAAGAAAGCTACTTTCTTCGTAAACCTGCCTCATGTGGTAGCCTGGATCCTCATGTACTTCGCCTGGAACGTTCCCTCCTTGTTTATTGGTAACGCACTGCTGGGGATTGGCACTGGGATCATGGAAGCGCCTATCAATTCTTACGTTGGAGAAATCAGGTAAATATAATGCAACGCAATGCATCTGTCTTCTCATATAATACTCAGCAAACAGTAACCGGTTTTCAGGTCTCAATCGAAGTGTAAGTTGCGCCTAACCATAGCAACGGGATCAACTTATTTGCCGCGTACCATAATATGAATTTGAATGGAGGTCGTGGGCTCGATTCTCACCCAAACCGAATATTTGTGTGATGAGCGCGATCACTTGATCTGTATGGGTGTAATATATATACTTATATTATGTATGTATTTAGAAAAATATAAGTATGTTTATCACCCATACCACAAAGGGCTAGTGCCCATAGCACAAGCTCTACTTAGTTTGGGACTAGATGGCTGGATGGATATTATTATTATTCCTTTTATTCAATATTGTAATATGGAAATATTGTAAAATCAATCATTTTTTCAAAGAATAACGATGGAGTTTCTTGCCGGTTCTACTCCACAGGAAACGGCCAATTGGGACTATGCGCTAGCTTCTGACGTTTTATAAGTATGGGCACTTATAAAACATCAAAAGATAGTGCACAGTTCCAATTGGTTGTTTCCTCTGGAGAATGTAGGAATTTGTGTGATAAAATATAGGTATTGAATTGAAACGAGGTTTGGACCGTCCCTAATTTTCACAGAGGTTGGTGGAGACAGATGATGATTGAGATGGAGTGAATTTTAGAGGGCAGTATTAAATTATCATCATCATCATTATCAGCATTTTAATGTTCCCACTGCTGTGACACAGGGGTCCTCTATATGAGAGGGAATAGGCCGTAATCTACCACGCGGGCCCAGTGCGGGTTGGTGAATGTCACATGTCTTCGAATTTTTGGTTCTAGGACATGCCGGTTTCCTCACGATGTTTTCCTTCACCGTTTTGAGAGCAGTGGTGATGAAATAAATTACACAAAGTAATGCGCCTGGGTTTGAACCCGCGACCTACAACTCGTAAGTCCCGACTTACGAGTTGTAGGTCGCGGGCCCCGGCCTTTACCACTCGGCCACCACTGCTCATTAAATTATACTAACACAAAATGCAAAAAACTAGAACAACACAGTTATAATAAGACAGCTTAAGAATGTAGTCTACCTATCACGATATTGTATTATCATCATAGTTTAAGCCTGCCAGGTATGACCCACGTGCTGTTTATAAGGGCCTCTCATTCTGCTATGGATGACAAGTAGGAATGACTGGCAAGATATTTTCCTGCACCTTCGACAATATCGCTAACCCTAACGACGTATCTGGTTTATTTGGTCCAATTTTGGCACATACTTATAAGCAAAACAAAGAAGCTGATGATGACTGGCCTGTTGGGTTAGTGGTTAGTGGCCCTGACTGCTATGCCGGAGGTCGTGGGTTCGATTCCCACCCAGGACAAATGTTTGTGTGATGAGCACGATCATTTGTTCTGTGTCTGGGTGTCATTTATCTATAATATGTATGTATTTAGAAATATATAAGTATGTTTATCAGTTGTCTAGTACTCATAACACAAGCTCTGCTTAGCTTGAGACTTGACAGCATTGTGTGTAAGTTGTGAAATAAAAAAAATAAAAAAAAACACTTTTTTGTTCTTCGTTATTGATTCGTCGTTCCTTCGATCGATCGTTTCTTGAAGTAGTTTGATGTTTCCCAGCAACTCAACAAAATAATTATCTTCCTACTGTTGTCTCATATTATCTGGACTCGGCGCAACGCGCTTCTCAACACAATTCATCCATCTTTTCTTCGCCTCCCTCTCCAGCAAAATTTATTATGCTTAAAAATATATTAAAAGTATGAAGTTTCGAGGCGCAAGGTTCTCTTAATGGACTCCTATTTCTCACAAAGAGATTCTTACTCATTTTTGTAAATGAAAAGGGATCAGTAACCTTTTTAATTAAAGAATTTTGTTTCAGTGAACCATCAATCCGTGGAGCCTTATGCACCATCACCCTGCTATTCGTATCCATCGGCGTATTCGCGATGTATTTTCTTGGTTCCGTTGTCACCTGGCGCATCGCTGCGATCATCTCTATCTCCATACCATTTACTTCTATGCTTCTTGTTGCATTGGGAGTCGTAAGTACTTATTCAGGAATATTATGTTGTTAGTATTTAATGAGTCGGTCCTGCAGATTCGTAGCAAATTGGTTGTGATAGGACAGACAGACACACGCGAATGGTCTTAAAAGGGTTTTATATTTTCATTCGGTCTAAACCCTAAAAAACACAACAGATATATGATAGTAAACAGTGATGCAATCGTTGATGGTGAGGTGCACTAGTTTATCAAGAGCCTATTCACTCTAGCCTTGAAGACACCTAAATTATAAACGGATGGGAAGACTACAGCAGGCCAATTCATGATCAAAACCAATGATATGGTTAGAACCAAGCTTTCTAATAATAAAGGGATTAATAATAGAGAATTTAAAAATCATATTGCAGCGAACTCAAATAAATTAGATAAGGATAAGAGAATGATAAAAAAGAATTTATTTCTAGAAATGTTTTTAATAAATAGATTTTCATCTAAAGATTTTAAAATGGATAAAAGCGATATGCTTCATTATTCTGTTTAGCCACATATATTAAATGTTGTTATTCGATAGGTACCTGACACGCCAGTATGGCTGTTGTCCCAAGGTCGGGAGAAGGATGCCCTGAAGTCTCTATGCTATCTTCGTGGTTGGACTACAGCTGATAATGTGAAGGAAGAGTTTGACAAGCTGGTGGTGTATTCGAAGAGTGTGAACGGCTGTGCGATTTGTTGGAAGGAGAAACGGCAGGAGTCAGAATGTGATCATCATAAGATGAATATTTTTAAAAGGTAAATGTTTTGTTAGTCTCAATATATCGCCGTAATTCTGCAGCTTTTAAAGATCCGGTATCAGAAATATTTATTGTTACATAGTATTTTGGCCTGTAATTGAAGGGACCAATATGGAATCTCAACTATTTTCCTCATAATATTATTATATTGTGTACGGTACTGAATATAGTTCCAAAATTTTCCTCTTCACGCACTAAACCTTGAATACTTAAGATTGAGATTTCCTATAAACCTTGAGTAACTTACGTACGAGTACACAAGGTAAAAGTGCTCGCACAATGATCCGCATAGGACTACGTGCGAACACCATACTCCGATAGATAGATAAGGTAAAAGTATTGAAGGTTTAAACTGTACAGTATTATAATATTCTAAAACGTTCACAGGTTCTTCGTTAAATTCAACATAGTGATGCTTTGCAAGGAGACTTTAAGGCCCATGACCCTTACGATGTTATACTTTACATTCTTCGTGATGAGTGGCCTTGTACCCGTCAAACCAAACATGGCCAACATTAGCGCCGCATTTGGTATGGCTGATGACGGCAAGAACATTGTGGTGAGCATTCCGGTTTTTATTATCGTTATCAGCAGTTGTTTTGTCGTTTTAATCAGTTTTGTAATTAGGGTTCTTGTCTCTTTTATAAATAATATTAGCTACGTCATTATGGTTATTGGAAGAAAAATGTTTCGCTAGAGATGTCAAGTTGAAAACATTCGTAACAAAGAGGCTAAGCTCCTTTCAAAAAGTAACGTTCGTTAGATCTTGTATAATTTGTCTTAAATAAAATAACAGGGATACGCAATACGCGTGGAACTGCCAATTAGATTCACAAAGTCTGTCACAAATATCGCAATATTTCTGTCACGCCCCTAAACTGGTTTTTGACGATAGTAAATGAGATGAATTGCTGTTTTAATGCCATCAATAAATGTTTTCAAGTTTCTGGTAATTTTAACTGCAGACAGACTTAGGCCCGATTTCCACCAACGTGGAGAGGAGAGGAGACGAGAAGAGATGTGCTACGAAGCTTGCAGGATATTTCCATCAAAGCGGAGAGAAGTGTACCGGAGAGGAGATTGAGAGTGAGCTTTGTGTAGCAGAGATGTGAGCTGTGAGAGATCGAAACCAGTCAAGTTCTGTCTACGAAAGGAGGACGTCATGTCTTTACAAAAGTTATATCTGAATTTGCTTGAGAAAGAAGAATTAGAGGTTAAAGCCTGAATCGAATGACACTTTCGGGTGTGCGAGGCGGCGAGAGAATGCAGCGTGCGCCGCCCGGCCACCCGACTAGACACTTCTCCGCTCTGCTGTGCCACTTGCTCGCTCGCCGCACAAAATTGTTTAAAAAATGAGACATTTTCTCTCCTCTCCGCTTAAAACATTTCTACCAAATCTAGGCGGAGAAGAGATGTGGAAATAACGAAATCGGATTGGTTTATTCAAACACCGTTTTGGTGGATACCGGGCGTTACTTAACTAAATGTGCAGACAGCTTGTGTTTTTTAATGTTTGTCTTGAATGTAAATTTAGTAAAATCAAAACATTTAATGGCATCATTATAAGTAACTCTCAAATCATTTTCAACACTTTCTAACTCATGATTGTTTCAGGTAATGGTAGGCCTGATAAGTCTTATAGCGAGTATTGTAGTCATAAGCACCATAAAATTCATGGGAAAGCGAAAACTAGGCATCATATCGATGCTGGGAAGTGCCATCTGTTGTACTGCTCTCAGTATATACGCAGAAACACATCTGGATAAGAACGTGTTCTCATACGACCCTACGACCTTCCCGAAAGAGAAGAGTATGGTTCCTTTGATACTCTTCTATTTTCTTACTATTTTCACTGGACTCAATATCTCCTGGGTTATTCTCGGAGAGGTATTCCCATTCAGGTTAGTATTGTATAAGTAAGGTGGTGATGCCCAATCTCCCCAAATTCCAGGTTTCCCAAAGTCATATTTCATACATTCATTTGCAACGCATCCAAAACATAAAATTAATTTATTTGTAAAGTTCACACTTGATCAAACTTTGTATTAATAATAAAATTAGTTACCTATCTAGTTAAAATTTACCATATTTTGGAAGATATTTATAGTTTGTACTATGTTTTGAGATTGTTTCAAGATATATCTATCTTTAACTGGCCTGTTGGTCTAGTGGTTAGTGGCCCTGACTGCTATGCCGGAGGTCGTGGGTTCGATTTCCACCCAGGACAAATGTTTGTGTGATGAGCACGGTCATTTGTTCTGTGTCTGGGTGTTATTTATTTATAATATTTTATTTATTTATGTACACACAAATACATAAAAAAGAAAAAAAACAAATATAGACAGAAGAGTACAAAGGTACTGCTTATTTCGAACGAAATTTCTTCCAGCAGACCTGTGACAGGAGAGTTGGATGAGAAATGTAGACACAGTATGTATAAATAATTCATACAAGTTAAAATGGACTAAAATTAAAATCAGATAATACAAATAAATACCTATATCAATAACAGTAAATAAATGTACATATATAAATATAATAATACAATAAATAAATTAAATTATTATTATTATTATTATGAGCCCGTTGTGTCCCACTGCAGGGCAAAGGCCTCCCTTCCGTTGTTCCACTCTTTTCTGTCCTTAAATTAAATTATAATAATACATAATCAATACATAATTCTATATATAAATTTACGAGACAGTACAGAGGAAATGTTCTAATATGTATGTATTTAGGAATATATAAGTATGTTTATCAACTGTCTGGTACCCATAACACAAGCTCTGCTTAGCTTGGGACTAGACGGCGTTGTGTGATAGTTGTGGAAATATTATATATTATATTATAAATATTTTATTATAATATTATATCTGAAGTTTGTTAGGGATGTATGCTGGTGGTAATATAACTAGAAATATATCCAGGTTGTTCTGGGGAAAAACACAACTAATATAAGAATCCTGGACGCGGAAGTGAAACAAATTTTGATACATCCCTCTCATTCACGTAAATTGTAATGAAATTACCTACTTAATACAGTTTTACCTCATAAATTACCTAAAGTAATTAACATGTAACCAATATTCGGCGACGTACCGTTACAAACATTTTGGTCAAGACTTGTGCAACTTTATCTAATATATAAGCTTTGTAAAACTGGAACTTGGGGACATAGGGCTTTACTCAAGTGGTTTGTTATTTTTTTAATATGTTTATGTGTAGCTAACATTAAAATTTATTTATTAGGAGTCGAGCCACAGCTCAAGGAACGGCAGCCGCCTGGAATTATGTGGTGACTTTCATCGGATCAAAAACTTTTATTGACTTAGAAACCAACTTCAGACTGACGGGTGCCTTTGCGACTTATGCTGCCATTGCCTACCTCGGCACTCTCTACCTCTACTTCTTCCTGCCCGAAACAGAAGGAAAGCCTCTCCAAGAAATTGAATCTTACTACACAGGAAGACTTAGAATATTCGCCAACGATTGGTTCATCAACTTATTCAGGAGAAAAAAATAGAAGTCTATACTTAATATTTAATTTTAGACTACAAACAAATTAGACTAGATCCAATCCTGCTTAATATAAATAATTGTTACATTACAATTTGTATTTTGATTTATAATCTAGTTGGAGCTTCCTTACATATAAGCAGCGAGTATTATAATAAGTTACATAACTATAATATCATGCGTAATCTACTGTTGGGGGTCCTCGATTTTCGCCATGAATAAAGGTAGGGAGCTCTTAGTGTCCCAAAGGACGGCAATGAAGGGTCGGTTCACGCTGAACTGAACGGCAGGGTCGTCATATGATAGAGCTACGGCTGCGAAGGATGTGGCAGCAGCAGCAGTACCACCTTTCTCATCAATAGACAACACAGCTGAGTGAACTGCTGATGAAATGTGCGGCGTTTCGGATCCGTATGATCCTACTCCACTGAGGTCCGAAAAATCACGACGGAACATGTCTGTCAAGCCAAGCTGAAAACATAAAGAATATAGAGTTACGTCGGTTTTTTCTCTATGGTAAGGAGGAAGTGAGGTACCAAGTTTCATTCTTGTAGATGTTACCGGAAAATTGCAAAATATCGCAAGAAGTTATCTAAATAGTTTTCTAAATAAGACACGGTTGTGTTGGAACCTAATACAGGATGCAAAACGATTTTTTCATAATACATATATCCAGAATTTAAATACTAATCAATAGCATAATCAGCCTTTTTAATATTCCCACTGCTGGGACTTAGGCCTCCTCTCTAGGACAGGTACTGGGTCGTAATCCACCACGCGGGCCCAGTACGGATTGGTGCATGTCACGGATCATGCGTTTCTAGGTCATGCCGGTTTTCTCACTGTGTTATTTTTCACCGTATTGAGAGCAATGGTAATGTAATGAAATAAATTATACAAAGTAATACGCTTGGCTGCGAGGGTCGCGGGAATGCGATGGATGTGAGACGCACAGGACCGGTCGGCATGACAACCTATATACAACTGTTTTACTTAAATATAAAAAATTGGGCAAGCGCGAGTCAGACTCGCGCACTGAGAGTTCCGTTTCAGAAGCCGACCCTTGGCCCCAGTAGGCTTCGGCCCTGCCTGCCTACTGCTAGCAGGCTGGGCCTCTACAGTTTGCTGACAGGTCCTTGAGGCGCGCGGGAACAGTACGCCCCGTCGACGACTTGGGCTCCGTCCGGTCGGTTACCGGACGGTCGGACAGCGAGCTACCCATTGCTCACGGTCTCCATGCCAGCGCCTACGGTGGCCGAAAATCGGGATCGGAATCCCGACGGCAGCTGGGACGTGAGCGATCGCCCCACAAGGACACGGCGATGCTCTGTCCAGGCGGAGCACACCTCTACCGTGTGCTCCACCGTATCTTCCGGGCAGTCCACGCAGTGGCGACACCCGGTCGTCTCTTCCACATCTGAATCTGATACAATCTCAATCAATTATGACACATCTACCTACTCATTCTATCAATTAATTAACTTTGAGGGTATATGGTCGGTATTAAGCTAATAATAATCTATTATTTTCCTGTACTGTGACTTATAAGTATGTATTACCTGGAATACAAACCAGGAAATTCACAGGACTAATTGCAGAAGTGAGAAATCGTTAAGGAGGAGTGCAGGTTTAAACCCAGCCAAGCGCATTACTTTGTGTAATTTTATTTCGTCACGTCAAAAACGGTAAAGGAAAACATCGTGAGGAAACCGACATGTCCTAGAATCAAAGATTTGATTCATGTGACATGTACCAACCCGCGCCAATGCGTGCCAGTGGACATCTTTCAGCTAAAATGATGATGATGATGAGACTCTTAGGCGGTCGAAACCGCTGGAAAAAGCTAGCATATACAAATTCATACTCACACTCTTCAGTATTATACTCAAATCTGTATCAGCTCTTATCGTGAACTTGGGTAACTCCAGTTCCGTGACCAGGGTTCGGAAGCCGAGGTAACTGGTTAGCCTGTAATCGGTCAGCGATGCTAGTGTACTCTTGACGCCCACTAGCTCAGAGGGCAGGATCACCATCAGCTGGTACTCGTCACGCTGAAAATTAGAAAAAAAAATTGTAAATTATTTGAACCCCACATTGTTCCAAGATCAAACAATATTGTAAGAAAGTTTAGGTATAATTTTGGTGTCTATATTTTATATAATATTTATCTTCATAACATAAAACATAATTTTCAAACGAGGACACGTAATTGAACTTCAAAATAATATTTGTGGCAAATTTGTCAACAGTCTCGGTCACCACGGCTTGTCAAGCAGTCGAAGCGCGGGCATAGCACCGCACGAGAATATTAACGACATCAAACTCAAACTCAAAATCGTTTATTTTACATAGGTCCACATGGGCACTTATAAAACGTCAGAAGCTAGTGCACGGTTCCAATTGGTCGTTTCCTATGGAGAAGAACCGGCAAAAAACTCCATGGTTATTCTTTTAAAAAATCATCATCTAACGAGACCTTATCACTGGGCTTTTTGGCTGTTTTGGAATCACGTAGCCTGGCACGTGACGATGGTAAGAGACCGGACGGTATGCTTGTATTTCCATGGAAGATGAATAGGCCTAGTGTGTGACGCTACCTGCGTCGACACTCTTGCGCCATCCCACCTTTCAAGCTCGTCCTTCTGTGCTGGTGTTGCCGCTTTGGATGCAGAGAACCTCAAGCGGCAGAAATATAAGTCTCTCGACGGCTGTTATATTTTTGAGCCGTTTAAAGTTGAATCTCTTGGGCCGTAGGGTCCGAGTGACTTTCCAAGGAATTATCCAAACGCCTAGTTCACACTTCGCGTAACCAAAGGGCTGGCTTTTATTTCGATCATAGATTAAACTTGCTATAAAACGTGGCATTCACTGATTGCAACCCCAACCCCAAATCTTGGCAACCCCAAATCTTTTCCTTTCTTCCAGTCCATCCAAAGGTTGTCTGATAGAAATTGCCCTGTGCAATAAGACCGCCTATTGTACACATATTTTATTTTTAATTGTATGTTCTAATAATAAGTTAAGGTGTGCAATAAAGAAAGAAATAAATAATAATAATAATAAATGCTTTTAAAAGAGCAATGTAAACTCTTGATAGTGCTATCTGTTCAGCTGTTCCTCATATCAAATACGAGTATATATTTCTGAGTGTATTTTAATAAATATAATTTATAATCATTTAGACCTTTGCCCAAGGTACATTATCATACAATCTCTCTCTTACGTGATTATGATGTTATTACAGATCTTTCTTTAGATATTTTGGATACACAGGATAGGCTTCTATAGAAATCAAAACATAAATTTATGAAAAATTAATCTAGTAAAGACCTCTGACAATCTGGTATTTTACGTGAACGTTGGTCCTCCATAATGTACTCATATATTAAAAATATAAAAAAGTACACACAAATACAATTTTTCCCAAATACTTTTAAGGGTTTTAAAAGTCTGCTTTATTAATATTTACAACAATATCCTTGTAATACGTTATAAATCCCTACGAATTTTATGTATAGTGTCAAAAGTAATAAATTAATTGCAAAATTCTATGCACTTACCTCAAAAGGCAGCAAAATAACTTTGGCGTTAGTAGTCTTATCAATACCGGTCCTAAACAACTTGCGTATACGCATAAATTGAGCTGTTTTTACTTGACCATTACTGAGATGAAAGTCCTTAGGTTTAGTTGTTTCTGGTCTGAATGGCACTTCCCACAGGCCTTTGAAGTAAATGGCATTTACCAGAACCATCTGCGTAGTATAATCAATAGAATCTGAAATGAAAAAAAATGTATTAGTAATTACAGCTTTGAGCCGTTTGGGGTCGAAACGCTTGGATCATGGGGTCCGAGTGCGCGTATCCTTTTCAAGGTAATTTCACATCGCTTGATCGATACTTTGCGTGACCAGAGGGCTGGCTCATTCTTTGACCAAAGAATGGCCATCATTCAATGTGGCAATATATATTTGCACCAAGTGCAACCCCATTTCGTATCTAAGAAATCTCTGTCCATTCTAAGTGGTTTAAAAGAATTAAAAACTAGATAAGGCCGTTTTTTATTATAAGATTTCCTTTTTGTAAATTGTGGTCTTGGTGTACAATAAAATATTTATAAACCAATTAATAAAATAAACCATATCATCCACTATAACAATTTTTTTTTTAATCCTTTCAGTCCTTCAAGCGTTCAAAGGTAAAGGTAACAGAGAGACAACAAAAAATCGCATTTTTAATATGAGTATGGATTTGAGATTGCTAATGTCCTATCTATAGGTGCAGCTATTTATAAGCCAGGCTGTTTAAATATAGATGGGAATGAAAAAGTTGTAGCTATAGCAAAACTGGTTCACGTGCGTCATAACGAGGAGTTTAATTCCATATCCACTTAACCATAAGACGCAGAAGTGAATCCGAATAAGACTGTTAAGGCCGTGTCAAGGCCAAAAGCGTAGTCACTGTTCTACTGCAAAGGAAAAAAGAGATATGTGATGGCAGATTGCATGCAATTTACAGCAGAATATGATGCATTTTATGGAATTACTCAAAAATAAGTTAAGTTACTCGTATTAAACGATAAGATTAGAGGCAATAACATTTTATTGTAACAGCCAATACTTGCATATTTTAGCTAAAAAATTAATACAGACAATTTGAAAGTAATGACTGAAAAGAAACCACGTGCTATAAGTAGAATGTGGGATTGTGGGCCCCCCAATTCTAAAAACTCAATGTTTCACACGACTCAACTACATAAAGTCTGTCAACGGATCGCAAATTTATCACCACGATAATTTTAGCTAAAAGATGTCCACTGTTGGACAAAGGACAAAGTCCTCTCCCAAGTGTCACCAGAACGAACAGTCTTGTGCCTCTTGTATCCATCAGATTCGCGCAACCGTCACTAAGGCCGTGTTTACGGAGACGCGGCGCGTTGCGCGGCGCGTTGGGCGTTTCGTCGTACATTGTAGCAGCGAGCCGCGTCATCGTTCGCGCAAACAAAAACATATGGCAATGTACGACGGACCGCCTGACGCACCGCGTCTCCGTAATCGAGCACTAAGTCATCAATCCACCATGTGGAAGGCCTAATTGAAAATTGATAAAGCTAAAAATCACCCCTAATTCTGTTCATAGTCTACCACTGTGCCACGTTGTATTACAAGCAGTAACAGACAGATAAACCACCTTTCACATTTATAATATTAGTAAGTCCATTTTTTACTTATATTATAAACTAGCTGTGCCCGCAACTTCGTTCACGTGAACGACGAAACTTATCAATGAGTTTTTTCTGTAGTGCTACGAGTATTTGTGTAGAACGTAATCTATCGAGCATACCAGTATTAATACTTCTGTCCCGGCGCGGGCCTTTTGTGGCTAATTACAATAGAAACGGGTGACGTAACCTACGACAAACTTATTATTTGCGGTTGGTACAGTAATCGGGTTTAGGGATCGAACCGCAAAATTAATTTTGTTTTTTATTGTATATATTTTTCCGGGATAAAAAGTACCCAGTGTGGTGCCCTGGATATTAAAGAATAATTATACCAAGTTTCATCGTAATCGAACCGGCAGTTTTTGCGTGATGCCTGAACAAACAGACAGACAGACAAAAAATTTTTAATCACATTTTTGGTTTCGGTTTCGGTCTAGTAACACCCACTGCCATTTATTTTTTTGATATTTTCAATGTACAGAATTTTTACTTCTACAGATGTATTATAAGTATAGATGTGAAAGATGGTGGATCCATATTTGACGTTGCAAATGTTCTATCTAGAGGTGCAGCTATTTAAAGACATGCAGTTTAAATATAGATGGGAATGAAAAAGTTGTAACTAAAACAAAACTCGTTCACGTGCGTCATAACAAGGTATTTAATTCCATCATTCCACTTAGGCTCAAGACGCAAAAGTGAATCCGAATAAGATTATTATGGCCGTGTCAAGGCCAAAAGCGTTGTCACGGTCCTACTGCATAGGAAAGAAAGAGATACGTGATGAAACAATGCATGCAATTTAACGCAGAATATGATGCATTTTATGACATTAACATTTAATTCAACAAAATTGTTTCGGATTTAGTCTCAAATATATGGTCAAGATTGTAACTTTTTTCATAACTTTGAACTGAATAGACATGGCTTTATTTATTTTTTTATATTTTGAGTTTTGTCAAATGAAAACGTCTCAAATGAAAACTAGAATGGATAAGTGACCCCGCACATGAGCCTCAAAAAAGCGCCGCCACAAAAAAAGCCACCACAAAAAAAAGCCGCCGCAAAAAAAAGCCGCCACAAAAAAAGGCGCCACAAAAAAGCCGCCACAAAAAAAACGCGGCGGCGCGTTTTTGAAGCACGGTGCGAGACAATTAAGGTGTAAATTACGCCTATTAACAGAGATTTGATATCTAGATCAAAACACCCAATAATCTCGTATTCCGTTTAAAATACTGACTAGAACAAAAATTAACATTTTAGGTATGCCGAATCTTTAAGTTCAGTTTAAGGTTGTTTCTAATTCTCAAAACACATTATTAAAGCGATCGGTATTATAGTCAATAGCAAGAAGTTCTAAAAATCTATATTTTAATGCACAATCCAACTCCTTTCCATCTAGTTGAATGGTTAGTATAAATATATCTCAGAAACCTGAAGTCCTGGTCCTTTGGAAGGCGTACGAGAAGCTGAAACCAACTCGCAAAGGCCTTTAGATACTTTTAATGGAACGTGATGCACACCGACGATTTTATCCCTGTATGCACAATGCTAGTGGGAAGTATTATTATTACTAATACGAGTAACTTTGACAGTACAAACTTGCGCGGAATTAGTACTTCCCCCCTTTATAAACTATAGCTGAAGTATTATTTAGATATAGAAGCTACTTGTAAAATTTCATCAAAATTCGTTGAGTAGTTAAATAGATTGACTATACTCTGTTATGTTCGCCATAAATAAAAATTACAGTAGGAACCTAAAATTAATAGACGATTAAAAGACGCAAGATGTTCGTGGTGTATACATGAGACAGAATAACAAATTTGGATAGGATATATTGTGCAAATGAAAGAGAACGGCTTAAAATCTGAAGCAATTATTTACCTGGTGAGATAAGGTTCTCGATCCTGTTATCAGTTCTGGACGCTACCCAGCTGTTGATCTGACGAACGGCCCCTGTTCCCGAAAATGAAACAGTTGTGACCTCACTGCCGAAGCTATCTACGGCGACTTTCCTGAAGTCTGGTTTGATAGCGAAATTCTCAGATATGAATATATTGTTCGCAACTTTCAAAATGTTGGGGGAATTGCGATCCTGAAAAATTACAATTTTAAAATCAATTTCATGGTTTTATGGCACATACTTGCTAGAGCTGGAGACAAGCCTCCACAAGCATCTTTAGGAAATAAGCCATCCAACATATTATTTTTTTTTTTTTAAACTGGTTAAAATTATATTATTTCGTATATTGATTATTCTGCTATTCTTAACTTTTAATCAATTTTTCAACTAACCTTAATTTTCTCCGAAATCGATGCGTATTCTGCGGTAGTTGTATCCGGCAACATCTGAAGTACCTTCGTAATCTGTGCCTGTGTCTTACCCACTGCTCCTTGCTGCAGCAAACCCAGGAGTATGGTGACGGAGAATGGTGATATCACCACGTTACCAGCATGTACATTATCGATAGCCTGCAACGTTTATTTATCAATAAATAAAATATGAAGTTTAAGTTCTAAGAAATTATGGTCCTGATTTATAAGAGAATATTTGGCTTGAATATATATTTTATAGTAATTCAGAAATACTATGCAAATTGGTAAGCCGTGATTTGTAGATCCGCTTAGCTAGGCGTTACTGCAATCCATAGTTTCAATCATTGTTTTTTTTTTTAAAGTAAACTAGAAATGGGACCATGTCTAAGAAAAAATATAGGCAAGTAACATGTGGATCTCGGTTTTAGATAAATTAAGAAGTAAAATGTACCTTTAACATATTTACTCCGAAATTTGTTACCGAGTACAATAATGTATTGTATCCAGAAGCCTGCTCGGTGGGATAGTTAAAATCCGATGTACTTGGTGGACGATTGGGTTGGATCTGCAATCCAGCCGGCCTTTGAGATTCAACAGGTATATTCAGTGTATTTTGTTGTATACTAGGCCTCTCTTGTATCCTCTGTGATATTGGTCTTCTTGTTTGTTGTACTCCAGGCCTATTTATTTCTGACTGGGGCACAGCTACTGATGGCCTGGTTAATGCTATCTCAGGTTTACTCTGCTGCTGTACTGTCTGAAATGCACCTGGTCTATCATAAAATATCTGCTGTTGTGGAGTTTGCCTGGTTGGTGTATTCTGTGATAAAAATGGTTGTGTCTGTGGTCTATACTGCTGTGCTGTCTCTCTACTGGGTGGCGAGAATGTTGATATTTGTCTGTTAGCCAAATTGTTCCGTTTATCTCCATAGGGTCGTTCTTGTTCAACAGACGAACCAACTTCTGTTACAACACTCTTTTCAATTTCCACAGTTGTCTTAGGTTTTTTCGGTTTCTGTTGTTCATTTGGAAATATACTTCTAATAGCATTTTGATCTAATTCATTGGGATTTGGCTGTGGTGTACCACTACCAAATCCATAATTGTCTGTAGACAATGGCAGTGATAGTGGCAAATTATCAGGAAGGTATAGAATACCTGAGTTATAGTCTCGATATAATGGATTCTGTGTCTGAACGCTTAACATCAAACAGCAAAGCGTTATACCTGTAATGAATTACGTACATAAAACATTATTCAAGATAATTTAAGTCAATTTATAGTAATGATCTGACGTATGTGGCTGTTACCTTAGGGATATAGATTCCTAATTGCTTCCTAACGAATTTGTCATTATGTACGAGTATGTAGTTGTAGGTACTTTAAATTTCGCGGTATTTTTTCTGTAAATATAGTACCTGACTCATACTATTGACCAAAGAGAATTCATCAGAAAACAATAGTATGGAAAAGAGAGCGTCCACTAAAACAAGTAGGTATTGTGACGTCAATCTTTCATTCAAGTTTTATCTCCCAGTCTCAAACTTCGCTTTAATTTACATAACAAATTTCTAAAAATGGCGTATTGTATACTTTTTCATAATTTGACCCTTGAAGCCTGATTTGATATAACTACATAATCATTATGAAATAATGTCCCAACTGACTGACTGTGACATATCGAAAATTGGCAAAAAAAAATTATCTAAACAATATTCTAAACGACTGTACGAGTCTGCTTCAAAACCAGTTTTCTCATTTAATAAAAATGTTGAATACTTACTTTTTAACAGCATGGTTCATGTGTTTAAAACGGTTTTAAACGAACTAGGTAGTTGTTTATGTTTTTCACTTGTTGACCCCAGTCACCTGTATGCAGCTATTATTTGGTAAATCACTTATCATGCGCAAACGCACAGTTCACATGCACTGTTCACTGACACTGCCGGGCGAGTGGCCGTAAACAAGATCTCACGAATAAAAAGTCGTGTACGAGAATCAAACAATTTTAAACGTTTTACCCAATGAATAAAGTTACATTTACACTGAACATAACATCCGCTGTATAATGTGATTTTTATTCGGCTTATCTTTCAACTTTGAACTTAAAGCTGTATAGTTACAAAGCTTAATTTTATTTAAAATATGTGGAAGCTGTGAAGTCGAGTCTAAAGAGTTGGTTTTTCCGTAAACAGCCGGTTTATTTTTTTCCTTGTCAAACCTTAATTCACATTCATTTATATAAAAGGAGATACTGATATATCTACGCTCAGCCGAAACTTCAGGGCCTAGGGTAAACCATTTCGTGAACAGCATCTAGTATAGCATAGCATCAGCCTTATAATGTTCCCACTGCTGAGACTCAGGCCTCCTCTATAGGAGAGGGAATGGGCCGTATTCCACCACGCGGGCCCAGTGCGGGTTAGTGAATGTCACATGTCTTCGAATTTTTGGTTCTAGGACATGCCGGTTTCCTCACGATGTTTTCCTTCACCGTTATAAGAGCAGTGGCGATAAAATAAATTACACAAAGTAATGCGCCTGGCTGGGTTTGAACCAGCGACCTACAACTCGTAAGTCGGGGCCGTTACCACTCGGCCACCACTGATCTATATAACAACAGCATCTAGATCTGCAGTATTTGCACTTCTGAGATTTTCTATGTTTAATTTTGAAGTAAAATGTGTTTTATTTGAATTTGAGCATATAAAATACACATTTTATGGAGTATTTTTTTGGGGATAATTTGCTAAATTGGTGCTAGCGAAGCCACTAACAGCAATTAGAAAATTATCAGAAAATAAAAATCTATATTTTCAGTGATAATTTTATTGTCTTCTCCATTTACAAATTCATAAATCACTGATGCGTATTAAAATGTCCAAATTTTTGTTAGTTTTACAAAAAGATAAAAACTTTCACTCTTCATGTTTTATACGAGTCATATTATTTCAATAAATCTAAAATATAAATTGTCAAATACACTATTATTTTATTTTTCAATCAAGAGTAAAGTTATCTGTGCAAAAATATATTTATATTACAGAAAATAAAAGTTATTTCTTATATAGATATCGAGTTATTTGTTGCTGTATTTAAACAAGATACAGAAAATGAACTTTCTAAATTGAGGCAGAGACATCCAACAATCCAAAGGCACATAGACTGAAGTTCCGTTCGATCACCGGCTGCTCTACGAAAAAACAAAGTAACAAACATTTTTTTTTAAATCAATGTACATTTTTGGTAATTTTAAAGAATAACGGATGTGGCTAAATTCTCCGAACCATAAGAGAAGCGTTTTCTCCAAAACTACAGGCAAAAAGGGCAAAATGTTGAAATAATCTATTGAAAAACAAAGCAAAACACAAGTAGCGTGTCAATTATTTTATTTTTTAATTGTAATTGTAAATTGAATTACTAGGATTTTTTGTTTAGTAAAAATGTTGTTTAATGAGACTACAATTCAGTTAAAAAGAAAAGTAACACCGCTATTTGGTTGTTGTATTGTAAAAAAGTAAATTATATTTAAAAAAAGTTAATGTAAAAAAAAATATATCTAAAGAAAAACATTACTTTTTCTAAACTATTTCACGCATTTAAAAAATGATGAAACTATTAAAACCACATTTTAAGTAAAGATTTTTCCGTTTTTTCCTTCTCCTTTAAAAATTACTTAACTGTAATTACTTCGTTTTTCCATAGAACAGCCGAAACTCCAACCCTATTGCTTACAGTCATAAGGGTGAAAAATGGTTAACCGAGAACTTTCGTATGTACTTTTGTGATGACGTCATTTTCAAAATGAATGACAAAAACAATAACGCAATAAAATTTCCACAGTTGATATAATAAGGAAAAATCCAACATAAATGCAAATTTATTAAAATAATATGATAATTTTAGTATCTTGAAAAGCAATAATATAATCTTAAAATTTAATGATTAGGTTTGGGCAGTGATTTATATTTATGAAACATGATTATATTTAAATATTTACACACCTATTACTTACTTACAGATTAAATACCTACCTACACTTCTTAATTTTGTCTACTCAAAGTTAAATGTCTAGAAATATGCTAAAATAAGTACCGGTACCAAATCGTATAAGTCAACCAGAAAATCGAAAAAGTCAGCATATAGTATTTTTTTATATCTAGTCCAATCAGTCAAAAAATTATGTCAAGTTTTCTTTGTTAGTTACTCGTTAGTCCAGTCTATCTTAATTTTTAATTGAATCGTTAAATGTTATTTATTTTTTTATAAAATATATATTTTATAAATGTTGTAAGAACAAAAAATTTATAAAACTATTTAAAATTATAATTTTTTCGTTCTTACATTATAATTACTTAATTTATAATTTTAAATAGTTTTATAAAACTAACGGCCTGTTCTCTAAAATATAATTCTAAGTCGTAATCCGTCTGTAATTCAGTCGATTTCAGTTAGTAAATACTTTTCATTATATTTCTTACTTGTGCAAGCTTTCTTCAGATTGGTACCTATTTACTTTTATTTTGTTCACAAGTCTCAGAAGCTTACACATTAAATTACAATAGAAGTAAGCAAAATTAAATTAGCAAAAATAATATTGTAGACAAAAAAAATACCTTATTTATGAACATCTTCAAAGTAATCCTCACTTCAATAAAGGTTTAAAGGCTACACTTAAAACCTTTATTGAAATGACGATTATTTTGTTAAAAAGGGACAGTGCTATGCGTCTTCTATAGCCCTGTCTCTTTCCTACAATAAAACCTTGAAGGGTTTAAGGCATCTTAGTAGGTACCCTGAAGTGTTCAGCGACTAACAGGTCATTGGCGGCACGAATGATTCTCTGTGCGATGCAACAAGGTGGCATGCCATAATGTTCTAACGGTGCCTTGTACTCATAGATAGGCGCCGCAATAGTGCGGACTGCCCGACGCAAAATTGAACAAGTATAAGACAAATTCGTAGCCTTCTTCTCTGCTACAGTGAATCTGTGAAATAAAATAATAAAAATGAAATTCCTAGACAGAACAAATGAAGATTCGATCGACATATTGGTTGAAACCAGAATAACGAGTTATTGAACATATTATTTGAACAAGTTTCCCTAGCGTCATCCACTTGCTGAGAACCATTATTAGCTTTCATATGGCCAAGTAAATAGTAAGAAATAATTTGATTTATCAACAAAAACCGGAATGGCAACAATTAAAGGTTTCAACAACAATCATGATTTTTTGAAGGGTACTCAGAATCCTGTTATGCAAATTAATTTAAACGGCAACATTCCTATGAACAAGACCTCAATTATTATAAACTGACGATCTGCCCCTGGTTCGCACAGGTTGGGTTTTTTCTAAATGATATAATTATGCATATACATGCATAATATTTAGATATTTAAATACATAAATATCCACTTACACCTCCTCATGAATCGCTCTGTTTATTAGTAAAAAGCGCACGGAAAACCGAACAATAGTTTTTGGGTTTCTCGTGAACAGATAGACAGAATAGGAGAGAGTGGCGAGTTTCTGAATTGAACCTACTTATATATGTCTGTCTAGTCTGTCTGTCAAGACCCTTTATCTCGGGAATGCGTAGAGACATCGAGTTGAAATTGAAATCGTATACTGAGGTCTACGGTCCCTTGAATCTGCGAAAAAAAGATACGGCCGTTTATGTCGATATTCTCAAAAGAATCAAAATTCATAGGTACTTCCTATTGACCTAGAACCCTGAAATTTGAAGCAAGGTCTTATAGCACAAGTATAGGAATAAATTTGAAAACTGTAAATACGTGCTTACGTCACAAAAAACTACTTTTTACAATTCACAAAAAAAAATCCGAGACTCGATTTGGGAATTGAACTATTTACATAATATTAAGTTACTCGTAGTTTCGATCAGTGCTCGAGTCCGACTCGCACTAGCCCTGATTTTTTATTAATTTTAAGCTCACTTCTATCAAAAGGCCTCTAATTCAGCGGTTTCGAAAGTTGACGGGACTTGTCGACTTACCTCTTGGCCTGCATGAAGAAGAAAAGAGCTTTACTATGCATATAAATAAAAGACCTAGTTCTCAAAGTAAGCTATATTTAGATATAAGCTCTATTTCAATGTAAAGCATGTCTTTGTAGCTTTTCAAAGGGCATTAAATATTTAATTGCTATAATAAAAAGTAACTGTTATTTTCTATACAAAAATATATATCTATGTTTTTTTTTTTAATAAACACTTATTTAATATTTAACATTAAGTTAACCAAGACCTAAAAAAATTATAATTAAAAACCAGTCTCAGCCATCTCTAATTGTACATCTATGCCACATCTAGTATGTACTTCTTCTTTAGATCTGTCCTCACTTTGTTGACGACAAACACTTTTGTTATCGCTTACCTACATTATTTCTTCCTTGTTTAAAATTAGTTTTAAGTCATTCCTGTACGATCATAACATCACATATTGTGTTGTTTATTTTCTCAGTAAGTGAATTATTGTTAATTCTGATGAGAAAAAATATTTTTTTTAAACCAGATTAAATATTTGCTCATGAAACACCAAAGGGTCACGACCCATAGTTTGGACTCTAAATCACTAAATAGTATATAACAAAGTCGCTACCCGCTGTCTGTCCCATGTATGCTTAGATCTTTTACTTCGCAACGGATTTTGATGCGTTTTTTTTTAATAGATAGAGTAATTCCAGAAGGTTTATATGTTTCATACATGCATAATATATTTAATATCATCATTGCACCCGTGCGAAGCAGGGCGGGTCGCTAGTATAAAATAAAATAAAAAGCCACAGCATTATTTCTTGCAAATAAAAACAAAGTGAATAAAAAACTAAACTTAGGTAATCATTCCGTGCAATGTAATTTAATATTAATCTTAATCCTATTATATATTAATGGGTTATTTTTCAAGAACCGCTCCGCAGGTGAAGGCCTCATTCAAGGAACCCCATCAATCTCTAATTAGTATTAGCAGATATTTAATCGATCGGAATATATAGCGGGACGACAGGAAACGACTGTGGCGCATTAGCGTAGTTACCGAACGGCGACGAGGCAGTGTCCCGGGGCCCCCAGGCTTGAGAGGCGGGAGAAACCTCATGAGTGTCTATCAAAAATTTCTCCCACCTTCAAAATCTTCTTTAATCATGGCAACTCGTTTTAGTCAGTAAAAGTCTGACACTCCCTCCCGCACCACCCAGAACAGGTGAGGTAATTTGATAATGTCCGATGTAAAATAGAGGCTCCAGTTTTTTTTACCCCAGGACCGTTGGTCCCTACTACGCTACTGTTATGACGGTCACAATATCATAAGCAAATAAGCATAATCAGCCTTTTAATGACCCCAGTGCTGGGACTCAGAGAGGAGGCCTCTCTCTAAGAGAAGGAATGGGCCATAGTCCTTCACGCAGGCTCAGTGCAGGTTAGTCAATATCACATGTCTTCGAATTCTTTGGTTCTTAGACATGCCAGTTTCCTCACGATGCTTTCCTTAACCGTTTTGAGAGCAGTGGTAATGAAATAAATTACCCAAAGTAATGCGCCTGGCGCTGACACAAAGTAACTCGTAAGTTAGGGTCGTTACCACTCGGCCACCACTGCTGATCATGTCATAATATTACATTTTTAAACATACGTACATATTACACATCTGCAGTCGCGCCATCAAATCCTTTTTCCTCAGTAACAGGAGAGCATTTCTCACAGCTGCCACCGCAATGACCGAGGGGTACTCGTCGCACAAGACCCGGTCCACCATCAGACCACACATGGCGAGGAATGTGGCGGCCACCTCGATCTCACCAGCTTTTTGAGTGTCGCACCACCAGGATAAGTAGGTGATGTAATCTTGAGGTACTATTGGCTGGTTTGGAAATTTCTGCAACAATTCATGAGTTTTAGCAATTGATTTACGAGTAAGGCTTCCTTTCTTGCAGGCCTAGCCAAGTTACGATCGTCTCGTTCCGATTCTCTAGCGTCGAATGCCTCGAGTTGGCCACGCCTGCAATTCCTTTGTTCTGATGTTATCTCAACGCTCAGCCACGTGGTCAGAACGAAGGAATCGGAGTCGTGGTCGACTCGAGGCGTTCGACGCAAGAGAATCGAAACGAAACGGTCATAACTTGGCTAGGAGGGCTGGTATTTCTTTGTACCTACATTTTCTACTTCGTTATGTTTTGAGTATGTTACATTTTTTGAATTTTTACCTCGGCTGGGGCGTGCGTTAACTGGAATAGGTCTTATCAGCAGGCTTAATGTCACTTAAATGCAAAGGAGAAGGCAATGCTCGACGAAATGAGGATTTACCAAGATTCAATTCAATTCAATTCAATTATTTATTTGCGTTCCACAATGTACAGATTACGGACATAGCCCGAAGAATCAGCGAACTAAGTGGCAGTGGTCAGGGTATTGTTGCTTGCAGAGCAGATGGTCGGTGAAGCCTAAAGGTTCTAGAGTGGCTACCACGTAGTGGAAGGCGCTACCTTGTAAGGCCTGCCTCAAGGTGGACCGACGACCTGATGAGGGCCGCCGGAATCAGATGAATGCGAAACATACAAAACCGTTCATAGTGGCGGCTCTTGCTAAGGACGTCTTTTAGCTTCCATGATGTTGACATTTTCTGCAGCATTTTCTTGCTAGTTTTCTTTCGTGGTTATAAGAAGGAAAGCTTACAAGAAAATGCTAAATTCTGTCTGCAATAGAGGAAGCTTACACTTGTAATACTTGCACATGAGTAGATAAACGGTACAGAGACAAAGCTTCATACAACCACGCGAATCGGTTGCACCACTACAAGCACGCGGGGAATGTGTGCGAGACCACTGGCCGCTTATTGCGTACGCGGCGAAACTGGAAAAAACCGGTTGAAGCGGGCACAGTCAGTGGACAATCTCAGGATCTGTGCGGCGCGGGCGCACGTTGTTTTTTGTTATTTAAAAGTTTAAATATTTTATTGTAAATATCGTGTTTTATTATTAATAAAGGTAGTTTATTGTACTGTGTGTATAAAAATTACTAGATTAGATAAATAAAAATATATCATACTTTAATTATTCCAAGAAGTACAATAGATAAATAAATATTTAGTACATTTTTTAGTAAGAAGAGCGTACTACACGGCGTGTAATAGGAAGTACATGTGAATAGGTTAGCATGTACGTAGTAGGTAATTGTGTTGAATATAAAATATACATAATATAGATATATATATTTGTGTTTTTATACTCGATACTAAAACTATTTAACAAATATTTTATTTCATTTGTCAGCTATTGTGACAACCCTATCAAAATAAGTAACAATATTGCACGTTCGAAGGTTTATCTACTCATGTGATACTTGTAGACTTCCTCGTAGAGAGCATTACTTTAAAATTTCAAGACCAAAACCTACGTTTAGATGTAGTAAGATGAACAGCTGAGATAAGGTAGTAAGGTGGAGGTATTTTCTGCACACAAGTAGGTATAAAAAATTGCCTCAAGTAAAATCTGGGGAATGTGTAGAGTGGATATAAGAAATTACAATCATTAGGTGGACGTACAAATAACTACTTACGTCATACTTATTCTTGTATAAAAGAAACTAGTTGTCTCCAAGTGTCACGGGTCAAATGATTGAGGATAAATTCTGGTAATACCATATCTTTTTCGTATAGATATGGTAGAGGTAGATACCTAAATAGACGAGGAAAGACAAACTCTTTTTACTTTTTTTCCAAACACACGAACAAACCTACTGTGTGACGTACATGTGGACTTAGGGTGTTATTAATATCATGCGGATATCATCACGCATGCGGATTTCAAAAGGCAAAAAAACGCGTCCCGCGTGCGTATTGCACGCATTACAATAACTACTGGTATGAAAAGGACATTTGCGGAGGTTACGCATGCGGAACCAATCCGCATGAGTGATGAAATCCGCACGATATTAAAAACACACTTAGGCTTACTGTCCACAGACGCGTAGCTTCTTAGACGCGTATTCATCATTATACGCTTGATCTACGCCTGCGTGATGCTCGTAATTTACGAGGGAGGACTCTCCTTCCCCCCTAACCCCCTCGAACCCCTGGTCGAACCAAATCTTACTACATCTCAGCCTGGTGGTTGAGAGAGTCAAGACATTGCCAAAATCACCTCACGTATTAAATAGATAAGAAGTATAGAAAAAAAGAAGAAAAATAACATTATACCAATCTTATCAGAACAGCTCTCTCTGCAACAACGAGCTCATCAGCCGTGAATGCAGAACTGGAGCATTTGACCAGCCTCATTGCAGGCATGAAGGGGCCATTGAGCTTCTGAGCTATCCAGAAGCAAGCTGCTGCAACGAGCTGCAGCTTCTCCAGCCGTATGTAGCGTGTGCCAAGGATGGAGTCAAGGTACCAGCACGCTGATTGGATGATGGCTGGGTTGCCGTCGGCGCCCTAAAATCAGAGAAGATAACATAAAATCAAGCCAGTATCACACGAAAGCTTAGGGAAGGATGTAGATTTCAATACAACATTAGTTCTAGTATATGCGAAACCCGAAACACCTGACTATTTTTATGTAAAGAATCTATGTACAAAATTACATAACCTTATCATCAAAAATCACAAAGCTGCTTATTATGTTACCTGGTTGTCCGCAAAAATAAATGGTCACCGGATCATCCGGGTGCTGGCGCCTAAAGTTCGCTATGACCTGCGGTGACCTGTTTAGTTCTTAGTGTCAGAGGTGTCCAACTTGTAACCTTTTTTAAATATTTTTGAAAAAATATTTAACATGGTGTAAAAATTATTGGAATTGATTCAGTTGCAGATTCTTTACAATCTATATTCAGGTTTCAGCCTTAAAATGTTCCCACTGTTGGGACTCAGGTCTCCTCTCTAGGAGAAAAATAATTAATAATAATAAATTTATTGAACCATTTTTTCAATTTTTTAAAATTGTCGTAACTTAATGTAGGTCTGTAACTGTTGACAAGCTTCATTGTGTAGTCTATACGGTGATCGCCAAACTCGGCCGAGCCTGTATCTTGGGGACCAGGGTTAAGGTATGAGTAAATTTTCTATCTTCTATTCTATTTTTAGAAAAATGGCAAATAGAGCCGATGTCGACTATTCTGCCAATGTCAAAAGTAACTTGGATAAGCAAGTATGTGAATCATTAACACAGACAAATAATATGATAGAAACGAAGTAACTATGGAGGTGTAAATCTTCGATTGATACAATTGGACTTCATGTGTTAGTATTGGAAATTTTCTATCTTGTAGATGCACTCACATTTGACAAGTAATCAAAAACTTAATATCAAGAACTTATGCTCAAGGATAGAGCTTGCGACCACTGAACCAACGAGATAAAACAACCTTATCCTCCATTACTCTGGTTTGAATATCTATTCAGAAACCTTGGGCGACGAGCAATGGGTAACTATCATTCTGATAAGGATAAAACCGGGGTAAAATGTCAACAAGATTAACGGGGCCAGTTCGGGCCGATAACTGTCGGGCTTCTTTATTATTAACTAGCTTTTTCCCGCGGCTTCGCTCCCGTCATCTGATTACCTACTCTACCTATGCTACGCTAGCTACCCTACTCTACTTACCTCATCATACCTTACTCTACCCTACAAATCAACCTTTTTATTATATTTATACACCGTTAAATTTTGGTCGTTTTAATCCCGCGGAGGGTCGATTCGGAACATGACACACTACAGATTTGTAAAGAGAAAATTAAAAAGAAAAGTAGTTTTTTTAAACTCGAAATAATTTACGAATGTCCGAAATTAATTTCTTTAAGTAAACGTCAGCTGAGTGAGGCCAATGAACTGTAGGTAGTTAGTACGCAACGACCGACAACTACCTACAAGGTCATTGACTCGTTTACTTAAAAATAATAATTTCGTTCATGCGTAAATTACGTCGACTTTTAGAAAAAAAAGTACTTTATTTTTTAATATTATCTTTACAAATCGATAGTGTTTCATGTGCCGAATCGACCCTCCACGGGATTAAAACGACCAAAATTTAACGGTGTATGTGTACTTAGTTAAGATTTTATAGTAATTTAAATATGTACATGTTAAATTATTTTGTAATACACAATTAAACGTTTCCCTGTACTGAATATATTTTAAGGGGAATCACCGAGTATGACTCATCCGTAATTCACGCTAAATGAAGGCGACAATTTATTTACAATTAGGAGTATTGTCTTTTCCATGTATTTCTAAACCCGGCGCTTATATTAACTAGACTAATGGCGGGTTTCTGACCCCCGATTTCTGATTTAAGCATTTGAAGTTGAGAATTACTCAAACTGTACTTTACCCTGTAAACCTGTCAAAATTTGGCATTTAAGTATGGTTTGAGACGTTGTTAACTCAAAATACTCAATTCAGAAACTAGCCCTGAATTGAGTATTTTGGGTTAAGAACAACTCAAACCATACTTAAATGCCAAATTTTGACAGGTTTGCAGGCTAAAGTAGAGTTTGAGTAATTCTCAACTTCAAATGCTTAAATCAGAAATCGGGGGTTAGGGCCTTACCACGACGTGTTAAATAGGCAGGCGTGCGAGTGAAAAAAAAAATTTGAGCTATACACCCTATACACCGTTAAATTTTGGTCGTTTTAATCCCGAGGAGGGTCGATCCAGTACCTGAAACACTATCGACTTGTAAAGATAAAAATTAAAAATAGAGTACTTTTTTTTCAAACTCGAATTAATTCACGCATGTACGAAATTTATTTCTTTAAGTAAACGTCACCTGAGCGAGGCTAATGAACTGTAGTTAGTACGCAACGCCCGACAGCCACCTACAAGGTCATTGACTCGTTTACATAAATAAATTATTATCGTACATGCGTATATTAATTCGAGTTTTAGAAAAAATAGGATTTTATTTTTTAATTTTATCTATACAAATCGATAGTGTTTCATGTACTGAATCGACCCTCCATGGGATTAAAACGACCAAAATTTAACGGTGTATAGCTCCACCCTTAAAGATATGGGCAGTTCAGTTGAGATCCTCAAATTGATTGCGTTTTATTTATTTAAACTTTATGCAACACAAAGGTACACAGGCGGACTTAATGCCTTAGGCATTCTCTACCAGTCAACCAAGGGTGGTTTTTTTTGTTTTGGTAGGTAAAATCATCCAATGACAAATCCCGCCCTTGGGTGGGGCGGGAAATAGTGTCAGACTTTTACTGACTAAAAACCTACCTTTGCGTTCCTTGCCTTTATCCTGGGGCCCGTGGTGACAGTCTCACATAACCTTTGGCCCCAGTAGGCTTCGGCCCTGCTGGACCCCTACAGTTTGCTGACAACTCCTTGAGGCGCGCGGGAACGGTGCGCGCCGTAGACGACCTGAGCTCGGACCGGTCTGTTACCGGACGGACGGACAGCGAGCTACCCATTGCCCACCGTCCGCGAGCCCGCGCCTACGGTGGCCGGAAATCGGGATCGGAAACCCGGCGGCGGCGGCGGCGTGTGCGCCTTTGCCTAATGCGGTCGGCCTCCTCCTTTGCTAGCATTACTGCTTCGCAAAAGGAGGCGACCGCCTACCACTCTTCCTCGCTCCGGAGCATGGCTTGAACCAAGCCCCGGCGCGAGAGATCGCCGCCGATCGCCCCCACGAGGACACGGCGATGCTCTTCCCAAGCGGGGCACACCTCGACTGTGTGCTCCACCGTGTCCACCGGGCAACCAAGGGTGGTGAAGAGAAAACATGGCAGGTGCATAAAAAAAAAAAACAAAAGATTATTAAGAAAAACAAGGATTCAAATATATATAAATAAAATATACATACATTTATATTTAATATAATATATACCTACATATACAAATTTATATATTTTTGCGTTAATTATTGTATACTAGTTTTAGCCAGCGGCTTCGCCTGCGTCAAAGTCGGTTTACCCCCTTAGGGGTTTTTTTATGGTAAGTAAAATCATCACAAATCCCGCCCTTGGGTGGAGCGGGAGATAGTGTCAGACTCTTACTGACTAAAAATCTACCCTGTTCCTTCATTGCCTTCGTTCCAGGGCCCCGGGGTTCACTTTCACCTAACCCTAGGCTTCGCTGGGGTAGGAGTTTCGTAAAATTCGTTCTTCGTTGACGTCAACACCCTATAAGGAATCTACTTGCCAAATTTTTAGTTTGTAGGAGTTATAGTTCCTGTGATAGATAGATAGATAGATATATTCTTTATTGTACACCAAAGATAAAATTATAATAGGAACTTAAAATTAATAGGGTGTCACAATGGGCTTATCGCTAGAAGAGATTTTCTGATTAATCAGTGAGTGGTATTTCGCTTTTATACATATACGTTATGATATTTATTCTTCTCTAATCCCAAAAAGTATTGTGTATTGGTTATGTTCTTTTTTTTGGGGTAGGACATCATAATCATTTTACACACTCTAGGGTGGAGTTAGACAGTGTGTCAGACTTTTGCTAATTAAAAATACACCTATGACTTTCAGTTGTCCTTTTTCGTTCTAGGACTACGGGTTTCCTTTTCAAAAATTCTTCGTATTGTATTTTGAATAACATAATAAGAGGTACCCCAATAACCATTTAGAAAATACATCGCTTGATCAATTAAAACAGTAAGTTTTTACATCATACATGCTTATTACAAGATTACCTTCTAGCATATTGATGCTCGAATCACAAGGCCAGGAGTGGAAAAAATAAACTTTTTCATTCGTACAAAACAAATTGAGTTCTAAAATCTTTGATAAAGTGGGCCTTTCTGGTCCATTTATCACCAACTTAACCATAGTTGGAAAGCTTGATGTTTCATCCAATCCAATGTTTGATAAGGAGGCAACGCGAAATAAGAGAGATAGCGCCTGAACGCTTGGTTGGCAATTTAGCATTCGGTAAACTCCGTCGCTCACTTGAATATTTCACGAAACTTAATCCGGAAAATACGTCTTTTCTCAAAAACCTCACTATTTATATCATTCAGAAACTCAATTTAATTTCCAAGTTTTTCTGAAATATATGTTCTATCCTTTTTTTATGAGTATATTAAGTTGAAGTTCTCATAAAATTTGTGCAAAGTAGGTATCACATTTTCAGAGATCTTCATCTTCAATTTTAATGTTTTGTTTTCAATATAGAACCAAAATAATAACTATGTACTTTTGAAACACACGTATCGTCAAATCGTAGTTCAATTGAAATCAAAAGTAAATAACAAACAACATGAAACATTCACTTACATTAACTTTCATAAGCCAATTGATGACACAAGCCCTGGTGGTGCTAGAAGTCCTGGGCATCTGCAGGGGCTTGCTCTCGTTAGCAAGGAGGTAATCGAACACATCTGACGTATAGTCCCGGTTAAAACAACGCATATACGACCTCTTCCCTGAAAACAAAAGTGCATTACTGCCCAAGGCAGAATCATACGATAAATTTTTCGTTCATTCGGCATCTTTTATTCAAAGTGAAACATATTACATGGACTGAAAGAAAAGTGCCGAATGAATTCATTATTGAATTGATCAAACAATGTATGAAATAACCTAAAGACAAACTGAGCCCAGTTACGCCACAAATTGAGCCCAATTGGACTTACTGACGATTCGGACACAATATATTCGGACAGTGTCTAAATCGTCACATTTCACAGACGCACTGTTTAATACAGTCAAATAAAAAGTTTTAAAATATAATTTAAAAAAAATATTACACGAAGCCTCTTTAAATCCAGACTAAAATAGTTTTGGTAACGCTTTTTTTCCATATTTAATACTAATAGCTTCTGCCAGCGGGTCTGCCGGCGTGTAGTCGGTTTACCCCCTTAGGGGCTAGTAAAATTCGTTCTTTGCAGACGTCTACACCCTATAAGGGACCTACCTGCCAAATTTTAAGTTTGTAAGTGATACAGTTTCTGAGATTTCGTGATTAATCAGTGAGTGATATTTCGCTTTTATATATGTATAGATTTTAAAACTTTTTATCTGACTGTTCTAAACAACAGTGTGTGTCCAAATCCTCAGTAAATTCCCAATTATGCAACAATCTGAGCCCACTTATGCGTATCCAGTCATTATACGAATTCTGACATCTAAAGTTTTGAATTGGCTTGAAAAATATACATACCTAGTACATATATAATACGCAAATAATACATATATTTTAGAATAAAAGATCACCTATTTTATAAATCAATTCAGTAACCGATTGTGAACATACTACTTTCAGGATGTTACGTCAGTATGTTTGCTATGTTACATACGCAAACATATCTTAAGGAAATAACAATCCGAAGGATATTTGAACGCAACTAAGAAAATGCTTCAGGGGCCTTACCATGACGTGCGTGCGAGCGGGAAAGACGGATGAAGCTTGCTCAATGTAAATCCTACCGAAAACTACCTATGAATAATAACTCTCAAGCCCCAAGAGGACACCGGTGTCCGCACTCCTATTGCTTTCCTATTGTGTCTCTAATTACGTACTTCAAAGAGTTTTTTGTAGCAGATTCTAAATTCAAATGCTCCACACAAAATTTGAATTAAGAATCTAAGAGAAGAGGCATGAGTTCCAGTAGTAGTAATACTACAAGAACGATTATGCTTTTATAATTTTAAACAGTGTTTAGCACTTGCGGTGCTAGCATACAGGACGTACATCAATTGAAAAGTTATGCTTACGTTTTTTTCTTAGATTCGCCAGTCGGGTATTGGGCATGAACAAAAGTCAAAATAGCCAAGTATAACAAAGACTCAGGAATCGGGTTGTGAGCACATGAACTAATTATAATATTCTTGGTGCAGAAAATGTTAAATTAATATGGTTAGTTTTTATGCGTACGCCCTAAATGTCTGTCTTAAAATCATCTGTCTATAGATACTTACAGAAATCAGGCGTTCTCAACCTATCTTGTACACTCTCATTAAATTTCAGACGTCGTTTCACTTTATCATCAAAGTTATCTAGTTTAGCTTCGACAGGTGGTGACAAACCTTGAAGCTCCCGACTATGAGGCCTTTTCAGACTCCTCTTTATATTCCTCACACGATTTGGTTCCAAACTTGCCTTCAGGTTTGGCGTGACAGCACTCAATACGGTGCCTAGAGTATTTTTCCTTTTATTCTCAACAAAATTCCGTTGACTACATTTACGTTCCAAATATGTCTCATCATCACTTATGGATAGGATGCTGACATCTTTATCTTCTGCACGTTTATCATTGAAGACTGTGTAGTGCCAGTCCAATTCTACACTTCTCTGTCTCAGCGTCACATGTCTTGTGTCAAGGTTCATAGGATGTTTCAGTTTGTTTGGAACTATTTTACTTGGACCAGCGTTGGATGTGTTAGCACTTTGTGCGTTCAGCGTTTTCAAAGCACGTCGATGAGGAATCTCTTGCTTGTGAACCATTTTGTGATCCGCCAATAAGTGTTTTGGCAAGGCTGGTAAGGGTTCCTTCGGTAACGGTATTCGTGTTTTATGTACATTTTCTTTATCAGCGTCGTGTCGCGATGTTGCCATATTATTTTTATTATAAATTAAACAATAATATAAACTTTTTAAATACATTCGATCACGACCAGCATGACCGTTAGTATGACTTAGAATTTTGAGCTGAATTGAAGTTACCCTCTTTTAGTTTGATAATACTTATATCATAATTGATGAGGGTAGATTCATCTTCAGTGAAAAATGTATGATACCAGAATGAAACCAAAGTTGCCAATTCAAATAAATAATTTAATCTTAACCATATCACAATATTACAAAAAATAAATAATAACTTAGGTCTAACTTACAAACTACGCTGTGTACTTTTTCATAATCAAATGCATCTGGTTGTTTAGTAGAAACTTGTACAATCTCACAGCAAGGCATAAGGTTCATCAAAATGTATAAATTAATACGAGTAGAACGGGTGGGCTCTCGAGAATGCCGAAGGCAAACGATGTTGAAACTCCTCAGAGTATGAAAAAGAAACACCAAAGTGTTGGTGACAGGAATTTAAAATCTCAGAATCTTTCAAACGGGTACTGCGTCGTCAACCATGAATGGCTTCTCGGGGTCAATGACTTTGCCAGCAACCACGACGAGGTTGTCGAGTGTGTCTAAGATGTAGAAGATGAAGGGATGTTCCACGTTGAAGCGGCGGAAAGGCGTGGGTTGCGCCAGTGGCAGATTCTTTGACAGTTCCATTACTGGGTTTCCGGCTGAAAATAGAAATAAAACATATTTAAATTACCGATTATAATAACTTATCAGTCCTTAAGTATATTTCCTATCTGCAAGCAGTAATCTAGACTTAATCGTGTTAAGCTGACTGTTTCATCTAAACAATGCAGTAATTCTACATATCAGCTAGGTACACTCCAGTCCAATCTTATTATTAGACATTTAAACAATCCTTTTTTAGTGTCCGTTCTACCGATTTTGACTTCTATTCCATAGGCATAAAAATGACATTAAAAGCAAAAAAGTGGTTACAATACCAACTATTTACTACAGCCGCTATTTATCATGCCACTAACACAATAAAAGTCAAAATCGGTTGAACTGACAGTAAAAACAATTTTGTTTAACTGTCTAATCTTATTGCCAATGGAGTACTTATACTCCAAAGTCAAACTAAAGCTATAATAGTTACCTGAGAGTTCTGACGCAGAACTGTCAGCATCATCAACGCGCACGGCGACGTGCTGCACCAGCTCCTGAACGAACAGACCCTCGTCTGAAGACACGCCGGTCAGGTCAGCGTCTCGACTGAAGATGGAGCTAACTCCGAACTGTGGAGAATAAGAAGAAGATATATAGGTAGATTAGCTTCTGCCAACAATTTCGTCCAAGGGAATGTAGGATTCTCCATAATTTTGGGCACTAAATCATGGAAAATTCTTTCTTAGTTCTTGCCTACGCTACGTCATAAAAGGAAACCTTATACAAAATGTCATGCTCCTAGTCCTCGCAGTTCCGACTGTGCGTTGATATGTCAGTCAATCAGTTTCTCCTTTTATATATGTAGATATTATGGAAACCATATATATTTCATGCTATTAATAATCGTGCAAAAGTTTAAATGGGTTGATGTTTGCTACGTAAGATTTACAAGGCGCTAAGGTTCCAGCGGATACAGTGTGTAGGACAAAATTCATGGGACCGCCTTTTTGTACTATGAACAAAGTGATAAATAATTGCAAGCAAATATTTTCATAGGGTTGTCCAAATAATATGCAATATTGTTTTGTTATTTAGGTTTCAGCGGTTCTGCGTTCATTTCAGATACTTTTATCTTCTGTCGTTACTAAAGATCTACATTATTTTCTTTATTTCGATTCATTACCCTACACTTTTTTTGACCGGCCTGTTGGTCTAGTGGTTAATGATCCTGACTGCTACGCCGGAGGTCGTGGGTTCGATTCCCACCTAGGACAAATGTTTGTGTGATGAGCACGATGATTTGTTCTGTGTCTGGGTGTAATTTATCTATAATATGTATGTAATTTATCTATAATATGTATGTATTTAAAAATATATATGTTTATCAGTTGTCTAGTACTCATAACACAAGCTCTGCTTAGCTTGGGACTAGACGGCGTTGTGTGATAATTGTGGAATATTACTTGATTCCTTTCTTCCTTCCGATTGGTGAATTAAGAATCTGAAGTAAGATTGTCAAGTTGTATTACTCGTATTACATTCCAAGAATTCAACGGCACGCCTGGTACAGAGATTGAACAATTGGCCGCTGATCAAATATTTGGGTGCCCTACAAATAGTAGATCTGGGTCTGGGTGTTTTGTGTATGTTTGTAATCACCACTATAGGAGTAATTACTAGTCTGAGAAACGTTTTAAAAAAACACCTGTCAAACTTTGGCCTTAAATAATGATTGTTCACTTTCTTAACTCCAAATTCTCAAATCAGAAACCAGCCCGTTGTTATTAATACTCATTGAAGCAACACTAAAACAACAAACCTTAGCCAAAGCCGCGACGGGTTTAGTAGTAGTCTCAACGGAGAATGAAGGAATGGAAATTTGCAAGTCTTCGTCCTTCAGGCTGTCGAGGATATCGGGGAGTGGTGCAATGGGCAGGTCAGCTGTCAGCCTGGTCAGACCATCACGAGTGCGGGGTACCACCAGCAGTAGCGCGTAACGACCACCCTGAAAATAAATATTGGTTAGTACAACACGTTTGAAAACCTGACGTGCAACGCCGTCAATTTGAGCTCGATCTTGTCCGGATGGCTGTAGACCAGCCATCCATTACTCGATGTCCTCATATATGGCGGCCAGAAATCAAAACTCAACTCAGGGTTGCAGCCATCATCGTTACTTTTTCGTAGAATTAGGTAACCGTTTCCTATTCCCTCTTGCTCCGCCCCCAAGGCCTGTACCAGAGCCAGATACGAGAGGTCTCCACCACAGAAAGAACAGAAGATTTATGATTATTTTGAGTGTTTATAGTCTTTTTTTACTTACATCATAAGGCAGCTTGATGGCCTCAGCATCGAGTTCAGGTAACAAGCCAGTCTTGAAGGAACCCCTGGCCTTCATCATAGAGACCTGCTTCTTCTCGGTGTTGGACCTGTAGAAAAGGCCAGGCTCGACGAACTCGAAGGGGGTCTTCCAAGATCCTCTGAAGTACATGCCGTTGAAAATGATCATCAAGGAGTCGGAGATTGAAGCTGAAATAGAACATATTTTAATTAGGATTATTTTTTCATTCGAAATAGCCAATACACCATCTTCTTTAGCAGCTACAGTAAAAGATGAATTATTGTGTAAGATATCTTGAATATTTATAATAAAATACTTACTAGTTTTCTTTCCAACACTGTTCACTGAAAGGCTGGAAGAAACATCACGAATTTCGTTTGGAGATTTCAAGCTTCTTGCGTGGTTTCTCGCTTCAACAGCTACCATGGTTTCTTCATCATCTTCAGATTCAGTCTTCTTAGGGAAAGTCTTCACTAGCTTGATCTTCTCCTTGATGTTCTTCGCTGGTTTGTATTCCATGTGAGAGATGTCTACTTTCTCAGGAATATCATCAACAGCAAAGGAGATAAGCTTTTCGTCAGTTTCTTTAGGCGGCATCATTTCAGGAATCTCCTCATTTTTATTATCTTCAGTCTTGTCGGAAATTTCAACTGTGAATTCACCTTTCTCTTCATCATCACCATCCTGCGAATGCAGATCAGGGTTGTATCGCTCAACAGACCTGACTTCGGTTAAGTAGTAGTCTTCAAGTATCTGCTTGTAATCATCATTGATTGTGTAGTTCTTGTAAATGTAGAAATAGTTCTTCAACTCAGGCTGGTTGTATTTGTATTCATGGTTGTTCTTTAGCCTCTCCATGATGTATTTGTAAGTCTTTCTGGTAAGAACGGGGTCTTGAGGCAGATGTAAGGCAGACACCAGCTGTTCTCTAGTTTCTCCTCGGGCACCTTCGGCAAGAATGGCTAGGATAGCTGAGTAACCGAGAGGCGAGAACGCAATGTTCTTGTCATCGTCAATGTATCCCTGAAAATTCAATAAAAATACATAAGTTGATATTGCAAAAGAGCACACATGACAGCAGCAGGTGGAATATGGCTTTCAATGACATAGATTCCAAAACAATTGTTATTGTTTACGCTGATAGACTTGTCTATCCCGCCATCTTTGTTGTTGCTGTGTGATTATAGCCATAAATGCTAGCGTTTACGAAAACATCCGTGATCGACTTAATCTCTACATTCCTTTGTAACTTCATACTCGAGTAACGTCGGACATACTCGACATCAATTAGGCCTGCAGCGAAACAATTAGTGTCGACGTTGACTGGAAATCGTGCAGTTACCGTGTGGGCTTGGTTACATAGACCATCTATTCATGTGTACAGCCAGGAGCTAGTGTTTGCAATTATGTAAGGATAAAGGCATTCACTTCAACAATAATAATAATAATTGATTTTACTATAACTCTGATGATAGAAAATTCTTAGAACATTTATTAAAAAAAAAACGGTAATTTAAAAAACTAAAAAACCCGACTGCTTTTCTGAGCATTCATGAAAAAGCCCTAAAACAAGAAAATCTGGCAGTCGGGACCCATTCTAGAATTGAGAGCACATACCTATATTACATTGCAGATTACTCCAATCTATTGACTAGACGGCTGACTTTCTAGAATGGGTCCCGACTGCCAGATTTTCTTGTTTTAGGGCTTTTTCATGAATGCTCAGAAAAGCAGTCAGGTTTTTTAGTTTTTTAAATTACCGTTTTTTATTTTTAATTTTTTTAGTTTTATTTTATTACGATATCACTTTCTACGTTATTACGAATCTAAAGACACCTCCCAAACTAAAATCCATCGAGCCGTTCAGGTCGCAGAGCGTGCCAAACATTTGAATTTGGCGCTTTTAATCCGCCATTTTGTTTTATTTTTATTTTGATATACCCAGTGTCACTCTCACAGTAAATACGAATCTAACGACACCAAGCTAAAATCCATCGAGCCGTTCAGGCTGCAGAGCGTGCCAAACAATTATACATACATACATACATACTTACATACATACATACATACTCTCGAAAAACATAACCCTCCTTCTGGCGCAGTCGGGTAAAAATAAATGTGTAATTTGGGTTCAATTGGATTTGAATTCTCTGATAACATCAAAAATTTTAATTATGTCTATAGAACTTTTCAGATATCTTGTTCTATTATAGATTATTCTGAGATAATTACTATCTCTTTTAATGAATATCAAAGTAACCATGATAAAGAAATGAAACTAGGTCACATACATATTTCAAAAGCTTGTATTTTCTTTGATATATCACCAACAAATCGCTAATGACGATGCTATCAGTAAGTGTCGAAAGTAATTCCAATCCTAGGCTAAACAATTGAAGGAACAAAAAAAACCTAATTTCTAAATTTCATCTTCTTTACATCTAGAAGACAGAAGAAATTAATGATGATTACCTGAAAGATGGCTGTTGACAGTTCACTGGTCGCCTCTCCCACGAAGCTGGTATCTTTAGGCTGATTAGAGCGACCGTTGCGAAGCCATCTCGCACTGCTTAGGCCCACCACGAACAATACTAGAAATAATAAAAGTAAACGGTTAATCATCTGAAATACGTATGATAATGTATTGGAAAAAATCTCGTTGGTAATGCCTATCATCTAAGGTTGTCTGGTAGATATTGCTGTAAGCTTCTGAGAAATTGTTACTATTTTGGTGTACAATAAATTTTGTTCTATGTAATATAATATAATATTCCACAACTATCACACAACGTCGTCTAGTCCCAAGCTAAGCAGAGCTTATGTTATGGGTATTAGACAACTGATAATCTGCATACACTACATACACTTATATATTTCTAAATACATACATACTCGTATTATAGATAAATTACACCCAGACACAGAACAAATTATCGTGCTCATCACACGAACATTTGTCCTGGGTGGGTATCGAACCTACGACCTCCGGCTTAGAAGTCAGGCCACTAACTGCTAGACCAACAGGCCAGTCAACCTAATCTATTCTATCATGCTTTGAAGCTTTTTTTTAAGGTGAGGTATCAACTAATGATTTCTCTCTCTCTGTTGTGTGTGCGAAATGTATACTTTGAAGCTTGTGAAAGCAACGCCAGATCACATACCACAAGTATGATTTTAGGATACTTCTCTCAGAAAACAAGTAAATAGTTAAACTAGTGATACAAATTTAAGACGTGACATATTGTAAATGTGAAGGTGACTTAATTCGTTAAGTGATAACACGAATCTCTCTTGCTTGTCAACTGTAGTGAGACACGGACTAGATTTGTTGTCATTAGCTTAATGTTTCAAAGCTAGTTATAGTTATTTATATCTGCACACTAGACTTTTACTTCCAACCAGCCCCCCTTGCCAAGTTACAATCGTTTAGTTAGCCAAGTTACAAAGTGTTGATCGCGATAACGCAAAACAAACTCAGCCCTTCTAGCCAAGTTACAAACGTCAAAACTCCTTTGTTAGAAAAAAGGAATTGGGGGCATGGCCAACTCCAAGCGTTAACGCAAAATGAAACGTTTGTAACTTGCCTAGGGGGGCTAAGTTTGTTTTGCGTTATCGCGATCAACACATTTATGACGTTCGACGCTCCGATTGGCCGGCTCCAAGCTCTTAAGGCCAGGTTCTACTCAGGTTGAACCTTTTTAAACCTCACCTCTTTTAAATAGACAACACTATGAAAAAAAAATGTTACTTTTGAAATGCGCAGAAACCGATTTTCGGGTCGCAATTGAAGTGGCAACTGCGCGTACCATAGCAATAATTTCAATTTATTTGCCGCGTACTATACACCAGTAGGGTATGTAACACTAGTATATTTTTTTAGTAAGTACCAACCGATGTTACTGAAAAATTATACGAGAGTTAGACAGCCCATTTATCGAAGAAGGCTATAAGGCTATCACGCTGCGATACTGGAACTCAAAGATGAAGACAAGAACACGCATTGACAGCTAGTATACATAAAAATACTATCATATTTCTGATCTCGTTTACTTTTGCCATATTAACCTCATTTGAAAGTTATTATCACGATAATGTCCTGAATATTGACTCGATTAATTCTCGATGTAACTGTTCCGGACGGAATCGACATGAGACTGGTTCTCGAGACATCTCGAGAAGTGGGTCGAGTACGTGTAGCGGTATCGATGCATGTGTTTGTACTTATAACTGTTTGCTGCAGGACAATTTATTTATAAACCTTAAGGCCTGGTTTACATTGAAAATTACGACTTTATTGAGCTTTCAGCGCATGCTTGAGTCTTAATGTGCGTTTGTGTTTCGCGGTTTGTTATTTATAACTCGTTTAGGGATTCTCTTTTATTGGAGGTTCATTAAATAAGGTCTCCCGCTTTGAATGGAGCGAGAGAGAGAATAGAAAAGAAAGATAGAAAGATTAGATAACTTAGATTACTCCCTATTACGACTCAATTTTTTTTTGTTATAATTATGATTATTTTTTTATTGTGCTTTTGGGTACTTACAATATTGGCTACACAGTCCTTACATAATTTATTATTAATACTGTAATATGGAGATATTGTAAGACAAAACATTTTTTTTTTAAAGAGTAACCATGGAGTTTCTTGCCGGTTCTTCTCCATAGGAAAAGACCAATTTGAAACCGTGCACTAACTTTTGACGGTTTTTAAGTGCCTGAATTTTGAGAAAGAAAATATTTAGGTAAACACCAAACAAAACAAAAAAACAAAATAAAAATGGTGTGCCTCACAACCGCACCAAAATAGGACAAGATACAAGTACACAAGCGTAAAACTTTTCCTGACTAAAACTCAAGTCTCAACTGTGTTTTTTCAGTTGCACTTTAGGTTCCACAACCACAAAGGCGTCGACTCCGTGGGTACTCAGAGGCTCAAGCACCCATGAGAAATCAACAGTGGGTGCCGAGAACCTCTGAGAATAGACATCAAGAAACAGATCAGTAATCACCAGATGGGCGTTTTTTCACTACCCGACAACTATTTAAGCGCAGTGGTTTATATAATTGTTTCTTTTATATATTTTTATCAAACAATTATTAATTAAGTGTAGGACATTCATTTAGTATCGCACACTTCAGTGTGCATTTCTTTTCGCACACTTCGCCACTTTTTCGAGTCATCAAAGGAGTATAAGCACTCGTCAGGTTTCCTAAAAGCCGACACCCCTAGTTCCACGGCAGCGATAATACTTTCGAACGATCTCATAACCTTACCAAGTCATTTATCTCTGGCTCCACAACTAACTGGATTAATTGCAGATCAGCCTATTTGGTACCTCTCTTGGACTAAAGCCACCACTAACTCATTCCACCTTTCACTAGCCTCTGCTTCGTTTTCTTCTATAATATTCAGCTGTCCACATAGTTCATCCCACTATCTACTTCGTGATCTCACAGGGTACCAGCTTTGTGCTAATTTAACCAACAATTTGTCCAACATGTGGCAGACATCTTCTGCCCAGTCCTATTTACTTATGTTGACCAGCCTTTTAAACCATATCTGCTACCTAGATTTTGAAACGCAGAATAGTGCTTTAAACTAGATCCTTTAATTTTTAGATATTCTTTAATATTGGATTTATTAACGGTAGCTATTATTTGTAAAGCTGATTATTATTTAGCATTGAATCCGATCACAAGAAAAATTGACCATGATAAAAAATCTTAATTAAAGATCATGTTGAAGAATATAAACTAGTTTTGTGGTATAAATCTCTCAGAACATATCATAAATTTTCCATATGCCGTAAATTTATTTCCGCGTAAAAGTGAAATATAGTCTATGTTACGTAGTGATAAAATGGCATTCTACTGGTGAAAGAACTACTGTCTATTAAAATTGATCCAGCATTTTTTAACACAAACAAAAATACAAGTCTTTTCTCTTTATAAATAGATGGGTAAATAACTACATACATAAGTATAGATGGAATGGCTAGTCGAGAAAGCGGTTTCATCTTCGTGAAAGTTTCCAATTTATTGTTCACATAAAATCCTAGCGCGATACTTGCATAAAATTAAAATTTATAGCTCAGGTCTTTAGTTGTCTACCAGACTGTTTATTAAGATTAGAAAATTCACTCTGATATAAATTCCGCTCACGTTTTTTACCTGCATGAACTTTAATGGAGAACTGAATTGAGAATGGCTCGATAAAATATTAGATTTAATACAAACTTCTGTAGATCTTTTTTTTAAGAAACAAATTATAAAGACATCTATAGACACTAATTATTTTAGTTCGCTCGTTTTGTTTTTACATATATATACACCGTTAAATTTTGGTCGTTTTAATCCCGCGGAAGGTCGATTCGCTACATGAAATACTATCGATTCATAAAGATAAAATTAAAAATAAGGTACTTTTTTTCTAAAACTCGAATTAATATATGTACGAAATTAATTTATAGTCCTCGATAAAAATACCAAAATCACTATATGGCTGCCTATAATATTTGAGGAGTTCCCTCGATTCCTCATAGATACCGTCATCAGAACTGGATTTTGAAAATCGGTCCATGAACGACGGAGTTATCCGCGAACAAACATAAAAAAGCATATAATTGCAAAACCTACTTTTTTTGATGTCGGTTAAAAATGACGAGGAGAGCCTGGAACAATTTGCCTGCTGCGGTCTTCCCGTCCGATTATAACTTAGGTGTCTTCAAGGCTATAGTGAATAGGCTTTTGATAAACTATTGTACCTAACCATCAACGATTGCATCACTGCTTATCATCAGGCCGGGTCGCAGTCAAGCACTGATATACTCGTATATATTTAAACATGAAGTGTTCAGGGGAATCGACACCAACGTTAACAAACTACAAATAAAAGCACATTACTGTGTTCAGTGCAATGGCGCTAATTGCTGAATGAATCTGATTATGCGCCGATTATCGACAGGTAGCGAGGCGGTGCGCATGCGCATCGTCGCGGTTGAGATGCGATACAGCGATGCAACGGTATATACGGTAGTGCAATATGATAGTAATGTGATAGCTCTGTTTAATTAAGTAGAGGAAGAAAGAAAAACAAAGTAATTATCTCTATACCTCTACAGCAATTATCTTTATCATAATTATTTCTGTTTTACCGGCGGAACAAAAAAACTTATGATAAAGTTTATTACCTACTGATACCAAATTTAATAATTAATAAGTTGTGCAATCGGCATGTTCTTGAACCACCCTGTTTCACTCAAATCACCGTCCTTAACTGGGACCCGCGTGGTGGATTACAGCCCATTCCCTCTCCTAGAGAAGAGACCTGAGTCCCAGCAGTGGGAACATTAGAAGGCTGATGCAATGTTATGCTAAGCAATTGTCAAACCCTGACAATCTGTACTAGGCTACGGGATTTTTCAAAGAGTTACCGCGGCCCTATAGTTGTCAAAAATAAGGCGCATTTTGACATTTGCGACTTGTCCGGTGTATTGTACATACTGCTAAAATAGCTAGAATAGCTACTACTATAACGGACCCGTAATTATTATTTTAGTAGAAGATACAATACACCGGACAAGCTACTAGGTAGTCAAAATACAAATGTCAAAACAAGCCTTTTATTTTTTGTCAACTTCAGAAAGCAAAAGGCAACTGAAGGGTTTAGTCGCTAAAAGTCTGACACGCCATCTCGCTTCACCCAAAGCGGTAGAAGTTACATATTTGATGAATTCAAACTTTGGTATTAAAGTGGGGTTTGACACTTTCTTGACTTCAAATTAAAAATTTGTCTATTTATGGACTTAGTTGGTATGTCAAACAAAGATTATGCATGTTTATATTATGTACCGTTTTTCTTACCATTTGTCTAATATATTTTTTTAAACGAAAACACGTTTATACATATAAAAATAAAGCATATTGTAATCCATTCATACACAGATAATTTTACAAGCGCATTTTTTTTTTAAATTCATTATTGACTGATGCATTACAAAGTTAACATTTTAAAAGGAATACATTTCTTTAGAACCAATATTTTAACTTCGCCATAATTCGTTGTAAAGTTAAAGACAAACGGACAAGGCATGGGAATGGCATGCGCCCGCGCCGATTGCTCCAATGTGAGGTAAAGTAAAGCACACTGCGGGGCGGTGAACGCACTAGGCTGACCCTACGCCATTGTGCTCGGGTACCGTCAGCAAACAAACATGTGAGATGTAGGAAGCGAGATAACTGACACCTAGCGTTACATTAGCGAGATGGTGAACATAATGCACTATCAGGTTAAAACGAGTTTCCATAATGTCAATGTGTTTTATCTTAGGTCGATGTTCTATAAAACTGAACTGCGGAATTTTTTTTATGAGTTACCCTGGACCTTAAAAGGCAACTGAAGGAACAGAGGTGAGTTTTAGTCAGTGAAAATCTGACACTTCTCTGAGTTTTAGAAAAAAAATCTTTATTTTTTAATTTTATCTTTACAATTCGATAGTGTTTCATGTACCGAATCGACACTCCACGGGAATAAAACGACCAAAGTTTAACAGTATATAACTCTGTCTCTAATGTTCTATACAACTTCGTTTGAGGAAAGAAGGTAACATGAAAATTGTCGATGATTGCCAAATTCATTGATTTGTGTGGAGGACAACTAAGAGTGCAGGAGTAATTTTTGCTAGTAACTCCCGGACAAAATTTTCTATTCATTTGTCTGTTATCAAATACATGAGATCACTGACACTGTCATACAGTATTTTAAATTTGTAATTTGCACGTCTAGTAATTTTTTTGGTTTTACTGTCTGTTTCCTGTTAGTACTCTATCTAAGTGATCATTTTTTTAATGTCAATCTGTTATCAAATAGTGCTCACAATACGTGGGTCACTTAGCGTCACATTAGCGAGGTGGTGCCGATAATGCACTAACATTATCAGTTTAAAACGGTTTTTAAATGTCAACATTTTCTATCGTGTTGTTTTCGTTAACCCCGAGTTTGTGAAATTAGGTATTATGAATTTCTTATGCTGTGTAATTTAAATAATCACAATTAGTGTGAGTTAAAGTTGAATTTATTTTAAAACTTATAAACTTGAAAAATAAAATGTTTTTTTTTTTTTCAGAAATCATCACATGACTTCCCTGCTCTGAGTGTCACAAGAGCGAGTATCAGACTTTTACTGGCAAAAAACCCAGTATTTCATGTTCAGGATCAGAAATAGCAAAAGATAAAATTTTCTTTATTTCTTTTTTTGCACAGAGAAAGCATTAATTGAATCTCCTGCTCTGGGTAGAGCAAGAGGTAGTGTCAGACTTTTACAGACAAAAAAAACTCAAAATTTCATTTTCAGAAACATAAATATTTTTGCTATCTGTACGCAGCTCTCTAAGTGCATACCTCTCTCGAAAGTAATCACAGTGAGCCACAGAGCAAAATAATAAACTTTGTTGTAATACTGCGAACATACTCGTATAATTGTAGATATTGCATGCGACTGCACAATCACATATTTCTTTATATATATAAATTCCACGCAAGAAATAAAGTTTGCTGAGATATAAAATTCTAGTGAAACTGTTGTGTACTTGATCTTTTGTTTATTTCTAGACTGTGGTCGTAAAATTAAAGTTGCGCTTTTCTTTTTTCCATTAATTTATTCTCATATTCAGAAAAGTCACCTCTTCGTGTTTATTCGGTACGATTAGTTTTTGTTATTATTTTATTTTTATTTACTGTCTCGATACAACTATTAGTATAAATAATTGACACTGTTTTCACTTGTTTTTGGATATAATAGTAGCCAAATAGATTATCTATTTGGATGAGTCCTAGTTTAAGAGATGGAGTCTACTATTGAATTGAATAGAATAGAATAGAAATTTATTTGCTCAGAATGCAGGTAATTACAATAAAGTGATAAAGATAATATTAAATGTATAAACATTCTACCATTTTGGCATGCAAACATACTATTGCATTATAATATAAATATATTTTTTCAAACCATGTTTAAAGTGCAAAGTGCTATGTTTTTGAGTAATAAATACTTTATTCGTCTTCTTAGCGTGTCGATGGCAAAATTAATTAAATTCCTTGCCTGGCCCAGTTTTCGGCCACGGCAATGCCGTCCACTGATGCGGTCATTAGGTCTATTATTATCATATTATTAAAATATTAACATATCCTTTTTATTTGTTGGCTGGATTTTTTCGAGTGAAGTTCAGTGTCTGTTTCATTTATTCGCAAATTGATTTCCTGTGGATACTGTGATATAAAATTGGTTTAATTTGGTATCTTAAGTGTCTACACAACTAAAGCAAAGGGCTTTAATAAGTCTAATCTCAGAAAGTTTCTCTTAAAACCATCTTTCTTCAAAGCAATCACAAGCTCAGACTATCGTCATGAATGCAAGTTTCACACATTATACCTAACTGACGATATTTAGTATTACACTCTCGTTCAATACGAAGGGACATTAATATTTATACGACAAGTTCGACGCGTGCGCACATACTGTCTTTGCCTTCCATTTAGATGCTATTTAACATAAGCTTTCGGATTTTACGCATTTTGGACTGGCAACATTGAACATTTAACCATTTAAACGCTTGCGTCGGATTGGTGCAACGAGGGTTTTCGTGTCCTATTCGCCAGGGTTGTGTGTTTGCGACTGGGTATTCCATCGCGTTAAGGTCTTCAATCACCGAAGGTGACAGAAGAACTGACGAGATGAACATTAAATCCCAACCTACCATGTTATGTTTAAACATACGTTTTTTGCGACATAAACGCCCGTATCTACTTTGTCGTTAACTTAAAAGTTTGATTTTTTCACAGTTTCAAGGAACTATAGACTTAAGTGTATAGTTTTGATTTCAACTCGATACCTCCACACGTTCTCGAGGTAAAAGGTCTTGACCGACAGACAGACAGACGGACAACAAAGTGATTCTATAAGAGTTCCACTTTTTCCTTTTGAGCTACGGAACCCTAAAATACGCAAAATAGTCACCTACGCAATCCCACGCTTCTGGTAAGGCGTGTCTTTCACCTATGTAACACTATATATGCTACTAACAACCAAGCATAATCCAAAACTTGGCCCTAGTTTAATCATTTGTGCGCCCCTCCAGAGCCCTGTACCTTAGCACCGCTGGCGTTTACTGACGTAGTTACGGCACTGATCATGCGTGTTTGGAAAAAAAACCGCCAAGTGAAAGTAAGACTCGTGCACGAAGGGTTCCATACCATTGTCTATACTAACAACATTTTTAAACAATTTATTTTATTGTATCTAGTATTTGTTGTATAGCGGCAAGAGAAATACATCATCTGTAAAAATTACAACTGTCTAGCTATCACGGTTCATGAGATACAGCCTGGTGACAGACAGACGAACAGTAGAGTTTTGGCTATGGGGTCCTGTTTTTACCCTTTAGGCACGGAACCATAAACAAGGCCTATAAAATCCTACTCCAACAATTTCGGTGACAGATGCAGCCACAGATAAAAAAGTAGTCACGTACCAAAGGTATGTCAAAGACGCGTCTCCCTTTGTCTTCGTAGTTTTTAATAAATAAGTGGATGCCCATTGAAATTTAAATTGCTTTCTGAGAAGCTCACTGTCTGGGCTGTATATAATAAATAAGTACTCGTATGTAACTTGGCGCATCTTAGGATTCCTATTTAAGTACAGTCAACACTATAGTGAGTAACATTTGCTCAGCAAATATCGACCTTACTGAAAGAAATAAAGAAAGAAAAATATTGAGAGCACAGCCGGGAGACACACAATGTTAGTTTTCTTTTAATTCTTTTTTTTTATTTTAAGTGTCTATATGTAGTTTCAGCATTGTGTGTTTCTGTGCCCAAGAAAATATTTTTCTTTCTTTTCTTTCTTTCTTACTGGTACAACTTAAAAGCTGTCAGCAACAAATAAATTCCACTCCTGTACCTCTACCATGAGTTTTAAGCAATAGTATTCTAGAGGCGCTGCAAAATTTGCCATACAAAATATTTACGGCGTCGATATCGAGTTGCGACGAATACTATTGCTTAAAACTCATGGTAGAGGTACTGATGTCGGTTGACTGTACTGTAAAGCTAATAGGAATTTGCAAACATAAAGAGCGGAAATTATTATCTTACTGGCGGCAAAAACTTGACTCAAGATCATCTATTTTATTCTACAATATGGGTTTCTAGGTCTGTTATGTTAATGACAGGCACTTAAATAATATTAAAATCATAAAATACAACTTGTATTTTGCTATTTTAGATTATTTTTGTAACATACTTGTTTACCAAGAAAAGCTAAAGAATATCTGATCTATTTAAATATAGTAGCTATCTAAAATACACCGTTTAATTTTGATCGTTTTAATCCCGTGGAGGGTCGATCCGGTACATGAAACACTATCGATTTGTAAAGATGAAATAAAAAAATAAAGTACTTTTTTTAATTCGAATTAATATACGCATGTACGAAATTAATTTCTAAACGTCAGCTGTGCGTGTCCAGTGACCTGTAGGTAGTTAGTACGCAACGACCGACAACTACCATGACTGCATGATGCATGACTTCTCCCACTCTAGGGTGGAGCGAGAGATATCAGACTTTCACTGACTAACACCACAACTATGTTCCGTTAGTTGCCTTTTGCGTTCTAGGACTACGAGATTCCCACAAAAACCACCTTACGAGAATATTAAGTACGAACCAGACCAAACATCAGTATGTACGATCAGCCAAACTTCCGCAAGCTTACCTTAAGGACGATAATTGTATAGCAAGGCTCACGGTTCGACCTCTCGATTCGTGTTTTATCACTAGCTGCGCCCGCACAGGAATATTTTTTTAATTGAGCATGCGTAATTTTTGCCGACTTTGCATGGTAAAACTTGGTACATAACTCAAATGGGTCGTGGACTCGTTGTAAATAAATCATCGAGAATTCAACACAATGGTAGATACTTATGTACGCGTTATTAAACCTACCTCAATAATAACAATTACTGAAGGACGCTTATAAGTCGCTAGTTATGATAATTATTACCTGGAACTATAATTATCATAAAGTAATTAAATTCGCATGGCATCAACACAGTTGTATGGACATTATTACAGGCATATAAATAACTAGCTTTTCCCAGCAGCATCGCCTGCGTAAAACTCAGGTTCTCTATACAAACTTCCTACAACGTTTATCCCCTTAAGGGTTTTTTTTATGGTAGGTAAAATCATCCAATGACAATTCCCGCCTTGGGTGGGGCGGGAAATAGTGTCAGAATCTTACTGACTAAAAACCTACCCTTCCATTCATTGCCTTTGTTCCGGGGCCTGTGGTGACATTCTCACATAACCTTTGGCCCCAGTAGGCTTCGACCCTACTGGACCCCTACAGTTTGCTGACAACTCCTTGAGGCGCGCGGGAATAGTGCGCGCCGTAGACGACCTGAGCTCGGACCGGTCTGTTACCGGACGGACGGACAGCGAGCTACCCATTGCCCACCGTCCGCGAGCCCGCGCCTAAGGTGGCTGGAAATCGGGATCGGAATCCCGGCGGCGGCGGCGGCGTGTGCGCCTTTGCCTAATGCGGTCGGCCTCCTCCTTAGCTAGCATTACTGCTTCGCAAAAGGAGGCGACCGCCTGCCACTCCTCCTCACTCCGGAGGCTCATTGATTCATAGCTTGAACCAAGCCCCGGCGCGAGAGATCACCGCCGATCGCCCCCACGAGGACACGGCGATGCTCTTCCCAAGCGGGGCACACCTCGACTGTGTGCTCCACCGTGTCCTCCGGGATGCCCTTAAGGGTGGAGTTTCATAAAATGTCTACACCCTATAAGGAACCAAAACCTGCCAAATTTTAAATTTGTAGATTTCGTGATTAATCAGTGAGTGGTATTTCGCTTTTATATACCCGACTAAATTTTGATTGTTTTAAACCCATGGAGGGTCGATCCAGTACATGAAACACTATCGATTTGTAAATATAAAATTAAAAAATAAAAATAACTTTTTTCTAAAACTCAAATTAATATACGCATGTACGAAATTAATTTCTTTAAGCAAACGTCAGCTGAGCAAGTACCTACCTTTAGTAAGAAAGTTAGTTTGAAAAACAGTGCTTTTTTTTAATTGTATCTTTACAAATCGTTATTTTATTATTACAAGGAGCAGTAACCAAAGACGAGGATGAACAGCTAATCTACAACAAAATTCGACTTAAACTTCAACTTGCAAAATAAATAACATCGGTATTGGGATTCCTCTTATACTACGTTTATAGTGGGCCCAGCCTCTGCCAATTACTATTGTGTAGCCATCGTATAAACGGGGTAACCCCGTCAGGAATACCCAGCCCCGGCACGATAGGCAACGAAGGAACGGGGTAGGTTTTTAGTCAGTAAGAGTCTGACACTACTTCCCGCTCCGCCCAAGGGCGGGATCTGTCATTGGATGATTTTACCTACCCAAAAAAAAATACTCCGTCAACACAATGGCGATTGGCCGAGGCTGGGCCTACATGTAAACGTAGCATTAGAAGTGCGATCTAAACAATCTTTGTAATCTTACGATAAATCTGAGTGATGAGCTCATAACTTAGATAATACTCATAAATAGAATATGTCCTAACACACCGTGCCTACTTGCTAAGTTGTCGTGACAACCGGCGCCGTCCCGAGTAGTTAGGTCAATGTAAATATTATGAAACACATATGTCCTAAAGTCGACTTTACCGGTTTGACAGTCCAAAATTATCCAAAGGGGAAACTCCGGAAGTAAAAATAATAATTAGGTACAATATTTGCACATTTTATTAAGTGTTCTATAATTTGTAACCTGTGTGTAAACCAACGCCTGTTTCAGTAATTCCATAATATACGTACCTAAAACCTTATTTTTAGTAAATGCGAAACCCGAAAACCATGTCTAGTTTTTTTATGTACTTAAAGAATATCTATGTACAAAATTTTATAACGTCATCATAAAAAATCACAAAATTATAAGCTTGTTATACTATCTGGTTGTTCACACAAACACATGGTCACCGGGCCATCTGGGTGACTGAGGGATCGTTTTAATCTCGATGAAAGCCAGCTGTGCGCTGGCTTTCATGCCCGTTATGATCTGCCGTGAGCTGCTTTGTACTTAGTGCCGGTGGTGTCAAACCAATTCTTTAAATCGTTTTGGGAAAAAATATAACATGGTGTAAAATGATTGGAAACGATTCAGTTACTTACTAATTCTGGACAAACTTTATTTAGGTTTCGAATATACTAAAAATAATGTTGTATATTGTCAATTTGCTAACACTTGAGATACAGAAATACACTACATCAATTTTCCATCACAATATCCACTAGGAATCAATTTGCGAATAGTAAAAACATCCGCAGAACTTAACTTCACCCAAAAAAATCCTACCAAAAAAACCGTGTGTGTACTTAAGTGCTTTGACACTTGACACTGGCTAAAAACACTAATAGTGTAAAACCATAAAAAAAGAAAAGAGAAATTACCACTCTCATGTCTCTTTTGTTAACTTATTTGACAAATTCGAATTTCAAAAAAACTGTTCTTCAAGCCTGTCTCTTGTTTCATCCCCACACTTTCACTATTATAGCTTTCGACTATTAACTTACGTACATAAAACATAACAAAAGTCATTTGTTGGAAACATGCGGGTTAGCATGTCAATACGACGAGCATTAAGTAATGAACTTACCTAATAGTAACGGACGCATTTTCACTGTTCTTCAGCTATTCTTATGATCTGCAAAAAAAAAACTTAAATTAATTCTTTTACATTTACAAAGTTTAACATGCAATTGTGCGGGTATGAGTAACTGATGATTCGAACACAATTTATATTCGGACACAGTGTCCTAATCGACACATTTTATTATCAATATTATTTCACTAACGATACGGACTCCACCAAGATTGAAGCTGTTTACTAGTCAGGTAAAACAGTTTTAAAATATAATATTAAAAAATATATATTACTTAAAGCTGTCGCTTTAAATCTAGCCTAAAATAGTTATGGTGACTTTTTTTCCCTACCTATTACAAATATTTAAAAACGTTTTTTATCTGACAACTAAACAGTGTGTATCCGAATCGTCAGTGAAAAAATAATTATTAAAATCAAAATGTGTCAATTCGGACACAGCTAGTGTCCGAATCGTCAGTAAGTCGCGGATACAGTCTTCATCCTTCAATTATCGTACAGCCCAAACAGTCACGAAATACTGATTTTCTTTTTGTATATACGATTTATCATTATTTTCATGATAAAAGGTTGCTATGAAGAGCCCCTACCACGACCTCTTAACGCGATTAATTTTACCGGCTAAACCAAACTGTAAAATGGATGAAGCTATATAGGATAGGATAGGATAGGCTCCATCGCTCTTTCTCGCTCGCACGACTTCCATTTTAACACGTCATAGTACCGCAGATCTACCATTATGGGCATAATGAGCATGACCACATCCCTAAAAATCTTCTGACGTCATAATTTCATCGGTCATGCTGATGTTATTTCTGTCATTTTCTTGAGCAACCAAACTAAAATTTTACAGGTTGTTCACTTCATAGCTTTACTCCAAGTTCATGTGCCAACCACACCCAGGTTCTCTCCATGATGTTTACAATGTCGTCTGCTTATCTCGCCACATGGAGAAAGAGGCCAGAAGACAAACACAAAGTCTTTAGGCTGTCATCTTCATCATTTCAGTTAAAAAACGCCCACTGTTAGACATAGCCCTCCCCCAAGTGACAAGTCTTTTGCATCTCACATCCATCGGATTCGTGCTACCGTCACCAGATCTTCGGTCCATCTTGAGGGAGGCCTTCCAATGCTGCGTCTCCTGGTATGTGGTCGTTACTCCAGAACCTTTCGTCCCCAACAACCATCTCTTCTGCGAGCAATATGCCCTGTCTACACTGCCACTTAAGTTGCATGATCCTTCAAGCTATGTTGTAAACTTATTCGCCTGCGGATATTTTCATTTTTGATGCGATGAAGTCTTTTGTCCTTTGGATGACTTTAAGCATTCTGATGAGGCGTATTGTGAGCGATCACGTTGCAGAGCCATAACGTCATCACTAGCAATACGCACTGGTCATAGACTTTCGTCTTGAGATACAGTGGAGTGTTGGACGAGAAAATACAGTGCAGCTTCCCGAACACTGCCCAGCCGAGTCGGATGGCACGATTGACCTCTTTCTCGTTAGACCTAACGAATTGGATCGTCTATCTCTGGTAAACGTAGTCTTTACAGTACACTATTTGTTTTGGTTAGTATAAATCGGTCCATCTGTCCATCGTATGGCATTACAAAGTTATGTGCATAATTAAAAGAATAATGGGTAATCCTCAACAAAAATCTCATCAAGAAAATACGTTGCGAAGATTTTAGAACGCAATATTTTTTCTGCTCGAATAATAAGTAAAAATTAATTAAAAACGAGTTGGTTTAGTTCAAGAAAATCTTAAAAATTAGGATTAGGAGACAAACTAATGTATAGTACATAATTCAACAGACAGTTATTGATGAATAAAAAAAAATATATTTTATTTACACAATTTTGAATCCTAATTTTATATCATTAAGTTCTAAATTAGTCTTCGTGCGAGTGCGAGTTATTAGACTATTATTATCAAGTTCAGAGTACAATGATTTATTGACATTAGTTGATGAAAATTGACCTTGAACTTTTGTCAACAAAAAGAGGCGCCAAGTAATTAAATTTAATGTATTCAGCTAGATATTTTTATGACAAAAATGGTCTTAAATACTCAATTCTTTAATTGGTATCTAATTCTTTAGATGCCATCACGAAGATGACGTGATAAATGTTATCCATGAGAATCAGCAAGATGTTGCCCAGCGGTGGGACGATGTGGGCTAGATAATTAGTCAGGGATTGGGAGTCAGGCCTTTGGCTTCACGCACTGCCGTCGTCGAATATTGGCACCTTGTTCGACGATACTACTTTCCGCCTAGCTGTTGCCCTTCGCCTTGGCGCTCCTTGCTGTTCTCCTCATCGCTGCCACTGTGGCGAAATTGTCAACAGCCTCGGTCACCACGGTCTGTCATGCTGCCGAAGCGCGGGACGCATAGCGCGGCACGCGAATATTAACGACATTATCCGACGAGCCCTTGTCACCGTCGGCGTCCCGGCTGTTTTGGAACCGCATGGGCTGGCACGCGACGATGGTAAGAGACCGGACGGTATGTCATTATTTCCGTGGAAGATCGGTAGACCTTTAGTGTGGGACGCTACCTGTGTCGACACTCTTGCGCCATCCCATCTTCCTAGCTCTTCGTGCTGTGCTGGTGCTGCCGCTGCGGCTGCGGAGAACCTCAAGCGGCGGAAATATAACAACCTTGTCGGCAGTTATATTTTTGAGCCGTTTGGGGTTGAAACTCTTGGGCCGTGGGGACCGAGTGCTCATGCGCTTTTTAAAGATCTCTCTAAACGTTTAGTTGACACTTCGCGTGACCCAAGGGCTGGCTTTTACCTCGGTCAGAGATTAAGCATTGCCATTCAACGTGGCAATGCCGCCAGCCTTCTGGGCACACTTCCAGTCGACAGCGATGCGGATGAGTTCTATGACGCCATTTTTTAGTTAGGAGTAGGTTTAAGTGTATATATAGTTTTAATTTGTATTTTATAAAGTTGTCAAAGCGTGATTAAATCTAATATATTTTTTATTTCATATCTTTGAATATTCTAGATTTACATTTCATTTAGATACTAATTGAAACTAAGTGTAGGTACTAAGTATTCCTTTTTCAAAAAAAAATACGGTGTATACAATATTTTAATAAGTAAACTTCATAATTGTGAGATAAGACCATGTTTATAGAATTTGGAAGGAAATGTTGACGTCATTCTAAAGTTACTTGACAATAACACTTTTAATTTAAAACTTGATTCATGTGTGTAGGTGACCACACGTAACCGTCAAAAGCCCTTCACCTTCCCAGCATTTTAAAAAACTAAATAAATAAAGAAAACCTTCACGGTCAGAGGAAACATCTTAACTGATTGTCATATACATAGTAAGATAATTATAAGATTTGTAAGTAAACCAACTCAAGGAGGACGAGGTGTTAACTAAAAAATAAAAATAATATACTAAAAAATAATAGTAAAATTAATAGTTACACCCTATTAATTTTAAGTTCTTTAAGTAATTTTATTTTTGGTGTACAATAAAGAATACATCTATCTATCTAACATACTGGCTGTTTACCAAAATATGCAAAATTAAAAAAAAACTAGTCCCGACTTCAATGCTGACAAGTTTTTTTTTGTTCATACTTTTTCCAAGTTCAAATAGGAATTTATTAAGATAAAAACAGATTAACTAGTACTTCAATCAAACTGGTATTTATCAATTTTGCAATTTTTTCACGAAAATGGCGTAGCGCAAGATCAACAATAATTAAGGACATACAACTATGTCAATAATATTTTTGACGATTTATTAATTAACTTAATAAGTGGCACGCACAAAATTAGCTTTAGCCTGCTAACCTAAAGAATGCTCAATATCTATCCAATAACCTATGACAAATATCTTAGAATGCGAATTTGATAAAGGTTTAACCATGAAAGCAGGGCCCGTTAAGCCGCGAACAAAGCCATGTTGACCTACATTCTAATAAATGTCAACGGCCGTCTTAAAATAGTTTGCGACTACTTACATGCAGGCTTGCAACACTGGCACTAATTAAAAAGTAAGTACACTTCTTTTTTCGAATTTGAAACGTCAAAAAAGCGCGGGAACATACGGCTGCGCTTGCGCCGTGCTCGCTAGAGAATGACGTGCCCGGAAGCTGGTGGGCCGCGTTTATATCTAGACATTTAACAGTTATGTTTGAAGAAGCCACGGTGGGTATAGAATAGGCGCCGTGGTGCCGTATGCTGCATTTCTATTGCTTTTTTGTTGTTGTTCCGGCGTGAAGGCGTATGTCATTAGGTTATGAACTGTATCTAGTAAATTAATGGACTGTCGAGTTCATTATAATAGCCATGTATTTATTTATTTATTTATTATTAATTACAACGGTCTTACAACCAATAACAGTAACTAAACAAAAATAGAAAATAGGAAAATATAACAAAACACAAAAATGTAACGAGATATGTAAGTTATACTCATACATCAATCCCTCTCACAGTACTTCTGACATGCCAATAAAATCGTCTTCCATTCATCAGCAAACAGATCGCTAGTTGAATTGGAGTCCAAGAGACCATTTAGTGCAGCCAAAGTGCGAGGTATTGGTGACTGAGCACGGGCAACAGTGTATGTAGATATTTTAATGAGAAAACTTTCCCCACATCCTTTCCTGGTTAAAATGCCTAGTTTTCTTGTTGACTTGCAAACAGAATTGCTGCTAGTTGTTTAGTGATAGTAAGGTTACTAGGTTTTAGGGGTTAAATAGGCAGATACTTCATGCAAAATACTGCTTACCATCGGTTTAACTGTTTGCCGATCCTCAACATACAAAGAGATGTGGTACAGCACGGCCGACGTAACTTGGCGAATCAGAAGTTAGGCTCTGCAAACTTTAGCGCTTCTGCACTAAAGTTTGCAGAGCAGCACACAAAATTAATCAACAATAGTAATAACAACTGCTAATGGCATTATTTTTTTAAACCATTTATTTCTTTACGAGTGCACAAGCGCTAAAGTTCGCAGAGCCTAACTTCAGACTCGCCAAGTTACGTCGGCCGTAACTATGTAGTGCAACTCAAGAGGCGACGTCGTGATCAGACCCGATCTGACCCAATAAACGACTAGACGTCATTCTTGAGTTTTGGTTGCTTACTGATAATTTGGCTGTTTAATTTATAAACCCTAACCGTTATTCTAGTACATTGGTGGGTTGGGAAAAGGCCCGTCTGATTATGTCTAAGTGTTAGCTAGTAAATCCCTCAAAACTCAGCTGTGAAATGAAATAGCTATGAAATATTGTCATTGCCATTTCACAAATAAATAGATAGGATAACTCTATGGTATCCAATGTTCAAATGAGAAGGTGAATATTTACTAAACTACTTAGAACTTAGTATTCGCGAAAAAACATGAAACCCGTAAAATATAAAATAGCTAATTTTGCCAAAAATTGTCGATAATACAACAGATACTATCGCAGATTTTCCCACAACTACACCTAGTCCAGTAAAAAAAACTATCTTATGCCAGCTGTTTCTGCGTAAAAGGCATTGTATTTATGAAAGAATTTTTAAAAATCGGTCACACTAAGAGATTAACATAAAAAAATACAAATCTTTCCCGTTCATAATATTAGTATAAGTTATATAATAATATTAATAAAGTATATCACAACGTCTTATGTTTAATTCGTTCCACATAGGTACTTTGCTATTTTCAGTTTTGCAATTATATATTAAAATTACTAATAAAAATTTATAATTGATTTATGCATTCACAAATTGTGTATAATCATCATCTATATGGTTACAGTACGGCAGTATTCTTTTATTTCTGTAATGCAAAACGTCTCGGTCAATGACTGTACTTTCCATGTTCAATATGAGTAATTTAAGTGACTAATCAATCTATTTATTTATTTATGTACTTGTACACACAAATACTAGAAAAAGAAAAGAACAAATACAGATAGAAGAGTACAAAGGTGCTGCTTATTTCAAATGAAATTTCTTCCAGCAGACCTGTGACAGGAGAGTTGGATGAGAAATGTAGACAGACATGGTGTGTATAAATAGTTTTATTAATAAATGTTAAAATGTACTAAAAATCAAATCATATAATACATGTAAATATATCAATAACAGTAAATAAATGTACACATATAGATACAATACATAAATTAAATTATAATAATAAATATCAATCTTCAAAATTAAACTAAAAAGTGGTCAATTCTAAATATTATTAAGTCTATGTGGTCCCGGGATATCGAGCACGCGAAAACGATAAATGCAACAAAAGAAATCGCCAGTCAAGTGGTAGAAAGGTCCACAAACTAAGCGCCACACAGATGCTGGGGTATAACGAGCGATCAATTTCTTTCTTATTTATTGCTACTCGTTATTTATCTTGGTGGCGAGATTTTTTGATAAAAGTGGCGCTTTATATGTGGCTCGTGCCATTTTTTTGTTGCCCATTCGTTTTCTAGTGTTTTGTTTTTTAGTTAATGTTACTATCTACTTTGTTAAATACGGGTCTAGGTATAATAGTTTAAAAGCTTACATCGAGTTTAATTTTAGAATAAGTACCGCTTTTTCGTTGCAGCTTTGTTTTCTAGTGTTTAGTTTTTTTAGTTGATATTATTTATTTTTTTGGTTAAATATGTGCCTAAAGCTTCTATCGAGTTTAATTTTAGAATAAGTACCAATTTTTTTTGCTGATTTGCTTTCTAGTTTTTTAGTTGATATACTACTGTCTTTTTTGTTCAGCACTAGCATATAGTCTTATATACTTATATAACGCGTGGGCGTTAGCCAAAGCGTGAAAAGTTAATGTCTTTCAACGTGCTTCCAGCCAACAAAAAGTCTCACCTAGAGAAAAGAAGTCTCAGGCGTAGAGTAGCCAGCCTTTTGGTTTTTTGCAGGATGCATTTTGGAGAGTGTGCGCGGGAATTGCATGACTTGATTCCGCCATCGCCGTTCTACCATCGGGCAATCCGACCCGGATTAAGCATTTTGCCTTGTCGTTTATACCGCGTACATTGTAGAACAGAAACAGTTTGCCTGCTGCGGTCTTTCCGTCCTATTATAATTCAGGTGTCTTCAAGGCTAGAGTGAATAAGCTCTTAATAAACTAGCGCGCCTCATCATCAACGATAGCATCACTGCTTACCATCAGGTGGGATCGCAGTCAAGCACTAGTTTGTACCAATTAAATAAAACTAGTTTTCATTTTATTGGTTTTAAATTCGACGTATCAAAGTATTTATTAAAACCAACTTACAGACATAGATGTTGTTCGTGTAACGCAATGGGCAACTAAATCACACATGTGTGGTTTTAGTCAGTAAACTCTGAAACGCCCTCTCACTCCACCCTAGCGCGAGAGAGTCATTGGATGATTTATCATCATCATCATTTCAACCGAAACACGCCCATTATTAGACATAGGCCTCCCCTAAGTATCGCCACTATTTACTGTCCTATGCGTCCATCGGATTCCTTCGACCTTCACCAGGTCATCGGTCTACCTTGTGGAAGGCCTTCTATAACAGCGTTTTCGTTTCGGTCATGGCCATCTGTTCTGCGAGCAATATGTCCTGCCTGTTGTCTTCATTAGTTGAGAACCAATGTCAAAAAAAATATGCAACAATATTATTTGTTCAGTCATCTCCATCGCATCGGTTCTTCTTAGGCCGTGTTTACGGAGACGCGGCGCGTTGCGCGGCGCGTTGGGCGTTTCGTCGTACATTGCAGCAGCAGGCCTCGTCATCGCTCGCACAAACACAAACATGCGGTTATGTACGACGGACCGCCCGACGCGCCGTGTCTCCGTAATCGAGCACTGAGACTTCCTTAACAATTGTCGGCGCATCACTACGGATGGCCGCAGGATGGAGCGCGCGGGACGCGGGCAACGAGCTTCGTCGCTCATGCGCCGCCACTCGGCTCACAGACGCGGTTCGCTATAGGCACTTACCACTATTGTATTCGTCGATAATATATAATTTATTATACCTATGTACAGTCCACTCTTTTTTTTGAAGTCCCATACAGGCCTATTCAACCTTCATCAACCTTCATCAATATTCGACGTCGCAGTAACATCCTAAATGCAACCTCATCTTCCTGCACCTATTTCAAATACAGTTAATCTTAGTTCAGCGAGCGACGACGGGACAAGTAATTACTGCATTTAATTAATGTCTAATTACCTACTAACAACTCGATTTTAAATTCCCATGTCCTCTTGACAGGTTTTGTCTGAAGGTCGATTCTCATACTTAAAAAAACCAGGCAAGTGCGAGTCGGACTCGCGCTCTGAGGGGTCCGTACAAACTTACTTATGAAAACAGTTCAATTCCTGAATCGAGGCTTGAAGATTTTTCCGAATAGCCTTTTCCGAAAAGTCTTTTTCTTTAGTAACATAACTACTACAGTTTTCAGATTTTTTCCTATATTTGTTGTATATTCAAGACCTCATTCCATGCCAAATTTCTTGAGGAATTTTGATTCCTTCAAGAGTCTCGAAATATACGTTTTTGGCGACATAAACGGTCGTATCTTTTTTCTCGTTAACTTAGGAGTTTGATTTTTTCACAGCTTCAAGGGACGGCAGACTCGAGTATATCGTTTTAATTTCAACTCGATACCTCCATGCGTTTCCGAGATAAAGGTTCTTGACAGACAGATAGACAACAAAGTGATCCAATGAGGATTCCGTTTTTTTCCTTTTGTGGTACGGAACCCTAGGAACGTTAAAATTCAAGTTGCATTATCATCTCAATGTCAAAAACTTGTCACAATATCGGGAAATTAGACATGTTTTTGGCAGATACGAGCAGGAACCGCAATGATAGTGTGAAATAGAAATACTCATTTGGTCTGTGTGTGATTTACTAAGTAAAGCTTACTGGCCTACGTTTTGGCATACCGAGGTCAGTAAACTTAGGACATTGCTTTTAAGGCTTAAATCTAGATTTTTTTGAAAGCAAAATCCACTTTAATCTGTCGATTGGAGTTGAAAAAGGTAACTAAATGAACTGAGGTGGGTTCAATAAAAGTCTTACACTCCCGCCCGCCAGATTGGGAGTAGAGATGGGTTTCTACCCGGTAAATACCGGGTAAATACCCAAAATACCCAAATGCAGGGTTTTTACCCGGGTAAATACCCAAATGGTGGGTATTTTCCTTTTCATTATTGTTTTAAGTCTTTTATACACTTTAAGCAATAAAAAATGTTTATCAAATGTGTTTTATGCATGAAGTGTAAATGGTGTCAGCAAATAATAGTTTTCTACTAACAAATCATATAAAAATTGTACGTCTGTATTTTTACGTATTATATTAGGTGGTTTATATTACATTTGATTATAGTAGTTTTAAATTAAAGACTATTTGAATATCACAGCATGTCGTAACAAATATTTATTGATAAAATACAAAACGTGAAACATCAAACTCTTGAGTATATAAGATGAATAACTAAAATCTGGCAAACTAGCGTATATTCTCAGAACTAGTGACGATGAAGATACTTTGTTATTAACTAAAAATCTACTACATTAGCGTATGAGATTGAAATTAATATTAAAAAAATGCTGACGTGGTGCAGCTCACGGCGTTTCAACCTAACGTTAAAGTTTCTAAAGTTGACTTTCAATTGATAAAATAAGTCCGTCAGTAGGCGCAAAATATGCACATCAACCGTTCCCGCTTCTTCGCCTTCTCTCCGCGTATACGTATTATGCTTACTACTTCCACTTGTTTTTGAATTACTAAAGAATGCGCACGTAGAAGTGATATCTCATACTGTTTCATTTTGGATCAGGATTCAAAATTTTGTTGGTGCTAACGACTAAAACTGGTTTTGGAAATATTAATATATTGTATTCATATATATATATGTATACAATTTACGTTAAACCTTAGAAAATATACTCGTACTAAACTACAGTAGATATATCAAAGAAAGTAATTTAAGTATTTTGTAATAGAAGTACGTCATTAACACTTTGAAGTTTTTTTTTTTCTCAGGGTCTCATTCTGTAATCATGATGAAAAAATATAGAAATATATATTTTATGTCATATAAAACAATAAAAACACTGAATATTTCTTAGATGTACCTAATCAAGACAAAAAAATATAGAACCGTGTAAATTAAGCAAAAAAAAAAAAAACAAATAGCCAGCGATAAAAATCATCTTCTTTTAGTAGTGTTAAAAAATTAAGCAACTTCATATTATTCATTTTTGAGTATTAAAATGCGTGTTTATAAATTGATATAACAACATTGATTACTATGATACCTATATACCTGTTATTTTTTAAACCATAAAAAAAAACTGAAGTTCTAAGTATGAGGAACCCCCAAAATTTATTGTTTTTTTTTTCTATTTTTGTGTGAAAATCCTAATGCTGTTTACAGAATACATCTACTTACCAAGTTTCAACAGTACAGTTCTTATAGTTTCGGAAAAAACTGGCTGTGACATACGGACGAACGGACAGACAGACATGACGAATCCATAACGGTTCCGTTTTTTGGCCATTTTGCTATGAAACCCTAAAAAGGGAGTTCCGATTCCAAATTAAATGAAAGGAAATTATATAAGGAGGAAAATCAGCCAAGTTTAGTACATTTTGAACAGTTACGCGAACACAAATGTACTGACCAGCAGATTTTTTTTGCGCGGTTTCAGGTTTGGTCCCATAGTAAAAGTTGTTTGCTTTTCATGACTACAATCACGTGTTTAAGTGTCGTTCACTAATTACCAGTCACCCTATATAATGTCATTTACTATATAGAAACTTCATCAAATCAGTTAAGAAATTTTACATTTATGCTAAAATTACAGTTATTATCAGTTAATAAAGCAATTTAATCAGGCTATGAAAGGAAAAACATATGAAAGTAGCCGAACTTATAACATGGATGTGTTAAAAATATCTAAACGGGCTAAAATTCACCTAAACTTTATTAAATAAAACGTTCCATAAAGTGTTTATAGTTTATACCCATGCTTTTGGGTATTTACCGGGTAAAAACCCTGTTTATACCCAAATTGGGTATTTACCCGGTAAATACCCGATGGGTATTTACCCACCGCTCATCTCTAATTGGGAGTAGTTATTTGTTGATTTCAGAGTCTTAAATGTCAGATTTTTACCAACTAAAACCCACCTGAGTTCCTTCAGTTGCCACGGTTACTGCAGCTCGCTCAGTTGAACTGACATTAGCCCTAACTGGCATCTTGTTAAAACAGATATGACCTTACCGGACAGCTGGGCTACGAATTACATTTTACTCACTGTCCGTAAAGCCGCGCTTATGATTGCCAGGAATTGTTCTGTAAATCCCAATGTCCGGGACGTCTTCGTCGGGATACCGAGAGTATTGTACGCGGCAAATAAGTTTAACCCGGTGCTACGGTTACGCTCAGCGCCCACTTCGATTTAGACCCACAAAACGGTTACTGCGCATTCAAGATCGGGGTGAATATCAAGTTCAAATTTTTTTTTTCGGCGAAGCTTTGTCTTCAGTTTCTTCTTTTTAGCTTTCACCACCACAAGTGACAAACATGATATTCAGTCGTCGACTGCCATGATAGTTCAACTTGTATGTCCAGGATTATACTTAGAATGATCAAGAGCTTAACTTAGTAGTTAATGTATATAATTATTCGTTGCTCTGTCTCACCTGTCACTTCTTCCTGCGGAAAGCATACTAATGTTACTAGGAAACGATTGTTGTCCGTTTACCAATTATTTGAACAACACTACAGATATGCTGTATTACCACTGATTGGTTCGTTGCATGCGCAACCGTAATCTAATAAACAGGAACTCAAAGTTTCCTTGTGTTGTCGAGATGTAGTCCAGGAAGTTGTTTTATGTGTGGTTTAAAGATATTGAAGAGCCTTATATTTAAATAATCTACTAAATAGTGAATGGCTCCACATTGTCGATCTTTAGCATACCATCAGCCTTATAATGTTCTCACTGCTGGCACTCAGGCCTGCTCTCGAGGAGAGGGTATGGATAGATAGATAGATAGATATATTCTTTATTGTACACCAAAAAGTAAAATTACATTAAGAACTTAAAATTAATAGGGTGTCACAATGGGCGGTCTTATCGCTAAAAGCGATCTCTTACAGACAACCTTTGGATGGATTTGACAGAGAAGAAGAAAAAGATACGCAGGTAGTTTATGGTGCACTATTTACATATATACAATACATAACTAATAAAATACATATAATACAAGCAATAAATAATATATATATTTAAATATATATATTATTTATTGCTTATGGTTCGTAATCCACCACGAGTACCCAGTGTGGGTGGTGGATGTCACATGTCTTCAACTATGTCGAAGATACGCTTGTTGGGCAATGACTGCTTCTGCACATGTGGCCCTCTGGTAACTCATTTATATTGTGTCTATTAACTGCTCCATCTTTGTTTCAATACATACATTGTTTTTTATTTTATTTTATTTATTTTGACACATTGCTTTTGCAATATTATTTAGACCTCAACTATCACAAATTCTTTAGTAATTTATTTTATTAGCATCTCATAGTTGGTGATAGTTGTAATTATTTTTTTTTCCTGTTTTGTTTTCGTTTCTTATATAGCTTTTCTTTACAATGTGAATGTGAGAACACTGTAGACTTCGAATTCCTATTACGAGTCACTTTCTTTTTATTATTATGATTATTTTTATTGTGCTTTTGGGCACAATATTGACTGGTCTACACTGTACTTACATAATTATTAATATTGTAATTTGGAAATATTGTACAACAAACCATTTTTTTTTAAAGAGTAACCATGGAGTTTCTTGTCGGTTCTATTCCATAGGAAACGACCAATTTGGAACCGTGCACTAGCTTCTGACGTTTTATAAGTGCCCATGTAGGCCTATATGAAATAAAAACATTTTGACTTTGACTTCGAATATTTGTTTCTTTTTTTTCCGGTTTCCTCACGATGTTATTCTGGATAGAACTTGATTCGGGAATTAAACTGTTGTTATAGCTAAGTTTGTGCGGAACCCTCAGTGCGCGGGTCCGACTCGCACTTGCCCAGTTTCCTTTTTATATTATTTTATGATAAAAATATTACCTCTTTTGGTAAATCTTGATTCCGTCACTAGCGTGTTTGTATGGGCGTGCTTAGACACCAAGTGTCCTTTAAACTGTCAAGTGAACACCAGGGGTTCACTTTAAAAAAGCCTCTGCTTTTATTTGAACTAAAATAGTCAATAGTCAGTCTCACACAATTTTAACATGTTTTATTAAAAATTTGAAAGCAGTTGATAGGATACCGATGCGCTACCAGTGCAAATGTAGTGTGTCGATCCCCGATCCCTCGATATTATTACTTACCTATCATTAGAATAACTAATGTCTAAAAAGAAACACTACATTTAAGTAAAATGTCATTGTTAGAACTAAAATCGGAACTTACATTTTCTGTCTGTGCACACCACGTTTTTTAAACGCACAGTTAACATACATTTTAAAAAATTCATCGACGGCGCCCTTTTATCATATAGAAGGTTTACAGGCTGCGTCTGACCCGCGTGCGTTTTGTGCCTGTATCGCTCCAAACGCGCGTCAACAGCGCGTTTAAAAATCGTGGTGTGCACAGGCCCTAAGAGTTTGCATTATTCTAGTTACATATTGTAGATAGTTAGTTATATAAAATAAAACCAAACTATTATAGAATACAAAACACGTACTTACAGCATAATTTTCAGAAAAAAAGACTCATGCTTTCCATTCTAGTGATCATTAATCATAATGAAGTTATTAGGTTTACACACCCAGTTCACAATCAGTCAGTCTCAGTCAGTTCTTGAAAACTATGATTTCCATACAGCTTTTTTTAAGGTGGGAAATCATCTTATGACTTCTCACGCTCTAGTGTGAAGCGAAAGGGTGTGTCAGACTTTTACTGAATAAAACCACACTCATGTTTCTTCAGTTACCTTTTCCGTTCTAGAACCATGAGTATCCTTTTCATATTTTTTTCCATACAGTATGTAAGCCTTGATAGATTGGAATGGTGAAATCATAGTGATATACTTTAGCATCTGATTAAATACTGACCTACATATACCAAGGTATGTCAAATGAACAATGTAATTATGAAATAAAACAAATATTGTAAAGGCGTAAGTTTGTATGTAAGTATCATGTGTCTGTGTGTATATTACTCTTTTACGCTTAAACGGTTTAAAGGATTTGCAATAGTATATTTTAATACAAGTGCAGAAATTTTGTCATTGCGACCGAGGCGTAATTCGCAGCCGTAGGCGAGTGTGTTATAGAGCCGAAGGCTGCAGTGAAAAATTTACACGTGTTTCAAACGACATATTTAAATACACTTATACGATAAACAATTTTATTACAATAAAATTTAGGCGGGGGCAATTTTCTGCACTAGGGCGAAAAACAGTCCATTGCGTGACTAAAAGCGGTGGGATAGAAGCAGGTTTTCGAGTAAGTGTATTGAAAATAATTTTTCACACAAATAGACCATGTTCCGGTCCACAAGCAGATATTTTATTACAAATCACAGTTTTTGTTTCTTATATTAAAATAACTAATGATTAAAAAAACCGAGCCAGCACCAAACGAAGTCGATCAGAAATATTTAAGTGCCAGTTGCACTTTGCTTGACGCTTTTGTTGACGAAATTAGTTACTTTGAGAACAATATTGGAAATTTTAACAATTGAGTAGTTGAGTCATATTCTTCATCAGTTGTATCAAAAACTAAATTTTCCAAAACCGCAATTATTAAAGTCCTTTCCATTCGATAAAGGAAGTTAAAAATAACTTTAAAATGTAGTGGAACGAGAAACTGCCAAATAACAGAATAGGGATGCACCTATTGAAATATGACGTCACTGCTATTAGGTTAGGTGTGTACAAAAGAGATAGCGAGAGGTCCCCACCACGACCCCATTCTTCTTCATAATAGGTATATTTATATAGGGTGACTGATAATTAGTGACCGATACATAAACAAGTGATTGTAGTCAAGATAACAAACAACTTTTACTATGGGAACAAACCTGAAATCGCGAAAAAAATCTTCTGGTCAGTACATTTGTGTTCGCCTAACTGGTCAAAGTATATTGAACTTGCTGATTTTTCGCGATTTCAGGTTTGGCCCCATAGTAAATTTGTTTATTGTCATGACTACTATCACGTGTATCGGGCACTAATTACCAGTGACCCTATATATTTGACATACTGTTTTTAGAAAAAAGACTTATTTTTAGATTTATTTTGTTTCCTAAAAAGTATTATACAAAAATATACAGCAGATTATAAATTTAAACAAATTTATGAGAGCAGTATAGATTCAGTCCGTGATAAACAATCGGGGACATATTCTTTAGTAGAAAGTTTTACCACAATCTCCTGAGTCTCCATTCTTCATGCATTGTTTATGTATCGGTGCTAGCTATCATAATTATTGTCACGTATCTCAAATACGCTATAAGTTATCTTTTACTTTTGTAAAGGTCAAAATGTTCTTAATCAATGTTGATATCGTCTCGCCACATTTTGAGAAGCTCACTGAATTTGTCTGTAATATTTCACAAGAATTTCCTGGTGTACACCTATTTAACTTATAGCTAATACAAAACCTAGTATAGTACGCGGCAAATAATTTGAATCATTTGCTGTGGTTGTTTGCGGCCTTTTGATTGAGAACCGAAAATCGGTTACTGCACATTTAAGGTCGACCGCCATGATGGTTCAAATTGTGTGACGTGAATTATAGCCGATTTTCGGGACTCAGTGGTGGTGGGGGGCTGTGCGTAGACGGAATAATATATGCTACGCGCCTATGCGAATAGCAGTTGTTATTGCTGTTATCAACTGTTATTGGCATTTATTTTTATAAATCATTAATTTAGCGCGCTTATTTTGAGTGCTAAAGTTCGCAGAGCCTAACTTCAGTCGCGCCAAGATCCGTCGGCTGTACTGTACTTAGGTAAGTACGAAATTCACGCGAATAAAGTGGCGAGACATGTGGTACTCGTATTATTAATTCAAAGTATCCCATCTAGTATCCAGCTATTATCAAAGTAGTAACTAGCAACCGCTTTCCGACTTATTATATCTGTCTATAACTGACCTACTATCAAGTAAATGAGCTCTAGTATGCACGACTTTCAACCAGTGGCGTAGTCAGGTGCAATGGCTATCGGCTCTGGGGCAATAAAAAAAGGGGCCCCTTTTTACGTGGGAAAAAATCATCAAATAATTTTTCCCGCTCTGGGTAGAGCAGGAGGGAGTGTCAGACTTTTACTGACTATAACAAGTTGTCATAATTAAAGTAGTGTTTTTTTTTAAACTAACCACTGTGATTTCACTTGATGGTAAGCAGTGAAACAGTCGTTGATGATGAGGCCGGAGGCCCACTAGTTCATGAGGAGCCTATTCACTCTAGCCTTGAAGACATCCTAATGGTAATCGGAAGGGAAGACCGCAGCAGACAAATTGTTCCAGTCCCTCGATGTACGCGGTGTTGAAACCTCTTTTGTTTAGATTTCGAAGGTGGGAAATTTTTTCATTTTTTCAGTATTTTACGTGTATTAAGACTTAAGGCCCCCCGAGCTTGGGGGTCCGAGGTCACAGCTATGCCTTGCCCTTTGTTAGCTAGCGGCTACATCGTTAAAGTGGTTCAAGTTCGTTTATCCCACAATTCACCTTTAAGGTTCAAAGTTCACTTGAGGAATTCTTTTCTTATTTATAGTGTTAAGGCACGAAACAAGATGGTCGTCTGGTCTGCAATTGAAACGAGACCTTTAACTTCTATGCCCTTCTCGGAATTCTAATTGTTTTTTTTACTAAAAATATAGGTATGTGTTAACATTAGATTAAATCAAAACAGCGGAAGATAGGTGACTCGCCTCTAGCGCGCAGACCACTGAAATTGTGCCTATATGGCACGATTTCACATCACATCACACACATTTGGTGGCTAACGCTATTTCGCTCACACGACGGCGCCAACTCTTATCTCTGTCCTTGTCTATAGGGACTCAAATGACTGTAGGTTTACAACAGTGATGATGATGACACTGATCATAGTATTGATCAATAGATGTGTGAATTCCAAGTCCAGATTTTCTGATTGCGATGTTAACGCGTAACGTATCCCTCATAATATATAGCGAATACCATTGGTTGTGATTTTTAGGGTTCCGTACCCAAAGAGTAAAAACGGGGGACCTTATTACTAATACTTCGCTGTCTGGCCGTCTGTCTGCCACCAGGCTGTGTCTCAAGAACCGCGATAACTAGACTTCATGCGAGGTTTTGCATAATATTAAGAAAGTACTTTACTTTTTTTGTTATAGCCTATTAATTTTATGTTCCAAATTGTCTGCTGGCCACCCCCTTTCTCCTTCCAAGTATCTATATATCACTACATAGTATAAAACAAAGTCGCTTCCCGCTGTCTGTCCCTATATATGCTTAGATCTTTAAAACTTCGCAACGGATTTAGATGCGGTTTTTTTTAATAGATAGAGTGATACAAGAGGAAGGTTTATATGTATGATACAAGCATAATATAATTAATATGACCATTGCACCCGTGCGAAGCTGGGGCTGGTCGCTTATAAACTTGATTTCACGCGTAAATACGGTATCCATTATATTTTTTTTAATTATTGAACTGACAATCACTTGAAAATAGGTTAAGTTATAGATTTAGATGGAAAGTTGTAAGTGGAACGTTTGTTTGTACTGATAAACAAACTTTTCATATGCATACTTACAAGAAAAAATACTCGTACATGAGTGACCGCGTCGCATCAGGTTAAAATATTTCATGAGTAAAAGTAGATGCTGTTTATTTTTTGCACGTCAAAAAAATCGGTCAGAGTAAACTTGAACGTTTGTGCTAAAATTCTACTTAGATACCGATACTAAAGCCTGTTTGTAAGCACTTATGTTAATGGTCTGAAATGATTTAGTGACCCCAAAATGGTGATGTATTCGTTTCTCTCTATGATTAAAATAATGTCTAATTATGAATATTTATAACTCCGCCCCAGTAACATATTTTTTTCTACTAAAGAATGAATAAACATAAGGTTATTTTTAATCCTCAACAAAGGACTATTCGCTGACTAAAGTATTAGTGCTCGATTACAGAGACGCGGCGCGTTGCGCGGCGCATCGGCAGTCCGTCGTACATTACCTTAGGTTTGTGTTTGCGCGAGCGATGACGCGGCCTGCTACTGCAATGTACGACGAAACCAACGCGCCGCGCAACGTGCTGCATTTCCGTAAACACGGCTTTAGATTAGCAACCGGATTTGATTAGCACAACAACAAGAGCTTTCTGTGAAAAAATCTCAAATACTCCTTTACCCGACTGCTGCGTGGTGGGCAAATGATTTTTTTTTTTCTTTGCAAATATACTTATAGGTATATTACGTAGGTGTTTTTATAATAAAGTTCTTCATATTTTACTGTCACATGGGTATCTATGCAAATATTTAAAATATGAATCAAGGCCACTACCATTTGCTGACATCTCCTTGAGGTGCGCGTGGAACACTACGCGCCATCGACCTGCCTGAGCCTGCCTGAGCTACCTGTTGCTCGCCGTCTGCAAGCCTGAGCCTACAGTTACGTTTTAGGGCTACGATCACTTTTTCAAAAGTTTACGCAGTCCAAAAGCACATTTCGTGCCTAGGATTTGAACTATCAATCAATCAGTCTTGAAACCTGTGATCTATTTAGACACGATTAAAACAACACCCCTCTTCATAATCATTAATGTGACTGGCCTGTTGGTCTGGTGGTCAGTGGTCCTGACTGCTATGCCGGAGATCGTGGGATCAATTCCCACCCAAGACAAATGTTTGTGTGATGAGCATGATCATTTGTTCTGTGCCTGGATGTTATTCATCTATAATATTTATGTATTTAGAATTATATAAGTATGTTTACCAGTTGTCTAGTACTCATAGCACAAACTCTGCTTAGTTTGGGACTAGATGGCGTTGTGTGAAAGTTTTTGGATTATTATATTATATTACCTATATATCAATGTAACTTATATAACTGTTGCATTATCTGCCGTAATAAAACAGGTAGCTGTAATTGTCTACATTGTATGTTGTAATCAAGCTACCCATAATAGCATCTGTTAAAATATTCCTAGGCAATATCCGAGGTTGCCACACCGGATAAACATAAAACATGCCACAATATCATAATTGATACCATTTTGAATGATAGCAATCAGTCATGAAAATATATTGAAAACGCTAAAAAACCATACGGCCTTGGTATTTTATTTGGATCAGACACGTCAATGACATTTGTTTGATTGGTCCATTATATAACGATAACTGTAAACATTTGTGTTGCCTGAATTTGAACTAAGGTAAGTAAAGTTACAGTACGCTTTTTGAGAAAAAGACACGTTTATTTATCCTCTTTACGTATCTCAGTGCAGGTATCAACTATTATACTTATACCTAAAAATACATTTTTAATAAAAAGTATTTATAATCTATTAATAATGAAACTTAAACGTTATACGAGTACGTGAGTACGTGATATGATATACCAGTATCTAAAAAAAAAACGATGTTATTTATATCCACGAAGTTTTTTACGTACGGCCACCGAGAAAGTAAAACAATGTTTTATTTAAAAACAAAAAAAATATTAGAATAGAATAGAATAGATGTTTATTTTGCAAATATGGGTACAAAAACGGTGACATAAAAAATACAATAAGCATCAGCCATATTTAACCAGAAGGCATGCAAAAGTACAAAACTACAATAGAGATTCTGAGTATCTGGTACATGCGAGGAATTAAATAAAATTTTAACGAAACAAAAATTAATAATATCATAAAAATTACATAAAGCAAAAAAATGAAAAATTAAAATGTCATAAAAAATAAAAGTAATAATAAAATGTCATAAAAAAATGAAATAAAATTTAAAATGTAACAAAAATTAAATTTAGAGTTTATGTGGTTTTATTAAAAAGTTCAGAAATTGTCTAATGTCACAAATAATAAAATTAAATAAAAACAATTAAAAAAAAAGCATAATTATTAAATTAAATTATAAAACAAATAAGAATTACAGAAATTAAATGTCATAATTATATGTACTTATTTCTAAATTCTTGTTGAAGAAATCCCTTTCTCCAACAAAAATTCTGTCACACTATAATACGCTTTGTCCACTAAAAAGTTTCGGAGTGTTTTTTTTTAAATAAAGTCAAATTTTATTCTATCCAACTCTTTTATTCTAAGTCACCTTCAAAAATAAAACTAACAAATAACCTTAACTACAAAACTTAATAATAGTAAAGTTGTAATTTATTATTTTAATCTAATAACGATTTATCTCCTTTTCAATTTTCCTTTCCAAATTTTCCTTTTATCATTTAATCGTTTCGCGAATAATCGATTCTTGCGTTTTGTTATTTTCAAATAAAATATTGTCAGTGGCAATAAGCACGAATAGAGCAACGCCACAAAGAAAAAAAAAACTTAATAATATCGGTTACTGAATCGGTTCTACCGATATCGGTGGCTGAATCGCTTTAATGGCGGATAGTTTAAGGATTGTTAAAAAATTGTTGCTGAATGGGAATCGCCTGAGGATAAGGTCCAGGAGTCCGTCTGCCAGGAATCTGATATGGTATAGGCTGTGGTTTAACATTTTCTTGACCTGAAATAAAAACGTTTATTTTTAAAATGTCCTAATACACAAAATGTAACCTTATTTGGTTAAAGCATGTTCAAACGATCCTGTTTCTAATAAGTACCTGCCTTTTGATTTGGGAATTTAGAATAAAGAACACTACTTTATTTAAAACTTAATTAGTTTTCTAGCAATACCTACATTGTGATGTAGGTACTGCTAGCAAACTAATTAAGTTGATACCCCTTTTTTATTTTAAGTCCTTACAACTCATTCTAAGGTTGCTGGTAAATATCGCTATCAACGATAAGACCGCCATTGTACTGTTACAGTATACAGTATTATAGTTAGTCTAAATAAAAATGATCTCAGGCAGGAATATAATTTGTATGAAAAATAATTTGGTTTTCAATTTTCAGCATCAGGGAAATAAGTTAGAATTTTTATTTTGAGTTCTTTGAATCCCATTGCGGAAGTACGGATTGGATTATCAAAAAATATACTGAAAAAATTAGTTATAAGGAAAAATCAATACTTTATTATATTGTACATAAAAAAGCTATTTATTCACAAGTACCTCTACAACAACATCACCAATTTTTACATAGAACTACATGAATAATAACTCTACTTAATTTCAAAATAGTTTTGATTATGGTTTTTATTTTAAAGTAAGCACTTAACAATAAAATATATACATATATTTAAATAATAACGCGATCCGCAGGCCTGAGGGTTTGTTATTTTGATGCGGGACTTGATTCCCCAATAGGAAATAATTGATGAATAGGAATTATCTGAATGAAGTGTGGTCCTTCTGGAGGCAACTGACCTGGAATTGGTTTTGCAAACGGCTCGCGGTAAACATTTTCCTGACCTGAAAAGAACTTTAATTTCAAAAACTATACTAGTTTTGAGGGACCTCTCGCATTTATTAAGTGTTTTATTGTAACTTCCACATCTTAGTCAAACATATTTTGATTCTTTATACTTTGTAAACTATATTGTGGAAGATTTAACAATGATACCAAGCCATATAATGCCAAGATGACAAGGAGTTTTCAGTTTGAGAATGACCCTTCTGGTTATTGAATTTAATCCTAAAATGATTGCACACAATTGATTAAAAAAAATTGATCCTGTTTCTTAATAAAATAAATTACTAGATTTTTGGATTGAAAATTTGAAAACAAGACCTTTCAAACACTACATCCTCAGTTTCTATTCAAAGATCGAAAAGCAACTATAAAAATATCGAGAATGATCAGCAGATCTAAAAAGGCCACTTTTGTAGAATCATAATATGAATCATATTTTTTTTATACGGCAATATTTACAAGGAATATGATTCTGATACTTATGCAGTGAATTGAGTATGATTCGACTAATTTGTGCAACCTTTTTACGAACATTAGAAGAATTGCTTATGATCTGCTAGGAATTCGGAATATGATTTGCTCTAGATGAATTGCTTATGTGACTTTTTTAGGCCCGTAGTTCGTCACAAAATATGTAGATGTAATTACCTGAATATAATATATTAAATTAAAACTTACCCTTGTTTTTATTGTCGTTATTATTGTTACCAAAATTATTTTTCACATCGTTAATTCTAGTGGGTTCTTCAATCTTCCCTTCAAACAGAACCACTTTCTTCTCGTTATCCCAAATGAAAAATAGGAAGGGCCTATCAATTTTAAGGTTAATGTAGTCGTTAATAAGAGGCACAATCATTCCAGCAGTGGCAGCTGCAGCAACCGTGCCTTTCTCGTCAACTTGCATGTACACTTTATGCACGAAGCTATTTATGTGACCAGAAGCTTTCGGATCTTCGAAGATGTTTGAAAGGTTTGCGGCAGTTGAGAATAGAGATGTGATGCGCATCTGAAATGTAAAGGGGTAGGTTACAAAAAATGTTAATATTGACAGGTTTATTTTTATTTTTGAATAGCTGTTAGTAATGTGAATGTGAGAATATTATCTCCGCAAATTCAAGGATTATAATTTTTATTGTGCTTTTGGGTACAAAGCTGGCCAGTCTACATTGTCCTCTCATATCTATAAATATTGTAATATGGAAATATTGTAGAAACAATCACTCTTTTTAAGAGATTAACCATGGAGATTTTTGCCGGTTCTTCTCCATAGGAAACTACCAATTGGAACCGTGCGCTAGCTTCTGACGTTTTATAAGTGTCTATGTAGGCCTATGTGAAATAAATGATTTTGAAATGAATTGAATTGAGACTGCTGAGAACTTAGGATGTCAGATGGTTTGGGATTAGCATACAAGTAAATATGGCATCGATGCAGAAAGCCACTTCTTTCTTTAAGATGTTTATGATCATACGGTTTTCATGATATTGGGTATACACGGCTAAATTTTGATCGTAAACAACAGCTGAGCGAGTCCAATGACTCGTAGGTAGTTTTCGGTCGTTGCGTACTTACTACAGGTCATTGCACTCGCTCAGCTGATGTTTACTTATGGAAATTAATTTCGTACATGCGTATTTATTCGAGTTTTAGGAAAAAAAGTAGTGTATTTTTTAATTTTATCTTTACAAATCGATTATGATCTTCAGATTAAAACGATCAAAATTTAGCTGTGTTTATAGGGTACTTAGTGACCAATACCGATACAATAATACATATAAAGGGTAGTCACCCTTTATATTATCGTATCGGTATGGTCAGTACATTTATGTTCGCCTAACTGGTCAAAATGTACTCAACTTGCTGATTTTTTCACGATTTCAGGTTTGGTTCCAAAGTAAAAGTTGTTTGTTATCATGACTACAATCACGTGTTTAAGTATTGGTCACTAATTACCAGTCACCCTAATATTATATTCAGTAAAGCAAATGGTTAAAAGTATAGAAGCAGAGAAACAGTGAAGCGATGGATTTTCTATTATAAAAAATTCAGCCCCTTGTTGTCCAAATTCAGGAAACTTGAACGTTTACCTAGCTGTGTACAGAAATTAAAAGCCCACTTCTACTTATAAATACGAATATAACTACGATTTACAATAAAGTAATGCAGGTTACTACTAACATTTTTCAAAGCTGCCACCATATCGTCACTATACTCAACAGTGAACTTGGGCATACTGAGGAGGACGTCAGAAGGCTGCAACAGTTTGAATATCTGCAGCAGTCCAATGTAAGGCAAGTCACGGATGAGAGCCACTCCAGCGTCTCGGTCTTGGGGTACTAGCAGTACCATCGAGTAACGTTTGCCCTGGAAAGAAATAGTTAAATTTGATATAAGTGGAGAAAGTGTGATAATGTGACTGATGCGGAACTTGCCCGAGCTGCAGGCGAGGGTGTTATGGAGCTGAGTGCTGCAGTGACACTACATAAATAAAACAACGGTTTTCAATCCACTTGCCCAGCCTGATATAATTTTCCACACTAGTGCAAAAAACAGTAAATTGCGTGCCTAAAACCGGTTAGGATAAAAGTGGGTTTTTATGGGTAAATGTAATGAAAAAAACATGAGGGTAAACATCATAGATTTTCATCAACGATCTACCATCATCGATCTTTTATTTATTTAGAGTTACGCAACATATCTTCTTCCTTCACACATTTCTAGTAGTCATCACGTCAGTAAAACATCGTAACTATGGTCTTCCCCCGCTCCAACAGTTATGAGTTTGCAAATGAATACGGATAACTAATATTCTCAAAAACTTTTTAATGGTTGTATGTCTGGCAATTTGAGTATTTTCTGCGGCCTCAAATGTTATCAAGTTGTTGAGCTCCTTATTAGTCCTGAGTTGAGCTACACGAATACTGACAAATGCTTGCACTGACTGGACAGGTCCACTCAAATCTGTATGGTTCTTTCTTCAAAATACCATCTCGGACAAATCTGCATAATTTACTGTGACCAGGAAAGAAATTATAATAATGCTATCATATGCACTTTAAAAGAGACTGTGACCCCTGAGTTTGTTTCGGTGTTTCTTCTCAGGGTAGTCAGCTAGGAGACACCGGCCTCATCTAGAACTGACGAAAAAAATTTTAACGTGTAAAACTGTTTTTTAAAACCTATTTGCAAAATAAATATCATTTATCATTTCCTAGCAATTTTTCCTAATTTTTTCGCATCAGATGACATTACCTTGACAACCGATTTCTAGATTAACGATCCAGATGAATTTAATTTTAGTTTGGTTACTTATTCATTACCATAACTTTGCAGACTTATCAGTAACTAGCTTCTGATAGCGGCTTTACCCTGGTTTCGTTCAATTACAGTGTGAATTTTTGAAAACCCTCTCAAAATTTCACGTTTCTAGACCCAGTAGATTTGGTTATTCGTTGATAAAATCAGTCAGTCAGTTTTCCCTTTTATAAACATGAAGATAAGGGGGATAATTTATTTTTTACATAATAAGAAAAAAAATTATACATAAAAAATTATGGACCCTGTAAGGGCACAGCAACATATTATGTTGCTGTGCCCTTATAGGGTCCATAATTGTACTGTGTAGCTTTAAGCCTATTATAACACACTATTCACATTATGGTATGCAAATAAATGAAATTGAAATTGGTGACAAGATTCAGTCATACATCATTTTAGGGTGATTCTTTGAAACTGAGAGGTTGTCTCCTCATTCGTCTGGTCAAGTTTTTTCTTTACAATTTGATTGATCAACTGATGTATGAAAGGCACTCATTTGCGCCCAGTGGCTTACGATACAAACTAAATAGGTACGAAAGCTAGGCCAGATGTGTTAGACGTTTTCTCGGTTTCAAAGAATCATCCTTTAATCAGTTCTTGATTTCACCTGGTACGGCAGTTCCAGAGCGTGTGCTCTCAAGTTATCCACGTATGCATAATTGAGCTTTGCTTCCAACTCCATCATGGCTACATTCGTACAGACACCGTCTCTGTAGAAGCAGTCTGCATGCGTCAGCTTAGGTTCAAACTCATTTTGCCAGATGCCCTTGAAGTATAGTGCGTTTGTTACTAGAAGCTCGGTTTGCGGAGTGATGCTCGCTGGAATATTGTAAAAACAAAGAAAAATATTATTTGAATAAACTTCTTCAAAAATATAACATTTCTTCTTTAGGGATCCGTACCGGGAAGTGTAAAAACAGAACCCTATTACTAAAACTCTACTGTCCGTTTATCTACCACCGGGCTGTATCTCATGAACTGTGGTAGCTAGAAGTTGAAATATTTGATGCTGTCTTTCTGTTGCCGCTATAACAACTAATACTAAAAACCAATGATATTCTAATAAACAGATAATATGTTATAAAAGTTATAAACACACAAAACAACGGAAAAATGTGTTCCGCGCAGCAGCGGAAGCAAACACACACACTTTTTATTTGTTGTACGTACATTTCACCAAAAGGCAAAATAATAGAAAAGGGATAGCATAATAAATCCAACAAGAAAAAAAGAAACAGCTATTGTAATCAATTGCGCGTGAATGCAAACAAACATTATTCTGGCCACCAGTCACCTAAAAAGGTCCTAATTAGGACCTTTTCGAGTCTTCACGATTGCGCGTTCATAACATATCTGTTTATTATGTTATCATTGCTAAAAACAGAATTAATTATATATTTAAACGGGGCTCAAAAAACAAAGGAGACTTCTTAAAGAAGATTCTTTTTTTTATTGATATTATAACTTATCGGCAACAGGCAGTTATTGAAATATTTACAGAATATTTAGTTGTATATCCACTTTAAAAATAAACAATTGTTTTGCGCAAGTGCTACTCTTGACCAGTTTTTTTTTTTGTTTCTCACAAAATTTTATTCAACGTCGATTTTTTTTTGTTTATTGTTATGTGGCTCCTAAATTTTACCTCATACCTCATATTTTCCTATCAGTAAAATTACCTTGATCAATAATATTTGGAATTAGTCCTTTAGTGTTGCGGTTCACCCAGCCGTTTATATTGTCGGCAGTAGTTTGAGGATCATTGAAGTTCACATTGTTCACTTCGGAGAAATACAGGCGTCTCGCCATCTCCTCATATTCTTTCTTGAGTTGTAGTTTCTTTGATACGAACAAACCATTTGCATTTTGGATCAATACACTTGGTGTGTTTATCTGAAATCGATTTCGGTATATATTACGAAATGATTAATGATATAGAAGGCGATTCAATTTCAACTCTCTAAGCGGTAGTGCCTGGATTCAGTTATCAAATTTTATTTATTTATTTAAAACTTTATGCACAAACGAAACACTGTACAAATCGGATTTAATGCTTTAGGCATTTTCTACCAGTCGACCTTAAGGTGGTGCAACTTAATAATAGACAAACAGAAAGGTAATCATTACAATAATAAATATATACTAATACTTAAATGCATACAAATAAAGAAAGATATGGTTTTTTTTATTATGGATAGGCTCTCATTTGACCACTATCTCACCTGATGGTAAACGATGATGTGACCAACGATAGAGCACGCTTGCTTAGGAGCAACCTGTTCAGTCTTGACTTAAAGACGAAAAATTGAAAAAAAAATCGAGTCCAAACAACTGATAGTGTGATCATTCAATTTAAATGTGAACCGACTGGTTACCGTCATGTTCAGCGGTTACCAGTTCGAAGTTGCAAGCGTTTTAATGTTGTATAGGTACGGTCTTTGTAGCAATATGAAGAAGTAGGAGAAAACCCTTCATTTGAATCAGCCGTACTTAAGCCATAACGTGTAGCGAGAGTTGCTACATCATTAATGAACAAACACTTAAAAAAGCATTAATCAGATGAACCAGACTTAACTTAGTACTCGTTTACGCAAAGCCGGGTTTCCATGTGTATGGGAATACCCAGCAACCTTTTTAAAAATAGCATACACTACGTCATTGGACCCTTTTTTGTTAAAACGACTACTTGGAATGTAACCATCTTATTACCTATTTTAAAGTGTAATTTTTATTTACCTGCAAATCGCTCACAAGCGCGCTCAACTGTTGCCTATATTCATCTTTATTAGGTGGCAGTCTTAACGCAGTCTGGATTTCAGTAGCTGTAACTCCTCGAGCACCTTCTAATAACATTGCCAGAGTCGCTTTAATGCTGATTGGAGAAACCATCACGTTACCAGGCTTCCCTTCAACCACATATTGGTAGAGATCGATATCAAAATAGCTCACACGTGAATTTGTAGTTCCAGTAGAACAGTCCAAACTTTGGAATGATGCGAAGATTAACACTGAAATGAGGAAAATGTAACACCAAATAAAATATAGCTACATTTGTTCGACAAAAACATTTTAAAATATAGCTACATTTGTTCGACAACAAACATTTTAAAATACAGCTACATTTATTCGACAACAAACATTTTAAAATACAGCTACATTTTGTCTGGCAACAAACGTGTCTGATCGTTTGCATACCGTAACTTTTTCCTTTGTATTGACATTTCTATAAATTATTATTCTTGTTGTTTTTTTTTACTTTCATATATGTCGTGGCCAGATCATAGAAATTGATCACTTCATGGCCAAGTAAAACTGACCAGATCGTTATTACTCAAGCCCGAAGCGGACACCGGTGTCCGCACACCTATTGTCTTTCTATGTGTCTCTAATTACGGTACATTAAAGTTAGATATTTCAATCCCCGTTTGGCCTACTTTCTTTAGATCTTTTATTACCACAGAAATCAATTACGGGACCAAACCTGAAATCGCGAAAAAAACATCTGCCAAGATCAGTTCATTTATGTTCTAGGTGAACATAAATTGGTCAAAATGAACTGAACTTTGCAGATTCTTTTCGTGATTTCAGGTTTGGTCAAATAGTTGTTTGTTATTATGACTACAATCACGTGTTTAAGTATTTATTTATTCTTCATGTAACCAAAGGTACAAATGTGGACTTAATGACTTAAGTAAGTATCGTTCACTGATTACCAGTCACCCTATATAACTATGTATCTGTAGACAAAACTGACGGCAGAAGAAGTATCAAAGATACACTCATTATTATAACTTTCGCCTTAATAATATTAGTGTGAATGGCTAAATATGTCTTGTTCCATAAATTTTCTATCACTCACCATCTCAGTGTTAATTCCTTTCGAGCCATTATCTTTAATCAACTCTGTGACATTATATCCGTCATGTGGGTCCGAACCTTTTCTTGACCTTTCTTTTAACCCTTTAAATTAACTAGCCAGACTATCAGAAACATTATCTCACTCTCTCTGTAAATTTCATACCGCCCAATAGTCTATGATTATTGTGATAACGGTTTTTTTTTTCGTGAAATTATCGATATTTTCTCACCGTTAAAACTTTCCAAATATTGGTCAAATCGGTCCAGCCGTTCTCGAGTTTCAGTGAGACTAACGAACAGCTATTCATTTTTATATATAAGAAGATATGAAGATAACATTCCAAACAAATCAGTAATTCTATACTTATTACTAACAAAGATATTAAATATATACTACCTGTACTTACATATTTTTAATTTGCATCAACGATAAAACGCATAAATATGGTACTCGATACCGGTTTTATTTAAAAGGATAATGTTTAAGGTCATATTGAAGATGTTGATAAGATTCTTATTTTCTGTCATACTTTATATCAAAATGTTCAATGCACGGTATGCTAGGTATGTCTGCGACCATGTAGGAAGCCTTACTTACTAGCTAACTGTAATTCCAAAGAAAATATCTAAGGTTAAGATTGTTATTATTTAACACATAGATAAAAATAGATAAGATATAGAAGATAAAGAAAAGGTAATATCCATTTAATTTTATATATGACTGAATAATAAATAAGTAATAATTACTTACCAGAAGCTATTACGAGATGCATATTTGAAGTTTTTTGCAATTATTTACATAATCAACAACACAACCACACTGACTGATGGACAGATGACTACAGGCAAGATATAGGTGTGACGACAACGATGAGACGGTTAATCCATACATACAATCTTTTAATATGAAACAAAAAATTACGTGACATAAATTCAGTTTCATATATTATTTGAAACAGGTTATGGTTTTTATGATTTATTTTCAAAACTAGATTTGCTCTTGATCCTTTATGATTCATAGTAAGATTTTAACTTATGTGTAACATTAAGCGATGCGCGCACTGGTGACTTTTGTCACCGTGACTTTTTTGTCACCCTTATCAAGTCCATGGATATGTATGGAGGTGCGCGCACGTAGCGACGTGACAAATGGGTGACATTTTTGTACGCTGACCATGGAGCGGACAAGCCCGTGACATTTTTGTCACCGCGCCGCAATCAGTGGCGTAGCATGGGTGGGGGCGGTGGGGGGCATGGCCCCAGGAGCCATACGAAAGGGGGCGGTAGGAAGCGCCAATTTAATAATTTGGAAAATGTAAAAATATGATTATGAGTAATTATTAATTTTTTTTATATGTACTTTACTGTACACCAAGATAAAAAGATTATAAAATTTTGAGACTTTGTGCCCGTTTACAGACACGCGTCGCGTTGCGCGGCGCGTCGGGCGGCCCGTCGTACATTGAAATAGGTGTGTGTTTGCGCGAGCGATGTCGCGGCCCGCTGCTGCAATATACGACGAAACGCACAACGCGCCGCCCGACGCGCCGCGTCTACGTAAACACGGCCTTAAATAAAAACATACAATGAGCGGCCTTATTGCTATCTGCGAACTCTTCCAGGCAACCTGGGATGGAAAGAGATTGCATGGACATAAAGTGGGGTTGCACTTGGAGCGTAACAAAACAAGTTAAACAAATAGGCCAAAAAACAAAGTACATACTAAAAACTTAAGGGCGGCCCCATGCTGCAAAAACGCACGCTACGCCACTGCGACAAATGACGCTTCGATTTAAAAAAGTTTCGTCCAAAGATATTAGAAAGGAGAAGATGTGTTACGCAGTGAAAAATGTACCGGAAAACCATGTCTCCAGTTATCCCTACCATCACTGACTCTACTACATATGCAGCTATTATTACACAGTCCTGCACACACTCGCAAATTATAAATCAGACCATACTACACAGTATATTATAAACCTTATCTTCTGTAGAACGAAGAATAAAGTTGATGTGTGAAGAGGTAGGTAGTGTGAAGCGATAAGTAAAAGTCCAAAGTGCACAAGAAGAAGAAGAATGAAAGTTTATTATCACACAGAGACACAGGTTCACACAAGAGTTCCACTAAGAAGAGATAGAAGGAGTGGTAGAAATATAGAAAGCAGATAGGCAAAAGTAAGCGAACATACATAAATATTACGCGCGGCGAAATATACGTAAGCATACGTTAGCGGTAGGCTCGGCAAAACGTACTGCCGGTCATTCTGACGCGCGGAACGATGCGCGTGCGAGACACTTCCTATACACAGCGTATATTTTTCATGCACTATATAACTGACGCACACATAAATGTCGATGTGCTGTGCAAAAGCAATTTATTTTAAATTTACGCTAGTGATTGACTAAATAGAAAAGTTATCGATTTTTTCATTTTTATAATGATATTTGTTTAGGTTCCAAAAACTAATTTTTTTTTTTTTTAGCCCTTACTGTCCCACTGCTGGGCAAAGGCCTCCCCCAAATTCTTCCAAACCTTCTTCTCCCGCGCAGTCTCAAACCAGTCCTCGCGGTACGCGTCCAGATCATCCCGCCACCTCTTTCTAGGCCGGCCTCGACGACGCTTTCTTCCATCAGGTACCCACTGTGTGGCGAGCCTTGCCCAGCGGTCTCCGTGCATGCGACTGACATGACCCGCCCAATCCCATTTAAGCCTAGCAGCCTTTCTGCCTACGTCTATTATGCCCGTCATGGAACACAACGTGTCATTCCGTACTCGGTCTGTTCGTTTTACGCCCAGAATGCTGCGCTCCATAGCTCTCTGGCAAACCCCAAGGCGGAACTTTTGTAGTTCTGTAAGTGACCAAGTCTGAGCACCGTAGGTTAGGATGGGCAGAATACACACGTCGATGAGTTTTCGCTTCAGGGAAATCGGCAGATCACCCTTCATTAGCATCTTCATGGACCAGTAGCTTTTCCAGGCGTTCTGGATGCGTCGATCGATCTCCTTTTCCTGCCTGTTTTCGAAAGATACTAACTGGCCCAAGTAGATATACTCATCGACATAATGTATTTCCTGCGCATCTACCTCGACCCTACGTTTGATGCTGTTGGTCATCACTTTCGTTTTTGATTGGTTCATTGCGAGTCCCACCTTGCCGCTAGCCGTGCTCAGTTCTTGGAGCATTGTTTGTAGCTCCTGGGCTGTAGGGGCAAAAAGAACTATGTCATCGGCAAATCGAAGATTTGTTAACCTTTTATTACCGATGTCAATGCCTTTGGTGTTCCACGAGGATGCCAGTGACTTAAATACCTCCTCCAATGTGCTTGTAAACAATTTGGGAGAGAGCGGGTCACCTTGTTTTACACCTCTTTCAATTTTGAAAGATGGTCCTGAGGTATTTAATTTAATGTTTGCAGAGCTATTGTAGTAAATTTAATAATAAAAACTAATTAAATAAAAATAAATATGTCTAGAAAATAATTAATTTTTTTAGAACAGTAAAATATTTATAATAAAATTAAAAACTGTAATTATTATTTATTCCCATTTGTTCACCGACTTTTGACCTACTCTTTACCAACTTACTTTACGAAAGTTGCTTACGTATTTCTCTACTACTCCAAAATAAATAAAAATACATTATTTCACTTCGGATATCCAACCAATCGATATTGTGGTCGACAGTCTATATTGGCGGATGTGTACAGGCGCATCCCTAGCTCGGCTCAACTGACTGCGGCCGTAATAAGAAATAAACCGCACTGATAAAGTATCGTTATGTTATTTTTACACTACTTGTTCAGTTACTGAGCGTCAAAGTTAGGTAGTGGTTAAAGAGCAATATATTTACTGTATGAGTAATAAAGTCGCTTTGATATTTGAAAACAAAAATAACGTAGTAAAAGCAAGGGATATTATAAGATTTGTTCTTTTTTCTGATTTTAAAGATAAATATACTATTAACATTATACTTATTTATGGTGAGAGATTCTTTGATGACCCAGGCTTGTCTTTTCGCTTTAGTTTTTGCATGAAATCACTGAACAACAGGGTATTCAGGGTATTCAGCCGTCAAACGGCTGTTTGCCGGTATATGCCCTTGTTGAGCAAGTACCGCGGACGCAAACACGCCCCCTTGCCACTTCTCCTATTTTTTATATTTCTGTGGTTTTGTCACTGTCACTGTCGCTCGTCGTGCGCGCACTCCACATTGGATACGTGACGTGACAGTGACAAACACTTAAAAGTCACCGTGACAAAAGTCACCGGTGCGCGCAGGGCCTTACATTCCATCTGTTTAGGTACTTAACTAAATGAAACAATCTTCACATGTCTTTTATCTAAAAATTGTCTAAAAATGTTATCCAAAAATGTTTACAATTAGCTATTTACCGCAACCGATGTTAGGTAATTAACTAAATTTAAATAATCTTTGTGTGTCTTCTATACCATTTTGTTTTTAATAAAAAGACAGCAAAATTGTTTGCGTTTAGTTAAGTACCTAAAGCAGTGGTGGCTGGCGTGGTGGATTACGGCCCATTTCCTCTTCTAGAGAGGAGGTCTGAGTCCCAGTAATGGGAACATTATAAGGCTGATGCTAAGTACCTTAACAGATAGAGTATAGTGTATAGTGAAGCAGTAATGAATTAAGACCTCGATTCTTGACTTATACCTCTCAAGCCAATGTTTGAACTTCATGAAACGTTTTCTGACATGATTTTAAATAAAAACAGTTTTTTTAGGCCTGCATTGTTTTACTTTCCAGATTATTGTATGGAACAATTTTGTGGCTATAATATATATATTTTTTTATATTTCATAATTATCACACAAAGCCGTCTAGTCCCCAAGCTAAGCAGAGCTTGTGTTATGAGTACTAGACAACTGATAAACATATATATTTCTAAATACACACATATTATAGATAAATTACACCCAGACACAGAACAAATGATCGTGCTCATCATACAAACATTTGTCCTGGGTGGGAATCGAACCCACGACCTCCGGCATAGCAGTCAGGGCCACTAACTACTAGACCAACAAGCCAATCATATTTTTTTTTGTTAATACAAAACATTCAGGAAAAAGTTTCATCGTACTGGTACTTTCAGGAAGAAGTTTTTAATCGAATATACCAGAGATATTATAACGCAACCACAATTTTATAATCAAACTTATTATATTATTGCCAGTACCTCCCCTGAAACTTTAACTTGCAACACTCATTGTTAGAATTGATTTTTGCTGTCTTAGGTTTAAAGTAGACTTTAGTCATCCAACTACGAATCTTCTTCCTAATAAAAAACTATAGTATTACAAAGTATATAGTAGCTATAGTATTACATAGGTTACTTCAGTCGGAGAATCAAGTGATTTGTTGATTGGTTTAGCTTACAATGGTAGGTTTATTTTTAATAGACTTCAAAAAGGAGGAGGTTCTATGTTCGGCTGCTTTTTTTATGTAAGTATGTCCAGCGATTTTTCGGTCAATTGTGGACAAATTTTTAAAAATTTGTACCAATATACTTTCGGATTGGTCCAATTGAAACATCATCGACTGATCATGAACTTCGGAGAAGTGAAACGGAACTCTTCATAGAACCATATCAGTACTACTGTAGTATATATATGTATATATATATATCGATGACTGAATGTTCAGAATCTGGGTATTAGAAACATGATCACTTGACCATGTGTTTTGTTTGATGACATAGGGAGAAGGGGGCGGGTAGAGGGGATATAGATATATTTAAGATTAAAGCTGCAGTTGCCTGCATAGAGGACTTGTAGCTTTGTCGTGAGATCAATAACTGAACTAACTCACTTCTCCAGTGTGGAGATAAGACCTTAGTGATAGAGTTAACCAAAATAGAGGAAAGAAGAGGAAAAAGGAAGTAGAAGGGGAGGTAGGGAGCTTTTCTTTCTGATCTTGTTCTAAGCTTCGTGTTGTATGTACATTATGAATAATGAATAAATGAAAATAAAGAAAGGACGCCACAGCAAGGTTGCCTCAGTTAGAGGAAGACTCTCCTGACTGAACCGACTGCGATCGAACACGAAGATAAGAATTAAACCAAGTAATCACTGGAGGGGATATATAAAAAGAAGATCTAAGGATACGTAAGAGGATGTCAAAATCAACTGAATTAAAAGCACTGCTGAAGCCTAGTAGAATCAATATTGTAAGAAGCCTGTTGTCCATGGTTAGTCGGATGGCATAAGTTAATAGGAATTCAGCAGGCTATTATAGGAAAGGAAATGCCTTATGTGAATGGGAAAGCTATTAGAGAACCTTTTGCTTATCTTTTGCTATGAGAGCTGTGAACCGATTGTTGGATTTAAACGCAATGTATGCAAATATACGATAAAAACTGTGATAGTAAAAGTTTTTGGCATAGCCCGTTCCTAAACATCGTTGTCAGGTTGGCGACGTATGGCCATCGACCTAAAGTTGCACTTGTGACACAGCTTTCTCCTGCAAGAAAATAAGTAACTCTCTCTCGCGCACGAGCTCTGAACTCCTCTGAACTCTATCTTGTCATATTGTGATTATTAAATAAAATCCCTATAAGTCTAATATTTTCTTATACAGTATACCTCACTTGAACCACAGACAACGTGTGTTCCAATATCAAAAAGTTGGAATATCGGCTGATTGCATGTTGGACGTAGAAGCCGGAAAATAGGCAGTTGAGGCGTAATTTGTGACAAACCTTGATCCAATCTTGGCTGAGATCTACCATTTACTTAGGGGTATAAGAATAGAAAGGACACCATTATTTTAAACCAATGCAAACTCGAAGCATCAACCACTATTATCCACCACCTTAGAGAACCTTTAGAAAACGTTTCATGAAGTTCAAACATTGGCTTGAGAGGTATAAGTCAAGAATCGAGGTCTTAATTCATTACTGCTTCACTATACACTATACTCTATCTGTTAAGGTACTTAGCATCAGCCTTATAATGTTCCCATTACTGGGACTCAGACCTCCTCTCTAGAAGAGGAAATGGGCCGTAATCCACCACGCCAGCCACCACTGCTTTAGGTACTTAACTAAATGAAACAATCTTCACATGTCTTTTATCTAAAAATTGTCTAAAAATGTTATCCAAAAATGTTTACAATTAGCTATTTACCGCAACCGATGTTAGGTAATTAACTAAATTTAAATAATCTTTGTGTGTCTTCTATACCATTTTGTTTTTAATAAAAAGACAGCAAAATTGTTTGCGTTTAGTTAAGTACCTAAAGCAGTGGTGGCCGGCGTGGTGGATTACGGCGCATTTCCTCTTCTAGAGAGGAGGTCTGAGTCCCAGCAATGGGAACATTATAAGGCTGATGCTAAGTACCTTAACAGATAAAGTATAGTGTATAGTGAAGCATTAATGAATAATAGACCTCGATTCTTGACTTATACCTCTCAAGCAAATGTTTGGACTACATGAAACGTTATTTAAAGGTTCTCTAAGGTGGATAATAGTGGTTGGTGCTTCGAGTTTGCTTTGGTTTAAAATAATGGTGTCCTCTCTATTCTTATACCCCTAAGTAAATGGTAGATCTCAGCCAAGACTGGATCAAGGTTTGTCACAAATTACGCCTCAACTGCCTATTTTCCGGCTTCTACGTCCAACATGCAATCAGCCGATATTCCAACTTTTTGATATTTGAACACACGTTGTCTGTGGTTCATTTGAGGTATACTGTATAAGAAAATATTAGACTTGTAGGGATTTTATTTAATAATCACAATATGACAAGATGGAGTTCAGAGGAGTTCAGAGCTCGTGCACGAGAGAGAGTTACTTATTTTCTTGCAGGAGAAAGCTGGGTCACAAGTGCAACTTTAGGTCGATGGCCATACGTCGCCAACCTGACAACGGTGTTTAGGAACGGGCTATGCCAAAAACTTTTACTATCACATTTTTTATCGTATATTTGCATATATTACCTTTAAATCCAACAATCGATTCACAGCTCTCATAGCAAAAGATAAGCAAAAGGTTCTCTAATAGCTTTCCCATTCACTTAAGGCATTTCCTTTCCTATAATAGCCTGCTGAATTCCTATTAACTTATGACCATCCGACTAACCATAGACAACAGGCATCCTACAATATTTATTCTACTAGACTTTAGCAGTGCTTTTAATTCAGTTGATTTTGACATCCTCTTAAGTATTCTTAGATCTTCTTTTAATATATCTCCTCCTGTGATTGCTTGTTTTAATTCTTATCTTCGTGTTCGATCGCAGTCGGTTCAGTCAGGAGAGGCTTCCTCTAACTGAGGCAACCTTGCTGTGGCGTCCTTTTTTTATTTTCATTTCTTCATTATACATAATGTACACAAAGGTTAGAAGAAGGTAAAAAATAAAAGCTCCCTACCTCCCCTTCTACTTCCTTTTTCCTCTTCTTTCCTCTATTTTGGTTAACTCTATCACTAAGGTCTTATCTCCACACTGAAGAAGTGAGTTAGTTCAGTTATTGATCTCACGACAAAGCTATAAGTCCTCTATGCAGGCAACTTGCAGCTTTATCGTTAGATCAATAATGATCTTAAATATATCTATCTACCCGGCCCCTTCTCTCTATGTTATCAAACAAAACACATGGTCAGATTCTGAACATTCAGTTATATATCATATCAGTACTACTGTAGTATATATATATATATCTATATATACTACAGTAGTACTGATATGGTCTAATGAGGAGTTCCATTTCATTTCTCCGAAGTTCATGATCAGTCAATAATGTTTCAATTGGACCAATGCGAAAGTATATTGGTACAAAATTATAAAATTTGTCCACAATTGACCGAAATTTGGTGGAAATACTTACATAAAAAAAGCAGCCGAACATAGAACCTCCTCCTTTTTGAAGTCTAATAAAAATAAACCTACCATCGTAAGCTAAACCAATCAACAAATCACTTGATTCTCCGACTGTTATGGCGGAAAAATCAAACTAGATATTTCCAGGCTAAAACGTAACCCATGTTATTTTGTAATACTATAGTTTTATAATAGGAAGAAGATTCGTAGTTAGATGACTAAAGTCTACTTTCTAGTCAATTCTAACAAAGAGTGTTGCAAATTAAAGTTTCAGGGGAGGTACTGGCAATAATATAATAAGTTTGATTATAAAATTGTGGTTGCGTTATAATATCTGATAGATCCGATTAAAAAGTTCTTCCTTAAAGTACCAGTATGACGATGAAACTTTTTCCTGAATGTTATGTATTAACAAAAAAAAATATGACTGGTAGGACTGGCTGGTCTAGTGGTTAGTGGCCCTGACTGCTATGCCGGAGGTAGTGGGTTCGATTCCCACCCAGGACAAATGTTTGTTCTGTGTCTGGGTGTAATTTATCTATAATATGTGTGTATTTAGAAATATTTATGTTTATCAGTTGAGAGTTTGTGTTATGAGTACTAGACTCATAACACAAGCTCTGCTTAGCTTGGGGACTAGACGGCTAAAGTAAAACAATGCAGGCCTAAAAAAACTGTTTTTATTTAAAATCATGTCCAAAAATTATAACTTTAACATTACCTTACACTACAGATTTTAATACATTAACCGAAATAGCTTGAAACTTTCTTGTACCAAGGATCACTTTTTCTCACAATTGGCGGCCTTGTTGTAGGTGCCTGCGTGGTTAGTTGAGGCGTAATCGGTTCATTAATCGGTGGAATCGGTGGATTAGTTTGCTGTATCGGTTGTATCGGCTGACTGTTGACCTGTTGGCTTACGATTTGTTGAATCGGCTCAACCGATAGTGGTTTGTTAGCTGGCTCAATCGGTTGACTGTTGCTAGGTGGGATAAAAACTTGTTGCTGATTGGGATAAGGGGTAGACTGTGGTTTAATATTTTCCGGACCTGAAATAAAAACATTAATTTTGAAAAGTGTCCTAATACATATACGAAAATGCTTATTACATTAACTCTTGTTTGGTCAATATACGGAGAACTACATCATTAATATTAAAACAATCAAAACACATGTTCAACTGACCGTGATTCAAACTCTAAATAGGGAATTGGTAGTTGAGCCTTACTTTAATAACAAATTTTGACAGGTTTTCATGCTAAAAGTAGTCACTTTTAGCATGAAAACCTGTCAAAATTTGTGTGATAAATACTCAACTTTAAATTCTTAATTCAGAAAGCAAGAGTAATCACAATAATCATTGATTTTAACTTTTCAAATATAGGTAAAACATAGAGAATACAATGGTATTTCTATTAGTGCTTCAGCTCCGGAATTCCGGTTTTAACAACATTCCGCAATTTCGACGTATTTTAATATCGTTTATAATACCGGAATTGGTGTGAGCAAAACCGGAATTTCGATACAAAAAAAAATTGTTACGTAAGTATATAGAGAATGAACAGTTTTGATTCGGAAAGTTTGATAAGATTGAAAATGGCAGTTTTCGAAAACGGCGGCAACAAAGGACATGTTACTAAATGCTTCCAGTATTCAAAAATAAGGTACTAGTGTTGAATTGAACTGAACGGGCCTCTTCAGCAATGTTATGTTTATAATACGCATAAAAAGTTGTCTAAAGGACGACAGCTTGAACACGTTGACTTTCTTGAAATATTATTGCTTACAAAAGTTGTAAATAATAGATTAAAATCTTAATTCCTTATTATAATTAAAGTTCTGACAAGCTATTTCAGATTTATTTTTCCTACATACCTAATACTAACACTTCACTTTGATAATATCAGCTAATCAATCACCATTTTCTTTAAAAGTTTTACTGGGTCCTCGAATTCCGGAATTTAATATTGCGAAATTCCGCAATTCAAGCCCTAATACGTATCCATTATCTCTAGTTAAAACATTATTTAAATTACCATTGATCGAAAAGTTTTTGTGACCGTCTATGAACGGATAGGACGAAATGATAGGATATAACTGTTGAATAGGAATTGACTGACTGCTGATGAATGCTCCCCCTGGAGTCAACTGAATCTGAACAGGTTTTGCAATCGGCTGCTGTTGAACATTTTCCTGACCTGAAAAAATAGTTTCGTTTCGAAAATTGAGAAGGACTCGCGTGCAAATATTAAGAACTTCGCCTCTTAATCAATAACTGTCGAATACTCCTTGATTCCCAATGTTTTGTCAGCTATGTAATGTAAGTTTTTGTCTGATTGCGCTAGAAGGAGGATTATTGATTTACGCGAATATAATTTTAAATCTTCAATTGAGTAGCATACTAAAAGCAATACATGCATGACCCTGGGACGCAATGAACGCCTAAACGGACTCAAACTGAGTTTCAGTTAGTAAAAGTCTGACACTACCTCTTGCATCACACAGAGCGGGAGAAGTAATTTGAATACATCAACTTCAAAAAAAGAAATCTTATAACAATAAGTTTGCTAACTATTAGATGAAACGCCGTTTTTAACTGATCATGTTTCTAATAACAAAATTAATTATTTGTGATTTATAAAAACTCACTCTTGATTACTGAATTGAGAATTCAAAGAGAGAAAGATGGAAAAGCAACTAGCACCGCAAAATTAGACACAGAAAACCTAAAGATTTAGTTAAACTTACCCTTGTTTTGATTGACGTTATTATTGTTACCAAACTTATTTTTCAAATCCATATACTCAGTGGGTTCTTCAATCTTCCCTTCAAAGAGCACCACTCCTTTCTCGTTATCCCAAATGAAAAATAGGAAGGGCCTATCAATTCTTAGGTTAATATAGTTGTTGATAAGAGGCACCACCACCCCAGCACTGGCTGCTGCAGCAACCGTGCCTTTCTCGTCCACTTGCATATACACTTTATGAATCATGCTGTTTATTAGACCAGAGGCTTTGGGGTCTTCGAAGATGCCTGAGAGGTTTGCGGTAGTTGAGAATAGGGATGTGATGCGCATCTGAAATGTGAAGGCTTATACAAAAATATTGAAATTGTTGAGAACTTACGAGGCATTGCGATTAGTCACTGGGAAAGAGGAAATCGAAACACTTCTTTCTTTTTAAGAGATCATATCAGATCAGTTTCAATGACATTGTGGGTCAAAAGTGCTGAAGCACGAATGAGAGTGAATGAAGGATTAGACTTTTCTACAAGAAAAAATTCAATCCCTTGTAGTCCAACTTTACGAAACTTGAACGTTTGCCTAGCTGTCTTGACCACTAAAATCTCATACAATAGGTACTTATTAGTTTACAAAAAAACAACGGACATACTAACATTTTTTAAAACTCCCACCATATCCTCACTATACTCAACAGTGAACTTGGGCATAGTTAGGATGACGTCAGTGGGCTGTAACAGTTTGGATATCTGAAGCAGTCCAATGTAAGGCAAGTCACGGATGAGGGCCACCCCGGCGTCTCGGTCTTGGGGTACTAGAAGCATCATCGAGTAACGTTTATCCTGGAAGGAAAAGCATTTTGGTTAATGTTAAAAATGGAATTTGGTTATCAAATCTTGCTATTAAGGATTTAAGGTAGCCCACATTTCAACTGCTGAGAAAATTCCGGACGGAAAAACCTAACAACAGTAGAGAGTAATACATGTTTGTTCAACCAAGGAATCGATTCAATTTATCTTATATAGGTTTTAAAATGTGTGTATGTGTTTTAGATGACTGGAAATAAAAAATGTACAATAATATGACTAAGGCATGATCATAAGCGATAAAATGTTGCAAGAATTCCTGGGTGACTAAACTAGCTGCAACAACGGAGAACCCCAACGTAGTTTATTACTTAACTTACATTCTAGAAGACTCCATTACACTCGGTGAATAAATTCTAAAGACATTTGACCTGCATATTGTACTATCAAAGACACTTCCGCCTGACCACCGCTAAGTTCATATTTGCTTGCACTCGAAACGAAAACTTTAATGGGTTTAGTTTAGCGCCGCGTCGCAGGATTCAAGCGAATTTTTTTAAGTGATCAGAAATTCCCGCTATGGTACGTATAGAATTCTTATTAAACCGAAGATAAACACTACCTTGGAAGCATATGCATTTAGTGACAATGACAACGGAAATATCTTCTATAAATGCATTCATTTTTTGAGTCATAGATTTTTGTAAACAATTCGTCATCACCGTAACATCTAGTCCTTTTCCTTATTTACTTGGGGTGATATTGAATGCATCATGCACAATGTATGCTTCTGCTATCTATATCTTTTTGTCGTTACTACGGTAGTCGCCGCCTTCCCTGACAGTTCATCAGTTCTTTATTAGTTTGGTCTTCACCTACCCTAAAAATTAGTAGCGTTAAATTTTGGTCGTTTTAATCCCGGGTCGAACTGGTACATGAAACACTATCGATTTGTAAAGTTAAAATAAAAAATAAAGTACTTTTTTATACTCGCTTTAATTTACGCCGGAAATTTAACGGTGTACATAATTATATGGATGACATTTATGCTGTAAAACTTTCCTATCAATTTTTCCTTATTCTTTTGCTATGCGCATTCTGTTACTATGACAACGAATTTCTACTAAACGATTCATCTATGTATGTTTATTTATATAAAAGCGAAATACCACTCACTGATTAATCTTGAAATCTCAGAAACTATAACACCTACAAACTTAAAATTTGGCAGGTAGGTCCCTTATTTACCTACTCCCTTACTTACCCATGGGGGTAAAAGGAGGGTTTCAAACTTGTATGTAGAAACCGACATCACGCGGGCGAAGCCGGTGGCAGAAGCTAGTATTTAATCAATTTAAATTTAGTTCAGTTTTATATTCTAAGGGCCAAATTCACCAATAAACTAATCGTGATTATATAAAACAAAACGCAGTTTTAGCGCCTAATCGAGATTATAGCTTCATTTTGCGTTTCACCACTATGAATTGAACCTAGTTTACGCTAAACTCAGTTTCAATTCTTTTGTTGTCGCTCATGTTTACGAAACGGGTCTTAAACTAGATTACGCTGAGCTCAGTTTAGTTGAACTAAGTTTTTATATTAAATGATGAAATCAGCCCTTAGTCGTGATCAATTCTTTATTTTACCTGGTACGGCAGTTCCAGAGCATGTGCTCTCTGTTGCTCCAAATAGACATAATTGAGCTCTGCATCCAACTCCATCATGGCTACATTCCTACAGACACCGTCTCTGTAGAAGCAGTCGGCATGCGTCAGCTTAGGTTCGAACTGATTTTGCCAGAGGCCCTTGAAGTATAGTGCGTTTGTGACTAGAAGCTCCGTTTGAGAAGTGATGCTCGCTGGAATATTGTAAAACAAATGAAAATGTAATTTGAATTCATTAATGTTCTTAAAAAATATGACATTCCGTTTTTATTTGTCACAATTGTTTGCATATTCGCCTTTTAGCAGAATCTTTCAACTTGAAGATCTTTTCATTTGATCATTATTATTTTAAGGCTCACATTTGACCGCCATCTCACCTTAACCTAAAGTCCATCTTTAGCCATTTTTATGTGTAAAAAACTATACTTGTAATATTATAATTTGTGTAACAAAATACTAGATTCAAAAATATACACAGCTTTCTAAATGGAAAAATTGGCATTTCTATCAGTTGAATTACCTTGATCAATAATATTCGGGATTAGTCCTTTAGTGTTGTGGTTTACCCAACCGTTTATAATGCCTGCAGCAGTTCGAGGATCATTGAAGTCCACATTGTTCACTTCGGAGAAATACAGGCGTTTCGCCATCTTCTCATATTCTTTGTCGAGTTGTAGTTTCCTTGATACAAACAAACCGTTTGCATTTTGGACTAATACGCTTGTTGTGTTTACCTGAAATTGATTTCGGCTGATATTAGGAATTAATTATTGATAAACAAGATTACTCACTGAAACCAAGTAGTCCAATAAACTCTTTCTTAGCTATTTAAGGCCTGCTTCCAATTTATCAGATTGAAGTAAATTTGCATATCTTGTAATATTTTAGAATACCTCGAAGTTTTGGACAAAAAATATTTGATAAATTGTCGGTGTAGTGACCTCGTAGAAGAAAAAGAAGAGTACTTAAATAAACCATGAAATTGCTACATCATTAATAAAGAAAAATTAAAAAAAAAGCATTAACCAGAACCTTGCCCAGACTTAATTTCATGCGTCTACACAATGTTGTTTGGTTTCCAGCATGGGAATACCCAGCATCTTTTCTAAAAATAGCATAATCTCCGTCGTTAAACCCGTTTTGATTGAAACGAACCCCTGGATAGACATATCACTTTGGGACTTTAAATAACCTCTAGGAGCTGCTTTGGTGTCTTGATTCAATAACTATTTTACATATTTTTGTTTACCTGTAAATCCTTCATAAGCTCACTCAACTGATGTCTATAATCATCTTTATTGGGTGTCAGTCTTAAAGCAGTCTGGATTTCAGTAGCAGTGGCCCCTCGAGCACCTTCCAATAACATTGCCAGCGTCGATTTGATGCTGGCTGGAGAAACCATCACGTTACCAGGTTTCCCTTCAGCCACATATCGAAGGAGGTCGATATCAAAATAGTTCAAACGTGAATTTGAAATTTCGGTCGAACAGTCCAAACTAAAGAATGACGCGAAGATGAAAACTGAAATGAGGAAAATGATATATAAAATCAAATACAGCTTTATTTTTTTATAATAAACATGTCTGATTGTCTGCGGACAGTCATCTAAAATTGTTATGTGTTTATTTTTTACCTATAAACATATTATTCATTGTACTTATGTATCTCTAGACAAAACGTGTTCTTATCATACTCAGGCAATAAAATCAAATTCAATAGGATTTCTTTCTTCGGATCATTACTTGTACATATGTATGTTAGAATATTAAATGTATGTTTTCGTGCTCAGGTAGGTCCACTAAAATATTGATGCAGATTTCAAATCTATAACATCTTTATTGGGATCGTCAGTGTTCTGGTATACTTTGGTTTTTTACTGTTTTTACAAATTAAAAAATAAATATCGTCATTAGTAATACTTCTAAATTATCATCATCTTGTCCTTAATTTAATTTATTTGGAACTAGATAAATTTTCTATCACTCAAATCTTAGTGTTGATCCTCTTTCGATCAATCATCTTTCATCAAGTTTAAGAAATATATCCGTCGTATGGACCTTTTGTTTTGTTATATTAATTTGTTGTATCATTATCTTATTTTCCTCTTACACCCATATTCAAATATTTCTCAGAAATTTAATATTTTTGATTTACATTAAGATGAAACGAATACACTAGTCAATACCGGTTTCATTTATAAGGATAATGATTAAGGTCGTTTCGAAGACGTTAAATACCTATTTCCTATCATCTTTTACATTAAAACTTTGAATGCACAACATACTATATGTATAACCATATAGGAAGTAATAGTTTACTAGATCAACAGTACTAACTTTAATTACAAGGAAAAGGCTCAAGGTTAAACTTGTTATTATTAAATACGTAATAATTTATCTAAATTTCCATTGAAAAGCAGTATACATAAACTTTTAATATAAGTGAGTAATAAATAAGTAAATATAGTTCAATTTATTGCTATAAATAAGAGGGAAACACAGAAAAAAGGATGGATAGCGTGGAGATTGGTACAACAAAAAACAGTGTACGAGATAGCGTAACATTTGACAGGTCAAAATGGAAGAAGAAAACGTGTAACGCCGAAATCAAATAACAGGATACAGACAGGTATATGATGGTAGATAATTAAATCTTGAATACAAGCTACAAAATCACAAATCAACTTCTTCACACTACGTGAGGCTAGAAGCACAAAAAAGTTAATTACAGTTTTTTTTGTTCCAACAATTTAAAACGACTTACCAACAGCTATTGTGAGACGCATATTTCAAGATTTTTGCAACTATTTACATAATAAAATAACACAACCGGTATACGACGTTGACCGACGGACAGACGACCACGAGCAAGACGTCAAACAAACACACTGACTTGTATTCCTATGGAAACCTGCAAGATACCGATGTGACGTCAGCGAAGATATGACTAATACATACGACCTTTTAATTTTAAACATAAAACAAGTTATTGCTGAGGGTATTTACGTTTCATTTAATATTTTATTTGGAATTGGTTGCCGTTTTTTTGTTAATTGTTTTCAAAACAAGATTTCTTTTACATCCTTCATGGTTTATGATACGATTTTAAATTATTGCATTAGTAAAACTAACGCAATAGATCAGTTATGGTTTCAAATACATACAGATATGTATTTGCTTTAGAAATCCTTTAAAATCCCATACAGGTAGCAATGTAAAGCTTAGAACCTCTCAAGCAAGTGCGTGAGAAGTTAAATTATTTCATAAAGTTCGAAAAGGTTCCAAACCTTACTTTAGCTTAAGGTCTTGTCTTCCTCCCCGTTCTTGTACTCTTAGAGTTCCAACTTCATGAAACGGTATCCAAAGGCTGTCTACGGTAGATTATATAATTATAGTCGTCAAGGTTCCGAATTTGCTTTGTACTCGTATTAACTCGTTTAGGTCCGTGTTTACCATCGTTGGACATGGAGTATTTTCTGACCTTTTTTTTTGGTGTAACACTGGTTTACATTACATTACACTAGACAACTACTTATTTATTATTATTACTAGCCCGTATTGTTCCACTATCGGGCAAAGGCCTCCGTCCATTCCTTCCAACGCTTGATCGTTGATACCTCACTTTCTTTTTCCTACTCTTAAGGTAGACATCCAGGTTGTCCCACCATCTCCTTCGTGGTCTGCCGCGGCCCAGTGCCGTTGTTGTTGGATTATTATTAACTTGTCCACGTATCGCTAGATTATTTAGCTAGTTAGAGAGTACTTAATTCGAGGCTATCCTTAGCCGTGTCCACTGTTGGTGCACCCCGCCAGGCAAGACTATACCACTGGTGGCCATATGAATATTTACTCATCGATACCAAATACCTCCTTCTGAGGTGCTAGGTGTTAAAATATTAATCCTTGTCCTCCTCCCTATTTTTGTACCTATGATGTTAGGATATTATTGAAACAGTATGATTCTCGAGCACCTTGAGCAATGTAGTTGCAATATTATGGTGCAATTGAGCTTCCTGTTTAACCTTTTATTGCTAGCTTACTGAGTCCACTAATTCCGCTAAGTCGAATGCCTAGATACGGTTATCGGAATCCACTACTGGATCATGGTTTACTGCAAATTCCATCCTAACTACCTACTTTCCGTCTTCTATGTCCATAGTGTAATCACATAATATTTTAATTGCTTGAATGAGACAAATGCTGTCTGTGAAGGGAGTGAGGTGTATTTCACCACTTACGGAATGACCAAATAAAACTAAAGTGTATTTATTATCACAATCATCGTATATTTGCGTACATTTCCTTTAAATCCAACAAACGACATACAAATGGCACTATTCAAGTATTTATTTGTAAATGTGTAAATCTAAAATTATTATGTAATTGTGTCAATTGTTATTTTTGTGACCTTTCTTCCTTTTTTTTATTGTCTTTTAAAAAAAAATTGTTACTATAGTTTTTGAGCATTATTATACAATGAAAAAAAAACATCCTTCAAAGTTTAAATACCATCAAAATTACTGTCACAATATTTCTTTGATCTTAACTTTTTTTTTATCAGCATATTATAGTTTGAAGGCTCCATCAGCCAGGGATGGATCGGCCACTCGGCCGGTGAAGAGTAGCTGTCTCGTGGCTTCATCCTGGATGAAGAACAAGAATGGTTTGTTGGCCACTACCTCTGCGTTAGCTTCGTCGTCCTCGCCGAATTTATTCACCAAAGCGATTTCTGTTGGAAGAAAATTATTTTTGTAGTACATATATTATCTAATAAGCAGAAGTCGGAGTAGGTAGATTGATTTAAGGTCGTTGACGTCAAACGTAGAGGATAATATGGATATGCGTCCAAAATACCGGAACTTCATATTTATTGTGATATTTGTTCCGGAATCTTGAAATTAGCACGAATTTGTGTTTAAGGTGAAAAACGTATTAATAATATCAATCTACGCTGCCAGTGTTAGCTAATGGTGAAAGAAATCAGTATTTTATTTTATACAAAAATACCTTGGAATAGTTACACAATATTTCGTCCCTTACTGTTGAATTAGAAATGACGCTTGACAGTATGACGCTTTATGTTATTTTAGTCCATAATTCCAATCCCGGAACTTTTTCCGGTACTTCCCGCACATTATGGATAAAATGGCATGTCCATATTATAATATCTTGACGCAAGTATATACAATCAATCTACCTACTCCGACCTCTGATAATAAGTGATCGCCTTCTGTTTCTGTTTAACTTTTAGTTATTTTGTTTGCTTTTTTTTTTCAAACCTTGTAATAAAAGGGGGTTTATACCAGACCAGCAGATGGTAGAAAGATAATATGTGCATCTTTAATTGGTTGTGCTCTATGAATCTTTTTTATTTATGGGATTTTCGTACACTACCGTAATGATGTCAATCAAATTGTACCTAGTATTACACTTCAATCATACAAAACAAAAAATATTTTCTCAAATCTATGAAGGAATACAAATTTTTTGCTGCACTACAATTAGGTTTGGCTATGATGCCATTCAAAACTCCTACATCCATTGCAGTCAACTTCAACGACTTTAAAAGAATATTTCTTTTGTCTTTGTATCGGACACATTCCACCAGCACATGCTGTACCTTCCTTTTTCCTACACACTTCACAGTTAGGGGAGTCAGTTTTTTGCAAGAAGTAAGCAAAGTTGTTTAGTGGAATGTGTCCAGACCGATGCGCAGCAACAATTTGAGAGCTACTCAATTTTACATCAGAGACATTTGTATGCCTAATGACAAAGCATAGAGAACCCTCAAACATGTAACATCTCACACTCATGTGTATCTGTAACCTATGTTTACAAATAAATCTGAATCTGAATCTGAATCTGAGAACCAAGGTATATGAGGAGGCCTCACACTGTATACTTTTATACCAGATTCCTTTTGATTTAGGTCCCTCATTACTGTGGTGCTATTCTCTAAGAAAACGCAGCGCTGCCGCAATGACGAACATCCAAATAGGATACATTGAATTAACAATCAAATGTATAGGTCCATTAGGTTGACAATCCAATGCATCCTATTTGGGCGTTCGTCGTTGAGGCAGCGCTGCGTTTTCTTAGAGAATAGCACCACTGGAATGATTAAATTAAAATCATGAGAACGGTTAACCTCGAGTAGGACTTCCCATATTTCAGCATAACAGTTTTCCTCTAAAGGGAATAGTAAAAACCAGCTTACGTACCAGTCGCTGAATAGGCAACGCTTCCAAGTTCGTTGACCTCAATGCCAGATCGCTGCAGCACCTTGGATATCATTAGTCTTTGTTCTAACAGCTGACCACGAGCAATGCCGGGGAAGGATGCCGTTACATCGAAAGCTGATCTGATTCCCAACTGCAAAGAATTAGAAAGAAATTAGAAGAGAGAAAAGAAAGATCTTTTAATTTGTTTTTATTAATTAAGTAAAGTTAGTGGTTTTAGCCGTCTTTCTCTTGCTGATTTTTCGAAGAATTCAAGATTACATATCGAATAAATGAAAGCTGATAGATTAATTCAAACATACGATTAGCATTGGATGTCATAACTATGGACTTATTCGCTTTTTATTTCACAAATACACAATTCTAAACATTATATAAAACACTAATTAAAACTATATATATACTAAAACCTACCCCTAACTAAAAAATGGCGTCATAAAACTCGTCCGCATCGCTGTCGGCTGGAAGTGTGCCCAAAAGGCTGGCATGTCATAACTTAAGATACACCGACAAACATTTAGTGTCCACCTCTTTGGTATCCACTAACGAAAAAAGTGGGCAAGTGCGAGTGTACATGCAGGATTATTTCGTAAGTTCAATTAACAAACCGAGCCTCGATTTTTCCAAGTCGAATTTTTTTTGTTTTTTTTTTGTAACGTAACTACAAATTTAGAGTTTTCAGATTTTTTCCTATAATTGTGCTACGAGACCTTGCTTCACGCCACAGAAATCTTAATAATAAGGCAACTACACGCCAAATTTCAGGATTCTAGGTAAATGAGAAGTACCCTATGAATTTTGATTCCTTTGAGTGTCGAAATGTACGTTTTTTGTGACATTAACGGCCGTATCTTTTTTGTCGTTAACTATAAAGTTTTTTTTTTCACAGCTTCAAGGAACCGCAGACCTGAGTATATATTTTTAATTTCAACTTGATTCCTTCACCCGTTCCCGAGATAAATGGTCCTGACAGACAGACGGACAACAAAGTGATCCTATAAGGGTTCAGTTTTTTCCTTTTGAGGTTCGGAACCCTAAAAAGGAGTTGAGGTAAGAAATTGGCTTAGGCCAAGAAAACTAAACATCAGTAAAGCGACGGTGATTGATTAAAAGTCATCGACGTTACGTCACTGGACATTAAAAACTGTTTTTAGAACCATGACCTTACACGCGAGTATGGTAAGAGACTAGAAGTAGAAAGCATGTCTTTATGTCTATGGAAGCAGGGTAATCCTTCAATGTTTTCGCTTTTTGTTGATGTCTTCTCTTGCTCTAAGGGGGCCATTCAAGTACTGCGTAAGCTTGTTTTTAATGACATGGATTACTTATTTTTGACGACATGGAGAAGGATGGTAATTATGTCAGGAGTACCTATATATACTTCAATTTTTTTTGAGAAAACGATGTCGATTTTTCAAAATCACACGAAAGTGAGCATACACACATCACTGAGCAGCCAACATCCGATGTCATTGAAAACTTAAAATCATGGATTCGTGTGTCAAGGACTGATAACTAATAATTTGAATTAATTAGTTTCTCTATTTCAAGCCTATTCCTTATTTTTAGACTTGGACTTTTACTCAATGTTAACGTAAACAAAAGTAAGATAGATATATTCTTTATTGTATACACACCAAAAATAAAATTACAATAGGAACTTAAAATTAGTAGGGTATCACAATGCCTTATCGCTAGGCCCAGGGTGGAAGCTTAGCTTACTTTTGATGACGAAGGGGGAGGGGAGGTTAATATTTTGCCAAAAATCTGCTTACATAATACTTGAACGGCCCCTAGAGTGGAACAAAAGGGCGTCTCAAACCTTTGCCGACTAAAACTCACGTATGACCAATAGTTGCTCTTTGCTTTCTAGGCTCATGGTCACTCTTTTGGAGAACCGTAAGTGCGAAAACTGCAAGTCGACCACCCACCGCACCGCGGTTCGTGAGCTTGTCCCGAGGCGAGGCGATTACGTTACGATTCCGTTTAGTGTGTGTTGCAGTATCCCATTCCATCCAGAATAAGACAAGTATATTAAATGATTCTCACGTAAAAATGGAGGCCAATTATTTTTTTTTGCCCTAGGACCGTTGGTCGCTACGCTTCTGACTGCAATATGGAAAACAAAATACAGTGAAACTTGGTTAAGTGGGACCTGGATAAGTGAGAAACCTCCATGGTTGCAACTCAAGCTGAGGTCCCGACATTTTAGCACTGAATTACCTCTGTTAGTGAGACAAAGCAAACTTCTATATCTGGAATTCGATCCTTCAATTTTACCATCATAGTTCCCATACAACCATTTTCGGTCGCAAAATTCTCAAATAGTCGCAAATTAGCAAGATAATGTAACAGTGTCGTAACTTTTACTAAACTTAATAACTGTGCGAATTTTGGTTACAGCGTGTAGGAACGATATCAACACTTTGTACTGAAAAATGTTACAGTAAATAATTGTTGTATCCGTGTCGACAATTTACGACATAGTTTTTTCTTAATTCATTTACGACACATTGTGTTTACTTTGAGTTCCTGTGTAAATATTAAAATTAAATTGTCGACACATTGTCGAAACTAAATTACAGTATCTTTTGGAGTTACACAAATGTAGTAACGGTTACGACAATTTAGTGTTGGATTTGACCAAAAAAAAACAACAGGGATTCTCAAAGTGTGCTATTGTATTTAATAAAAATTATTGACCTTTTATTTTATAACTATGAGTCATAAGCAACCAAAGCGTTTTCGTCTATCTTCGAACTTTTACAGAAAAGTAAAGATGAGAACAAGTTCAGAAAATAGACAACCAGGTTAGAATTTTTCATTGATAAAATAATTATTCGTATGCATTCCACATCCTTTTTTGACAAGTCGTTTACTGTTCAAGCAGCTCGTCTGTGGAATGCATTACCCATTGAAGTAAGGCGCGCTCAAACGCTATCAGCCTTTAAAGCAATGGTAATAGTACATTATGATACAAGTGTGTAATGTAGGAGAACGGTAACATTCATTACTCACGTGTATCATACGACGTTTTTCAATACACTTGTGAAGAAAAATAATTAACTTAACTAATATTACAACGGTAAAACTAGTAAAATTTTTCATAACATGGCGGCAAAAAAGAATTAAATCTGTTGCCTATGAGCACGCGCTAGGCTATGGCTATATGGTCTTTTGATCATATTGCCTAGTCGTCGCTTGTTTTCTTGTGTGAAAAGTTTTTACGTTAATGTCATTCGTAATGACAATAGAATATGGATGTAACACTTTAAAATGTAGTATTTGATTTTATTTTATTAATACAAACTATGAAAATCACTCGAAAAAATTACGCCAAAAACCGCGCGCATCTTTAAATGACGACCATAGACCACAAACAATTTTTATTTTTTCGTATTCAAAATTGGTTTTGCGAACAAAGAGGTTGAACAAAAAGGTTATAGCTACATTACAGCACTAGTGCGTAATGGTAATCAAAATGTCAGTTTGGTAACAGGTGCCATTATATACCTAAGTGTAGTGAAATAAAAGTCACTTTCTGAGCAAGTGTATTGAAAAGGAACATTACCTCTCACTTTAAAAAAAAATATTCTCCTTTCTCGATTTTACATTTGTATATTATTAGTATATTAATTGATATTGTATATGTATTTAATATTATTTATGATTTTTGTACACTGATCGCCCCAAATCTATCTCCTCTTGTTTCAGTTCATCCTAAGGTAGTCTGTAAGAGATTGCCCTGTGCGATAAGACCGCCCATTGTACACTTAGTTTAATATTTAGTAGTAATATTTATCCTGTCCGCATTTTGAGGTATACAATAAAGTATATAATAAATAAATAAATAATACAATGTATCAATATTCATTATTGCGACACTTGGAGGAGGCCTATCTCCAACAGTGTATGTCCTTCGGCTGAAATGACGATGATGATGAAAATAATACGATAAACACTAATTACCTCGCAGGACTATATTTCTGACATCATAAACTACGACTTTTGAAAATTCAACAAAAAAAAATCGGCTGATCACACATTCTGTCGCGTTTTGTCATCAAAATCAGCAATATCGTCTAGCGAGGTTAGGTATTAGTGTTTTTCAAATAGCCCTATATAAAGAAACGTAGAATATTACTACCTCACACCCAAAAACTGGAAATATCAATCTTAAATTCACTGCACTGGATTTTATGACAATTCAGCGTAGTACCGCAGAACTATGTGACACGTCCAGATATTCGGCTACTGTAGTTGACAATTCACTGAGTGAAATAAACTCAAACTATGATGATAACGAATCATCAAATTCGGATATCGCTGATCTGGATGAAAATATAAAACTTTCTTTTAAATTTAATATAAAAACATTGCACTCATACTTTCACAAAACGCAAGGGCGGGGGATGTCATTGGATGATTTTCCCTACATTAAAAAAAAGAAAAAAATACACTCAAAAATATATTAAAATACAACTATACATTTAGGTATTACATACTACAGTAAATTAAAGAAAAGTAATAGGTATAGGCATAATAGTGTATAATAAATTAAACGAAGGTGGTGGTATGGTACATCCAATATGGGGTAGCTCATGTTGGATATACCATGACTAACCTAAAGTCCGTGTAAATAAATATAAAGGATTTTCTGAATAATTTTTCCTCAACTTTATAATGAATTAATAATAAAATATACAATTACAATTTTACAAACATTTACATTTCGACATTTCTTAAAATTTAGAATATAAATCTTCTAAACGGAGAAATTCTTTAAATGAAGAAATATCACCTAATTTCATTCTGCGTTTTATTTATTTCCACGATTTGTCGGCTATGCTGTTTTCTTCACTTTTCAGCGATTCAATCTCACTTTTTTGAGTGATCGAGGCCAGTATAAGTATGTTCCCACCACCCATCCTTCCGGCACCGCAGTTACTCCTCACTAGTTCCATTTTTTGATAAAACTAACTTGTACGGCATGTTGAGAACCACTGCAAACATGAAATAATTAAACTCCATTTTGATAAAACAGTCGCACTGTAACGTAACTTAACACAATGCCGACACATGTAAATACAGTTACGAAACATTGTGTTGGGTTTCATCTCTCAAGTAGATACATAATTATCCACATAATTTTACACAATTTATATTATTATTATAGTATTCTAGAATATAATTAAGTTAGATACAAGTAAGCAAAAGATTTTATTGATAATAAAATCTTTTGCGTTGCTCGGAAATACGATGCGTTGTAAATTTTTATTGAAAACAACTAAAATAACAAAAAATATTTTAAGTATTTTATTAAATCAGAAGGGCGCATCGGTTAATTTACTATCGTGACATCAAACTACACGATACATTTAAAATCGCAAAGGATTTTCGATCAAGAAAGATGCAAGAATCACAGAGAATTATATTTAAATAGGTACTTACATTTTTTTCTGATGGTGGCGAAGACATCCACAAAAAAGAACGAATTACAATAAAAATTGACAAGTATAGAATGAACAAAACAAAAAATGAACGATTGAATGTGCGATAGAAGTGAGCGCATAAATGTCACGACGTGTCGACACGGCGAAGTCACAATGCGACTGAAAGTTACTGTTAGTCTGTTACGATTATTCCCCTCTTTACGACACGGTGTCGAAACACTAGTCGACACGGTGACGTTATGCTACGGAACAATGTTACAAATAAATTCCGTTACGACACAGTTAATGTCGACCTAAGTAGTAACCGCTACTTCATATGGCTGTATGGGTTACCTCTATAATGGAGACAACGCGTGTGTTTTACCTCTTTTACTGAGACTTTAATTTATAGAATATTTTTTTCTGAATTGTTTTCTTTGAATTATACGGGCATTCACCTCTGTAACTGAGATAACATCAATTTATCACTCATCTCTCTAACTGGTTATTTTTTTAATCGCACCTCTGTATCTAAAATAACCTCTAATATATTTAAAATAAAAAAAAATCTAATCCTCTCTCACCTCCATTAATGGAAACCCTCTGTAAATGAGACAGATATTTATTTATACCTGGATATCTGAGACACTGAGTCAGTGGAATACCTCTTTAAGTGAGACAAATTCGCAAGTCAAAAAAGTCAAAAGTCAAAATGTTTTTATTTCATATAGGCCGACATGGGCACTTATAAAAAGTCAGAAGCTAGTGCACCCCGTAAGTCCCTTGAAGTCCCAATTATCCAGGTTTCACTGTATCTCTATATTTTAAGATATTTAGTTAAAAATTTGTTTAAAATTGTTTATAATATTGTGTTTGTTGTACTTAAGGATAATGTAAAAGGTCATCAGCCACAGAATACTAAGTATTGTCTCATGAATCGTTTGACCGCAAACATTGACGAAATATATTTCCAAGATTCAAAAACTTGTTCCAAAGTCATGTGGCACATCAAACGTGGATAGTAACAATTAATAACGTGTTAATTAATGAAGGTCACGCTCTCTTAAATATTCGAATTTGTTGTTAAAACTTGTAACTACAACTAAATGTTTCTTGAGGTTTTTTTTTTTTTTTGATGTGGGAAATCCACGACTACAAGTATTGCACAACGCCATTTAGTCTCAAACTAAGCTGAGCTTGTGCTATGAGTACTAGACAACTGGTAAACATTCTTATATATTTCTAAATACATATATATTATAGATAAATTACACCCAGACTCAGAACAATGGACAAATAATTGTGTGATGAGCACGATCATTCATCGTGCTTTGCAATTATTTGTCCTGGGAGGGAGTCGCACTCACGACCTCCGGCAAAGCAGTCAGGGCCACTGACTACTAGACCAACAGGATTGTCATCAAATAGTTTGATTCTTAAGGTAGAGCAAAGAAGAGAATCAGACTTGTACTGACTAAAAATCTATCATTCATTCATTCCACCAGACATTCCACCCACAGTATCCGTACAGCTAAGGAGTGGAACTCCCTGCCGGAGTCTGTGTTTCCTGATGGCTACATCCTAGATTTTTAAGTCAAGAGTGATGTTACTTATAGGCAAGCGTGCTCCATCGTTGGCAACATCATCCCAGTGAGATAGTGAATAAACATGATGCTAGGCATAATAAATAAAGAGGCTACGGGAACTCTTTTGATTAGTCCCCCAGCCCAACTTTTGGCAGTACCTATTAAATGTTATTGGGCTTCCTATTTCTCAAAATCAGCAAAATCAAAATTCTAAACAAGTTTTTCGAGTTTTTAACTTATTTTAGTTTTCATTAACAAGTTAAAGCAAATCGATTCGGAATTATCTTTTTATTGAAACCTGATTTATTAAAAAAAAAAAACTAGGCAAGTGCGAGTCGGACTCGCACACTGAGGGTTCCGTACAAACTAACTTTTGTAAACAATTCAATTCCCGAATCGAGTCTCGAAGATTTTCCCGAATTGATTTTTTTTGTGACATAACCGTTTTCTGATTTATTCCTATACTTTTGCTATAAGACCTTTGCTTCGTCCCTTTGATAAATACCAATGGGGACCTGCATGGGATGATATACGACGTTATCACTGCTAAGAAAAAAACCTACAGAACTTTTTTTTTTTGGTGAGAGTTCATCAAGTAACTCCTTCTGCTCTAGGTGGAGCGGGAGGGAGTGCTAGACTTTCCACCAGCGCTGCCCTCTAGCTCTAGAGACCATAAAGCCATATTATCCATCCATACACTTTCTGTAACTTCTATTTTTTGGTTTCAATTGAGCAGCTTACCTCTCTCAAAACTCCATCCAACTGCGAAGTGTAGTCGAACTTAAACTTGGGCAGAGTGACGTCCACCTGGTACTCCCGAAGGTTATTCAGCTCCAAACGCAGGTCACTGACGTCGTTCAGCACGCGAGGTAGACCACTCAGGGAGTTGGGCACTATTATGTACATCGCGTACTTGTTGGCCTGCAGAAGGATAGAAACTGGTGAAAAAGTATGCCATGATACACGTTTAAGAGTATGCCAAGACTTTGGAATGACGACCCTTAATTAACCAAGTACCTTGTGCCTTATTTATTTATTTTACTTATTTTATTTTATTACTCATAGGAAAACTTACAGCTAATAGTTACAATAAACACTTAAAATAGGTAATAAACGGCCATTTACAAGTTTTCACTTATAATAATGTGAGTGACAAAAATTAAGACGACAACAGCTTAAGGACTTAGCTTTAGCTTAGGGGCTTTATTGCAAGAGTCCAGCGAATTGACACCAAAAATCGTTACCTCGACGAACCTAAAGGGCAACCGATTAACTCCAGTACTTCATCAACATGATTGAATATCTAATAAGCAATTATTACCCTTTGTTTCAGAAATTATTTGTTGATTTGTCGAAAAAAGGGAAATTTGCTTTTTTCATTGGCTGATTTAGTTGGTTTCAAAGGCATAGACATTGGACATCAGACTTCAGTCGTCGGATATCGGACATACTTAGGTGGAAATTTTTTATTGACATAAGAAATTTTCTGTCTCGAGATCTAGTTATCTGCTGCATTACAGAAGCCAGCCCATTCTACACAATACTTACCTACATTGAGACAATTTAGTAAACAAATTATTGATAGTAGAAATAAACCTTTGGGACTAGGTAAATTAAATTTTGTGCAATGTTTCCTTTTATGACGTATGACGTAGACACCAATAGAGGAGTTTTTTAAAATTCACCCCGAAAAGGGATGAAACCAAGGTCTAAGGTTAAGTTTTATCCGAGGTGTAAGATAGGGTGTCTGGTAATTAGTGAGCGATCGCGAAAAAAATCAGCCAAGTTCAGTACATTTTGACCAGTTAAGCGAACACAAATGTACTGACTAGCAGATTTTTTTTTCGCTATTTCAGGTTTGCTCCCATAGTAAAAGTTGTTTGTTATCATGACCACAATTACGTGTCTAAGTATCGTTCACTTATTACCAGTCACCCTATATAGAGATACCTATTTTCACGCGAGCATAGCCACTGACAAAAGTTAGTATAGAATAAAAGATACCAATAACACTCACTATATACGGCATCCTCAAGATCTTAGCATCATACTTTGCCGACTCAGCATAGTAGAATTTGTCTTTGACGTTCATGAACTGAACGGATTTCTGGATTTTGGGTGAGACGTAGAACGGGCCAGGCTTGGTCGCGTTGGGCGCGAACTGGTGACGCCAGCTACCCTTGAAGTATAAAGTGTTGAGGACCAGGACCACCATGTTGGCAACGTCATCTGTATATGACATAAAGAATAAAATTAATAAGAATATTTTGGTGTCTGCAAGGCTAGAGTGAATAGGCTCTATAAACTAGTGCGCCTCACCATCAAATCACTGCTTACCATCAGGTGGGATCGCAGTCAAGCACTAGTTTATATAAATAAATAAAAAATAGAAATAAAATATTCCTAGATATTTAGACCCACCATTTTAAAAAATAAATAAAAAGCATTTATTTTAGGCAGCCAATGGCACCCTTACAGTTAACCATAAAACAGAATACACACAAAGAAATACATTATACTATCGGACATAAACAACAAAATGTCTGCTACAGCAATGTCCGATATAAGGGGCCGTTCAAGGATTACGTAAGTAGATTTTCGTCAACAAATCCCCTCGTCAATAAAAGTAAGCAAAGATCTAACCCTCCCCCCACATGCTTACGTTCACATTGCTAAGTGATATGTGTCTTTCTACTCATTTTCATGTGATTTTGAATCATCCAGAAGTTTTCTTTAAAAAACCTGCTGGCATAACATAACCACGATCCAAACAACACAAAAATAAGCAAAGCGAAGACCTCCACCCCCTCTAGTGCTTACGTAATACTTGAATGGCCCCTAAGGGCAATCCAGTCTCTAGGCAACCATCGCCAGAACTGTATTGAAGATCATCATTTATTTTAGAATAAATATAAACACAATCGAGAAACGGAATGTTTCTGTCTTTTTTTCAACATCACGTGTACATAACATGTAGGTAGGAAAGGTCAGAGCTACATGCATCCTCAATCACTCTTCTTGCTACAGTGTTGATCGAATTGAATATACACCGTTAAATTTTGATCGTTTTAATCCCGTGGAGAGTCGATTCGTTACATGAAACACTATCGATTTGTAAAGAGAAAATAAAAAAAAAGTACTTTTTTTTTAACTCGACTTAATTTGTGCATGTACGAAATTAATTTCTTTTTATTTAAAGCAATGATTAACTTTACCCACTATTACAATAATTCAGTGTAAACATTTAACATGTTGTATAGTGGTTTATGATGATATTTATTTTGCAAATAGATTAAAAAAAAAAACACTTTTACACGTTAATGTTTTCGTCAGTTTAAACTAGATGAGGCCGGTGTTTCCTAGCTGACTACCCTGAGAAGAAACAAAACCGAAACAAACTTAGGGGTAAAAGTAAATACAACAAACATCAAATCCTTTACAACCTATAACAACTATCTACTGGAGGATCGTCAACGGCGAAATACTCTAAAAACATCATAAAAAGTAACTAACACAGACCGATATAGTTAGCACCAATAGAGAACAACAGGTTAGTTTCCCCAGTTCCAAAAATTATAATTTTTGGAAGTGGGGTAAACCAGAAACCAAAAATGATTAGCATAGATAAAAGCCACTACTATACAAAACTGTGTAAATAATAAAATTGACGCTATTGTATATCCACATCCGGTACATATTCAAAAAGAATGAATGAATGTGCATTCAAACATATTAAGTGACACATAGCAATTTTCATAATTAGGATTTTATGACCTCGTAACCACATTCAAAAAGGTAACTACAATAAACAGCTAATGTTCAATTATGGTTTTACAAATCAAATATACACACCATACATAATAAGTAAAGTAGCTTTACACATTTGCATGAGTAACCTCACCTCTGAATATTTGTACTACAGCGAACCTTTGTCCCAATTAAGAGACCGTATAGGTATCTTAGAACTGAAATTTTTTGAGGTTACGTGGTGATACAGATGGATCGAAAATCAACAGACGTCTAAAGACGTTTTGCCGTAACCAATATGACAATGTAGAGGCCGTCATAAGACGTTGCCCACGATCGTGTTAGTTGAAGATGATGATGGTTCGTGTGACTGTGCGATGTGTATATATCTGAGTAATAACACACAGGACACAGGACAAGACGTTATTATTATTAAAAAAAGAAAATCTTACTCAGATTGACTGGGCATTCACCGGAACAAAAATTTACATAGATTGAGTCACTTCATATAGGCAGGAACCGAATTGTGTAATGTATCACCAACCATTTCTATATGGTCATAATCAAGAGGAAACTTCACGTTTACCTCAAACCCTCAAACAATGGTAGGTTGTTGAGGTGAAGGTAGTGACTATTTAGATTTACACATCACACTTAGCTTCACTTTTTTTTTGGACTGACCGACATTTTGACAATTCAAAAGTGCCTGTAATTGGTCTATTTGAAATAAACGCTTCTGATTTCTGATTTCTGATTTCTGACACAATACTACTTGACAAAGCTTTTCAATTACCTATCTCTGCACTGATTGATCAGTCTACCTATCAACCCCTTAGTAACTCGTCTTTCATCCATCCATTGTTGTCCATCTTTCCTTCCATCGTCCATCTCATCCATCCTTTTCTTTTCATCGTAATATTATTTCATCCGATCGTTCATGTATATCTCTTATTCATTATCGAATACTCCTATTTAATCCGACCTTATATCTGGTATACTAACCTTCATCGACCAAGGTAGGAATGCGTCCCTGCGTGATATTGGAGACCCAGGTATTGATCTCCTTCGAAGCGACCGCAGGATTGTGGAAGTTGACGGTTTTCAACTCAGTCTTGTAGAACTCCTGCGCAATCGCAGCAAACCTCTGGCGTGGCTTTGCATTGTCACCGATGTAGATCCTACTGCCAAGGTTCAGGATATATTGTGGTGATTCTTTCTGGAAAAGGAAGATGGATTTCATTAGTATAGTTTTACAATAATTCTTAGGATGTTCCTAACCAAATCTTGATCGCTAACCAAGATTTTCTTAGTGAAATATGTTACGGTGAAAGCTATTTAGAAAATTATATGGCTATGCTCGGAATTTCCTTGCGTGATCGCATCAAAATTGAAGATATCCGCAGGAGAACCAAGTTTATCAATGTGTCAGTGGTAGGACATATTTCTCATAGAACAGATGCTCGATGGGGCCGAAAGGTTCTGGAGTCCAACCACAAGGTGGACCGATGACCTGGTGAGAATCGTAGGAATCCGATGGATTCGAGACAATCAGGACTGGTCGTTATGGCGACACTGGGGATAGCTGCTTGTCCAACAGTGAACATCTTTCGGCAGAAATGAAGAATGATGATGCTAAACGCTAAGGGTTCGAGCTTAGCCATGTTCTAGCTACATGGTGCTGTACTCAACATTTTTAGTTTATTTTCTTTATAGCATTATTAAGTAAAGTTATTAATATTTAAGTGTCTACATTCGGGCCCGTAACTATCACTTATACCCCCCTCCCCACCTCCTTTTGTTTAGGTACTTAACTAAATGTAAACAATCTTCACGTACTATAAATGTTTAAAATTTACCCAAACTGATGTTAGGTATTTAACTAAAGTTAAATAATTTTCATATGTCTTTTACGATTTTTTTTTAATATTTAGAAACAGATGGAGTAAAGTGTACTTCAATTCAAAAAACATACGAGCTATGATATTCAATGTAGTAATAATTATGACAACTATGAGGTTATCTAAGCACGGTGGCATTGTTGTTTGAACCCCGATTTTGGTAACCTTCACGGTTCAAGGTAAATTGAACATAAAAACACAAAATATGACGCCATATACTAAATATAAAACTCAAAAACACTTCCTTGAAGTCCAAATGCAGTTATATTCTATATTTTATTTATAATCGCTGATTTACCACGTACTAAGTAAGGAAATAATCGTTAATTTGGACTAGTCATGCAATTTTGCAACTGCAACTTTACGATAGTATGACATCGACTGTATGATGTCATTTGTAGGTGAAGGCAATTTGCTAATCTTTATGAGTAGGATTCAAAGAATCAGTAGTAAACATTGTATAATTTAAAAACCGTAAAAGAATCACCGAAATAACCTGAAGAATCGCAAAACTTAAGTGGCTGTGGGATGGGCACATTGCTTACAGGTCGATGGGGCCAAAAGTTTCTGGAATGGCAAACGCGTTCTGGAAGACGCAGCACCGGTAGGTCTTCTACAAGGGGGAACAATGACCTGATGAAGGTCGCGGTAATTCCATGGATGTGAGACGTACAGGAACGGTCCTTGTGGTGACTCTTGGGACAGGCCTATGTCCAACAGTGGCTGATCATCATCATGATGATGACTTCTATCCGACCTATTGTGCCCAAAACATGCTAATATGCCCAATGTGACCTGCCACAGACGATGGCAAAATTTTGAGTTAAATTAATTTATCTGAATTACAGATGTGCAAGCGACGGGAAAAAGGAAAACTAAACGCTGTTTTGGTTTACCGACACTACATTATTTCCATAAAATAAAGACCTACAAACTACATGTGATTGAAGTATTCTAAGTAATACTGAAAAATAATGTTCCAATTCAATACTCATTCAAAAAAACATTATCTACTAGATTCCGTGTTTGGTTTTCCTGGTTGGTATTTCTGACTCGATGTTTATTTTGATTGTGCTTACTAGAAGTGCAAAACATTGTAACTTGGAATTTTTCATTGACGTCAAAAGTACAAAATAGCACAAGTTGGTCCATATTATATTTATACTACCTACATGTGAGGTCATATCCAAATCCTGAACGTGGTACGTTCAGTATGGGCTACTGAATCGATTTCAGCTATTATTACTAAAATAGGATAAAAGTTATCCTGTTCCGAATTATCCTGAATCATCCCAAGAATTATATTAGGAAAAATAAACTTATTTTGAAAATATTAATTTCGACTGTGTCACTAGCGTGTTTGTGTGTGTGCGTAGATACCAATACTGATAAACTAGCTATCAAGCGCGTCGATATTATTTATAAGCCTATAATTAGGCTAACATAAGTACTGTATAAACCCTTCCTATTAAGTGCATTTAAGAGGAGCTTTCCCCACCCGCGTCGAGCATGGTTTAAAAGCTTGTCGCTTCGTCTAACGTAATCCAACGTGATTTTTGATAAATTAGCAACACGAAAAAAGAGAGCTAACTCCTGAAAACTCTGTTGGCATTCGGTAATTCCGTGATTTACTCGAATATTTCACAAAATTTGGGTCCAGGAAAAAAGTTTTTGACAAAAATAGTGGTCATTTAGAATCTTGATTAAATGTGCAAGGCTTCTATAAACGTACTTATTATATTTAAATATATGAGTACGTTATGGAAGGCCAAAGTCCCCGTGAAATAGCAAATTTTCAGAAGTTTTTGCTGGTTTATTTTTTAGTTATATTAATTTATGTTTTGATTTTCTATAGAAACCTAGATAATGTCCACATGATAATATCTGTGTATCCAAAATATCTAGAGAAAGATGTGTAATAACATCATAATCACGTAAGAGCGTTTGTATGAAAATATACCTCGGGTTGGTAGCTTAATTTTCTAATTGAGGTGTATAAGGGTGTGCATTAGTTATTCCAATTATATATTGTATAGCGATTAATATTCCTTTATCTGTTACTTTATATGTCCATTTCTTAACAGTTTTGCCGACTTGTTTATCCATTTTGGCTTAGTCAGTTTGTTTACCTTTCGCATTTGGTTCCCTCGACCAAAACATGGGTTTCATTTCTTTCTAACATTTGGCTAAACGCGTCAATGGTAAGAAACCAGATAAACATATTTTAAAGATACAAGATCATAGTTGCATACAGTCAGAATGAAGATTTAAATTATCATAACGTGAACGAATAAAACGTGGTGTGATTCGTCTTTATTATAGTTTTTAATATCTGTAATCCAAGTACCTATGAAAATTATTGAGTGATTCTTTGTGATTGTTTGTTTGTGTTTGTGATTGTGGCCTAGTTATTGCTTTACAATTTGATATTTTTATTTGCAAATTAGTTTTCTCCGATCATCATTTGCGCCCAGTGGCTTACGACACAAAATAGATAGATACGAACGCTAGGCCAGATGAATGAGACGTTCTCTCTGTTTCAAAGAATTACCCTATTATTTCAATAGATTTTTCCCTAATCCGATTTTAGATACTAGGTTTATATCGATGATGATATAATCGAGATTAGATACTAGGTTTATATCATCATCATTATCATTTCAGCTGATAGACGTCCACTGCTGGACAAAGCCTCCCCAAGTGTCTCCACATCGACCGGTCCTGGGCGTCTTGCATCCATCGGATTCCCGTGACCATCATCAGGTCATCGGTCCACCTTCTAGAAGGCCTTCAAACGCTGTGTCTTCCAGTAGGTTTAAATAATACATTAATAGCTGTATTCAATCTGTTTAAGTAGTTAACTAAATGTCAACAAACTTCACATGTCTTTTATTTAAAATAGTCTGAATTTTTTTGAAAAAATGTTTACAATTAGCTATTTACCTAAACCGATGTTAAGTAATTAACTAAATTTAAATAATCTTTGTATGTCTTCTATACGATTTTTTTTTTTAAATAAAAATACAGCAAGATTGTTTACGTTTAGTTAAGTACCTAAACAGATGGAGTATAGATATTTCAAACTCTATCGAGAAGGCTTCACCTTTGGTATGCCGTAATTAGAGACTCAATTAAAAATCCATTGAGAGCAGTGATGGCCGAGTGGTAACTGCGGCCCCGACTTTTTACGAGTTGTAGGTCGCGGGTCCAAACCCAGCCAGGCGCATTACCATGTGAAATTTATTTCATCACCACTGCTCTCAAAACGGTGAAGGAAAACATCGTGAGGAAACCGGCATGTCCTATAACCAAAAATTCGAAGACTTATTACATCCACTAACCCACACTGGGCCCGTGTGGTGGATTACGACCCATTCCCTCTCCTAAAGAGCAGGCGTGAGACCCAGCAGTGGCCACATTATAAGGCTGATGCTATGCTATATGTCTTACGTAGATCTACGTACCAGTCAACGAGCAGAAATTATTTTTAAAATTAGTACAAGAGAAATATTAACGTTATCTTGTAGAACTATTGAATAAACTTGTTTACTGATTACTTCAATATGGTTTGCATGATTATTTTATATACGTGGATTAAAAGTTAGGTTATTAAATTGATAAACAATTATTCTACTAAATCGTAAACAATTTAGGAGCTAGAGCTGTCGGGACCTCAAGTTTACACCAAATCGGATCCAAGCTGTTCTAACTTTTTCTTTGGTGGGTAAAAATCATCCAATGACATCTCCCGCCCTAGGGTGGAGCGGGAGATAGTGTCAGACTTTTACCGACTAAAGAAGGGCCCTGGTGTACACTTTCACATTTAAATCTGTTCTAACTGCGATTACACCTTCCTATTTCCTAAAATTATTAGTTTTCTAAAAATTTGATAGTGTAATAAGCCTTGTAGGCAAAGCCGCGAATTTAATAACGCTAAAATAAAATCTTGGAAGGGAGGCCTTTGCCCTGCAGTGGGACACTACAGGCTCATAATAATAATAATAATTAATAAGTTTATTAATGAATAAAGAGATAATAATAATAAAATAAAATCTTCGAAGTCTGAAACACGATTGCCTGGTTAGTTTAAGGTTGCAGGTGACGTAACACCAATAAATATTATAAATTGAAGAGTTTGTTTGTTTGAACATGCTAATCTCAAAACTGATCGTGTAAATTGCATTTGTTTTTTTTTTTTTACCTTACTTACATTGTTCTCACATAATTGTAGTGACAAGAAACATGTTATCGAGATATTTGTAATATATAACACCAGCGACCCGCCCCAGCTTCGCACGGGTGCAATGTAGTATTAAATATATTATGCATGTATAATACCTACATATATACTTTTCTCGCCGCATCAAAATCCGTAGCGTAGTTTTAAAGATCTAACCATACATAGGGACAGACAGCGGGAAGCTATTTTGTTTTATACTATTCAGTGATAGTAATGATTGTAGAGTGTCCATGGAGTTTTTGCACATTCTTCTCCATATAAATCTACGCTTTGGACCGTGCAATAAGTACCTATCATTTTGTCTTATACTAACTTCTTGACAATTCAAAAGTACATGATTTATTTTAAAGAAATACATTCGTAAGAAGTTAGCAGCAGTATCGTCACAGCGCAATTTTTTTTTTTCCTACTATTTGTCTGCATCAATTGTTCACTAGATTCATGTATTCTCATTTTTATTTTTCTTCTTTCTAGTTTGAGTACATAATTATACATATATTATATTCTATTTATAGTTTATATTTGTATAAAATACAGTGTTTAAATAATATATAATGTTTAACATTGCAGCTACCACAATTTTGTCTCTGCATCACCCAAAGGTTGACTAGTAAAAATGCCTTAAGGCATTATGTCCGCCTCTGTACTGTTGTGTGCAAGAAATAAATAAATGCTTTGAATCTTTGATTTTTTTTAGTATTCGTTAGCCGATTTATCGAGGAAGTCTATAGGCCAGATATCATCACCCTACGACAAATTGGAGCGGAACCAAAGGCGCGGGTGATATGTTCAATCGTTAGTAGAACTATAGATTCAAATATCCGGTGTGCTGAGTGCGAGTTGTTTTTACGTAAACGCGATCGAAACGTTTATCGCGTTTGGCTCTCTGATTGGCTAAGAGCTTCGAGTAGGCCAATCGGTGCGCCGAACGTCATAAACTTGTCGATCGCATTAACGTAAAACAAACTCACACTAGGCACTCAGATATCTCGCTACTACAAGAGCAATGAACTCTGTGTTAACGATATAGGACCAGCCATTATAATCATCTTGGAATATGTAGTGGTAAATAACACTTGAATAAAAAACATTATTTTAGTATATGCGAAACCTGGATATGAAACTTGTTCAGAACATGTAACTGAATCGATTCCAATAATGCACAAGTTGGACACCACCGACACTAAGTACAACACAGCTCACGGCAGGTCATAGCGGGCATCAGACACCAGCGTACAATCGGGTGCGGATGCAAAACAATCCCTCAGTCGCTCGGATGGTCTGGTGAACATGTATTTGTGCGGACAACCAGTCAACATAACAAGCTTACAACTTTGTGATTTTTCATGATACCTACAGTTATGAAATGTTTGTACATAGATTCTTTACATAAAAATACTAGACACGTGTTTCGGGTTTTGCATATTACCTATAGTAAAACTGATGTTGCATAGGCATAAGTTGAACTGACTAACCTGCAAAGATTCAATGATGTTGGCGAACTTCCTCCTAACCAGGTTCCTGTCCAAATCGAAGCCCAGCACAGAAGAAAGCTCATTCTGGGTAACTCCTGTAGCTGCTTCTGTGAGTATAGCCAGAGCCAGCTTCAGGCCCAGAGGTGATAGCAAGAAGTTCTGGTCTGACGAGGCTGCAACGCGCTGAAAGAATAAAATTGTATGTAAGTCAGAGGCGTAGCTACCGCCGTAACTGCTGTATCAATGATACGGGGCCCCCGCGCTACAGGGGCCCCGACATAGGCAAAAATTCGCAACATGTTATCCACAAACGTGTCGTAAAGTAAACCAAGCATTTGTAAAAAAACACCATTTTTTTTAATACGAGGACCTTGTGAGACTTTTGATACGGGGCCCCTGGCCCCTACGCCAGTGATGTAAGTTTACACATTTCAGATGTTTTCTGCATGTTCATATTCATATACATTTATTTGCTTCAACAATGTTGGTAAGATGGTAACAAACAGGCAGGCTATGGACCATTAATAGACCACATTGGGGCACAGCAACTTTATTGATATTTAAATCAATAAAAAATATTATAATAAATTAGAAATGCTTGCGATTTAAATTTTTTACTAAAATTACGCATAAAATTATTTAAAAAAGAAACAAGCATGCATATACATAACATGTTTCAGAGGATGTGAAGGAAGCCCGCTTAGGGAGCCGTTCAAGTATTACGTGAACAGATTTTTCGCAAATATTAACCCCCTCTGCCCCTCGTCAGCAAAAGTAAGCAAAAATCTAATCCTCCCCCACATGCTTACGTAAACATTGCTCAGTGATATGTAATACTTGAATGACCCCTAGGCAAACGTGGTGGGTTCTCGGGTCTAATACTTCTCTAAAAAAGGAGACATGTGTACCAGCAGAGGGTAGTCTACGTTATCGGTTTACTTTTTAATAAGAGAGAACTGAAGATGGAATCCAAATCCTATATGATATAAATAACTGCCTTACAGCTTGGTAGTTGCTGGTTTTCAACCTAACGACAATCGGTACTGTACCTCTACCATGAGTTTTAAGCAATAGTATTCGTCGCTACTCGATATCGACGCCGTAAATATTTTGTATGGCAAATTTTGGTTCTGCAAGTGACCGCTAGAGGCGCTGCAAAATTTGCCATACAAAATATTTACGGCGTCGATATCGAGTAGCGACGAATACTATTGCTTAAAACTCATGGTAGAGGTACTGGACCTATTTGGCGCATCCATGAGACACATTATGTCAGTGTTCTTTTTTATTTTGTTTTTATAGTGTGTGTATCTATGTGCACCAAATTAAAATATTTTTCTTAATTCCTTTTTAAAATCTTTTTCTTTCTTCTTTTTCTTTTTTCTAATCCGGTATTCTACACGATCTGGTATATATTTAGTAGCGTAGGTATACCCCAGTTCCACATATATCTACTTGACAAGGAAGATGCTAATGATTTTATCATCAATGTGGTTTGTTAATAAGAGTGTAGTCACTACAAAACTATTGGAAATACCCATATTGATCATACTCTGAAGTATATAAGTAGAAGGGCAATAAATATACTTGTAGATAACTAAAATATTATTTATACTGCACTTGACTACAGGACTTGCATGTTTAACAAATAGATTTTTAATTACTATAAACTAGTGCCTTACTACAATCTCACCTGTACCTCTACCATGAGTTTTAAGCAATAGTATTCGTCGCTACTCGATATCGACGCCGTAAATATTTTGTATGGCAAATTTTGGTTCTGCAAGTGACCGCTAGAGGCGCTGCAAAATTTGAGGTACTGATAGTAAGCAGTGATTCAATCGTTAATGGTGAGGCGTGACTGGACTAGGCCTAGGCCTTGACTAATTATTGTTTGGAAAATAATTCAAGATTATCTGAATACATATAAATATATGACTGTCTACGATCAAGTTCTATTTCCACTGATCCAAAACTAAAATTTACTCTATACACCAATTTCGTCTTTATTATGCTACAAATAAATTTTAGGCTGATGGCATTGGACTTATTACAGGTGAAAGACGTCCAATGCAAGACATAGGCCCCTAAGCACACATCGAGCAGTTCTATACTTCTAGCATCCACTGGATTATCATCTTTACGTCAATAGTGCTTAAAATCAGTGAGATAACTGAAAACACTGTTGGTATTCAGTAAATTCGTGATTTAGTCGAATATTACACAAAACTTGTTCCAGTAAATACGTGTTTTTTAAAACCCTTAAAAGTTTTTGAGAGAAATTGTCATCATTTAGAATCGAGATTAAATAAAATTCTTCTATAGAAATACTTTTATATGTTTTTAATATACGTATAAGTCACAGATATAAATCTATAGACATAGATAACGCAAGCATCACGATCTGTATGAAAACCAAGCGTGCCATTTTTGACTACCTATTATGACGTCACAAGCACTATTTAGTGAAGACGCCGCCACGTACGGCGTCCCCCTCGCTCCACCCCCACACCAACAGCACAATTAACCATTTTTATATTTTTAACTGCACCCGACTAGCGCTGTACTCCGATGCAGACTGAGCGCGAAAGTGACCACTTACGATTTTTGTACGTAAGCTAGGCACGCGAAGTAGTTGCTCTTGCGTTATCTAGGTATATCTATATCTGTGGTATAAGTACATTATGAAGGACCGAAGTTCACGTAAAATAGCAGATTTTCAGCGGTCTTTACTAGGTTAGTTTTACACAAATTTATGTTTTGATTTCTACAGAAGCCTAGATAATATTCACAAGATATCTGTGTATCCAAAATATCTGAAGAAAGATGTGTAATAACATCATAATCACGTAAGGGCGGTTGTATGAAAATGTACCTCGGGTGGACCGCTCATAACCAATTAGAGAGCCAAACGCGGTAGACGTTTCGATCACGTAAAAACTAGTCGCACTGAGCACAGAAGTTCGTATCCCAAAAGGACTCACCTTAGTCAGGGTCCAGTCGAACTTATCATAATCCGCAGGCGCTGGGCTGAAGCTATCTGCATCCCAGTAGTCCAGGTCTACCAGGGTGCCATCAGGTGCTGGAGTCACTGCTGCAGCTTGGACGTTAGACTCAGCAGTCAGAGGGCTTGATTGTGTGAAGTCTCCGAAGACATCATGAAGAACTTGAGAGTCTATCGCTATGTCTACCGAAGCACACAATGCAATAGAAGCTGTGGAGAAAATTGTTCAAATGTTAGTGGGTTATCGTCATGATCGTCATAGATGTAATTTAATCTTTAAATCAAAAAACGTAAAGTACAAAACGTAGTAAACATACAGCTTCCTCAAATATGATTGAGATGTGTATAGCATATTCTCATTCGATACATACAGCGTGTTCAGAAGACATAAATTAAGCTTGGAATATATTACAATAATATTCCACAACTATCACACAACGCCATCTAGTTCCAAACTAAGCAGAGCTTGTGCTATGATAAACAACTATATTTCTGAACACATACATACTATAGATAAAATTAAACCCAGACACAGAACAAATGATCGTGCTCATCTCACAAACATTTTTTCAGTTTTGGGTGCGAATGTAACCCACGACCTGCTTTCGCAAGCTGCTAAGCCCCATTTTATTATGACAATACGATTTCCTATAATTGCTTCAGTAGTTTTGTAGAACAGAGCCTATTATATCTATTTTTTTTATTACAGCAATTTATAAAATCGTCCGTATCAGTCTGGTCCATCGACCTGTCTGGTCCATGTAATTATATAGGTACAATCAACTATAATGTCATCAATGTCACTGACCTAAATGCAGACAGCATGACTATATTTACTTTTACATGCGTATAAATATATCAGCTGTAAAAAGCGGAGTTTCCCATGGGGAAAACCACTTATTTGCCGATGCAGGTAACTTGATTGACGTGTTAAATAAACCATGTAGTTACAAATAGCTACACATATGCATAGGTTTTTGCAATTAGTGTATAACAGGAATGGCAAACCCTTAACGGAGAATGTGCCACTAAAAAATCTTGACTTTGTAATGGACAAACTTTGAAACTAAATGCTCTTTGCATTCTTAATTTGCCCGAAATTTATATGATTGCTGTTATTTGTTTATTTAATTAAATAATAGAGAAAATTAGTGTGATTACTAAAGTTAAGAAATCACCTATAATAAAATGCATTAGTTGCACATCCTTACATTTCCTTGCCCGAATCATCACCATTGACACGCGAGCCATAGGTTTGCCATCCCTGGTGTATAGCAACAGTATTTTTGTTATTTTTAACCGACCCAACTACAGGCCTTTCGTCCATCTTTCCAATTTGTATTCTGCCATATCAGGCCTTCAAATTAGTGTCTCATGTCTTCTTCTTTCATTAGTTCTTGCATCCCTATTAAGCATCATTTTGAGGCTGTGCATTAGATTATGTATATCATAAAACCCACTATGCCCACCATGACCATGCTTATTGTCTAAAAGTGGTCGTCTTTCGGCTGAAATGATAATGTTGACATCCCACCATATCATTCAAATCATCATCATTTTCCTGCTCTTGTCCTGTGTTATTGGCGCAACAGGTTTCTTTCTTCTATTCTGTTCTGTAACTCGTCATGTAATCACTAAAATAACTTCCATTTTTTTTAAATCACCCTTCACACAATCACCATTATCATTTCAGCCAAAATACGGCCACTGTTGGACACAGACCTCCCCAAGCATCGCCACAATGGCCGGTCCTGTGCGTCTCGCATCCATCGGACTTCAGCGACCCCGACCAGGTCATCGGTCCACCTTGTGAAAGACCTTCCAACGCTGCGTGTTCCGGTACGCGGTCGCTACTCCAGAACCTTTTGGCCCCAACGGCCATCTGTTCTGCGTGCAATGCGCCCAGCCTATTGCCACTTAAGTTTGATGATTCTACGTGCTATGTCGGCTACCCTGGTCAACCTATCTCCTCACATCCTGGTCAAAATCCATCTTTTCATTGGCCTTCCACTCCCTCTCCACCGATCCGTATGTACGAGTTTTCTCATAACTCTTTTAGTAACATGCATTGTAGGTGTTTTGTCTGTCCGGAATAAAAATATTTCTATTCTATCCTGTTCCTCCACTTAACATGATCATACCACATCATTCAAATATACTATAAAAATTCCGTTTTCTAGTATGTTACGTTAACGTTATTCGGTTCTTTTTCCTTATTATTGCTTTTAGAAGGTCAGGGGGCTTTACCGAATACATTTATGAATCTACGTAAGAATTCATCAGTTGGGTTTTAATCTAACAAGTAAATAGTGACCTCAACTTAAACAGATTTTCTATGAATTAATCAACTTCTATTATAATTAATTTGTTTTTTTCACTAGTGACCACAACAATGAATATATCTTTCCATATTTATGATAATTATGTCTGCGCCATAAAGTAAAAAAAAACAATGTTGCGATACCACATCGCACCCAGTTTTATTAAGCTTCCTACTGTAGCAGGTCGTCGACCTATTTATCTGTCATCGATATTAGTAACCAGCTTTTGGAGCGTCTCTTGAACAGAGACAACTGGCCTTGCTACTAGAACCACGAATCAAAATTTATCCAATTTTCCCAAAACTGCGCGAGCTCGCCTTTATCACAATTTTATTTATCACAACAGGCGAGTGCTAAGCCATCACCTTTTTATTTATATCTTCATAAGTGTATTGAAAAACGTCGTTTGATACACGTGAAAAGTGACTTGCAGCACTCGGCTTCATAACTTCGAATTCCGCCTAGGTCGACAATAAAAAAAAAATTCACCACCTGTATCAAAATGTACTTCAACTGCTGTCAAAGTCAAGCAATTTCTCCGATCTCTTTGTATAGTTAATACGTTGTGTTGTTACATTTAACAACAGACCTACATAAAATATGCACTATCGTCCACACGCTCTACACCCGACCTATCGATAACCTGCCTTAATAGTCGTGCTTTACCAACTAACAATATCTTTCTCTCCAATAGTTAGTTCATTATCATTTAAAACGTATGTTGGACCAGATTTTAATCAGAGAGACCATTTCAAAATAAACAATACAAGATAACATAACACTTCGAAGTATTTTGGGGAAAAAATGCTCTTATATTTTGTCCCACAAATTAAACATAACAGCGGGCCTAAAAACGTCACATGAGCAATTCATCTAGAGCAAATCATATTCCGAATTCCTAGCAGATCATAAGCAATTCTTCTAATGTTCATAAAACGGTTGCACAAATTAGACGAATCATACTCAATTCACTGCACATCAGAATCATATTCCTTGTAAATATTGCCGTATAAAAAAAAATCGTCATCTTCCTGCCCTTATCCCGTTTTATTTGGGGTCGGCGCAACACGTTTTTTTCTTCCATTCTCTCCTGTCACTCGTCACGCTATCACTAACTCCCTTTTCTTTCATATCACTCCTCACACAATCCATCCATCTCTTCTTTGGCCTCCCTCTCCCTCTCCATCCATCCACATGTAAACTCATAACTCTTTTAGTAACATGCGTTTCATCCCTCCTCTTCACATGACCATACCAAGACAAACGATTTCCTTTCAACTTTTCCGTCACTGGCGCCACTTTCAAACTTCCCCTAATATATTCATTTCTCATTTTATCCATTCTCGTCACACCAAACATCCATTTCAACATTCTCATCTCCGCTACGTGCAATCTTTTTTCTTCCGTCTTTTTCAAAGCCCAACATTCTGATCCATACAGTATGACAGGCCTATAAAAAAAAATATGATTCGTATTATGATTCTACAAAAGTGGCCTTTTTAGGCTGGTCAACATAACAGTATGTATACATAGATTGATTTATTGTTACATAATAATTGTTTGTTTATGTATCGTGAGCTGTACACATGTTTTTATTTTTAGCTTTAAATAATTATGATTTAATTTTTCCTGTGCATTTACTTTAGGTATTCTTTTGTGTAAAATTTTTGTTATACTTACTGCAAGAAATGTCGATATGTATACTAAAAGAAAACCACATTGTGGGCTAAGCTCGCCTGTGTACATCAGCTGTCTTATTAGACTCCCTCAACGCTCAGACCAAATTTTCAGTCTTAGAACGCTGAAATTTGGCAGAGAGGTTTGTTTTATAATATTTACAAATAACAAGAAAGGATTTTCAAAAATTCATCGCCTAAAGGGTTGAAAAGGAGGTCCAATGTTTGTGAGGACAAAGCTATTTTCACACGGATGAAACCGCTGGTAAAAGGTAGTAAAGAATATAAAAAATACTACCATATTATACAGTTTGCAGAAACTTACAGTTGGAGACTTTGAAGTCTGTGCTAAAGACAACTGCATAGAGCTAATTGCCGTTCGGAGAAAACCACAATAACCATCGTAGTTCATCGAGTATCAAATCAGGGTAAGGTAACTGATGGGAAAACTTATCATGGGACTTTGACAAGTCCCAAGAGTAACGGTGGAGAAAATTACAACAACGCAGGAATACAGCTAGCAGGAATTACAGGAACGTAGCTTAGGGCCTGCGGACCGCAAGCAGTGGATAAATCATCGTCCGACATTGCGTTCTACGCGCGCTTCAAATAGACGTCAGACTGACGGGACCAGTTAGGACCGATGCCTACCAGGGCTGCAGATTGTTTCAGAGTTACCGGGACCCTCGCAAAGGGTAGCTGAAGGAACATGTAGGTTTACTCAGTAGAAGTCATTTCATGGTTTCGTTTATTAACAAGGAACGTATCTTGGCGTATGCTTTTATCGAAGTTATGTGGTTTTCCGAACGGAGGATCTCGATACACCAGTCAGCTATTTTTCTTTATTTACTATTTTTATTCATTACACTGCAAGAATTTATATCTTCTGTTTTTGTTGCCCATGTACTCAGTATTTTATTATTATTCGTTCATAGCTAGTAAGATAAATAAAACCGTGAACAGGTTTCTATTGTCTAACTTAATTGATTTCATTACTGTGCAATTAAGATGTGATTAACTTTCAAATGGTTTTTAAGGAAAATGTGTGATTTCAAATAAAATACATCAGAATCGCAAAATACTTAGGTATATAATGTAACACGAATTCTGGTCACGTCCATCTTGCATTACCACAACCACTTGGTGGAATCCAAAAATCACATAAGTAAGGTCACAAACCGGACAATAACTGTCTAAAAAAAATGTGTATGTCACCGGCAAATTCCAAATGCCGTAAGATTATAAAATATCGCTAAATCATGACATAAAACAGGGTTTTGTTAGAAACGAATTAATTTGGATGCGATTTATTCGTACGGAGTCTGCAATATTTCGTTGATATATTAAATACAATACGTATACTTGCAAAAACTATCAACGTCCTAAGAAGGACTGATGATAATGAATATTGTTTGGTTGTTCTGATGATGTTCGGGGGAGGCTAGGGTTATGATGATATCTAAGGAAATTCATCCACTAGTTTGCTAACAATGAATGCAATTTAAGAGTATAATAGGCATATTAAATATAATTAGGTACTTAAAGTTTAACATAAATATCTTTTAAGTACACATGAACAAGGATGATTTATGTTCTTATTTTTATTTTGAATATATAAATCTTGTTACATATGAAATTATTGTTTTATAAAATGAGCTACTATGAGCGAACAAACAACGATTTAAGAAATAAATGATTAATTAATTTCTATTCTATTAACTAAGTTAGCAGCAGTAGCATCAGCCTTATAATGTTCCCACTGCTGGGACTCAGGCCCCCTCTCCAGGAGAGGGAATGGGCTGTAATCCACCACGCGTGCCCAGTGCGGGTTGGTGGATGTCACATGTCTTCGAATTTTTGATTTTAGGACTTGCCGGTTTCCTCTTGAAATTTTATAACTAAATTAATTTATAATAATTCCAAGTCGATCCGAACCGACAGCTCAAAGCGACCCGTTTTATAAAACACCAGTTTAATTCCTAGATAACCGATAAATTGTGACGTTTGAAAGAGACAGACCTAATAACATCCTAAATTACAAAAATGCTTAAGAGACAATTTGTTTAAAAACCTGTTAAACCAGAATGGAACAGGTTCAAAAACTTCAAACTTACTGGTATTTGCAAAATGATGCAGAACTTCTGGGTTTTCCCAACTGTACTTGTTTTTAAATTGTTGATACAAAGTTTAATATTTTTCACACCACCTGCTCCATAGAGCAGTGGTGGCCGAGTGGTAGCGGCCCCAACTTACGAGTTATAGGTCGTGGGTTCAAACCCAGACAGGCGCATTACTTTGTGTAATTTAATTCATCACCACTGCTCTCAAAACGGTGAAGGAAAACATCGTGAGGAAACCGGCATGTCCTAGAACCAAAAATTCGAAGACATGTGACATTCACTAACCCGCACTGGGCCCGCGTGGTGAATTCCAGCCCATTCCCTCTCTTAGAGAGGAGGCCTGTCTCCCAGCAATGGGAACATGGCTGATGATGATGATGATGATGACCTGCTCCATAATATCCTTTCACATGTCGCACAATTCTAAACCAAGGGATTTAATGTTATATGAAAGTTCTCTGAGGATTTAAAGTGATTTGAATTTGAAACGTTAAAACGAAAAATAATATAATAGGTACTATATTTAACTAATAAAATCTGTTTCAGTACATTGTCTATTTTTATCATGCAGAAGATGTAAAAAGTAGAGAACACCATCACAAGGATAAAGCTGTCGCTTTGTCTAGGGTGGCTTGATTTCCTCACTTCAATCAGGTTTCTATATTAAATCCGTTGCCTCCCTCGCTGTGCTCGGGAGCTAATTATATAAATCCCCTAATGCGTTCAGGATTTAACCTTATTAATCTTCGCTCTGTTCGGAATCCAATATTCCACCCGCGACTTAAATACACTTTATCTTCTAGGTACATAATCTACTACTATTTTCGTATTTATGGACTATTCATCAAATCTCTTCTCTTCGGGTCCAATGTGGCAAAACCAGAAAGGAAAATTTGAGTCTTCGTCAACCGATGTCTTCCTCGCATCCCAGGAATTTGAATTTGCGAGTATTGAAGAAACGTCACAAAAGACCTATCGAATGCCAGATTTTACGAATTAAAAGAGTGTGTAAATGGAAATGAAACGGTCTATATGCTTTGGAGGGATTCCAATCGCATAAATACCTAAACAGGCCTTGGATAGGAATTCATAAGGGAAAAAGAAGCGTGGCCGTCAGAAAACCTGGCGCACCGTGTTGGCAGAAGCGACGGGTATCGGATTGATTTGGGCCAGGTGAAGCATAAAGCTAAAGACCGATCGCGATGGATGAGTTCTATGGACGCCCTCTGCCTACCTAGGGCAAGTTGGATACATAGGATCTCTTAAGTCAAGTCATCAAATCCCAGCAAATTTTTTACACCTTAAGTTGTTCCACTTATATGCAAAGGCAAAGACATTAAATATAGATTACCAATAGACAGGACACAGCGAACAAAATCGTGATCCGAGAGTTTTTACCTAGAAGTAGTAAGTCGCTCAGTCAAGTGTGGACGACTGGACCTAACTTCAGTTTATTTTCGTAAATATTTTTCGTATTTACTCTGTAATTAATTAGAATTCAATAATTTTCGAAAATAGTTGTAGAAAATAGCGTAAAAACACATAAATTACAAATTTAATTCGCATGTTTACTATTGAAAACTAGATGACATGGGATGTCAGTTTTTTTAAGACTTTTCTTCTGATATCCGCTCTATAGTATCTCTTTAAATGTCTTTGTGCAAAGATTTCATAGGTAAAGCGGTGACTATCCTTCCATGCTTCTTCTTTCTATATTATCTTTCTTTTACCAAAATCTGTGATATCAGGCAATCCAGAATATCCTGTTTTCCCTACAGACTGTGGTATCTTTCGTCAATTCTAAATTAACCATTCATAGTCATATTTTTATTTTATTGACTATTGAATTATAAAGATACTTTCGTTTGTTTCGGTAACCACTCTGATTCAAACACTTTATTTATGACAATATTTCCTTATAGACATATACCTACAGTTTGGAACCAATGTCGCAGGCAATTCATGAAAATTTATAAACTTGAGTGATGTAGGTACTCGTAGTAATATTCAATTCTGTCTGTCGTATCTGCCCTGAACGTTCACTTAAATCAACTTGCTAAAAACAAACTTAAGTACATAGGTCTTTACGTATATAGTACAATCAATAACGACGACCTTTTAACATTTTAGAGGGTAAACGATGTTGTCAAACGCGAACATCTAAGAGAACTGGTCGACTATTAGCATTTTATTCAAATATGTCTAGTCTTTATTAGGTGTGAACAAAGTAAACACAGTCAAACAAACTTACCAGCAAAAAATATAAAAAATCTCGAAGTCATGGCGATCACAGTTTAAATATGAGGAAAATCCAAAACACAATAAAAAAAAACTAAGTTCAAGGTGAATATAATACGGGTTTTACTTTGAGACCATTTGTCTATCAACACTAGAGCTAGATTTGCACTAATATTTATTTTATGTTCATTATCGCGACGCGAGTTCACTAGTGGGAGCGCAAACCACGACTGGGTACTGACCGTACAACTTCACGAGGAAGGTTTCATTATATTTCTACCAAGCAACCGGTTTATCAATGCGACGTCGAATACATAAGGTCCATCGCTCGTATATAATCTGTGATGTTTGTTTTTAATTTGCCTTTTTATATTTACATCTCAGTCTGAATACATATTTATCTGACACAAATTCTCTTTGTATAAAAAAAAACATTAACCAAAGTTTTATTATAGAATTCTGGGTTTTTTATGGTAGGTAAAATCATCCAATGACAAGTCCCGCCCTTGGGTGGAGCGGGAAATAGCGTCAGACTCTTACTGACTAAAAACCTATCCTGTTCCATTCATTGCCTATTCCATTCATAGAATTTTGGGTGGCATCTTAAATCTTTGAACAGTTTTCGTAAACAAGTACCGCGACTTTGTAAAAGGTTTTATCCCACGTTCATAGATCCTTGATGACTCACACATTTTTTGTTCTATTAACATTATTGTCGAAGTCTAATTTAAATTGTTTGTCGTCAGTTGGTATAACAACTCAAATTGCTAGACTAGAGCGGTTCTATTGTGCCTTCAGGGGTCTTACCATGACGTGTTAAAACATGAAGCTATACAGCCTTTTTAGCTCCATCCCCTTAACATTTCAGCTTAGGACGTTAAACGGATCGATTTGATAGCTCATGATAGTGCCTCAGTAGGTAGACATTGTATTTTGTTTGGCGAACATTATGGTTGTTTATTATTTTCATTTAACTTGACATAGGCAAATCGGAAAGGCACGGAAAGGTCGATATGTAGACGGTATACTTGATATTTTGATTAGTTAGAACAATGATATTCAAAGTGATATAAATCGAAGATAAATCGATTACCAGCGGTTGATGAATACTTACAAGGAGTCCATGTGTGCGAAACAGAGACAGAAAGTCGCGGTTTTAATTTTATTGGATTAAAACCGCGACTTTCATTGGATTGGATTGGATTTGAATTGGATTTTCATTAATAAAATGATAATATTTATTAATTTTACTTTAACTAAAAAAATATAAATGTAAAATCTAACAAAAAAAAACAAAGTGCATCAAATAAAAAAATATAAAAAACCGTCCGAAATAAAAAAAAAATCTGCTAGTCAGTATATTTGTGTTCGCCTAACTGGTCAAGATGAAACTTAGCTGATTTTTTCGCGATTTCAGTTTTGGTCCCATAGTAAAAGTTGTTTGTTATTATGATTACAATCACGTGTTTAAGTATCGTTCACTAATTACCAGTCACCCTATATAAAAGCGAAATATCACTCACTGATTAATCACGAAATCTCAGAAACTATAACACTTACAAATTTAAAATTTGGCAGGTAGGTCCCTTATAGGGTGTAGACGTCCGCTAAGAACGGATTTTACGAAACTCCACCCCTAGGGGAGTAAACCGACTTTCACGCGGGCGTAGCCGCTGGCAGAAGCTATAACAGAAATAAATGCTTCGAATCTTTAAATCTTGAATCTTTGACTTCGCTAATAAGATAATATAAAATTAATGACACAGTTCGTTTATCTATATAATAGCACTGAAATATGTACAGTGTTTCCTTGCTTTTTATACTAAACACTTTTGCTCCTGAATGGAAGATTCGGCCCTGGTAAGAAAGGTAACGAAAAACAGGAGTGGGTTTTTAGTCAGTAAAAGTCTGACAATAGGTATATACAACAAAAAAATATAAGCTAAACACTAATTGTGTTCAAAATTTGAAGGTTTTCTTAGAAGTTATGCTAAAAATATCTTGGAATTTTCATGATCGGTAAGTGTGTCAGTGACGAAAATAATGTGAGTTAGAATGTTAAAATAATTCCAAACAGCAGCTTCAGATTGAAGGATTCCAGCCACATCCACAACTAATTTCGTCAATGTCCTGAATGATTTTGAGAAAAGTAAGTATGGTACGTCTGTTCCTTTTATTTTTGCTCGACTTATGTATTTAATTTTACATCTATCTTTACAGGCCTTAAAACCTTATGCAACAATGCAGCTAACAATTATTATACTTAAACCTAAACACATCCGATGGAAAGCATTGCAGTGCCCCCAGGTAGAAGCAGTATTTCTTTCTCGACTTACCAAAAGTAATGACTTTGACCTAAAAATGCTGAAGTAGATAGGACTTAAGTAGGTTCTTTTTCTGAGAACTAAAATGTCAAGCTCTATGCCAATTGACTTTGATTCTGGGATAACCCGAATCCTAATCACGTTGGAATAAATAGTCTTATCTTGATGTGGACATTCAAATATTTACGATTATTTTATATGTATTAAAAAAATATTTGTAGTTTATTATTGTTACACTTGAAAATACTCCTTCATCGTGATTACGTTTACAAACATATATAAAATTCTTATTACATACTCTGATTGGGATGCCCAGTCTCGCCACGGACACATTCTTGCCTGTCCCTGACTCGGCACTGATGTGCGGAGCTCATCTAGTTCATATTAACGTATTAGTAGACTATGCAACTAGCTGTGTCTCTAAATCGCTGGTGGCAAGTTGAATTCCAAACGTTACGAAGATTGCTAAGTTTCAATCCCGAACGCCAGTGAGGGATTTATATAATTAATTTCAAGTATTGCTAGGGAAATAATCTATAAATGTTTTTTTTTAATAATGGTTTTTACGTTTGAAATTTAAATCTTATTATCCCCCAGAGAACGCTCATAATACATTAAATTCTTAGGGACAGATTGATTTGCTTTAGATGATGGTCCTATGTCATATATAAGAGCATTATTGAGCAGGTGGTGCGACACCACTGGATTAGGTTAGGTTCTAATGGTTTTGTTGAGGTACAGACTCCTTACCTCTATATACATGCCGAGTGACTATAATTCAGTGAGAAGATAGTGGTACCTTTTCACTGAATAGTAGCTGTGAGAACATCCATAAGGTTTCCTCAAAACGCTTTTTACCAAGATGATTGTACTCACGTAGGTCACTGCACTATTGCTCATTGCTAATAGGCGCCAGCATAATAATTTCCTATTTCCATTGCGTCTATAATAACCGGGTTTTTTCCATGGGCATTCCCATTTCTATCAGTCATTCTGTTATGTCTCATCCCTGTCTGACTGCTGTCTCTGTGTAGCCCGTCTATATTTCTTCAATAATAATTCGTCTTTTTCTTTCCGGTTTTTTTATCATTACACGGATTGTCATCTCAACTAAATATCCCATACCCACTCACTCCGCATCCATAGATTAAAAAAAAAAATTTAAATAGTACACAACAATTGTTAGAAAGGAGGCATATTTCGTCATCTAAAAAAAAAGTTTCTTATTACGACTATTTTGAAATGCATTTGTATAGATACTCGTCTTTGTATAGACATGAGTACCTATATGTTTTTTATTCAATGACGTTTACGTTAAAAATAATATAGTAAGTCAAATGAATTATTGCCCAAGCAGAGTATTTTGCTTTCCATCTTTCCATCATTTTAGCTCTCCATCTACATGTTTATACAAATAAATGTTTTGTCTTATCTTATCTTTACCTTTTTTGTCCTTTTTGTCGTTTTTTCAACATTAAAGTTATTCATAATGTGACATCCACCTACCCTCACTCGTCCGGTAACAGACCGGTCCGAACTCAAGTCGTCTACGGCGCGCACTGTTCCCGCGCGCCTTAAGGAGTTGTCAGCAAACTGTAGGGGTCCAGCAGGGCCGAAGCCTACTGGGGCCAAAGGTTATGTGAGAATGTCACCACGGGCCCCGGGACAAAGGCAATGAATGGAAGGGTAGGTTTTTAGTCAGTAAGAGTCTAACACTATTTCCCGCCCCACCCAAGGGCGGGATTTGTCATTGGAAGATTCTACCTACCAGAAAAAAAAAAAACTGGGCTCGTATAGTAGATTACTGCCCATTCCCTCTTGTAGAGAGGGGGCCTAAATCTCAGCAGTGGCAACATTATAAGGCTGATTATACTTTGCTTATGCAAGATGATTTGAGGTGAAGTCCAGTTGAAGCATGGCCTTAACTACCTTTGTTCAAAATTTCTTTGCTATCATCTTCAAGAGAAAGGGGAGATTTAAAAGCACCGTTTAATGGACATAACATTTTTGCAATGCATTTTTCGAAAGGAGATCGCCTACTTTGTCGACTGGTTTACGTAAATAATAACTGTATTGTGTCCTCAAATCAATGTAATTTATAGCCCACATCACATTAAGTGAAATTGCAGTTTATGTTCGGATTAACTGTAAACAATATTGTTATTTACTTTTCAATACACTTACTCGAAAACCCGCTCTTATCTCACCGTTTTTAGGCACGCAATTGACTGTTTCCTGCACTAGTGCAAAAAAGTGCACCAGCTCGCCTCGCCACAATTTATCAGGTTGGGGGCTACGCGACCTCCACGAGTCACCGATCCACCCCGTTCATTTATTTCTTCGTAATAGTAACGCTATTTGATACGTGACTATAGAAATTAGTCACTGCAGCACTCGGCTCCATAACACCCTCGCCTGCACTTGTATCAATATGTACTATAATCCAGTACCGAAACCGAACTACTCCTTCAGTTGCAGTCGGTCTCTAGTAAATACCTACTCGTACAAACCCAGTAGTCATGCAATGGCCGCACTCAGAAACGCCACTAACCAAACCCACATCTATATAAATAAAAGAAAGTCGTGTTAGTTACACTATTTATAACTCAAGAAAGGCTGAACCGATTTGGCTGAAAATTGTGAGAAGGTAGATGGTTGCGCCAATTTGCTATGATCCGCGATTTTGTTTTTTTGTAATTTATTTTTTGGCCTAGCAATCCTATCCCTTCCGTTTCCCTCCCCCGCACGACCTCAAGAAATGAAATGACATGACGTTTGTTGTGCATCGATTGTGAATGTGACCGCTCCGCTAACATCTTCCGCTCGAAATTACAAGAAAATTGACTATTTCGTGATCCAACCATTCAAAGACTCAACAATAGTGCAGTGTAGTGCAATACAGGACCTGGCAGTGATTGAATGTGCGAAGTCGAGGTTCGCCGGCCGGCGCCACGTGGAACCTTCGAGGTCAAAAGGTCAGTGTTCCTCCCTAATACATCCATTCATCAATAAAGGCACAGTACCTGCATATTGTTAACAAACCTTAGATCGCTTTTTTAAACATACAGTCCACAGCTTATTCGCGCAACCATTACTTTTTGGTCCTACGAGCAGGATCGTGAATCATTTTCTTGTAATTTCGCAATATAGTATTTGTTCCATAGGGAATAAACGCAACGCGCCTGTTTACCTAGATATAATAGTAGAAAACCCGCATCTAGGCATTTAGGCAACTAAACGTTATTTCGCTCGTATAGTTAAAGAGCCATTGATAATTACGGTACCTACGCCGTCAACCGCACCGCATAATTATAGTTAGCTACGTAAATATCAGCGTAGATATAAATCGATCGCATTCTTTTTCTTGACAAAATTCATTCGGAAGTCCTACAAATTGCATGTAGGTAGACGCATTTCAAAAATACCCGTTCATTGTTGAGTGAATATTTGTAGGAAACGGTTAAACCATAGATTATATACGCATATGAACGACGTGAATGATTTAATCGAGAAATTGGGTAATATTCACTCATTGATTCAGGTTATTCCGTTCGTTCGCCGTTCACTTTGTTGTTTACAATATTACCATATTGTTATCTGATAATTATCGCTTACTTAATAATTCGTTAAGTGTTTGTTTGAGTGTATAGTGTGAATATATCAAAACAAGATGTCTCTTAAGGGCACTAAGGTTAGTACTGATTTAAAGGTTCAGTTAAAGCTTTTATACGCTAAAAGGGACTCACAGTTTTCACGTGTTCAATCAATTTGTGATAAATCTTTGCAAATCTCGGATCTGGCGATTAGAGATGCTTTCTTGTGTTCGTTGGAAACTTTAGATAGTTTGCGCGCGGATTTTGAATCTACAATTAATAATATAAACATTTTAGAGTTGGAGTTAAATCCTGATTACTGTGTGAGTTATCAGGCATTGTCGTCCTTTGATGACTTGTATTGTCGTATCAAACGTATTGCTAGGAGTTTAGAGACTCCCCCCCCCGCGAGTGGTTTATCCAACCCTCCTCGCGAACGCCCACGATTGCCACCAATTCAAATACCTGAATTTAATGGTGACATTCGAAATTGGAATTTATTTATAGATAGTTTCGAAAATATAATACATAGGAACACATCGCTGACAGATCACGAGAGATTGCATTATCTCGTAGAAAAATTGACCGGTAAGGCAAAGGCTGTCTGTGCTGGAATTACGTTTAGCGATGAAAATTACACTTTAGTTTTGAACACTTTAAAAACAAAATACGAAGATAAGCGATTAGTAGCCACCGCATATTTAGATCAATTATTCGATTTGAAAAGTTTTTCCGTTTGTAACGATCATAATTTAGAGAAGTTTTTAAATATTTTCGCATCATCTGTTCGTGCAGTAAAGAACCTAAAGGTCAATGACCTCTGTGACTTTTTGTTTTTGTATATCGGTTTAAAGAAATTAGATCCTGAAACTGTTCGTCTGTTTGAAACGACTCGGCGCGGTAACGAAATACCTAAGTTCGAAGATTTAGAATCTTTTATTCGCGACCATATTAAGGTATTGCAGCGCACGTCGGCACGTCATGAAGTCACGAATAGGACAGGTTCCGATCGCCGTATAGACGCGTCATCGAAGTCAGTCAAGACTGCACATACGCTAGTTAATACCGCCTCAACACCTGACTGTTCTCTGTGTAAGGGTAGCCATACACAGCTGTACAAGTGTTCGGAATTTCAGAGATTATCGCCTAGTGATCGTTACAAGTTTGTCCGCACTAATAATTTGTGTTTTAATTGTCTAAGTGACAAACATCTGGTTACGTCATGTAATAGTGGTGTTAGCTGTCGTAAATGTCTAGCTAGACATCATACCTTCTTACATTTTGAGAGTAGTAAGCTGCCATCGCAGCCGCAGCCTGCGCAGACGCGCGACGCTTGTGACGCGCGGCCTGCTGCAAGTGCAAACGACGTAACATTGTGTTCGCTTTCCGCCGCTGGTACTCAAATCACTACCGTTTTACTTGCGACCGCGCAAGTTGTCATTGTAGATGCCTTTGGCAAACCGCACACCGTTCGAGCGCTACTAGATGGCGCTTCCCAGAGTAATTTTATTACTCGGGATTGTTGTCAACGCCTTGGTTTTAGTTTTAATAATTGGTCATCCCGCTCAGAAGTGAAAGGTTTTGGAGGTTTAAAGGCAACCATTCACGGTTCCATTAAAATAATATTTAGTTCACGTTTTAATCGTAATATTTCGTTTGAAATGGATTCGCTAGTCGCAGATAAGATTACGGAACGGTTGCCCACGGTACCGGTTGACACGTCCATGCTGACGGAGTTTAAGAACTTGCAGTTAGCCGACGGAAATTACGCTTTCCCTGGAGATATCGATCTATTGATCGGTGCTTCGATTCTCCCGCATCTCCAGTTATCACGTAAAATTCAAGGTCTTCCGATGTACCCCGCTCCGCACGCACTGGAAACAGTTCTCGGGTTTGTTATAGTTGGTTCCGCACCCGCTTATTTAAATAGTTACTCGACTGTGTCGCACTGTTGCACCGTCGAGCCGCCGCTTGAGGCTACCATCCGCAAGTTCTGGGAGATTGAAGAGGTCAATGTCCCGCCTATTCTCAGCCCTGAGGATCAGGTCACTGAGGAGATTTATACCCGCACGACTACTCGTGATAAAGATGGTCGTTATGTTGTCGCGCTCCCTTTCAAGGGTGATATTTTTTCGCTCGGTGGCTCCCGTGCCTCCGCAGAAAAACGCTTTCTATGCTTGGAACGTAAGATGCAGGCGTCTCCTAAGTTGAAGCAAGCCTATGATGATGTGCTGATCGAATATTTAGATAAAGGTTATATCTCATCAGCGCCTGCCGAGACTGAGGAGACACGTGATTACCCGTTTTATATCATCCCGCACCATGGAGTTGTTAGAGAAGACAAACTTACAACTAAACTGCGTGTGGTTATGGATGGTAGCGCTAAAACTAGTACTGGCATATCGCTTAACGATATCTTGTGTTGTGGTCAGAACCTCCAGGGTAACTTATTTGAAATAATAGTAAATTTTCGCTTGTTTGCTATTGCGCTCTCTGCTGATATTCGGCAAATGTTTCTTAGTATTGGAATCAGAGAATGTGACCGTAGATTCCAACGCTTCTTGTATAGATTTTCTCCGCAGGAACCTTTGAAGGTTTACGAATTCAATCGTGTTTGTTTTGGGCTTAAGTCTAGTCCCTTTCACGCTCTTCGCACTATCAAGCAGTTGGCCGCTGACGAGGGTGATACATACCCGAAAGCAAGGGCCACTATTGAAACCGGATTGTACATGGACGATTTTGTGTACAGTGTACCTAGTGAAGCAGAGACTATAGAGACCGCTGCTCAAGTAATCAGCCTCATGAAGTCCGGTCAATTTGATCTGGTGAAATGGACAAGCAACTCGCAAGCTACATTAGAGTCGATTCCACCGTCACACCGGTTGACTTCGGTAAAGGAATTCGATGATAGTGATTCGCATAAGATCCTTGGTTTAAGTTGGTCACCCGCAACTGATATGTTCAGTCTTAAAATTAGCTCGACTCCGCCAACTTGTACCAAACGCGTTATCCTAGCATGTGTAGCTCGGATATGGGATATAATGGGTTTTGTAGCTCCTGTCGTTTTGTATGCAAAGCTGCTTATAAAAGAGCTTTGGCTTTCCAACTGTGATTGGGACGACACCGCTCCTGACAGTGTTGCTAAGTTGTGGGCTCGCTATAGGAAAGAGCTTCCAATGCTCGATCAGATACAGATTCCTCGCCATGTTGGTATAGTACCAGACACTGTTGTTAATGTGGTAGGTTTCGCAGACACCAGTGAGAGGGCTTACGGGGGAGTGGTTTACTTTCAGGTCCAAAATGGCGATAACATTTCAGTTTTCCTCATTAGCGCAAAATCAAAGGTATCTCCTCGTAAGGTTGTCTCTCTTGCTCGTCTCGAACTCTGCGCTATTCTTATGTTGGTTCAATTGATTACATCTATAGTCAAAACTTGTCGTCCTCGCATTAATATAGAGAGAATTGTAGCGTTTTCAGACTCAACCGTTGCTCTATGTTGGGCCCACTCTTCACCCCATCGATGGGGCACGTTTGTCGCAAATAGGGTGGCTAAGATTCAAGCTGAATTGTCACCGGAAAATATATTCCATGTCGCTGGAACAGAAAACCCAGCTGATTGTCTCTCACGTGGTTTGCTTCCTGCGCAAATTTTAAATCATCCGCTTTGGTTTTGTGGCCCTCCCTGGCTTCATACCACTCCTAACGAGTGGCCAAGTGCTCCGTTTAACCCCGCTACTGTTTCAGAGCCACCCGAGGAGAAGAAACATACGCTTGTAGTATCAGTTCCGCGTGAAGAGTCAGTTGTTTTGTTGTTGTCTAATCGAGTCTCGTCTTGGTCGAGACTATTACGCTGTGTAGTTTACGTCCTAAGATTTTTGAGATTATTACCATCGCGTGGTTCTATAATCGCAGCTGATTTGGATAGAGCTGAATCAGTTGTACTTCGAGAGTTGCAGAAATTTTATTTTTCAATAGAATTTCGTAGTTTAGAATCACATAAACCTTGTAGTCACGCTCTGCTGGATAGCTTAGTTCAGTCCTTTTGGAAGCGATGGAGGACAGATTATCTGCATACGCTGCAGTCGCGTCAAAAGTGGAACACTCCTTCAGATCCAGTCACAGTCGGTACTGTGGTGATACTGAAGACTGAGAGTGCGCCTCCTCTGCACTGGCCTCTTGGTGTAGTGGAAGAAGTTTTTCCGGGTTCGAACGGAATAACGCGAGTCGTAAAGGTTAAAACCGCAACTGGATCGTACCTGCGTCCGGTTATTCGCCTCTGCCCTCTGCCTAATCAGCAGTAGTGGCATAGTTAGTTATAAGTTGTTTCGCTACCTAGTATTGATAGTCTAGATATAGTAATAGGGTTTAGTTTCGCTTTTGTTTTCTCCTTTTCTTTGAAGGTAACCCTTCAAACCCGGGGGGAATGGTTGCGCCAATTTGCTATGATCCGCGATTTTGTTTTTTTGTAATTTATTTTTTGGCCTAGCAATCCTATCCCTTCCGTTTCCCTCCCCCGCACGACCTCAAGAAATGAAATGACATGACGTTTGTTGTGCATCGATTGTGAATGTAACATCGTCCGCTCGAAATTACAAGAAAATTGACTATTTCGTGATCCAACCATTCAAAGACTCAACAATAGTGCAGTGTAGTGCAATACAGGACCTGGCAGTGATTGAATGTGCGAAGTCGAGGTTCGCCGGCCGGCGCCACGTGGAACCTTCGAGGTCAAAAGGTCAGTGTTCCTCCCTAATACATCCATTCATCAATAAAGGCACAGTACCTGCATATTGTTAACAAACCTTAGATCGCTTTTTTAAACATACAGTCCACAGCTTATTCGCGCAACTAGTAGATTAGAACCAGAAGTAGGAAATAGGAATTTTTATCCCGTTATATAAATAAAAATCCAAAACCTGCTCATTTATTCGTATAAGGTAGATTAGTATAGAGTGAGGTAGACTAGAGTAGAATAGAGTCTACTATATTCTATATTAAGAACTCTATTCTATATTAATTACTACTCTATATTACTCTACCCTACTCTAGTAGGGTAGAGTAGGGTAGAGCGGGAGCGAAGCCGCGGGCAAAAGATAGCACATTATATAGGCGGCCGTTAACACTCAATCTCGATTGCAATTTGGATTTCAAAATATCTAGATATTTTGTGATCAAATGCATCAATCCGTCAATCTAATTCGTATATTATAAATCTGGATCATGAACGCCATAAATATTGGCCAGGCTTAAGTAAAAGTTGAGTTAGTTAACTTATCTTTTTTATATTGGTGTAATCTTCAATAGGCACCTGGATTCATGGTTCCAAAAGCAATTCTATTTTAGAAATTTCGGCATTCAAAAGTCTCTCTAAAATCTCTCTAAAAACGTCTTTACAATTTTTCTGTTTTTATCAATGTTCTAACTAGCCAAGTTTAGGAATTTAAAATTTATTATAGGTACAGCTAAGGAGTTGAATTCCCTGCCGGAATCTGTGTTTCCCGATAGCTTTAACCTTGGGGTCTTTAAGTCAAGAGTCAATAGGTTACTTCTAGGGAAGCGTGCTCCATCGTCGGCCACATCATCGCTTACCATCAGATGAGATAATGGTAAACCGCGAGTCTATGAATAATCAAAAAAAAAGAAAGGAAGTTTATTTCAAACCTGGCATAAGTTTGACCATGGGTTTTCCGATGGAACCTCAAGGTCCAAAAACGCCAGGCAAAGAAGGAACAAAGGAATGGCGTTTAGTCAGTAAAAGTCTGGCACACCTCCCCTCCTCCTCTACCACTTCTCCCGCTCGGCCCTTGAGCGGGAAAAGTCATTGGATGATTTCACACCTAAAAACAGCACAAGACAAGTATTGACGCTCTTGTATTGATATTTAACCACAAAAAAACGCCTTTCCCAAAAGATGTCACTGCCAAGTCTTGTAAATATATTGTCATATTGTATTTGCCCTTAATAAAGATCCTCACACAACATACTGAGTAGGTCGGTATAGGGAAAATAAACAAATAAACTCTTGTAAGAACCGAACAAATAATGATTTGTGCACGTTTTTATTACGAAATCTTGAGACTCATCGGAAACGCCAATGTAATCTTATCTTTAACAATGCCTTACCATGTTATTTTCCTTATCAAATTATTCAGACTTGGGCATGTCCCTATGACCTAGGTAACTATATAGGGTGACTGGTAATTAGTGAACGATATCTACTTAAACACGTGATTGTAGTCATGATAACAAACAACTTTTACTATGGGACCAAATCTGAAATCGCATAAAAAAATCTTTTGATCAGTACATTTGTGTTCGCCTAACTGGTCAAAATGTACTTAACTTGCTGATTTTTTTCGCGATTTCAGGTTTGGTCCCGTAATAAAAGTGGTTTGTTATCATGACTAAAATCACGTGTTTAAGGATCGTTCACTAATTACCAGCCACCCTTTATATGATGTGAGTACTAAGGTCATTTAGATACATTAGGTACAGAAAAAGACTCACATTATTACCCGACTGCAAGAAGAGTTGTTTTTCGTGCGGATCTTGTTTTTATTAGAATCGAATTAAAAATAAGTCGTTACAGTCTGCGATAATATAATAATATAATATTCCACTACTAGCACAACGCCGTCTAGTCCCAAACTAAGCAGAACTTGTGTTATGAGTAGGTACTAGTCAACTCAGTCAACTAGATAAATTACACCCAGACACAGAACAAATGATCGTGCTCATCACACAAACATTTGTCCTGGGTGGGAAATGAACCCACGACCTCCTGTGTAGCAGTCAGGGCCACTAAACACTAGACCAACAGGCCAGTCGAAACGTTCTAAATCAATTCATTTCAAAATTTATGTTATTTGTAATGTTAGTGTGATCGCATGAGGTACTACAAAACCTGAGTATCGAATAATGTTGTGTCAATTTAGTACACAACATATTAAGGGTATTTATATTGTTTATGTATTTATTGTAAAGCGGGGAATACGCACGCGGGACGGGTGCGTGTCGATGCAATCCCGCATGCGTGATGAAATCCGCATGATAATAAAAACACCCTAACAGTGTTCACCGGGGAGGCTGCGGCCCCCCCTAAAGGCTTGCTTTAAGGGGCTATTACACCTTTCTAAATTCAGGTTCCGATATTTAGGCACGCCTAAATTCAGGGAAGTATAATTGCATTTAGGTAGGAAGGATCCTACTTAGGCTCTGATTTAGGAATAAAATGGATCGCCCTTGGCGACTGACATATTATTACAAAGTACTCTGTGGCGACTGTTTCAGTAACCTGAATCAGTGAACGTGTAATCAAGAGCTCCGGCGACTGACTTTCTTTTTCTAAATCGGCCCCTGAATATCGGAAACTGAATTTAGAAAGGTGTAATAGGCTCTTCACAGCTTCAGATCTTAGTTTAGGCTAATAGGCACCAGTCTCCCACAACATAATGCTCATCCTATATGTTACCTACCGTAGACATTAAACCTAGCGATTAGTAGTTATATAGTGGAGAAAATAAACTGTTAAAAAGAGAATATTAAAAACAATACTTTTGTATTATTCTCTATACTTCCAATAGCCCCCCCCCCCCCCTTGATCATCGGCTGGCGACGCCCTTGCACTATATGTAGGTGTACACAGTGGCGTAGCTAGAAGGCCAGCGGCGGCCCTAGCGCCAAATAATAAACTGGGGCCCCTTTTACATGGGAAATCATAAAATATCTTATTTTGTTCTGGGTGGAGCGGGAGGGAGTGACAGACTTTTACTGACTAACACGAGATACCATAATAAGTGTTGCAAACTACTTTATCTAAATTTTTGAAGGTGGAAGAATTTTTCGCTAGTTAGTTTAGGGGCCCTCCGAGATTGGGTGTCCCGCTTAGCCCTTCGGTATCTACAACAAAGTATATATTTATCTATAAGTATGTGTGTGGGGAACTCTGACTTTGAATACCCAAAAGACTTTAATTGCTACAAAACCACAATAGTAAACGTCTTTTGTAGCAAATATTAAGTGACAAAGCCTTGACCGAACTTACCGATGACGTTCAATAAAAAACCGGCGAATCAATTGTGGTGTCTCTTACACAAAGGCCATTAATGAAGAGTTGAAGTTGAAGTCTATCTTTTTAAATAGTAATTAAAGTTCTTTACATATTGTATTGTTCGTATTGGTATAATGAACACATCATACGAACATACGCTACACAAATACTACATCATATTAATATGCTATTGTTGTGTGACGGAAGATTGAGATTTATTTAGAAGTTCGCGCAAACTGTGACCATTCAGAAAATATTTACTTGTTTTTATCGTTCTCAAGTAAAGTATTGCAACGTTATTTTTGACAGATAAGACACCAGAACTAATTACGTAAACACGTTCATTCATTAATAAAAATTTGTTTGAAAACAAAATAATGTGATTTTTAGGCGGACAACATAGCCACGAATAAAGGCGTTATAGATCAAGATCCCAGAGCTGTCTGACATAACTTAATTTCACATGGATGAAACTTTAGGTTCTCAGTAGCATCTCATGTGCTTTGAATAGCTGTGTGCTTGTGGCCCCAAGGGGGGCCCCTTGGGGCCCTGAGCAGGTACTAGGTGAGAAAGGGAACTAAAAATACGAGTTCACTTAAATTTTTATGGCTGATTTTTATAGTTTTGTAGAAAATTATTCTAAAGTAGTATCATAAGCGTCAGACACTTTCCATGGACCAAAACTTCTGTCAGACACGTTAAAGCTCCACGAAATATTAAATGAATATTAACTTATTTTACATGTCTGATATTACACATACTTACTTATATTACACATCGAAGTGCTGAAGTTTTTGAAAAAAACGCCACTTCTGACTTCAGGACCAGACCTCGAAACCTGTCCTCTTGCAGCGGGGTGTAAGGCAGAGAGACCTCATTTCTCCGAAACTGTTCACGGCTGCAATTGAAAATGTCTTCAAGGTTCTGGACCTTCGGTTTGCTGACGACGTAGTAGTCATGGCTGAGATTACGGAAGAGCTCAGCACAATGGTCAATGACTTCGGGTCTTAAAATGAACATATACAAAATCAGTCGTTGACAGGATCCAGCAGTTGGGACTCGAGGTGGCACTGCACAAGTCCGAGGCCATGTGCTTCCACGGCCCTCGGGGTGCGCCACCACCGCGTTCCCAGCTAACGGTAGGAGGGGTTCACATCAGCGTCGGGTCGACGATGAAGTACCTGGGACTCGTCCTCGACAGCTGGTGGAACTTCAAGGAGCACTTCCGACGTCTGGCTCCCAAACTGAATCGGACTGGGGCTGCTCTCGGGCGGCTCCTGCCCAACCTCAGGGGACCAGACGCCTCCTGCCGGAAGCTCTACGCGGGAATCGTTCGGTCCATGGCTCTCTACGGGGCTCCGGTGTGGGCACCGACGTTGCAACAGCAACCGAGGGCCCAGCTGAATGCGTGCCAGAGGGTCATGGCAATACGCATGGTGCGAGGGTACCGAACGATCTCCCGCGAGGCGGCGACCCTCCTTGCTGGCCAACCGCCGTGGGATCTGGAGGCAACAGTCCTTGCACACATGCACGACAAGCGCATGGAGATGCAACGCCGGGGCGAAATTCCGCTGCCACGACAAGTCGAGGCATGGCGGACAGAGCTCCGGCGGGATCTCATGGCGAAATGGCGTCAACGACTATCGCAACCTCGTTCGGGGCGCGCCACAATTGGGGCGATAAGGCCCATCCTTGAGGCGTGGCTGGAAAGACCTCACGGCGTTCTCAACTTCCGCACGACGCAGGTGCTTACCGAACACGGAAAGTTCGCTAAGTACCTGTTCCGGATTCGTGCGGAGGATTCGCCCGGGTGTCGCCACTGTGCGGAACATCCGGAGGACACGGTGGAGCACACTGTAGAGGTGTGCCCCGCCTGGGCGGAGCATCGCCGTGTCCTCGTGGGGGCGATCGGCGGCAGCGATCTCTCTCGCCGAGCCTTGGTTCAGGCCATGGTCCGTAGTGAGGAGGGATGGCAGGCGGTCGCCTCCTTCTGCGAAGCAGTAATGCTAGCAAAGGAGGAGGCCGACCGCATCAGGCAGAGGCAACGGGGCGCTCGCCCCAGCCGCCGCCGGGATTCCGATCCCGATTTCCGGCCACCGTAGGCGCGGGCTTGCGGACGGCGTGCAATGGGTAGCACGCTGTCCGATCGTCCGGTAACCGACCGGACCGAGCCCAAGTCGTCGACGGCGCGTTCTGTTCCCGCGCGCCTCAAGGAGCTGTCAGCACACCGAAGAGGCCCAGCCTGCTAACTGCAGGCAGGCAGGGTCGAAGCCTACTGGGGTCATGGGTTAGTTCCGAAAGGAATGCTCGACCCCGGCACGATAGGCTACGAAGGAACGGGGTAGGTTTTTAGTCAGTAAGAGTCTGACACTACTTCCCGCTCCGCCCAAGGGCGGGATTTGTCATTGGATGATTTTACCTACCATAAAAAAAAAAAAAAAAAAAAAAAAAACATATACAAAATCAAAATCATGATAAACAGCCATGTAGCACCCACTACTATCAAGATCGGAGACTCTACACTCGAAGTCGTGGACGATTACGTCTACCTCGGACAGACAGTCCAGTTGGGTATCTAATTTCGAAAAAGAGGTTGACCGTTGAATCCGACTCGGCTGGGCGGCATTCAGGAAACTGCGCAGTTTCTTCTCGTCCAACATACCTCAGTGTCTATTTCAAGACGGAAAGTCTATGACAAATGCGTGTTGCCAGTTGCCAGTGATGACATATGGCTCCGTGGTCGCTCACAATGGGCGTCATCAAAAGGCTTAAAGTCACCCAAAAGACAATGAGGGCTATGATCGGAGTTGCCTTGCGTGATCGTATCAGAAATGAAGATATCCGCAGGAAAACCAACCCGACATAGCACGAAGAATCGCCAAACTAAAGTGGCTATGGGCAGGGCACATGGCTCGCAGAACAGATGGCCGCCGAAAGGTTCTGGAGTGGCAACCGCGTACCGGAAGACGCAGTGTTGGAAGGCTTCCTACAAGGTGGACTGGTGATCTGGCAAGGCGACGTTTGGGGAGGCCTATGTCCAATAGTGAAAGTTTTTCGTCTGAAATGATGATGAGTCATACAAATTATAGTGATCAAACATCCCCTAAACACAAAAATTATACAGGCGAGAGTATCAGCGCGAGAGCACGCATGCGTTTCAGAGCGAATGAGACAATTTCATGCATTGACTGGATGTTTGGTCAATAGTACATTTACAAAGTAGTAAGTACAATTACAAAGGTTGTCTGTGAAAAATCGCTTTTAGCAATAAGACCGCCCATTGTTACACACCATTACTATAATTTCTTATGGTGTACAATAAAGAATATATCGATCTATCTACAATTTGTCTGAATGAAATATAACTTCGTGATACTTATCTGAATTACATATTTAAAAATCAGACATGTAAATATTTATATTTATTTACTTTTTGTAGAGCTTTAAGAGTCTGACAGAAGTTGTGGTCCAAGGAAAGTGTCTGACACTTATGAAATTAATTTAGAATAATATTCTACAAAACATATAAAAATCGACCATAAAAATTTAAGTAGCTCTTATTTTTAGTTCCCTTTCTCACTTGGTACCTGTCCAGAGCCCCCAAGGAGGCGCTCCACAAGCACACAGGTATTCAAAGCACATGAGACGCTGGCGGCTAATGTCAGAACATCAGCTGCCAAATGCTACAAAAACATTAGAATGCGTTACATCCATATTCCATATAATGTGGATGTAACACATTCTAATGTTTACAAATATATATTCAACCAAAATAAAGACTTGCCCAAGTCCCAAATTTAAGTTACCAAGTCATAAACTGCTCAAAAAAAAATCAGTTTCACAGATATATCTATGCAACTCAGGAATGAAATACAAAATAATGTATAAATACTTTATTTAGCCCATTTTCCATTCGGCAAAATAATAATATGCTTCATAAAAATAAATACCAAAATTACCAAAAAATTCAATCATCACCGACAGTAGAAATAAAACATAGACAACAAATTAGGTACAATATTATGGCCAATTATTTCATAAAGCACTGGTGAGATTCGTCTATATATTTACATTATGATACACAATAATTTTACATATTTTTCACATCCTCTTAGCACCAAGAATCAAGATACTAAATAGGAAAAGTAATTACTAAAATACATTACGAATTAAGAAATTTATTTCTAAAAATAATACATTTGGAACGTTACGACTGGCAATACAAAAATATTTTTCGGCTTCTAAATTTGTATATTTTATAAGACCCATATCAACATCAATTGCTGGCTGATAATTGGGTACTTTACTCCATTTTTTTTTATAGTATATCCAAAATCGCAAGTAGAAATAAATGTTCAAATTCGAAATCTGGTGGCCCTTCCACCAACTATCATATAACACTATAAGGATGCACATACTTAAATGTGACGTCACCGGCGCACCGCCATTAGTTCGCGTGTGCTCAAAAGAGATAGCAAGATAATTCCATCACGCCCCCACTCTTCTTCAAACCAATACTTGGAATGCTAAATGCTGTTTCAGTAATAACCAATTTTGACACTTTCAGAAAAAGATTTCTTTAGTACTATTTGTTGTTTAGTATAAAATATTGCACAATAAAATACCCGATTCCTTCCTTTCTTATTTCAAGTTTTGGTGGTTGGTTGGAAGAGTGGGGATATGGTGGGAATATCTCGCTATCTCTTTTGTACACACGTAACTTAATGAAGGTAACGTAACATTACAATTTGTGCATCCTAAAGCAGGAACTACATTTGAAGGATGCACACATGGGCGAGGCCTGCATTGTACGTAAGTTGCGTCGCGTGGTGTGGGTCTAACGAAGCTCTACGTGTCTAGTTGCCATATAAAATGTATGGAGATCGACGCGCCAAGATCAGCGTACCTGGCCCATGGGGCCAATGTAGTTCTACCTTTATTGTTGCTTTATACTTACCCCTTCCACCAGATTTGAAAGGTTTTTAACTCACTTAATATTGAACGGATGTCTATTTGCGATTTTGGATAAAACTACGTTGTGATACAATAAAACAATGAGTTAACTACCCAATTTTAACCAACAAATAACAAAAGTTAACATGAGAATAAGCTGCCGATTCACTGATCAGAAACTAGATCATGCTTTTAGAAACCAAAAAAAAGTATATAGTTATTTCGTTTTATTATGGCAATTCGTAGTAATAATAGTAACAATATTTGATTTTGCAAGTACACAGTTACAGATGACACTCAATTTAAGGTACAATTGGTTAGGTACAAGATACTTGATCAATTGAAGTGCTCTTTTCGTAATATATCTTTTTTTATTATTAATAGACGCTAGACCACTATCTCACCTGATGATAAGCGATGATGTGGCCGACGATGGAGCACGCTTAGAAGTAACCTATTCAATCTTGACTTAAAGACCCCGGTTGGAAAGTCTTCGTAGGAGTCCGGGCGATTAAACAAATAAAAAAAAAGATAACTAGCTGCTGGAGGAACACTCTCCCAAGATAAAAGATATGCTATATGCATTTCCATGATATGGTCTACCTGTGTACCAAAGTTTATGTGTACATGTAGATAGGGTCAGTGACCGTTATTGTCATGCTAAAGCGAAACAACTATGAAAGAAAAAAAATCTCTACCGAAATTAACTACATGCTACTTCATAACTTAAAGCTGTTATATTTCTTGCTTCATAACTTTTGAAGTGAATCTAAATCGAGTAATTTAACTTAACTAGTTTTATAATGGAATCCATACTAATGGAATAATTTATATACAGATTTATATTTTCATCCGTAAGGACTAAGATTTAGACGATGGGACGTAGTCTTCTGGCGTGCTTGTGAATAAAACCGTGATGACCCAGAAGTGTAAGCAAACCTGCGGACAAAACCTCGTATTATAATATAATATAATAATATTCCACAACGATCACACAACGCCGTCTAGTCCCAAGCTAAGCAGAGCTTGTGTTATGAGTACTATACAACTGATAAACATACTTATATATTTCTAAATACATACATATTATCGTAATGTCTCTATGAATCTTTAGATCATCCGCAAACATAGAGCATTTTGAGTTTTTTATGGACTGTATGATATCGTTTACAAATACCAGAAAGAGAATAGGACCAAGAAGAGAACCCTGTGGTACACCAGAGGTTGAATGATAAAGTGCCGATTGATACCCCTTTATAACTACTCTCTGCTGTCGTTCCGATAGGTATGGTTTAAACCAGCCTAAAAGTTGACCGTGCACACCATAGTTTTCAAGTTTTTGCAATAAAAGCAGATGGTTCACTTTGTCGAACGCACTACTGAAGTCAGTGTAGAGTATGGAGCATACTGTGAGCGTTTTCCAGTCTGTCCGCCTTGTCACGTCGATTGTGAGGAGAATAGCTAGGCTAAAAGCTACTTATGCTAAGGAAGAAGTATTATACGTCCACAATCAGTGACATGTAGCTAAACGCTTAATGTAAATATTGTACGTGGCAAATAAGTTGAAATAAAATGGCCGTCGTTGCAATGGTTACGCGCAGCCCCTACTGTGCTGCACTTCGATTGAGACTCGAAAAGCTGTTACTGCCCATTGAAGATCGATCGCCATTTTAGTTCAAGTTATATGCCACGTATTTTACTCACCATATAACCGATGACAAACATCCTAAGCAAGGGGTATCGCTTCACCATAACGCCCAGTCGCAGCGATAACGCAGAAAGCGAAGACGACGCATTGTACGCCCGAGTTCGGCGACTCTCATTCTCTTGTAGGTGAACCACACTGTGAGTGTTTCGTGTTAATACTTTTTCGCGGTGTGGTGTTAACTCCGATTTTAATTTAGACTGGAAAAAAATACCTCAAGTTAAACCTAAACGATGAAGTAAAATACTACAACATTTTGCCCAAACCGAGAATCTCTTATGAATCTATCTACCTAGATTTAAACCAGATGTAGCTAGACATCAGAGGCCTTATCATGCCTAAAACAGAACTGACCTAGCATGGAACATGTTTAGAACTCATGAACTCTGAACATGTTCCATTTTACGAACTAAAGTGAATTATCGCCGTCTCTTTAAGACGGAGCTATATAAGGTGTATAGCTCCATTTTGACACGGGAAAAGGCCCCAGTATTTTACATAGAGACCTCTGACCTCCACAACCCAGTAACTGGGTACCACGATGCCTCTTGGCAAGACTGGTGTCAGACTTCCTGGCTTCTGACTATACCTACATAACGATTGTCAAATGTCTACAAATTAAAACCGAGGACAAAGGCTTAAAGTGCTTTAAGTGGCACGGAATACTATCTCTCTCATATAGATATATACATATATATTGTTGCTAGCTTCTCCCAGCGGCTTCGCCCTCGTGAAAGTCGGTTTCTCCATACAAACTTCCAACCCCCATTTTAGGGTTGGAGTTTCGCGAAATCCGAAGCGGAAAAAATTCGTAGTGGATGTCTACACCCTATAAAGAACCTATCTGCCAAATTTTAAATTTGTAGGTCATATAGTTTCTGAGATTTTGTGATTAATCAGTGAGTGGTAGTTCGCTTTTATATATATAGATTTACTGTAACATAATGAAAAGATATCAAATAACTAAGAAGATAGAGAGACTCCTAAAAATTTAAATTATTCCCGCGCTCGTAAAATGAACAATCAAAAAAAGAACACTCACTTCTAATTTCTCCAACTGTATCCTAAGCATATTATTTTCGGCCAGCAAGTTGTCAATCTTCGTTTGTCTCTGCACAAGTGTTTGCGTCAGATATTGGATCTTATTGTTGTCTATGGTGTCATAATCCGCGACGTTCAACGTACTCGAGTCCGAAGTTGGGACCGTAGATGACAGGTCGCGGAGTTGATTCAATTCGTACTCTTTATCCCGTAGTGCAGTTCGTAAACTAGCTATCGTTTGGCCCGTCTCCATTTGTATGGCTTTCATTTCCTGTACGAAAAGAAAACAATTCTTAAATATTTAAAATGATTAACATAACAACAGATTAAATAAAAAATTGCCATGATCAGGTCAGTTAATGTTGAGTGACCACGTGCCAGCTTGCACATTTGTTATACATCTATTTGGTACTGAGCCCTTTTCAAGACTGTTCCTAGGGTCAGATCAAACCACCGCTGGAGACGCTACGTGACCCTTTTCTTTTACCTTTTGAATATCGTAATTAGAGACACAATAGAAAGACAATAGGTTTGCGGACACCGGTGTCCTCTTGAGGCTTAACAGTTTGGGAAATTTTCAAATAAGTAACTAGAATAGAGGGCGAGAAAGGGCATCAGACATTTACTGACTAAAACCCACCCATATTCTTCAATTGTCCTTTGATAACGTATTTTCTTCTTTCTTTCTTTCTAATTTTCCGTGGGAAAGTTTATATAGATATACAGTAACCCCTTTACGACCCTTGCGAAACTTGCGGAAGAATTGCGGGCTAGCGGAAGACGAGCAATGAGTAGCTAGTCATCAGCCCGCCCGGTAACGATGCTCGCCTGAAGAGATATCAGCAAAACTCAAGGGACCATCGGGTCTACTGGGCCCCTGCAGTCTTTTACAGCTCTTTTAGGCATTGGCATACTAGGGCGCGGTAATATTTGAAAGAGTGACCGGGGCCCAAAGAGTAACTAAAGGACATAGTTGTTCAGTAACAGTTTGTCACGCCCTTTCGTTCGACCCTAGAACGGGCTTCAGGCTCAACAGTCACACTTTGCAGCCACTAGACCAACGAAGCAGTATTACTTTACCTTAACAACAGCAACACAACTGGCGTCAGCTCTGTTCTTAGCCGCGTGCTCTTCTCTGAGCGCGTCTCGCAGAGCGGCCACGACGCGCTCGGCGGCGCTGTGGCGCGCCTCCACTTGTTGCACGTACGCCTTCATCTCGGCACATTCAGAGCGAACGGTTGTGACAGTGTCTTGGAGTTCGTCGCGTTCTTCTCTGAAGTAATAATGGTAATGTTAACGACGTAACAAGTCTTGGAAAGGATGTTATGAAGCTCAGTAGGTAACCGAAACAGTCAGATCTACGAAATTTTTAAAAAAATCAGTATCCAAAACGTGTTTTGCCTGCCCAAATACGTTTCGTTATAAATATAATTTTTGTAATAAATTTTCATTTAATATATATTTCGACACTCTCGAGGGAATCAAAATTCATAGCGTACTTACACAAATATAGGAATGAATCTGAAAACTGGAAATTTGTTGTTACATCACCAAAAAGATTTTTTTTCTGTCAGGAAAAAAATCCGAGACTCGATTCATTAGTTAGTTTACACGGAACCCACAGTGTGCAAGTCAGATTCGCACTTGCCCAGTCTTTTTATTAGTCCTTAATCTTTATTTACTTCCATTGAAATCTGATATACGTACCTACTCTAATTCTTCTATTAAAAGTGGGCAACCCTAGTTGTGGTCAACGTTAGAATATGCTTATCTAGAAGTAGCCTATTCACTCTTGTCTTAAAGACCCTCAGGTTGTACCTAGCTATCAGGAAACACAAACTCCAGGAGAAAATTCCACTTACTTCAAATGCTCCATCTCCTCCATCAAAACCTGTGTATCGTCATTGATATGAACCCCATCTTGCAGCTTCTTTATCTCAGAATCCTTTGCTTGCAACATATTCTTCACTCTCAGCTTGTAAGACTCCCAGTCTCTCTCCAGTCTTCTGCATTCTTCCGTAGTTTTCTGCAAGTTCGCCTGCAGATCATTTACGGTAGACTGTGCGTGTCTAAGATCGTTTTCTAGTTTAGTTTGTATAGCTTCTCTGTCCTTTGTGCTTTCCTGTAGTTTTTTATATCTGAAAGTGTAATGTCATTTGTTTGTCAAGTCGTGGTCATGACCGTAGTACCTACACAAGATACCTTATAAACTGTTAAACTGTTGTAACGCAACGTGCAACGTAACAAGAAAGGAACATTTCATAAGTGTGGATGCAGCGCGTGAACCGAGCATGTACCATCGCGGTAATTTCTGCCTGAACACTTAAAAAAAATTTCGCTTGAATACTGCGGCGCGACGCCAAACCAAACCTTTGAAGTTTTCGTTTCGAGTGCAAGCAAAAATTAACTTAGCAATGGTCAGGAGGAATTGTCTTTGATAGTACCTACTCACATTGAAAAGCTCTATTCACGTGCGGAATTCTGTTGTTGCATGATACATTGGGGCAATGTGGACGGCAGATTCTTTCATGGCGTGTTACATTGCATGTTACGTTAAAGCAGTCTGTACCCAGCTAAAAGATTAAATACTTCAACAAAAAAACAATTACTTCTCTTCCATTTCCAAATTCTTATTCTTCAACATAGAAGTTTCGACTTCTAATCTTTGGTTTATTTCCTTATACTTGGCCACTTCAGCATTTTTCTGTTCCTGTATCTTCATTGTCAGAATCTCCAATTGTGACATTAGCGACTGCTTCTCCAAGGTAAGATGTCGATTCATAACCTCTGAAGTATTTTGTTTCATGCGGATGTCTGCTATTTCTAAAATTAAAATGAGACTGAATATTCAGAATAACATTTAATTTAACAACAACTAGCTTTTGCCCGCGGCTTCGCTCCCGCTCTACCCTACTCTACCCTACTCTACCCTACTCTTGAATTTTCTTTGCTATAAACCTCACGGAGCCCGAGACCTTTCCAACGAATGCAAAACCGTGGAAATCGGTTCGTGCGTTCTGGAGTTATAGCGTCAGGAAGGATAACCCGACTTATTTTTATATAGTACATAAAGAATAGAAAAGAATAACATTGATTTGACTCAATTGAGAATGACACACAAATATAAAATACAAAATAACTGATGTTACAGATACAATATTTTAATGCCTAAGGCATTAAGTTCGCCTTTGTACAGTGTTATGTGCATATAGTTTGTATAAATAAATATTTAGTTAGGTAGGCCTGTGCACCCGGCTCTAGTTCAGGCCATGGCCTGGTATGGCATGGCATAGCCTCTGTTTCGAAGGAAGGAGTGGCCATTATCACGCCCGGGAGTCGCAGGACAATCTCCGGCTAACAAAAACGCGGGCTAGCGGACGAAGGGCAATGGGTAGGTCGCCGTCCGTCCGTCCGGTGTGGACCGAGCCCGAGTCGTCGACAACGCGTAATATTCCACGCGCGCCTCAAAGATATATCGGCAAACCGTAAGAGCCCACCGTGGCCGAAGTCTGATAGGGCCACGGGGTTCTTTGAAAGAGTTACTGTAGCCCTAAAACATAAAAGGCAACTGAGAAAGACAGGTATGTTTGCCTTCATGCTCCACCTTAGACCGGCACAAATCATTTGAAGATTTAAAAAAGAAAAAAGTTGGTGCCTCACGACTAAGGTAAAGTGAGAATTAGGATGAACAGTGAAGTGTGGTGATAAAGTTAGAATTTACAATATCAGTTCTTGATGTCATCACCACTGGTCTTGATTTTTGCCAGCATTAGGCCCACGTGGTGTATTACCCCCCACTCCCCCTGTCACAAAGAAGAGACTTGAGTCTCAGCAGTGGGAACATAAGTAATTTTTTCAATTAATTATTTTTTACTTTCCATAGGTTACGTAACATAACTCACGCTAATATCACGCTTCTCTAAAAAGCGTGATATTACTAATTTCGATAATATACTTTTTTTTTTTTTTTTTTTTTTTCCTTTTTGGCAACTGAGCCGGTGTCGACTATTCTGCCAGTGTCATGTGGTGACAGCAGCGCCGTGAGGTGTACTGTCGACTTTGCACTTTGTGGTAGATCTAACGTGTTAGTGGCTGTAAGGACAATACAATTTTTTGTTAGTAAACACAGATCTAAAATAAATAATATGACAACACAAAATACATTTATAATTACAGATTAAAATCTTTGAAATCACTACACACCAGGCTACAGATTAATGTCATTGTCATTGAGGAATTTGGATAGAATTTGGACAACTTTAGGAGAGAAATTGGACAATAGGGAATGGAAGTTAGTAGGAAGGGGAATTTTAAATTTTGGAAGAATTTGGTACAAGTCGAAGGAGTGGGAGTTAGAAGGACAGGAAAAGAAGATATGGTCCAATGTGCCATCATCGAGACCGCACTCGCACAAAGAGCTATCACGGACGTGGATTTTGTGAAGGAATACTGGACTGCAGCAGTGGCCGAGTCTCAGCCTGCACAAGGATGAGACGGTTCTCTTAGATAATTTAGGACATTTAAAAAACCAAGGTTTCCGCTGGATGTCAGGCTGGATGCTGGCGTAGTATGCTCCCTTGAGCTTATATTGAATATACTTATCAGTACCGCAAAAAAATTGACATCAGCCATTTATATAATAATCAAGCAACAAAAAATTCTGATAAATGTATTTACGAAGCAAAAATTGAGCTAGGATTTGTATTTATTAGGCCTCTGCCTCGAATCTTGCGGGCAGCGGGGCGGCGGCGCGTAAGCGTAAGCGTGGTAGGATCTTATGCGTAAAATCAAATGGACAGGCCCTCGAATACAGCGGCGCGGGGGCGGGTAACGAGCGGTGCACTCCAGTCAAGCGGTGACTGCCCGCGCTGTACGCCAGGGAATTGTTCGAAGCAGTTACCGTAGCTCTCGCTAAAGCGTCTATTACACCACTCAATATTCCACAAAGTTACACAGACTGTCTTAAACTTTACTTGCGAGTAAGACAGACTGACACTTATTACACTACGCGATGTTGACAAAACCGGTCTGAATATCGAGTGGTGTAATAGATGCTTAAAAGGGCAGGTATTATTTACTACACTACCATCTAAAAGTTTGAAAGCAAAATGTATGGGGTTTGAATGATCTTATTTGTAATAAAACTGAACTTACACTAGGATTTATTACAAAGGAGATCATTCAGGATGGAGATGGAGGATGGTAATTCTTTTAATTACAAAAACAAAAGAATTTCCATCCCACATTCATTATGTTATGACAACATTACATCGGGAGGAATTAGAGCATCAACAGACAACCAACATGTAACGGTTGGGTGTATTAGGTGCGACAGGCAACTGCGCGATCGCGAGGGACAAATAATTTTAGGCGTGTAAGTACTTTTTACACGTAACGTCATGGTTTGCAAATATTTTGGCAACTAAAATCCAAAAAATCTTGTAACGGAAAACTAGACAAGAAAGTTTAGTGGGAAATTCTTAAAAATCTAGTGGATAGAATCTTTTATTTAATTTTGCCTGGCTGCTACCAAAATATGATGGTACTAAAAGAAATTAAAAAGAGAAATTATAAGTCAAGATCCACATAATTAAACTTCTCATTGTTCAACGGACGACATTCATCAGCAACAGAAAAATCAGATCAGTCTGTAATAGACGAATTGGTTTTTTTAGAATGATAAGGCAGGAATGCTTCGCTTTGCTCCCGCCTTAGCCTTCGGGCCTGTTTTTTTTACCACCCAGAAATAGTGGCTAAGGTAGTATCATTCAGACGCACTTTATTATGTCTGACTTAGTACTTTATAAGGAAATATAGATTTTTAGATGTTAATAATGCTATTAAAAAAAGTCTATAATTAACACACAATTAAAAATAAAGTATAACCAAACCTTTTCAGTTACACAGAAGACAGACATCAAATCGCATGCAATCAAGCTATAAAAAAATTATCTACCTGAACTATCTACATCATTACCATCCTCCGTCTTGCGTAACCTTTCAAGCAATTCTGTAACCTCTCGGTTCATGACATTTAGTTCATTTTTCAACATTGCATTCTCTACTTCCATATTTTGCATCTTGTATGTAAATTCTTCACTGCTTTGTATTTCCAAATCTGATGGGAGACTATGTCCTGTAAAATTTATAAAAGAAATAAATAAGGACTTATTATGTGTTAGTGATAATGTATGCATAGACATTTCTAATACAAACTAGGTTCTATAAGGTGGGTCTATGCCAAAGGAAACAAGCACAAATTCATGAAACACTTTCTTGCATTGCCATTAAATCTAATTTGAAAATGATAGACACCAAAATGAAAGACACATAAAATTATCTCTCTATCGATTATGAAGAGTTTACTAATACTATGTATGTTGTAAATACTAAATTTATAAAAAAATCTACTAACTTCTTAGTTTCAATGAGTGTGTAAACTGATCCACATAGATATTACTGTCAGCATCCAAATTCGTCAACTTAACATCACGAACTAAAGTTTTAGGGCAATGCTCCAGATTGTATTGTCGCGTTGGGCTGGATTTCTTAGAGGGAGACTTCTTAAGTGAACTGTGTCTTGAAGAATCTTGATTGTCTTTCACCTGTACCCGTGGTTGGTGATTTCGCATCATCAATGGTGAAGTTTTCCGGGTGGGTGAATAAGCCTTTGGCGTATCAGGAATAGGCATAGATTTTTTTGGACTGCGAGACAAAGTTTTTTTCTTTGGCAACCAAGCGGTCTCAGTGCTGGCATGATTGACACCAAAGTCAGTTCCATGGTTCTCAAACCTTTGTCTCGTAACGTTATGGTGTCGCAAAGCCTCGCCCGTCTGTTCGTCCAAGTTGTTAAGGAGGTTCTCCGCCTTCCCGGCGAGGTCCGCGAACCATGACATTTATAAAAATTATTTTATGCCTTAAAATAAAAAGAATGTATTAGAACATCGATATCTGTTTTTTTTTTATATTTCTGCGTTTGCTTCGGACTTTGACGTATGTATACAAAATGAAAGATAGTGAAGAAAACTCACATACCAGGCATTAGGAAAATGGGGAGCCGTGATTTTATAAGTTTCTCCGATTTATTTTATGCCTGAATCAAAACATCGCATCTAACATCTTCGCGACAATCTGACACTTACTTGACATTTGACACGTTGACATCTCACGTTAGAGGTGGCCAATGGACGCATATTATTCCGGTTTTCATATCTGCGAAAGCGTAAAACAAAGACTACAATAGTTATGATGTCAAAAGCCATCAAAAAAAGAGACAAGTATTTTTATTTCAGCAAAAATACTTGCCTCTATTTTTGTGTCATATGTTATAAATCATAAGGTACTAGAAAAAAGTTTCATTTGTTATCACTTATCTGTGTGCTTGCTTTTTGGCGGGATTTTTACGAATGAAGTTCAATGCTTCTTTTCATTATTTGCGCGCAAATTGATTTCCAGTGGATATTGTAAGGTTGTGGCATAAAACTATTCCACCAACAGTAATCAAATTCGATCATCGTCCATTTCGATATGAAGTAAAATAAAAAAAAAGGAATAACAAAATTGGTCGCTTGGGGCTTGAGTAACTAATTCTTCGGGCTTAGTAAAAAAAATTATGTCCTGTGATATGTTGTTCATTACTACATATAAGTTTATTTGGTTTTTAAAAGATGTACCGGTTTTATTTTTCCTAGTACATACTTACTTAAGAAAGTCAAAGTCAAAATGTTTTTATTTCATATAGGCCTACATGGGCACTTATAAAACGTCAGAAGCTAGTGCACCAATGAAAAAAATCATACATTCGAAGACTAAGTAGTGATAAGCTGAAACTCAGTAAAATAACTAATAAATTAAGTATTATTCATACTATTTCGCTTTACTGCATTTTAAACTTTGAATTAATAATAATATTTTTTCATGCTTCAAAGAAAAAGAAATTATAGGGATTCGAAATATCGGTTTGTGAGATCGTGCGCGAGTATAGCCAAAGAGAATATAAGCACTACGTTTAGTATAGCAAGATTAAGCATAATATTAATAAAAATAGTGAGTCATGTAGTTTTGAAACTCAAGTGTCTACACAAATCGAACATATATGGAATCATTGAAACAGGCTTACATGATTTCTGAAAGAAAAGAAAAGAAAGAAAGAAAAACATTTATTTGAGACTCGCACAGGACAAAAAATATATATACAACAACAATACAAAAACTATAAATAGATTTTACAACATAAAAAAACAATAAATAAAAGAACACAAAAAAAAAAATTGAAAATAAACGACCTGTGCGAGGTCAAAAAGGCCTCTATCTCAGCATATGCTGCGATATTACCTAAAACCTATTATTTCTGCAAAATGGAGCTGAGATTTAATTTTTCAGGTATGGACTAGATCAGTGAAATGTATCGAGAAGACTGACTTGATACATTTGCAACCAAATTCACTAGGATAATTGTGTTTTAAAAACTAAATACAGGACCGGCCATTGTGGCGACGCTTGGGGGAGGCCTATGTCCAACAGTGGACGTCTTTTGGCTGAAATGATGATGATGAAACCAATAACTGCAAAACACAGCATGGCACACACTCCCCTAGTCCCCTATATAATTATTATACTCTTTGGGCACACATGGCTTAAAAGTCTTCGTATCCAAGCATAAATAAAAAAATTAAAAAAATGACGTCTATTGACAAAAAATAATGCCTAATGATTTCTTGTTTTGCCGAAAAACAATTTGCGTTACAATAATACATGACGATACATGAAGTGTTCAGACTATTCAAATCATGGATTTTGAAAGTCCAGATGTAGAAAAAGATTTTCCCGGCTTGTATGCGTCTGAAAGTGGCAGGAAAAGTAATGAAAGTGACTGTAAGTATGCGTGTTGGGAATTTGCGTGTATTCATCACATAAACACAGCTTGCAGATGTGTAACCCTCCGTGTGTCCACATCTGTGAGAGTATTTATCCATTTTATTATTCCAGTATATTGTATCGTTTCCAATATCCTTCCATAAGTTCTAAAATAACCTTATAACATAAAAAAAATATGTGCCATCAGACAGAAACTCACAAACAACCTAATAAGTGCTTATCTTGTTTACTATTTATTGTCATTTTTGTGTAATTTTTTTTTATACTGAATGTGGCAGAAATTAGGAAAACATTTTATAATGTAATACTTACAATTATCAACTTTACTGCCTGGAGATGTTGGTAACAAAATAAATACAATTATTTTTTCTTTAGTCAGTGATGGCGCTGATCATGATAAACCAAGCAAGAAAGACCTCTTAGGACGACGTAAAGACAAGAAAGAGAAGAAAGATAGAGGCTATGCTGCTCTTGAGGGAGAGAGCTCTCCTGAAGAGGATACTGATACCAAGTCAGTTATTATACTTTTTATTTCATAGATATTAAAAACGCCAGACATCATGCTAGTCTCCTACCGTATATAAGTACCCTAGTAGAAAACAGAATCATGGAAAAAAAGGGAGTGAAATATTTTGCCTTGCAGTGGATTTAATAGCCTAAATCTACTGTTCACTGTTCTGTCAGATTAGAAATGGCAACAAGCATGTGTATACACCATTAAATTTGGTTGTTTTAATCTCACGGAGGGTCGATTCGGTATATGTATTTTTTAATTTTCTCATTACAAATCGAAATACTATCAATAATATTGATAAATAAAAAGAAAATTAAAAAATAAAGTACTTTTTTTCAATAACTCCAATATATGCATGTACGTTAGAATTTCTTTAAGTAAACGAGTCAATGACCTTGTAGGTAGTTGTCGATCATTGCGTACTAACTACCTACAGTTCATTGGCCTCGCTCAGCTGATGTTTACTTAAAGAAATTAATTTCGCACATGCGTAAATTAATTTCGAGCTTAAAAAAAAACTACTTTATTTTTTAATTTTATCTTTACAAATCAATAGTATTTCATGTACCGAATCGATCCTTCGTGGGATTAAAGCAATTAAAATTTTACGGTGTATATCACTGTTATAATAACAAGTACATAAGCCAATCTTAAAGTCTAGGCATGGCTTGCGAATGCGAGTACGCATTCATTTTTTAACACAAACAGAGTTCAGCTGCTAATGTCAAGCAAGTGTTGTTTATGGCCGCTTACACCAACCTACACTGCTCAGAGTTAGGGTTAGTCAACTCTAGGGTAGCTACTCGGGTTGTAACCGCCGGGCCTTTGGCCTTCGGGCTTTTGGACTATGGTCCGAAGCAAGGAGAAGTGGCAGGCGGTCGTCGCCTTCTGCGAAGCAGTACTGCTAGCAAAGGAGGCGGCCGCATTCGTGAGGCAACGGCCCTCACGCCTCAGCCGCCGCAGGGATTCTGATCCCGATTACCGGCCACCGTAGGCGCGTGTTTGCGGACGTCAAGAAATGGGTAGCTCGCTGTCCATCTCTATTAGTCTGTAAAAGTCTGAAACTATCTCCCGCCCCGCCCAAGCGCGCGGAGATGTTATTGGATGATTTTCCCACCGAAAAAAATGTATCATGTACTGAATCCATGGTATTCGTTTGTGCGTCGATGTCGGTGCCATGGTGTCATACAATTAGATATCCAAAATATTATATTCCAAAATTAATCAGTCAATTTTTGTCAGAAGTCCTTCGAAATCGAAGAAAACAAAATCATTTAAATTCCCTACAAAAAGTAAGGAGAAACGTGAGAAATCACGAGACAAAGAAAAAGTGTTAGAAGATGCAGCAAAGCAAAAAGAGAGGGAAGAAAAAGAAAAGAAAAAAGAAAAGGAACGAGAGAAAGAGAGGGAGAGAGAGAAAAAAGAGAAAGAGAAACGTGACAAGTTGAGGGAGAAGGATAAGGTGCGTAATATATTTAAGGTGCGTAAACCCTATTTAATATTATAAATGTGTGTGTATATATAGCATTTTTTTTAAATGGCAATGTCTAGCTCACTCTTTCACCAGCTTAAAAAAATAATTCCTATAGGAAAACAATGGAAGCCAAGCTATATTGATAAAAGCTTGTGTTACATTGCAATTTATTTTCATCTACCATAGTAGATAGTGGAAATATCTGGGCCAAAATACTTTTTATGCTTTAGTGGTAATGCAGTCTAATTAATTAAAAATATATTATTAAACTAATCATAGAAATGCATAAATCACAAACTATGAAATTATGGTTAAAGTGAATTTAAAAAAAATTGCTTGTTCACTTATTTCCTCAGACATATACAAACAACATAAATCTTAAGATGAGGAACTACTGCTGAGATAGGGGCCTTTTTGGCCTCGCACAAGTTTTCTTAGTCTCTAAATATTGTTTTCTTTTATTTTTTTGTGTGAGTTACAAATAAATGTTTTTTCTTTCTTTCTTTCTTTCTTTTACTTGTTCCTTATTATAGTTCTATAGTGCCAACAATGTCATATAATGGTAAAATTATGTAGATGCAATAAACTCCTGACAAGGAATGATGCATTATTTATATGCATATAATTTTTTTTTTAATTCTCTGAAACATAATCATATCAATATCAGTTTTAAAAAGTTTTAATTAAATATTACAATGATATCTCTTAGGCACAAAAAGTATTTTCGCTCATGACTTCTTCAGATGATATGTCTTCATGCATTGTCAAGCGCTTCTGAACCCAATGGGTAAACTCATTTCTTAATCCCATTGAACCAGCTTCCACATTTCCATTTTTTCTAGAGTATTTATTGCATGTGATCTTGGCCAAACACCAGTCAATCAAATTTATAAACTTTATTGTGCCCCATTGCTGAATAAAACCCTCTTTCGTCCTTTTCCAAACCTTGGGCGACCTTGGTCGTCGTCGTTGAATCTTGGGCGATCTCTGGTCGTCGAGAGATTGTCTATCAATGTTAAAAATAAGTTTTGAATGTTTTTTTTTTTTTTCAAGCTGTTATAGCATGGTAGGTACAGTCGGTGCCCTATGTTACCTAAACCACCTCCTTTGAAAAACTATTAAAGGGGTGGGTAACTTAGGGCACCGGCCCTACTCATGAAGACATTCTAAAGAGTTTAAACACGATAGTGTTACCTTGTTGCGTTCAGTAGTTTCTATGGCCACTATGGGACCCTACTAGATCACGTTCATTGTGCCATAGTAATACAATGTCATGCAAGTTACATAGGAATACTAAATTTCAGTTCAATCTTTTAGGGATAACTGATAACGACTTGCAAAATTTGCCCTAAACAAACAAACACACATAGATATAAACACTAGAAGTTAAATAAAAGCTAGTCAATAAAACAACATACCTGAACTATTAATTCGTAAACTACTCAAAGGACTCATAAGGGAGTTGATGAAAGGTAATTAACATCTGTAATTTATAAGAAGCAAGAACATAGACTGATCCAATTGGTGACCCAAAAGGTCAAATGCTAGGTGCTCGCAAACGGTGCGTGTTTGTGACCCAAATATATGAACTTGGATGAAGCAACTGTAGTATGTAGGATAGCAAAACATTGCATTTTCTGCCTTTTCGTCAGGGACTGCAGCGCAAATCTGGTGCATCAGATTAATTTTTGAATATACAGAAAAGTGTAGGTCTACTGTCCACAAACGATTAGCTTCATAGACACGTATTCGCCATTATACGCTTTTTTTTCTACCCATTGCTCGCCGTCCGAAAGCCCGCGCCACGGTGGCCGGAAAACGGGATCGGAATCCCGGCGGCGGCTGGGGCGTGAGGGCCGTTGCCTGACGCGGGCGGCCTTCTCCTTTGCTAGCATTACTGCTTCGCAGAAGGAGGCAACCGCCTGCCACTCCTCTCCTCGGACCATGGCCTGTACCAAGGCCCGGCGCGAAAGTTCGCTGCCGCTGATCGCTTCCACCGATCGCCCCCACGAGGACACACCTCTACCGTGAGCTCCACCGTATCCTCCGGGCGGTCCACACAGTGGTGACATCCGGGCGGTCCACACAGTGGTGACATCCGGGCGGTCCACACAGTGGTGACATTCGGGCGTCGCTTCCGCACGAATCCGGTGCAGGAACTTCCCGAACTGACTCTGTTCGGAGAGAACCTGCGTCATGCTGAAGTTAAAGACGGCGTGAGGTCCAGCCTCTACTGAAAGAGGGGACTTACCACCATAATTACGGCGTGCCCAGTCATTATACGCTTGATGTACCTACGTCTGCTCACAGTTTACGTAAAAAACTATGATACTGTCGACGAAGCGACAACGGCATGACGGCACGAAGTTGGGTTGCCGCTACGCGTGCGGTGACAGTAAGCTTAAGGACTATGCGAGCATAAGACGACTTTTTGCAACGATTCAATACATTCGCAAAATAATATTTACATGAAAATAGACGCTATGCAGCCGCGATACAATCGTGCTCTATAGCGACTACCTCTCTACTCTGGACACCTGTTGATGCTGTTGTTTACATGCGATACAATCGCGCGTTGGCAGCGAGGCAGAATCAATACATTCGCGCGTTTGCATCTGTAAAGTTGCGCGTTAGAAATGCAACAAAAGACCAAAAATAGCGATGCTGCGACGAGCTACTGAATAGACGCAAAAAGTCCTTCCTTTTTCCGCGACCTTCTTTTTTTTGAGTTGGTAAATCATATATATTAATTTCTCCCGGTCCCGGTGGAGCGAGAGGAAGTGTCAGACTTATACTGACTAAAACCCACACTGTTGTGAAATAATCCCGCAAGGGGCGACCTATCTAATCTTTATTGTTTTATTGATATAAACTAGTGCTTGACTGTGATCCCACCTGATAGTAAGCAGTGATGCAATCGATGATGGTGAAGCGCACTAGTTTATCAAGAGCCTAATCTCTAAATAAATGTTTTTACCCGACTGCGCCAGAAGGAGGGTTATGTTTTTCGAGAGTATGTATGTATGTATGTATGTATGTATGTATAATTGTTTGGCACGCTCTGCAGCCTGAACGGCTCGATGGATTTTAGCTTGAGAGGTGTCGTTAGATTCGTATTTACTGTGAGAGTGACACTGGGTATATCAAAATAAAAAAAAAACAAAATGGCGGATTTGTAGCGTCAAATTCAAATGTTTGGCACGCTCTGCGACCTGAACGGCTCGATGGATTTTAGTTTGAGAGGTGTCTTTAGATTCGTAATTACTTTGAAAGTGATATCGTAATAAAATAAAACTAAAATAAATAAAAAATAAAAAACGGTAATTTAAAAAACTAAAAAACCCGACTGCTTTTCTGAGCATTCATGAAAAAGCCCTAAAACAAGAAAATCTGGCAGTCGGGACCCATTCTAGAAAGTCAGCCGTCTAGTCAATAGATTGGAGTAATCTGCAATGTAATATAGGTATGTGCTCTCAATTCTAGAATGGGTCCCGACTGCCAGATTTTCTTGTTTTAGGGCTTTTTCATGAATGCTCAGAAAAGCAGTCGGGTTTTTTAGTTTTTTAAATTACCGTTTTTTATTCATACAGTTCATAATTATAGAAGTTAAAAACAATTATCTTCGGGTTCTGTAATTTTTGCCAACACTTATGTGTTACAGGCGAGAGCTATAATATAGGTGGTATGTTCAAAACAGATATAGTCGTAAATAGGTGTATTTCCTGGTACATTTAGAAGCTGTTTCATGTGATCAGGATTATGATTACGGTGGACATTATGTTGTATTGTATGGCGTTGTATTCATGGTTCATTTACTCACATAATGCGACTGGCAACGCCATCGGCCATTCACTAAAGTACAGTGAATAAAAGAGATAGGTGTGTAGGCAATATAGTACAGCAAAAATGCTTTTTAGGTTAAATAAGCTGGTCCTAATTGGTCAAATCTTTGATTTGGCTCTGCTATAAGTATTATGTTAAATTTTGCGAGCATTTATCATTTATGTAAATAATATCAGCAATGCTCATTATTGTAATTGACTAAGCCAATTAGATTTATTTGTAAATTGTCTCTCAGTAGTGAAGGTTTCCTAAGACACGATTCCTTTCGGTGTACCTACCTTTCTAAATTTCAATAATCCCAGTGTAGTCATCTAAAATATTGCACACAATTTCAAAGCAATTTTCCTTATTAGAACTGTCGAATTTACAACCAAAGCTAAACCTGCGAAACAAACATCTAAAACTAAATGCATTCGACAGGGATAATACTACAAGAAAAAAAATTTTGCAATATATGTATTAGGTGCTGAAAAGATCAAATATTAATGAACTTCCAACTACTAATACTTGTAAAACCATCAGGGCAAATGTTGAGACATTGCTCGACCTTTCTGCCAAAATACTCCTTATTCCCTTCACATAAGAATACAAATAAACGGAGTAGGGATATGACACATCCATTGTCGCTGTAGCCTTGCACTCCGCGTATTTATTTATTACATCTCTCCTTTTTCAACTTCAATTAACTCTGTAGCAATAAAGACAAATGAGGTAGAAGTTATCTGTATGTTGAAGCAAAGTGAAAAATAATATTTGTAAGTCAGGTTAAATTTTCGCGGTTCAGCAGTTGATACGTTTTGCATAATTTCACTGTTCAGTAAGTGTAGCACCGACCTTGGATAAACGGCGGCAGAACGGTCATGGTTTGCTCAGTTGGGTCTCGAATGCGCGTCATGCATCACCTACGCAATGTTTTCTCAAAGGTGCGCCGGTTTACGTGTTATTTTTTTGTTTTGTTTTGTTTTTCTTGTGTCAATAAGGTTCCAATCGTTTGGCCATTGTGAATGCGATATTTTTTTTTTTGTTTTTTTGTCCGTAGATTTTTACTAAATAGGTGGTTTGTGAAATAAAATCGGTCATGATTATTTATTGAAAGTTGATATTGTGTAAGGTGGTTGATGGGCAAGGGTTTTTAAGTACCTATTACTTGAATATAGGGTAAATACTGTGTTTGTTTACAATTCCACGATTTTATTGTTGTGGTATTTTTTTTTTATTTTGTGCTACTTTGATACTAACGTATGGTTTTGTTGACACCACATTTTTTACGACACATGTTCAATGTTATTGTCCAGTACTTGATAGTTTATTGTTTGCAAAACAGGAAAAAGAAGAGAAAGCGAAATTCAAATTAGAATCTAAGGAGAAACTTAAAGATGACAAGAAAGATAAGACCAAAGATAAGGACAAGGAAAAGGTGAAAGAGAAGGAGAAGGAAAAAGTTAAAGAAAAAGATAAGGATAAAAAAGATAAAAAGTTGACGAAAGTACCTTCTACTTTTACTTGTGGGATTCCCTTCGAAGAGATCTTTACTTTAGGAGGTAAGAAATTATAATTATTAATTTATTTTTATTATTTACATCTACCCGCCTTTGCCCTTGACATCCTTTGAGTGGTCATGATGACAATCATTTTACGTTCTGATCTAACTGGATACTAATCAGTACTAATCAGATATCTTACAATCGGTATTCATAAAAAACACGTTGTCTAATAGACTTTTATGGTTCTAATATAATTAGAAATAGATAAGAGAATTATACTTCGTCTTTTGGTTTACGTTGGTAATTTAACACTGTGGAACAGATGGTCAGTAGTTTGATTATGCATGCATTGTATTGCACATTAATCGGCAACCGGCAACGTTATTGAATGGACTTAATATCAGAGGATTGTACAGAGGTTTTTATTCGATGCTAGTCCTTTCTCTGCTTTGCCGACTCTTGGAGTAAGAGGAAGTTTTGTTAGGTAGAAGACAGATGTAACCCTTTATTTCCCCCTATTCGGAGGGGAATTCATGAAGAATAAACAAAAAGAGAAACTGACTGACGTACTAACGCACATGAAACTACCGGGACTAGGAATGTAAAATTTTGCACAAGGTTTCCTTTTCTGCGGTAGGCAAGCACTAAGAAGGGGTTTATGAATATTCAACCATTAAGGGGGTGAAAAGGGAGAATTAGAGTGTATGCAAAATCACATTCCGTGTGCAAGTATATTTTAAAGTTAGCATAAATCATACGTAAATAATAAAGATTAACATTATTTGTTTTAATTCTATCCACAATATAAAAATTTCAAGTTTTAAATATTGTAAGAAGATTATTATTTCTAACGTGACCAAAATAAATAATAAAAGCTTTAATTATTAGTTTTTTAAAACTACCCTCAAAATAGTATAAGGGGTCTTAAAGTAAATAAAAACATTCTGGCGAACGAAGTCGCTGGCAAAGTGCTAATCTCATATTAAAGGAGAATGTGATCACGTAGTAATTGTTTGTGTTTTCGTAAATCAACTTTTAACTGTCTAGGAAGATCGTTGCTAGAATCGCACGGATAACAACCGCACGGATCGAATTCCAAGGTTAAGGCAAGACTTAGCGAGTTCGGTCTGGATGCCTAACCATCCTAACATACCAAGATTCCTCCGTGCCCCAGAAAGCAAAACCATTGGTCCAGGCTCTCAAATGTGAATCTTTAACAGTCGAAACGGATAATCAAAACCCAACAAATCTCACACCAGTCTTACCAAATCAAGGAATATCGTGCTACTGAATTCCTGGGTTTTAGAGGTCAAATAAGTAGTCGCTACTTTTGTATTCAGATCAATTATATATTATAAGGGAAGATAAGTATGTTATGCGCTAACATCGCAATCAGATAACCTGGACTCGAAACTCAGACATCTATGATCAGTGTCATCACAGTCGCAAACCTATAGACACTGATAGACAAAGATAAAGATAAGAGCCGACGCTGTCGTGCGATCGAAATAGCGTTAGCCGCCAAATGTGTGTGATCGTGCGAAATCATGCCACATAGGGACAATTTCAGCGGTCCAGGCTCTAGAGTCGAGCCATCAATCTACCTTTGTTTTGATTTAATCTAAGTCTTTAACAGTCGATACGGATAATCAGAAGCCAACAAATCTGACACCAGTCTTGCCAAGTCAAAGAATATCGTGTTACTGAATTCCTGGGTTGTAGAGGTCAGATAGGCAGTCGCTACTATTGTATTCAGCTACATCCGGTTAGACTGGAAGGCGGCCCCAACTATATTCTAAAAATTTAGGCAGATAAATAGCCTTGAACTGGTAGGTATATTCCTGAAATAGTAATCAACCTACCGACTTTCGAGTTTCTCGCAATCCGATTAAAAGTTTTTCTTGCATTCCGCATACGATGTTTGTTCTCTCATCAAAGTGTTTCTGAAACAAATGATTGAATATTACGTACAAAAACGATAAACAGCTGTCTATGTTTGATTTTCAGTTTTACATTCTTCTGCTAAACATTCCACCTGTGTGCACAAATAAACTATTTGTATTCCAATGAAGGGGTAATCAATAATATCATACAACCACGTATCAATTTGTACATATATTTTATAGCAGAAGAGTTGTTTGGTCGGATTGGAAAAAAAAAAATTGTGCGGAAAAGCCAGGCTCATGACGAATCGAAACTTTGCTTATTACGTATATGTATAAAATGGAAACGGAGCAGTAACCCAAGATGCAAATGACACCGCAGGAGACAGCTAGTGGAATATATAAAAAAATAAAAAAACACAATTGCCCAAATCTCTTTTGGTTTGTTGCATTATCATTTTTGTGATACACTTTTATCTTTGGTGGAATTGATTTTTGCACCTTTATGTTTATCGAAAAAAAACCGTATTCAGGCGGGAATTATCTGTGTTGCCTAAATAGAGCATTCTTTTCAAGGTAAATGATAACACGGCGTGTAAACATGAATTCTTTGGGAGTATTGTCGTATTTTGTCTGCGGTTAGTTACTATCTTATGACTTAACAGTCAGCTTGTGTTCTTAGTTATTTTCCTTAATTATGAATCCCTTTATCCACGGATTTTCTATAGGCGGTAAGTCTTTAGAATTTGATTAAGATAGCTGCATTTTTTATCAATGTGATGTCGCAAAACATTGCTGTAAACGAGTTAGGTTTAACAATGTACAACCAAGCAAAATTACCAAATGATACGGTGCTATTGAATAGAAAGAGCTAATAAAAATATCATAAAGCTACTATAACGAATGTAAACAAAAGACGCGTGCACTGCGAAAATGTTTTGATTGATATGTGACATGACGTGTTCTGGTTTGCATTTTTAATCTCTTTTTATTACTTGTAAACGTGATAGTAATAGTACATATGGTTTACGTTAATCTTTTATAATTATTATTACAAGCTAAGGTGAACCTGAAAATAGAGTCATTGATATTTTTGTAAAAAAAAAAAACATTTTACAAAAAAATATAACCGACTCCAATGTAAAAGTGCAAAATAACTTGAATTTCGGAAGTCGGTGTTTCTATAATAGTTTGGTTCTCCTCGTTATTTAACGTTCATATTCTGTCTTTAGGCTTCACCAGCAGCAACTCATAGAGAATTTTTTCCTGCCTTCCTCTTGTCGTGCTCTTTACTAATTTTTAATTTAAAATGAAATAGTAATAATAGATAAAAATATTTAAAAAAGAAGACGATGTAATGGTTTTGGCAACACTGTTTCTAATGTAGAAATGAAGAGGGGGCGTTATTGAGGCTGTCTTCGTTTCAGTTTGAATTTGGAGACAACTAGTGTTGGGCAATTCTTATTTATTAAATGAATATTTAAATTCACTTTAGAAAACACACAACCTAAACCGCTGGTTTTGAGACCGTGAAATCTTGTACAAGTCCCTTATTCGGCAAAGGTACTTTTTTTTTATTTCATAGAAATATGACATTTTTGCCGATGGAAGAACCAATCAGGCACACTGTTTATTAGTGTTTATTACTCCATAAATATAAAGGAACATTGTTCTCCGTATTCTTTTCATAGATGAGTAAGTACAAGCTTTATTATTTCGTGTTTCAGTGGCGTTGCCAATATTCGGAGTGCCGTTAGCGCAGTCGGTGGAGCGTTCACGATGTCACGACGACACCGGACTGCCTCTCGTTGTTCGAGACAGCATCGATTACTTGCAGGTACAATCACCTTACGAAACTGTTGATCACTTTTAGACTTTGTTACTTTAAACTTGATACTTGTCAATTGTTGTAATGTAGTAATTGTTTTGACGTCTTGCAACGTATAATTTGACAAGGTTTTAAGTACGAACGAATTTATTGCAACGTGTATTATGAAAAGGTAAACTATGGTCAGTAATCTTCTTTCTTTCTTTATTAATCTCAAGTCTCAAACTACTTCAACGGAAACCGTGTGTAGAATCATTTCTATATTACATATACTATATGTATAAAACAAAATCCACCACCTCGTCTGTCTTAGATGTACCATATAATACATGAATATTATAGCAGAGAAATGCCGAGAATTTTAAAGATTTACAGTACCCTTGAGAAGGAGGAGCGGGTCGCTAGTTTAGAATATTTAAAATCTAGAACCCTGTAGCAAAACTTTAATCAGGTAACCACAAGTCAACTACAGTGAATGGTTTACCGCAATAGCAACATACGACGTTTCAGTCCTACGATGATTACTGCAAGAACAAATATTTGTATGGCCTACAAGTATTTGTTTCTGGTCTGAGTGTATAAAAGAAATTCTTAATGTGAAGCAACGTTTACAAAAAATAATATATAATAATAAGAAGACATAAGATTAAGCAACCGACTAAATTGGATAGGCTTTCAAATACCGGGTCATTATTTTCCGCACGAAGGTTGTGTAGTCGACCTAGTTAAGTACTTCAAACGGTGATTTTGAGTGACAGTCGCAATGCTTCATTGCGAGTAATTTGTCTCTACTGCTCTTCTATACAATATGGTCCTTTATTACGACAAAGAAGTATTATGTCTCTATTATATTAGACCGAGTAGTAAGTACCTCTTCACGTACTTTTTGAAACCTAGTATCTGAAATTCTAAGAGTAAATTGGTTGGCCCCTAATCTAGAAAACACAATTATATTTGTATTTGTGATCACAATTGTATTTTTCGATCGGTCAGCACTGACACGTCTGACGAAGAGTGCGGCGGACCATGAGCCTGGGTATTATGACCATCATCATCATCAGCCTTTTAATGTTCCCACTGCTGGGACTCAGGCCTCCTCTCTAACAGAGGGAATGGGCCGTAATCCACCACGCGGGCCAAGTGCGGGTTGGTGGATGTCACATGTCTTCGAATTTTTGGTTCTAAGTCATGGCGGTTTCCTCACGATGTTTTCCTTCACCGTTTTGAGAGCAGTGTTGATGAAATAAATTACACAAAGTAATGCGCCTAGCTGGGTTTGAATCCGCGACCTACAACTCGTAAATCGGGGCTGTTACCACTCGGCCAGCCCTGCTCCCACTTGCACTGGTAGGATGACAGCAGGACGAAAATATGCATCTTTAGATGAGAGAAAAAGATAGGTTAGATAAATTATATGAATCTGACAGCTGTCACCCGCACCATCTTATAGTAATTGTAGTGTAATAAAAGGATTAAGATTGGCCAAGTGAGGGAGACAAAAGATATTAGTGCTTCACCGTCGCGATGTGATTCAATATCTATTAAAGTCAGTGTTTAAATGACTGCCACTTCAAAAACCCTACTTCAAATCGGTGACATGGCTGATGTGTATATGAACCCTAAATTGTACGTTTTGCAATTTCAACACCGGTTATGAAGCCATACGTTCTGGCTTCCGGATAGTTGCCGTTTATCCGGTGTAAAGTAAGGGATACTTGTAGCAAATTGCATGGTTAGGCAAACTTTTTTTTTTGTTATTACCACTTATGAACATTTCTACCCCTTCTTGATTCTATTCGATTATTCGAAACACGTATAAACAATGTACATATTAGTATGGAGTTACAGTTAAAAGGTTCTACGGTTCGTGAGCCTATTAAACTAATACATTGTCGAGAACCACAGTTAATCTTGATCCACGGTGAGATGTAAGTTGTGGGAGAAACACCACTCACTACCGCCCGACTTCGTTCAACCCCAAGAACATCTGCCACTCGGATGCCATCTGCAGTGGCCTATACACCGTTTAATTTAATTTAATTTAATCCCGTGGAGGGTCGATTCGGTACATGAAACACTATCGATTTTTAAAGATAAAATTAAAAAATAAGGTACTTTTTTTCTAAAACTCGATGCATGTACGAAATTAATTTCTTTAAGTAAACAAGTCAATGACCTTGTAGGTAGCTGTCAGTCGTTGCGTACTAACTACCTACAGTTCATTGGCGTCTTTCAGCTGACGTTTACAAAAAGAAATTAATTTCGTATATGCGTAAATTAATTCCAGTTTGAAAAAAATTACTTTATTTTTTATTTTTATCTTTACAAATCGACAGTGTTTCATGTACCGAATCAACCCTCCGCGAGATTAAAAGGACCAACATTTAACTGTGTATAGAAAACAATCAATAGACTGCGCACCCAAACAGACCATTGCAAAATGGGAGATTACAGACCCCACCGACACCCAGCCCGAGTGCGGTGCTCCTGACCAAACAATGGCCCCCTTAGTAAAGGGCCCAAAATGTCAATGATCTATTCTGCATGCGTGATAAAATCCGCACGATATTAAAAACACCCTAACTGGTGCGCTGCGTGTCGCGGGTTTGATTCCCACACGAAGCAAATATTTATATGGCCTACATACAGGTGTCCCGGGTCTGAGTGTCTGGGTCGAGTTTACGTAGTGAACGCCCAACGATACAGGAGATTCAACAAGTGCCGTTTATTAAAAAAAAAAATCCTATATCCGTATCCAGGTGTATCTGAAACATCCCCGCTTTACACCATGATAAGTTCTATCTTGCAGGCCTGTTGGTGTAGTGGTTAGTGGCCCTGACTGCTATGCCGGTGGTCGTGGGTTCGATTCCCACCCAGGACAAATGAGATTTGTGTGATGAGCACGATCATTTGTTCTGTGTCTGGGTGTTATTTATCTATAATATGTATGTATTTAGAAATATATAAGTATGTTTATCAGCTGTCTGGTACCCATAACACAAGCTCTGCTTAGCTTGGGACTAGACGGTGTTGTGTGATAGTTGTGGAATATTATATTATATTATATTATTATATTGTTCTTTAATCATCGTCAATATTTATTACTTTTTCAGGCGCACGGTCTGAAGTCAAATCAGATCTATCGACAGGAACCCGACAAGATAAAACTGCAACAGCTGAAGAAACTCTTCACAGATCGAGGACCCACCTTCCCTTATCATTGGGATGTTCCTGTGGCTTGCTCAATGCTTAAAACTTTTATTAGGTAAGATACACTTTAATTATTACCTACACACACTAGAAGTATTCTTTACAAAGATCCATTGCCAAATGAAAAACTTAATAAGGTACTTTCATGTTTATTTTTGTACGATATTTTGTACAACACAAAATTAATCTTTTTCTGAATACTCGTAAAAATTAGTTCTAAAATTTAAATTTACAACTAATTTTGATAGGTAATTAGCAGTAATTAGCATGTCCAATATTTATTTGGGAAGGGAAGAATAGACGCGTGATGGGAACATTTCGCTATCACTTTTCTACGCGCGTACCTAATGACGATGACGTTACATTAGCAAAATGTTGACGCCCGTTTCCAAATCGCGCGTATAGACATCCTAATAAATACCTAACAACCCATCACATGCGCGCGCGTTAACAAGCGTCAACGCAGCGCTCAAGGAAAAAGTTTCTCGCGCTTTTATATTAATATAACGTCCGTTTGCTGTTTAGATGAGCGCGCACTTTCCAATTTCTAAGTTCTACTGAACTAGACTGACGAGTAGTGACGAGTACCATCACGCAATGCACGTTAACGCTTATCATCTGAACTCTCTTTTCTTTAAATTTGATCGTGCGTTGACGCGCGTTACATGGGAACTTAGCCTTTGTCTGCTACTTGACGTTTACCCTTTGCACCAGATATGAAAGATTCCTAACTTATTTAATTTTTAACGATTTTATAAAAAATATTTTATTTACGATTTTGGCACCCCATTGTTGCCATTGTTGCATCAGTTTTTATTAAAGCCGCCCAATAGGCAGTACGCAGTATATAGCTCACACCTAAACAAATGTTTGTATAGGCTTTAGATAGTTAATTTGTTCCGGGTCTGGGTGTTTACTATGAGAGGTGAGTGTTTGTAAATACGCCCTCAATGCTCACACGTTATGGGTTTAGCGAAGCTCGTGTCAAACTTTTACTGACTAAAACCAACCTGTGTTTCTTCAGTTGCCTTTTGCGTTCCAGGGCCGTGGCAACTCTTTTGAATAATCCCGCAGCCCTAGCAGATATCGGCTACTGGGTCCTTTCAGTTTTGCTTACATCTCTTTCAAGAGGCGCGTGGAACACAATGCGCTGTCGATTCTGGCTTGGTCCTTTCCTTGCTCGTTGTCTGCAAGCCCGCGCCCGCAGTAGCTACGAGTCTTCATGAGCGTGAGAAATTAATTTTCAATACACTTACTCGAAAGCCCACTGCGTTTAGGCACGCAATGGACTGTTTTCCGCACTAGTGCAAAAAAAGTGCGCGTGCTCTCCCACGCCATAATTTTAGTACATTTATCGTACCAGGCGCGTGTCGACCCCCACGAAGCGCGCTTCAATCCCCCTTTTATTAATTTCTTCGTAAGTGTATTGAAAACTGTTGTTTGAAACTCCTGCAAATTGTCACTGAAGCCCTCGGCTCCATGACACACTCGCGCAATCTTTCTGCACTGGTATCAAAATTTACTATTATAATTTTTCATCTCGAAAAAAAAGAACATGGAGCATTGAATTATTCATAGTTAATTCATTTCAAAATGTGGAGAGTTCTCTATTCTCTTACTGCTTTTTAAAATATCGTTCATGCGTAAGGATACAACGCTCATTATTTCAGCTGTCAATTGTTTTTCATTAAATTCCAGTGAACTCCCGGACTCTGTTCTAACGCAAGAGTTGCACGGCCAGTTCGAACAAGCAACAGCGATCGCCGAGCCGCAGCGCGAGGCCAGCATGCTGGCGCTCGTCGCCAAGCTGCCGCCGCACAACTACCGCCTGCTGGGCTGGCTCATGGTGCACTTTGCCTGCGTCGTGGCTAACGAACAGGTACTAACACTACTAAAAGAACAATTTATGGTCTCGTAACCGCGAATCGCCACAGAAATCAAGGAAATTTTATAAAGTTCCATTCCTCAAAAGGAAAAAACGACCCGTATAGGATCACTTTGTTGTCCGTCTGTCTGTCTGACAAGATCCTCTATCTCGCGAACGCGTGGAGGTATCGTGTTGAAATTAAAAACATACTTAGGTCTGCACTCCCTTGAATCTGTAAAAAAATCAAACTTCTAAATTAACGGAAAAGAAGGTACGGCCGTTTATATCGCAAAACTCGCAAATTCATAGGATGTATCCCATTGACCTGAATCCTGAAGAAAGCAAGATCTCAGCACAAGTATAGGAAAAAATCTGAAAACTGTAAATTTGTAGTTCCGTCACAAACATTTTTCAGAAAAATATCCGTAACTCAATTGAGGAATTGAACTGTTTTGATAAGTAAGTTTGTACGGAACCCTGGGCATTGCGCGAGTCCGACTCTACGTTTGACCACTATCTCACCTGATGGTAAGTGATGATGTAGCCGACGATCGAGCAACCTTGCCTAGAAGTGACCTATTCATTCTTGACTTAAAAAACCCTGATACCAATACCAGGGTGTAAAGTCCCACATGCCTCCGTGGAAAACGGAGGATCAGGCGGGTGTTACATATTTTGTCTGAATGTTATTCGGTTTAAAGATATCTATTCTGATAAAGAACACTAATAGTTCACTTAAATATGAGACTATTACAAATAGATCATGCAGTTATACTAGTACATCGTGACTCCGTTCTATGTTCTAATTGCGCGGTGAACTCAACTACGAAATCCTGCATCCGGTATTATATGCCGCGATGCAGGATTTCGTAGTTGAGTTTCTATGTGGCGCCACGGATGTCGCTACAGTAGCCTAGAATTAATTTGTAAGTTTGCATAATAAATATAATACATAACTCTGCTTACCCCCCGCTACCCCTTAGAGTTCAACGTGTTTTCTTGAATTATCTTAACTCATCCCGTGTTGCGTTTGATTCGACAAGAAGAAAAATTGAAAGTCTTGAGATAATATTTTATTTATCAATTTATTTTGTTACGCTTAGGAGCCTATACCCATCTGGGCACCGGCTCCCAAGGCAATATAGTTTAAAAAAGCAACTCCAAAATCTTTACTCAAATTCACATTCTCTGTTTCCAGGTGAACCACGCAAACATTCAAACGATAGCGACCGCTATGGGTCCCGCGCTCAACATGTCCTTAAATCTACTGACTTACCTTATCTCCAAGGCAGACAAACTCTTCCCTGACGTCCAGTTAACTAAGTAAGTAATATATAACTAAAGCACGATACCATGAGTAAACTATGTTGAAAATATGGATATCTTATGGGCTATCCATATTTTACTCCAATCGTTAAAGAGAGGGGAGGGGAGTGATATTCGATTTTCACGAGCTAACTCAGCTCTCTACTCACTTAATGGGCATACTCAAAGGTAGCGCGCATTCACCTTAGTCAATCTAAGAGATTACTGAATTGACCCCTTTTGCAGTCGGTATTTATCGAGTACAAAATTGTCTTGGCACCCAATGATGCGCTTTTGGAATCCACTAGGAATGCACTGTATTGAGTTCCAAAACCACAACAGTTGACATAATATTACTATCCGCTCCAAACTACCCTCAATTCACAGGACAAGTAAGCGTAATTTTGAACTGATTTGGTGTGCCGTAAATGAACAATAAAAATAAATGAGCATCATGAGGTACAAAAATGAGACAATTTTCAGATCATAAAGTTATTCTTGTTTCTTCATCCTACAGATACGTTCCACCGCTCGCATCGATCCCTCCAGACTTCCTAGAAACGGCCCCAGAGCTCAGCCTGGAACTCCGCAAACAGGAGTCCTTATTGAATCAAATACACGCTGAGATGCACGCGGGATTCATCACGCCAGCCAGGGATCAACAACTTTGGGAGGCGCAAAGAATTGTTACACAGTTAAAGGTACAATAATTATCATCGAACTACCCTCTTTTTTACAAATATTTTTGGGTCGGCTTGTATTAGTCCGTGATTAAGGCCTGTGATACACGAACAATGAACTATCATGGACTCAGGTCGTGAATGCACTAGCGGCTAGCCTTGACGCGGCGTGCCGCTGCGGTTGGCCGTAGTATATACAGTCCGCCGCAACGTCGCACCGCATTCATCGTATCGTCGCGGTTCACTTGCGGTACACCGCATTACGATTATTACATCGCTACTTGCTGATAGCGGGGAGCGCGGGAAGGGCTTGCGGCTAACGGCGCCGAATGCGTGGAGGGCTTGTGGTGCGGCGCGCCGCTACATTCAACCGTTGCGGCGCCGCAGTTTCAAGACAACCGCAGCGGTTGACGGCTGATCGCAAGTCAATGCATTGGTATCAAGAGGTTTCATAAAAAAATTGAAGTGTGGCCAACCGGATCGGCGCTGCTAGTGCGTTTAAGGTCTAAGGCCCCATTCACGACTTCGATCTTAGCGGCGTGCGGGGCCGTATCGGTAGGCGATTGGTCGACGCCCGCTCATAGTGGCCATAGCGGTGCGCGCTCGACCGTTCGCCTACGGATTCCATCCCGCTCGCCGCTAAGACCGAAGTCGTAAATGGGCTGTAAGCGAGGACACCGAACTCCAATAGAGAGAGAGACCTGTAAAAACTATCTTCATATCAGAATGTTAGACTGTAAAAATGATTGCGTGTAGAGATGAGAATGTTGACTTGGGTGTGAAGTGACAGGAATGGATAGTGAGAAATTAGTTTATATACTAATTTTGTTTTTATTATAATTAGTCATTAGTGTATTAGGTAGTTTGAAAGTGGCACCAATGACTGAAAAGTTGAAAGGGAATCGTTTGTCTTGGTATGGTCATGTGAAGCGGAGGGATGTAATTCATGTCACTAAAAGAGTTACATGTGTATTTATGGTAATAGTGGGGAGAACAAAGAAATGATGGATGGTGTGTCGTAGAAGAAAAGGGAGCCGATGATAACGCGATGGTTAAAAGGACAGAATGGAAGAAAAATCGTGTTACGCCATCCCAAGTATCATGGAACTTGTCCCATGTGTGTTCTGCTCTTGGGCAGAAAAATGCTGAAGACGCTGGATTTGGGATCCATTAAAACCGCACGCCAATAAAATACGAACGTTTACGGAAATATGTTTGCCAGCTAAGAAAAATTATCCAAGCAAAACGAAAGCAAGCGTTTATGCGTAACTTGAGTTTGAGTGAACACACGCGCGAAGCTAAAGCGAAGGCTACTGTGAAGCAGCTTCTGCTTTACTAAATAATAAAATTTGTGATGAAACGACTGTCTATCACTGGGTAATCTGATACACCTTGGTTAGGGTCAACGATATTTGAAGAGGCCAGTTTTTGCGCTACAGTATCAAGCTCATTGCTATGCTATGCCGCAAGGCGCAGTACAGTTTTGCGCGCTGTGCCGCGGAGCATATTTGTATTTTCCCACTGCAATTCGGACTTTTTTGTAAAATCAAAGTTCCTTTTTGTATTGCAATTAAAAAAAGTGCGTCTTGTCTCCGTATCAACTAACTCTAAGATTAGTTTACTGAACACTAAAACATTAAACTTAGTCGTCCGTCAAAATGTCTTGCAACAAAATCTAGAGTTTGATGTGAATTTTCCATCAGGCGTTCGGGTATCTTGACTCCCATGACAAGACTGCCTAAATATTAGGTTCTAGCTTTTGCGCACGACTTCGTTCGCGCTAATTTTAATAATAGCGGACTTGTAATCGGAATCGAAGCCAGATAAAAAGTATGTCCTTCCTCGAGGCTCAAGTTTTACTCTGTAACAAATTTCGACAAATTCGGTTCAGTTTAACCAAGCGTAACAGACGGACAAAACGACGTAACTTCGGATCGATTTGGAAATATAAAAAATATATTTCATATTCAAGGCATCCTATTATAGGCATCTTATTTCTTTATCGGAATTAGTTATTAATTTTTATCTTTGCATTTTGTTTTTCAGTAATATCGCCATATTTACAATGGTTATATACTTTTTTCTTCTTTTTTGACAGGCCTGTTGGTCTAGTGGTTAGTGGCCCTGACTGCTATGCCGGAGGTCGTGGGTTCGATTCCCACCCAGAACAAATGTTTGTGTGATGAGCATGATCATTTGTTCTGTGTCTGGGTGTTAATTATCTATAATATGTATGTATTTAGAATTATATAAGTATGTTTATCAGCTGTCTGGTACCCATAACACAAGCTCTGCTTAGCTTGGGACTAGACGGTATTGTGTGATAGTTGTGGAATATTATTATATTATTATTTTAGTATACCTGGGGATTTTTATGTCAAGAGAGGTTCAGTTATTTCCAGGCAAACTTACAGGCAACGTCATGAGAGTTAGTAGTTAGATCTCATGAATATTAAAAAAATATATATATAATCTCCGGCACACTATACTGTTTCTTATTGCTGTTATTTGGGACCCACAGTAAGGCCATTTTCGCACGAAGTTCATCGCTCACGAGACTGATTTGGCAAGCCCTGTCTCATTCGATTAGCAGTTTGATGGAGCCTAAATTAGACGACTCGCGTGCAATACAGGAAAACTAAATCTTCCTTATTTTGCCATAATAATTCAACTATTTATATTTCCATTTGTTTTACAGTATTTGATTGTTGTTTTTACTAAACCTTGTGTACGCAATGTATACCATACCATACGTAAGTTATCTTTGTAAATGTAGCTTCTAAATGTAAATAATGCTTACTTAAGTTCCATGCGTTTCTCATTCCTCGTAGTAAACATGGCGATTTTTCAATCAAAAGTGCAATATTAAAATAAGCACATCGACTATTATTGTAAATGGCATAGTAGCCCTGTATGTCTGTTACCCCTTGGCTGAAAAAGGACAAAGGATACTTTTAGTCCCAATTAATAATTCCCTTGGTATAATTTTCGAGTTTTCACGCGATTAAAACCGTTGGCAGTAATCAGTTTTATATAGCATTTTGAAAATGTATTTGTTCATTATTTTGTGAAAACAAACACATCGTACTTAACTACTGAAATGTTAACTATAAATAAAACAAAACCTTGTTATAATTTTGCTTGGTTTTCCTCAAGCTTCATAAATCATATTTTGTAACAAATAATAACAAGTCTTGTTTTCACTGCGAAAAGCGACCTTACTGCTATGACAAGACATGCTCTCAGTTTACCAATTTAAAATGAACGTTACTTGAATTCATAAATCGAGATAATTTCAATCCAGCATTACCAACTCAAGTATCATTATTTATTTTAAAAATTTAAGGCCAATGGCCTAAAAGTTTGTTAAAAATACCCTAAATAAAAAAGGAGATAAATTGCAATGGAATGTGAACTTTGTCACATATGTATGTTCCAAAATTTTGAGAATTAACACAGTATTCTAAATTCAAATGTTATGAGCGTCTTCCCACATAGCCAGATTCCGTGATCTGCTTAGTACTCTCTGAATCGTCTACAAACTCAAGTGGATAGATGTATAAAATGTACCGGCTAATAAAGTGAGATGATATCTCGTCAGTGACTAAAGGGTGCTGATGTGGAACTGCAACACAGACTAACGTCCCACCAACTTATCTACAATCTGCGCCTCTAAACCGGCAGGTGCCGCGAAACTGGCTAAGAAACGGCCAAAAAAAATTTTTCAATTAACACGAAAAATAATTTACAAATTGTTAACCCTGATGTGCGATTTCTATACTTGTTTGTTAGTGGTTATTATAACAATCGTTTTAGTCACCGATTCCTTATCGCGGTTGCTACATGTTTTTATCTATTATTTATTAGCTCTACACATAAAAATACTTGACCGTCGTTACATTTGTCCCGGAAATCTACCTTTAAAACTATTATACAACCTTATTTTTAGTCTATTCGAAACCCGAAACATATAGTAATAACGTAGTACTTTTATATAAAAAATCCATGTAAAAATTTTCATAACTGTATCATGAAAAATGACAAAGTTATAAGCTTATTATGTTACCTGGTTGTTCACATAAACACATGGTCACCGGGCCATTCGGGCGATTGAGAGTTTGTTTTGCTCCTGCACTCGGCTGTGCGCTAGTGCCTATTGCCAGCAATAACAAGCCGTGACCTGTGTTGTACTTAGTGTCGGTGATGTCCAATTGTGACCTTCTTTAAATGTTTTTAGAAAAAAATATAACATGGTGTATTATTGGAATTGATTCAGTTACTGATTCTGAGTTTGTTCAGAATCAGTAACTGAATCAATTCCAATAATACACCATGTTTCGATATTCAGGTTTCAAATATACTAAAAATAATGTTGTATACCGGATCATTACTAGTAAGAATCATTTTAATCGAGCTCATATAGAGAAGATCGACCTTCGAATTACTTAGACATGTTGTGTTCCCGGCTTTGGGCCAATGAGAACAATTCCTTCAGAAGGGGGAGAAGCTTTGCACAGCAGTGGGATAGTACAAACTTGATATAATAATCATGCATTCCTGATTACAATATGTTAATTTTGAAAGAAGTTTTACATACCGTAAACTACTGTAATTATGATAGTCAAATATTTATTATTATTCATTTAAAAAAAAAATGTTTAGAGATTCTCAGTGTCATATCATTGAAAAATTAAATAAATAAGTTGATGCCATGGATTCCTAAATTAATTACGTAACGAAGAAACAAGACAGACTGGTTTCGAATCGAAAGTATCTTTAGCATTAGCGTTCAGAATTAATTAGTGATGCTTGAATGATAGATGCTAAAGAAAATCTTCTAACGATTTCGTAACAATTTTTTTTTATAGATTCTGAGAGTTTTTTGATCGTTTTTGGAGACGCTCCGCAAGATGCAAATCTTTAACATTAAAGTATGACGTAATTTACACAGACGGTATATTTGTAATACGGTTAAAATAGAAAACGCAATTAACTTCTAGTAATATCATTATAATTTCTAAATGATTAATTCAAGCCTCCTTTCACAGAGAAAACTTCGCTCAGTGCAGAAATCAGTGGAACCTTCCAACTCATTACAACCACAACACGCTTCTTTAGATGAAAAGCCAGAGAACAAATCTGAGGAAGAACCAACAAGAAGAAACTCTCAACCTTCTCAGCCATCACAGCCGATACAGATAACAGAGCTTCAGCTTACACCACAAGAAACAACTGAAGTAAAAACACCGAATGAACCATTCCAAGAACCGAAAGAATCACCCAGCACAGAACCCATATTCGAAGCAGAATTCGAAGACAACTTCGAATTTCCGAAACCAGAAACAAAAAAAGAAACCCCCGAACAAGAAGTCCCTCCCTCAGAACCAGTAAAGGAAAAAGCAAAATTCACCGAGAAAGAATTAAAAGTATTGAGATTAGAACTTGAAAACGCAGAATACTTGCAACTAAAGTCATTACTTCAAGCGAAAATCAACTCTGAACAGTTCGAAATTGTAAAGCTTAGGAGTCACGTTGCTTTGAAGAATAAGCAAGCCGAAGGCGCTCAGAGTGCTAAGGACAGTAAAGAAAACAATACACCAGAAGAACAAGAATTAAGACAAAGACTGATAAAAGAAAACGCGTTGTTGGAACAAAAGAGAGTTAATCTAATCAATCAGATCTTTCAAGAAAGAGTTGCTTGCATACAACTGAAAATAGAGCTCGCTATGAAAGAAATTCTATCAAAATCATAATCTTGATCGTGTTTAAATATAAGCTAAGCAACCATTCCTAAACTGTTGCGACGAATAACTATTCGTTGGACATTTCTTATTTCTAGCTTCTACCGGGGTCTAGACAAAGAAATGATGAGAAATATTCGATAATGTAAACTGTAGTGCAGAAGATCACGACACTTGGAAATAGAACTATCAAGATGTCGTATAACAATGTGGACTAGGCCTAAAATTGGTTACAGTCCTAGCATGTATTGTTACCAGTGAGAAGACAGTGTTCCGTGAATCTCTACCCTTCCTAATGCTTGTGTGCTAGCTAGTTCTATTAGGCAAGTATGTAGCGATATCTAAACCGTTACCTAAAAACTGAAATACAAAATCCTATATCGTAATAACAGTGTTCTCCGCGCAATTAGCGCGAACCAGAACCAACATGCATAGTGGAAATGTTTCCAACAAGATAGGAGCTGTAACTGAGACTGTCACCTTGCGCGGTGAAACTAG